>OZ010655.1:64062921-65499252 GCA_963932375.1 Phania funesta
GGACTCCACAGAGACACACTCCATTTGCAGCGACTACAAAGTACATGAAATTAAACTACTACCAGGAACAACAACAGCAACAACAACAGCAACAACAAAAGCAACAACAACAGCAACAACAACAACAACAGCAACAAAAGGAGTCATACAGAAAAAAACCAATTTGGTAGGAGAAAAAAAACTAACAAGAGTACAGAGGTCAGACTGTAAAGAAGCCGTTAATGTTGTTTGTGTTTTTGGTTTCCGTTACGAATTCATGTAAGCGATTGTAGTCGCTGCTGCTGTTAACGTTGTTGTCATTTCAGTATGTTGCTGTTGCGCTTATTTGTTTGATTATTTGTTTAGACAATGAATGATACATCTACGAGAAGTACACAAGATTTGTTAGGAGCGCGTGAATTTATGCAATACCCACGTTGATGGGTTCACAAATGCCACTCAGCCTGGCTGCTTCTCCGCCTTGCCAACAGCGGCAGTTTTTATGTGTGTTTGTATGATACGCAGGAGTAACAACAACGAGATTTTAGCAATGGTAATTGAATTTCAGTGATGATCGCGTTGCAGTACACCATTTCCAAATTTAATAAATATTTGACAATTAAAGAAAGTGGAGATAATATTCTGTAGGGCCATCCACCGGATTAATCCTCGAGTTATGTGTCTTGTGACTGTGTTAAAATTGACAAGCCGGATGTCGCTGGCGGTCTTGAGGTTACTTTTTGAAAAATGATAATGTGTACAAGGTTGCAATTGGAGATGCTGGAAGGGTGAATTCACCTAATCTCAGGACTCTTCCTCTAAAATTTCCTCTATTTCATTTAAAATCAAATTTACAAGCGCACGTCTCACAGTGCTTTGCTTTCGAACAAAATTGGACACAACAGAAGGGAAAGCGTTGGATTAAAATAAAATTGGTATTGTAATTTCGAATTTCGACCACCTTCCTATCACGAATTGATTTGAGGCAACCGATTTGTAATTTACGAGTACCTTACTCTCATTCAAGTCTTATGCTGTCTTTACTCTTGACTGTAGTGATTTCAGACCGTGGGCTGGTGAGTGTCGGCCCACTTTCTCATCACGTAGGCTCTTGTAGTTGCTAGAATTTGACCCAGGCTTAACGCCACCATAGCATTCACATTTAGCCAGTGTCTGCTCGTGTTCCAGTGGCCAGTGCTGGCCACTAACACGCAATGTGCACTACTGTCTAAGCCGCTTCCTCAGGAGTATATTTGCGGTCTATCTCGTCAATTCCTTGCGGGATTTTCTTGTCCATCTCTTCTCTTCTTAAAAAAATTAATCTCTCGACCTTTTGCGAGGCTCCCTGACTCTTCCCTGTAATAAAGAAAAATATGTTCACCCACACAGAGCTTCATATGCACTGGTAAGTTTGTATTAAAACTGGACTGGTATCGACTGATATCCGGAGTTTGCATACTAGAGACCAAGCACCCACTTGGCCGCGCAACCCTGGCGTATGACGTTCCACCGTTGATTAGGGCTTTTTTATAAGCGAGTGTTAACTTCTCTCCGACTGACTTATATAGCCAGACTTATTGCAGAGACAGGAACCTGTTACCGGCCACCTCCACGAGGAGGTGTTAATCAAAACTTCTAACAACACACTCAGTTACGGTGCCTCCCATCTGACCCCTAAAAAACAAAGCACTGTGCGACTTGTCCACAAAATTTATATGGAAAACACTTATTTGTTGTTGTTGCACTCTAAAAATATTGTGGACAAGTCGCTCGCTGGAATATGGCAACAGGGTGGCGGGTGGTGTAATTTTGTAAAACACCGCCAGCTCTTGTAAACGGTGTTTTTCATTTAGGTAGTCGCCTCATCATTTGTAGTTGTTATTATAGATTTTTGTGTTTTTATTGTTTAGTGTTGTTGTTGATACACACGGGGTACTTGAAGGGTTCAACCATGTTACAATAAGGTAGCGCCAAACAACGTGCTCTGTATGAACGTATAAGTATTTTTATTTTTCGCCAAAAACACGATCAAAGCGATGTGTACGAATACGTAGTAGAGTCAGTCGCTCCAGCTAACAAACCGAAAGTCTTCTGGGGTTGATCATGGGGACGGGACGTTGAGTTGATGTTGCAGATGCTGCTGCCATGATGATGGTAGAGAAGCAGAAATGCTGGTCGTATCAATGCAAAAAAACATACATGGAGGAGGGATTCCCTTGCGTTGCATTCGACGGCTGGTATTTTTGTTTCTTTTCAACTCAAGTCAAGAAACTAAAAAAAAAAGAAAATAGCAAAAATCAACACACATTAAGTTCTGACCTTTTATTTGACTTTCGTTTAAAAAGCACAAATGAAATGCATTTGTGTGGCGGTTTGTTTTCGAAATACTGGAACCACGGTTGTCTTTCCTTTCGTTACTAGGAAGTTCATTTGCTTGACTTCGTTTGGTTGTCTAAATATGTTTGTATGCGGCTGTCGGAGTGGCTGACTGAATGGCTGGTGGTAATTCTTTTGCCGATTTGTTAAATTAATATTTATCCAGCAACAACGTTGAATGAATTTTCGCCTAATCTGACATTTACAATCATGCAAAATTAATAGTTTTGCGTGATCACTCCTTAGATGGCGTTGCTTCATTTCACTGGCTCCTTTTGCTTCTACTTCTGCTCTGCTGCCAAAAAGAAAAAAGCTCCTAATAGTTGCCACTAACAACAATGACTAGACTGCAACATCATGGGTCCATTCCGTACAGTTTGCTTAAGTTACTTTTGTTGTTCTTGCCTTTTGATGTTTTATCAAATACAAATTGTATTCATTTCTTCTTAAAAGTCATAGGGAGGGATGATCGGCAGCTGAGTTCCTATGAAGCAATTTGGTTTTATTTGTTGCAACACATCATTGGAGTCAGGGCTCAGTAAAGAATTTTTCGAAGTGTTAAAAAGATGTCATTTGATTGATAGCAAATTGTATTTATGACTTGTTTTAAAATATTTTCCTAAAAGCTTTCGAGTTTTTAACAGTTTTTTCAACTGAAATTGGAGAGAAAATCTGTTTTATAAAAGCTAGTTTAAGTACCCTAAAAAAAAGCAAGTTGTGCTCAAGTTTATTTTTAAATTTTAAAACCGCAATATTTGGAAGGTTTAAGAAGATACGCATTAGATTTCGTTTCTAGCTTTATATGTAAAGCTGCGACATACAAAGTCTAAAGCCTTTCTTCAGTCCTCAAGGATCAATAACAAAAAGCTTCCCATATTCTTTAAATGTAGGGGTGTTTTTTTAAGCCGGATAGAACTTAAAGTTGTTAAAATTAATTCAAAAAAAATAATTATTCGTAAGATCAATACTTTGCGATGACATTTGAAATTGATTTCGGGCTTATGGCCACTTCGGTTATTCTTGACGAAAGTGTATTCTGTACGACTAATTCAGGACCATGCCCTGAATCGACAGGTGTCAGATCGCGTGACCTTGGAGGCAAATTTTGATTTCAATACGTCGATCTCGCCTGGATCAATTTTAACCATAAGAAAGCAAACATAAAATCATTGATTATTGTGCGGTAACGATCTCCATTAACCGTAACGTGACTTTCGGCTTCATTTTTGAAGAAATAAGGCTCAATGATGCCACCAGTGTGCCAATCACATCAAACGGTGCGTTTTTCTAGACGTAGTGGAGCCAGTGGGGTCTCTGTGGACTGGTTTCATTCTATATGCGGTCATTTTGTGTATTAAGCCAAAAATTGGCTTTATCACTGAACACAATTTCGGATCAGTTGACTGATTTTCAAATCTGGATTATTTGGTAGCGTTGTTCATGCGTCAATCTATTGAAATATGATTTTACAGAGTTTACTGATCATAAATCTTAAAAAGTGAGCTCAGTGTGACAGGTTGTCGAGCCAAAAAAACACTCTCGCAAATTAGTTTTTACTAGACTTTTAAAATAGACAAAAGAATGTTCTACTGAATAAAAAATGTTGAACTCAAATTTAAGACGGTTTTAGCAAGCTTGAGCTTATGAAGGGGAAAATTATAAATAACAGAACATTTTTTGAACATTTTTTGATCAGCGCCTAGCACGAGCAGATAAAAAAATATTTAAATATTCCAGAAACGTTCAGTCTAGAAATTATTGACTTCGGTTGCATTAAGTGATGATCTTAAATTAACAGTGCTTTCGTTTCTGGAAAAAATGTAAAATTGTTTGCCCCTTTGTTATACTCGAAATATGTTTGCGCCCACCAAAGTTTGTGTTTTTTTTGCTTAGATTTTAACCTTAATAATGCCGAAAGACATTATGATCTCAATTAAAAAGGGTGTATTAAGCCTGTTCTCTTTGATAAGGCAACATTTTATGTAAGAAACGAAAACGCCAAAAGTTTTTTAATATATTTAATTTGTAATTTTATATTTAAAATAATTTGAAGTTTGTAAGTCCGAACAACTTTTCGACCTAAAACTTGAACCAACTTTTGCTTTTTCCTTACAGGTCAGAGATTTGGTAGAAAAATGTACTTGCCCCTCACAATTTCCCATGGTTCGTGTATCCGAAGGCAAATATCGAATTGGCGATACGAAAGTTTTAATATTTGTTCGCGTAAGTATTTTTAATAAAAAACTTTTAATTCAATGACTTTAAGCATTAAGACGAAATTAAAAAAATAATAAATTAATTAACTCATTAATTGAGTACCCATGAGCCAGCATTAAAATAAACTCTTTTTTCAATATCAATTGCAGAAGACCATATACATAAAAATATTTCTTTGTTGAGCTTTTATAAATGTTTATTATTGTTTTATAAAAAATAAAAAAACAACTGAAGTGAAGAAGCAGGCAAAATAATTGAGATTTCTTTCAATATTGTTTTGCGTAAACACCTCACGAAATTAAAATACTCCTCCAACTCAATTAAAGCTTTAATGCATTTTGCATGCCAGCACAATTTTATTAATTTTTAACCAAATTCAGCCTGCGGCAGGCAACTGGTTGCCAAATGTACAGTATATCACAAAAATGTTTTATTAATGAAAAAAACAATCGAATGTAAAAAGATCCCCGTTTGCCTTCCACAAAAATGTCTTTTCGCAATAACGACACTTAAATTATGAAGTTAACTCTTCTTTGACTTACTTCGGCGTTTTCTGCTCTTGGAGAGTAGAGAGTAGAGAGTAGTTTTCATAAAAGTGGCTGAAAGAAAGGGGCTTGTAGAATCTTTTTTCGTGTGTTACTGTACTTTTTTATAAGGTTGCCAACTTAAATTTTCAAAAATCGGGACACACTGCTAAAACAAACAAAAAACCCGTGATTTTCGAAACTTTTGGAGGAGAGGGGAAATATCTCTTCAAGGTAGATTTTACTAAAATCAGATAACAAATATGAAGTGTAAAGTTAATGAAATTAATCCAATATTGTTTTTTTTTATTCACTGAGAGTACAACAAGGAAATTACAGTGGTGTACAATGTGTCCTCAAGCTGTGTTTACATTACGCGTACAAATGGTATGGAATGTAAAATTTTACACCCATGTGGATTTTCATGTGTATGTCAAATTCCGAATTTTGAGACATACCCATGTTACGTACATATGACACAACCTCTTGAGACTCCTAAAACAGCTGATTTTCAAAGTGTTTTCGTGAGTAAAACATAAAAATAACCGTAAAATGTATGTTTTCATTTATAATCTTGAATAAGAAATTGATTCCAAGGCAATTGAAATTGTTTTATTTAGCATAATTACAATAGCCACTACAAAAACAAACAGCCAGTGATGTCAACCATGAAGTATTTACTTGTTCACTGACTGTACTGAAAGTAATATAGAAAAAGAAATTAATCAGGAAAATTAATAATGGAAATTGGTATTGAAAAGTGAAACGATTTAAAACCGAAATATTCTCCCTGTTTTGGTTTTACATATAGCTTCCAATATGTTTTAATAACGAAGTTCTTCAAATATTTTTATGCCAGTTTTAATAATTAATAAAATTGATATTGATTTTATCATTCGAACTATACTGGTTATAATTAAATGAATAATTTTGTGCTCCAGTTCGTTCAGAGGAATTAAAAAAATATATTGGTTATTTTTAATCTTATTTAAAAAAAAACGCTGTGCTGAAATATGAAAAAACCAAAGTTAACATCACTGAAAACAGCTATTATCACATAGTTTTCACACGAATATAGAACGTGCTCTAAATAACAAAATACCATATGTTACTGCACATATGAAAAGCACATATGTTATATAGGGATCACACCATGTGTATACGGTTTACATATGTAATTTGACATTCCATATGACTTGTACACGCATTGTAAAAACAATTTAAAATATGAGAAGAATTCTCAAATTAAATTTGCATCATTAGTTGGGTTACGTAGATAATGTTTACCGTAGACACTAGTGTCTAAAAACTTTTTCAGTATTCTAAAATTATTGTATCAATAATAAAAATTCTTCCTTCTGAATCGAATAATTAAAAAAACGAACTTGAGCCTGAATAAATTATTCGATTAATCAAAAAAATTTCATTTCAATAAATTCGCCCATATAATTGACGAGGAAAGTAATAGAACCTTTAAAATGAAATATAAAAAAGGGTAATCCGTCCAAAAAGCGGTACGTCTGACAGCCTTATTTTCAACCCTTTTTGATGAAAAATATTTTTAAGGGAAAGAGAAAGAGTTAAGAAGACGGGACGAAATTTCGCAATTTAATTCGAAAAAAAGTTTATAAATATAAATTTTTTGGTAAACTTTTGCTTAAAATTTAAAATTTTTTAACAAAGAAGAACAAAAATCAGCATAAGACATTTTCGAACAATCATTATTTTTATATGGACCGATTTTGCTAACTTTCAATAGAAAATTCCTTGACAGAGATACTCAGAAAAACATACAACTTTAAATGTATTGCAGCAATTTCAAAAACGGTGTGATGGCTCTTAGGTAAAAAAAAACTTTTGTACTGCACTGTATTGTATGTGTCTTTTGTATTATTAAGCGACTCAAATTATTAATCAATAAATATCGTATTATTATTACAATGACAGTCAATTTATTTGTACTTTATTATTGAGGGAAGTTTCTGATTTGGAAATTTCTTTATTGATTTTAATAATGAAGATGTTTAAAAAAGGAGACAGACGAGGCGTCATCGATGATGATTTCGCTTGTCACGAAACAAATTCATTGAGTTTCTTTTTTACGACTATTGATTTACCAAGTGACTGCCACATCAGATATTTGTATACACGCAGCATATTTCTCTTGGAATTTTGACGACAGTTTAAAACGGACTATTTTAAAAACTTATAAAGGACTTGCGAATTATATTGGGCAAGACGTTGTAAAAAATAGCGAAAATTATGTAGTAAAAAAAAGCTCTTCACGTGCGTGATGGGTTTCATTTGAAAACGGAAATGCAGCGCCTCTAGTGCCAGTAAAGGATTAGTGCCAGAGTAGGGTAGAGCTATAATGCTGGTTTCACCGCTGTGGCATATACTACTGTAATTATTGTTGTATGAAAACATCAATTGACCAGTATTTAAAATGTTAGCTGCGAATAGCAGCGAGAAAATACTGTCGTATTGTATAAATTCAACAAGTTTTATCAATAGTGATTTTGCTGTTGCTGTGCTATTGCTAATAAATTGAGTCCAGCAAATTTTAAAAACATTTGCTGTTACAAGCCGGCAAGTCTTTCTCGTAATTTATTTATGTTATTGCTATGCTCGTGTCTAACGTTGAAAATACGACAGCAACAAAAATACCAACAACAAAAATACGACAACAATCTCATTGACAGCATTGTAAAATGATACAGTAACCGTACTTTGCACTAATAGGGAAATTTTACATGTATCGGGAATTTCAGTATAATTTTCTTTATCCTCTAATTAAAATTAACCCTTGCCTTATAAGAATTTATGGCAGGACAAGATAAACAAAATAGCTGTGCTGTTTACTTTTTCAACAGCATAAAAACAGCAAAAGCAATAACGTAAATAATACGCCTTTTGACGCTGCTGTTTAGAAAGAAGTTTAAATTTTTTTTTCAATTATTTAAATAACATCATAGAACAGCACAGTGTTTGCTGCCATATTTGAACTGTTGCTATTGTTGTTGCATTTTTAATACAAGCTTCATAGCAAAAGTAATAGCATTTTTAGTCAAGCATTTTTTTAAACTCTGCATTCGATGCTGGCTTTTGACAATTCAAGAAAAGTCTGGAGGCCAATCGTATAGATTTAATTATTGTATAGTGAACAAATAACGTGCGATATCATGAAATGTTAACCGGTGACTGCGCTGGCTCAAAAGCTGTTTCAACAAGCAAAAGGAAAAAATGATGAGAATTATAATCTTAGAGCAAGATAATATTTTTGAATTGTGTGGTTGCAAAGAAGTCCTCGTAGAACAGACCAGCAATATATTTGATCTTAAATCTTAGCGAACTTAGGTCCACTTATCTCGACGTTAAATCTTTTCCAATCTTTACTTGAACATGTTTATTTTTACACATGTCACGAGTTAGAAGATCATTTGCCGAAGCTCTGCACGGAATAACACAACTTCCCAAGCACAACTTTATAAAAATTGTTACCAACCTTGTGAATTGCTCAAGGCTGGATATATTAAGCCGGTAAACACAGCTATTACAGATTCGTTTCTATCTTTATACCCAAAAGTTTTCAACAATTACAAATATTAACTCTGATAGTTTTTTTGCCAAAAACTAAAGCCTTCGCAATTCTACTATTCTACTTAAGAGGAAAAGGTTACCAGAAACCAATTTTACTCTCCTTCAGACCCAACCGTCAATTCATAAAAAACTTAATTTTTTCAATGAAACTGAAATAAAAAAATAAATAAAGTCCTCAAAAACGCTGTCCGTAACGTCAACTCTAATGTTTACATGATTTATTGAAAAATAATTACTTCCACTTACATACATAATCTGAGATAAATAATTGTAATCCATTCAGCCATCCATCCATCCATCCGTTCGTTTAAATCCCCCCCAGTTAACGCTGTGCGCATGAATAGATGGAAATTATTTTAATGAACTGACTGACTACAAATACTCGCACAGCTTATGTCTGCAACAACAACAACAACGACACATGTTCGTACTAACTTTTTTTTATAACTTGCCGCTCTACGTTCATAGAAAAATTATTATGCTTTAGCATCAGACTCATATCTCCCCTGGGTGATCATTCAATTTTGATTAAAATTAATTTGTTTAAACAATTTATTAAAAACAAATTTTTCATTTTTGTTTTCTTTTTTTCTTCTGCTACAACTCATTGCAGATTTTACGTTCACACGTCATGGTGCGTGTTGGCGGTGGCTGGGATACACTCTCTCACTATTTGGATAAACATGATCCTTGTCGTTGCAAGGCCCAGCATCGTGTTTCGGTGGCTGCACGTTTAATACCGCGAGCCAATCAACAAACAAATGGTATCGAACTACACAAGGCACAGGTGATATTTGAAAGGTAAGTTTAATGTGAGGATGCTGGTGCTGCCGCATATATGTGGCCACAACATTTTGAATACTTAAGAAGAACGTACATGAAAGCGAAACGTTTTGAATTTTAGATAAATAAATAAACTTAATGCAGAAGAGGGAAACACCCAGGGCATAAAATTGTGGTGATTAAGTCCTCGTACGCTGGATTAGTTTACCAATGCGAAATATTAGGAAAACAAATTTAGGTTCTTATAGAAAGAAATAACTTCTTTAGGATCGACTAATCGGCTAAAAATTGGCCTGCAGCTGCAAGAATCGTTATTTGAAATTTCAGGTAATGCGTCTTATGTAAATGCTGCATAAGTAAAACTAAAAGTGTGGATCGGATTTATATAGCAACCGAAGATCTGGTGAGTTATCTGCTGGTCAACAAAAATTGTCTGTTGCCAGAACTAGAACTATTTGGCAACTGAGACTAAATTACAATCTGTAATTTATTTTCGGCAACTAGCAACGCAACTGAAGTTTGACTGATATCCATAATCGACCCGTTGATTTTCTTTCTGTAATTTTGTAGGGCGGATATTGAAGCAGACCGCTTTCTTTATGGGGCCTCTTTCGCCCGTGTTTCCTCGAACTGACTTCAGGTAACCTCATCATCTCCTGTAATTAGTAGCATTTGTCTAAGGCCCCATTTAACAAGTGTATGGCTGTAGTCCTAACCCTTATGTTGCCACCGCTGGCCATTCACACACAATGTGCGCTACGGTCTAAGCCTCTTTTTCAGGAATATCTTTGGAAACTTACTCTTTTCCATATCTTCAGAATTTCTTTATTGGCCAATAAACGCCGGGGTTCCTACAGAGATTAACATCTCCACCTCTCGTGAGGCTTCATTGATCCATCCCTATCCTTAGAGATTAACTGTCTTCCGGATTCCTCCCCTGGCTAATTGTAAACGAAGTTCCTTGAGAGAATTCATACAATTCCTACGAGTAATAGAGAAAAAGATGTCCCCCCACACAGAGCTCCATATGCACGATAAAGTCTGTATTAAAACTGAAAATCGACTGGTATTCAGAGTTGGCATACTAGAGACCAAGCACCCAAGCCACGAATCCCTGGCGTATGCTGTTGCACTGTGGCCTGTAGATTTTTATAAAAGAGTGTTAACTTCTCTCTGCTTGACTTATTTAGCCAGACTCCTAGCTGAGATAGGAACCCGTTACCGGGCCCCATCACGAGAGGTGTAATTGAGAACTTCTGACAGTGTACTCAGTTGCGGCAAGCTAAGATCTAAGAATTGTAAGAAATTAAAAGTCTTAAACTTAGAGTGTTTTTCAGTCCACATTAGGTTTCAGGAATTACGACGGGAATTTCGTTGATAATACGACTGCGTAAAATATGGCTCAGACAACAAAGAACGATTCGAGATCACTTTTCCAATCTTTCTTTCCATCTACATTAAGTTGGATTGTCGGATTATATGTGCAACTGTGTAGTTATGGACACTGATAGGTTTAAGATGGAAGATGGCAGTGCTGGGATAGGAATTGTAGGGCCACATTTTCGAAAAGCAGTCAATCAATAGATTCCGTTTTGCAGTTGGAGATCCACTACTTTTATAGGTTCTAATACGCGATTCTAATAAGCGGAAACCCAAATCTTATCTACAGCAATATTTATCGACAAAATAACACTAACAAAGCCCAATGTCGCGAAAGCGTTGCGCTGCTCGTTGCGGTAGTCTCAGTAGACACTACAGTCGTTGATTTTTATTTCGCTTAATTAAAAGAACTAATTTTAGTAAACTTTAGAAATCGTATTACTTTAAGGTTACACAAGCACATACGTTGTTGTTTCTAAACGTATTTGATAATTAAATTTTGAATATTTTCAGCTTTGAAATACTTTGAATTATTACTTTTTCCAAATTTCATGTCTACAATTCTTGGTTACGGCGACAAACACAAATTAGCAGCTGACATAAGTTGTTTTGTCTGCACCCGATCCATGAAAGACAGCTGCAACATCTGCTCCCCCCCCCCTTAACCCCCCTGAACTGTTTTTAAGCCCTCATTGAATTGTATATCTTTACATACAAATTCATTTCATATCGAATTCACTTTCGCCATATTTTTCTGAGAAAAATGTTGTTGTTTCAAAAGATATTGAGTTACAGTATTTACACACAACTGGTGAAGGATTTACCCCGTATACTATTTTACTTGTTTTATATATAAAAGCGATATTTGATTAAGAAAAGAATAAGGATACAGTCTATTTGCCAATTCTATTCTGATTAGGCAACGAAAAAGAAAATCATTGAAAATACAGAAATACAAAATGAAATGTTTCTCTTCCCTGTTTTGCATGGAACATATGCAAGTATGTGAGTAAAAACATTGAGGCACACACAATTTTCCAACTTCGCACACTGGGTTGAATAGTCTTCAAAAGGGCGCTTAGCTCAGGGAATAAATATTAAAACTATTTTTATTATTTTGAATTTTTGCCTTGAGCTGAAAAAAAACCGAGTTTTCAAAATTTTTAAAAAAATATTTTGCCTTCTACAGGCCTCAATTACTTCTGCAATAAAATGATGTATCTGCAAAAAATTGTATACAATCAATGAGCCTTTATGCCTCCATCTCTAATGGAATTTTTTACAACAACACTAACAAAAATGCGAAAATTACAACTAAAATATTGTCTTGATAATAATTTTATTCAAAGAGATTTTTTTTTTTCAATAAAACCTAATGGTGCTTCCGTTTTTCGGATTTTATACAAATTATAAAGGACAATGTTTTTCGGCATTATTATTAAAAAACGCCAACTTTTCTGGGAAAATGTTAAATTTTTCCTAGAAAAGAAAACAGACTTAATTTTGAATAAAAGTACTGTTTTTCCAAGAATATGAAATATTTGAACGAACACATCTTGTAACCCAGATATTGGGGAATTACATAATTTGTCCGTCATAAAGACGATATTCGAGCATTTAAGTAATAGAAAGAAGAAATTGTTTTTCATTTAGCTGTAATGAGTTAATAGTTTTTCATATATTATTTGAATAACGAAAAACGAAACTGCCAACGTTATTAGCGGAAAATCGATTCTGTATAATGTAACAATATCAACCCCTGGCACTTTTATTCGCGGCCTTTAAAAACTCCATTTTACCAAATTGCTTTCCGCCTTGGTATACTTTTCAAACAAGCCACCCCCAGACATTTTCTCACCTTGTTGACGAATGCACTGTTTTACAGCTCTGGCAGTGTGGATTGGGGCCTTGTTGTGTTATAAGGTCCACATTATGGCTCCAAATAGGTTTTTAATTTGTGAAAAGGCTCCTTCTAATATCCTTTTGTACGATGCTTCAGTTATTTTTTCTGTGTTAAATACGATAGTGCCATAGTAGGATTGACACCCCATCCTAAGCCTTGCCTGCTGTGGTTTCGATGCAAAAATTGTTATTCCTTTCTTAACTCGTAAAATTAAAAGATGTATCTATTTCGTCCATCGGTATTGAACTTGTTCTCGGCAGAAAACACAACTATGAACCACTTATCCGGCCAGGTCATTGTATTCTTCGCAAATTCCAAACGCTGAGCGTTACGATTGCCATTGAGTGGTGGGGTTTCATCTAAAGTTTTCGACGAAATACGAATGGACAAGACTTGAGAATACGCCAAACTATGCAAACACTTGCTTTAACCCCGCTTATTTAGCGAATCTTCGGCGCAGACATGCACGAATTTTAAACAAGTCTGCAATTTTTTGTTTCTCCTTCGATTAGATTTGCAATATATGGCCTAATTTTTTTTAAATATAAAAATTCCTTATTCAAGTCATGCATAAAAAACCTCTTAATTTATTTTCGATAAATAAAAAAATTTAAAAAAAAAATCCGTTCACAATTTTCACGAAGTTAATAGCAAGAATAGGGCCTTTAAAAGTCCGAAATTTCGCAATCCCCCAATATCGGATTTACAACATAAATTCGTCCTAAGTTGGCAAAATTAAATTCATTATTCGAGTGGTTCGTAGTGTATATTGCAGTTAAAAATGTGCGACCAGCAACAACAACTGATAGAGATGTTTAATTTTATCTACTTTTTTTATCCGATACCCAGTTTTCCCAAAAAAAAAAATCTTCTTTAAAAAAATCAATTTTAGCGCCACTTTGAAGGCAATCGAGCCCAGTGTGCGTCGCATCGTTCTTTCTCTACGCCATGATTGCGAACGAGTAGTAAAATTTTGTTGTCGTTAAATGAATATGACAAATGGGTTGGCAAAATCGGCACCATCACATAATGAAAATTATTATCTATCAACGACAACAATAACGACATCGTCATCTTCATCAATACTGGCTGCGTTCGTTGCTGGCAACGTAATCATGATCACTTAAATTAAAAAGTGATTAATTTTATTAAATCTGTCTATAAATAAATATCTATTCCTTATTGCTGTGATCTACGATCTTAATAAAAGTCAGTCGGATATTTTTTCTTTATTAATTGGGGAGTGGTCGATTTAAGACGCGATCTTAGAATATTAATAGTTAGAAAATGTGTTTAAATAAATAGTTTGATAGAAAAGTTAATAAGTTACAGAATGTGTTATTTGCTTAACTATAAAAATCCAGTTTATTTATGGTTTTAATTTAAGGATGTGACAAGTAAGCGTTTTTACTTAATTGCTAGTCAAACGTAGCACAGTGGTGCGGTATGGCTAACAATTACAAATTCTATTCTAACTAAATATACCCGCTGTTATAGTCAAAAAAAAATCAAAGTCTTTAACGGAAAACGAACTAGCCACCCTAAGATAGCAAACTTTCAGGTAGCGTATCGGCGGAGCCTGTCTCATGTGGAAAATTTTTATATGAGGCATAACATCTTGAATACCACCCCAGCTTGATTTATTGCCATTCACAGTATATTTCAAGGCAGAGTTCCAAGTCTTTTTAAACTGAAGCTCCAGACGGGTTGCAGGAAAGGCTTCTCCGGAGAAGTAGCTTCGCAAACGGGAGAAGGTTGTAGGTGTTTGGTCCACGCAGCTATGCTGCTGGAATTGCTACCATGGCGGACGTAATTTATTTACAGGGTCATTTTTGCATTTATTAATCACTGTGCATAAAATTTGTTATTCAATCTCGCTGACATAAAAAACAAATGCTAAAGCAGAAGCAAGTTAAAATTTGACAGACTGTTATTAGTTGTTCGATGACAAGACGTCAATCCGTGTAGCGTTCTCAATGCCTGCAGCGATCGAATGTAGCGTTAATTTAAATTTCAATATAAATGCAATGAAGTGTATTTTGCAGTGGTCTGTCAGTGGTTACCTGCTGAAGCATAATAATCCAATGATATTGTGGCGGATAATTATGAATAAATTAATTGGAATGGCGTTAAAAGCAATTAACAAGTTCAATAATAATTTACAATTTAAAAAAGGGGAGCAAAATTTAAATTAAAATTGTGGTTTAGTTGTGAACAACACCCGGCAGTAGCACAATTCTAGCAACTAGTAATTTGCAAACTGTTTAAAGTCACAGCCGATTAGCAGGCAACCATATGTTCTTTCAACAGGTTACAACGGGTTACCCAAGTAACCAATCCGAAATATTCAGTTGTGTCTAATTTATGCATTCGCAGGCTCTTTATAGTTCAATCATTCGACTTTGAAAGTACTAATTTAGTTACGCTTACAGCGCTCCAAGTGGACTGTGACAAATTCAATTAGTTATTTTAACACTTGAATAAATCAATTTCAATATCAAATTTCTTCTCATTCCAGATCACCCCCTACAGCTCGCAAAATGATTGCCAATATCAATTCGAATATCAGCAACGCAAATACCTCATTAACAGCGGCTACGCAGTCATCGTCGACTACTTCTTTGCTATCTCCCAGCTATGGGGGTCTTATTAAAAATCGTAGTCCTAGTCCCACAACAACACAACGCCGTTACAACAACAATTTTCAATCAGATCACAACTTGAATATGGAGAAATTGCATGCGAGTCCTAATTCCCTTAATTCGACAAATTTGACCAGACGCTCAATGTCACCCAGTCCTAGACGTTTGACTGATATGCGTAAGAAACAATCATCTTTGGAAATGTACGGTTGCAATAGTGGTCCCAAATCTCTGCCTATAACGGCTGAGATAGTCAATGGTGTCGGGGTTTACGATACCTTTGAACAAACGGCGGGAGGTCAAAATTCAGTCGGGCCAACTACCGATGCAAGTGCAAACAATAGCAATAAATTTGAGAATGTCAGTGATAATGGCAGTGAGATTAGTGATGAGGGTTATCGCAGCTTGGGTGTGATACAATCGAATGCCCAGAAGCGTGAATCCCTGCACAGTCAGAACTCAACAGATGATGCTGAAAATAATGGTGAGTGTGGTGCAAACTCGAAGCACGTTTATTATTGAGTCCTTTGGGGTGAGTTTCCTTCCCCTGCATCCATGTCTGGTGCAATAGGGTCTGGTGAATAGGGTAGGAAATAGTTTCCTACGAATTAAAGTTTGGTGCAGCAAAAGTTTCCTCTTTTTAACTCAACAGTAATGCCACCACTATGCAGAACAATAACTAAAAACGCTAACTTGAATACAAACTTTGTTTTATATAAAGGGGGTCCCAACAAGAGCACCGGATATAATTAAGCGAATTAAGCAAATATTTTCAATTCAACATAAAGAAAAATAGTTCCGAATAAACGTGAAATACAACATGAGACCAATGACTACCATGAAATCACTGGCTCAGGGTTAGTCTTTTGTTGATATTTTCTATAACGTTTTCACATAAATATGGCTGTATTTCACCAATAACGTCGTATTTACGAAAAAAAAGTCCATCGGCGTTAAATCGTACGATCTTGTTGGCCAATGTAGCTCGTTAAATTGAGAATGGACACGGCCTGGAAACCTGGTTTTCATCAACGTGCTGTGTGGCAGGTCCCGCCTACTTGTTAAGAAGACATGTCATCCACGTCAATTACATCCAATTCGAGTCACAAATCCTCCGTTGATGTTTCGCGATACCTTACACCGTTAACAGTTACCGCATTTCCAGTGTCAAAGAAATACGTCCCAATCACTTCGCCCAAAATGGGTCCCAAACACTTACTCGCTTTGCATTGGTTGTTCAAGTATCACACGAGGATTTTTAGTAGCAAAAATCCGATAATTTTGCCTTATTTTCTTCGAAAAATAAACAATAATTTTTGATGCTCCAACACTCTAAATCCACGGCGCTCAACATGGACCCTTGGCTTGATTTATTGCACTCGTTGAACCTTGTAAAATTCGTTGCATAATGCTTCTGGAAATGTTTTATTCTTAATCAAGATGCCGAATGGAAGTTCCTGGATTCTCGGCCATACTTTCCCTTACTGCGGCTATATTTTGGAGTTACTGACAAGGAAGCCTAAATTTAGTCTTAAATTTTGTATTTAAACGCCTCACTGTCGTTTCATTTGTCGAATACTTTGCGACCGAAAACTTGACTGTTTTGTCAAAACTTTCACCATTTTTTTGTAATGCGTTTTTACAATAATTAAACGTTCTTCGTTCGAATACTTCTCCAAATTCTAAAATCGCGTGACGATTGTCAAAAGAAATCACTGTACAACAAGTATTAACAAAAGGGGGGGCAAATTTTAATCCGGCGCTCTTGTTAAGACACCCTGTTTTTAGAAAATGCTAAATACTTATCTTCTTTTTCTTCTTTTTTTATCTTTCAGCGCGTCACGATCAGACATCAAGTGATTCTCAACTTTCGCCCAGTGAAGATGCAACAGCCTCCCAAAAAACTCCTGAAAATCTGGAAAATATTTACACACAAAACGATGACATTTTATTGGCACATCAACACCATGACGACATTGGGCCGCAATCATTGCCGGCAGTTTTAAATGTTGCAGAAATAGCCGCCAACTCTATGCAACAGCAGCAGCAGCAACAACAACGATTGACCGATAATAAATTTGAACAATCAGGTGTTTTTATCACAGACGACGAAATAACTGTCGATATTGCCACAAATACAGGCTTAAGAAAAACAGGATTTTCAAATAACATTTTTGGTCTTAATAATGACGGTGATGATGCAACAGATACGGTGAATGAAAGACCATCAAACGATTTAAAGATGACAATAGTTCAATTACCAGTCACGAACAAAAGTAAAATACCATTTTCGCCTTTGGCCACACCACAAAGAAGACGTAGCATTGACAATAGTACTTGCAATACAGGAAGTCTACAGGATTTGCACTCACGCACTGGTGTACCGGTGTTTAGTCGTGCCAAGCCTGTATATAGATCGGTAAGGAAACCCCCCACTACCATAGGAGTTTGCCAGGAAAGTAGAAAAAGTAAATCTCCAGCACCTGCGGCAAACTTCCAGAATACAGTGGGCCGTGATGTAACAAACACTTGGAGTGGCAGAAGTGTTACGAATGGTAGCCGCAAACGTCCCACTTTAACAAGTGATACCTTCACGTCCAATTCAAATGGAACAGCCGCTTCAGCTTTTGTTCGCAACTCTAAGACAAGAGCATCTCATATTTTATATGACAGCAATGGAAGGCGCATTAAGGGATGCACAGCCTCTTTGACAACATCACCAACCAAGAATCATGCCAACTCACCTTTGGCCCAACAGCTGTTGGAAGCGGCCAGCAGTGCTAAGAACGATGCCCAAATTTTAGAGAAAATGAAAACTTTGCTCTTACAATATTCCACAAGCAATAACAAAGTACAAACGAGAACAACAACACGATCACAAAATAACCACAAGAAAGCAGACTATGAAGATTTCACAACCGCTTGGGTGCACAGCAATGGAAATTTGGAACGTTCCGCCAGCTGTTCCCCACCCACTAAATCCCTTTCGAAACGTAGTTCTGCGGCCAGCTCTTGTGGCAGCACCCATTCACGTGATATGTCTGTGGTAGTGTCACCACGTCGTGAACGTGGCACCTCTAAGATTCCAGCGCCCGTGCGCCAACATACCGAACTTTACTAACAAAGAATGTCACCACAAATCCGTAGAATAATGGGATGTCCAAGATTGCCCAGAAGACCTTAGCATTTAAGAACAATATCAGCATCTTCATCATCAGCTCTAAGCTACTAAAGCTTATTATCACTGATATATGTTACAAGGATCTAAGTTGTTAAAGGAAATGTATGTATGAATGTATGTATGTGTGTATGTATGCGTATGCATGTGTTAAACAAGAGAATATTGCAATATTTGTAAGTATGGAAAGATGCTTAAGCAGGAATTTGGCAACGAGTTTTTAGGAAAATGTTAAACTACATATGTAGGACTAATTAAACGTTTATGCGTCCGGCTACTGAGTAAAAATTTTAGTTGTGTCAGCCGCGAACTAGTTCGTGCAATTGAGGGATTATTTCAGAAAGGTGATAGCAACTTGACAACAATTACGACAACAACAAGCAATTTTCAATTCACCAAAATAAATTGTGTGGTGTTTTTGGAATTGTTGTAAACTTGCTACCACCTTTCTAAAATAATCTCTCACTGGAATGAATTAGTTTGTGGCCGGCATAGTTGTGGTAAAAATATGATATTCGATTTGCATGAATTCGTATTAGGTCCAGTTACATGGGCACCTAGCCCCAAAACCTTAATTAATGCAAGTTATAGAAATTAGACAAGTGGTCAAGAGTGGATCGAGTATTTAAAATCAAATTTTTGTAGGAGAAGCCAATATTATTGAAACAATCCTATTGTTTTGCAAAGAAGAGAGGAGAGGTCAAAGTTCAAGCGAATGATACTCTTCTCTCACGTCTCAATATCTTTTCTCTGTGAAACTTATGGCTGATAATTTCTGCCAAGTGAAAATATATTCCGAAATGGTGAAACAGAATTTGACAGCCACTATAACCACTAATCGCAGTAAGAGGGAGAAGGCAGGCACTTAACAGAAGCTACAACCGTAACTACAAGTGCTGCTGTTTTGTTTAAATGTTTATGCCGACATAAATGATGAAAATTAATATTCTTTCTAATTCTGACCTAATTTTCATACAATTCTGACTGCAAAGTTTTCATTAATATCAATTATTTTATTGAAAGGCATATTATATTTACGAAATATATGGCAACATTGTTAAAGAGAATGGCTGTCTCAAAAGAGCAAAACCCTCTATCTCACGGCGGCAGAGCGTAGCCATTTTTAAATGTCAAATTATGTGATAAAACTTCGTTATGCCCCCCATATTCTCTTTCATCATTAAAAGTGAGAATCATAGTGCCAGGAATATCAGATTCTTCAAAAATTTAATTTAAAATCTTGTTCCCTCTTGAATCAACTCGTTTAAAAATATGAAGAATCCTTAGAAAATAAAACGGAAAAACAAGAAAAGAACTTAGAGAGACTGTCGCAAAAATAAAAATAAAACAATTATCTTAAAGAAATTGTGTATATAAATATTTTAAAATTCGCTTAGCTCCTCACTCACGCTGGCACGATCCAGAAAAAGCATTTTCATACGTCTAAATTAAAGGAATTAGAAGAAAACCTTCCACTTAGCTACAAAAATCAGGAAAAAAATCATTTAAGAATTAAAAACAATTGCCTATAGAAACACCATTAATTAGATTTTAAACATTTCTTACTTGAATTTTAAACTTAATAACAAAATTTATATAAAAAAAAATAAAACAAATAGTTTTCTAGCAATTTTTAACTGAAGAGAAAAATCCCCATTTTTTTCTTAGGAAATTAGAAAGTAGTTTAAAATTAAAAAAAAATAAAAGTATTTTTGCACTAAAAACAAGTGATTGATAGCAATAAAAAACTAGTTAAGAATTTAACGAAACAACTCTGTTAAAAACATAAAGCAGGAATTAGTTGGCCACACTTATATGCATATGTGTTACACAGCCCTGCTTTTAAATCTAACAAAGAGTTGCCATATGTTTGCTTTTAACAAATAGGTTGTTGTTTTTTTTTAATTTTTTCTAGGAATTTTAGTTTTTCTAACAATTTTTCCATAATTTCTAATTTCTAAAACATTAAATTTAATGCGAATGCTGTCTAGAGGAGATGGTAGGGTATTTAAAAAGAAATACATTTTTTAAGCAATAATTAATAAAAATAAAATATAGTTTAAATAAGACTTAAAGCAAATGTTTATTGAAAGATATTTTTGTTGGTTTCTTAAAAAAATAATAATTTATAGCTGGTTTAGTCGAAGGAACAAGTAACATTTTTCATAGCTGTTAAGTAATGATTAGTAATCGTAATCATTAGTAATTAGATTACTTTTTTTTTAAGTAGAAGTAATGATTACAATACGATTACATTCAGTTTTATACGATTAGTAATTGATTACGATTACAAGTAATCAAAAAATAATCAGGATTACTTGCGATTACTGAAAAATAATCAAAAGTAATCAAAAATGAGTTCGACTACTTTAAAAGATTACTTTGGATTACTTTTGACAAAAAATCAAAAGTAATCAAAAGTAATCAAAAATAGTCAAAAGTAATCAAAAGTAATCTTTTAAAGTAGTCGAACTCATTTTTGATTACTTTTGATTATTTTTGATTATTTTTTAGTAATCGCAAGTAATCCTGATTATTTTTTGATTATTTGTAATCGTAATCAATTAGTAATTAGAAATTGTTGAATAGTGGATTATATAATCATTACGATTCTTTTTAAAAAGTAATGTAATTGATTACTAATCGTAATCGAAATTTAACAGCTCTGACATTTTTACCTTGTTTTAGTCGAGGATAGAGAATGAAATGATTTCTTTATTTTTTAAGGTAGGCGAAGGTTAATTAATTTTTTTTTTATAAATATAGTTAGGGTTGTGAGTAAGCAAATGCTGTCGGTAAAGCAAGAAGATCCTTTTAGTTACTATGAAAAACATTTTTACATCACTTCTATAGTTAAACAAATAAAAATATCAAAATACTTACGAGTTATAAAGACACTTATTTTCTAAGCACTTGTCTCAAGACGCATCTTTTTTATAACTTTTTTTTTACATAAAATTTTAAATTAGTTTTTAGGTTTTATTTTTTTAAGATAATAAACAAAAGAAAGGATATGTTAATAAATAATTTACAGTTCTGATCTGGGAAGGATGGACTTAGATGAGAGTGCATGTTATATATATAACGCTAAATAGTGTCATACTGGTTAGACCACTCTACATTTGGCTAAAGTGAGTAGGAAAGTAAACTCAATGTATAAGAAAAGAGAAAACTTGTAAACTTTCTGTGCCAGACTTAGTTGCGCCAACAACCATTGGGGAAGCATACATATTGAGCCCTAACCACTCAGAAACCATATTTTACAGAAAAACGATTTTTATTACTTTTCTTTTAGAATTTGCTCAGGATATTTTATTGAAAATATAAATATGGCCTACTACTCTTATGCGAGCTAAAAATAAGTTTTACACGTTAATTCCCCGTATAGAAATTTTTTGGTAGTCGCGTTAATTTTGCCGATGGCATTTCTGACAGATTGGACTGAAATGTGAACACGGAAACAACGTAACCCACAGAAAACAAATTTTACAGTCGAATTTTTTCCTTAAATTTTTCCCGAGTTTTTTAATCAAAAACTATTGATTAAAGCAGTTTTAATTTAAATTCACTAGGATCAAACTCCATTTTACACGTGTAACCAAGCTTGGATTTTGTAACGAACAAATAACCTAAAAGGAGATCAAAGTGGAGATGGGCGTCGCTCACGGATTTGCGTGAATCATGCATAATCGCGCATGATCTTGTTTGATCGTAATTTTTCACTCCAATCATGCTGTCGTGCATAACACCTGAGTATAAAATATCTGCATGTGTGAGCATTCATGGCTTGGAATTTTACGTGATTTTTTAAATTTCTGAAAACCAATGAGGAAATTATGAAATACAAATAAAGGTGATGCATTATCGTCAGCAAGTTTGTTTCCAAAGTAAAAATATAGAAATTATTTTGTTAACTTCACTTTTATTCCCGTGAGTAATTCGTGATCATGAGTTTTTGTGACCGCACATGCGTGTGAGTTAAAAATAACAAGGCCGAGCATTCGTAATATATTAATAGTGAGCGCCTACGATCGTTACGTTGTTTTCGCGGTAAGGACTCGATATGCTTTGTCTATTTTGATACGATCTGTTTGACACCACCTTAACCAAACCACATGGCTTCTACTTTCATATCAAAAAACTGAATTAGCATGGCACGATTCGAGCTCCACTAACTTGTATAGCCTCATCAGAAGTATTTGTAAATTAACATGCTTCTTGCTATTCTAGCGAGTAACAAGAATTTTTGCTTTAATTAAACTCCGTAAACATACATGTATTTTATGATCTTCTGCAATTATTGACGAATTAAACACACTGCACCCGACCAAAGGCTTCACAAACTACTTTAATGTTTTTCATAGAACAGCTTCGTGAATGGTGGCCAGGGCTTAAATAATATTTTAACGATTGATTTCGAATTCAAATGTTGCCCTACTTTGGGCCTTTCTTTGCCTAAACGGCACTTTTGTGAAAACCTTTTTTATATTAAAAAAGCATAACCAGCCTGATAGAAATATCAATTTTTGGCTAACAAGAATAACAAAAACGCGCTGATTTAAAAGTACTTTTTTAGAAAAGGTACTTTACAAAAAGGTACTTTTTGGAAAATTTCGTTTACACAAAAAAATTCTCTAAAAATAACTTTTTTGGAAATTTACTTTTACACAAAGTTACTTTCGGGTAAACAGTAGTTTTTTTTTAAAAATGCCCATATTGGAATGATATATTTCTAAGAAAAGTACGTTATATTAAAACAGCATAGCCAGCCTGGTAGAAATATCAATTTTTGGCTAACTAGAGTAAAATAAATGTGCTCTTTCGGAAGGATTTTTTCTTGGAAAAGGTACTTTAAAAAAAGATACTTTTAAAAAAGGTACTTAATAGACAATTTTCTTTACAGAAAAAGATGCCCAAAAAGTAGTTGGTTTTTTTCAATTTACCCTTACACAAAATTGCTTTCGGGTAAATAGTACTTTTTCGAAATGCCCTTATTCAAATGAATCTTTTCTAAGAAAATATTTTAAAAAAGGACTTAAGTAAAATTTTATTTTTCAGAATTTTTTTTTCAACAAATATGAACGATAAATCCAAAAGTTGTAGTTTTTATTATTGAAATTATTGAAGGAAGATTTTTTGAAATGTAGGTGACTACTTGCTATTACAATTTTATTTTGAATTCGATCATTTACAAAAGGAATCCAAACAATTCCTTTTAGAGCCATAATTATGACGATGTATCTAAGTCCATTCACAACCCAATAAATTCCCTTACAGATCAGATAATTTGGTGCTGAATTAAACAATAACTTGTCCTTAAAATTACATATATAATTTGCAATTTATTTCAAACACAAGTTAAAGAAAAGGAAAAACAAAATATAATCAAAAAACCCCTTTAACAATTCTAAAAAAAAATCATATACTCATTCTTATACAACTATAACCCCATGTAACCTCTTTTTTCCACTATGTAATCCAAATATACTCAGATTTATAACAACAAAAAAACTATACAATTTTTATTCAAAGCTAAACAGAAATCTTAAAAAAATGTATTAAAATTTGTCACAATTAAAGCCGAAAAATATAAGAATTTTTTTAACGGACTAAATAAAACTCGGACAGAGCACAACTTTAAAAAAAAAGACGAGATAATAGGAGTAAGGAAAGGAGAATATTCTGAATTTCTATTGGAATGGAATAATTTAATTTCAAGACTACATTCTTACACTGCAATCAACTAGAAAGAACTATAACCTCTTGAGTTCCAAGAAATTCAGAATATGATTTAAAAAAAAAACAATATGAAGTTTACAAAACAAAAAGCTTTTTAAAACAGACATAAGCCAAATATAAATTGAAAATATATTAAAATAATAATCTATGAAGAATGTATAAATCAAACGGATTCATTTCTATAATTTCAAATTAAATCAATTGTTTTCAATTCGCAAACTGTTGCAGAAGTAGCGTGTCAAAATCATTTCACAAAACCTACACAGCAAATGTTGTTGGTATTGTTAAATTGTTTTCAGTCTTTGTTCTTGTTTTCAAGTCCTATTCAAGTCCATTTAAAATGAGAAGCTTAAAACATTCGTAAATGTCTTCAAATACAAGGTTATCCGGTAGGAAAAATCTGTGTTGAAACTCAACTCAATCTGGAGATACCAATAATGCTAAAACAGGGTTAATGTTGCGACACACATTTTTAAAAATTGTTGCTTTCTGCTTCTTTGGTTTTAGGTTTTCACTTGCGAATGATTGATATTATTCGTTTTAGCATGAAAGAAAAAAACTAAAAAGTACCTAACCCTAACACTGGAGCATAAAATAGTACCAAAATAAGTTCAGAGTTTTCCAAAGGCTGCATTTTTCGGCCAGAAATCAAAATTTTCCTTTTTAAGATTTTGGGGCTAAAACGTGGTAAAAAAAAATCTCAGATATATTTGAAGTTTTGTGAATAGTGTTCACTTTCAATAGTACAGTTTTTCAAGGCCAACTAAAAAAAATTAGTCGGAGCATAGTCTTCTTGCTACACAATACGACTAGAAATGAGCTTCATGACTGAAGCAGGCATGAAAATCATGGTACAATTGTACTTTTGTAGCACACTTGGGACCTTGTTGTACATTTCTGAAATTTTCAAATCGTACAAAATCTTTAAAACCCATTTTCCATCCCTGCTTGGAAAAATGGACTTTCTTAAAATTTCCCTTTTGCAGATCGTTAAGGACTTTAAAATTTTTAAGTTTTATATACAAATGAAATTTTCATATATTTTGGGGTTTCTCTTTAAAAACGCCACGACACAACATGTGTGCGAATTGAACAAATTTCAATTAAATATAAATTAAATAATAAAACTTTTAAACTTTATTTTTAATAATTAAAAAAAATATTTAAATTAAATAAAATAAATTACAAAACACAAATCTTATTAAGTAAAACGAAGCAGATAAAAATATATCAACAATTTAATTGTTTAAAAGAAATCATTATTATCTTTAAGTAAAAACCAACAACAAAGCGGTAAAAAAGTTTGTTTTTAATGTTTAAGATTTTTTTACAAATATTTTTTCTTGTTTAATAAAATTCTATTGTAAAATACGTTTTTTTTTTTTGGTAATTTTTATTATTATTTTTTGTTGTTATTAAGTAAATTAAATATTAATTAATTAAAAATTGCGTTTTCAAATATTGTATTGAAAATACATAAAAAAAATTATGACGCCATCATCAATTTAAAATCAACTGCTAACAGAAGGAAAACAAATTGCAGGAAAAAGCCTGACTTCAAAGCAAAAATAATTATTTTACTTATTGCAGTGTATTATTTATTATTCGTGTAAAATGTTTAAAATTAAAAAATAAAAACAAAATTATTGTGTGCGATACAAATTCAATAACAAAAAAATTAAAAAAAAAATTAAATATAATAAAAACTAAATAAAAAAATTATAAAAATTATTGTGTTTTATTTAGAAAAGAATAATATACCAGGGGGAAATAGTAAAAACATAAACATTTTAAGAAAGAGCCATCAAAATGTCTCTTGTTTGGCAATGAAAGTCTTTTAGAGCCGCTACACTGAAAACTTACTTACAGAAAAGTACTTTTTTTTAAAAAAATACTTTTTGCTCTTTTGAAAAAAAATTTTAAAAGCACTGCTTGCAAGCATACTTGTTAAATTTTATACTTTTTGTAGAAAAAGTACTTTTTAAAAGGGCAATTTTTTAAAGTACTTTTTTAAAATAAATGAAACTTCTTTCTAAGAATAATTTACTAAAAATACATTTTTTGGAAACAGTGCTCTTCATAAAAGCAAGGTACTTTTTTGGTATTTTTGTAAATAAATTTTTGTAAATAAAGTACATTTTAGAAAGTGTGTGCATTTTGAATGTTGGCTTAGATGGTACTACTTTGCGTACGTAAAACTCAAGAAAAAATAATATGAAAATTCTTACGACTGATTCTTTCGCGTTTACACCATTGGCATAGAGCAAAACATAGTAAAATGAAAACAGCTGTTGTTACAAAAGTACCAAATCGTGTACAAATTTACTTTTTAGGGTAACATTTTGTTTAATATCCTTATCGTGAGGTAACATTACCGCTCTTAAAACTTCAACATACATGAGAGAATCCATGTTACTATTTATTCTAACGAAATGGCCCTGTGCCGTTATACGAGAAGCATCGCCAAACATTTAGTTTTGCACCACCGTGCTTAACTGCCTTCTCACATATTTTCTTGTCCCAAATCAGGGCCAATCGGTATGAAATCTCTCGAACTTGAGATGATTTTGCACTTGCTTTGAATTTAATAATGCAGATTTTCTTAGATATCTTTCAAACAAATTTAGTTTTTGGAAATGTCGACGAATAGTTGACTTATGAACATCAAGCTCTAATATATGGACTAACATATGGACTTGAATTTTCTAAGCGTTTTATACGCGTGGAGTTACATTTTTTGCTATTTGCAATAATTGTGAGAGAACATCTGACCATATTTTGCATAGAACGATTTGTCTTGCCTCCTGAAAGAAGTTTTCTTATTAAATGTCGGTCATTTGGTGAACACTGCTTGTCGCGGCGCATATTTTAAGCATTAATTTAATTTTATTAATCTAAATTCTTGCACTTTTTGACCAATTAAGTACATAATTGCGTAAATCTCATAATTGTGCAATTAAGCCACATGTGTGAACATGCTATTTATTAAAAGGTGACTTAATTGAGTGAAAACTTGTCAAATGCATGGGTTTTTAAAATCAACAAACCGTCAAGAGTTTTAATTTTAACTGCAGCATTTAATGAGTTCTTCAAGGTGAAAGAAATAACTGGTTGAT
Organism: Phania funesta; assembly: GCA_963932375.1. Lineage (NCBI taxonomy): Eukaryota > Metazoa > Arthropoda > Insecta > Diptera > Tachinidae > Phania > Phania funesta. Next base: position 64,090,359 of record OZ010655.1, read on the forward strand.
TACTTGCATTTTCTTAATCTAACACTAGACTTTATTCTTCTACAGCATTCGAATAACAACAAACTCAAGCGTGCAAACAAACGCAATCAATTCCTTAATATTCAGTAATGTGTTAATAATTATAAATACTTGTATTGCTACCCGTGTGAGTGATTTAAGTTGAAAAACAAATTAATATTTATTGACTTAATCATAATTAATAGAACAAATATTGAAGAAAGAAACAACGCCACACATTTTCAAGAAATTAACTTCAAGTGAGATAAAGTCAAGTTGACAAGGTTGTTTATCTCCCCGTATTTTATTATTTTTTTTGTCAGATATTTTGTAAGAGTGGGACTCCATAAAAATTAAACTGATCTACAACAGACACCCAGACACGAAACTCAATTTACAGTCTTCGGTTGGATATTATGCTGTAGCTTACAAGCGATCATTCGAGTATTAAAATTAAAGATAATTAAATTTATAATCTTCTAACAACATTTAAGACTGGTAACATGTCAACAATGAAAATATAAAAAAAAACAAATTCCTAAACGAACCAACCGAGCCAAACGAGTTAAGGTCAAGTTACAAAGTCAAACGTTAATTAATTTTTACACTTAAAACGCCGTCAAAGAACAAAAGAGAAAATGTAACGAATTAATGTCTTGAAAAGAATTTACAATCAATTTTTACCAATTGGGTTACGAGTGCGAGTCATATAATTTACAAAATGATGTAATAAATCAAATTTACACTTTAAATTGAGGGTCATTATTTTGAAGGTTTCACTTTTTGGCGCACGCATTGTTGCCTTGGCTGAGAAGATGGTCCAAACACGTTGTTATTGAAATAAAGCTTGAAGTAAAACACAAATTGCCAGGTACTCGTTTGATTATAAAACAAAAAATTTACAAGAATTTATTTCCTTTCTTTGGTACTCAACAGGTGAATTAAATGAATGGGTACAAGCTTTGCCATGTTTTCAGGTGTTTGTGGTTCGCGTGCGCAGTAAATTATTGTTTTGGTTTCTGTTTGTGTGTTTTTTGTCTGGGAGTAACACTGAAGTTTATATGGGGATAGAGATTAAGAAAATATTTAAAAACAAAAAAAAATAATAAAATTTATATTTTCCATACACGGAAGTTTTCGTTTGATGGCCACAAGGGCGTTCCCAAAATATAGCCATCTGACGTATAACTAATCGCAGTTAAAAAAAGGAAGTTTACAACTTCAATTGTCACGTTATTATTAAGAATTCGTTTGGCTTCTATAAATGGAGAACATTCTAGTAGCCGTTGTATGGTGCAGTATTTTGATCAAAAATACTTCAGACTAACCAATATGAAACAAGAGCTAAGAAGCTCTACTTAGCTTCTGTGTTTACAGCAGTAAAGTTTTGATGACAGCAATTGAAACAGTCTCTACAAGCTGTGACATGGAGAATCGCAGTGAGCGGGTAATTAAGGTCAACCCGCCCTACTGTGCAAAAACGAATTTAATAAGCGTCGCTCAAGAATGTACTACGAGCTAGCGGACTTTGTTAGCACTTTGTTTGGTTACGGTGGTTTTTGTTCCACCGCATCGTGAGTATTCTGCAATAAAGTGTTTAAATGTTCCACAGCAATAAAACCGGGATTTTTCTAAAATGTAACTTCAGTTTATATTTTACCTGCCGAAAACATTGAAACATTAAAATCAAGAAAGATAATCACGTCTAATGCTGCGGGTTCATTCGTGAGGTATGATTTGTGTGGAAAATCTTTATACAACGAGGACGATCAAGGGAAAAAATTTCGCAAACTTTTGACAGTCTCAGTATATTATTTAGGGGAGGAATTGTTAACTTCACAACCCATTTACCAGACTTAAGCCCTGAAATTATTTTGTCTTCCCATTTTTAATTTTAAAATTGTTCAACAATTAAAAATTAAAATCTTGGTTTGGTCTTAAACCGAAATCATTGCAATATGTTTCTAGTTTTCTGGGTAAGTTGGCTAATTGTGGGATCGGAATAGCAATAAAACTTTTTAAGGCCTTTTAGTTTGCAACCACTTGAAGGGTTGGGGGTTGGTTCAATCATTTACAAAGTGAACCCGTAATACAAAAAAATATTATTAGCCAGCCAGCACAAACCATCAGAAGAAACATATTTTTTATGCAATTAATTTTTTTAAGTACTTTTTTATTTCTATTCATTAAAGTACTTATTACAAAATTATTTTTAGTAAAAGTACTTTCTTAAAAAATGTCTTTACCTATGAAAAACTGTGGATTACAAAATATGCTTTGTATGAGAAAATTTTTCTAGAATTGTGCTTTTTTTCCAAAAGGTACACTTAGAAAATTATATTTTTTTATCCTCAAGCAAGTAGTATTCTTTTAAAAAAAATTTTTTAAGTAGCCTATCGTAAAACGTAAAAGGTACTTTTTTAAAATGTACTTTTTTAAAAGGTACTTTTTTAAAAGGTACTTTTTTTAAAGGTTTAGCTATAAGACAGCATGTATGAAAAAGAAAATAAAAAACATTGTTTTTGGTCATTCCAAAGCTGATCTTTTTAATAAAAAATTAATTTTAAATAAAACTTTAATTTTAAAACTAGAAATTTGAATTGCAAACAAGCGGTAAAAGGACAAAATCTAGGCTCTAGTATGTTTTATAAAAAAAAAACTTAGTTTTTCTATAGGGAGTTTTCTAAGCCCGATGGACTTACGGCAGAATTAACTATTAAACCAGCTGTCATACTACGCTCATTTTTACAATATGATCAATATATCCTGACTTGCGCTACCAAATTATCCAGAATTTCTTTGAAAATCAGTCATCGTTTTTGTTCAGCAATGAGGCTTAATTTTGGCTTAACAGGGTTGTTAATTAAAAAAAATTTGCCGAATATAGAGTGACACCAATCCACAACAGACCCTACATGCTTTAAAAGGTGTAACAAACACTATGTAAAGAGTTCTTGGATGGAAGTAGTGAAAATATCATAGAGTAAGTATAGAATTTTGCGTGAGCGGAAGCAGCTGAAAGCTATTCTACAATCGTCTAATAAAAAGTTTTTTTACAGAAGCAAAAGCATTAAAACATGTGTATTGCGCATAATCAGGGCTGCCCGATGAATTTGTGAAAAAATCTTAAATTTATGGAGCAAATGCCAACTGATTACAAGCGAATATAATATAGGGAAAATGGACAGGTTTTTTTTTAAGTAAATAAAATGAAACTATTTAGAATAACAATCAAAATTTGTTTTTAGCGCTTTATAAAGAGAATTGATTTAATAATTCATTTGTTTACATGTGTAAGTATGTATGTATGTCTAACAGCTTTAAATAAATTTTGTATTGAGGCGCCAGGCCGAGTTCAGGCCTAATTCACACAGTGTGTATATTACACGAAACCATTCGCTCTGTTTTTTACCCCCCTCATAACTTTGCTTCCTTTAATCGTAAAATAATGAAACTTGCAAGATAAGGACTCTACAGATACATAGGTAACCTTATAGGTTTGCAAGGTTTACTATAAAATCTTCCCGAATAATGAAGGTGTAAAAAGTTCATATTTTAGTACCCATTCACTGACTCACTGACGCACTCATCAACGTTATGGGCCACTTCATCTACAGCTAGAAGCTGAAATTTAGTACACAGGTAGGTCAGAGAGTAAAAGAGTAAAACGGGCACTTTGCTTCTAGCAGGGTAGCCCCCCCCCCCTCTCCCTAACCCTTATTTGTATGGAGCATTTCCACTACAGGTAAAGAGCTGACATTTGTTATAACCCAATCGCCTGTAAGTTTTAGGCTAAAAGAGGTTTTATGCATACATTAACAAACAAAACTTTCGGCCGTTAAAAGTACTGAGATCAAAATGAGGACCAAATTCGCGATTTGTACAATACCATCCCATTTCTAGGCAATTTTCTAGCTTGTCAAAAATTGTTTAATGTTCTAATATGGGAAAGAATTATAGCTAGAAGTCCACAAGATGCTTTTTCGATGCGACGCGTTGAACACGAATAACAACATTGACAACCTTGTCTATCGAAATCAGCTGACCTGTTTGACAGCCGCTTATGATTCTTACAAAATTAGAAAGTAGGCTTACTTCTCGCAATCTGCGCTTCACGGCACCAAACGCGTTTGTGCTCTGTAACTTGTAACACGCAACTACGCTGATTCCACTCTTTTGACAGATGCGTAGCATGCGAGAAAGGGTGGATCGCGTGATGTGGTCCACACCAGCTTAAGGTTTCAGTTCTTGGTGTTTGTTTCTATTGGCCTCATCAGTAGATAACACCTGGTATTTGTAGCATGATTTAATCACCATTCAGCACAAATGTTTATTTCATTTAAAAATCACATGCTCATGGGCCCTGCTACTTACTCTTGGTGCATTTTTATTTTGTCATTCATTGTGCAAAACGTTTCATTAGCGAACATTTAACTCTACATTAAGCTTTATCGCCGTAAAAGAAAACTTGTTTCAATAATTCCAACTCTACAACCGTAAATTAAATACAGCATTAATATAAATATGGCATTAAAGTCACATAATTATTAATTTATAGTTTGTTAAGTGTGTCAATAACAATTACGAGAGATATTCGATACAAATAAATGTATTCAGTCATTACCTTGCCATCCGTATCGCAAAAAAAAAAGAGTTGGAAGAAAAAACAGAAAATAAACCTCCCACTAAATTGTATCCTACAAAAGATTGTTACGACGCCCATTTTGTTGCAAATGAAGGCGCCAATTTGTTTTAAAGTGTGTTGTAAACACAATCAAAGTCATAGAAATCGAAAGCAACAACAATTGCTCGTTTTAAGGCAACAAACTGAATTCAGAAACATTTGCAAATAAACTAAATGTTCAAATGTTGGTTGGTTATGGTGGTGTTTGCACTGATTGATGCTGCCGATTATGACAAATAAATGGATGATGACTTCATCATAGTCAGCCATGATGCGAAGAATGGCAAAGGAGGGTGGGCACTGAGGCTGGCAGGCATGTAAGAAGTAAGAAGTCAAATCAGCATTAGCACAAGTTCATCTGAAATTACAGGTAACTAACTACTCGCGCCTCTTAATTCACCTCACTTACTGCGCTTTATTCTGCTATTATTACTATTGGCCAAGCAGCAGTCAATTTGATGATGGCCGTTTGACTGGCACCGTATGGAAAACGATGTTAATGGGCTGCTTATTGTTGCTGCATTACAAACTACTGATGATAATGTTTGGTGGTAATGACGAGAATCTTGATGATGGCAACAAAGTTTATGGCGAAATGACTGCTTCAGCTAACTATTAACACTTGCTTAGGCACTGTGGAGTATGCAGCTGTCGTTGCCATGATATCAAAAACTTCATCTTAACTACGGGCAAACAACATTAATACAACACTGTAGTGGAAATAAAAAACATTCCCCACAAGTGCCGGAACAACTAAAACAAGGCGATATATTGTTAGGTGATGAAGTTAAAAGAGCAACTGCTAACATGAAAGAGAAGTCAATTTTTGGAATATATACAACGGTCAGGTGCTGCTAATTTTGTCTTATGGTGTTTTCTTTTCTAGAAAAAATTTCACATTTTTTGCACTTTTGTTATATACGAAATATGTTTACGCCCACAAGAGGTGGTGTTGTTGTGTTTTGATTTTGCCCTTAATAATGGCGAAAGGTATTATTACCCTTTATGATCTGCATAAAATCCCAAACAACAGGAGTATGTTACGCCATTCGTTTTATTTTTAAAAACTCACACTGAAAACTTATTTTCATTTAATTCCAGTTTAATGCGATTTTTGCAACCGATTTTTTATGTTGCTAAATTACACTGGTCTGCAAAAAACTAGTTAGATTCTGGGTTAATAAAAATCTACTTTCAGATTTTGTATTACGTGCAAATCATTTTAATGGGCGTTTGCAGGATCTGGGATGATATAATGTATGACGGCACAATGGATTTAGAATTTTGAAGCGCAAAAAAGGACTGGAGAAACTTACAAGACCCTGTTACAATCAGCTTTCTCTAAAATATGTGATATTTTTGGACGAATTCCATGGATAATGCTCCTATACATAATACCAGAGTTTTAAAAGAATTCAATTCAAATCAAAATGTTCGTCTTCTTAATTGGCTATCATATTCTCCCGACCTGAGCATGATTAAAAATGTTTGGGGTTGGCTTTCCCGCAAGGGATCTTCCCCATAATTCAAGCTTTTGAGGAGTCCTGAAATGAGATCTCTTTGGATTATTTGAAGACACTTTATGCTTCAATAAAAAAACCGGATATTTGAAGCTATTTTAAATAGAAGAGGTAGCACCCACTATTGAAATGTGTCAAATATAATTATTAAACTTAATATTAATTGTTTTTTTTTCTGGTAAATTATAAAATAATGTATTTTTAAATAAAATTAGTTTTGGTCTTTTTTCGGAAAAGGATTTTTAAAATACTGTTGAAATAAAATTCTCTTTCCGATGGTAGCAAAAATTTAGCTGTCGACAAAAATTTCAGTGGTCCTAATCATCCGATCGAGAATGTAACAACTGCGTGTATTTAAAAATGTTAATTAAAATTTGTTTTAATTGTAATTGATCGCTATGTGTAATTACGAAATTATCTATATGTAATTAATACTGTAGTTGAGTTCAGTCCGCAATTTAATTTTCAATTACTTTTAATTGCTACGTTATGTGTAATTCTTATTACAATTACACTGGACATGTGATTGTAGTGGCAATAGTGGCTTTCTCAAAGAGTTGGCGGCTGGTTTGTGATTAATTCCGTTCCTGCAAGCCAAAGAGAATTTCTCTCATCTACGCAAACAATCTTATGCAGCCTATTTTTCGTGCAAATTACTCAAAGAGTTTAAGTTGCTCGCTCAGTACTTGCATTGATAATGACTTTATGGTGGCATTTTATGTTTCCAAATGGATGTTAAAGTTGGCGGCCAATATTCATCTAAACACTGGTTGACGTTAACAAATTAAGACATTTCAGCATTCTTGTGGTCACACCAAATAATATATGATTGGGTGAAGCGCACAAAATTAAACGGCCAAAAGCTGTAAACAACAAAAAACCTTTAAATAATCAAGCGAAGCAGCAACAACCAATTAAACTGCTACTGTAGTTGTGGTTGTTGTTGTTATTTTTTGTTGTCGTCGGAAAGGTAATGATGTTAATTAAAATGTACAACTGTTTGCCTGAACGTTGCTGCTGCTTTCTGCTTCCACTACTCCTGACGGACTGACGGTGTGTTGGGCTATTGAAACCCGATACTCCTGTGTTAACGGGCACTCATCGTCGTCATCAACGTTGCTATTTGTTGCTGTATTAAATTGTTACTATTTGTTGTTATTGCTGGTTGTACTGATTTTACAACACGGATAACAAGACCGCAACTTAAGGCTCTTGCCAGTTAGCCTGCTTGCCTGCATTGCTCGATGAATGTGGCTGGCTGGCTGGTTGCCGTAGCCTCGCCTGGCTAATGGTTGCTGTCACACCAAAAAACGATAAAATAAAGACACTGAAAATCGTATTAAGTATGAAATGAAACGAAATGTTGCACAAAACGAAGGAAAATAATTCTTCCAATAATGACATTACATGTTCATACGTAATTGTAATTTATTGTTATGCAAGTGTGTAATTAATTCGATTATAAAAATGCAACAACAAAAGGTTACCGATACACACAACAACACAAACAACTTCGCAGATATTTATTGTCCTCATAAATCAACAATGTCCAACCATGCGGTCACATTTTATTTCAAAACTATAAAATTTTAAAAAATAAAATCAAATCTAGTTTCTCTGTGAAATGAAAAGTTCGTTCTTTATTATTTCACTTCACTTTCAATGGATACGTGTGAAACTATTCATATTGTAGGTCCAATAATAAATAAAAACCAATACTTTCCCATTTAATTATGACCATTTTTTTATGATTTACTCACTTTATATGCCTTCGAACCAAGGCAAATTGATAACAGGTACTCGTCGAATTCAAGATACTACAAAAAATGTGACGGAAATGGCGAAAATTGTTTCTTTATATTGAATTTGACATCCAATCAGTTTAAAAATTTATCAGCTGGTGAGTTTTCCTATTTTAATTCGCCTTGATTCGCCTCAATTTCATTCCATTTTGATTCCTTTCACTTTGCTTAGGACATCGTCACTACATGGTTTTTGTATGCATCACCGTCTGCTTCTGCAGATGAATGCTGCAGTTTGTCTTCAACTTTATTTGCCTTTCTTTTTTATAATATTTCAAGTCCTTACCGCCCTATTACAAGGTGAATCACAGGGTGTCAAAGTCTCGACTAGCTGGGATTCGCTAAACCTTTTTAAGCTCTACAAAATATGAACCGATTTCGATAACATTGTGAAGATGATTTTTTATATAGAAATGCGTAGCAACATTAACTTAACCGACGGCCCTTCTTTAAAAAGGTTTTTCGACATAGCCAGTGCTAGGAATGTATTTAAATGGTTGGACTTCAGTTACACGGTAGGCCCAAATAGAGCAATGGGAACGTGCCCCACACTAGACTTATGAATGATCGCTGGACTCACAGCCAGTGCGGCCTCAAGGCATCCCGATCTAGCTCATCTTAAGGAAAGCAGCCTTACTGGACATGCAAACACTCTTAACGCCGTCTGGTAATTTTCATGTTTTGCTGTCTCTGATAATATGAATAGAACACTAAACTTTGCCAAGCATTTTAAAGTGATTATCAGTGTACGATCAGCTTGGATAGCTAAAGAGATAATCGTAAAATATCATTCATAGTTTGGGTACACGGATGGATCCAAGATGGGAGATTGTTAAGGTATGGATGAAATTGTAGAGCCGCACTTTCGGAAAGGAAATTGAGAAAACAGCATCAAGTTTTCACGTCGAGATCGACGCCATAGAGCTCCGTGCTAGAGAATGTCTATGTAGGAGCACTTGCACTTCTCTCGGCAGCTTTAAAATCATGAGCAAGCTACTCTTTCCAATCAAAGTTGATCGACGAATGCTTTAAACTTATAGATACTCTAGCAAGGAAGAATTCAGCTACTGTAATGTGCGTATCGGGATATTAGCGGCTTGTAGGCAATAAAATGGCAGAATATCTGGCTAAAAATACCGCAGACACTCTTTTGTAAGCTACAAGATCTTTCTGAGAGCACCAACAGGCATGCGGCAGTAGAAAAAACTCCCATCCCATCCCATCCAAACATCCTATCCTCATAAAGAGAAATATTTTATGTTTGAGTTTTATTGACGCATCAAAATTACATCAAACGGATTTCCAATTCACTCATTTCTATTACATTGAGATTCTAAGAAACTCAATACAGATTCAAACTCTCTCAAGAACGATTTAAAACAAAAACGAAGAGAAACTCCGAATTAAAAATACAGAACATGACGAATGATGCTTATTTCTTATTTCTTAAGGGTTTATTCTACTTTTTTGGCATAAAATCATGACACCACGATCCAATAATTTAGTGCAACAATGTCAGCACCAACAACAACAGAAGAAAAATAATCAACAAATAAATAACTTCTTTTCAAATTTGGGTTTAATTTTCAGCATGTTTTTGCAGCACCTTCAAACAACAACCACAAGAAAAAGAAAAACAAAGAGTTCCAAACTGTTGGAACAAAAAACAAAGAGACAAATGGAACAAAAATTTGTACATTTTCAATTGATTGTAGGGAAATTAACAAACAAAGAGGGGACTAGTAACAAGCAAAAAAAAATTTACAAAAAAACAGTGGACTTCATGTCACGTGCTCCTTTTTTGGTGTTTTTATTATGGTATCAACGCAAAGGGTGCATCATTTAAAGTTTGAAATCGGCTAAGAAAGACCATACGTCAGCATTGAGATGCCGATGAATGCCGTTTTGTGTGCATTTGATTGTTGGTGTGAATTTTGACCTGGTGGCATCACTGGGCCATTTAACTTCCAAAAGGCCGAAATTCTGATGTGGGGATTTTTTGTGGGGACGCATTAAGGATAAATATAACGCTCACCTACCAGAGACGAATCGAAGCTGTCATTTATGGAAATTCACAACCAACCAAGTACTTGAAAATTGGCTTGATCGGATGGCCGCGGAGTGTAAGCGGCAGTCATTTTAATAATGTTGTGTTTTATTTGTATTTGTAAAGGTTCAATTGTTATAATAAATACATTTTATACAGCCATTCCCCAGCATTAAACAGCGTACCCTTTATATATTTCGTAAATTAAAAATTATGAAATTCACAATACCCTACAGCATCGAGATTTTCAAAATAAGTATTAACATCGCTTTAAACAATAATGTTGTATTAATCATAAATATATAAAAAGAAAATGAATAAATTGCATCCACATATTACTCTCAATATGTCTTTAAATAAATATATGTATGTATGTATGTAACTGCACTGTCGATCAGATGATTAGAAGCACTTAAACACCTGTTTTTAGTAGGCCATATCTTTTTGAATTTTTTGTCGACAGCTAAAATTTTTCTACCATCGGAAACAGCAATTTACTTGAGATTAAAAAAAATCAATAACGAATTTGACATTTTTTCTCGTTCATATGATTAGAATCATTTAACTAATTTTATAATTTAACTAGCCAACCCCGGCGCGCGTTGCTACGCTCCTTAATGAGCTCAATATGTGTGCAAAGTTTAAGAAAAATCGGCCCAGTGCAAGTAGCTCAAAATTATAACTTTTAACAACTGAAGTTGGCTAGAATGAGGTTTCGCGAAGCCGACCAAATTGAAAATCAGTACTGCTAATTTGGTCGCATTCGCGATATTATCACTGACGTTATATCATCCAATGCGCACGCGAAGACAATTTTGATAGATATATGGGGAAAAGAAAAGGGCTGTTTTTAGGGTTTTCCCGGTAATTATTCGAATTTTTCTCACCGTTTAAACCTTCCAAGACCAACATAAGATAAATCCGTTCAACCGTTCTCGAGTTTTAGCGAGACTAACGAACAGCAATTGATTTTTATATATTTAGATAGATAGATAGATAGAAGATAGAAGATAGATAGATAAAAAGAACAATTAATATTAAGTTTGTTAATAATATATTACACATTTCAACATTGCGGTGCTATCTCTAATAATTATAATAACTTCAAATAAACGATTTTTTATTGAATCATAATGTGACTTCAAATAGTTATAGTTTTTTTGGCCTTTTAATCTTATTTAATTAATTTAAAAAATCTTGCGAATTAATAAATTAAAAAAGTTCAAAGAATTCCCATTCCAGTAGTCCTTAACAGCTTGAATTCGTGACTGTTTATTGTCGATTAGTCTTGCCTATTCATAAACCTTGCGGGAAAGCCAACTGCAAAAAGGTTTAACTCAAGAGAATATATGGCGGCCCATTAAGAAGACGATAATTTTGATTTAAATCTGTTATTATGTATAGGAGCATTATCCATGGAATTCGTCCAAGAATATCACATACTTTAAGGAAAGCTGTTTGTAACAGGGTCTTGTAAGTTTCTCCAGTTCTTTTTTGCGCTTCAAAATCCTAAATCGATTGTGTCGTAGTAAGTTATAGCTTCCCAGATTTAGACATCTCTGCCGTGATGGCGATTTAAAAATAGCTCCTCTTTTCACATATCATGAAAATAAAAATTGCAGCCATCTGGGCCATCCAAATTAAATTTATTTTCGTCACAAAAACCCACAGAACGTCAATCATTAACATGACCTCTCATTTGAATGGCCCATGCATGCCTATGTATGTAATTTAAGAAGAACTATCTAACCCTTCCTACTGCCCGTAAAAGTGTAGGGTGTATAGAGACCAAAGCAAATTAGAAAAAATAGACAGAACACACGGCCATGTCAAAAAAGCGCCAAAATAAACAACAAAACTTTTTACTCACATAACGGCGTCCGTCCATCCGTCTGTCTATTTGTTTCAGAAAAACAACCAACCAGCAGAATTTTAAATAAAAACAAAAGTCGTGATGACGAGGTCGTTGTTGGTCGTTCGTTAGATTTTTTTGCATCTTTAACTTTGACTTAAACGACTTATGTGGTAGCAGTGTTGTTGTTGTTGTTGTTTTATGTCTCTTTGGCTGACTGCCGGGAGCGATTTGTGTTTTAAACTTCAAACTTAACTTACTGTCAACCCCTACAACTACAAAATGTTTAACTTCTCATTCGCTTTTTATTGTTGTTAAAGTTTAAATCTAATTTGTTTACTTGTGTGTGTATGTGTGTGTGTGTGTGTGTGTGCGTGTGTGTGTAGTCACAGTTAACAACAATCATGACAATTTGTAGCGACAATTCAACACGGATACGATCAGTTTAAATACCAAAAAACAAAAACCAATAACCACAACAACATAAATAGCAGCAAAAAAACAGAAACTAGCTGTCAGCTGAACAGCATTTGTTGATTGCAACATTAACCACCTATTTGTTGTCCTTATAAAGAAACAACTGTAAAAACAACAACAATAACAACACATTCAATAGCAACATCATTGCAACAACACCCTAAATTACAACAACAATTCTTTTAATCAGATTAATCAAAATGTATTCAATTAATTTTTATTTAAAACATTTTAGGTCGTCGGTTTGTATAAACTAACAAACAAGAAACACACTCAAACACACACACGCACACATACACATACAAAAACCGTAAAGCGCTTAGAGCAAAATGTACACGAGGAAAATTTACTTCTTTAAGACTTACGTTATGCGTATTACGTTGAGAAAGGAAGACATTTCGTTTGTGGTATGTCCTTAGAATTTTAGAAAAAAAATTTTCAATTATTTTTTAGTTTTTATTATATCAATTAAATTATAATTAATTAAAAAAGTTAATTATAAAAAGTTACTGACTGTCACAAAAGTCAATGTATTGTCTTGATACTTCTGCGTATAGTCAAGCCTTATCTTTCTATTAACCTGACTAACAAATGGGTTCTTTCCAGCAACGTGAGCGTACAAACAATGAAGGATGGTTTAGGTGGGAATTTTTTTTTTAATTTTTTGGATTATCATTCTTCCAGTTCGGTCGTCGCTCTTGTTTGGACGCACTAGTATATGTTGTGGTCGCATTATATATAATATTTTTCCAAGTACGGCTAAAGATTTCATTTCGCTGTTTAATTTAACCTCAATTTCTGTCACACATTTGAATGAAAAATCTTTATTAAAATTGAATATAATTATTACTACAGTTTACCTTGAATTTGAAAATTTACAAAATTATTGATTTTTATCCACTTTTAACAATACAAGTTTTAAAGCAATAATTTTTAAAATTTAGCACCCACTGTACGCACAACGCTGCGCAGTAATAACAACAAAACACAACACCCAAAAACTCATACAAGTTAACAGGAAGTGAATGCACACAGAACTACAACAACGATATATAACATGTGGTAGCAAGCAATTTTTAATAGAATTTATTGAAATGTCTGTCCGTTATTCTGCGGATAAATTTGTGGCTAGTTAAGACGTAGTGTTACAGGCCGTCTTGACTAGCCATACATCTGTTCTACCAAAGGCAGGTCAAACCGATTAGTAAATGAAAGACAGTCAACGACGTGCAAAACGTTATGGAAATGCTCAAAATTTCACTACGAAAGTGGAAGCAAGCAACCACCAGTACATCGAAAAAGAGAACTTTCGTTCGGACAGATCAATCGTAAAAAAGTTGCGTTGAAAGGCTTATATCGTTTAAATAAATTCCACGATTACAAGTCTGGTAGAAAGTAAAATAAAAAAGTGAATGTGAGCCGTATAAAAAGGTAGGGAAAATCTTAAATAAATAAAAGTGAGTTTAATAGTGAAAGTGGATATGTTGTACTTCCAGATATTTTGCCCGATCGAAACAAGGAAAACGGAAGAATAGCAGCGTTTTTTATGAGCGAAAAAAAAAAATTAATTATCATATTTTATTAAGCTTTTAAGCATAACTCAAGAAAAAATAATCCAGAAGCAATTTTTAAGGTCCTAGGACAAAGTACACAACATCCGGACGTAAATACGTGGGTAAATAAAGCGGAAGAGCCAGATAACAAATTTGTACTCCCCTAGAAGAAAAATCCAAGAACTAAAGAAAAAAATTATATAAAGTAAGTAAAAAAAATATAGTGATCGATTTGAAATTATTTTATTTATATATTTATTAATTAATTAATTTAGTAACTTAATATGTAATAATAAATTATTATAAATTTAAATCAAGACCAACACTAGCTGCTTTGGCCATAGGCTAGCTCATGGTTCGTAATTATTGTTAGGGCCATTATTACAACTTGCCGATAAAGTTACTGTTAGTAAAAGGTATGTTTAGCTAATGTGAGGAATAAAGTTACCTGTAACTTTTTTCGTTATTACAACTTCCCTATAAAATAAAATTAATCTTTTTGAAAATTCAGCAATACCAGAGCGAAAACCGACTACTTTTTGACAAATGAAATTGGTATTAAGAACATATAGTGGCAACGACGTACTTTTATTCATTTGTTTACTTCCAAAAAATCTCTTGTGCTTAGACCCCTTTCAGACCAGCAAAGTTTTCTTTGACAAAGTTTCTTGAATTCTCTTTTAAACTTTGTCTTGTGTTCAGACAGGATAATTTTACTTTGACAAAGTCTGTTTCTTTTGTTTGTATGTTTGTCAAATATGTATAAAGAGCAGCCACATTAATTCGGTTTACGAACTAAAAACACAAAAGGAATTTGCGAGTACAACAAGTTTTATAACAACCCCCGCTCTCTTTTCCTCTCTCCTCCACAAACTCGAGACTTTGCTAAGAAAACTTTGCTGGTCTGAAAGGGGTCTTACTAAAATATTTTAAATTTAAATGTGTTTTTTATGTTTTTAATAATTGTTTATTTTATTTGAAATTGAAATGTGATTTTTTTTATTAGTTTTAAGTATATTTGAAATTCAACAGAGGTTTCAGTCGAAAACATTGAGGTCCTTAGTTAACGCTCCATGGTTTGTATCAAACAAAACAATTCATGATGACTTATCAATTCCGATGGTTAAAGGAGAAATTAGTAAATATAGCGAAAATTACTTGGAGAAGCTGAGTAACCATTGTAACCCATTGGCAATAATGCTACTAGATGACACAAACGAAGTAAGAAGACTGAAAAGAAACCACATGTTAGACTTGCCATTTCGAACCTAATTAATTCTACAATACATAAATAAAATTCTGTGTACATATATGTAGATATTAATATAGATAAAACTTTAAGATTTTTGTATATAATGTATAAATTATAAATTGTAAATAAGATGAATAAAAAAAAATGTATATTTTCAAAATATGGCAGCTCCAAATACATAAACCTCACGTTAAAAGTTAAAGGTAGGATGATCTTCCCGATAGCTTATCTGACAGATTTGTCTTAACGTACACTCATAATAACGAAAAACGAATTATCTGTCCGATAGCATCCTACCTTTAACTATCGGCAAGTTGTAATAATGGCCCTTAGTTTTATAAATATTAGAATCAATTAGTTTTATACATCATATAAACAATATCGCCTTAAAGTAGGCTACACTGCTTTTGTAATTTAAGTTTTTTAGTACAGTATAACAGTTCGTGTAAAACATCCAATTAAATTAACACATTCACAACAATCTGTTTGTTTTATCTTAAGAGATACCTATATGACTAATAGTCAAGACGGCATGGCATGTTACTGATATAACGCTAAATTACTAAATATCATGAGAAATATGTAAGTCATTCATAAGTCAAAAAGTTTCAAATTATTGTGCAGTGTAATCATTCGAATTCTTTTCCAAATATAATATAATTGGTTACTAATCGTAAAAGCAATTTAACAGGTATTAGTACAACATATTTGAATGTGTGACAAAAATCATAAGCGAGAAGAAATCAAATACTTTTCTAATGCAATTTCACCGAAGGGAAAATACTGAAAAACATAGCAAAAAAAATCGCCAAGTATTTCGCCAATCGCAATTCTAAAATTTTTATCGCCATACCGGACAGCATTGTTGATCAGTCTTATCGTTTATAAGGTGCTGTCACACAGACGTGACAGTTAAAATTCACCGAGAAGAAAAGCCATCAAAGCTAGTTTTCTTGTTGTTGCTGTTGTGCAGTTTTTGATGAACTACAACAACTTTATAACCGCACTTAGTATATGTCGGGTGTCAAAAATTAAAAGCAAACATTAAATTAATTCCTTTAACATCCACTAGCATCAAAATTTTTCGAAATTTATTTCGATCAGCTGTTTGTTTATAATATCAAATGAAACATAAAGTTGACAAAACTAAAGAACATTTTTTTCATCCCGTATTTTCAGTAACTTGTTTCTGTGGTTCGCGAAAATGCAACTCTAATATTACAGTTTCGTTCCCTCACCATTCCTGCGGTAAACAACAACATTGCGATAGATTTTAAATGCGCCAAAAAAAACGAACTAAGTTTTAGTTTACAAACAACTTGCAATAATCCCCTGCTTGATTAAATTTGATTCTTTCTGTAAAAAAATACTAGCGAATCGCAATGGTTGAACGTATCGAAGATTTAAATTTACCGAATGCTGTCATCACCCGCCTTATCAGAGAGGGTTTACCGGAAGGTGCAAACGTTGCCAAGGAGGCTAGGTCGGCGATAGCCAGAGCAGCTTCCGTATTTGTTATATTTCTGACGTCCACTTCCACCGCTTTAGCACGTAAAGAAAATCACAAAACCATAACAGCCGCAAATATATTAGATGCCTTAAAGCAGTTGGAGTTTGAGAGTTTCGTAGAACCGTTGACGAAAGATTTGGAGGAGTATCGTAAGATAGTGAAGGATAAGAAAGATAAGATTAAGAAGGATACTAATCCCACAGAGAACGGTGAAAAGGAAGCGGAGGCAACGTAGTGGATGACGTATTTTGTTTATTGCATTAAGAATCATTGTTCTAATTTGGAAAACAGCATAAAAAATTTTAATAAAGTCACAAAAATGATCGTCAAATTTTTAACATCTTAAACAAATTGTAATTAGAAGCATCATTATTCATAAATTGTCATTACAGAGTGTCTAACATATGCTCCTCGAGGCTTGCTTGAAAGTAGTCCAGCTAAGATATCATTTTTAATTACTGCTGCACTTGAGGCCGTATCGGTTGTAACACGACGAATATTGAGTTCTAATAGATCTATAACATTTGTATATACTACTTATAGACCTATACACCAACAAAAAATAATTTAGCGATAATCGCTCGATTTTAGTGGCAATTTCACATGTCAATGCCGTCATCAAACTTGCTTAACTAAAATGTCCGCCAAGTTGAGGGAAGATTCTTTTTATTATAGTTTATTATCACAGGAGGAAGTGTAAATTGTGCGTAAATTTTTTATTAAAAAATAAATGCTTGTAGTTGATGCAGAAAACTGATTCTCGAGCATTTTTAAGCGAAAAAGGGCACTGCTATACGTACAATATATATTGCGATATTTGGATTGCAATCCACGTCCCTGTTTACAAATTAGTGAGTTATTCTGCGATGTTGGTCGTGTTCCATCAATACTGCATGCTAAACGTTCAATACATATCGCAGTCAATTATATTGTCGTGTAGCAGTGCCCTAAGATACCAAACAACCAAAAAGGTCGATAAATTTAATAATAGATTTTTTATTGAACAAATATTGTAGCTTTTTATTTTTTCAATACAACTTTCACAATCTGCAAATAAAAACTTAACATAAAACTCGCAATAGGGATGGAGAAATCGAATAGTTTTTTTTTTAATGGAAAATAAATGAAAAATTATAAAATTAATATTCTTACAACGATGGACTTTAATTTGTTAATTCTGCATCACCATCCAGCCAAAAAGGATCCGAATAGGTTTCCGATTCACTGTCATCGTGTGCTATAGCTGGCGATGAAATTTCAACCGCTTCAATTGATGGTTCATCACATTCGATTGGCCACTCTTGATCATGATTTGCCGACGATGCCATCGATGTATCCTGTTCATTTTTATTACTTGACCATTTGGCTTTGCCCAAGGCATTAACACCATCTAATGCACGCTGGTATGTTGGTTCCATGCTCAAAGCAATTGTATAGTATTCCAACGCTCCATTAAGATCTTTTTCAGCTGCTAGTATATCACCTAACATTGTAAAGAGTTTGAAATGTGGATAATTGACCACTTGCTTTTTAAGCAATTCTATGGCTTCTTGCGTTTGACCTTCGGAATGACAAAGTTCAGCCATTAAGGCTACAGCAGGAGCATAGTGCTCATCGATTTCCAAAGCTTTGCTGACTACTTTTTTGGCGCCTTTCTTTACAATAGGATGGATTGAGTGAATGAGAGTGCGAGCGAACATCTGTTTTAAAAAAAATCATTACATTTACGGCTGCAAAAATATTCCATTTTGATCCTTTTAAAACTTACCACCAAACCTCTGGGTGATTCCCTAAAATAACGCACAGCCATTGTGCACATTGTTTGCGCCTCTTTGGCACGTTTCATGCCCACATAGCAATGAAACAGACCCTTGTAGACTTCAAAACGGTAATTTGCTATGCATTGAGCCGCTCTAAAAAAGTAGGTGGCATCTTTGTGACGCTTTACCTGCAAACATATTTTTCCTCTTAACAATTGGGCCTCGACATTGCGTGGGTTTACGGACAACGATTTATTGGCAAAAGATTCCGCCTTTTCTAATTCGCCATTAGCATAAAAGTTTTGAGCTAAAACAAACCAATGACCAGAACTAAATTCATGTATGTTGGTCAATTGGGCTGTAAGCTTGTCTAGCTCTTGTAATTTTTGGTTGTACTCAAATACCACCGCCAGGGGCATTATGGCTTCCCAATTATAGGGATTTAACATATAAGCAGTTTCCAAGTAATGTTGAGCCTGGGTAGAGTTGCCGTAATAGTAGAAACATTTGCCAATTAAAGTGATCAAGTGTTCATTTTGATGAAATTTAGTTTTATCGTTAATACTTTGGAAGGTTTTGGAGGCTTCTAAATGCTTGCGACTATAGAGCTGGGCATGGCCTTTAATCCAAGTGCTCAACCATTCAATATTCTTCGGCACTGTGCTGGCTGTAAGAAATACTTTCGTCAGAATTATTTTGTATGCAATAGAAAATAATCAATTACCATTCATCACTAAGGAGTTAACTTCTATACCATCCACACCCATTTCCAATAAATTTCCTATGGCCTCCAAGGACATGGGACATTCTCGCAGTACTTCTTTGTAATTCATTATCGCTTCTGTGCTATTCGAGCCACTAGATTGTATTAATTTTGCTAAGAATAAATTCACTTTAGGTGTTCGTGCTTTGACCGGCAAAGCCTGTAAAACACTGACCGCTTGGGTTGTCTCGGTCAGATCATTATGGCATTTGGCTAAACGGTAGCGTGTTTCAGTCTCATTAAAATGTTCATAAGCCGTCTCTACGGCCGTCAAATGTGCACTTTTATAGCGGCACATAAATTTACGCATCAACAAGGCGGCATTCAACTGCTTGATGGCCATGCGAAACTGTCGTTCTTGATAGCAGGCATTAGCATGGAACAATAAAACTTGATATTCAAGTTCTGGCGTGGCTAAGGAACGATCATTTTGCAGAAGAGTATTAAGTAAACTAGCCTAAACGGTATGATGAATGAAACCAGTTTTAACTTTAATAATGTTAAATACTTACTGCTGTTATAACACTACTGTACAACTCATTATCGTATAATTTTTTAATATTAGTTAATAACACAGTTTCCATATTATTTATGTTCTATGCTTCTAAAGTGATTATTTCACTTGTTTTCCTTTTTGTTGTCAATGGATAATTAGTTTCAGATATTTCTAAACAAAACACCGATGTTTGGAAAAAGCATTGAATTTCTACTACTTTTATGAAAAGTGCGGTCCATTCAAGTATAGAAAGTAGAATTGCCAGATTAACATGCTTTTTGTAGTGTGTTGGTGTCTTTGCTAACACTTGCAGGTTATGGCTACTAATATAATTTTATGATAATTGAACATAGTTAAAAGCGGAAATGGTGTATTGAAATTTAAAGAAATTTTATTAGCCTAGTAAAGAGAAAAATGAAATTAGCGATAAGTTTGCAATTAATGATTACCTTTTCCGTTTTATACATTGAATTTTTTTAAAAATTATAAATCGGGCTTGAACAAAAGATAGATGTGAAACACTGTTAGAAATATCATTCTCGAATGATGATGAAATTTTATAAATAAAAATTTATCGAAGATCTGTATATAGAACACAATTTGGCGAACAAAATTTATTCTCAAGGACCTTGGGTAACTTATACTTATTATACACTTAGAAAATTTTTAATAAAATCAACCAAATGATAAAAGTAATGAATGACTTTTCTTGAAGGAAAATGCATAATATTGACCCTAATTTCGCAATAATAAAATCTGAAATTTTTAACTCTGTAAAAAAATACTTATAAATTCATACTATACTACTAGTGATGAAATGAAACCCAAACATGTTGTGTTTTGTGGTTTTTATAGATAAAAGTTCTTCTTGCTATAAAAAAAAAAAATTTCTTATATCATAGAAAAACGATAAGAATTCACAAAAAAACAAACGTATATATTTATAAATAAGGATAATTTCGCTTCTAAAAAGCCAAAACCTGGCGCCCAAATGAGAGCAGCGCAAAACTGCAAAACGCTTAAATTTTGTGTTTACAAAAAATGTGCTTGTTTTAAACAAATAACTGATACAAATGATCTACGAAAATTTTGCTATCAAGTGTTTGATCATTAGAAATTTATTGAATGTACTGTTTAATAAATTGTATAAATTTCCTTAAAAGAAGTTACAAAACCATTTTAAGACCTGTGTAAGTATCTACAAATATATGCGAGAGCTGTATAATAAACGAGCAACAACACAAGCCCATTGCTTTCAACTGTGTCGAATCTATAAATCACATCTATATTTATTAGCGGATAGAGCGGCACATTTTAAATTAAGCAGCCTGTTCATGAAATCCAACACAGATTGCATCGCAAATGTAATTAAAATCTAATTCCTACTCGGAGTACAAAAAAAAAACTCTGTCTGACAAACATTTGTTTACTGCCTGGCCCACGATGTCGAACGTTAACGTTCGCTTGAATTCCTATGGAAAAAACTGATTTGCGCTCTCTATAATGAACTGTTTTATGAATTTATTTTTTATTTAGTCCGTAAAGAGGGCTATTCGAAGGACGCCAGGCAATTTATTTGCTATAAAAATTCAAGCGAACGTTAACGTTCCGACCTACCTCGAGGCCCTGGCTGTTAATTTCTTATTAAAAAAATATATTTTTTATGTATTTGAGTTACTTTTTCGTTAATGCGCTTTAACTAGGAATTTGATTTGAATTCCGTTTCCAATTCGTGTTGGTTTTCATGAATAGGCTGAATATACGATTTATTTTCTAAAGCATAAAACTAATCAAAATTTTCTAACTACGATTTAATTACTTGTTAAGCAATTCGAACATGTGGACATATGCTGGAATTGTAGATCGCTTTGAGCATGTTTTTGGCTTTAGCATTAGCACATGTCACGAATCACAAAGACACAAAAATAAATAGATTGATCCTATAACCCCTGAAAAAATAAATACACATTTTATGTTTTTTTTTTTAATATTTTTCATTTTGAATTTATTTTCTAATAATTTCTTTTTCTTTTATTTTAATATTCAGATTTGTTTTTATTTTCCTCTTCTTCGTTACCTTAATGTTGTGGTATTTGTTTTTCTTCTTTTTTTTATAACCAACATAATTTAATTTATTATTTCTTTTGTTTAAATTTATATAATCATTATGTTATTTATTTAAGTTTTTTCCTTTTTTTTTATATATGCTTGTTTTTTATTGTTTACCAATAAATTATTATGTGATAAGTGTAATTTGTAGTTGGTTTTTTTTTTAAATATTATTTATGTAATTTATGTATATTATGTATATCTGTATTTTTTGTTAAAAGAATTTCTTTTTATAAAAAAAATATTACTTAGGAAGCAAAAATTAAACATAATTTCAAAAATGGTTTTGTTTTTGTGAATTTATTTATTTATTTATTAAGAAAAAAAACTTAAGAAAAATAACAATTTTTTGTGGGAAAAAATTTTATATAAAATTTTTTATATAAAAATTTTTTGTTAAACTTAAAGAAACAGTGAAATTGCTACTTATGTAGGTAAAAAAGTCAAACTTATTTTTCTTCTTGTTTTTTTTTTACATTGTATATATCAAAATTATTTTACATTTAGTTTAAAATTAAAAAAAAAAAATCTATATGCAGAAAAATTATATTAAAAAACACAGGAAGGAAATAAGTAAAGAAAAAAATTAAAATTTATTTTTTAAATTTATACTTTTATATTTATGTATATATGTATAAGGAGGAGTGTGGATATTAATTATATTATTACAAAATGTTGTTATTATTTAAATATACTTTTTTTTATAAGTTTTTCTCGTTCTATTTTATTATTACAAAAAGTTAAAAATTTATTTTTTTAAATGAAATTTAAATATAATTTTTGTAATGAAATGATAAAAACTATATTAAGCTACAAGTTTATTTTTATTGTTTTTTTTTAATTTTTTATTATTTTTACTTATCTTATATTTATTTATAAACTAAATAACTATTCATTTTTTTTTTGTGGTATTTTTTACAATGATTATAATATTTATATATATAAATATGCACACATACGTATATATATATATATGTATATACATATGTATATAAATTTATTTATATATTAGTAATATGTATATGTGTATATACATGTACATGCATTTGTTGCTTTAATTTTATATTAAAGAATAATTTTGTTAAGCTTAGAACTTAAGGCAAAATTACAAACTTATTTTTATCTGTTTTAAAAATTAGTTATCAGTTATTTAATATTTATATACGAAATTTGTATAATTAGTTTAGATTTAATTTCTGAATTATTTAAAGAGAAAAACTTTTATATATTTTTTATTTTAATATTTTAGATGTATACATATCAGTGTTTAATTTATAATAAAAAAAATATTTGTTTTTTAATTATAAGTTGCTTTAAATTCACATTAATCTGTATGCAGCATAAAACTTTTTTTTTAATTTTTTTACAAAAAATTTTTAATTTTAAAAATAATTTTTAATGTATGTTTAGATTAAATAAATTTATATTGAAAAATGTCAATTTTATCATGCTACACAATATCATCATGCTTATGTTCTTAAGAGCTTGTGTGTACGTTTTAGGGGGTTTTGAAGGTTTGTGTTTATTTTCTACTTGATTTATTGAATTTATTTCATTTATAAGTCTTAGCGTTTGGTTTTTTATTTAGATCATTATTTTATAATTATCCTGGTTTTTAGTTTTCATATTTTTTATTTAAGAAGTCAACTTAAATATTTATATATAAATATGTATTTTTGTTTTGGAACTTAAATATTTGCTTGTAAGAATTGTAATCTTTTTCATTTTATTACCGCATTATATTTTTTTAAGCATTTATTTTATAGTAGGTTTTTTAATAATATAAAACAGCCAACAGTTTTTTGTAATCATAACAGTATTTCCACACACAGAAAAATATTCTTACATTATTTTGAAAAGGTTTTTGTTTCAAACATATCAAATAAAATTGTAATGATACAAACAAAAGAAGCTCAAACAAAATACTAAAGTTGCAACAATTTTTTATTTAAATTAGAAACGAATATTGAAATTTGAAGGAACAATTAATTTTAAATTTAGAAGTTCAACAAACACTGAACATTCTAGTATTAATTGGAATAGCATATTTAGTACTATGTATAGAACCAAAGATCTTATTTTCTAATTTTCCTATGGTGTAAAGTAGCAAGCTGAAAGATCCTTTCAACAATTTTTTACTTTTTCTCTCTTTTGTTAAACAAAAACTGAAATATATTCTTTATATAATATAAATAATGTAATATATAAACATTGTCTAACAATGTCTAGAAGAAAAAGGACAAATATTTAGTATGCAGAACAATAAATTTCCGAATTATTCAATTTCGAGTGTTTTTACAATTCCACTCGTTTCTGTTCCACTCAGAATACAGGAACAGGGGCGAATATGTTTTCTAAGTAATTAAAAACGTAATTTTTATTATTCGTAGAAATACATTCAGCCAAAATTAAGTTAATATAAGTTTAAAAAAAATTCATTTCAATACTTGAGTCAAAGAAAACTGAAAAAATTTAATATTATGAAAATTTTTTCTCTTGTCGAAAGGGTTACATTTCATAATCATATGACATATAGTGAAAGCTCTACTTACGGACAGCTCTCATTGACGGACGAATTTCTTGGTAACGTGCTTTTTGATAACATTTGTAGAACAAATGAATATCTACTAGGCGGACGCTACCTTGGACGGACGAGGACATATTTTTCTTTAAAACATCTCTCATAGCCGAGCAAAAATAGTAGAGAACAAAAAAGCTGAGCTAAATATTTTGTAATACATGATTCAAGTTTTTAATTTGTGTGTGCATCAAAAACCCAATATTCCAAAATTAGATCCTGAGAATGATATAGCCATTATCGACCCTGTTAAACACCACACACTCTTCGAGTTTAATGCGGCTAATTTCGAAGAATTTATAAACATCGATTGCGCGAATATACATATATTACATAAAATCCCAAGAAGCACTTCAAATAGGTTACACGTTTTTGAAAGCTTTTGTTTTAAACGATTATCCAGCAAACGATTACGAAAAATTAAACATTTTAGAAAGTCGAGTTAAGAAACTGGAGGGAAAATAAAGCAACCGAACTGTAAGCAAATGGCAATATGTCAACTATTTCAATCTCAACAATAAATTTTAAGCAAATAATAATTGAGTAAATTAAATTTTTATTATGAAAAGTCTACGAGAGCATTAATACAAATCAATATTTGTAGATACATATGGATATGTACACATGTGTTATAGTTATGAACACGGAAAATATAAGATTGAATTTAATCATTCTCGAAACTTGTTAGTTTACTTCAACAGTAGGTAGCATTGATCACATTTTAATGTAAAATACATTATGTGAGCTGACGAAAACACTGCAACGATCGGTGTCCGCCTACGTGAGCTTTCACTGAATTTGTTTTGCTTAAGATCAAAAGTAAAAAATCATTTAATTTTCCCGCCTGCAACACCATTTTAAAATTATTGATGCACATTTTGACGAAATGATTAAGTGAATAAAAAAAAAAAAAATTAAACACAGCAAACAATTTTCAACAAATGACATTAAAACTGGTAATGAAACAAAACTTTTGATTATAAACTTTTTAACAAATATTCTTATTAATAAAAAAGAAAAGTGCTGGACAAAGCGTAAATAATAATGGTCCGAGAGACCATTTCTTAAAAAAATTATTAATTTTGAATCATTGTGAGATCAGAATCACATTAAAAATCTGTCTTGAAAACAATTTTAAATCAACAAATTACCAAAACTTATACATTTTTAAATATATTTTTTTATTTTTTTTAATATTTATACAGGCGCGGATCCAGCTTAATTAAGCTTTATCCTGCATTTATATAATTCATAAGTTTAAAACCTTGCAAGAGGCGAGTAATTAAAATATAAACTGATGAATTTGTTAAAAAAAGAAAAATAAAATTAAAAATCGAGAGCATAAAAAATAAACACTTTGTTCAATAAAAATCTTAAAAATTGTACGTCTAAAGGTTAGTATTTATGAATGGGGATGGATTAATTGTATAGAAAGACAATAAAAGTAAAAACATTTTTAGCATTTTTTGTATCATGTAGGAATAAAGTATGCGTGTGTCCTTTTAAAATATATCTATTTATTAAGTATATTTTTTTGCGTAATTTTTTTTTATATTCATTTTCATTTTGAAGTTTTATAATTTTTATTAAATTTTTAATTTGTTTGCCCAAGTGTAGACGAAATGAGATAAATATTTGTCTAGCTTGGTTGGTTTTGTCCCCAATTAAATTTCAAATAAATGCTCCCTTCCCTGTTTTTAGTACGGGAGTGTTAGGAGTGGCGGGCGTAAGCGAAAAAGTGAAGTAAAAGAAGTGAAATAATTTTAGGCTTAAAAATAACGATTGTTATTATTGTTATTGTTGTTTATATTGAGGTTGTTACTTTTTATATTACCATTAAATGGAAGCTGGTGGTGATGTTGCTGCTGTTGGCGTTGTAAGTGCTCCTGTTGCTGATTCTGATGATGGTAATGTGTTGGTGGCTGTTGATTCTGAGCGGGTTGCGGAGGTTCTATTGTTAAATCGTGAGTTTTATAAATATTACGTGTGTAGTTATTGTATTGTTGCTGTTGTTGTGGTGGCTGTTGTAGGGAGGGCACATGTTGATGGTGTTGATTTGTTTGATAACGTTGTTGTGGTTGTTGTTGTTGCTGGGTATTATTGTGTTTATGACTTCGTATACTTCGTGCTTGTTCCTCAGCAGACATCCGATTAACAGCAACTTGATATTGGGGATTTGATTGTTGTTGAGAATGCTGCTGCTGCTGTTGTCGTTTTTGCTGTTGCTGTTGCTGCTGTGTATGCATCGTGTGCGTCTGGGTTTGTGTTTGATACCGATGTTGCACCCCAGACGCCTGAAGTCACAACTAATCTTCATCACTTAATGCTTCATATTGAGCTGACAGCAGAGGTTTCGGTTCACTAGCAGTCCCCGTCTGACCACTAGCTCCACCACTTGATGTAGTACTTACCACCAAATTAGGACCACCATCGTGGCCTACAACACCACTGCCAGTGCCATGCAATGCATGTGCAGGTTGTTTGTGAGCTGAAGAGCTAGACGTGGGTGGCATTTGATGACCCCCACTAAGATTCATTTGAGGTGGAGGCGGTAATCCTGCCACGGAACTGGGAACATTTAAAGCGCTATAGGGATAAGCGTACGTTGTAGCGGCAAATGTTGTCACAGGAGTAGGCTGATAGGCTGATCCACCTCCACTCATGCTAGAAGGATGTGAATGCGATGAATCACTACTAGCTGAACGTCTGCCACCATCGCGGTCGTCATATTGATTGGGCGTTTTTCGCGGTTCATGAGGGTCTTTAAGGCGATGGTCGTTGTGGTGATCATGATGGTCGTTTGAAGGCCCAACTGCAGCTGGACCGCCGCCAGTTGCAGCACGGTGATCATCCTCTGTACGCATTACTTCAACAATACGATTTTGCACGTATTTCATAGTATCAAAAGTGTGATTTGGGACTACTGGCGGTGCCGAACCACTACCGCCTCCACCACCAGAAGCAGTACTAGAAGACCCACCAGGGCCTGGATTTGAGTCATAAACTGGACCACCCCTTATTAAAGAACTACTCGTTTGCTGCTGCTGCTGTTGTTGTTGGTAGTGATAGTCTTGAGCTTGTATCATAAACTCCTGCATGTATTTTCGTGGACTATGAGCCTGAGGCATTCGTATTATGTTGCGATCGTCACCCGGTGTTGTCGATCTACCTCCTTGGCTAGTTGCGGTGCCAGGACTGGAATTGGAATTCACCCCCTGTTGTTGTGAGGATGGCAGACCACTTTTAGGGACAGTTCCAGCGGCTGCTGCAGCGGCTTCTGCCTCTTTTTGCACTCGTCTACTCATTTTCCAGACATCAGTGGCAATAATACCCTGAGGATCTTGCATGTGAGGAATAAAGTTGGTCGCGTGTGAGGGTGGTGCTCGTAAATGCATTGGATTGTGATAATCATTCGATATAATTTTATCTGTTAATTCTCCAAATGTAATATTTTTCGTGCGCATTTGTGATGACTGTGACGGTGATGGGGGTACCTGCGAAGATTGGTGCATGCCGCTGGGTCCGCCGCGGGAATTACGAGCTGAGGGGGACTCGTGATGACCACCTCCACTGGACGAAGAAGTTGATGAAGCCACAGTATTACGGTCGTTATCTAAATCAATATTAATTATATTGGGAGAAGAAGATTTTCCGTTGTTTTCGGCTGCTTGTAAAGACGAAATTGTAGCATTTGCTGGATGCCGCGGAGGTCCAGTTCCAATATCTCGCGAATTATACTGCACAGAAAGAAAACAAGCAATATTTCAATATAAGGAAAAATTGAGAATTCTGAACCTTAAAATCTACTTACAAATCCCGTTCTCGATAAATCTCTGTTGACACTCATAGCCGTGGGCTCAGTGCTGGTTTGACTGATTTGATGTTTGATAATAGCATCGATTAATGTTTGGGCGGAAAAGGTACCCTCTGTTGGTGGTTGACCAGGATGTGTCCTGTGATAGCTGATAGTGATAGGTAAAAAAATACAAATGCATAAAGATAAATGGAAATGTAAACGTTGTAAACTTAATTATACCGACTACAAAATGTAAATTGAAGCAGTAACAAAATTGAGGAATCATAAAGCAACAAAAGATGCTTGTCGCTTATCAGACTCATTTGAAGTTATATGTAAATAAATCCATAAAGCAGAATGTTTGGACCATTCTGTTAAAAACTACTTACGGGTCTCTTTCACGATCTGGTATTGTACGTGGTGGTCCAGTTTCTGGTGGTGGTGGTCCACGTATATAATGTGGTTGCCCAGTTGCTGCTGCCACTGCAGCCGCGGTAGCAGCATTGCCTGCAAAGATACGCTCCATTCGTCTGCCATCACGCTCCCGCTCTTCTGCAGCACGCTCTTGTTCACGCCTCTCGCGATCTCTTTCACGGTCACGCTCACGATCGCGTTCGCGTTGTTCCCGCTCATGATCTAAACGTTCAGCATGCATACGTTCTATACGATGTCTCTCTTGCCGTTTCTGTTGGTACTCGATATCGCTTGCGAAATTACGCATACGTTGTTCGTGTTTGGCTCGTTCCATACGTCTTTGCATATCGGCGGCGGCCACAGCTGCGGCCGCGGCGGCCTGTTGTTGCCTATATTGATGCTGTTGAGCGGCTACTGCAGCATGATGTTGCTGTTGGGCCACTGCTGCTGCCTGCTGTTGCTGATGATGATGTTGCATTTGCAAAGCAGCCATATGATGATCACGATTCATTTGATAGCGTATGGGATCGTGATGAGAAGGCGTTGGCGGTTGTTGTGATGGTTGGCCGGAATTTGGTGGCTGTGGACCAGATGAACCTCCAGGGCCGGAAGAAACTGACGATTTTTCGTCTTTCTGTGAGGGCACTGGCAATTGAGGTTGCTGCACAGCTACGTCGACAAAGGATGAAAAGGCATCGTGACCGGCTAAAGAAATAAAAAGCATCGTAATGAAAAATCCAACTTTCTCTCTCTAACCATATTCTGGCGTTCTTACCTGGTGGATAATTGTGAGCCATCACTACTTGCATACGACTTTGAGGAGGCGCTGCAGGAGAAGGTGGTTTAGAACCTGTGTTATGTCGCTGTATAACACCTTGCCTCGGTGGTGGTGGTGTGCGGTGTGGACTGGGAGTACTAAGTAAAGCCACGTTAACGTTAATATTATTAATATTGAAAAAAAAAATACAAAAAGTTGTAAA
Organism: Phania funesta; assembly: GCA_963932375.1. Classification (NCBI taxonomy): domain Eukaryota; kingdom Metazoa; phylum Arthropoda; class Insecta; order Diptera; family Tachinidae; genus Phania; species Phania funesta. Next base: position 64,119,949 of record OZ010655.1, read on the forward strand.
CACCTACCTATTGGCATGTTCAGCTGGTGATGCTCGACTCGAGTATTCAGTTCGTCCTCTGTCTTTATCATAATAAGGTAATGGAGATTCCTTTCCTGATGCTGGAGTTCTAGCTGAATTTGCACTACCACTACGTGGTACATTCCTTTGTTGTTGACCCTGCATTTGTTGCGACGTTATATAGTCATGCATTACAATTTGCCTGGTGCTCAGAACGGGTGGCTGCTCTACGGAATATGGAGCTCTAGAATAAGGACCAACTGTGTAAGCGTTTTGAGGTGGACCTTGTGGCGACGATTGCTGTGGTGGAGGTGGATGATGTTGAAGTTGAGCAGGACTTTGACGTTGCGAAGATTTGTACGCATATTCATATGCCCTTTTACTCTCCAAATGTGTGGGCAAATGTATGGGCGTACCCTGCGTTATGGAACCTAATTTATTATTTTCGGCCCCGGTACTACCCGCTGGAGGAGTTTGTCTCAATAAATTATCAAATTTTGGACTAAGGGTAGCTCCCGCTGCAGCTGAGTGCACTATAATCTGTTGAGTCGCATTATTCACAGGGGTGCCATGAGTTATGGAACCTTTAGGACCAACCAAAAGCTGTTGCGGTTGCTGCTGCTGTGAATGTGACGGCGCCTGATGTGAATGTGGTAGTGGATGTATTAATTGCGGACTTAATTTTGGTGGCATCTTATTAACGCTTCCACTGCTACCAACTGACTTACTGTGTTGACTTGTCATTTGCATGTGCGATGGTGGCGGTTGTGAAGGTGGTGGAGGTTGTGACGGTTGCCCTCGCTGCGAAGAACTACCCACTGGCCCACCTTGTGATTGTGTTATAGACATGGGAACAGGTACTTGTGATACATAAAGGGATCCCGGTGGTGGTACTTTACCTACTCCCACGCTGGATGGATGAGGATGATAAAGGTACGCATGATTAGGCGGAGCTGCGATAAGAGGAGACGGTTCTGCACTACGATACATGCTGGGTGCATTGCCCACATGCTTAACGCCCGAACTGGGGGGTGGCTGTGGATGGCGTGCAGAAATGCCACTATCAACTCCAACCCCTGCCGACGATATCGAGGCTGTATTCGATGAATTATGAGGGGAAGGACCATCTCTTGAGGGTTTTTTAATAGACAAATCCAGAGTCTGAGGTTCGGGTTCATTGTTACGTGAAGTGGCATAAATTATAGTATCAGGAGATGGTGCAACCACGTGTGGCGGAGTCGCTGTTTTGCCCACCTTTAAAACTGGTGTAATAGTGGCCTTTATATCATGTTGTTGATGATGCAACATACCATGTGAAGGTGGTGGCAAATGTTGACCTGGCAAGTACGAATTAACTACCGAGAGAGTGGCTAAATTTTCAGGATGTCCTGGAGCAGCACCAGTATTTGTACCCACTTGTGGAGATGGTAGCGGCTGTTGTGCTTGTGATTGTCGTACATTGAGGTTTTGCGGGGTATTGCCTGAAGATGAAGCGCCACTGCTGCTGTTACTCATAACCATTGGCTGCCCATGGGCCTGGGGTTGATGTTTCATCGAACCATCATTACGGTATTCCCGCACAATTGTTACATCGTTATTCGAATTATTGGCATTATTATTATTGCTGCTGCTATTGGTTGAGGTGGCACTGCTACTGATGATATCATTGCGCCTGTTATTATTGCCGCTGCTAATATTATTAGGCGTTGGTTCCAATGACAATTGCATAGGTGGTTTACCCATGCCAATACAATGTTGGTTCGAAAGTTGATTTGCTTGAATGGAAGGCTGGGATGGTTTTGAGGGTGGTGGGCCTTTTTGTTTCAGCGAACGTTCAATTACCTTGTAAAGGTAGTCATGAAGATTGCGAGACATGCCCTGACTTTGTTTAGGATCTTGTCCAACATTAGGGGCAGTGGACGATGCTACTGATGACGGCATAGGGCCATTGACGGATGTTGGTGGTGGACCTAGACCGCTAGCTGTTGATACAACAACTGTGCTGTTATTGCCACAACCGCTATTCGTACTGTTTAATATGACTTTGGGACTTTGTCTATTGGCAGGAGAATTTTCATTCTCTTCATCGGCGGTTTCGGTAGCCGAGGAGTCATATTCCTCGGAAGTCTTTTGTTTTTTAGGCGCATGACCCAGTGGCGGCAACAAACGTTCATCTGATTTTATAATGGACACGGCATTACTGCCAGCAACACCTGAACTGCCACTAACAGACGTAGTCACTGATGATGTGGTATCGGGTGCCGATGAACTATTGATATCTATCGCCGTTATGGCCATATTTTTATTTGTTGCCAATTGGGATGTTGGTTTTTGTACGAGATCCTTTGTCAAAGAATTATGACGCTGACCTTCGGGACTTTCCACCGAGGCCGTATCACTACCACCGGGTTCACGCTCATCACAAGACGAGGTACTAACATCCGATTCATCACCATCTGTACGCCGTTCTTCGTCTGTCAGATTAATATGGGGATCCAATTTTCTTCGAATACGCATAAGACAAGCCGAACAGCAACGAGTTGCCTGTGCAGGTATTTGAAATTCTTGCACAATGGAATCGCGCACTTCAGGCGCCAGTTCATAGAGTCGCGTTGGTATGTTGCGCAAACGTTTGGCACGATCTTTAGGATTAGGACATGTGGGTAAAGGACAATTGGGATATCGAGTTCGTACCGATTTGCATTGACATGTATTACAAACTCTAGCACCGGCCGGTATTGTATCATCAGGTATTCCATATTGTTGGCCACGGCCCTTTTTCAGAGGTCGGGTTCGTGGGCAGTTTTCCGCTTTGCATACGAAACAAGTGGCAAGTTTATCTGAAAAAAAATAGTTTGTATTTTACTAAATAATTTGTCAACACTTTTATAACTTAAAAATAATATGAGAAAATATTTTTCATTTACATAAAAACAATTACAATTTAGAAATCTTTATCAGCCATTACAGGTACCAACAACAACCTTAAGGGAATCAATTGTTACTTGCTGTATTTCTTTTGTTAGATTCCCAAAGCAAAATCAACATATTGACTTGGAAAAATATTAAAGATTACATTAATACATTTGTACATTCTTAAATTTACCTAAGGGAATCAGATTTTAGCTGACTTTGATCTTCTTCCAGACGAGAAAGAAAATCAAAAGAACCAATTTCAGATTTTTAAATTAATTTTGTTAAAAAAAAATGAACAAATTAATTTAATACATTACAATGAAATAAATTTTTAAATATGTTTGCTTGCAAAGTATGAAGGATGAATGCTTGGCATGGTGGTAGCTGACTCAATCAAATCGTTAAATGCTATTAAAGATATTTGAGGAGGAGATGGAAGAGTAAGGGCATTTACATTCATCTCGCCATAAAAAGGTCCTGCATATTTAAATATACATATGTGCATACTCGTACATGTTTTTATATATGATGTCCACCATGGCCAACATTTAAAATGAAAATTCCAAATAATTGTGAGTGGCTTATTAAAAATTAAACCATTTTACATGATGAATAAAAAAATATAAATAGAAAGGGACTAGATAGACAACGAGCTTAAAGAGGGTTGTACGTTAAGCAAAAGAGATTTCTATAATTTTTGTAAGGCTTTGAAGGGTGACAAACAAAGGCTTATTATTACGAATAGTGTCATGTAATAATATATTAAAAGAAAAGAACAATGATAGGATGGTTTTAAGTATTAAAATGTTATAGAGTATAAAATTAAGAGCAATATAATTAAGCAATTGAAAATGTCTCAATGGCTGAATAAGTCATTAATTTCAAATATCTAAACCGTAAATAACGGTTGTTAAATAATACAGAAGTCCAAAAAGAAATATCAAATTTGACCTACAATTTTAAAACTTAGTTACCTAAATAAAATATATATTACCTTCCGGAGTTAATGAAATTTATTAAAATAAGTTTTTCATTTACTTTAAGCTTAACAAATCTTCTATGAGGGTGCTGTGGCTTGAGTGGTTAACGCGTTGACTATTAAGCATTGAATGGCTTTATACGCCCGTCTTCGAGCTTCAGCATCTACCAAATCAGTAACAAAAGTTTATTGCGTTTCTATCGTTCTAAGAGGAACATTATATTATTATTTGTAATAATAATATGATTGCTTTACAACCATATAATTCAATCATAATATGTTGCTCTCAGATTATGGTTACCTCAACCATGTTTTTTCTTTGCGTATGTAAAACTCTGCTGTAGAGTTTACCTGTTTAGCCTACCCTGATTGTATTTCTATAATACAATTTTACACTGTTTAAAAAGGATGAAAATATAAAAAATACAACCTACTGAGGAGAAAAATGTAAACAAAACTTTACATGAGGCTTTGAATCCAGATGGTGAACGAATTTATGACCTAGACTCTTGGGGACAACTTATATATTTATTCGCCTTGGTACAGCCCTACAATACATACATATATCTAGTTGTCAATTAAGCAATTATTATTTTTTTTTGGCCAACAATAATTTCATATTAAAAAATATCCTAAAAGGCAAACATTTTTACATTTTAATTAAAAATCTGTACCTTTTCAAACTCGAAAATATACCTACTTGAAAAATGTACACAATGCCACCATACGCAACAGTTTACTTTAATAAAATCAGAAAAGGAGTCTATTGACTTTACACCAACAACCCACCACCACCTTCTCCGTCAGAGACATACTCGTAGTGGTGGTTTACATTTTTTCTGTTTTCATTTTTATTGAAATCAGAGTTTTTATTAAAATTTTAATGATATTCAAATAAAACTAGAAGATACCAGTAAAAGAGAATTTCTTGGAAGTAAAAAAAAACAACAATAACATTAAGTGCTAATGGTAAGAAAATTAAAAACTGATGAATAAATAACAAGAATGAGAAGGAAGAAGATAGTAATTTTTGTTTAAAACTTCAGCAATCGCAAGGGCAATTTAAATGCCTTAATTAATCAATTACAAAATATTATGTACTTGAAAAAATGTTCGGCACCAAAATTACAAAAGAAGGCAAATAACATTAACGCCCCCAAAGCAACTTTCTGTAGTATTTTTATTTATTTAAAGGACATACTATGTACAAGCGCATACATACATATAACCATGTATATGAATGTAAATATATATTCGTAATAAAAGTAAACCAATCTTAAATATTATGATGATTAAAATCTCTTGACAAATGGACAAATTGAATTGACATTAACATGACACAACCAACCAACCAAAAGCAGTTGCAGGCAGAAGTAATAAATAATAATAACTCATGTTTAAAACCACGCTGATATATTTACACGTCCATGTGTACATACTGATACGTATTATATTTTTGTTTTCATATTTATTTACACAAATGTCAGATAAACTGCCAATAATAAAAATTGATTAACAAAAAAAAAAAGACAACCTTTGTGAGGACATTTTGATGCAATAATAAAAATGAGTGTGAGAAGGCTAAGAAAAAAGTGAGTAATTGTAATTTATTATCATATGAATAAGGACTATCTATATACATACATACAAACATACATACATACATACATATGTATATAATGTTCTTGCTACTCAACATACTTAGTTTTATTTTTAAAAACCATAATTTTCAATCACTTTGATTAAAATATAATTTACCTACCTATAAAAATAATATAAAAGTATTCGACAGGAAAAAAATATTATTTGGCTAGAACTCCATCCCAAGTTTTGGCGAAAAAGTGCAACAAACAGGTAACCAATATCCCTCATATTTAATGAAATATTATATACAAAAATGTACACCGAATAAAATTATAATTTATCCGGTTTATTGATTGAAAGTTGACTTTAATTTTGTTGTTGCTTAACTTTAACTTACTATTTCTCACTTGGAAAGTTTTACCGAGGCATGCAGTTGCTTTCTGATAAATTAAAATATCAAGTGTAATCAAAATTCGTGTTTGCTATCCGCACTATTCTGATCAATCTCCAACCGGCATTAGTAAGATTATAAGCACTATTTAAAAAATTCGTAATGATTATGTGGAGTAGCCTCTCAAGACTCGTAGTAACTAGGACTTCTGTCACTCTCTGTAATTCACACGTAATATATATGTTTACAGATTTTTTGCGACAATATATTTAGGCGCCAAATGCGACAATTTCCTTTCTTCATGTAGATACATCCTATGTTAGCCACTTAGTAAACATACCTAATTGTCATGAATATCCTGGCCTGATAGTATTCCTAACAGCATTTTTTTTTTTTTAATAAATTGGGCTCAACGTTTGGTTTATCCACTTATTAGCTCTGCATAACTTTTCTAGAAAATAATTTGGGTACTGTACCAGTGTTTAAATTAACATCGCCAAATTAAGTGATATCCCAAAACTATTTGAACAATGTACCTTTTTACCACCAAACATTATCTTTATTAACAACATCCCAACATCTCTATGTACTCTATAATAACAAAACAGTTCAGTATATCTTTCTCCTTTAGAGTTATCAAAAAAATTTTGAAGCAATTATTTTTCCGCCACAGAATGGTCACCAGTGAGCGAAATTTTTATTTAGTAAAAAACTTAAAATAGACTCCGCCAAAATGTAATTTTGATTAGAGAGTGAGAAAAGTATTAATAAAATTGATTCTTGCATTCTCACCAAACGAGCTAGGTGGAGTTATTTTTTCGAAAAAATTAAATTTATTTTTATTTATATTACAAAATTTGATATAAAATATTACAATAATTTCCCCTCCCCAATATTTTTATATTTCTGCTGTGGTTATCATTTAAATATCATTTAATTAACACGATTTTCCATTAATACACATTATTTACACGTAAATGATTTTTGTTTCCCTTTTTTATTTTATTATTATTTTTACTTTTAAATGCATCAAAGTTACACACATGCATACGTACTTATGTATGTAAACAAAACAGTTTTATATTGGAGTCGTCTGCTTACTCCTCTTATAGTATTTTTTACTCATGCTCATACTAAAGAAAACTATACCTGTAATTGATGGACATCATATCAAAAAAAAAGAAAAAAAGGAAAATTGTCAACATCAGCAAATTTATGAAAAAAATGCAAGAGAGAGAGAGAGAGAAAGATTAAGAGAAAAGAAGAAGGAATAATTGAAATTATGATGTAAAAAAGCAATTTATAGCTTGAGGTTATAAAGTTAAATTCTCTTTGATTTAATACATAACGGTAGATGGTAATAAAGGAAAGAGAGTGTGTGTATAGAATTGCTCTTTTTGGTTCTACTGAATTCGAATCACTGGAATGTCTGTCTGCCTTTAATTATTTATCGAAAAAATTATATTTTTTTTTTAAATTTTAATCCTTAAATACATATTTAAAATTTTTGTTATTATTATTATTTATTTATTAATTTTATACTTATATCAGAAGTCTGATATAACGTCCCTATATCACTTTTTTACACTATTTGGCACACAAAAACTCATGAATTTTGTAGGTATGGATGTATGTCAGTATATACATATGTATGTTATATCTGTATGTATAGATGGATGTATGTTATATCTGTATGTATGTATAAATATTGCCATCAATTGTTCCGAGTTTATATTTGGCTTTTATGTATTTGTTTAGACTTGTACACAAAATACCATTTCTTATTAAATTTATAGTTTATAAAAAAATTTTAGTTTTTTGAAAATATCAATATGGGTACATATTACATACATAAGTATGTACATATGTGTGTACCAGACATACAATATAACAATAAATACTCGTAGAAAATAATTTTGTTGAATAAAATTGAACATTTTGTAAAATTTTTTATAAATCAGCTTAATTAAAATTATATGACACACATCCTCATACTATATGATTTAGGTTTATAGAAAAGAAAAAGAATGGGAAAAATTTTCTGTTATGTAACTAATGAATTTCGATTTTTATCATTACACATTTTTAGCAAAGAAGTGCATTTTTAGTAGTGCTGCGAAGAATAATCAAAAACGATTTATAATTAATTACTTTGTTGCGATTAACGAATTGTATCGACATTTGCCTTTCGATTGAGGATTCGGTTTAAAAAAGCCATTTCCAAGAACCACCATTATACCCATCAGTAATTATGACATAAGAAGCCAAATTGCTGAAAATGTACTTAACACATTTCTGGCACTTTCTGAATGAGCTTGTGTAAGCAGCCATCGAAATGCACATAGAGAATAGTTTAACTTCCCAACAAATAAATTTCCCGTTTATAATTAATGGTAACTTAAAGACTCTCATCATCAGCACCGTGTTATTTCTTTAATTATAATCCTATTGACTATCGCAATAGGCTTTGAATATCCCTGGATGTCTTATCCTGAAAATGTTTATCTCCATTAAGTGAGCAAGCTCTAGATCAGCAACCGGTAAAAATCATGTGTTTATTTAGTGTAAAACAAGCCCTTTTCCCGTGTCAAACAAGACTAGGTCGCCAAAAATTAAACGCGTTCCAGCGTGTAGTCGTTATATGAAGAACGTGATAGCAAGGTCTATCTGTATTTATCTCAAATTTGTTTTAATTATATATATTAAACATAATTTAGTCTAGTGTATAGTATAAAACACACAAATAATTAATTTAATTTATTTTAATTTGTTTAATTCCAATTAAATAAATATGACGCATCAAATTAATTAATTTTCATATTACAATAACTGACCTTTGGTTGTTTTATAAACTTACCAAACATACGTGTTTTTTTTTAAATTTACATTGTTCATCCACTGTGAAAAATAATATTTTGTGTCAACATTATCAACTTTATCGGTATGTGGTGGTCTATGATAATAATGATGGTGACGACGATGATGAAGAGGAGATAAATATAATACATCATTTTCACTTCATATTGACACATTTATGTATGTACAGTTGTGTTCATAAAAATAGAAGTGACCCTACTTATAAAAGGAACTTACTTATTAGTTCCTTCTGGTAAAATGAATTATTGATTATTTTGAAAACTTCTTCTTTAAATAAGCTATTAAATATATAAGGAATACTACCCTGCCTCACTTGCTTATATTTAAAACTAAAAACGGTACAATAATTTTAAAATATTCTAGAGTAAGTTAGAATACATTCAATATTCGGTGTAATAGCCTTCCTTCTTCATGACTGCAATGAGATGACGACATCGTTATAGCGCAATTAGTTGCTACGCACCTTGCACTACATCCACATCACCTCAATCTGCGTATGGCAGCATAACGTCACTAATCACTCATTATTTCCACTCGCTGATTTCTGGTTCCTTTTATGTAAAGTAGATCACCCATATCATGACTTTGGAACCACCAATATTGGTGTGTATTATGCCGCCGGATATACTGCCAAGAGTCGGATGAATAAATCTGCTCTTGGATCTTCATAGATGACGTTTTGATAAATCGTAGTATATGATAATTATCCGCACTTAAGTTTCTCGCTTGCATCCGCGAGTCATAAATATTTATTGCGTTCGTGTTTTCCTTGTCTCATTAATAAAAAAAAAAACAAGACCGCAACTATTTATTTAAAACAAATTATTCGAAAGACTTAACTTGATCAATTCACTCACTAAGCCAAATATAGAATTACCGGTTTTGGGTTTTACTTTTTGTATGCCGTCGTATAATTACCACGTTGCTAGAGTAATAAATTTAACGCAGCAAATAATTAGTGACACTCCTATTATTTTGAACATAGCTATTCAATTCAATTTTGTATCTCCAATCTGCTGATTGCATTGTATTGTTATTTGTTTTATTGATGAATTACATTTTAATTTGATATTAAATGCAAACAAACGATGCTTAATTCTACTGTTATTATTGAAGCACTTCTTGGACGTATTTTAGGAACATTGGAAGTAAGCAATCGAGGATTCGCATTAATTTCGGACTTTGGTATAAGTAAACAAATTGTTTGCCTAAATAGCAGAGATCATATGACATCCCCTTAAACAGGGAGCGAACATTTGAGTCTATGAGGTAAATTTAATGTCAAGTTATGAAATGTCAAAAATTGAGCTGCCATCCTATGAGAGTTATTTAGTACCAGCATGGGAAATTTCATACAGCATCATCGAACGGATTTTTTTTTCAAAAATTAGCAACGGAACGACGCCGTCATCGTGAATTCTCTGCGCTTATACAATTTTACCAAACTCTCAAATTATTTAATTTCGGTAGTTATTTTTTTTTTTTTTAAATTAAAGTAAAAATGTTTTTTTTTTTAAATATTAAAAATAAAAATTGTTTATAATAAAAATCTCTATACATATGTATTATCATATTTAAAAAAAGCCACGGTAATAAAAGTTGGGAATTTTTTAAATGTGTGTACAGAAAAAAATCATTTTATTATAATTAATTAAAACGAAGCAACTTTCATTATTTCATACTGAAAAAATAAAAGTGGGAGAAAGACAAAAATAAACAAAAGCATCAGAAACGAAATGATGAGGAATGATGATACTGCTCCTGTTTATGCAAATGATGATGAAGATGATGGTGAAAATAAAATTATAATAATGGCCTCAACAACTCACAAAATTATATAAAAAATTTATGAAGCACCTTTTACAATTATGCTGAACTTTTTTTTTATAGAAATAAAAAAAAACAAAAGCAAAGCAATAACTGCAGGGTAAAACACAATAAAAATTCAACTAGCGTTACTAAATTAACCAAATTAAATTAAATAAAATATAAACACAGCACAAACAACAAACACATTAAAGAAAGGGGGGACGAAATATAAACACAAAATGTAATTGAAGCGAAAAAAAATTAAAAAGCGTTAAACAAACATTATTTTGTTAATTAATTATAAAAAAAAAATGGTAAACAATTAATAACGAACTGAATTGCCATCTATGTTTATTAACAATTTAATTAAGCAAAAAGTCAATTTTTAAAAGCTACTTTCAAAAGGAGAATGGTAATTTTTCTGAAGTTCAATAACGATGTTTTTTTTTGGTACCATTTTTTCTACTCTTATCTTTTCTTTTTATTATTTAAATATTGATATTAAGTATTTCTTTAAGTAGACTAATAAAAGTATTGGACTTTATTTGCGGTTTTTTATGTTCTATAAGTTTTTTTTTTTATTAATAAATTCAATCAAAAAAATTTGTTTGATTTTTTCTTTGTAGAGTAGCAACTTACACAACAACAAAGAAAATCAAAAGACATATTCGAAATTTTCTTTATTTAACTTAAATGTTTTTTCTGGCCTCGTGTAAAAAGCCCCTGCAATGACCAACCTAAAAAAACGAACGTGCAAATAAGAAAAACAAACACAGGGAACACAAGGCACATAAATCTAAATTATAAAATACTTTTATTTTATAAATAGTGACGAAAACCTTTGGAGGGAATCTAACCCGCATCACCCAGACCATAAAGTAATGTGTATATCTAATTAGATAAGTGCAAACAAAATGATCGATATATCGCACCCTGAATACAAAAGGGTCACAACTCAAAATACTAAAATTTTCAGGAGAGACAAAAAACTGTTTATGTAATATTTAAAGAAAATATTGTTCCATTATGAAAAAATTCAATAAGAGGTTCTTGAATTGGAAAACTTCCCGAATTTTCAGAGTTGATTTGTAATTAGATAGCAGACAGATTAATAGCCATTATGCATTATAAATCTAAGCCAAGGAGCTACTAAACCGTTTCGTGCATTCTGTATGTAGTGTACAACGAGCTGCTAACTTTTTGTAATGCATATGTCTGCTAATTTTTACTACGAATTAGCAATATTTTATGCCAAAAAATATTTGTAAAATTCATTTTAAGCGGCTGACCCTCCCCTTGTATCTGGACCTAATGATGACCAAAAATAAATTATAGGGGCAGTCCTTGGACGGCATGTCCATGTTCCTATGCTGGAAGGAAAGCCATCATCATTGTGTATTTACGCACGCAAAAAACGCAGTTTATCAGAAAGCTTTACATTAACTAATTGGATTTATCATTTAATTAAATAAATGACATTAAATTCATTGTAATTACAACCGAGTTTCATTCAATAACCAAACAATGTTTCGTTGTTATTAATCTCAATGAATTGGAGTCCAGATTAATTAAGATTAATAATCGCTGAACAAAAATTATAATGAAATAAATTGTAGATGAAACTAAGTTCGTAACCTACTTTCACCTTTTATTTACAGGTTAAATGAAAGTGCAAAAATTTGTATTTTTGGTGTATTCTATTTACACCTTAATTTTTTAGGCAAACAAATAAAAGTTGGTGCCGAAGTTTGACCACGCCAGATTAGCTGTACCGACCCCCAACTAAATAAATATTATAGCCAAAAAAGCAGCTGTTGTGAAAGGTTTCAGTAACGAAAAAAAATTAAATAATTCCATTAGCTCTAAATTTCTTTTATAAGAACAAAGAACAAATAAAGGAAAAGAAAATCATGAAAAAATGTATATTTTTAATAACATTAAACGCATCGAAAGAAAATCATACAGAAATCGAACGAAAACTACTTAACGAAAAAGTTTTCTTTAAAACAAATAATAACATGAATAATATATAAAAAAAAGAAGAAAAACTAAAATAAATAAAAATTATTATTCCAAAAACTTAAAGCCAAAAAATCCAACTCAAATGTTAAGAGTCCAAAAAGTTATAGAAATAAAATCAAAAACATTATTTACACATAAATACTGTTTAACCAAGAGTAACATAATATTTTGCTAACAATTTAAGTAACCCTGAGCCACAAAATCGTCTTCTTCTTTTTCTTTATATGCAGAGCTGTTTATTTACATTTACCACAACAGCTGATCTACAATCTATGTATGCTAATTAGTACCTTGGGGAAATATAAGAAGCAAGCAAGTCTTGCATAACGTAAAAATTAAGAAAAAAGGAATCCACAAAAGCTGAAGTAAAAAAAGTAATAAAAAGAAAAAATATTCAAGGGAAGAAATTCTCTAAACGCTAGAAGTAAGTGTTCGGAGAATTATATTTAATTTACAAAATAGTGTTGATTTTTCATCACTTATAATTTTTGTTAAAGAAGATGAAACAAATGTGTTGATTAAACCAAATACATACATACTTTGAAACTTTGCCGAGTTAGGCTAAAAACATATTAAGAAAACCATTTTAATTTATTAACTGAAGAAATAATACAGTATTAATGAAGTTATCATGATAATTGCCAAAAACAAATGTTGATTTAAGCAGCAGCATTAAAAGCTAATGCCTCTGTTGCTTTTGCTACTACAGCTTGGTTGGGTTTGTTGTTTTTGTGATAATCAAAAGAGTGTGCAATTTTAATTGGTAACAATTTAATTACAAAAGTAAGTAAAACTCAATAAAACCCCAGCAACAACATTAGCCGGAAAACAACATGAACATATAGACACGAATAAAGCGAGAATTAGAGAGTTGAGGTTCTTTCTGCTTTAGACAGCAAAATTTAACAGGCAAACAGACAGACAGACATTTATTCGTAGTAAAAGTCAAACAATAACAGTTGCATATCGAAGTAGTACTAGCAGCAGAAGTAGTACATCATATCAACAACATCCTCACCAACGATAAGTAAACACAAAAGGATAAGCAGTCATATACTGTACATATAACGAAAGGTTACACTGCGTTCTAAAATTAGCCGGACATTCTAAATTTGAGAATGCCTTTCCAGAAACACTTCAAAAATTTTTTTATTTTGTTAAGTAAAGAAACTGTTGTCGATGATTTCGTTAGTAATTAATATTTCAGTTACACAACTTTAATAATTGAATTTGTTGAGAACCGGAAATCCCATGATACATACTTGTCGATGTGAGTGAAAAAAAAACGATTGATTTTGTACCAAAGTAACACACAATGTCTCATACATCCATGATTACTTGTAGCTTTTTAAACAACCATTTACAGCAAACCATCCCAAGCAGACACGAAATTTTGTGTTTCTTTACTTCGCGTTCCGCGGAGAACGTTAAGAGAGCATAGAGGCGGTGAAAGCAAATTATTTCCCGATAATAGCCTATGGTTGAAACACTCAGTTCATTGCCTCTGATAGAAGTAATTTCCATTGTTCACAGGCGAATGCCACCGGAGCAGATGGGGGCACCAGTCCCTTGAAACTAGAAGGAGGCAGGACCTTCTAAGTTCGACCAGTAACGATATAATCACGGGAACCTACGACGCAAGGCCCATACTGATTGTTGCTGAGGCTCCCAAACACCGCGAAGATGTTATCACAGGATCAATGTGGCGTTGCTTCACAACCCAGGCTGTTAATAGAACAGCTATTGACAGTAGCAGCAAGAGGGGAAACCAGAGTCCAGATAGCCATGGTCTTCAATTGCTACCTATACAAGCTCGTATATGGACGTTGGTTGTGGCATTTTAATAAAGTAAATCATGGCAATATGTGCTATGGGGACGAATTTGGATGATTTTTTTTTACAACTGCGAGTACTTTTCGGAAACAATGTACTTCTCACATCAAGCAAAAGGAAGTTCCTGTATTACATATCTGTGAAATGAATTTTCTAACCGCATGCTGATTGTTTTGTAACAATATTTCTTAAAACATAACATAATCTCATCGTTTGCACATACCCCACATATACAATACAAATACAAATCACACACACATAGCCATTCACTCTTTAAGCACCCTTTCAAGAATAAACTCAAAATGAATCGAATCTTTAAATAGATAAAAACATGAACAATTACGGGTTTCAAAGATATATTTCACATTTGAAGAAAAAGTTTGAATCGCATTTTCTGATAAAATTAAATGCTTTTTTAAAAAGCGAAATTTTGGTGAATCTTGTATATGATGAAAATCAATTTATGCAAACCGTTTATGGTGTGATGAAAATTGTGGAAAAGCAAGTTATATTTTTATCACTTAAAAGCAATCGGATCCGATATGAGAACAAATTCAACAATATTGCCCTATTTAAATTCTGCTTCCACAAAATTTATGGCAGAGGGTTGAAAAATCCATTTTATAATTAGTTAATTGTTTAGTTTATGTATATAAGAGCACATGTAGATACATATTTATTTTCGCATTTAACAATATTTTCACTACCATAACAAAAATATTTTAGAGTTAATTTTTAAATAAACATTTGTTCTTATGGTATTAGGATGAAGACATGGTTCACAAATGTTATGAGTTTATATTTTCCATTACAAGTTTGATTGTTTATGTATGTGCGTCGCAAAGATAAATTTACGTGTTTTTAATAATTGATTATAATATTGAGCGAAAAAGATATTGTTTTGATAACGAAACATAATTGTCTAGACCTGAAATATAAATGTAATAAATACTTTCTTAAATACCCAAATCTGCTTTAATCATTTTAGAAATAAACAAGTGTTTGCCGACTGGTCGAAATCCACCACTCCCGATTCGTCTAATGTGCTTAGGAAAGTTAAGTAAACAAATAAATAAAAACAACATTAATTTGTTTGTGACAGACTTAGCTACGCCAACAACCCCATGGTTTTGCTTATTTTTGAACTAGAAACTACACAAACATTGTGTATTATTTGTGCAAGTATTAGTAGGGAAGTTAAACCCTTATAGCTTCTGAAATATTAAATCGATTTTAATAATATATAAATTTTGCACGAATAACAAAAAATCGTCTTGTCTATTAATTATATATTATTATATCTACAGCTTCCTTTTGTTTGATGACTTATGTAAAGTGAAATTTTACGTACTAGCATCATAAAGGCCGATTTTGTGGGATATTTTAGCACTAGTTGTCCATAAGTACGAAATTAACCCTTAAACACATTTTAAGTTTTCTCTTATTTCTGACGATCAAGTTGAATTTTGAGCTTTGGTGTTTTTGAAGAATTATAGTCGAATTTCATGAAAAATATTTTTGTAAGACATTTTTAGCGCGTTGTATTACTGATTAGGGGAGTTCTTTTTTGCCTTTTTTAAGAAAGGTACAAAGTGCCCATACAGCGAAGTGTTTGAGAGTTGAAATGTATCACAAAAATGTTCCTTGTAGTTTTTTACATAAAAGTGCTGAACATACCTGTATATAAAAATAAGGATTAGAAGATTCTCTACACCACTACTCCAATGTGCTAAAGAGGTCAAATTTTAACCGCCCCTAAAAAAGACGCCAGACAGAAACTTTCAAAACACCACATATACATACATTATTTGGTCCCCGCCGTCGAAATGCGATGTCAGAACCATGTTATGAATGAGCTACAATTCGGATCCTAAATTCTATGACAACAACGTGGTGAGTCACATTAAATTTTACTAAGGAGTGGGCATTTAAACAAGTTATAACACACATTTTTGTGCAAAAAATTTCTTTTCTCAATCAAAAAACTCTTAAAATATTATCGCAAAATATGCCAGATTTAACAACGATTCAAATCTTCAAAATCTAATTAATAAAAATATTGAGTAACATTTTATTCAAACACACACTCAAGCCTACTTTTAGCGGTAATTTGACTAACAAGAATTAATGAGGGGTGGGTTTCTTTTCATTTACTACCTTGTGAAAATTGTTGTAAATTATTTATATTATGCGGCAATTAAATTTTAAATTAAGTTATAGAATTAGGAGTTCACACTTAGCTTACTCAATTAGCATTTGGAAGCTGAAAACATGTATGTTCATTTTGTTCATGAAAACGTTGAAAATTTGTTGCAATTTGTATCATTATAGGTAAATCATTAAATTGCTTTGACTGTGTAACTTTTGTTTTGACTGTTCATTGTAAAATTTGTATAAAACATTTGCGATAAAACTTCGATCAAAAATTCTTTATGTGGTTTGTTTTGTCATTTATTTATTTTAGTTTAATTTTATTTAATCACATTTCTTGTCAGTCTGCTTGTCAATCGTGTGCTTCTCTTTGACTTTTATAGAAAATTATATGTGTCTGATTTTTATCAGCTTGAGTTGTTTTTAATTACTGGTCAGTCAAAGAAATGGAAAATGTTTTCGGTTACACATTTAAATACATTTCAGCTTTTCTGTTGATTGTCGTATAAAAATAAGCTTTTAACATTTAAGATAAAAGATAATCCAATAATAATTAAATAATTTAATTAAAAGGCTATATATTGGTTAAATAAATTGAATAAAACAAAATAAAATTTTATAAAATATTAAAAGAATAAGAATTAATTTATAAAGGAAAATTTAAAAATTAATTATATGTATGTCAAACTTGACAAATATAAAGCCAGAGATTGAGATAAAGGTACCTTTAAATACATAACAAAATTGGAAACATTAAAAAAAAAAACTTTAAAAAGCGCAACAACAAAAAATCAAGTTAACATCCGACATCGTCGCCCATTTTTAATAAGAACAAGCTGGGCCCACCAAACGTTTTTTTTTTTTTTGTCTTCCTAGAAAATATGATATTGATTTGTAGCATAATTCGAAGTTTGTCGCCATTTTCTGGTGTAAATTCGAACTAATAATGCGTTTTTTTTCTAAACTGAGACTGAGTCCAAACTTACTTTTGGGGTTTAAATTGAAATTGAATTTTTGACTTATAAGCAAAATCCATTAAAAAGGTATTTATTATTTTTTCGGAAATCTTGCATTTTTTTGAATAGCTTCAAATTTGTCTTTCCATAAGAACCTTCCTCAGACTTCAAGGAATATTTAAACAATATTAACTAAATTTGTTAAGTGATTAATTTTAATTTTTGTAGATCATTTTTCAATTAATTAATTTATTGAAATATTCAAATTTGCCTAAATGGCATTTTACATAAACAAATCCCTTAAGGAAACAATCAAAAAATAACGTAACCCCACTTATGAGGTTTCTTAGCAAATTATAAAAGATATTTTGTATCCTTTATGAAAGGTATTATTCATTCACATTAATAACTATGTATTTCGTTACATTTGACCATTGGTGGGGTAGGTGCAGCTTCTATTACTGCAAACAAAAAATTAAAAATGCACGTACATATGTACATACATACATTTGTATGTACATAGTGCGGGCAAAATTTGTTGTTTAGTGGCAACAATTAGCGTAATTTGAATTTCGTTAAAAATTTTATGAAATTACACCAACGACAAAAGCTTTGAGGACATACAGTTGTGATGATAATAATAGCTAATCGTTACCGTTGTATAACATAATATTGCTCTAACATAAAGAGTGATTTAATAAAAATCGCTTGAGATTTAAAAACAATTTGTTAAAATTTTGCTAGAATCTAAGAAAGCTAATGTCGAATAAAAGCTTTGTCATTAGAAAAAGTGATTGGACCAAAGTAATCGCTTAGACACTTGCAAATAGTATAACAAGAACATTTTTACATACATATAAACAATGACGTATAAAACCCAACTCTGATTCTCACAACACAGTTTTATTGCATTATTTTCATTACTTCAAAAAGGGAATGAAAATGTTTGTTTTCATGTATGAAAAAGAGAATGGTGTGTGTGATTAGTGGTATTTATGCATTTTTGTGTTTGTAATCATTTCTACTCTAAAAGGTATTTTTCGCATTGTTGTTTTTGTATGAGAATTATTACAATACCCGCCGCTATTATTGTGGCATATTGTTTGAGTATTGTGAGCACCCAACACTCTCCCACCCCTGAGCAATTTTCAAAAAACAATAAGGTTTTTGCCGTTGCTCGAGTTAAAGAGCAGTTTGAGAGTCATTGTGTATGCGTGGGTGTGAGCTAGTGTGCATGTGCGTTATTTAGTGTTGTTGGTAGGTAATACCAATGATATGTATTTCAATCACTTAAAACGTTTAGAGTTAAAATTTTACAATAGTGAAAACAAAAAACCTCCGAATTTTTGTTGGTGTCAGCAGCAGAAGCTCTAGTCATAGTTGTAAAACAAGGCCCAAAAAAAGAGCCACGCATTTATCGTTTTTACCCAGGATTTTTGTGTGTTTCTGTTGGCGTTGATTGTTTGTATTTTGTAATTTCGGTTAATTGCTTCGGGAAGAATTGGAAAATTCAAAAGTTAATACATAAAAAGCATGATCAAAAAAGCGAAATACGGAAAGTGAAATGGTTGGGTGTTAGCATGAGTTGATTTTGTATCAAATAGAATTCCTAAATATGAAAATAAAAATTTATTTTAATTGATATTTGTTTTTCTGTTACACACCTAAAAAGTTTTTGCGCATAAAGTTGAATGACTCTAGAACTTTTGAAAATTATTTCAAGAAGGCTAAATTTATGGCACTAAGTATAAATTTGTTTATACAAAAACAATTTCGATTTATATATATTATTGTTTTGACTATTTTTTGAAGATTTACTTGTTTTTAAATTATATTGTTTTTTTTAATTTGTTGACCTTTTAACTTTGAGGTTTTGTAATTCATTCTTTGAATATTATTTTTTTTCAACTCTTATTGCCACAAAATCCATTATCATTAAAATAAAAATCCTTTAAAAGATTGTTAAGTTAATCCAACTTGTAGGTCCTTCTTTCCTACTCACTACCAGCAAATAAAGTGCACAATTAATCCCCACACGACACAAAACAAAAAACTACATTTGTGTAAAAGGAAAAAAACAGAGAAGGATTATATGTTTGCATTGGTGTAAAGTGTTTTTAATTGTATGTTATCGTTTCAATACTTCATAAAACAGACTGAACCAAAATTTAATGGACAAATGAAAATAATCCGTGCTGTTCTGTATTCCGAATCTACATTATTTTATTTTAAAGTGGAAATATCCGAGTTTTTTATCTATTCTGTATTCCACATCCCAATAATTTCTTTTGTTTTATTTAGAATTAAAAACTTTGGTGAAATAAAGTATTCTTTTTACGATTCCACACGTTTTCATTCCACTCGGAATACAAAACAGGGACGATTGAATGCAAATTGCAGTATATTATTTATATCACATACATACATACCTGTACTACAGTATTTATTAACGCAAAAATTTTCTTTTACAGGTATATTTTACAGGAGACCAAAAACTACACACAACCAAACACACTGTTTGCAAAAATAAAACAAAAATGGTTTCACACAGAAGAGTACAATTGGATCCAATTCGTTTACATATGTATATGTGCATATGTTTGTAGATGTATAGTTCAGAAAATAAGTAAAAAAAACATATAAAGATGGGATAAAACACATTACAGCTTTTAACACAATTGAAATATAATTGACAAATAAGAACAGAACTGCAGAATAACAAAAAAAAATACTAGACCAGCAAGTGTAAATAAACTATACAAATACCACTAATGTTAAAACGACCATAATATTAAATCCCAGTAAAGATGACAGGAAATATTTATGTTCATACATACATACAGGGTGATCTTTTTTTTACTATTTGCATTTTCAGTTTAAAAAAGAGCTTGGTGATAGTTAGGTTAGTCAGTCTGGACTAACCAACGAACAACGCTCGCAATGCATTGAATTTTATTATCAAAGATCTTGCTGTGAGAAATGTGTTTGTATCGAAAAATTTTCTTCAGCGATGAATCTTATTTTTGGCCCAATGGGCACGTCAACAAACAGAATACTCCAATTTTTTGTGAAGAGCAGCCGGAGATAGTCATGAGTTGCCAATGCACCATGAAACATGCACTGTTTAGGGCGGTATGTGGGACGTTACAGTAAATGGAACAAGCTACTGTCAAAGAGTATCGACTTTTTTTTTGCTCAAAATAGAAGAATGGGACTTGGTTGACATGTCGTTTCAACATTGCACGCCATAGCATGAATTGCGAGTTTGGGAGCATTTAATTTAACGGGTTGGAGCAGTCTATTGGCCGCCAAGATCATTCGAATTGACCTTACTAGACTATTTTGTGTGCGGATACGTAAAGTCTTTCGTGTACAGGGACAATCCAGCCACAATTCCAGTCCTGAAAGACAACATTATAGCTGCCATTGGTGAGACAACGGCTAAGATGCTGGAAAAAGTAGGCCAAAATTGGACCTCACGGATGAACCACCTACGACGCATCCGCGGTCAATATTTACATGAAATACTCTTTAAAAAGTGTAGGCATTCATTTATCGGCCCAATATATATATTTCCATTAGTTTTGAAAACTTCCTGTTTTTTTCAATTTTAAATTCCATACGGTTAAAAAATAACCCTATACATATCTACATATGTTAAACGTATTAAAATAAGTAAAAACAGAATAAAAAGTGTATTTAAAAAAATCTGCATGGCTTATAAGAAGCAATTAAATTAGTTGTAATAAAAATGTACACTGCGAATCACTTAAAAAAGAAATTTAATTTCAATTATAATTATGCACGAATATGTGTATGTATGTATATTGTAAACCAGATATTGGGGCGTTACAAAATTTAGGACCATATTTTTGCTATTAAATTGATGAAAATTATAAACATCTTTTTAACTATAATAAATTAAGAGCACTTTTATGTATCACTTGAAATAGGAATATTTATATTTTAATAGGCCATGTATTTCAATTCTAATCGACGAATGTCATAAAAATTAAATAATTTTATTTTAAATTTCAAAATTTCTTAACACTTCCGAAAAGAAACATATTTTAATTTTAAAATCAATCCAGTGGACTGAATGTCATCCAAATAGCAGAAACATTAAAAAGAGGAAAGACATTTGTATACAGTTACTTGAACAACAACATTTATTTAAAACTATGGTAAAAATACGAAAATATGAAAGTCGTGGACATTTATAAATGGTGCCATATCCTATTATGTCTCTATCGCCTTGGTATTTGAAACGGAAAAAAATGTCTGAAGCGTCGTACAAAAGGATATAAGAAGGCGGACGCATTTACACAATTTAAAAACTTATTAGGACATACCGTGGACTTACCAACACGACAATGTTCCAATACGCATTGTGATAGCTGTAAAACAGTGGATTCGTGAGCAAGAATTTTTAAATTGTTCTCCATATTCTCCGAATCAAAATGACTGGGAATGGCTTGTAAAAAAAGTATACGACGGCGGAAAGCAATTTTATACTATATAGGATAGCTTTACCGCTTAATACCTAATGGAATTTTTTATGTAATTTCTAATACCCATTACATTTGTTTTATTTTGTTATTATTAAAATTTAATTAAACTAAACAACGATTAGTTTTTTGTCCTAGGGGTACATAAAAAATTGTATACATATCTAATTAAAATAAATAATTGTATTAAAACAATAAACACAGCTACAGTACAATTATGTAACCCCCCAATATCTGGTTCACAAAATATATTCGTTCAAAACTGGTCAAATTAAATTCCTTATTAAAGTGATTCGCAGTGTATATATGTACATATGTACATACATATCTACATACTTATTCACATGTTTATATATGTACATACATAGCTATAATTATACAAAATCTTAAAATTCTTTGCCTAAGAAGAATTTTCCAATGATAATAAATTTAAATAACATTAAAAATTAGAAAGAAATGTAACTAATAAAAATTTCAATTGTAATTCCCCCTTATACATGCATACTTCTTTAGCGCTAATACATACATACATACTTACATAAACTCCCCTAAATAAGCTGGGCAATTATTATGTCAAAATAACAATCAACAAATCAAAGGGACAATAAAATTTACTCTAGAGGCTGATTTTTTTTTCACAAACCTGACAAATAACAAATCAAAATAAATTTGTCCAAAAGACAAAAGAGCCAAGAATAGTAAAATCAATCAGCAAATAAACAAACTCAGTACATATGAATGTACGTTCATATGTATGTAGTATATACGGTTGTAAGTACGTGGTGCTTTTCACTAACCAAAACAAGAAATAAACTCAAATGTAAACAAAAACATATGTATATAAGAGCAAGTGCATGTAAAAATAAAAAGAAATATAGTCTACATGAGAAAAAATTAGGCAAGGACTTAAAAAAGAGAGGTAATTTACTGTTATATTGTTAAAGAGGTAAAAAATACAAACAAGTTTTATACGATGGCTGGGTGGGTGATTGGTGTGAGTAATATTGAAGACAAAAAACACGTGTTTTGTTTTTGTGTAAACCAAGAAAATGTTAAGAGAAATTTGTTAAGAGTACAATGAAAACAATAATGAAATGAAACAGAAATACAATCGAGGGAAGTTATACTTACATATATACAATTGAGCGGTAATTATAATAATAATAATGTGTTGTCAAATTAGTATAAATGACAAAAACACAGGCTCATGTAGAAAACAACGGTATAAAAACTTTAACTTTTTCCTAAGAGTAATAACTTAATTTTAATTAATTTTTTTTTTTTTTTTTTTGTTGTAACTAAAACCAAATTCCATTTTGTTACGCTAAGGACATATTGTTTGTTAGTTAAATTGGAAAGAGAAAATTGTTACGCCAAGAGGTCGAAAGAGTAAATTCCATGTGCTTAAGAGAACAAAGTTTATCAGTTCCTTTTAATGCTACAATTAGTTATGCACATTTACCACCGCCAAAAAGCGAAATACTGCTGTTTTAAAACAAAACGAAGCATGCAGTTAAATTGAAATAGTGAATAAAGTCCTGCCACAAGGAAAATTAAAATGTATAAATAGACAACAGAAATGATGGACTGCCAACAGTTTTAAACCAATTATCAAAGAGATAACAGTTTCATATGACATAATAATCAATTATAAAATAAATCATGACGTAGTTTGAAAGAAGCCAGTCAGTAAAGCAACTAATTTATAAAGTGATAAATAATACTTAAAATTAAAAATAAGATTAAAAACGATGTTTACCAATTGGCTAACGGATACTAACAGTTTAACACATTCTCGTTCCTCCGCTAATTTGTCTACAACTCGTTTACCAGAAACTAATGGTCACCTTTCCGCCGCAGCTACAAAAATTTCGAGTGGTTCTTTTCTAAGTGGGCAAAATTTAACAAATTTAAACTCAAATATTATGTCCACTCCGCCCGACATTGTATTAGAGGTGGGCCCTACTCCTGCGACAGTGCGTTTTATGGCTCACGGTTTAATTCTTGGCATGCATAGCGGTTATTTACGTTCAGCTATACGTTTAGATGAACGTGGAGGTGCGGCAGTTGCAAGTGGCGGCACCAGTAGTTCAAATGTTACCGATTTAATTGTTTATTTAACAAATGTCACACCTGAACAATTTGCACCGCTTTTGACCTATATGTACACCGGATATTTGGATTTAAATGTGGAAAATATATTTGGAGTTTTATTGGCAACGCATGTATTACACATGCCAAGAGCTTTAGAAATTTGTAGGTGTGTGCTGTAGTTTTTGTCTATATTCATACATACATATGCAATATTTTTTAAAATAATCTATAGTTACTGAAACTGCCTAATTAGAATAATGGATTTGTCGTATCCTTATAAACTGTTTAACTATAATCTAATTTTGAGCGTTTTATAGTTTCTTATTAGTGATGTTTAGCAAGCAATTTTTTAAATATTTTAACCACTAATAAACATATGTATGTACGCATTGAAATTATAGCATTCAATTCGGAAAACAAGCAAAACATTAAAAAAAATTTATTAGCCTTTTTAATGATAATTTGGAACTTGATACTTGATATTTGAAATTAAGGGAAATGTTTTTTAAAATAATCAAATTAATTTTTATTTATCCTCAAAAAACCAACTTTTTATTTTTTCACGAATTCTTTATCTTAAACATTTTAAATTAGCCAGAAAGGACTTTATTAAAATGTAAATTTGCTACAGAAAGCAAATAAAAAACTTATTTTTATATATTTAAAATGTATATTAATTACGCCCCTTTCACACTATTCTTGAAGTGGATTTTTGCAGAGAGCAATATAATGAGAATCGTTGCGAATTCAAGTAGCAAAGACAAAAAAACGATACTTTCGATGACGGCAGGGCAATATCGAGGGGTAGCGGCGGCAGTGGCTATTGAGTATCTTTCGCGATAAATAAAGTGAACAAAATACTCTGATATCTGAGAAGCACAGAGACCGTTTTAGTACCGGTGCAAGCTAAAAAAAAAAAATCTGCGGCAGCGCGCTGTCGCCGACGAATCAGTCGGCTTGTTTATTTGTTAACAGATGCTTGTGTTATTTTCTTCGTTTGCTTCTGTACAAATGCACCGTTTGGAAATTTTTATAAAAATAATGAAAAACCTATAACAGCCAAATTTCCATGCGTATTTTGTGACAGCATGATTACATATTGCTTATCATTAATCGTTATCATTTTACTTGAATTCAAGTCGTTTTACTCAGTCTAATAGTGTGAAAGGTGCTTCGCTTTAATAACACTTAAGGTACGAAAAACAATAATTCTAGTTCCAAGTCAAAATAATAGATTTATTGATGTAGAATTTTGGAACGAATTTCCGTCATCTCATTATACACCCTGAGAAATACTAATTTTTACACATTAAAATACACAAATTTAACGATTGAAAAAACAAGTATTCTCCATATTTTTGACTACCGTTACTTCTTTTTTAGATCATATTTAGGACGAGCCCAAACAGAAGGATACTTTGGACCCAATAATACTGTTTTCACACCCGCAAATCCTCATGCCACAACTGTACCGCCAATGAATAGCGGTGGTAAAATAATAAGGCCTATTGCCAGTAAACCACAATTATCAAATTTTGGATTTCTACCGATGAGTAACCAGCCTTTAGTTCTACATCCTATTACAGCCAATACCAGCATTACGACAGAACCAACAGAAACAGAATCGAAATCTAACAATAGTACAAGTATAGAGGATTTTAATAAAAATGAACAAGAAGATGACATAGATGTAGATGAAGTGGATAAACAATCGTTAAATAATGAAAATCAAATTCCAGTTGCAAGTGATGACGAAGATGTTGAGGTATTTATTGACTCTAATTCGGAAACTGAGGTGGTGATAGATACCCAAATGCAAAAAATATCATACAGAAAGTTAATTGAAAATAAGAAATTCGCCGCCAATGAAAAGGATACTAAAACTAAACATTACGACAAAAAACAGCATTCAAAATCATCACATCATAGCAAGTCAGAAAGGCGTAGAAAGGGTTCATCGGGATTGCAAGTGGCAAAAGCTCCCATTCCAGCCTCCCAACTGGATTGTGCGGAGGTTAATAAGGTAATTATAGATGTGGCCAGTTGTGATGGCCCGGTGCGTTTTAAACGAATTTTGAATACAGCTTATGGTCATAAGCCTGATGCCTGCGGTTCTACAAACAACCTTCCAGAACCTATTATGCCAGAACGTTCTTTAAAAAGCGTTTCTTTGTCATTTCATCAGCAAATGGCTAAAACCATTAGTCAGCAACAGCAATTGAATCAAACTGAAGAATCAGAAAATAGTGAAACCTCCAATGGTAGTATGGGCGCCTCTGTAAGAGCCTCAGAAAAGCCGTCTAGTGGTAATCGTAAAATTCAGAGCGAAGTATTTGTGTGTGTTTATTGTAAGCACACATTTAAGTCCCAATATTGCTATCAAAAACACGCTAAACGTCATTTAAATCCTTTAACCCTACAAGCCACATGTGCTCCTGAAGGCAAGGCAGTACATAAAGAAAAATCATTTAATACTGAATTACAAATAACAAAACATCAAAATGTTAATCCCACACCACCATTTTATAGCCGAAATTCGACAAATTATTTAACATCGTCATCTTCTGTTTCTACAGCAAACAGTAACTCCACGACAACTTCATCAAGTTATTTAAGACGTGAAGTTAGGCCTTTAGATATGAATGTTCAATATTATCCTTGCAAAACTTGCGGCTGTAAATTTCCCAGTTATTATTTTGTGCATAAACACCGTAAAATGTGTCATGCTGAGGAAGAGGCTCAACAAACTACCAGTGAAACTAATACAAACAATTCTCTACAAATAAATGTTGGTGTTACTAGTGCAACAGTTGGCAGTGACAATGCTAAGGAGCGTTTAAATTCACAAAGTAGTGATTAAGTAGCACATTTTAAATCTAATTAAAATGAAACTAAAACATATCGAGCTTTTTAAAATTTTAATGTTTAAACAATTAATATACACGCACGAATTTATTTAAACCTAAACTAAAATATTCATACATAAAGATAAATAAAAGATTTAAATATTTAAAAAATGTACGCATTAAATTTGAAACTTATATAAATAAAATTTGACTGACTTTTTCTGGGCAAGGATATACGATTCTGTGATATTTGAGAATGAAATGTAAATGTGTAGAATCAGTTAACCCAACTCCCCGATATTCGCAACACCCAAGTTCTTAACAGTGGTGACTCTGTTTCAAGAAGCAAAACCTCAATTAATGCAACTTTACAAACAAATTTTTGTTTTTCTCTTTTTTGCTTTTGTAAACACAATTCAGTTTAAAAGTCTCGTTATGAATTTTTGCAATAAATACGATGTGATTAAATCAGCAGAATGCAAAATTAAAAATATAATAATCACTAACAAAATTCGCTGAAAATGCTGAATGCAGGTGCAGCAATAGCTTTAAAAATAAAATGTCAGAATGCTATCGAAAGCTTTAACGTTTGTCTTCAGTGAGCGAAGGAGAATAGCAGCTATTTGACATAATGGTATTGCGAAAGCTTCAAGAAATTGCAGTACAAAATATTTTATGTAAAAAAACATTATTGGGAATGCCACCCTTTCTTCGTTAAAAACATAAATCTTTAACTTGATAAAAATTATTAGCACAAATTTACATACATTATAATGCGTATTTTTTATATTAAATTTTAATACTTTTTTTATTTTTTGTTGGGTTTTCTTTATTTAATTTATTTTGAAAGTTAGCGGCATTTATTTTCTTTAATAAATCTTTTATTTGGTTTGATATAAGCCCTATAATCAAAAAACAAACTCAGATTATGCAACAGCCTAAATTTTTATTGGTTGCGTTAACCGAGGTTACACTGTATTTATGTAATTGTCACACTTTGCGTTTGATTTTTTTTTAATTGAATCATTTTCGAAATATTGTTTAATTAAACAAATCGAATATAATTTAGAATTTTTGAAACATAAAACACGAAGCTTACACTTTAATTATAATATTTAAAATAGAATAAACATATAAAGTGTTTAATTTTATTTTCGAAATTGGGTGGCAGAAGTCCGTTCAAATCGAAAGTGGTTTCAGTGGCGTGAATTGCTTTTTCAGCAAATAAAAAACCACAAATGTCTTCTGAATTAAACCACTTTTAGTTTTCTAAGCACTTTGTACTAATACAAATATACACAAATAATTTTTGATTTGGTACAATATGCGTAACATAGCCATATGAAATACCGTAACAGATTTTTCGAACTTTCAAGAATTAAAATAAAACCAAAAAAAAAAAAAAAAATTATATCAAATTCTATAGGAATTTCAACTACGGAATTAAAACCATTTCGATCGGAAGTTGTGACAGACCTGATACTTTCAGTATGTATTAATTAGTTATCAATTTCAAATATAAGAATATAATTTCAAATGAAATACAACTATGTATAATCAGAATGTATGTGCAGAACCAAAGTTTCGCAAAATTTTATAAAAAAAACTATTTGAAAAAAGACTTCGCAAATTTCGTTTGGAACTCGTTAAAAAAAATTCACTGCGAAATTAAAAAATTGCTTAAATACACATTTACATTTACAAAACAAACTTTTGCATACTTTATTATCTCTTTAGTTTTGTAAATTTTATTAGAACTGATTTCTTGAAGGAAACACACACACAAACAAACACCTTTTAAAACCCTACCATGTGGAAACTCTTAAACTAAATATTTGCTTGTATTTTCAAAGCAGAAGTATAAAAACAAAGTATGCTGGTAATTATCTTAATAAATGAAAATTTCATTAAAAATAAAACGGCAAAAACTATCAGCAGCCGCAGGGGTACAATGAGTTAAAGTGAAATATTAACGTTAAAATGCCTTAAATTATGCAACAAATTTTCTGATATAAGTGAGGAATGATTATACATGCATACATGCATACTTATGTATGCATATGTACATGCATACATATATAAAAGGGCAAGGTAACAAATGAAAAAGCAATGCAATTTATTTTGGGTATTCGGAACGATGGCGGAAGTTTGTTTAATAAATGCAGGTATTTATTATTTAATTTCTTTTTCTTTTTTGCGTTGCTTTGGTCAATGTATAAAAAAATTCATCTCACAGTTTTTTACCCTTAAGTATGGTTGGTTGAATTTCATTGGCCTCGACTGACCCGAACAGTGTTCTGTCATCTTTTTAATGTCTCAATGAATAATTAATGTTTGACAAAAAAAAATCATGACAAAAATAAAAACGCCAGCAAAGAATGCTGTAGTTGGTGAGAAGATAAATAACCCCCTTTAGCTGTGCTTTAGTTCTTGTTAAAGAGCATCATATTTTGGTCTTGCTGGTTTTTTTTTTATTTTTTGTTTTAATAAATACAATTAAGCGATAAAAGGGGAGGTTTTGATGCTAAAACTGGTGCAATGCGTTGACCACTGTTTTTTTCAAACACAATCCACATTTGTATCCCGTGTGAGTTAAATTAATTTCAATTAAATTAATTTTATTTTGTTGCTGGTGCCTCCTAGCGTTAGTTAGGAGTATGTAGATGTCTGCCATTTCGTTGATATTATTTTTACACTTTATTTTTACATTTTTTCTGTTCCCCATGGAATAACATTTTGTTTACTTATGATTTCATTTGCTTATTTTTTTAATTTATGAAAATGCATTTTTCGATCACACACTCTAATAATAGAAGCTTGTAAGGTAAATTGAATAGTTTGGACAAAAATTTACTACGACATCTATCGGTGTAGTACATTAATTACTATAGGGTGTCCGCCGGGAAGGTACACTACTTTGTTTGTTTATAATTTTTGATTAAATGAAGAAGAATGGATCGTATATTGATAAATGTTTTATTTAATGTCGGCAATTATGTATGGAATACAATATCAGATAAATGGCCGCCTCTGTTAGCCTCACAAATGCGAGCCCTTTTGAACACATTTTTCATTACATACTCACACATTTCACGGGGTATATCATTAATTTCATCTCGAATATTTTGTTTGAGTTGCTCCAGCGTTTCTGGTTAGTTTGCATAAACCTTTCTTTTCCGATATCCCCACAAAAAGAAGTCCGGAGCAATCAAATCAGACAACAAAGCATGCAGTTGTGGCGTTAAAAAGTTTTCAATCATATCACGATATCGCTCCCCAATGACAGTTACCGTTACGCCGTTTTCAGTTTCAAAGAAGTAACGTCCAATGATTCTTCCTGACCAAATTGCACACCAGACTGTCACTTTTAATGGATGCAAAGGTAACTGATAAATAATTTGAGGGTTTACCATTGCCCAGAACCAACTATTCTGTTTATTCCCATATCCATTCAAATAAAAATGTGGCTCGTCACTAATTATGATTTCTTCATGAAAATCGGGGTTGTCATGGGCGAGCTGTAGCATCCTATTGGCATATGTACGGCGACGTAAATGGCCTTCTGGAAGAAGCTCTTGTATCAACTGAATCTTAAATAGAAACAAATGCAAATCTTTGTGCAAAATTGTGGCCAAAGTTGTTCTTTGAAGACAAAGCTCCTGAGCACGGTGTCGAACTGAGGTTGATGGATTGTTTTGAACACTTTCTTGAACAGCAGTAATATTTTCAGCCGATCTTGCAGTACGTTGTGGTGCTAGGGCCTATCAGCTACAGTCCCTCTTTCTTTGAAATCCATCACTACACGATAAATAGTACGTCTTGTTGGTACGTTATTTCTCCCAAAAATTTCACGTAACTTTCGCATCGTCACAGTAATCGATGATTTATTTTGATTAAAAACATTGGTTTACCGAATATTTTTCCATAATGAATTTGCCACGTCTCTACTTCACGACTGCCAAATATGAACTGTCAATACTAATGTTAACCAAAATGGCGGCAAAACAAAGTAGTATACCATTACGACTTTTGGGGCAAAATTTTTTAAATTTATTGCAATTTTAGTGTATAATTAAAATCCATGACATGGATTTAAATTGCTCAGAGCCAGTGACAGCCATCGGGTCGAAAAAACCTTAGACGGCTAGACTAGAATCTATGGTAAACAACATAGCTTGATAGATTTTATGGTTCCGGAGATCATGCGTTAGTAATAAATGCATTAGCGATTTTATATGAAATATATCTGCATATACCAGAGTGATCAACAATCTTTCGGGCTTTTCGATTTTTTTTCTTTTAACTATTACTTGACTACAACCTATAGTACAAGTTCTCTCCTCCCAGTGTAGAGCCTTTTCATATTTTTTAGTAATTTATGAATTTTATTTGTCGAGAGTCGCCGTTTGAAGACGGGATCATTTTAAGCCCCACCTATTTTGCCTGTGCTTAGAATACTCTACTTTCTCCGTACGTAAAACTGAAACAGAATTAGTTCTCAGTACAGAATAACGCTTTGTCCAAACAAGTATTTCTTGTATTCAATGGCTCTTTAGCAAAGAAAACAAACAAGGTCGCGCTGAAATTATAATGTAGGGTTATTTGTAGGCTGCTAGTATCAGCGAACTCATAGATATATATAATATAATAAACAGAAACGTAGTTCTAATCATTTTAAAAGAGAATTTGCCACCAAGTGTACGTACTTTCAGTAGGTCGCTGATCATTCAACATTCAACAGTTATTATTCACTTGCGTATATATTCTCTTAACACATCTGTAACTCCCTCTCAATGTCCCGATCTTAATATAATTAACAATTTATGACATTATTGGAACAAAAAGATAAGAGATTAGCTTATAAAGTTAAAAAAAATCGACTAAAACAACTTAGAAGAGAAGAATAAGGAAAAGAACGAAGCAGAACCGATTATAAGAGGTTCTTACAAAAGCCTATAGTAAAACAAACTAATAATAGCCACCTATGTAAACAAATACGTAAAAATTTTTATGTTTTTCATTCACTAAGTGATTAACACTTTTGCCTTATGAAATACGAAGTATGTATTTTTATTATTTACTCTTAAGCAAGTGTGTAATTCGGTACCAGCCTAGCCAAATTAGACGAGCGAAATAATTCCCGGGGTTGGAAGATTGGGTCAGTTGGTTAGAAACTGAAGAGCCCTGGTGGTGTAAATAAAGAAATTTGTTTAATTCGATTTCTTTGTTTTTTGGCTTTCTAACTCCATAATGATTGGTCTAACTTAAATAATGATTAATAATGATTTCAGCTTTAACTTATTTACATATGAAACAATTTTCGCTAAAAGTTAGTTTCAGACCTAATACCAAAAAAAAAAAAAAATTTAACCCTGAGAGGGCCCCTCCCTATATAAGAAATTTATATACAACAATTAATAAAAATTATTTTGGTTTTATCAATCGAACTACGTATGTGCATACATACATTAGTAATAATTAAATGCATAATTTTGTTTGTCCGATAATTTTTACTCTTTTCTATTACGAATGCCATTTGTTTTTTGCAAATAAGTTTTATTACAATACAGAACAATTCGATTCTTCGTCACTAGTTGCATGTAATGCATCATATTTGGTGCCAACAACACAATAATAGCTTTGTTTGTATTCAACGGACTCTGGTTTAAACTGACGTTATATTTCACTTAAAATCTTAATTATTATTTCATCAAAATATTTATGCTGTACACAAAGAATGTATTTTAAGTG
The DNA here is from genome assembly GCA_963932375.1 of Phania funesta. Classification (NCBI taxonomy): domain Eukaryota; kingdom Metazoa; phylum Arthropoda; class Insecta; order Diptera; family Tachinidae; genus Phania; species Phania funesta. Next base: position 64,152,666 of record OZ010655.1, read on the forward strand.
TTATTGGAATATTTTTTTTAAATATATATTTAACTCCCGGCATTATTTTGAAAATTCTATTTCCCCAATGTGCATCTGTTGCCGAATGATAATTAATGCATCTCATATTCTGGTGGACCGTCAGTATCCAAAATAATTGAATCACTTGAGCACATTTTGGATTGCTCGCTCCAAACCTCGATAAATGGCAAACATTTTGAAATAGCTTTCCAAACATAATACATCTGACATTAAGAGGATAGATAGTGTTTAAGACGAGTGTCTATTTTGATTTTGTAATAACTTAATATTTTTATACATAAACTTTCTAAGCTTTTCGAAACTAATTTTATTATACGTTCCTTGTATTACAACTATCTTTATCTTAAGTAGTGAATTTATCGACCATGTTCCGACACTCGCATCTCACACAAAATTTGCGATTGTGATTTCAACTCGCATGTGTTCTGTAACTCGCATTCGCAATAGTTTTGGCGAGTTCAAGTCGCAAGAGTATACTGAAGTGAACTGCTGTATTTAAACTAAACTAGTTTTTAAAAGAAACTACAAAGTTATGAATAAATTAAATTTATAGTGTTTTCTTTTTGTTTTAGTCAAAACTGAAGACAATTTGTATTAAAAATTTTTTTTCTAGAAACATGAAATTTAAAAACGTTCTTTGCTTCTGCAACTTTTGCCTCTGTATTTCTTCTTTTGCACTGGCGATTTCAATAAACAGCTAACACTAGTCCTCTTCGAAAAATATACGCAGGTAGTACTGTAATTAATTCAAATGAAATGCCCAGGGTATTTTTTGTAATATTCTAGGTTCAGGTATTTGAAATATTAAAAATACAGTTTTCTTTTAAAACTTTTCAAAAGAAAATCGCAATTAAAACGCGTGAGTTGCAGAACATGCAAAAATAAGTTTGGCGATTTGCTACCCGCATGCGATTTGACACTCTTGCGAGTGTCAGAACATGCCTGTATGTTAATAGAACACACAATATGGTCGCAATATGCGCTTTACTTTTGTTTGTATTTTGTATAATTTATATATAAAATATACATATGTATATTAAATAAATAAATACATATAGTTTTGTAACTCGCATATCGACGTTTATTTATAACCTACACTTCAATTTTTAGAACAATTTTTAAAGATTGGAGAAAATACTACTTTTATATTAAGTATTAGTTTTCTATTATTGTTAAAATATACACATGTATGCCGAGGGCTCCAATACTAAATTTTGATTGGTTCAAAAAAATTGTTTTTGATAAAAGTCGATTGGTAGACAGAAGATGAAATTGCACTGAACTTTTTATATTTATATCATACATGGGAGCAAGTGATGGATTGACTTATTAATCATCAATTTCATTAGCATTGAGTTATAAATAATTCCAATTTGTTACAAATTTCATCGTTACCATTTCTTTAAACTATAAAAATGCTTTATAATGAAAAAATGTCATTATTAAGTATTCATAAAAACGAAATCATTATCAACCATTCTCCAATAACTAAACTTAAATACGTATAAAGTAGGTTAAGTCAAACTTACCTTTGCTATCGCTCGCACTTTGTTCGGATGTAAGTGATGTAGTCGTTGGTGTTGCAGTAGTTGTAACTGCTGAAGTTGTAACTGCTGATGTTGTAACTGTTGAAGTAATGGTGTTAACAGAAGAGGAGGAGGAACATGTTGATATTATAGTTGCAACTGATGAAACGTGGCCAGAAGAAGCAGAATTTGGTTTTGTCGTCACTGAAGCACTGCTGGTTGTCAGGAGATGAACTGCACTAACACCACTGCCAAGAACGACAGGGGTTGAGACAACAATTGCACTGTTATTGTTGCTGTGAATATTGGCAGGACAGCTACTTACTGCTGTTGCAATTGTTGCTAATGAAGCGTTCTTATTAAGATTGTTAGAATTAGGAGGTTGTGGTTGGTTATTAATATTTATATTTGTGGTTGAGTTGTTATTACTATTGGGATTCGTTATATTACTACTCGAATTATCCAATTCAACAACACGTTTCTTTTTGGGATCACTAAAATTAAACATAAAAACGCATAAGTATATATGTTAGCCTTTTCATTTAAAGCAATATTCAAAAGACTTACCTAACATCTGAGTTACAGTCTGTATTATTATTGTTACTTGCGCCCATCAGGCTTTCGACTTGTGCCACTTTAAGTTTTTGACCCAAGAAATTGCCAGCCGTAGTTGAGGTAGTCGGCGTTGTAACATTATTATTGGCCGTTTGTTTCACCGTGCTACTGCTGACGCTGCAGCCAACACTATTAGAACTAGTACTATTACTACTATTAGAATTAGTGGCGGTAGTGGTTACGGAGGCTGTGCTGCCAACATTGTCCTTAGTAGCACTTGTGGACGACATATTAGTATTGTTGTTTGCCACTATTTTATCATTATTACTGCTGTTAGGTGGAGACTTCACACTGTCAGTGCCCAAAGAAGCTGTGGCGTTTGATGTAACTGCTGTATTAGCAACTTTTGTCATAGCTGCTACATACGAGGACTTTATGCCATTTGGCGTTAAGGGCGGATGTGTAGTTGTTTCATTTGTATTTGTTACCACAGCCGACTGGGAAGTTAGTGAAGACGATGATGTAGTAGATGTTGCTGTTGTGGTTGCTAATGAGATTGTGGGTATTGCTAAAGGATCTTCCTCTTTTGAAAAAGTACTACTACTACTGCTACTACTACTACTACTGCTGCTGCTTATACTGTTGCTACTTGTAGCATCTGTTTTATTACTATTCATTTTGTCACTTGTCGTTGTTGAGTTATTTGAATCGTTGGATTTTTTCTTATTAACCTCTTTGGAATCATCCACTTTGGGTCCGTCCAGTTTGCTTGAAGAATCTCCTGCTTTCGTTTTAGCAGATGTCCCTGTAGAGGCAGTATCTGTGCTTGTTGTAGTTTCACTTTTATCGCCTTGCCCTTTGGAGGCAGTAGTTGTTGGAGCAGACAATGTTGTGGCTGCTGTAGTAGAAGAGGCAGAAGTTGTGGTGGTCGTTGAAGATGATGTTGTAGATTTACTACCACTACTATGTGTCGATACCTTAGCAGTTTCTGTACTAAAAGCGTCGGTTGTTGTTGAAACCGACTCAACCGTTGTTGCAACTTCTGCTTTACTAGTTTTTGCATTAGATGCCGCTTTGACTGTTTCCACGGCTGTTTTTTCGGCAGCCTTTTCTCGCTCAGCGCGCTCACGTTCTCTTTCGGCTGCTGCCGATCGTCCACCCGTCTTTTGCTGTTGTTCTCTTTGTAATCGGGTAGTTACGCCTGTAGTCAGCGAATCAATAATGCACTGTGTTTGTTGTTGCTGTGACTTTTGCAAAGTTTTCGAAGCTCTTGTTCTTTGACGAGATTTTCGTAGCAACTGCTTATAATTCTCTGTCTTCTTGCTGAGGTAGTAGTAACGTACACAGTCTTGTGCTGATTTTCGGTCTAAACTGGCAGCTATTGCGCCGAAATTTTTAGGATGTTGCAGGAATTTTTCTTTAAAAATCTCTTTTTCGCCGGCTGTCCACACATTTAGTTTGGCTCTTTCTTTATGAACAGCCACCATGTCCTCCACCAGACCATTTTCATTGTGATACACACATTTGCGTTGATACGCATCGTACATTAACGGTGGTATAATAGCATACGATCGCATTTTTCTAACTTCCATTGCCTGTTCTTGTAAACCATCCATGATTTCCTCATAGTCCGCTTCCGACTTAATGCGTGACCCCACACGATTAAAACGTTCCTTATCCTCACGCTGTTTTCGCAATTCTGTAAACACTTTTTCAAAGAATTCACGATTTTTAGCTTCACGGGCTCGGCGCTTGGCGCTAGCTTCAGACTTATCAACACGTTTTTGCCATTCTGCGGACATTTGAGCGTATGTTTCCGCCACCTTGCTGTGATGCGCCCATCGCTCTCGTTTTATCTTACGAATATGATCCACCAGAGAAACCTTAATGATGGATTGGTGTCGTTGTAAAAGCGTGGTAAGATGTTCTACATCTAAAGGTTGATTATACAACGGCAACAAATAACGTTCACCACAGCTGTCTAGTATGGAATGTTGAGAGGAGGCTGTTTTACGGTTTGCCAAATAAATTTTTTGCGCCAGGGTTTGAGACCGCCATGAATTGGCAGCATCTTCCTCTGCATCTGCTTCAGCCTTTAATCTGGCCGCCTCGGCCTGTTCTTTTTGCTGTTTAGCTGCTGCGGCTACATCCAAAAGGCTCTTTTCCTTTTTCCGCAACGCTACTAAAGCACTGTCAGCCCCAGTTATATCTGTGTCCACTTTTTGGATTTGCATTAACAGCTCTTCTTTGGCAGTGGGTCCACGCTCCTCAGCATTGTCAGTGGGCAGCGTGGGTGATATAGCCTCCACCTGGGGATGATAGGCTTCTGTGGACGACGACGTTGTCGATATTGTGGTTGTACCGGTTGTCGTTGAAATAGAGGATGAGGTGACTGATGTGACTGATGTGACTGCTGAAGAAAATGTAGAGGAGGAATTGGTTTTAACAGCGGAAAGGGTAGAAGAATTCGTTATAACATTTAGTGGCGTATTCGCTACCGCCAATAAAGTAGGAGTAGAACGATTCATAGGCGGTGTATTGGCATTTGGTGGTGGTGGCAGTTGCTGCGTTTCAACTTTTAGTTGATGCTTCGTCACTGGTTGCGGTTGAGGTTGTTGTTGCTGCTGCATTGTTGGTTGAGGCTGTTGTTGTGGTTGCGGAGGTAAATGAGTAGACGGCAGAACTGTTAAATGCGTGTGTGAAGGCAATGACGTGTGACCATGAACAGCAGCAGCATTAGCTGATCTTAAAGCATTTGCTTGTGCCTGGGTTAAACCTACAGCCGGAGAAGATTGCCGCTGCTGTTGTTGTTGCTGATGATGTTGCTGCTGAAGATGTTGATGCTGTTGTTGTTGATGCTGATGTTGTTGATGCTGTTGTAGTTGATGCTGTTGTTGTTGATGCTGTTGTTGATGATGTTGTTGTTGATGCTGTTGTTGTTGATGCTGTTGTTGTTGATGCTGTTGTTGTTGTTGATGCTGTTGTTGTTGTTGATGCTGTTGTTGTTGATGATGTTGTTGATGATGCTGTTGCTGCTGATGCTGACTAGGCGGAGGTGGTTGGGCATTTTGTAGATGATGTGATGTAGGCAGGTGATTGGTAGCGATTGAAGAGTTGGTGACGACATTGTTTGCATCACTCAGTCGCAACTTTTTATACGGTTGTTGCCCACCTGAGTCTGGTGGACCTGGAGGAGGCCCATGTCGACTTAGAGACGCCGCCGCCGCTGCCGAAACAGCATTTGTCAGATACTCATTGGAATATTGTTGAGGCTGCTGCCGATGTGTGGGTGGCAAAAGTATACGCTTTCCACTAATTATGCTACTGCTATTGCTACTACTACCAGGAATTTGGGGTGCTGCATTGTTAGCGTTATGGGGAGAACTAGTGCCGGCAATTCCACCTGTCGTACTCGCTCCCGTAGCTGGGTTTGGCGCGTTGCTAAGCAATTGCGTCGAACCAGTCGATACAGTTTGATGTGTGGCAGGTGGATGGGCAAAATGAAGAGAATCCAAACCATGTGGCGCACTAATGCTAACACTGGAGGGCGGAGGTGGTCCTTGCACAACACCAGATGTGCCAGGAAGTGGTGCAGCGGCTGCCAGAGCAGCAGCAACAACTCTGTGATAATCCTGAACCGGTTGCATTCTCCCGTACGCGGTTTCAATATACTGAGTCCCTGGTCCAGGCATACTGTATGCACTCTGTAGTATGAAACGTTGTGACGCTTCTCGTATAGCACTGACATCGGTGAATTTGCCATAAACATTTGCAGCGACTTGTGAACCCGGACCGGGTCGTGGCGGCGATAAAGGACTAGCTGCCGATCGTGACGATTGTTGTTGCTGTTGTTGATGGTGGTGCTGTTGTTGTTGCTGCTGGTGATGCTGTTGCTGTTGATGTTGCTGCTGCTGCTGATGTTGTTGTTGCTGCTGTTGTTGTTGATGGTGTTGATGCTGCTGATGCAACTGCTGTTGGTGATGATGATGTTGCTGCATTTGTTGAGCATGCATTTGTTGTTGCTGTTGAACACTCTGAGGATGTGGTGGCCCCAGGCCACCACTAAGTCCCTTTGTATACGATGACGTTGCATCGGCAACAGGCCTGTAAAATCGAAAGGAGAGGAATAACATCCGATTATTAGGTTTTTTAATAAACAAATATTCGCTACAAACAAAAGTGAAATTTTAAATGCAGATACATAAGTATGTATTGCCTGTAGTATGTACATATGTACACTGATTTTACATTTTATATGGTTTAAACATTTTATTAAAGCAACAACCAGTATAAGGGATAAAATTTGTTTTCATTTTCAGTGAACATCTGCGGCGTTTGAGAAAAATGTGTCGGCGGCAGCAGGTTTTTTTTTATATGAATAAACATTGTTTTTTATAAATTATTGAGTAATTTTAATTAAAATGACTTAATAATTAATAATATTTGTAGTTCGTCAACAAACAATAAAATTGTTTTTCATATATTTTTGTAATAACCCTGGAAGGAACGGAACTGCCACTCTACTTTTCACGTGACTGGTTCTTTGACGACATGGGACCTATCACTTTAACATTGCGTTAAAACAGGACGGGAAAATCAATACATTGCGACAGGTCACTATACAAATGTATAGTTTGAGTGTTAAATATGTCCATATAGATTAAAAGTTCCATATGTACATTAAAAAATTGTCTAACTTATACTAGTCAAGCCGTATGTGCTGTATCCACTGATCCCGAAACGTTACTTCTGTTTTAGAGCCATTTTTAACAGTAACGGAACAAGTGCGTCCACACCAATTTACAAAAATTTCCCACAGGGACTATTTTAATTTCTCACTCCTGCATCATGATCTCGCTTCCCTTTTACCTTTCGGAACGGCACTGCCGAAGTCCTAAACGCACGGTGTTTTGTAGTAACGCAGTGCTACCTATTCCTGAATGGCAATATATTTTGTTCCTAAATGCATTATTCTGGTAGTCAATACGCAAAGAAAGAAAACTAGATGCAAAGCAAACACAAAGTTTTATAATAGTAACAACACAATGTAACAATATGGTATTAGTACTATTTTAATGCTTTGTAAACGTACATTTCGGAAGTCAGATAATTGAAAGAAAGCAAGCAGAATTTATCCGATTTAGCTAGAGTCATATGTCTGCACGAATGTGCGTCTGTATTTCTTTATACACAATAAACGTAGTTTATCTATTATTACTACACTTGATACAATTTTTATCGTAATATTAACAAAAATAGAGCACATTAATAACTTCAATACCAACTAAATGGAATTTTAGCACAATAACCGTTCGCGTGTCTAATGATTTTCAGAATCCTATTATTGTTTTCGTGTTGCTTTCAAGTGGATCAAAGTGATCGAAATAAATAAAATATATTTCCTGCACTCTGAACACATTTTCGGTTTTAATTTAATAGAAAATAAACAAGCATTACTAACGAAGCTACCAAACGTGCAATCGCCTTCATATCGTTTTAAGACATCTATAATACCAACATAACCGACATCCAACACCTTTTTGTGTAACCGCATAAATAACGTAACTGACAACAAAATGTGAAATTCGCCGAAGAACTAGCGAAATAAAAAAAAACGAATTAATTGTAAAGGGCAATTAATATTTACAAATGTATGTAACAGTTGTCAATCTAGAGATGGAACCTTGAATAATTCTTAACCCCGGTAAAAATATTACTACTATAGTGCTGTTTTTTGGTTTGCTCACACGCATATACACTCAGTTAAATATTATGAAAAATTAATTACAATTTCAAAAGCTTAAGATTACGATGTAATCACAGAAAAAAATCAATTAACGATACGATTTCTATTTTGAGAAATTAACCAATTGTTTTAAACAAACTTTGTAATTGTTTTCCGATTTAATTACACACAAATTCTATCCATGAATACACACGCATGCTAAGTTTATATTCTCACGTTTATGCACGATATCGAGCGAAATAACGTAAGTGTCGCCCTCTCTACTGTGATCTTTTGTTCTTTGTGTCTTTAAAATGAACGCTCGGTTAGATGTGTAAATTGGAGTGTGGCCCCATTGACACTGAACATTTTGACCAAAATTATAATTGCTTTAGTTCATTTTTATTTCTAAATTTACGTAGAATATTGGATGTACAAGGTGATTTGTTGTGTGAAACAATAATTGGATAGACTACAATTACCATAAACAAAGCAATGGGATTAGTTTCAAAATGTAATAGATATCCGCCTATTTATATAAAGTTTGATACGGTGAAATGAAAAGGTCAAAAGGTGGTATACCTGAATATCTTTGTAGCTAGATAAGAAACGTAGGAGATATGAAACCATACGCTCTTAAAAATTCTATTGATTTCCCCACAAGGGTTAGGAGAACACATATGCAAAGGTAAATTTTCTATGTACTAGAATTCCAAAATGAAGATAAAATCAAAATTTTTAAGAGAAACTGTATAATGTATATTAAACAACATGTAAACATTATTATCAATTAAAAGTAAAAATAATACTAATATATACATTTAATATTAATAATATTTGTAAGCTACAATTATATTTTCATTAAAAAAATAACCACTAAATTGAAAGAAAACAAACCGGCAAAATAGAAAAAATATATCGATAGAAAAATAAAAATATTTAGGTACACCAAATCATATTTCTTGCGATTCCAAAATGTTCATCCTAATTGCGAAAGTTCTAAAGTTATGACAGACAATTGTATCAAAATTCTTTTTGATACAAAAGAAATTAACAAACACTGCATTTAAATATAGTTACACATAGTATATTCATATAAGTTACTGTCACATTGAATAATATTTAAATACAAGACATAATTCATTTTATTATTGTTTTTATCTATTTCTATTATTGAATGTTTTTATGTATTTCTAAAAAAAATGAGAGCAGAAATCTATTGCTTTCTTAAATAAAAACCATTATAATAAAGAGTAGCTTATTTTATAATATTGTTCTAGGGCGCTTAGCAGATTTAGAAGTTCCTGGCTGCTGTTGTTGATTTTTAGCTTGTGCTTCGGCCAGCATAGCAACCGTACGTCGTAAATCATTAATTTCGGCTTGCATTTTGTCATAAGTTGGCCTTAAAAACAAAAATATTATTATATAATTATACATATATAGAATATTAAAACATACTTGTCTACCGTTTCGATGGTAGAATTTGGGGGATTTTGTACCACATTTATAGCTGGTGAAGCTAAGGCCTGAAGACCCACAGTCGGTGCTGGTGCTTGTAAATTAGTTAAAGGCACCGGAGTTATATAAGGTGCTGTCGGTGTAGTAGATGTCACGTTTGTTGACATTGTAGTCGAATTGACTGCTTCACCACTTGTAACTGCAGTTATTTTTAAATTTGGATGCATTCTTACGGGGAGATTTATAGAATTTTTCTGTACTGCATTTTGGCCAATTATTGTTGGCGATGGCGAGGTTGCAGCTGACTGAGGTGTTACATTGCAACTACTGTTATTATTAATTGTTGATACTACTGTCGTCATGGCGGCAGTGGCTGATGAACCCTGTCCAGACATTATTTTCTTAAGCATTTGATCGGCACTTTCTTTTTGCGAAGTTAGTAATTTCTGCATAGTAGCCGGATCATTTTCAGTTATTTTTTTCAAGTATGCTTCATCTGTATCTACAACCACATAGTTAACTACGTGCACATGTGAATTAGGAATTATGCGGTAAATAGTTTTCGTCTGCCCATCTCCATTGGGATTTTTTATGTCCAGAAGTCTTGCGGAACTACCGTCAACTTGAAAAACAGCTGTAAATCCATTAACTAACATTGGTTTGTCTATGACAACTGGATCTGCTACAAATTGTGTGGTTTTACGTTTTGGAACCATCGAAATAAGTTTGTTGATATTACAATCAGGATTTTCGCAACGCCTTTCGGAGGTCTGCATGGCGGGTGCAGTGGTAGGGAAATTTTCTGTGCAGGTTAACATTTTGATAAATGATCACAATATAGAAATTTACTATGCTTCCTTTTTTTTTCCACCCAGCTGTTTTGGTGAATTGGTTTTATAATGTAAACAACAGCTTCTTCTTGTTACAAACGTTTGAGGTGATTAATATACAGTTGGAGAGCTATTGGAATAGCTATAATTAAACGAACGCAAATGCAGCCCACAAAATTTACTTCTTATCAAACTTTTTTTTTGTAATATCAAGTATGTTCTATATATTAACCCAAGTTAGATAAATAAATTATGACTTCGACATAGATAATTTTTTGATTGCTTACTTATATTAAACTCTCAAACGTAAATGATTTCTTTACTATTTAAAAATATATTTAGCAAATTTGTATCACTCCTTTACTCGTTTATCGGTTTTAATCAACTAAGTTCCCGCGTTGTTTTTTCATTCGTATTCACAGAATACAACCACAAAAGAAAATGAAGCAAATTATAATTTCTGACAAACTTGAGGTGAATTTTTAGCTTTACTACACTAAAGAGAAAAAGTGACAACTATAGAAAATTTACAACCGTTTCCTAAAAATCAATGATGGCTGCCTGCGCAACACATTTCCATTTCAGCTTAATGTGTAAGACTGAGAAAAAACTAATATTTGTAAGAAAAAACTATAGGTTCTCTCTCTCAGTTTCATGTTAATATTTATGTTTGTGTTAGTTAAATTCATTATGGCTGCTTTATTGAAACGGTTTATTTGACAACTTGTATGATGTTGCTTCTAAAAAGTTACCTAGAGTGGTGGAATTTTTCAACAGACATGTTGCTAAGACTCGGTTGTGTTGTTAGTTTGATGTTGTATTGGAAACATTTTTGTTTGATACGGTTGCAGTTTGACGATTTTAAAGTAATCTATTGTTTGAAGTTGCACAAGTAGTACATAAGTATGTATGTGTGTACAACCCAAAATTTTTATTTATGGTTTTTATTATTTCTTTTTAAAAAATTTCTTCTAAAATAATGTAGTTTTTATTTGAAAAATCTTTTTTAAACTAATGTCAATTTCATATTTTTCACAAATACTTCGAACTATCGTTAAAGCCTAAGTAAAGTTTAAAACCTAACTTATGTATGCACACACAAGCATAAACTATATAAATATATAAGTATGTAGTGCCAAAACCTCGCGGTCAGAACCAAGTATTATTTATGTACATATATTGTAGATACATGTACATATGTATCAATATGTAAATACTTCCTAGATATATGTATACATTTTAAGGAAAATAACTACATACATGCGCATATATACATACATATGTATGTATGTATGTATGTACATAAAAAATATGTATATTCATATGCATAAGTATGTATATACTAATTATTTATATACTGCATAATTATCTTTTAAATATTAAGACAACTTTTAACCACATAAGTATTAAATTATAAAAAAACAGAATAGATGTGTCCCTGCTTATAAGACGTAATTGAATCCGAAAAAATTATTTAGTTTGAAACGCAAAGGGTATTCCATTTTCCATTAACTACGCCTGTTAACAACGTACGCTTAAGAACATAGTAATTATCAAAAGTCAACAATTATGAAGTCAACTTCAATATTACTAACATGGTTACGTATCCTAAAACTACAAATATATCTCAAAATTCTATTAAAGACTTTAAGCCTATCCATAGCGCCAATTGATGAGCCAGCAACAACTTCTGAACAGTAATTTACATTGGACGGACATAAGAAGGGAGTAAAGCTAAGTTTTTTTACATCAAAATCAAAGTCAAAAGTACTTTACTAAAAATCTGACTAAAAACAATAATTGTACTCAATAAACACATTCATTTAAAAAAAGCATGATCATCAATACTAGAACAATCAATATTTAACGATGTAAATGGGGATCTATTACATAGGTAAGGCAAAAATAAGCTTACATACAAGTAGGGCAAGAAAAAATTATATTCATATTTTAATTTGCATAAAAGGTAATGATACAATCAAATATTTCATTACGACCTAAAATAAAAACCAAAAAACAAGGTATATGTTTATTAAGATATCTCTGCTAGTTCAGTTAATCATTACGATGGAAGTTAGTTCGCTAAGTATAACAATCAATTTTATATAAAATAAACCTTGCATAAAAAAAATTATTGGAATCATATCACGACCAATAGCAATAGATTTAATTTCATTTATATGTGTCTATAATTTAGCATAGACGTTGGAACTATGTACAACATGAAAAGAAATATTCTAAGATAGTCAAACCGCACCAATCTCGGTGGCCAGTTCATATCACTACCAAGTAATACGACCAGCCCTCAAATCGCTCGTGCAGAATGTCCAATGTGGCATGAACTGCGTGGCTCATCCTGAAACCACATGGCGTTGGTGTGGTTATCAATAAATTTAGGCCAAAAGAAGTTAGTAATCTAACTTCACCAATACTGTCCGCTACCAACAGACAAGTTCGAAAGTCTCAATTGGAAGGAACCATTATAAATAACAGAATTATCAAAATGATAGACAAGAGAAGAGTGTATTTCAATTATAATTCCGGAACTAGATTGCTTCTCCGATAGCATGTAGCTTAATCTATGTATATATGTATGTATAGAAAAGTGAAACTTTGTCTGTCTGTGTGTTAGCTATATACTCCGAAACCGTAAAGCCGATCAGACTCTAACTTTGGCAAGTTGTTGTACACATTCCAGGGAGTGCTTTTGGGTGGTATTTAAAAAAAGTTGGCGGGGCTACGCCCATCTACATATACTTATGTACATAAAAATGAAATACGCCCATACAAAATAAATATTAATTTTTCAGCTACTTGCACTGGACCGATTTTTCTGAAACTTTGCACACATATTGAGCTCAGTAAGGGGCGCAGCAACGCGCGCCGGGCTTGGCTAATGTAATATAAAATGTAGTTTACTTGTAAATCTTTGATATTGATCAGCATTTTCAATTCTAGCGATTAAATGGAATAAATCACCCAAAACGATAATATGGTAATTTATGTACCTCAAATAATTCACTGCCTAAATATTCAAACGTGTTAATAAAAGTCCAGCGGATAAATAAACGACACCAACCAAAACCTACATATATACATACAACCATACATATGAATGTATGTTCTCTCCAAACATAATTATTACCGGCTTCGTGCACTAGCTTTAATAGCAGAAAGGAAACTTTAAATTTCGCAATATTCATGAAACAAGAAGAAAACAAAACTTTAAAGAATGTAGTATGTTTTTATGTATGTATATATGTACGTATGTGGTAAAATAGCAACAACTAAACACATATAATGAAATACGCCCAATATTAACGACCCTGAGCACGACATCAACTCAAAAAATTACTAAAACAAAATAAGAACGAAACTTTCCAAAAAAAAATGTAAGAACACGAAATTATTACAAAAGTTCCAGAAAAAGAAATTGGAATATATGTACATATAAATATGTATGTATGTACATAGGTTTGTATTTTATATAAATAAACATAAAACAACAACAAAACACCTAAGAAACCCCAAAAAAGGGAAACAGAAAAGAATTGCGACGTTAGGCAAAAGAACAAAAAAAAAAATCATGTTTAAATATAAAAACAAAAATAACTAATAATAAAATGGTTTGCACGGTAGGTTGGATATTAATTTTATATGTGTAAAGAACGAGGGAGTAGAAATAAAATGTAATAAAATAGGTAGACTGCTTCAAATGCCCAATTGGTTCGGCTCAACCATGATGTTAAACGTAGGGCATGGTTAAAATTGCGACATTTGATAAGAATAAAAATATCCATTTTTGTATGTACATACATATATACAGATGTAGATGCTATTAACATTTGGATCGATATCGCAGGGTATAATTTGTATTTGTAGAAATTAAGTCTCAACGGCTCGTAAAGAAGTAAACAACACTCTGCTAAGTGCGTTTAAGGAAACGTTGTAATGAAATATATGTACTCGTATGTATGTATGTATGTATGTATATACATACCCTAATTGCGGAAACAGTAGTCACACGAACTAAAGTCGCCGTCGCTAGGATTCTTCATTGTTTAAAAAATATTCAAATTAGCAATTGTTAATAATTTTATACTATACCAGCTGGGCACGCCCAGAGTATTGTGAGAAGTTCATCTTAATATATCGGTATAAAAATCAAACTTTGTAAACAACTTTTTTACTTCACCCTATCGGGTCAAAAATAAAACAAAAACCTAACGTTAATCGACCTAAACCCGTGGTTAAAATGTCGGCTTACCAATGCAATCCATAGACGTTGCGAGGCGGGTTACTGTGTAATTCGAAACGAATGAAAGTGTAAGTGTATACGAACGACTTTACGACTTTCGTAAATTTTAATAATACAAAAAACAAACTCCAAAAAAACGGAAAAAAACGGTCGGAAATCCTTCGAAAGCAATTTTGTTCGCAAAATTCCAGAATTAAATTATAGGATGTGTGTATTTAAGCAATAAAAGTTATAAAAGTGATTTTTAATTTAATAAATCGCTCAATATGGCTGTTTATATTAAAAAAAAACTGAAATCTAATTTTTATTTTTACAAATTTTAAAATACATGTTTGGATCAATTTTTTTTAATGAATACACCACAAACTTTTGCTATGCAACTAGAACTAAATTGGTGAGATATTCCAAGAAGTCGATCCTGTACAATTTGATGCTTTTAAACGCTTTGAGCCAGACCAGTCTCGCGACTAATTTCAGTGTCAGTGAAATAGCCGTTAACCCGTGTTTTTATAGAATCGCACGCATATGTTACCTTATTGAGTCTGAAGCTTTTCATAAAGATAAAAATTATATATTAGAAAATAAAAAATATATATTTATGTACACTTACATGTATGTATGTACATTTTCTACTTTTTTCACTCATTATAGTGGAATGACGACAAGCTATTTGTTAGAAATTTTGAAATCGTACTTTTCATATGAAAAAAATACTTTTAAGTTCAGCTCCATTTTAAAAATTGTTATTTTCCATCAGTGCTATGTGGTTACTACGATAACATGGCGTCTTAACTAGCCATAAATCCATTCAGCCACCGTAACACTACTTCTTGACTAAACATAAATTTGTTCGCACCTTGAGAGAGTTTGTTCGTGATCTTCTGTTTGAAGAATACGTGTAGAATCTACACAGTAGATGTTTCTGTTCAGTTTGAGCATAATATTTTGTCCCCCATCAAGATTGTAGGATGCATTAGCATAGTTTATGTCGGGTATTTACTGACAAGCGCATACACACATAGGTACATACTTTTTATATTGCCTGTGTATTTTGTTTATGTAATGTCATAACAAAGTTGTGCGAACTATTATTGCGACTACTCTGTTTGACCATTAAGCGACCATGAATAACGACGGTCTTGACTATCCAATTTTCTGTGCGAACAGGAAATGAGCGATGGCTGGACAGATTTGTGACTAGTTAAGATGGCATGTAAATGTGGCCGCTCGCACAGGAATTCTACTAGTGAAGACCGACTGTATATGGTCGGTTCGTTTTCAAACAGAGTTGTCCGAACAAGTCAAAAAAATATGTATGGGTGTGTGCGGTCGGCTGTAGACACGCGTACATAAACAATGCCTAGAGCATCGAAACAATCTTGATAAGAGAAAAAAATTATATTCAAACTGAATAGGAACATCTGCACGTATTCTCCAAAAAGAACACGACGAACCCATTTCTCTCCTGCTATTTTGCAGACGATCTCTCAATGTGCGAACAAAGTTATGACTAGTCAAGACGTAGTGAGTACGCACAAAATAGAATCAGATTTTCAAAAAAAAAAAAAATCAACATTAATTTAATTTTTCGTACAACGAGATTAAAATTTTTTGAGATTGGCTTACCATGAAGATAAGTTTATGTATGTATGTATATGAAGGAGGGAAGATCATTCAATGAATGGAAGATAATTCGTGTGGTTACAAAATAATTGGACTGTTCAAAATATGATTGTCTAAAAATAGTATATATTTTTGTTAACGATTGAGGACACATAGTATTAATATGTATAAATACATAAAATTAATATTGTAACAAAGTAATAGTCAAAGGTGTGTGAAACGACCTATTGTACAAATGTACAAATACGCAATAACATAAACACAAAGCAAAAACAAATTGCGCAGCAGAAATTCCTTAAACCGCGATTTAACAAAAACAATTTCTACAGCAAGCAAAAAGTAAACAAAAGATACACACACATACAAACACATATACAAGACTACTAAGCCAGCAACTGAAATAACAAATGCGCAATTTCGCGTATGTTCGGGACATTTCAAGAAGCGGCCGTGATCTGTATATAAAGGCGCCGTCCACCGAAGAAGAGTTAGTTGACTTTGAGATTACAAAGTGTGAATATCTGTGCGTACAAAAGTGTTCAGTGTTATAGTGTAAATAAGTACTTAGTATAGTTGTATATAAGAGTGTTAAGTACCTAATAAAGTTGTGTAGTGGTAAAAATCATTAAGGACTGTGTAATTTAATTTTTACAATTAAACGAACCCTCAAAATCACGTTTATTGTGGTAATAAACGTAACAACTGGTGTCAGAAGTAGAATTGTAAAAAATAAAAAGTAAGTAAAATAAAATGAAGTTTGACGAGCTGAAAGTAGATCAGCTAAAAAAAGAGCTGAGCAAGTTTGATCTGCCAACGGCGGGCAATAAGGCAGAACTGCAAAAGAGGCTGATAGAGGAATTCAAGCGACGTGGTATTGACATCGGTCAACATGAATTCGAGGAAAAAGAGGAGCTCGAAATATGTACCCCTGCCACAAACACTAATATGGACTTCAACGTAATGTTGGCCGCTATGATGGAGAAATTTCAAGAAGTTTCTAAAAGCAACAGCGAAAGACTCTTAGCTGAGGTCAGAGCCAACAACGAGGGACTAGAAGAAAAGTTTCAAGAAGTTTCTAAGAACAGCAAAAGACTCTCAGCTGAGGTCAGAGCCAACAACGAGACACTTCAGGAAATTTCAGAAGTTATAGGCAAACGAGTTGAAGCTATAGAACTGAAAGTCAGTGAGCTTGATGAAAAATTCTCTGGCATAACGAGAAATTTTGAGGAAAAATTTTCCGGCGTAGACGCAGAACTACATGAGTTGAAGAACAAGATGAGCGATCTACAAATTCGAGAAGGACCGGCCAGAATAATCTCGGAGCATGCCAGCAAGATAAAGGCCCCAAGCTTTGATGGTAGCGCACCTTTTAATGTCTTCAAGTTCCAGTTCGAAACGGTAGCTAGCAGAAATGAATGGGACAATGAAGAAAAAGCGATAGAACTAATTCTGGCGTTAAAGGGAACAGCAGCAGCAATCCTTGAAAGCTTACCAGCTGGCTGCAGAAATAGCTACGACGACATAATGGTGGCCTTGCAACGTAAGTACGGTGGCGAACATAAGCGAGAACTGTACAGGATGGAACTACGGGGCAGAGTCCAGAAGCCGAATGAAACGCTGCAAGATTTTGCGATGGAAATTGAACGCTTGGTGCAGCTGACTTACCCAGGTGAGAACCATCCATTCCTGGACCAGTTCAAGATAGAAGCATTTGTAAATGGCATACGGGATCCAGATGTTAGATATGCAGTTTGCGCTATGCAGAAGTCGTCCTTTGCGGAAACCATTTCGTACGCGCTGGCCCAAGAGACCGCAAAAGTTATATCGAAGCCACAAGTCTACAAGGTGCGGCAACTTGAGGCTGATACGTCAACTTGCGGAGACAAAAGGAGCGAGATAGAAGAGGTGGTCAAGCAAATACTAGAGGAAAAAGGAAAATCTCGCGCAAAATGCTTTAATTGCGGTAAGGTCGGCCACTTCCAGCGCAACTGCAGATCAGCAAAGAAAAGATCAAGATCTGCTTCGCCACCGAGGGAAAACAAACGGGCTAATAACACCAAAACGCATTCGTCACCGTTAAACTAGATCGAGCTAGCGCTGAGGGGCAAGAGCTAGCTCCTACAACCGATGGCCCCACAATCTCCATTTCCATCATGCAGCAGAAGAACAGCAACCTTACTGCTTGTGGTCTTATCAACGGAAAGAAACAGGTCCTCACCATAGACACAGGAGCATCGCAGTCTATAATAAGGCCCGATTTGGTAAAAGGAGCAGTAGAACCGCTAAATAATATACGACTACGCACTGCTACTGGGGATTCAGCTACCGTCTATGGAAGAGCCAGGGCAAGACTGACTATCGCAAACATCAGCGTCGACCATGTGTTTGTTGTCGCCGACATATTGGATGAAGTTATTATTGGTGCAGACTTCATGATAGCTCACGGGATTGATCTACGCATGGGACATCAAATAATGGTATGGCGCAATGTCGAGATACCCCTGGATGCTGGATATGAGAGCAGGACCACAGTAAGGAAGCTGTTTGCCGTTGAACGCCAGAAATTACCACCTCAGGCAGAAACTATAGTATGGGCACGTGTGGAGGAAGATTGTGTGGATAACCGGTTGTGGGTTGTAGAACCAAAAGAAATAAAAGCCGAAATCATAACAGCTAGATCCCTTGTGAAAGCCTGCGACGATGGACGAGTTCCTGTAAGAGTACTTAATCTGTCCAAAAGCGAAAAGACCATTGACAGAAATTTTGAGATCGGTCAATGTGAGCCGGCAGGAGCCATAATTAATTGTGCGGCGAATTCAGTATGCCCCAAAACAACAGCTAAAGAACGAGATTTACTGGCAGAACAGGTGGAAAAATGGGTAGTAGGCCTGACATCTCCTGACAGAAACAAAGCTAAGCAGTTGCTTAGAAAACATGCCTCTGTCTTCGCCCTGAGTAATAAAAGCCAAGGTAGAACCTCAGTTGTGAAACACGAAATCAACACCGGCGAAGCGAGGCCTATAAAACAAGCACCCAGGAGTATTCCCCTAGCAAAGCGAAACGAGGTCAAAGAACTGGTCAACGAAATGGAGCGGAATGGAGTCATTGAGCCATCTTCTAGTCCGTGGAGCTCGCCAATAGTTTTGGTGAAGAAGAAAGACGGCAGCACCAGGTTTTGCGTTGATTACCGGAAACTCAATGACGTCACAAAGAAAGATAGTTATCCGCTGCCCAGAATTGACGATACCTTAGACACGTTGGCCGGAACGAAATGGTTCTCAACCTTGGACTTGCAGAGCGGCTATTGGCAGGTAGAGATAGCCGATAAGGACAAGGAGAAAACTGCCTTTAGCGCGAGCGATGGTCTATGGCAGTTCAAGGTGATGCCATTTGGGCTCTGCAACGCTCCAGCTACTTTTGAGCGTTTAATGGAACGTGTGCTTAAAGGTCTCAATTGGAAGACTTGCTTGGTATATCTGGATGACATAATTGTGATGGGGAAGACTTTTGACGAACACCTAAAGAGCCTGGATGAGGTGTTTAAGCGTATAACAGCTGCAGGATTAAAGCTAAGCGTTAAGAAATGCGCTTTGTTTCAAAAGGAAGTGAAATATTTGGGGCATCGTGTAACACCAGAGGGTATATCCACTGATGAGGACAAAATACTGGCTGTAAAGGACTGGCCTCGCCCACGGAATCTTCATGAGCTTCGTAGTTTTCTGGGACTTTGCACTTACTACAGGAGATTTGTGCCGAACTTTGCTCAAGTTGCTGCTAGTTTGCATGAGTTGACCAGAAAGTCACGACCATACCACTGGAGTGAGGCAGCAGAAGAAGCATTCCAGAGGCTTAAGGTACTTTTGTGTACAGCACCAGTCCTCGCGTATCCAATCGCTGGGCAGAAATTCATATTGGACACGGATGCGAGCGGCTATGGAATAGGGGGAGTCCTTTCCCAGGTGGTTAATGGGGTGGAAAAAGTCATTGGCTACTACAGCAGAGTATTGTCCAAGCCCGAACGAAATTACTGTGTTACACGAAGGGAGCTTTTGGCAGTGCTGGAGTGTGTCAAACATTACCACAAATACTTATATGGTCAACACTTCATCTTAAGGACAGACCACTCTGCATTACGTTGGCTGCTGCAATTTAAGAACCCCGAAGGGCAGCTCGCACGCTGGATTGAACGTCTGCAAAGCTATGATTTTAGTATCGAGCACAGAAAAGGCGGAAAACACAATAATGCTGATGCCCTGTCAAGACGGCCATGCAACGTAGAGTGCAAGCACTGCACAAAAGTCGAGAAAAAGGAATGTGTCATTGACGTGAGGCTGACCCAAATTAGCTCAGGGGAAGACTGGTGTAAGCAACAGAATGACGACCCCATTTTGGCAAAGATTATGTTGGCTAAACAGGAAAACAAAAGACCGACCCGCAATGAAATATCAGCAGAAAGTCCATTAGCAAAAGCGTACTGGGCCCAGTGGAATAGCCTAAAATTAATAGATGGCTGCTTATATAGATCTTGGGAAAGTGCAGATGGCAAATTTACAACGGACTTAATTGTCGTGCCCACTTCCAAGATAAAGGAGGTAATGAAGCAGTTCCATACCGGTCCTAGTGGCGGCCACCTGGGCATTACAAAAACTCTGGAAAAGATAAAACAGCGATTTTACTGGGTTGGATGCCAGCAGTATGTAGCCGATTGGATAGCTAATTGCGAACAGTGTATTGCGGCCAAGGGTCCAACAAGAAGAAGTCGCGGCAAGCTTCAGCAATACAACGTGGGTGCCCTTTTTGAGCGGATAGCTATCGATGTTGCAGGTCCATTCCCCGTCAGTGACGCTGGTAACCGGTATGTACTAGTGGTAATAGATTATTTCAGCAAATGGCCCGAGGTGTATGCCATTCCAAATCAAGAATCTAAAACGGTGGTAGACGCATTTGTCAACAATTGGGTGTGTCGATACGGTGTTCCGATAGAATTGCATTCTGACCAGGGACGAAATTTTGAATCCGCCATATTTAAAGAAATGTGCGACTTATATGGCATCAAAAAGACAAGAACGACACCGCTACATCCACAGTCTGATGGCATGGTAGAAAGATTCAACCGTACGCTGGAGGAATATCTCAGAAAAGTGGTTAGTACACACCAAAAGGATTGGGATGACCATATACCTAAGCTGTTACTGGCTTACCGGTCAGCTGTTCACGATTCCACCTCACGTAGTCCAGCGAAAATCCTGTTTGGAATGGAACTGAAACTGCCAGCGGATTTAGAGTTCGGTGTTAAACCTAAACCTGAGTGCGAAGACAATGGAAACACTCTTCAGGCACAAGAAGATCTTCACGAGCTTCATGAGTTTGTCCGTAACCGCATTAAAATCTCCAGTGATAAGATGAAAGCCAGGTATGATCGAGCAGCAAACACGGAGGGATTTGCCGAAGGACAAATGGTTCTACTGTTTAACCCACAACGCAAGAAAGGATTATCCCCTAAATTGCAAACCCACTGGGAGGGACCATACAAGGTGGTTAAGAGGCTAAATGACGTAGTTTACCGGATACAGAAGTGCCATAGCCCGAGGTCCAAAATGAAGGTGGTTCACCTTGAACGACTAGCCAAATATGGAAAGGGTGATGTTGAGCCTGTTCGGGACGAAAAGGCTTAAGTGGGCGGCAGTGTAACAAAGTAATAGTCAAAGGTGTGTGAAACGACCTATTGTACAAATGTACAAATACGCAATAACATAAACACAAAGCAAAAACAAATTGCGCAGCAGAAATTCCTTAAACCGCGATTTAACAAAAACAATTTCTACAGCAAGCAAAAAGTAAACAAAAGATACACACACATACAAACACATATACAAGACTACTAAGCCAGCAACTGAAATAACAAATGCGCAATTTCGCGTATGTTCGGGACATTTCAAGAAGCGGCCGTGATCTGTATATAAAGGCGCCGTCCACCGAAGAAGAGTTAGTTGACTTTGAGATTACAAAGTGTGAATATCTGTGCGTACAAAAGTGTTCAGTGTTATAGTGTAAATAAGTACTTAGTATAGTTGTATATAAGAGTGTTAAGTACCTAATAAAGTTGTGTAGTGGTAAAAATCATTAAGGACTGTGTAATTTAATTTTTACAATTAAACGAACCCTCAAAATCACGTTTATTGTGGTAATAAACGTAACAATATTAATTTAATTTTTAGGCATAAATAATTCAAATAATTCACTGTATTCAAATACAGTATAAGTTAAAATTTTATTAGATAACTAGGAGAATGGAGCGCATATTCTATGACACTACGCACGTTTTCAACATTCTTCGTGTCTTTTCTACTAATTTTGTGTCAACTGTAAACATCATCTTTTTAACCCACACAAAATGTAGAAAAGATACGAAGAATGTTGAAACTACTAAAAAAAATTTTTTACTTTTACTGTATTCAAAGTTATCGTATCAAATATATTTTCTTTCTGAATAGAAATAATAAAGAAAACGAACTTATGTCTAAAAATCTAATTACTTAGTATTAATAGTTCGACAAAGTTACATATGTATGTACATCTAAAGAGTAAATAAAATTATTAAAAATATGTGTTAAATAATGAATAAATAAGTTTTTAAGTAAAATTAGTTTATAGTCGAAAAAACAACTTTATTTCAATTTTTCCATAAAATGATTATAAAAACGCATTTTACCCATAAAATTTAAAAATATATTCTTGATTTGATATTCCGACAGGGTGTTTTGATGTAGACTTTTGGAACGAATTTCCGTGTCTTCAGTGTCACTTTTCGTTCTAAACAGATGGCATATAGCCGAAACCGGTTTGTCTCCAAACCAAACTTGACAAGGGATGACGTAAATTGGTTCCAAAAATCTACTTAAAAATATATGGCCTACACAAAGTATCACAAATTATGAGGGTCTCTAATTAATTGAACAATAGTGTACTAGGTATATTTTTTTTCCTACCTACATAAGAATGTAGATGATGCTTTGTAAGTATGTAACTATATGCATACATAGGCATATAATGATATTCGCGTTATAAAACTAAAAACAATAACAAAAAAAATTTAAAACGGCAAGTTAAATAAACAATCATCTGCAGTCGTCCGTCAGCCAATAACTCAAGAAAGGAAGATAAAAACAAACAAATACAAAACCAAACTAGTATTTACAACTGTCGGTTTGTATGTGTAAAAAACACAACACATGTGTTTTTAGTTTTGCAAAATATTCCTCTTCTTTTTGTTATTGTTATGATTGTTTTGACTCTTTAATTGTTGTGTGGTTAGTTGCCGTACTTGCTATGCCGATTGTAGTACGTACATACATATGAAGGTATGTATGTACATTAAATGCCATAAAACTTTTACTCCACAGCTTGTGCTTTGGTCTGGTCTGTTGTTCTTATTTGATACATATGTATAAAATGTGTGTAAGGAAAATTTGGCAACAATGTAGAAATTTATTTTCTTTGCATGCTGGATTTTGTGCGAGTGGTGTGATTGTGTTTGTTTTTCTGCTCTTATAATTTCCTTTCCAGAAGTAACAATAGGTGGGTAATATGTACTGCAAAAACTACAATAATAAAACATAGGTACTATCAAATAAAGAAGTAAAATATAAGGTTTGTTTTTGCTATTAAGGAAAAAATTCTTTCATTGCTGTGGGAAATCTTAATGCGTTGTTGTTAAAATTTATTTCAACATCAATGTGATTCGTATCAGTCGTTTTTAACAGCTGAGTTCATTTTCTTGATACAAACAGGCCCGTTCCGACAATCACAAAGTAATTTTAAATTACGAAAGAATTGTTTGGTCTGTGCATATGATTTTAAACCGGTGAACTAAATAACTGCCTATGCATGTACATAAGTATGTAAGCATGTGCATACATACATATATACTTATATACATATGTATGTATTTCAAATAACTTATGTACGTGTTATCATAAATTATATAAATTAGAGTTAATTCAAACTTATTAAAGGTTCTTAAAAACGCTTAAGGATGTTACAATGTTAATAGAAGTTTTGATATGACCAACAAAAATTTAGAATAGCAGTTTGAAATACATACATAGTATGTAAGTAGCGATGAAAACGTTTCCTTATTCGATTACGATTAATATTACAAGTTTGAAATAAATGAAGATGAAGTTTAAAATTCTTTGACAGTCCAAAACGCCCTAGAAGACAAAGATATAGAATAATGAAAATGAATCAAGAGTCATACACCACATAGAAATTAACATGTTTTAAATAATTTTTTATCTAAGTACATATGTATGAACATTGTAAAGAAATTGCAGTTGGTGCCAAAAGGTGTTTGTTAAAAGACACACAAATACGTTTTTCATTATAATTTTCTCCCGATATATCGATATCGCCGATTTTTTTTTTGCTGATAGAACGATATATTAACATGCGTATCGCATACTAAATCGAAAATAGGTACAAATCAAAAAACCCAACATGTTCTTTAGTTGAGGAGTTAAGTAAGGCAAGTAATAATGCGTTTCCTGTGATGTATTGTGGCCAAAAACACTTAATTTGCTCAAACCAAGTATTCTGCTACATACATACATATATGTATATTATATATTTCATATTAGCAAAACACTTCAAACGACTTGATTTGATCCAAAACATGTCTGAATTTGTCCGTACAACACTATGTTGCTTGTATGGACACAAATGCAGCTCTGATCATCCATTAATAGTGAATGATAGATTTGAAAAGTTTGATTTTTGCCTTTGGCATGTATGAATATGCAAATAATTGCGCTTATTTTGTTTCTGAAGAAAAGGAGAAAAATTATAATTGGGAAAACAAAATACAATCCTTTAAGAAAAGTTTCAATTAATTGTAGCAGTTGAAAAGTAATTACATTCATCATATTATTTATCACAGTTTCCATATAACGCAGTTTTCAGCAGATTTCAGTCAACAAATATTAATTAAATTTGGTATTGAAAAATTCGATGACAAGAACATTTATGATGTAATGGAAACAAATTTGAAATGATTTGCTCAAATCAACTCGTTTTCAGCATAATGAATGGAAACGTACTATAAACATCAACAATGGATTTTTGAACACAAAAAAACTTGGTTTGCTTTCGTTGGAAAAACGAAATATGAAATAAAAAGATGCATTAACGGTAAAACAGTAAATTTTTTGATTTTGGGTATTATTTTAATTCACTATTATATCGTTATCGGTTACGGTATTGCCGATATTTTTGTTTAAGTAACGGTATCGCATAGGCAAAAATGTGTATCGAATCATCACTAAAAAAAATACGTTTTCGTTACATTGACGATTATATTATGATTTGATAATCCTTCGGCCGATTTTACAATTTTCGACTATTATGTACAATCAATTTGGTTCGGATTTTATTTATTACACATAAACGTTTAAACACAATAAAACTAAAAAATCAATCAATTCTGACCTTTACGCTTTGCCAAATATACAACCCTGGATGATGTAGCAACGAACCCGTTATTCTAACATTAAATCATAACTCGTATAAAATATTAACGCACACATTATTGGGGAGCGTGAAATAAAAATAGAAATAATCTATTAAAATAAGCCTAGATGCCGTTGAAAACATGCAGTTCAAGAAAGCCGGACATTGCCACAATTATTAAGAGAAAGTCTGTTAAAAGCGACAAAAAAAAAATCGACCAAAAACCATTCACAAGGCTATTAAAGGAGTAGCTTATACATACAACCAGTGTCAAAAAAACAGCACTAGAAAATTATGTATTATTATTCTACCAAAGATTTACAAGAGAAAAGTTGCCTGCAAAATATTACTTTTTAATGATTATTTTTTAAGTTTTATTTTGCGCTTCGAAAAGAATATCCTGGTCGTTTTGAGAGTTTTATCGATTTTCTTCCTTAGAACACTGGGTACAACAATATTTTTTATGTTTGTATATATGTATGTAACTTTTAATATGTACCTATTTATCTACAAGCATAAACATTTACAATACAAAAAATTTATGCTATACTAGTAACCGACACTGGACCAGACTCTTATCGTCGATTCTGTGACCTGTCACACGGTGTGTAGACGATATCACTTTTCCCCTCATCTGACAACGCCCAACACCATGTTAAAGTGAAAGGTCCCTTTCATACAAGTGTTAGAACTTGAACTGGTGCCTATCCCTAAGGAACAAGTCACCTGACAAATTTTGTTTCAGTTCCGTTCCGTAAGCTGTGACTTTGATTTTGTATGCATTTTTGTTTTTGTTATATTTTTTCTTTTTTCAAACATTTTTAAAATTTTGCTTTTGTTTTATTACAGAAGAAAGAAGAAGTGGACAAAGAATAAAATGCAAAAAAAAATTTTTTTGTTGAATTGAATTTTTGTTGTTTTTTCTTCAATAAGAAGTAAATATAGTGTCTCACACGAAATAAGCTGTGAGCCAGTGTATGTGTATATACAAGAATATGTATTATTAAACAGCAAAGTATTAAAATTCTGCAATGACAAAAGTCTGTTGGAGCTGTATTTTTTTTATTATTTTAAATAGTTTTTTAAATTATCGAAACAAAACTGCTATTTATGATAAACAAACCCTGTGTGTAATTCCATATCACTCAAAACAATAAATTCTGTGTTATCAATCAGTCTGAAGTTGATGTCTTACCTAGAAAGAAATAGAAATATAACAAAGTTTATTAGAATTCATTAATAAAAGCAAATTTAAACAGTAAGAAAAACATGTGAGCCAATTAAAATTAAAACAACATAACAATATTATTATCAGCAAAAAAAAAATAAAATAAAACGACAGAGACAATAAACCCAATCAACCTTTAAATGCTACAAGAATTGATAAAAAAAATTGTATATGTATGTATGTATAGATAACATACATACATGTGAAAGAAACTAGATCATTCAAACATGTCTAAAAAAATCATCTCTACTCGTATGCATAAAAACACTGATGACAAATGTCATTTAAAAATCATGACGTTATCAGCAAATAAATAAATTTAAAAAAAAACTAAACATATTCTGCCAACATACCAGTGCACAAGCAAACCTGCATAAGATGTTATAAACTTTAAAGACCACAATAAATCCCCTGATAATTAAAACCAGACAAATCCATATACATATACACGTATATACTCGTTGATATGTATGTACTATAAAAATTAGTTATACTAAATTTAAAAATTAGCTAGTTATACTCGTTCTTCTTATTGCGTAGCGCTTAATTTTTATCTACTTTTTCTAAAAATGATATCATTGTGTGAAATATAAATCAATAATGCCTCCCCCTTCCTCAGGAGTATCGTTAAAAGCTGTCCCGTCCACCTCCTGCGGCCAATACACATCGAAATTCCTACAGGGATTGACCGCTCCACCTCGTGCGAGTAAGCGTTCCATCCCTGTCCGAATCTTACCTTTAAAGATTAACCCATCCACCCCTAGCAAGGCATTCTTGTCCATCTCTTCCGGGTTCCTCATTTGGCTAATTAAAACCACAATTTCTGCAGAGATTAATTTCTCTCTCCTCCTCTTGCGAAGCTTCCTAATTCATCCCACTAATGGAGAAAAAAATGTCCACCAACAGATGCACGGGTAAGTATGTATTAAAACTGGAGATAGACTGGTTTCCAGAGTTCGCATACTAGAGACCAAGCACCCTCTTGGCCACGCATCCCTGGCGTATGTTGGTCTACAAGAAAGTGTCAAGTTCTCTCCGCTCGGCTTATTTCGCCAGACTCCTAGCATAGACATGAACCTATTACCGGTCGCCACCACCAGGACGTACATATAAGTCATAACTTCTGACAGGGCACTCAATTCCAGCAAGCTTTGTGCCTACCAGCTGACGAGCAAGTCGTAGGACGTTCGACCGTTTGTAAAACTAAGAAGGGTGTACAAGAGATTGCAATATTTGTGAGCTCGTTGTATATTATGGTTATACGAAAAATCAAAAAATTTTTGGATTTTTTGGCAAGTTCTACAACCCGGTCGCAGCGATGATGAGCGTGCTGTACAACCTCGTTTAATTTTGTGCATATTATCGCAGTGAAAAAGTTGCATTATTCTGGAGGTAATGGAGTCTGTAGGGCAATTTTGCCTATTACCAACCCGTTAAGCTGAAAATGAGACTCATCGCTGAGCACAATTTCGCGAAAAATATCGGATCAGTTGATGACTGATTTTCAAAGTGAATTTAATTTGGTAGCGTTGTTCAAGCGTCAATGTATTCATTATGATTTGCCAGAGTATAAAATAGATTTAAATTTGAAAAATTTTGCGCAGCATGACAGTTAAAACTTTGGTAAGTTCTATTGGGCTTAAAAAAACACCCTATACTTACATACATATACATATGTACACATGATTTTTGTATGCAAAATGTATTTAGAATGCAAAAAATCTAAGCATCAAACAGACAATAAGATGAAAGTGTTACACTTCCATTCCTGTTCCTTGTTAAGCTGCATATATACCTCTGTATGGATGTATGCACTTGCTGTTTTGTTTGACGTTTTTTATGGCACACACAGTACACCATGAAGAAGGAAATAGAGACCAAGAGGTGTATTCCATTTATATATGTATTCATAAAGATATATGTACAGTTACACACAAAAATATTTTGCTTTGTCGTTTTTCTTTTAAAAACTGACCAATTTAAGGGTCACAAAAGTATTTTTTATCATATTTCGGTTATCCATTTCTGTTTTTTTTTATTATAAAAGTACTTATGTTTTTTATTGTGGGCAGGCAAGAAGTTTTTGTCTAAAATGTCTAAAAGGAAAGAATTGAATTGCCATAATCAGGGCAAATCAATAAAATATAATTGTGATATGATTGAACGATGTCGGCAAACAACAGAAAATGTAGTTAAACGGGCAAAGGAACATGGTAACATTCAAAATATTTCATGAAAGGGACGTCCTAAATCATTGTCTTTGCGAAATCAGAGACACCTTCTTAAATAAAACCAAGAGAATACCCGTTTATCACTATGAACAAACGTAAGTAACGAAACGATCCATAGGGTTCTAAGTGCCAATAATATTAACAGTCGTGTGGGAAGAAAGAAATCTTTTATTTCTAAAGCGTTTATAATTTGCTGAGCTCCATAAAGCTAAAATTTTCGACTTTTGGAAAAACATAATATTCGGACACGAAAGTCAATTCAACTTATTCGGACCGGGTGGACAACAGTAAAACTTGTTGATTCTCTAGTGGTGTGGGGCTATATGCCGGCGTCTGGACAGGAAAGTTGGCTTTTATTAAGAGCATTATGGATAAGCATGTATACCTGTCAATTTTAAAGGAGGATCTACATGATAGTGCTGATAAAACTGGGCTATCTGGGTAAGGGGATTATTTCTGACATGATAATGACCCAAAACATACAGCCCTGGATGTTAAACTATGGCTCTTATAAAGCACCAAACATCTGCCAACACCACCCCAAAAGTCCTGACATGAAACCCATTAAAAATATTTGGGCATGTTCATAGTATTTTAAATATCTCAAGTATTATAAAAGTATTTTAATTTTCAGAAAAAAAAATAATTAAAGTTTAATGTTGCCTTTAATATTAAATAAAAGAACACACACAGTTTTAAAAAATTATATTTTTATAAACCATTTTTTCTTCAAATTTACTTTATTTCACATAAGCAAAATATTTATGTGAGTAACTGTATCAGTTCTAAGGTATAAAATTTTGGCAACACTGCATACATATATGTACATGTATGAATGCATCTATGTAATGCAAGTTACATACATACATCCATACATATCTTTTTACTACAAGTTTCTACTTGACTCAATATAATTTACTACATATGTATATGTACATACTACCCATGTACCTATGTACATATGTATGTGCGTACTTATGAATAGTTTTTTTTTATGGAATTACTGAACACACATACATACATACATATGTATATACATACATACTTTATTACACAGCACAAAAAATTCTAGTGCAATTTTTTTTATTTTTTATTTTTTTTATAAACAAAATGGAATTTTTGTTACACATTTAAATGGAAAGTATGTACTATTTTTGTTTTTTTTTTAGCAAGAAAGCATTTTTAAGATGTTTGCACGTTTTTTTTTTAATAACATTTTTCTTTCTAGCAATTTCCAACACGTGTATTGGTTGGTAACGTTGATTGCTTTTGGAATGCGGCAGAAAAAAAATCTACAATAAAGATATTTTTTTCTGGTAACATAAATCACATGTGCTTTAGATTGTTAAGTAAAAAGAAAATAATATTTTTTTTACATTTCTGTTCAAACCTACAAATTGAAACTTTCGTGTTTACTATAAAAAGGGCCAATATTTCGTTACGTAATCTATAAACATCCCCCAACATTGCTACATACATACATATGTATACACACATATCAGTATACATAGCCATATGTACATAGGTATTTACATACAAACATTCCGTGATCAAATTTTTTGTCTATTAAAGCCTGCTTTAATTTATTTTTTTTTCGAGTTTTGGGCTACTGTGTGCGCAAATTGTATGTCACATTAAAAGATTTTATTCACACAAAAAAACTGTTTATACATACAGTAAGAGTCATAAGTCTACAAGCAGACGTTAATAAAAACTTTACTTAACAACTTCTTGTTAACTTTTCAATTTATTGAACCCAAATTCACTTATTATAATACTATAATTAATCTTGAATATTAGTGTAAAATTTCATAATAAATACTTTTAAAACAGTCGAGATAAAAGCACATTAGTTATATAGAATAGCAAAACATACGATCAAAAGTCTACAAGCACTAAAAAAAACTAAATCTGTTCTATGTAAAACTGTTTCTTTATTATGTTCAATAACGTGTTGGATATCCGCGGCGCTTCAAAACTTCCGATTTTTCATCGAAGCTACAAGCTTACTGGTCTCCTAAGGTGTTATTTCAGCCCACTCTTTTAATACAAGCTGCTGCTGCAACTGCTGCACGCTCGTTATAGTATGTTTACGAATTTTATTTTCTAAAAGAGCCCACAAGTGCTCTATTGGATTTAAAGCAGGTGACTGTGGAGGCGAGCCTAATAATTTTGGGGCATTATATTATAGCCCAAGACTTCTGCAGTATGTTTGGGATCATTGTCTTGTTGAAAATAAAACCTGTTTGATGATCCTAATTTTTCAGCACTCGATCGCATGTTGCGCTTTAGAATGTCTAAGTAAATATTTCTGCCCATTACTGTCTCAACGAACTCAAGATTTCCCGTACCAGCAGCTGCCATACAGCCCCAAAGCATCACACAACCGCCGTACGATAAAGACATGGTTTGTTGTGTGCATCGTCTTTCTTACGCCATACTAATTAGCGACCTTTAATTCCAAAAACACAGTACTTTGTTTCATCGGAGAATAGAACATCATTCCGAAACTTATTTGGCATATTAATTTATTTATTTGCACAGTCTATTAATTTTTTTTGATTTACTGCGAATATAAACGGTTTTTTTCGTGCTACTCTGTCATGAAAACCAGCCTGTCTTAAAATCCTCCGTGCAGTAACCAAAGAAATATTTTTAGAATATTTTTCTTGAACATCGTGTGCAATTTGAGATGCTCTTAAACGTCGATTTTTCATCACTGTGTTCAAAATAGAGCGCCTTTCACTGAGAGTTAGTTTCGGTGGGCGACCAGAACGAGGCTTTAATGTTATAATTCCTGTAGTTCTAAAATTTGTTATGACTGTATATACAGAGCAATGTGATCTTCCTATCAAACGGCCAATTTCCCGTTTAGATTTTCCTTCCTGCCAAAGCTTAATGATATTGCTCTCCCCTAACACTAATTTCATTTCTTCTGGAAGACATCGCGAATTTTTAACTCATTAAAACACAAAAAACATGCCATTTTGTTCAAATTCTGATAAACAACGAAAAATACAAGGTAACATACTTCAACGCTGCCACAATAATAAGAAGAAAGAAATTTGGCAACAACATTCTACGCTCAATACTGCATAAGAATGTATGAAGTTAAATTAAGCGAAAGAGTTGCTTGTGGAAATATTAAAAAAAAATTGTTTTATTGGCTGCTTGTAGACTTATGACTCCTACTGTACATACATATGGACAAACCATTTCGATACTTAATTTGTCCCTTACTTTTCATTGTTATGAACCTAAACACACTTCCAGACCTTCAACTGGCACTTCCAGCGCCCAATTAGCGAACTCACGACGTTGTCTATAGTTATCCGGCAATAATTCCTACAATCTTAAACGATTGAAGCACCAAATCTAACCGAAAAATAAGCAGCGTTAACTCTCTGGCGATGCCCAAACAGGATGATCGGCATCGAATTGACATTTCTGGGCCTTATTCCACAATTCTGGCCGTTGCGGCGGCTATTTACTAATCTCGCACTAATCTGTCTCGTTAGTGGCTTAAGGTCTAAAACTCTAAGGTATGCTCTAGCTCAAACTTTTCCTCGGTGCGACGCATTGCCTGCACACTGAAGCCATGATAACGTATTTACAACTGAGCCGGAATTTCGACATTTTCTAATAATTTGCACAAGGTTCGATAAGCGTGAAACCACGCTTAAATAAGCATATTTTTTAAGAGATATTGTACATAATCTAGGCCCCGGAGGCATGTCTTTTTGGTAATCCCGCCATTTTGATAAATTTTTACCGGGTGAGATGGGGAACTAGGTCCATGAGCCTTGTCTGGAGCCTGAAACTAGAAGAAGGTTGGAATTTTTAAGTTCGGTCAGCAACGATATAAACACTGGCGCCAAGAGAACGAAGCCCCTGGACCGGAAGTCCCAGGCTGGTTGTTGGGGCTTATTCGGGAGGTACACGGTGGCTGTGGTTTATACTCGGATCTCGGGAAGTTCCTGGTGCAGGATCAGTGCAGCGTTGCATCGGAACCCAGGCAAATGGTGGGTCCAGGCAGCCATGGTATTCAATTTCAAAGTGTACAAGTGCGTATAGGTGTATTTTAATACAACCATCGAATTGTGTCGCAAGACTGGAGACCACGTAAATCATGATATATTAAAAAATTCTTTTATAATACAACTTTATGTTGCAATTTAAAAATTGTTAATCCCAAATGTTTTAGATAGTACAATATCCCTACCACAAGATATTTCAAGTGCTTAGTTGCGCAAGTCTGTTTTTCAGACTAGCCGAGTACACTTAATTTAGCCTTTCTCTGTCTTTCCAAATTTAGCTGTTATTAGCGTCAAAAATTGTGTTTAGCTTCTTGGCAATTTTTTTAGTGTTTTTTTTTTAATTTCACTTTAGCCCTTTAATTTTTTGAAGCAACCTACATTTCTTAAAAGCGAGCGTATTTTTTCTCTCTCGTATTTTGTATAATGAAATTATAAAAAAATATACACTATTTTAGTTTATTTGTTGTAGGCGGGATTTCCCGTGATCCTAGGAAGTTTCAATTTATTCCCGATTTCCGGGGAAAAGAAAAATAAAACTCTAGTCATAGTGCAGAATTTCAATTTTATTTTACCCAGCGATTTACTAATTGAAATAAACTTTAAGGCTTTAAGAAATGTAAATACATATTGTATGTACATATGTATGTATGTACATATATTCAAATTTATTAAAATATTTTCCATTAGACATTTGCAAAGAATTGCAAAAAGAAAATAAAAAGCCATAATGCAAAAAATTTCTATCAAACAAAGAACAACTATGTAATTCTGTTGCTGCCTACTACTTCCACTGTAATCAACTAAAAACTATTTATAAGTTTTATGAATGTAAACAACAAAAACAATACAAAAAAACCGTTTAAGAAAAAAAATCGATAAAAGCAATATAAAACAGAAAATTTCTGTTGCTGACATTTTAAATAACAGTAGCAGCAACAACAAACCACGCAAAATATACATACATATGTACATACTTATAAGTACATACATACACAAGTACGTATGGATACCATATTTCCTATTGTTGTTGTAAGAATATGGCAAAGGCAGACATAATGGAGATATTTATGATGATTTTGTTATTCATGTTTCAGACAACAACATTTTGCCTTATATATACATACATATATGTATAATATGTATGTACATACATATAGTACACATAGTACACATACTAAATGCATCCAATTACTTATATAAAATTTTTAATGCATACATGCACAACACACCTCAAAGATGTATATAACTTACATATATACATTCATATGCATGTACATACATATGTATATATTTAGATACATACATAAGCATACAAATTACTAAAACTGTAGGGATACATACATATGATACAAACATATGTATGTACATAAATTTATGTATAAACCCTTTATATTTAACCGGCTTGCGGGAGGCTTCTTCTACCTCTCCCTATTTGCATATTTGTACATGCATACATATGAACCTATGTATGTATGGACATATATCCTTGTTCGTGTTGTTGCTATTTAAATTATACTGCATAACAAGGTCTGTTGACGTTGGGTTTGTTGTTTTCGTTTTTTTTCATAACGGAGAGAAACAGTTAAAAACCAACACCAAAACTTAACTATAGAGTAAATTTGCTTTTTATAAAGAGCGCATGTGCGTCTCAAAATTGTAAGAAGGATGCCAAACAAAAAATGTTCTTTATGTATGAGATTTATTGAACAAACCCAAATTAGGATATAGTATCTACACAGGTGGACAAAAGTCAGCGGAACTTGAATTTGTCACTTTCGTTCCAGTTTTTGGGTATTCATTAATTGCGGCTTCTTTTAGTCGAATTATTTAATTTTACCTGGCCATAAATTTGTAATTATCTGAAGATCGGGGCATTGAGACAAAGTTACAGATGTGTGAGGTTTTAGCTGATCAAGCTAACAATATCTACTGTGTTGTTAATGACCAGAGACTTAATGAAAGTACGCACACTTGCTGACAAATTTTCTTTTAAAATATAAAATGTATCTACGAGTTCCGCGATACCAGCAATCGACAAATAACCGTACACCATAACTCAAGCACGACCAAGTTTGAGTCTTCCATTAAAGCGCCATTGAATACGACAAATACCTATGGGAGCAAAGTGTTACTCTGTAATGAGAACTAATTCTGTAAAAATCTTTCTCTGTTTGATGTGTTTTGGTCTGAAGAAAGCAGAGTATGCTACTCAATATGATGGCGACTATTCTATACTCATTATATTGAAGAACTTGTATGTTGACTAAGCAAGGTGACGATGACTTTTGTCCATGTGTTATTTAAGGCGCTTTCACACTATTCTACAAGATTTCCGTTTTTCGTTTGATTTTCACAGAGAAATCTAATAAAAATCGTTTTGACTGGCAAAGCAAAATATATTAAATAGGTGTATGTACACTAGCACACTTGAATTAAAATGAATAAATTCCGATGGCTGAGCATTTTAAGGTAGGTAGCGACGGAGGAGGCACTTAATAAAATTCAGAGGCCCAAGTTTTCGATAAATTTTTTTTTGTAAAAAAAAAGTAGCCAAATTAAATGGTAAAAAAATTTACAATAGAGTGATAAACCTACATTGGGCATGTTCATAACACGTAACTGTTGCGCAACCGTTGACTGTAACAGCCATACTTAAATAAGGGCGTTAAGCGTTGCGTTAGCAGCAGGTTACGTAGCTACAAAGTTTTCAGAGACTTAAATTTTATATACCTAAAGTTAACATGTGATCAGGCTCAACAGCTGAACGAAGAGATATGTTGTTAATTTTGTAGTATATTTTTCAAACCGGGTCTAAGACGTTGTGCTCAACAGTTTGAGCACAACACTTACGTCTTATGAGATTGCCCATTGACAACAAATAAGCACAGAAGCAGTTTTTGTACTGGTGCAAGCTCAAAACAATATCTACTGCAGCATGATATCGGCGGCGAACGTTTCTACTTGTTTATTTTTTCAACAGCTGCTTTTGATATTTTCTTAGTTTCTCTCAGCTTTAAGTAATTTGTCTAAAAATAATGAGAGCCATACATACGACTGTCAAAATTCGATCCGTATTTTTTGATAGGTTGATTATATATTTATTGCTTTCACACTATAGGACTTTCTCATTTTACTTGAATTTTTTAAAAATCGTTTTACTCGATTCAATAGTCTGACAGGGGATTCAGTACAAATACGTCTAAAAAGTACAACTTTGAAAATCCAATTTATCGTCATGTACAAGGTGTATTGGTGGTACTGTGGACTTTTTGTTGCCCCGACAAATAAAATTCACTAAACTACTAAAAAAAAATTAGATAAGCCTTTACATTCGGGAATGAATTTTGATATATAATAAGAAAGTTTTCATGAAATTATTTCATGAAAAATTTCATTATGTAAATGTGGTCGACGTTCTAACGGTGAAATCGTTCATATTATTTGCATGGAAACTCTTGCTTGTGGAAAGATCTGTGGACCAACAATTTTCACTCCATTAATTTCATAAAAATTTCTTGGTGTAAATTTGATTCTTATAAAAACAACTTTTATACAATAACTTAAGAAACATAATCTGCCATAAACTGATAAAATCGTTGAATATCCCGACATTCTTTTTACAGATTATGCTTCGCATACTTCTCAATCAAAAGCTTAAATAATGAAAGCACCACGTTGTTTTAAATTTCTATGTATGAATAGCTTTAAATGCATTTATGTACTTTGCATTCACTTTAAGTATGTATGGAAGTATGTATGTATGTAGATATACTTATATACGATACCAATCCGCATAAAAACTATAAAAACCCATTATATACATTCTTATGTACATATGTACTTTATTTTTAATTTTTTCCTTTTATCCTTTTAATATACTTTTTTATATCAATCCATTAAGCCCTGGGAATTTCTCTTCGTTTATTTCAGTTTTCTTTTTCTGCTGTCAGAAAATAAAAAAAAGTAACATACCATAAGTTTCTTAAAGTTAGTTTGAAATGGAGTAGAAAAAAAAATAAATCTTCTAATAAAAAAAAGTTAAATAGTTAAGAAGTACAAGGAGAAAACGTTTTTTTCCAGCATAAAATTAGAAAAGTTTGGTTAAAGCAAATTAGAAGGGCAGAGAGCAGTGCATAGAATATGGTCAATAAAAAGTCAAATGAAATTACAAAGAATGTCAAAAATGTTGTAAAAAATAAGTTTTCAAGACTTTTTCAGTAACTTTTTAGCAATATATTGAATGCCGAACAATAAAGTTTATTAGAGAAACTTTTTATGTTTTCTTTAAGTTTTGCGTTTCATATAGAGAAGGAAAGAGGCGAAAAGTTCTAACTTAAAGCCAAAGGAATTAAAGTATAGGAAAAAGATGAGAAAGTTTTATAGAAAACTACATAAAAATACAATATTGTTTCATTCTTTTGGTTAAAGACAGAATTTAGAATAAAAATCTGTTAGAATTTCTGCTATGGAAGATAACCTACAGTAAATTCCGCTTAATTGATTTTCTCGAAATGAACAGATTTTGATGTAATTAAACAAAAATATATTTATTGGATACTGTATTGCGCAGCATGATCAGAACATTGTCTTTGACTGCTTCACAACTGAATCCTTACTCCTTGAAATTATATTTATGGTAGCTTTAGAGTACTTCTATTTTGCGTCAATAATATTTAATTTGTGCTTTATATGTATATAAACCGATCATTAGCTTATGATTTCTGCGTGATGTGGTGATTTGTTCGTACTTGACCTCTTGTTACAAGTTAATGGGGGTTGTGCGCGCACACACAAGCCACATGACATTAAACATTTCCGAATGCTTGTACCGTCAAAAGTATCACGGAGATAGGTAAGAAACAATTTTTAATAATAATTTATTGAAATTTTAAAAAGAGGAAAAAATGCCAGTCAAAT
This sequence comes from Phania funesta, assembly GCA_963932375.1. Lineage (NCBI taxonomy): Eukaryota > Metazoa > Arthropoda > Insecta > Diptera > Tachinidae > Phania > Phania funesta. Next base: position 64,190,582 of record OZ010655.1, read on the forward strand.
GTCCACATGCTTCTTCTTCTTGTTTGCTGCGTATATAAATTAAATCAAAAGAGCAATTGCGTCTTCCGCTTCGCAATTTATGTTTGACGCAATTCATTGCTGATATTTGAGTTTAATGGGATTTGTTAGACGTGTGTGGAAAATTACACGCACTAATTGTAAGTGTGTGAATGAATGGCTTTACACTGATTTTGCGACACAAATGTCCACAAACTACTGAATAAAATCAAAACAAATGAAAACATATGATTTGAAGAGTTGCCATATATTGGCACATATTTAAAAACGCTTTTTGAAGAATATTTCCTTTTTGACTATTATTAAACGGAAGTTGTGTGTATGATTCCACAAACAAAACTCAATTATGCAGAACTCAAACGAAAACTACTGTATCACGAATATTTAGTTTTTCAGCATTGCCTTAGATTTTCTTCGCAAATGTTGCACGAATTGCTCGTTTTGACTTTTAACTACATAGTGGTCTCCACTAAGCATCGACTTGATATGAACAAGGAATAAACCAATTGTCGTAACAATTATGATCAATTCGCCACATAGAAGAACATGAACAATTTAGTACTGTTGCTGGTGGAGACGTACTGTAACTCAAGCAAGCTGTTCTCTCGGGAGCATTGTAACCTCGGAAATTTTTTTTTGCCGATACAAATTTTTGCTCGGCTATTTTTGCTTTCATGACATTGCGGTGTTTTTTATTGAATACTTTTTTTGTAACATTTTATTATGATTACATTTATTTATTACGCATTTACTTATAAGAATTGGAACAATTAATTCAAAGATGCAATTTCAACACAATTACACAACTTTTAACCTAAGAGGCACTTCATTTTAAAGAAATAGCTTTTTGTGAAAACCCGACTACTTACTGTTTCAATTCGATTAAAAAAAAAACACATGTCCTTGTAAAAGCCACGATAATACCAGTCCCAATATGTTAAACATACTCGTATATGGTATATTAACAAGAATTATAAACATCCCGAACACATGCTATTGCAGATTTATAGAAAGCCTGCTGAACAAATTTTAACGTGAAAAGGAACTGCAGAAATCGTTAATTGATCGCATTTATTGCATTGTTTATAGGAAGCATTTCGTTGCTGCTCAACTAAATTACTAACTACTTAATTATTATTTTATTAAAAGAAAAACAATGAAAATAAAACTATGAAACTTTTCAACATGAAACCTAAAATGTATGTGTATGGATGGATACGGTTTTAAGTGTCAAGTACTCAGCAACAATAACCAAGAATAAACAACAAGAACCGCACAACAATATGTATTCGTAAAAAGAGAACACATCTCATGTGGCTCAAAACAAAAATTCAAAAAAAAGCAATTTTTTAGACAACGCTACACAACAAGTGCAACTCTGGTGTACACATTCATACCCACATAAAACAAAATTATATAAAGTAGGAAGGAAAAGACCAAACCTCAGCAATCAATGTACACATGCACGCATGGACTCATGCGATACGTGTACAAGTAAAACATTTTTAAATTTATGATGTTGATGATGACAACAAACGAACGACATCATTCTGTTTTACTTGTTGTTTTTGGTATAGTGGCCTCTTTCTTTACACATGCATGCCATGTCATCTTACCATACACGAAGGGTAAAATGTTGTTGTTTTTAATGTTGGTTGGCATGACTGGCTTTGCTTGCTGGCTGAGCTGTTGGGTTTGGTGGTTTCATGTTGCTGTCTGTCACTGGCTAGTGTTTTTCTTTTTATTAAGATTATGGATCTCGTTATCAACTACCGGTGAAATGTTTGTTGTGGTGGTAGTTACAACAAAAGAAGAAAAAAAGATAATAATGCAACAAGCAAGAAGGCTTACTTTTTTTTTTTTTAATAACAAACCAAATAAAAAATGATTATAAAACCTGAATTACTGGTTATAAGTAAACAAAACTATCAACTTATTGTGAAGTAAACTGGAAAACAATAACAACAACAACAACGACGACGACAGCAGTAATGCTGAGACAAAAATTGTCAGCTCATATCAAGTGTTGTTTATCTTAGCACCTTTTTTGTGATTTTAAATACATAAATTGTTTTTTTTTTTTTTTTTGCTAAATGCAGTCTAAACTGGTGGTCATATTTCATTACTATATTTAAATTTCTGTTTAAATATCAAATTTATTACCAGTTTATATAAATGTATGTATGTATATGTATGTACGTATTTTGATGATTAATAGAATTTTCTAAGCAATTTTTAATTTGAATACACAAAGAAAGACGAATATAACTTAAATAATGGATTACAAAATTCTCGTGGTCAATTAATTAAATAATCAAATAATATTCACATTCGAATAAGAAATCTGCTCGAGACAAAAAAAAAAATAAAAACTTTTTCAAAAGATTTCAAAAATTTATTTCCTATCTATAAAAAACTCTTAATCGTTCTTAATAAGACACTGGATTTACGAATTTGTTGGCATTTGTTGTTGCGGCATCATGAGGAGAGCGTTTTACTACACATATAGTTATATTTTTTTTATTTTTTACAATTGGTGACTTCCTTGTACCTATTACATTGTATATTATTTTGTTATCACACTTTAGTTTGAAATTTAAATTATCTACATGTCCAATCAGAACGTTGTTTAAACGGCAACTCAATATGAAATGTATTTATATATACAAGTGGACCCATTCTGTAATTTGTAGAAAGCCGCTTACATTAAGTCTTGTTAACGGGAAAATATGTTGGCGGCCTTCTGTGTGGAGAATACGTGTAGACGTTCCTGTTCAGTTTGAGCATGATTTTTTGTTTCTCATCAAGGTGGTTTACATGTTCTCAGCATAATTTACGTACGGGTGTTTATTTTATTTTGGCTTTGTGTATTTTGTTTGTTTGATGGCCGAACTGAGTTGTTCGGACAACTGTTCGGGCAATATTTTAACATGCCATCTTGACTAGCCACCGCCATCTTGACTTGCTGTTTGCACAGGGATTTGGCTCGTCAAGACCGTTTGATTATGGTCTCGTACCTTGGTAGAACCTACAGTAATATTGGAGAGCTAAGTGACTTAGCTGCTCACCGACGGAGATTGTGAAAAATTATAGGCAGCCTATGGACCAGTATAGAGGCAGCTCGTAATCCATAGACGACAATCAGCGCGTTATATAATATATTTAACTTGTAGAAGATCATTAGTGGTCTACAATTCAATTCTGGAATAATTGGAAATAAAACTAAGAAATTTTTTGCTGTAAAATTTATTTTTCGAGGGTCAAGTACATTTTTTTCCTCTATTTGTTTGCTGATTTTCTTTGATTAGTAACTCTACTGAAGAGCTTTACTATTATGAGGTTATAATTATGTTCGTAATATTTATTTTAAATAAAAATCCCTGGTGTGTTTGAGGCTTTCAAAAACACACCGATTTTCCAACCCTGATTTTTCTCCTTATTTGTTAAGTGTTGCCACTATGTTTAACATTAATTGGCTAAATTTTTGGTTTTTTTAAATCAATTTAAGCAAGCTATGATAAAATGGTCCTAAATTTTAAAAAATTACAAGTACACGAAAAGAAAATAACTCACTAAAATCGGAAGAGAAAAAATGTGATTTTACCTAGTTGCCAATGCAATGTACAATGTACCACTTTTTTAATGTAAAAACCTTCGTGATTTTTTACTATAAAATTCATTCTAATATGCTTGTTCTATATACATACATATGTATGTGCTTAAATACATATTCATTAAAAAATTAATTGATATTATACCTACATACTTATGTACTTATGTATATACATATGTATACATACTTATATATTGTTGAGTGCAATATTTAACACGCACCTCATTTGCAATTATTATTTGCGTCGATTACTTCACTCTCCACAATTCATTCCTCTTAAAAATTAAATGATATTAGTTGCTGTTTTTATTTATTTAACATTTAATTGCATAAAATTTATAATTATAAACAATAATTTAGGTTAATTGCTTTGGGAATATTTTAGCATAAAATTTATTATTTCAAAAGGGGGCGGCGGGAGGAAGGCAATATTTTAAATTTTTATATTAGACAGTATGTGAGAAGCATATGCTGCCGTCAGGACGAGAAAGAGGAAGTCATATTTTTGATCTAGCCTAGTAGAATCATTATCAGATCTATCTGCGAAAACGATTCAATTCTAGAATTTCATACACTGATAGAGACTATTAGCATGTATGTATGATGTATCTTTACCTTTATTCCTAACTTTTCTATTCTTCTTTACTTTAAGAATCATTCCTTGTCTTCTCTTTGACCTTTGAATATATGTATATACAAAAAAAAACGCACGAGTCCGCTTGAGATCGGCGTGTTGCAGGCTTCCAGAGATCCTAAAGGCAAAGAAAGGTTAGAAAACTATTGCCATAATTTAAAAATATCTGACGATCTTATAAAATTTGTGGATTCTCGTGATATACACATGTGCGACTGTCACGCAGTATTTCATCATCCATACGAACCTAATATATATGTCCTAATATAAAATTAAATTTTTCACGATACCTGGGGGCAAATTACGAAATTGGCTACCGATTGAAATTTCAATATACATATATAGAAATTTCAGTAGATTTAAATAGATATTACGATCGATATCGTATTTCGTAATTTGCCCCCTGAATTGGTGTCAAAATGGTTTTAGTATATTATGTGCACACATGTGTACAAATGCAGATATGCGTTAATATTATCAATTTGCTTTTATAATGAGACACCTGAATTAAAATCACCTTATTTAATTACTTATTTTTATTTCATTACATATCCAAAATGCATTTTATTAAATAAATAGTAAAATGTAGAATTTTTTAACTAAAATAATTTAGACTTTATAAAACCATCTAGCCTTCTCTTTCTGCAAAACCTGGCAACGCTTTTGAGGATATTATATCTGCATGATTGGGTACATTATAAATTCTCCTTCAATTTGGAGGTATACGTTTGCACAAAATTCGGAGCTGAAACTGCTTGAGATATATTTTAAGCAAATCTGACATTATTGATTTATCGGCTCAAAAAAATTTTAAACTTTTCTGTCTTTTTTTTTCTTTTTAGTTTAAAAAATCAAACGTACAATAATCATCTAGAATTTTGGAACGAATTTCCGTCATCCCTTGTCAAGTTTGCTTTGGAGACAGACTAACCGGTTTCGGCTATGTGCCATCTTCAGTGTAATTTTTCATTCTCCCAGAAGCCGAAACCGGTTTGTCACCAAACCAAACTTGACAAGGAATGGCGGGAATTCGTTCCAAAATTCTACATCAAAACACCCTGTTGGAATATCAAATCAAGAATCATACAATAATCATCTCATATCAGCTTTAAGCTAAACTATCTATAAAAAATGAGCTAAAAATAATTCATTTTATTTATTGTTGCTTTAACTTTTTTTTAAAATAGAATAATAGATTATATGAATTATACTTAAAGTTCGCTTAGGAAATGTATAGCAATTAAAAATAAAATAAATAAAAGCTTAATTAACTGCTTATAACATATATTGATAATTTTTTTAAATTTAAAAATCACATACATACATATGTATATAAAAATATACGTTTTACACGTACATATTTACGTAATGTAGATGATTTTTTTAATGTGGCAACTTTGTTAAGAATTAGCGATAACGGAAAAAATCAACCCAACAAAAACCAGTCTCTTTCTCTCCAGAGAAAAAACTCGTCAATAAAAGTACATACATACATACATACATACATACATACGTGTATATGCATATTTTAAATATTAACAAACATGACAACCAATAAAATCTTAATGCCAGAGCATCAAGTCGATAATAACCCTTAGCAACTGTGAAAACTTGGTATTTAGTTCTAAAGCAAATCTTATTGTCTTTATAGCAAGATGAAATCCAATTGTTTAACTTACGACATGCTTGTCGATTTTTCTCATATTTCTCAATTGCATCTGTTACTAACGATACATTTTTTTGCTGTTTCTGTAGCCCCTGCTTTTACCCAATTCTATTCCTATGTGAGCCGGCATTGTATGTTAAATTTTACTGCAGCGGCAACAAAATAAATTACAATTGTAATTAAATACCTACCTTTGCGATTTTAACTAAAAGCAATGATTCTTAAACTTTACCATATCTAATTGAAAAACTTTTAATTTGTTCAGTTTTAATTAGCTTCGGAAAATTCAAAATAATTCTCATTTAAATGTATTGTTTTTTTTTCAATTTCATTTTTTTTTTGGGTCTTTAGTAAGTTTGCTTTCAATAAAGAATTAATTTAACAGAATACTATATTCGCTAAGTCGAGAATAAATATACTCCAATGGGCTTAAAACACTATAGTATGTTAGCAATAAAAAACAAACTTTAAGGAAAGGTCGATTTTCATGTAATGATTCGGGATTATAGAAAAATTACACCACTCCCGGGTGGGGTAGTACATTCGGCTTCCACCAAAGCCTTTGGCCTATTTCACTACAAGAGATTAAAGTCAACTATGTCCGGTAATTTAAGTTCGACTATAAGTTGAATATTATTAAAATTAAAAAAAATTTGTTTGAAAAAAAGAGAACTGCAGTTGGTTTAAGCAATTTAATCCGTAAGTTTTTTAATTGAAGTTTAATTACATTGCAGTCTCGATTTGTGCCACCACCGATTATTGTTGACTTAAACACTGCAGCACCGCTGAAAACCAAAGTATTCATTGGATGTGCTCTACTTGCAGCGTCAGCGTGTTACGTTGTCTTACTAAAACAAGCTTTTGCTTCAGGTACTTTCATCAAATAAACGCGTATCACATCCTTCATCCTAACCCTGAATCTTGCAAAGATTATATTTGTTTCTATGGAATCTTACCAACAAATGGTTACATATATAAAATATGGAAAATATAAATTTTGTACATTGGTAGATCTATGGCTAGTCAACTCATGTAATTCTTTAATAGTCGGTCATTGCAACTTTTCGGTTGCGCAAATCGAGCACGTGCTGAGTACTTAAAACTCAAAATAAACTAAACAGAATTCTAGAATTAAATAACGTGTTTTTAATGTTATTAAAAAATTGTAATAATAAATTATTTTTAAACAAACCTTATGTGTGTGTGAGTGTATGTATTTGTTCATTAATTTGTTGTTTTAATTATATAAAAAAAAATTTTTTAAACTCATCCATTCTTCAGTTTTTTAATAGTGAACTACTAAATTTTTGCTATCGATTTTGCATTTAAATTTTTCCTTTTTAAGTTTTGGGAATTTACACTTAAAAAGACATACATACATATGCATATGTACATACATACATGCATACATACATAAACATGTATTGTATATTAAATAAATATTTACATTTTCAGTAAATATAGTATAAACATTAAAATCGGAATGTAAATAAACGGTAAAAATATAATCATAACAAATCAAATAAATATACACATGTAAGTAAATAAATAAAAAGTCAAGTATATTTTCATATGACTGCAATAATGAAAAACAAATAAAAACTAAAACACACAGCCACACATGTACTCCACAACTAAATAAATCATTTTTATATGCATGTACTTATACATGTTTAAGAAAAATCGTCATTGTCACTTCCGTATGGATCTTGAACTAAAGTTTTTAACGTAGCAATAATTTTAGAGACACCCCAACCTCTTTTAACCGCAATACAAAACTCTACATTATTAGTAATCTGGTCTCTTCTCTTACACTTTTTTTTCTTAAATTATATATTTTGACCCCCTTTTGCGTTTTGCACAACCAGGCATGCACCATAAAAGAAACAACAAAAACAAAACAAAGATTCAATGCATTTGTTTGAAATTCCTAAAACAAAACAGACCAACTGACTGAACTGAATGACTGCCACAAAGTCAAAACAAAATGAGTACAATGACTCATTTTCTTGTTACAAAAAAAAAAGCACACAAATCACATGCGCACACACAGTTATACAAATATTCATTACCTTCTAGTGTTTTTGTTTTTGCTTTTTTGTAAACGAAACAAAACAAAAAGAAAAAAATGAGCTGCCATAAAACTGCATATTGAAGGCAAACAAAAACACACACACTTTTTGATCACCCACATACCGATATAACTTATACAGTGGGGGGAAAATGAAACTATAAGAAAACAGTTTTGCCATAACTGGGCGTTAAAATATACATTTTTTTTGTAATGATAGCAGCCAGCAAACAGAAAAAAAAAAATAATTTAATATTTTTACTATTATTATTCATACATAGCGTTTCATATTACATCAGCGTCAGTAAATGAAACGTTTTTTACAAATTCTAATACAACAAAAAGAAAAATTCACCTTTTTACCGTTAATATATAATACGGTGGAATTCCGTTATATCTATGTACATACCATACATATGCATGTGTATATACATACATTGGTATATATGTATGTACGTAGTTAACAGAATTGTGTTAGAAATCACGTAAATTGTTACAACTTGTAAGTGTGTTAAGAGAAAAATTCTATAAAGCAGAAAAATATCTAAGTAAAAGCAATTAAAATAATTTAAAATTATTCAAGGTGCCATAATTCTCGTATATGGCATATACAGCGCCATTAACCTAATTCGTTTTTGTAATTAAAGGGCATTGCCCCAAACATTACTGTACCGAGCAAAACACATTTTTAATTTATAATATTGATTAATAGATTTTCTCGTTATTTACTTGCAATATTATTTGAAACAAGTTTAAATAATTTTATCAAAAACAGATACATATTTTATTGATTTTATGGTTACTAATAAAATTCGAACATGTGGCCGCCATAAAAAATTATAATGCAGCTTGGTTTGAACTCTACCTTTGTTCACATAAAAAGAAAATGCATAATTGTTTCCTAGAATTATCTTGAGTTGGAAATAATTACGTAAACTGGCAATCTTGATTACAGAAATCATCCCGACTTATGGGCCAAAAAGAATAGGCCCCTCGGCTACGCACTACACAGCAGCAGGCTTCTTCATTCGTTGATATCTTGATAGCTTTATATATATAAATGTGTAAATATTTTCTTATTAATTGGAAAAGTTATCTGTGATTTATTTAATTCTAAAGACTAATGTATAAAAAAAACGCCCTTTAATTTAAGTTTATTGACCATGAACTCAACTCAGTATTAAAACAAGCATAAAAAATGAACATACCATAAGTATATAAATTGGTATTGTGTACAATAAACAAACTTCATCCATCCAATATCAATTTACAAAATTCAGCAGAGAAAAATAAATAATGTAAATTGCGTTTCTTACAAACTCAAACCAAATAAATTATTTCGTATTGTAAAGATACCTACAGTTTTTATAAACCACAGAAGAAATTACATTTTGCAAATAAAAAAATAAATAAATAAACCACGCGACTGCAAACAAAACCAAGTTTGCTTACAACAAATATAAAGTTTTTTTTAAAGACTTTTCAGAATACGTACATAACACAAAGAAGTTTTTGAAATTTCCATGCAATTCTGACGAAGGAAATTGCATTAATTAAAGTTGGTCATAAAAAAAAGAATTCTAAAGAAAATATAACCAGATACCGGAGCCGACTGATTTTACCAACGGCGGCTAAACATATGTTGGTAAACACCGTTTTCTTACCACTTTGATGATTTTTTCCACAAAATTTGAAGACTTTCTAAGATGATGGAATATATGCCCTCAGGACAATCAGCGGTTAGAGCATCGCGACTGGATTGGGGATTCATCTAAAATGGAATATTAGATACCGAAGCTATACCTAGTATGAACGGTGTTGAACTAAACCTATCTGGTAGTGCGTAATATCTAGGCGTGATTTTGGACAGTAAGCTGTCCTGGAAGCCCAACATAGAAAATAGAGCAACTAAGGCAACGACAACTGTCTATATGTTTTGTCGAGAGTATCGCGGTTGTAATTGCCGATGTTGTTGAGAGCGAAGAAAAATCTACCCAGACGACGGTGGCACGCAATTGGACATCAGGAAAGCCGTTACATCCGTTCAAAACCACTGTGTGGTGCAGTGTTCATGAGGAAGGAGTGATTGGTTCGTATTTTTTGAAGACGCCATTGGCAAAACGGTTACTGGCAAATAATGTGCGGGGCTTGGCCAACATGTGGTTTCAACAAGACGGTGCAACCCGTACATACAGCAGGAGCCAGAATAATTATTAAAAAAAAAGGCATTTTTTGAACGCGTAATTTTCCGTTTTGGCTATTTGCGACTTCTTTCTGTGGGGCTACTTGAAGTCACGGGTTTATATTATGCCCCAGACAATCGCAGCACTTAAGAAGGATAATCGAAATCTTGTGGAACGTGATAGAAAATGCGATAAAACGGGCATAAATGTGTATGAACACTGGAGGTACCCATTTGGCGTATATTATCTTTTCCACTTAACAGAAAAAAAATGTTAAGATGGTCCAAATAAGAATTGTCATCACCCAAAATCATTTTTTTTTGTAAATTTAATAAAAAATTATATTGCCTTACCCTGTATTAAAAAAAAAACTCAAATGAGATAACTTGTCATTATTTAAAATTTTAGGTGGAAAAGAAATATATACTTTTTAATGTCATGGGGTTTTACGGAAAATAGCAAATCAAAAAGTACTGCAAAAAGTAGAATAGCACTGAGCTTTCCATCACTGTCACACAGCAAAAAGGATGTGGTGCGTTTGCTTTATTTTCCATTATTTACTCAGCAAGACTTGTTAGTGTGTTTGTGGGCAAAGCACTGAACTTAATTATCAACCCAGTTTTGACAACGGTCGTGTAACGTCTATGGCTTGCAATAAGCTAAGAGTTAAATTTGGCTAGATTGCGCCTTTCTCTCCACAAATTATTACCACAAACATACACATATACTATATACTTAACATGCATGTAAACACCTACACATAGGGTAAAAAAAAAAACTAAAACCAAATTAAAAATATTGTTTATAATGTGTTTTTGAATTTGGGGTTTTTTTTAAAGAAAAAAAACTATAAAAGGGTAATTAACCTTGATTTTGTATAAAATACGAGGAATAATTAAACTTTTAGTTAAACATAATAATATAACAATAAAAATTTCATTTATCTTTTCGTTTCTATTATTTCTTAATACTCGTATCTTTTAAACAACAACCTTCATGGACGAGTGCTTTTGCAAAGTTTTTAATTTCAGTTTCTTTGACATGATTTTTGGACTTAAAAAGTATCTACTCACGAAACGCTTAATTATTATCGGTGGGTAAACATTTTTTAGAAACCTATACGCCAATTTGTAAGTTCTTTTGTAATTCATAAAAATATTTTCTTAAACGTCAATAAATTTTGTTTATCAAATTCTAGTTTTTCATTTTCGAAATATATTTTTCACTTTTAACAATGATTCGAATTTTCAAAATTTCGGAGTTTTTAAAAGTTTTTATTGGTGGAATTTTCCAATTCTTTGTTAAAAAACAATAAGATTAATTTTTTTTTTTAAAGTCGAGAGTTTTTTGGGAATTCTATTTTTATTTTGTTGAAAACTAAACATTAACTATTTTTAAACTAATTATTTCTTGTTATAAAATAATGCAATTCATTGTTGCGGATGGATAAGCTGGTCTCTAAACGAATTTCGCTGGTTGTTAGGCCAGCTCATCAGGAAACCTTTGCCCAACTTTTAGGAAAAACTTAAACGTGTCTTTTGCTCTAAATTCGTTATTTTTCTTACTTGCCAAAAAACTTGACTTTATAATAAATATGCAATAGCTTGTGCAAACATTGGCAACACTTGTTATTTCTTGCTTTTCTACGTGCCAAGTCACACAGGGCATTCTTAGTTGCACAACTCTTGAGTTTAGAGAAGCTTACGGTGTGGGGAAAAAAGGGAAAAATAATTGCCTGTTCTCGGCAATTGATATTGTTCCCTCATTTTTTTTGTAGTTTGATAATTGACATTCTCTTTCATATTTTGTTTCGCTTTTTGGTGTTGTGTTATGAAATTTATGATAATTTTAAAGTTATTGTTAAATGTCTTATTTTTTAAATGAACTTTTTAATTTTAATACTCATTAAAGAAAATAAAAAATATTAATTAATGTTGTTGTTATAAATTTTTTTGTTTGATTTTTTCTTAGATACAAAAGTATATTTAGATATAAATACAAAAAGAAAAAAAATTAAATCCAATCTACATTGGCTTCATTATTTTTGCCTTTATTTTTTTCTTTGATAACATTTTGAAATACAAACTTAATTAAAATCATTTATTTTTATAATACACAAATGTCAAATTGTAAAATATTCTTGTCTGGACACGAAGGCAAGTTCAAAAGAAAATTTCTAAAAAGTTGCGCAACTATAATTGCCCTGTGTGACTTGGCACTACATAAAGCATCTCACAGTCTTTGTTGTTATTATATTTCTAACGGCTTACAGCTGCATTTAGACTTGGCAAAATAACCAACCAAACGTAGTAAGGCAGGTAAGAAAAATAAAATGACAAAATTTTTTGTTGTAGGACTTTTTGTTAAAATTTTAATGTTTTTGTCTTGCTTTTCTTGGAACTTCTCATTTGGTCTTAGGAATTTCGACCATTGGAGTTTTTCTATAAAGTTGGGTAAAGGTTTCCTGATGAGTTGGCCTAAGCAACCAGCGAATTACGAATAGAGGGTTATTTTATAACAAAAATTGAGTTGGTGGGAATCAAATAATTTGCTTAAAAATAATTAACTCTATTTTTCAACAAATAAAGTTTTTTCATTTTTTAATTTATCAGATTAATTTTTTTTTATCAGAAAAATTTCTACTCGACTTAATAGTGGTTAAATCTTGAGATCTTTCACACTATTAGATTGAGTAAACGACTTGTCAAAAATTCAAAGAAAATGAAAAAGTATCACAGTGTCAAAACAATATGTAATGAGGAGACTGTTAAAAGGTAGCGTTGGAAAGTTTTTAAATTCAGAAGAAACTCAGGGTTGCATTTTAGGGAAAATATTTAACTTTTGATTTTTTTTTGCTCTCAGAACGATTATCTTTAAATTTCTTTCTGAAAGTGTCCAACAAAAATTTAAACATTTGTAGAATAGTGTATAAGGGGGCTTTAATAATGTATTGAGGGTAAATGCTAGGCATATTCAAGTTCTTATAGCGACACTATAGCTTTTTTATTTGTAGCATTGATTACAGCAAGCATTACGAATAAGGAATTTACAATATTCTGTAGATACTATTTTCGTAAAGAAAATGCTTATCGCAGCTAACCTTCTTCAGGAGAGGCAGTTTGAATAGGAATTTTTGTACAGTGGAAAACCTTGTATTTTTCCGCTGCTCATTGTGCGTGAATACTTTGTATGTTTGTTTATATTTATGTAGGTACATGCCCATATGCTTTTTATTTGCTCTAAAAAGCAATTTATTTCAATTGTACGCAATCACCATAATGATCATTATCTCGAGATATCATCTAATCTAATAACAATTTATTTGTTTACAATATTTTGTATCTATCTACACATCAAAAGTCCAACCAACCATCCATCCATGTATCACATAAACTATTTTATCAATTTGCTAGTACAGTGTAACCTCGTTCAGCGCAACCCTCGATAAACGCAACTGCTCAATTATCTTCAACATTGCTGGCTCTGTTAACGCAAATCTTCCAAAATCATAAACTCAATTAACGCATCTTTAATAAATATTTGTTATGCAAACGTTTGGAATGAAAAAAAGTGTCAGTACAATTAGAAAATGCTGATGTGTCCAAATCATGAATGGACTATTGAAGCTGACTTCCTACTGAGTATTGTAACATCTTAGATAATTAATGAAGAACAATTGATCTACAAAAAATTACTCCAGAAATTTTAAATGAAGAAATAAATTCTTGAATGTATGATAGCGGACATAACATTTAAACAGAAGAGATATCGAATTGGAACAAAGTAAGACCGCAGGCGAAACTGTGGTTTTAGGTGCAAATGCCTCCAACAACTTAAAAGTCTCAAAAAGACGCTTCGAGAAATTGCAGTTGAAAAAAATTTTATATGTAGAAGCCAAGCCCGACGCGCGTTGCTACGCCCCTTAGTGAGTTTAATATGTGTGCAAAGTTTCAGATTTTCTAATCCCGGAGTTATATAGTCACGACAGCTCAATATGTCTGCAAAGTTTCAGAAAAATCGATCTAGTGCAAGTAGCTAAAAATGATAACCTATTTTTTATGGGAGTGGCACTGCCCAATTTTACGAAATTGTATAATCACGAAAGTTTTATATGTGTGCAAAGTTTCAGAAAAATCGGTCAAGTCCAAGTAGCTGAAAAATTAATATTTATTTTGTATGGGCGTATTCCATTTTTATGTATATGTAAATGGGCGTAGCCCCGCCCACTTTTTTTTAATTACCACCCATAAACACTCCCTGGAATGTGTACCACAACTTTCCAAAGCTTGAGTCCGATCGGCTTTACGGTTTCGGAGTCCATAGCTAACACACACACACACACTCACACACAGACAGACCGAGTTTCACTTTTATATATGTATATGTATGTATATAGATTTAATTTGGATACTTTCTTGATTCTCATTGGTTTTTATATCAAAATAAAAATATTTATTTTAAAATTTACCATTGGTTTTTTCAATAAACCTTTTATTTAAATTAATCCAAAAATAGTCATAGATAAATTTCTCTTGGTTGCGTTAAACGAGGTTACACCGTTTTTTTTTTACTTTGTTATAAAATGTAAAACAAATTGCCAGCAACATTAGCATCAATAAGATAAAAAAGAAGGGAAAATAATGACAAAGAAGAGGAAGGGAAAATAATGGCAAAAATGATGAAGAGAACGACTTTCATTTTGTTGGTTTCGGCCTTTCGCTAATAGAGGAAAAACGATGTCAATAGACTTTAACAGAACACATTACAAGCCAAGACGCCTGATTCCGTTTAAATTAATTTTCATTTTCGCTGTATGCATCTATTATTTATTGATAATAGAGCGCACAATGGGATAAATTGTTGTTCTACAAAAATAAGAAATAATATACATATACATATAAATAATAAATAACTAAACAAGTTTTACTATTGTGTATTATCTTAAAAATACCCGACTATGTCGAAAATTGCGATCTATTGACAAGGAAGTTTTTAGCCAAAAGTATTGGAAACATTGTCCATTATATTAGGGGAACTCACTCTTGGTTGCAAACAACCCTTGCAAATGTAGCAGGTCTAGCAAATATGCTACATTTTGCAAGACCATAACAATAAAATGTATGAAACTAAGATTTGCTACACTTGAGCAAATATGCTATGGCAAAAAATCGTTGCAGATTGTTAATTTGCAATGCTAAAACAGCTGTTTATTTCATTTTATTTTTTTATAATCAAAACAACTAGACACCTGCGCTTACAAAGTTTCACAGCGGCAGAACCGTCTCAACAACTGCATGTGAAGAATTAAAATTGAAGCTAAAACTGTTAAAAAATGTTAGTAAGAATTAAATTATCAAACAAAACTCCATTAATTGATAAAAATTGAGAAAGTTTATGCACACACCAAATACTTTCTTTGCGTAAACATTTTAGAGGCGGCGTTAGCGTTTATAAACTGGCTGCGGCTTAGCTTATTGCATGCGACAAAGTTACTTTATGCAATGTGACCAAATAAATAATAAATTAAAAAATGAGTGGTGAAGAAATCAAAATAATAAAACAAAAGCCAAACAAAAAGCGATGGACTGATCAAGAAATTAAACAAAAATATATTGGATTATTTACTAGAGAATCAAGAAGTTGAGGTTTGTTGTTCATTTCCTCTATTATCCGAAAAATCAGCTGTTGAAATAATAAACGCTTAAAAAAGACACTCACGCTTTGTGGCAAAAAATCATATTAAGTGTGCAAAAATTCAATCTCTTGTTTCTATAAATTCAAACACGCACTGCACATGTATGTACATATATATGTACGTATTTTGTTCGTCTCTCAAAAATGAATAATCCTTTGCGTACTACTCTGGCGTTGGAAAATATTTTTTTTATTTTATTTTTAATATAAATTCAAGAAAATTAAATTTCCGCAAACCACATCAAATGTACTTCATAAATCTATTCATTTTCCATTTTAATGCTATTATTTCTTCCCCATTTCATTGTCCAAAGTTGTCATCTTTTACACTGGTCAACACCATTTTTCCACCTCATGTATTTTACTGTTATTGAGTATTTCTGGGACTTTGATTACGGAGAGATTCTTTTTGAAATTTCATTTTTATTATTTTGAAAAAAAAAAAATACATTTACAATAAAGTTTTTACTCAAGTAAGATTTCTATTCAACCCCTTTCAAATGATCTTTTGTATGATTTCCTTAAACAAACGACTTTAGGTCGATCTTGTTACAATATCCAACAGTGTTCGGCCACCATGTGGTAATTCCATCTTCCCTAATAAAGCTTTTTTATTGTCCGTATAACTTGATGAAATCTTTCACCCTACTCTTCACTAAAATAGTCCACATTTTTTGGGAATTGCTCCAAATGTGGTGACGGTAAGAAGTGGACATTTAGGCTCTTGTTTCACCCTAGCTTTTACAAATTCTGTATCACGCACTCGACAAGTTCGATATAGTTTTCGGTCTTCTTTTGTTTTTCAAAAAAAGTTAGTTAATACCAACACAAATAAATTCCAAGCCTCAATATTTGACATGATTCATGCAATTGGCAAACTACTGAGTTCCTAGGGAGAAAATCAAAATGTTCGCCGCTTTTGTCAGGGGCCTTCAGAAAGTCTTTCATTATGATTTCTGTGACCACTGGCGTTGCGTGTACCGACTGGCGTTACGTGTCTCGACTTTTGATTAAATGGCTGAAGGTCAGAGTTGATAAATATGTAGTCTATATCGTTTGCAAACAATTGGTTATTAGGGCTGAAGGCTCCGAGATATCAGCGATCGTATCAATAACTTGCCGTCCGATTGAAAATTCACCAAGGACGAAATTGAAGCCGTTTTAATCAATAACAACGATATGCTATGGACTAAAAAATAGCGAGTCAGTTAACGTCCGTACCCAGGGGCGTGGCAAAAAAGAAATTTTTTCCTGGAAATATCAACTAATCATTATAAAACGCATTGAGAAAGTGAAAGTGTAGTCCAAGCCTATGCTAGAATATGTGCTAAAACTAACCAGATGTGCCTCGGTGAATGAGGTAACGTTGATGTGTATTAAAGGACACATAGGCGTAGCTGGCAATCAAGCAGCAGTCATAGTAGTAAGGTGTTTAGATATAATAGGGGTATCACTGCGTTGGTGATAGATCACGGAAACTTCACGAATCATCTGACCAAGATGAAGAGGCCAAGACGGTAGCGGAGATCGTGTGTGAATGTCCGACACTCGCTGGCATACGGTTTAGGACCACGGGCACACAGTTAATAACAAAAGAGTCAGTGATGAGGATGAATGCCGTCAGTTACCAGGATAGTATTAGCACAAGAGTCGCTGAAAGTAATGTCGTCGTAAATTACAAATCGGATGCCTGAAATCAAATCGAAGGACGAAGGGGCTGAAAAGGGATCCATAAAGTAAGAAGAGGGTTGCTTCGATATTCCCCCATAGATAAATTACACTAAACATATTTTATCTTAGGGGGTGACTTGCCGAACATTTTTTTTCTAAGTCAAACGAAGAGAAAATCTGACTGATCAGTGTTGTAATACAAAATTGCTGTGTTATAGGTTTTGAAACACCATTCAATGGTTTGAACATATTTGAACTGCTGCACTAAAAATGGAAAAACTGATGGCCAATATGTTATGTATGTATGTATGTACATGTTGATAATCGGAATAAACAGTTGTAAATAATTTAAGGAGAATGTACCTGTGCATAATTTTTTTTTTTTTGCGAACAATGCGATCATGGAACAGGGAATAAGTGAAAAATTAAATTAAATGATAACGTCAAAGCACCTTCTATGTTTTTTCTAATTTAATTTAGTTAAAGGGATTAATGCATAGAATTATAATTGATTCAAAGACTTCTCAACTTTGATACTAAATATAAATTGAGTTCAAATTTGAGTCTCTCCGTCTCTTTCGTAATACACAGAAACGTTATGCTGCTATCGAGAGCTACTTAAAAAACTTGGATCCAAGAAAAAACATGGACAATAGCCTCTCGAAAGCCGCAAAAGCACTTGTAATATAGCCTTCGAATCCCCACTAGCACTTGAAAACTGCATTTGCGCCTAAAACTCCAGCGAAATGGCAAATGCCTGCACAAATCACTTAGAAAAGGTTTTCACAACACATGCCATAAATAGTTTTACTACTTCAAATATCTCAGTGGCACTGTGATTGGGTTCTATTAAAATCGATAATTAAGTCTAGAAAATCATCCGCATCTGATCTCATTACAGGACCAACAACAGGAAACATACCTAAATATGCTGTGGGAAATTTACTATGCGTATTTAAAGCCAAGTTCTTCCCATGGTCTTGGAAGAAGTCTGAAATTGTTGTATTCCCTAAACCAGGAAAGGATTCAAGTCAGATTAAGTCCTACAGGTCCATTAGCCTGCTGTGAATTTCATGAAAATTATTCGTTTAGTGTTTAAAGCCTTATCGTACTGAGCAAAACATCCCGGGCCGCCAGTTTGGGTTTCAAGCACAGCACAGTCTATTTCGAAAATCCCCAGTATTGTCACCGTTATAAGATCTGCATTTCAAACTGAGCAATACCAGTTCAGCTTTATTTATTGACATTTCCCAGGCGTTCGATAAAATCAGGCATGATGGGCTGCTCAATAAAATAATTCGAATTAAAGTAAATGTGATAACCGTCAAAAGCTTCTTAAGATCTATTTGACAGATAGAAGAACGTTTAAAGTAAGTTCAAAGGACCAATTTTTTAAAAATTCGCAAAAATCTCTGCAGAAGTCCGTTTAGGTAGTAATCTAGGGCCGCTGTTATAAATCGACAATGCAGAGGATAGGCCAACAAGCCCAAATAAGTATACATACGTCAACGTTTGCAGACGACACTGCATTGATAAATTTTAAAATAATGATGCGAAGGTTGCATCTGAAAAACTTCTGTCACACAATCATGAGCTGGAGGATTGATTAAAAAGTGAATAGGATTAGGGTAAATCCTTCGAAATGTGCTCACCTCAGGAAGCAAAATCGTCCTCCAATAACAATAACAAATACCACTGTCAGTCAGATGACACTGAAAATGGCACTTAGCCGAAGCCGATATTCAAATCACCCTGCCGGGGTGATTCATTTAACAGCTTGTTTCAACCCTCCAGCATTAACTTTGCTAGGGCGTATGTGGACTTTTTTGTGTCACTGTAAGTATATTTTTTTTTGCCAACTTGAATATTTTCAAAAGATCTCATGCTTACTCGTATTCATTTTATTTTTATAGACTTATTTATTTCACTTTAGCTTCTTGCTTTCTTTGCACCTTTTTATATACACATTTGTTGTTGTTGTACATTTGTACATAGTAGCGATTGTCGGCGTGCTCGTTTGGTTTTTTTTATTTTTTTATTTTTTTTTGTAAATTGATTATGAAAAAATATGGCTGCCAAACAGCACAAATAACGTGAGTTCATGTTATTTATTTGAATTCTATTTAAAACAGACATAATAAAAGCAACAACAAAAAAAATCACTAAGTTTTTTCATTATTTATTTACAATGATTTTGTATGAATGTGAATTTTTTTGTGTAGACGCTGACGTTTGGCTTTTTTTCATGTTGTTGCATGAGAGAACTATTTGCAAATTCTTTATGATTTTCTTCTTTTTTTCGATTTACAGTTTTTTTTGGGTCGTTGTAGTGCAAGCGACAGTTGAAGGTGATTTTATTTATAATTATCACTTTGAAATCACACACATACAGACAACAAAATGGCATCAATAGCGCAGTATAATGACGACACAATGATTATGCAGCAAAAAATTTATTTAAAAAAAGGTTAAGTTTAATAAAAATATTTAAAAGAAAAAATTCCACGGATTACATTTAGCTTTAATTAGATATAGTCAAACAGAAAGGATAACTTTATTTCAAAATAACTTGATGCTCTAGATTATTCTAGGATTATACAGACATGATAAGTACATATGTATGTACTTATGTATGTATGTGTGAATATTCGTATGAATAAGAATTTATACTAAACGTCAACTTGATTGTAGTTATTATTGCAATCACTTACATATCTATTCAGTCAGAGACAGGGAGAGGATTAAAAAGGATCTTTTTTATTGTTAAAAATTTCGAAAATATCCTGTTAAATTATTTTGACTCATTTGTCATATGCTAGGACACTAGTCCTGTTAACAATTCAGTGTAGACTTTAATACCACGGCCGTTGATATTTAGAACTGCCTCTATTTTAATACTTTCGGGGTCAACGTGTCGCTTGTATTTTAAGCTATTTGTGAAGATATTGTTTATCCCATACAAGGGTTCTTAACCTATTAATGGAGTGTCTCAGCTATTTTGAGTCAGATAGTCAGCCATTCTAGTGCCCTCATCACAGGGTATACTCATTAGAGTACCTGCATTCCTCGCTGCTGGAGTATCGAGAAGAATAATGTAATCCCAACGTAAAAATTCGCTGGCACAGATCTGTAAGGCTTAGAATTCCGCCTGAAAAATGGAAGCTATTATTCCACTGCAATTGCTTTTCGGAAATGTGGCCCTATAATTACCGCTCCAGCCCTGCCATCTTCGACTCATTAGTACTATAAATGTGATTCCTAATCGATTTTAAGTCCTTGGAAAACTTTACCGTTCTATTTACCTCATCGAACACAGAGAGACATGTAGAGTTCCAGCTGGCGTACATAATCTATGATTTCCCAGTAATATTGCCTTGGTCAGCTGGTAGGCACAATGGTATGCCTTGCACAGTTCGAAGTTGAGGCCGGTAACTCGAGTGGAGATAAGTTAACACTCTCTTATAAAAATCTCTAATACATGGTGGAATAGCACACGCCAGGGATGTCTGACGAAGAGGGTGCTTAGTTTCTGGTATGCGAACTGTGAATACCAGTCGATATCCAGTTTCAATACACTAATTCCTGGGAATTATATGAGTTCTCTAAAAGAGCTCCTGTTTTAATTGCCAAAGGGAGGAATCCGAAAGAGATGAACAAAAATTCCTTTTGTGAGGTCGACGAGTCAATCTCTAAAGCTACTCCTAAGGCGTTGATCCGTAAGGTGCCGATAGGGAGAGAGAATGAAGCCTCGCAAGAGATAGAAAGGGTAATCTATGTTGGAATTCTGAAGAGATTATGAACAGGACGGCTTCCAAAGATTCCCGTGAGAAATAAGCTGAGACAGTAGAAAACATTGTGTTTAATTATGAAGCACTGGCTAATATAAGACTAAGGACTATGGGCGGACACTTGAGGGACCTAAGAAAAATGCTAGAAACTACTCCGTTATGAGGTAGAAGGCCGACAGTTGCCAGTGTTAGCGTGGTACTCAATAAAAGTAAGGTATTTTTAAATTACAAATCACTTGCCTGAAACCGTATAATTCAAGAAAAAAAAAGGGATCAAGAAGGGACCCACAAAATGAGCGGTCTACTTCGATATCCCCTCTACCTTAACATATAAGATTGGCTTTCATAAGATGAATTTGATGGTGCAGCCTTAAGGCCGTACTGGCGCTCCTACAAACATTACGTCTTTCTAATATTATTATGAATTTCCCGGAAATCGAAGTTATGGTCTGAGTTTTCAACTTCAAAATATATAAATAGTTTTTATTGAATACAAAAAGCTTTTATGCGGTGAAAGCGCCTTAAACTCAGTTGGGAGCACCTAGTGAGTTGGAACTTCTTAATTTTATTTTATTTTTAGTTCTTCGACTATGGGAAAAATTTATTTTACATTTTTACTTACTGCTTAACATAACGTAAAGATTTGTTCAATGTTTACCTGTAAAAGAAAGAAAACATATAAGAATTATTTGTTAAAACATTGATTAAAAAGATTTAAAGAAATTTTTGGCCAGATCTATTTTTATTTGAAAAGGAATTGCGTGTCGTCGTTTTCTACGTACTCCACCAATAACAGTAATAAGGCGGAATACCCTGCTAAAAACAATCCAGAATTTGTAAGCATTACATACTTTTTCTCGCTCACATATGTATGTACGCGCTTTATAGTAAGCACTTATATTTTGCCTTAATAAAATTAAAACTGTATGACAATTTTCAGACCTGCAGAAAACACCTCATTCCCTTACAGGCGGGCAACACAGAATGTACGCTTGTAAGGAAATGAACACGAAATTATGCATTTACCAACAAAACGATAGTAAGCAAACACTCAGTGAATCCCCAAAAGCCTAGCAAGCGTTGAAGTAAACGCTTAAAAAGCAATCCTCCAAATTCACTTCATACTTAAGCAGATTCATGTGCAATGTCATCACGATCTTTTCCCCTAAAAAGCTTCTGATGGCGAAGCAGTAGTATTTGCTGGGGTATGATTCAATTGGGCTGCTCATGCAGCTTGACAGACTATAAAAATGTTTAAGGATAAATTTGCTTTAAGTCGTTCCGGGACTATATAGGCAAACCACAGACTCTGGTAGCTCTCAAATGAAACATGCGGGCGGGAGGTTTACGCCAGAACAATTTAAAAGATCTCAAATGATGTTTAACACAATGGTGGCTACTAGTTGATCGATATGGTCCACCTAGTGATAAAATAATCAAGCCTGTCATACATTCCGATCAAACCCGCAGTTGGTATACAATCGAATTTCTTTTTTGTACAAAAGATTCTGTCAATGCCCAAGTTCGAAATGTTACACAAATGTATTTAGGCAAGAAATATTTATCTATTGTATTTTTATTAGTACAAAGTGATTATAAAAAGTTTTTATCAGTTTAGGTCATTAATAAACAATTCCACTTAATTGTGCTATTGGGATATTTATTTATTGAGATTCAATTTAACATACCAAACCTCAATTAATAAATTGAGCAATTAGTACTTAATAGCATCATGAATTGAGTCAAATTCACCAAGCAAATCTGCTGAAGTGTGTTAGTGAGCAGCAAAAACTCCGTTAAATCTGCATCACCAATACAACTACATTTTATTTTTGATAGCAGTTGTCAAACTCTATATATGAAAAATGCAAGCAAAAATAAAAAGTAATGTCAGGTGAAATTGACTCGGTAAGTAATTTTCATATAATTTTTAACGAAAATATATTTTAAATAATTATTTTTTCCTCAAGATAAAAAATTGCTTTTAACGCCGAATTGCTCTCCATTTTTGCAAATTCTCAAACACACGCTTTCACGAACAAAATGAGCACATTTGCAACTGTCAAGTACTAATTGCGTAAGCAAGTAAAGTATATAATGGCATAATCATATATGCGACTTAATTGCGCAATTGCCATAAAAGAATTTAGTGAATAAAGCAATTAGCACTTAATTGGACTATCAACTGAATCAAATTCACAATTCAACTCTGGTGAAGAAAATTCAGTAAATTTAACACCACTAGACCACTAGATAAAATCCGAAAACTTAAAACAACATTACTACGATTGTATGTAAGGGACAACCAATCAATTTAGATATTTATGTTACGGTCTACGTTGTAATGCCTGACGAGGATTCCGGCTGCTCAATATATATCTCAGGAGTTCCCAAACTTCTCGACAGGTGAGTGACAGCAACACAAAGGTAAAGGATTAGGAAAAACTACTAGAAAACAACATACCATATACGAACATTGAGACAGGTGTCTAAAGTATTTAATACTACGACACAATATTCCACTCGATCGTACCCTTCACTTAACAGTCTACTATTGTCAAGTATTAATTATTTTAAGCTTGCATATTAAATTTTTTTATAACAAAACTATTTGAGATTTTACAAAACTTATTTATTGTGTTCTTATTTCCGAACTCAAACTATCAGGCATGTGATGACACTCACGCGATTGTCAAATCGCATGTGAGTTGCAAATCGCCAAACTGTTTTCAGCATGTGATGAAACTCGCACGTTTTACTTGCGAGTTGCTTTAAGATAATTTTTACAAAAATCTGTATTTGAACACAAAATTCTCGATTTTTCAAATTTTTCATTTTTGTATTTAGGATGAAAATAAAAACAACCAATTACTTTCATATTTTTCGAAGATCATTTAGATCATCAAAATCTTAATGCATTTTTTAAATTTCATATTTTTAATAAGAATTTGTAAAAAATATTATTAGTTATGATTCAAAATAAAGAAAAACATATCAAATTTATTTTATTCATCATTTATTTGTTTCATTAGTGTTTGGTTCAGGCAAAATACAACAGTTCACTTCAGATTGCTCTTGCGATCTGAAGTCGCCAAATTTGTTGCGTTTGCGATTTCCATCACACCTCTCTTGCGAGTTCAAGTCACAATCGCAAATATTCGGCGATTTGCGATTGTCATCACATGCCTGTATGTAAGTAAAAAATTAATCTACTACACTTCTAAAGTACCTCCCTTCCTAAGATTGTATATTCGTATTCTTTATCCAGCAACTTATCAAACTACCGCGCCAAATTCGAGTACAGAAAATTGTACACAAGTATGTATATGTGTGTGTGTGCATCAAATTTGATAACTCAATTTAAATTATTGTTGGCTCAATTAAGGTGCATGTGCGAACATAATATGAAACTGGTTAATTGCCAAAGAAATTTTTCGTTCTTCGTTTTCTGAAGAAGAAAGTTACGAAATTGAAAACACTTTCGAACGGAATTCCGGGACAGGCCTGTGTATATATAAAAACAAACAAGTTGAATAATTATTGTAGTTAAGATTATTAAAATAAATCTTTAATTATTTTTTTGTCTATTAAATTTTTAATATAAAAATTTTCTTAACTATATATTTTTTTTTTATAAAAACAAATTATTATTTGCATATTTGCACAAAGATTTTGTTGTGTTTACTGTGTTATCTGACAGCAATTAATATTTATTAACCACAAATTGCAGTAGACAAGAGGACGTACATATATGGGGAATTAAACACAACCAAAAAATAAAATGCAACAACCAACCAGTCAGTCGGCCAGCCAGGCAAAAAAACGTCAATGTATCGTTAAATTTTTTTCTTTCTCTGCTGGTCGTTTATTTTTTTTTTTTGTCTTCACATGTATTTAAAATAATATTTCAAAACGTTGTTGTGTTAAATTTATATATATATTTTTTACCAGCAACCTTGACCGTTGCAAATCAATTTAAAGTATTAAAATAAAAAAATAAAACAACACATTTTGTTTGTAGGTTTGTATGTAAAGAAGTGTTTGTTTTTAAAATAAAATAATAATGACTTTCTCATCTACATACCTACAAACATACATACGTACGTACGTACAGAGATTGGTAAACATACTGGCATACCCACATTGAACGAACTACTACAGGGTGCGTCAGTAATTTTGTAAAAATAATAAATGCACTTTGCTTTCACATGAAGCCTTGGCTGCTATAACTTGCAAGGCATGATTTTAAAAGGCCTTAACTAGCACTCTCCACTAGCCAGCGACTTGGTAAGAACAACTAAGAAGAACACATTTGTCGCACATTAAAGCGGATTGTGGAGACCGCTCTTGTTCATGTTTCGTTCATGTGTAACCATCATTGTCAGAAGTTTTGTTCGCCATTGAATGCCATTTGAGGTATGACAGCTTCTTCTTCATTAAAAGTCAATACAAACGCACAACCGAAAAAATTAACGATGTGAACACTTTGCTAGACTAAAAAAGAAAGAACATGAACAAGTTAGTACGATTGCTCATGTTTGTTGCGTGTTTTGTTCAAGTCTTTGGCTAGTGGAACAGTACTGTAAAGAAGGAAGTATGCTATCGTCAGTTTTAAGGGCAAATTATGCCGTTCGATATCGATCGAAATTCGAATACGATTTAAATGGAAAATGCAATCGATATTTTACGCTGTAACTTAACTTACTTCCCTCTGCTTTCTGTCTTATACAAATCCAGGATTTAAAAAAATGGTTTATATAAATTGATATTACTTGCGCTATAAATCTTCCATTAAAAGTACAACATCAATAGCAACAGTTTAAATATCACAGCAGACACTGCACTGTTCTATACTGCATTCAGTACAGCACGCTAAAAGCAAGTTGAAAAATGTAAAAATGTATTTCTAAATAGCAGCATCAAAAAATTTAGTAATGCTGTCAACGTGATTGCTGTCAAAAACACTAGCTTTCTCCAAAAATTACAGATTTAACTCGTTAAATTAACTCGTTAAATTAACGAGTTAAATCTGTAATTTTTTGAGAAAGCTAGTGTTTTTGCTTTTGCTATAGCAGGACTGTATTCATTATCAGCAAATGCAGAGTGACAGCAAAATCATTGCTAATAAAACTTGTAGAATTTATAGCATAGTAGAGACGTTTTCTATGCTACTGGTATTTCGCAGCTAGCATTTTAAACGCCGTTAAATATTTATCAAACTATGTGAGCGTTGGGTCCGTTTCGCAGTAGACCAATTGACAAGATGTGTACCTCGATGTCTCGTCGTTGTTTGTGGACTTTCTTGAACGTTATAGGCCAGAGCAACTATACTCTAATTCGAACGTGGAGTACCAGGCAGACCTGTTCTCGACAGCTCTCCAAGGGCCCAGGAGAAAAAAAAAACAACTTGGTCAAATAATTACTAACAAAAATTCACAGATCTTCAGGTAAGTGCTCCATACCCGTCTGTCAGCAACACAAAAGTCACTTCCCCATTATTTCACATTACTTTGGCATCACCCTGTATTGCTCGCACACACAACAACACAAACAATTTTATTATTGGAGGGTACATACTTACACTTTGCACATACCAACTGAGACAAGGACAGACACAGTTGCATATATTTTTACTACATATTATCGGCTGTTTATTATTTCCTTTTTTTTTAATACAAATAAAAAATTATCTGTGTTTATAGAACTGTCAATAACTGTGTATGAATGAATGTGCTGTATGTGTATACTCATCAATTTACGTGTGTGCGTGTGTGTGAAACTAAAATAATAATGGAAAAGAAGAAACAAAAATAAATCATATGAAAATATTTTATAAATATTCAGGAAACTGCAATTAATATTGGCTGTGGACTGCAGATGTGGCGCAGTTACCGAGTTAATGGACTTTATCTATAATGAAAATTTATGTATATGTTTTCATTATGTGTCTATGAATTTTCTTAAGGTGTTTGTTTATTTTGTCTAAATAAAGAACAAGTTGATTCATGAGAAAATGGGAAATTGTGCATTAAAACTGCAGTGTTGTCAATTGAGCATTACAAAGACGGCAAGATAACAAAATAAGATTTATGAAGTTTTATTTTCTATAAAACCACAATCTTGCATGTCTCCGGGCCATTAAAAGAAATAACATTTATGTTCATATAAAATTTCTATGTGTTTTTTTTTTTTTAATTTTTTTTTTGGCTCCAATTCTTCTTTATAATAAACTGTTTTTAATTAGGGTTCAAAAAAGTAAACCTTTGAAAAAAAATCATTTCTTGCATAACTTTTTCGAGGCACCATTTTTATTTTGTTCGTGAAAACGTGTGGGAATTTAGAAAACTGTAGAGATTATTCGGTTTTAAAAAACGTTTTTTAAAAAGCAATTAATTATTTAAAACGTATTCTCGGCAAAAAATTCATAACACTTACTAACCGTTTATTTCACTTTACATTCATTCTTCTTTTCATAAAGAATAAAATGTAGTTGTATTGATGCTGCCGTCCTTGCTGAATCTGTCTTTGTACAGAAATTGTTCTTTTTGTTAAACAGACTTCAGCAGAGTTGCATGGGAAATTAGACCCAATGTTTGGTGCAATGGCTCAATTTATTCATGGAGTTTTTGCATGGCAAATTGAGCTCAATTAAGGCCTTAATTGCGTAAAGTTCCTAACTGCGTAAGTACTTATCAGCTGACTTTCAAAAATATGACAAATAAAAAAGCGTCAACAGCAATTTGCGTTATCGGCCGTCAACTGCCAGACACAAAAATAAGGCTTGTCGTAACTGAGTGAACTGTCAGAAGTTCCTATTCCTGCAAAAAAAAAACCTTATCCACGGTGGAATAGCATACGAACTCTGGATACGAGTCGATAGATATCCTTTTCTTTGGTTTAATTTGACAAGGGAGGAAGGCCGAAGAGATGGACAAGAATGCCTTGCGCGGGGTGGACGGGTCAATGTCTAAAGGTACTTCTAAGGCGTTCGACCGTGATATTCCGATATGAATGGACAATGAAGCCATGCAAGTGTTTGAGAGGTTAATATCTGCAGGAACTCCGGTATTTATTGACCAATGGTGGAACTCGGAAGAGAAAGGTAGGAAAACGTCGCGAAGGGTGGACTGGTCAGTACCCAAAGATACTCATGAGGAAGAGGCTGAGACGATAGCACACATTGTGTGTAAATGCCCAGTACTAGCTAGCATAAGGCTAAGAACCGCGGTCAGACACTTCTTAAATGTAAATGCCAGGGGGGACCTAAGCCTTAAACAAATACCAGCAATTACAAGAGTCTTTGTGATGAGAAAGAAGGCCGACAGCCACCAGTCGACAGTCTGGTATCATCACAATCAAGATTAAAGACTAGTGATAACATAGTCATAAATTTGTAAAATCGGTTGCCTGAACTTAATTTGTGATAAGAATAGGGTCGAAAAGGTACCCATATAGTAAGTTTCTGCGTTGATATCCGCCCCTGGATAAATAATAAAAAATTTGAGCAGTCTGTGTAGTACAATTTGCATGACAAAACAATTGGGCCAAAATCATTTTATTAACCAAAAATAAATCCGGTTTGCTAGGAGTAGAAGAAATTTATTATCATAACACGTAGCAAGCCACATGGATAGTTATAACCAGATAGTAATGATAGTTTTTCGAATTCTTATAATTTCAAATGCTGTCGAGATATTCAGTAAAGTTTGCCATTTCTAAAATTTGTACATAAGTTAAGATTAGGGCAATTGCCAAATTATCTTTATGAGAGAATGCAATATAATTTTGAAATACATAGTTATAATACGAGACATAGAAATAATATTAGACTGCCTAAAATTAAGACTGATCTTCAAAAGAAAAGTGTATTTTTTGAGGGATTCAAAATGTATAATAAATTGCCAAAAGAAATTAAAGACTGTCCGAATGAATATATATACAATAGATTAATAAAAACATATTGTAACTCAGTATTTGTTATAGAATAATGAAAATAATTGTAAAATTTACATTAAGGCTGATATTGTATCTAGGTCATAAAGACCGTAATAATAATAATAATAATAATAATTACATCATGCGCCGCTGCTTGACGCCTGCCGAACGTGCGGAAATTATTAAAAACTATTATTGATATTCTGGTTGTTATGGGTTTAGTGCGTAGCCAATTCGTCGCTTGGCATGTCAAAGTCTAATCGTGAGTACAGCCTCTTTGACCTTAAGCCACCAAGAAGAAAGAAATTAGTAAGAGATTGCTATATAACTGCCGTAGCGTACAGTGTCAAAAATTACTCAGAAATGGCGACTAGGCGCCGATCAGCTAATCAACCTGGCCTATTTTACAGTTCGATTTGGGCTTAAAACCGTATAACGTTTTGCTGACACAAGAACAAAGTGCTACAACCTTAGAAAACGCCATGAGTTCGCTGATTATGCGCTGGTGCTTGATATGTTGGCCCTAGATCCGAACAGTTATCTTGAAGGACAGTTAGCAAACCCGTAGGCGGCCATTTGAATGATGTGCTATTCCATAAAAAAAGGCATAAATGTAACTTCAAAATAATTGTATTTAGAACCAATTTGATATCTCACACTGTTGTTGTTTTATTTAAATTTCTTTTCCTCTCGTTATCTAGTATCACCCTACAGATTCAAGTTCTGTCAACTTTATTAAAATTAAAAAAAATTAAATTAAATTAAAAAAGTTAATGTCCTGCTTCCCGAAAATTAAAATAAACAAGTTAAAATTAAATTTTAGCCTTTGGGCACTTCTTATTTTTATTAAAAAAATCTTGGCATGAGACTAATTTTTCCTATTAAAACAATTACTATTATATATAAAACTTTTGGCAAACTGATATAAACAACTATGTAATTTATTTAAAAAAAAGTTTCGCCGTATTTGCATTTCCAGTTTTTGGTTGTTAAAAGCCTAAGAGATTTTTTTTCCACATTTCCTTTGGCAGTTTTATAAAAGGAAATATGTATGTATGTATTAACGTACAAACATACACCGCGAATCACTTTAAAAAGGCATTGATGTAACTATGTATTCTAGTTTTATAGAAAAATATCTCAAATCGGACGTTCGGGGTTTACAAACACAATCATATTCGAAAATAGTCACATTTTGGTTAAAGTTTTTTTTTCTAAGTGTATATTTTCATTGAAACATAAGGTGGAAAGAAATAGCACGGCAGGCCTTCAATGCATTGTGAGCCCTTAAGAAGTTTCGAAATTTTCAAAGACCACATAACCCAAAAGAAAGAAACACAATATGTAGTCCTAAAACGCAGGATCCATAATCACCGAATTGGGGCTTTGAGCAGTAACTGTATTGTTCCAGGAAGTATTTGGCATGCCGCGCCGACCAGAAAGACTTGACTATCATATTGCGTGACTTAACATCAGTAAGTCATGGCTTGACCAGACCAGTTTTTTTTTCTTTTTTGCAAGGAAATATGATTCAAGAAGACATGTAAACCCAAATCGACAATTTCATAAATGCTCCCTCTTGGGATGAAGTTGTCGTGTAAAATTACACAGACCTTTAGTGAATATATAGCGCCCCTTCACTCACTGCTTTATTATTCTCATCCACACTTATCGGTCTTACTTTACTTAAAACTTTTAATTGCTCTCTACACAAAATTAAAGCAAATTCAGGTCAAATCGACACAACTTTGTTAGTGCAAAGTTTAGAAATCCTCCTCCGATGTCGAGGGGTTTAAAGGTACACTCGTTTGAAGTTGGCAAAACTCTTTTCCCTACTTTAGTGATCAGCAGTGTTTAATTATTTCCTTTATTTTACGTTTTACTGTTTTGACTTTTTTGAATTTTTGTTTGGGACTGACAGGTCCATTGAGATTAACTGCCAATCGAGAATAAAAGCATTCGAATCCGATAAGATTAGATCCAGGACGATGTTGGAATGCGACCACTTAACGCATAATAGATTGCGCATAATTTGTGTGTAAGGTAAGAATAGAACCAACCAACGGTCTGGCAATTGAGATCAGAGAGCTCCTGGATATCATGATTCAAATAATACAGATTACGCATTGCGCAGGTCCGTTATAATTGTTGTATTTGCTTTTTGTGCTCAGCTGTTGTGTGTGACGTCAACCGTGTTTGCAAGTGAAGCGGGAATAATAAAGTGTGAATAATAAAATTATTAAATAAAATGAAGTGTGCAGTAAAAGATTGCAAGAGTAGCAGTTTAAATAATTGTAAATAAATATTTTTTTTTACTTTTCCATTAAATGCTTGTGTTTTAAAGCAATGGATAAGTTTTTGTTGCCGCGGTAATAAAATGAATGTGAAAAATTCACGTATCTGCATGGAACATTTTAGGCCGGAGGATTTTGATAACAAGTTGGAATATGAAATGGGTAAGTAAGTAAAGAATTAGTTCAATGAATATTTTCAAGTTGAAGAACCAGTCGAGCAAGGGTTGAATGACATGCAATATGATGGACTAGAAAACCTTGCGGACTACATTTGCCACAAATTAAAAAAAGATATTCCTGATATTGCCATATCAGGAAATGACACAACATATTCGTGGGTTAACCATTTATCTGAGGGAGGCTTATCAAAGCCAACGCAGAAAATGATGCAACAAATGCAGCAACTTCACGAAATATTTGAGGCAAATAATAGAGATGGCCTCCTAATTAAAAAACAATTTTAAAGTCTCTTATAGATCAGGCTCATCACATTCATTGTGATGAGAATATAAAAACTCATTTCTTCAGATCTAGATTATATTTTAAAATAAGAAATCTTAATCAAGATTTAGTCGGTAGCGCTAGGTCTCGAAAAAGAAAAATAAAAAAAATTATAAATTGAAATACTTGTTTTATTTATTGGTTTTACCCTTAGGTAACAACAAATATGGTGGGAAAGAGTGTTTAATTATGAACTCAGTCCATTTCTATAAAATATAATGCATTTTCGCTTCATTATATTGTTATACTTTCATTATATTTACAACTTTCGCGTTTTCTACAAGAAATCACATACTATTGCTATAGCACACACACACACACTGGCCACTTGTGACGTACATGCGCAGTAGATTTCAATTTTGTACAATCGTCTGCGTCATCTGTATTTCTTGCTTCATGCCTGGATATGGGCTTAAGTGGGGCAAAGCCACAAAGTCGAGCTGAAGTATGAAATACATAGTATAATTAATTATTATTAAGTATAATTTATTCGTCTTTCTTCTTAAATCGCTGCCCTTTCAAAACATCCCTTTAGAAAAATATCGGGATTTTTTTTTTTTAGTTTATCAGTGTAAAAAAAAAGATTCGTGAGATGTGGCAGTGCCAAAAATTATCAGTATGGTTTGTCTTTTCATCATTAATAAACCAACAAACGACAACCGCTTGCAAATTACTGAATTTTATTATCAAAACTCGTGCTGTGTGAGAAATGTGTTTTCTACCGCAAAATTGTCTACAGCGACGAAGCTCATTTTTGGCTCAATGATACGTCAATAAACTGAATTGTCGAATTTGGTTTAAAGAGCAGCCAGAGGCACCCTGAAAAGTGAAGTGTTTGATGCTGGTTTTGGGTTGGCGGCATCATTCTTCAAGAACGATGAAAATAGCAACGTTACAGTAAATGGAGCAAGGTACCATGTGATGATTACTGACTTTTTTGCCAACAATTAAAGAATTGGACTTGGTTCACATGTGGTTGCAACAAGACTGTACCACATGCGACACGGCATGCGGCGATACCATGCACCTATTGAGAGGAGAGTTTAGTGAGTAATTAATCTCCCACGCTTTGGCGCAGCCCATTGGCCGCCGAGATCATTCGATTTGACCCCACTAGGAATACGTGAAGTCTCTCGTGTGCAGGGACAAGCCAGCCACAATTTCAGCCCTGGAAAACAACATTACGGCTGCCATTGGTAAAATGCAGGCTGATATACTGGAAAAAGTAGCCAAAAATTGAAACTCACGGATGGACCATATACGGCGTAGCCGCGAGCAACATCTTCATGAAATAATCTTTAAAAAGTAAATAGTAGACAGGCATTTATTTATCGGCTCAAATAAATATTTCATTTGCAAACTTTCTGTTTTTTCCCCCCATTTTCAAAACCCAAAGGGTTAAAAAATTATCCTATACTTAAGTGAACAATTTTTCCAAACTAAATATTTTGAAAGAGGCATCATTTTTTTTACTGTGATGAAAAATAAAGATTTTTCAATGAATATACGAAATTATTTGCACTGAGAAAAATACAAGTCTCCGGAGATATCAAATACATACAAATGAGAATCTTTTCGAAACTTGGCAAAGAAAAAAGTGACTTATGCCACTTTTCAATTTAACGGCTCGTATATTTAATTAGTTATGACAAAAAAGCTTTTACTAACTGTAAATACGCTGAACTGTTGTTGTAATTATTAAAAATTTGCATAATTGATAAAAAAAAAAGTTTCATTAAAACGGGATGTGTGCAGTCAGTCATTAAATGAGTTTCATTTAAAAATAGTTCATTGCCTTAATGTCGACCAGAAAAGAGAGACACACACACACATATATATAAGCCTTATAAATATTTATATGAACGTTTTTTTTGTAGTTTATTTAAAAAATATTCACGTATTGATCATGATTCTCACACGTCTATAAAATTAATTAACAACGAAAATAACATTTTAATATTAAATTTAAAAAAAAATATTTTTATTATTTCTCGACAGTTATGTGGAAACGGATGATGCGGAAAACAAAATTTATCATTTTTTAACTTTATTCAAATATTAACAAACTTACTTTTGAACTTTTAAATACAATATAGTTAAATTAAATAATAAAATCTTAATTTAAATGAGTCATTGTTAACTGAACATATTTTGTACATAACCAAACTTGTTTTTAACTTTATTTTGCCGCGATCCGGTATTTTTTTTTTCTTTTTGGAACAGTTAAGAGTTGCCCGAAGGATTAGTTTTAAAACTTATTATAATCTTGAATCATCGCTTACACACAGCTGCAGAATAACGACGACATACATACATATTCTTTCATGTTTTTTTTTTAGTATGGAAACAAGGCAAACAAAGAAGAACCAGGCATTTAGATAACCATCAGTCAATATTAGGGAAAACAAAAATGTTATTGGAAATTTTACTATTTTTCATGCATATATAGCGGAAAAATAGAAAACTAGACAATGAAATACGAGGGTGGACCAATTCGTTATTTTTTGAAAATCCCGCGGAAATAAATGAACATTTCTGCACATGCAGCACAACAACTGTTCCCAGAACTGTGTTGCTATTGTCTAATAATGTCCAGAAGTCAAAGTGATTTTGATTACAGCAGTGCCAATATTGTTTCTCACGAAATTATAATTTCTTAGGGACGTATATACTTGGCAACCCTTACAAGAGTCAATCAACGTCATCTAACGGAAATTATGCATATGGCGTAATCTTTATTTCTATTATTCTAACTCACTACAATCGTTACTGTGAAGATGTCTGTCAAATTTTACGCATATCACAAACATTATATATTTGCAGCTATGCAAAGTCGCTCTTGCATTGTAAATATAAAAACATTCATTTTACGGAAAATCCCAAAACTATGTTAAGTTCCCGTCCACACCTGCATTTTTAGTTGCAGCAATTTTTGAGTTTGTAGGTGAGAGGAGTAGTGGGGAGTTGCGTGTACTTGCAATTCTCTTTGGTTTCATAATTCCGCACTCCTCAACTTAGAGTTAGAAAATTAAAAATACAGAATTGCTATATGTGGACACGAATGCATTTTCACAACAGAATTAACTAATATTGATAAGACAAAAACTACTTAAGTGGACAGGGACTAAGAGAAATGAAAATCCTAATTAGTCCCCTTTTACATTATGCATATTGAATAACAGAGAGACGAAGTTTGTAGGGGAAGGCCCGAAAAAGGTAGTGTGTAGTACACGACCGTCTCTACTAGACATTTTTTGTTTCTCTCTCCACTTTTCTCAATGTTCATCTTGTTGCTTGATATTATTATTTATCACATTACTATCATTTTAGAATTGTAAGCTGTGTATTATAACCTGCAATATAAATGAAAATAGAAATCAAAGAATTTCTGTCTGTCTTATACATAGATATGTATGTAAAAGGTTTGGGTTTTGGGAATTCAAAAAATGTCTGCCCTTCAATTCCATAATGTATAAGCCGACTTAGTACTAAGGGTATTTTGCACTATCACTTTCAAGGGAGGAAAGAGAGGTCATTCAAGCACAAGCGATGCGAACGTACTGGACTACCATTGTCAACAAAACCGAAAAATAGGAAACAACAAATTAGGAACAAAAAAATTGCATTTGTCCAAGAAAACAAATTCTTTTTCTTTTCTATATTGCACTGCACGGCTGCACACGTGTGTAGTCGACATGGTAAAAATCCATCACTTAGGCTATCTTTATCCGTCATATTCTGTGGACTTAGCCCCGCCAGTGAGTATTTTGTCATCCTATACCAAAAGAAATTTGTCGGCGGCAAGAGATTTAACTTCAACTATAAAATCATCGAACAAAACCTCCTATTTTGAGGACCATGAAAAATCCTACCAATTCTTTTTGTTTCAAGTGATTTTAAATCACGCAAAATATGAAAATCGCCATATTGACTGCCGATTTGAAACATTTACTTATTTTTTCAAAGTATTTCGCGTAGAATTTAATAAAAATGTTGTTAAAAAATGTTTTTTTTTTTTGGTCTTGTTTTCTCTTTATTTTTGTAATAAATTTGGGATTTATACACATAAATATTAACAAATTCCTAAGAACACAACTTGTTTCGTAAATAATAAATTTATGGCAACATTCTTTTTCTCTTTAGCAGTCTGCTGGTTTGTTTCTCGTGATATTTTCTGAGGTTGCCATCATGTTCTTTATTTAGTTCAAAATTTTTTTGTTAAAAAATGTAATACAAGTCAATAATATAGCCACTTTTGTGCACATTTAAAAATACATATAAGTGCAAAATGTAAACAATATTTATTAATAAAAACAGAGGCCATTGTTTCATTTTCGTATTTATATTTTTTTATACTAATATTTATTTTCACTCCTTTTTATGCTCTGTGAACTTTTGTTTGACGGCAACTTTTAAAGGCAATTACAGCGAATGGACTCGCTCCCGGCATTATTACTTAACATTTTAATTAAGAATGTAATAAATTAAACAAACAAAAGACACATCTAAAAAATCAGATGTTTACGAAAATTACCACGCCGGAAAGCATAAAACAAATTTAAATGGCCAAAATGATTATCTCGCATTAGTTATTTTAAAACGGTTGAGTTATTTAGCGGATTTATTGCTCCGCCCTCGAATATTGTGGTTGAAATCTTATCTTAAAGAACAAATTTTAAAAGTAAATAATTTTCTATTTTTTCTATGTTTTTGTTAAATATAGCAAATACGCATTACTTTTTATTTCTAATTATCTAATCTCAATAAAATAATAAAATTTAATCTCGTGCTGGTTTATATTCCGCTGCAATCAGACTGAAATTATACAACTTTAATATAGATAAGATAAAAGCTTATGTCTATACATATGCATATACCTATGTATATAACCAACCGACCCATTAGTAATTCATAAAAAAATATTTTTTATTAAAAAAAATTCTAAGAGTTTAGTACCTAAATAGCCGCTTACGACAAAGGCAATCGTAAAATATTTTCACACTTTTTTCAGTTAGTTTATATTCGATTTATTTATTACATATTATTATTTATTTAATTTTAGAAGTTGGACCACAATTCCGACTGCAGATTATATGTAAATATATGCAGTGAAGCTTTCTCATCTTCTCTATTAATTATTCATTAATATACATTATTTCATTAATGTTAATGTTAAATTTTATTTATTATATGCATTTATTATTTCACTTTTTTTATTTTCTCTTCATTGCGCAAAAATTACAAAAGCCAGTGTTTTGTTTAAAGGAATATATGGCAACATTGTTGCGAGAGTGGCTGCTCCAAAATTAGAACAGAATCTATCTCCCATATGCAATACTTATGTGTTTCAGCAAATTTTTTTTTTAATTCTCTTTTTAAAATACATTCGTGTTCACACATTGAAATTGTATGTTTGCAATTTTAGTTGTTTCTTAAGCTGGGATCACACTAACGGCGCAAATAACACAATTTGTGATGATTATTATAGTGCTAAGTCGGCACACATTTTAAAACATTGCATGATTTATTTTTGATTGTCGCCATTATCGTCACATATTGTAATAAATTTTTTTCGTTTATATCGTCCAAAATAAAATTGTCATTACTAATAGGTACAATATGGTCACACTATCGTACACGGATAAATAAAATCATATGTATGTTTTTATTTTATATAAGTGTAAAAGTTTTATTTTGTAATGTGTTCCTCCAAAATAGCTATGGATTCATGTATACTGGCGTCAATGATAAAAAAAAAAGTAAATAAAAATAAATGGATTCACAAGAAGCGAAGCATATTGGTTGGAACAAAAGAAGCACAACATAATGGGCGAAAGAATGAACGAGATTTTCTGCAACAAAACAGCTGGTTTTAAGCCAGGGATAGCAATATAAGCACTATTTACCATATACCTTTTTACTTTGGTTTTAATAATTATGATGACAATATAACCCGAAAGCGATTCGTATATACATATGATTAGGTAACATTTTTTTTTAATATTAAACTTATTTCTTTTATTATTTTAAATATTTTTTATTATCTGCACCAGTTGATGTAATTTAAAATGGCTTTTGTCATCTCTGAATCCCACAATGGACACAAACAGCTGAAACTGCATGCAAATTCAGTTCTCATGAAACATGACGAGCCTTAATTTCCCCAATGCTCCCGGGCTCTTTAGCCGTGTTATAACGAATGGTGTTTATTTGGGATTACACGTCGATGAGGTCAAATTTTACATGGAAAACAAAAACGAAATGTTACAAATCTTAAAAATGTCTTTTTATCATACAAAATGAAAGTTTATAAAAGAGAGGGACACGTACTCCAAAACCACTCGTAGCTCTCTTTAAATTTACATTTTGTATGTTTTCAAAGTAATAAAGTTTTACTTCGTCAACGGGGGTATTTCCGAATAGAAGCCAATGTATTTCTAGAAATTATTGGGAGTGTTAATGAATTTAAACCGAAATATTAAAAATATGTACATATGTCGCTACCAACTGAAAGAGTATATTGAAATGTATTGAAACTGTCAACTGCCTACACACACACACACTGGCCTTCAACCGATAAATATGAAGAATACTAAATAGTGTTGCCAGCTACTTTTTGACCAAAGTGCGAGACTAAAAACGAAAATTTTTTCTACAAATCGTACAAAATAGTGGATATATAATTTTGTAAAAATTTTCTTCTTTCCAGTTTTTAAATTATTTTTAATTCAACGCTAAATACGTACATATGTATGTATGTATGTAAAGTACGTATGTATGGTAAAGTAAATTAAACAACTTCTTTGATAGACATCTGAAAATAGTACAAACATTATATATGTAAGTACATACATAAGTATGTAAGTATGTTAATATGTATGTATGTTTATGTATGGCGCAATAAACACAACTCAATGCCAAAAGTTCATTCAGTTTAGTTGAATTGAGTTTGCCATGTCATCATTTCATGGCTTAGTCATGACTATCATTACTAACTACATACATATGTATGTACTTACATAGTAGTATGCCGCTCAAAATTACGAGGAGTGTTAGCGAAGCAACCTCCTGACAAGAAAACAAAGGAAACTTATTTTTGGTTATGACGGGATGTACATAATGAACACGTGAAATTTTTTGGAAAGAACAATTTGTTCAAGAAGAAAAATAGTTATTAATGCATGTATGTACATACATATGTATGTATGCTTAAGAAAGTATAAAAACAGAGGGATGCATAAATATTTTCTTTGCCATGTTGCCAAAATTCTTTTATTATGTTGCCTCCATCTATCTTGCCATCCCTCGCCATCAGCTGATTTACATCAAGCGAAAGGAAATGAAAGATTGTGCCAACTTTATGCGTTTTTTAGTTTGTGCAAAATTTATGGCACTTTGACAAAAAGTTTTTTTTTCATTCTATTTCTGCTATATTTAGTATTTTTTGTTGGTGCATTTCATTTATTGTATGTCGGCTAAAAACAGAATTTGTTGCAGTCTTGTAGTAATTTGTATGTACGTACATACATATATACTATAATTTTCAATTGATTTTTATGTTTTTTTTTCTGCAAAAAAGTATTTAAGTAAATAAATCATCGAAAAATATGGATGAAAAAAATTAACGAGAAAACGTCTGTTTTTGGCAAACCATTTTAAAAATAAAAAATTTTGAGAACAACAAGCATCAGAAAATACAATTAGTATGTATGTAGGTATATTTTTTGAATTTCGGGTACTTGAAGTATTAAGAAAGTGGCAATGCGGCGTCATTTTTATAAGACTATTGCAATAAAACAATTTGCTAATTACAAAGTAGGTACACTTAATTGAAAATGAAAATTATTTGTTTGAAAGAAAAATAAGGATTGTAGTCTATATGGTATATGCATCAGGTTAGAAGGAAAAAGTTCATATTATTTATTTATATGGAGTTTGACAATGTTAGACCAAACTTTAGTAACTGGCCATTGGTGCCAACTCTACCACTTTTGGGGTAGATCTCCCACTTTTGGATAACGTGATCAACTCTACTACTTTTCGAAAAAAGAATCGCATGATAAATAAAATCTGTAATCGTACTTATAAAATCAAGTGGTTTGGTTTAATAAATAATTTTATAATGAGTGGACGTAAGAACAAAAAAGGAACAAATTTTTCAGCTAGTATAACAACAGAAGCACTATGACAAAAATATATTTCAAGTTGTGGGGAAAGGAAGAAGATATCCCGAGGTTTTCTTAGGCTTCCTTGTAAAATAATTCTTATCTAGAAATGTCAATTAAGTTCATGATCTTATTTTTATAATGCTAGAAACTTAGTTTCAGTCTTTGATACATACAATGCAATCGCAGAGTAAACCATAAACAAAACATAAAAAATGTTAATATTTTGGGAACTAAAAAGAGAAAAAATTTTCAGTAGGAAACAGAACTACAGACGTGGGGAATATAAATGAAACATGGCAATATTTTCTAAAATGTTCCCTCGTGTATAGCCGGTATATGATGAGACTAGCTTTAATCACTTGTATTCATTTTTGTGAGTTATTTGTTAATCTCCTGTTAGGAGCAAATTATATTAATTATAATCAAACTCCTTTTCAATATACATATTGTGAACGGCCTGTATGAAAATTGGTTTTTATAATTCGAAACCATAAAGTATTTAAGAATGTCTATAAAAAATTTAGTTGATTGTTTATAAATTATAACTTTATCAGTTACAAACGTTGGTAAAATATCTTTACATAAGTATATGGTAACACTTACCTATGAATTGGCGATGCACCAGCTGGTAACCTTTGTTGCTGATAGGCAGACATATTCGGTGCTTGCTGTTGTTGATTCGACTGTGCTTGTGAATGCTGAGAATGATGTTGGGGTGGTTGATTGGACGTTGGTCCATTATCGGAATTTTGGGATTGTTTTTGTTGTTGCTGCTGTTGTTGTTGTTGTTGCTGTAACTGATGATGGTGATGAAGTTGCTGTTGATGATGTTGTTGCTGCTGCTGCTGCTGCTGCTGCTGATGTTGTTGTTGTTGATTTTGACCACCATTAGGTGGCGGCTGTGGACCACCGACCTGTACTGATGAACGTATGGCTGCTTCCATTTCATGCCGAAATATCAATAGTAATTAAGTTGTATTACTTTAACAGCTGATCAATAATCTTAAACCACAACATCATGCACTTTCTTTATTTATTAATTTATTTAGAGATGCAATTTTATTATACAAAAACTGACAACACACTCAACTCTATACATACACTGACTATGTATAGGACTTCCGACATGAAGTACTAGGAAATATTTTACTAAAAGATTTTAGAGGCGAATAATGTACGATGTTTTAAAAGAGATATGGGACCGAGTAATTTATTTCACAAGCGACACACACACACTCCGATATTTTCAACGTTCGTTCAGCCTTCCTTTTCTGGAATAATTTTGTTAATTTTAATCAATATTTTTTAACAATGGACAGCACTGTAAGCAACATGAATTATTTTGTATTTTTATTTATTTCTAATAAATTTCGAAATGCTCTGCTTTTAGTTTTGGTATTAAATTTATATCATTTTTATATGTTGAAATTATTGATTAAATTTGTGTAATATTATATTTTTACACCTTTTATAATTAAATACCTACGATGCATAATATTGAATATTATTTCATAAATAATTTATATATTGAAGCTGGTATAATTTAAGACTTATTCAAAAACGCTTTAGGTATTTTTTTTATATATTTACTTTTTTGCATTATTTTCCGTTTACACTT
Organism: Phania funesta; assembly: GCA_963932375.1. Lineage (NCBI taxonomy): Eukaryota > Metazoa > Arthropoda > Insecta > Diptera > Tachinidae > Phania > Phania funesta. The sequence goes on from OZ010655.1 coordinate 64,232,436, forward strand.
ATTTTATTTTATTTATTTTTTTAGCTTTAAGCCTTAAAAACTATAAATTTTTTTTATATATTTTTAATTTAAACCCCCGTCTTAAAGATTTATTTTGTTATAATTTCAAATATATTTTTTTATTATTAATTAAAATTATTTATATATTCATATTAAGATTAATATTTTGTTATATAATTTTTTATATTAAAAAAGAACACAAGTTTTCTCCAGTATTATAAATTTTCACATTTGTATTATAGTATGCTATAATATTATTTTAAAAAAATTTTTATTACACATAAATTGGAGAAATCATTAAAAATATTTTCACATTCTGAAAAGGAAAGAAATTTTTATAAATTAGCTTTTCTAAGGCAAATATAAGAAATTAAGTTTATTTTAAATTAAAGGCTTTTGAATTCAAAGAACTTTTGTAATTTGTGAATATTTTTTTTTTACATTCTTCTAAAGTTTTTTGTAAGTTTTTTAATCCATTTGAACTTTTATTTTTGCACTAGTTAATTAACTTCTTTAAATAATTTCACGGTATTATAATATTCACTGTGGTTAAACCTAAGAAATTTTTAATTTAAATAAATTTAACATTTAAAAATAGTTGTTTTACTTAAAACAAAAAAAAAATCACTTTGTTAAACCACTGTATAGTATAGCGTATATTCAATTCATAACAGTTCCGTTGTCATTGTTTTTTTTTAACATAACGTAAGGTTTTTTACCATACAGTGTTGCTAGTGGAGAAAAACACACACACACACACAGTCAGACGCGTTTACACTTAAAACTCTCGACAGTATATTTTATTACAAAGAATAAACTTGATTTGATTCCAAAAATTTTAAAATTATTCAATATTTAATAGAACTATGTATAAAATTTAACAATATATCAATAAAATATAAAAAAAGTAGGTTTAACGAATTATTTGTTATGATCTTAGGTACCCTACACGCATATACTATTTCGTTGTCTTTTTTAATTTTTGCAGTTTTTTTTTTCAAAATGATTATTTATAACAACTTTCGTATGCTCTGCGAAGCGTTGTAATAATTACCAATATGCTATGTACATACATAAGTACATATGTATGTATCTAATTATAAATATTTGTTGGTTTTGTAAACAAAATTTGCACAGCTACAATGTAAGAGAAAAAACACTGAAAATAAACAAAACAAGCAAATAATTCATGTTAATAAAAATAATATTACATAATAACATTTATAAAATATTAATTTTCTAGTAATGCTTATATATACAGTGCTGGACAATTCAATGGAAACTTTTCTAAAAATTTATTTATTTGTTTTTAAAAGTCGAAAATCAGAAATTATTTCTGTAGAAACTTAACATTATTTTAGAATTTCATTTTATAGATTGTTTTTGCTATATTAACAAAAAAAAAATAACATAAAAATAACATAGTTCTAAAATTATAAAGAAAAATTAAAAGTATCAAATTTTGAGGTATTGACAAAACAATGGAAACTTAAAATTTACTCCAATAAAAACCTTCGGCCTTTTATCAAAAATTAATATTTTGTTGGGTATCCTTTGTTTTTAATTACTGCATCACAGCGACGATGCATTGACCCAATTAATTTGTCAATTGTATCCTTTGGTACCTTTTGCCATTCACTCAAAACTGCATTGGATAAATCTTCCTTCCGTGTGTAATTTCGAGTTCTTATCTTGCGTTCTACAATTTCCCATAGATTTTCTATGGGATTGAGATCCGGGGATTGGGCAGGCCACTTCAAAACACGGACCTCATTGGATTGTAACCAGTCAGTTACAACCCTAGAGGTGTGTTTTGGATCATTGTCATGCTGAAATCTCCAAATTAGTGGCATGTTCTCCTCTGCATATGGATACATTATGTCGTTTAAAATGGATCTGTAGCCGACACCAGTCATTGTATCCTTAATAATGTGAATTGGGCCCATTCCTTGCCCAGAAAAACAGCCCCACACCATAATATTGCCACCTCCAAACTTGACTGTCTTGCTTGTGTACTTTGGGTCTAGTCTCTTTCCCTTTGGCCGCCTTACAAATGATCTTCCATCATTGCCCCTTAAATTATATTTGGACTCGTCTGAAAAAAGGACAGTGTTCCATTTCTCTTTAGACCAATTTATGTGCTCTCTGGCAAATTTTAAACGAGCAGCACGGTTTTTCTCCGATATCAAAGGTTTTTTCGCAGGGCGGAAGCAACCAAGACCAGCCTCGCGGGCTCTACGGCTAATTGTTCGAGAGCTAACATCCAATCCAAGAACATTTTTAACCTCTCTTGATGCCATTTGGGGGTCTTTTTTGAACTCTCTTGATATTAAATTATCCTGTCTTGGAGTAGTTTTACGTGGTCTTCCTCCTGAATGCAGAGTTTTAACAGTACCCGTTTCACGAAATTTCTTGATAATCTTCGAAATTGCTGATTTATTCATCGAATATTTATCACAAATAGTTTTTTGTTTTAATCCAGCACTAAAATCATTTATTATTTTTATTTTTAAATTTTCACTTATCTTGACTCTAGCCATTTTTAGTAATTATGTATTCAAGATTCTTGTGTTTAAAATATTTGAAAAAAGAAGCTGGCAAGAGAGTAATTTAAAAAATAACGGTAAATTATTATGCATTTTGCCTCGTTTTTTCATCAATACATTTTGCTTTAGTCATCTTTCGTGCAGAAGTGTAAAAGTTTCCATTGTTTTGTCGAACCCCAAAAATTTTATACTTTTAATTTTTCTTTATAATTTTAGAACTACGTTATTTTTATGTTATTATTTTTTTGTTCATATATCAAAAAGAATCTGTAAAATGAAATTCTAAAATACTTGTTAAGTTTCTTTAGAAATAATTTTTGATTTTCGACTTTTAAAAACAAATAAATAAATTTTTAGAAAAGTTTCCATTGAATTGTCCAGCACTGTATGTATATATACATATGTACATATGTATATATACATATGTACATATGTATATAACTCACCTCCCCCCTTAGTTACTATTTAAATCGCCATTTTGTTTTAATCAATTAATTTTAAAGTATTAATAATTTCAAAATCTTCCAAATTAATTTAAGTAAGACGAAAATGTAGAAAATAATTTTGTTAAGAAATTTTTATTAAAATAATGCTTTATTCCAATAATTATTATACATATGTATGTATGTATGTAGATAGATTGGTTTAAGGCAGGGTCCGCGCAAATAATCATTATTTTTCAAATTCCAACCACTAAATTCATAATCAAATGGGAAGAGAGAAGAGCAAAATATACTACGGAAATGTTAATTCATAATAGAAGCAATGGGAAAAGGTAATTTTTCCAAGGGAATTGTTGTTCAAAACTAGGCTGTAAAGCTTCATATAAGAATAATTTTTATTGCCAGATTTGGGGTTTGCATACTATGTAAAGTACACATAGCATGAAAAACCCAAATCCAGCAATAAAAATTAGTAATGATCAACTTCGTACATGTTCAATTATTAACATTTTTCCCTAGGGCACCAGTTTACTTACGTACCAAAATGTGTAATCGAATGTGTCAATAATCAGAATTCTTGGTAAAACCGGCATATATCCCAAAAACTATAAGTAGACACATTTGCCAAATATTCGAAAATTCAGAAAAAAATTTAAAAAAATTCGCAAAAACATCCAAATTAACATTTTGGAATTTTTCACAAAATTAAATTTTAACCAAAAGTCTGTACTAAAAAATAATACGCTGTACAAGAAAAAATTACATTATAAATAAAAACAAGACAAGAAAGTATGCTTGATAAAATAAATAAAATAATTTGGATATATTTATTTACATACATACCTACATATAATTATTTTCTTTTACGTTTTAGTCAGCTGTTTTTGTTACAAAGGTTTTGAGAAGCATTTTAAATAAAATCGTCTGATTTCGATGTAATTTAAAGGCACTATGCATGTACATACATAGTACATAAGATAAAAATAGTATCGGGAAAAATGATATAAAAAACAAAATTTCATTAAAACAAATTAACAACATAAAAAAAGGAATACCTACTACCTACAACAAAAGTGAAATAGGTAAATATGTACATACATACATATGTACGTACATATAGAGGTATAATAAAGAAATAAAAAATGCACACAAAGGAAATTCTTGTTTATTGTTTTTTTTTGTTTGTATTTTAATTAAATAAAATTTAAACAAATTCAAATAAGAGAAATGCCTGATTGCCAAATTTCAGCAAAATCCCCACAAACAAACGCATTTAAAACAACATGATGATGTTCATAATGAAGTTGTTGGAGCTGTGTAGAATATTTTTTTCCTTTCAGTAAAATTTATACATACATACATGTGGATATACATAGCAGTAAAATGAGAAAGCTTAAAAAGCAAAAACGCGTAACGAGTTCAAAAAACAACACAGCTACAATAAATTGCAAAAGTGTGGAAACACACTAAAACATATTCTTATATACATGCATACAGAATTGTATACATATCCATATATACTTATATGTATGGATGTTTCGTATGAATGTTGAGAGAGCCAATGCTCTGTTGTCAAATTTCACCCATGTGGAAGGCACTATTATAATAAAGTTAAACCAGCAACAACCATGCACATGTGTGTATATACATCCACACACTTATGTAAATAGGCTTAAAAATCTAATAAGGCAGCAAAGCTAAAAATCCAACCAGTACAACACCAACATCATCATCATTAATTCCAAACAATATAATATAGTAACAATTTGTAATAAAAAAAAGGCCAAAACAAAACTACACATAACCACGCAATGTATGCATGTGTTTTAGAAAGAGGAAGAAGAAGCATTAATTTATAATAAAAAAAAAAATACGTGTATGCTAAAAAGCAGAAGAAGCATTAAACATGTTGCCGGGGCGCACATGTATGAACAAATAATAACGTGATTGTAGATTTTACAACGACTGACGACGACTCAACGATAAAGACCTAAAAACAAAAACACAGAAACAGAAGACAATAACAACAAAATCTTTACAACAAAAAATAGTATCAAAATATGAAAAAGGCTGAAGAGAGCAGAGTTGTAGACGGAGTCGTAGTAGTTGTTTACAATGAATACAATGCAAACTCTATTATTTACAACTCACATCAATAAAGTTTGGATAAATGCCTGACATTCATTCTGACTCGACTGACGTTTCACAAATGAAAAGAGGATGGTCAAACAAAACAACGGTCTGACAAATGTTTGGACGGACTAAACGAAGGCAACATACAATTTTAATGGGTTGAATGTATATCATATTGACGTGTTTAGACTTTTTAAACACGATTCTCTTAAACTTGCCCAAGCATGCTACATATTCACGAATTCACAGTGGCCTTGCTACACAAAAATTATAAACATTGATGGAATAGAACTTAACTCTTGAAAATACACACATAAATAAGTACGTTTTTGCGGTAACTTAGACACTGCAAGTATGTACATATGTATATCAGTGATTGCAACACGTAACACTTTTGTGGTACTCAACTCTACTACTTTCCGAGAAAAGTCTACAATTCTTTTTGTTTTTAAAAAATAATGCTACCGATTTTTTTAAACTAATACACTCATATTTCTAAAATTAAAATGGCGATAATGCACAAAAGTTGCCTTTACTGAGCCAGTTTATTAGAAAACTGTTCGTCGTTGAAAAAGAGTATTTTTAGCAGACAATTTATTAAAAACTTCTAGTAGATACTAGCTATCAATAAACGATTTATCAACGTGATCGCTGAGCAATATACACCGACAGCATTACATATTATTGAATAAAATTATATGAATATTCTAGTAATATTTTTCCTCATAGAACTTGAATAACGATATCAAGAGATTTCTTAAATTTTCACTTGTTCCGAAAATAAAGCTGGTAGATCTCTACTACGTTTTATAAGAAGAATTGATGGAATTTATTTCTTTTTTAAATCGAGTCTACCTCTAAGACAGATTTCGGGTTGGCATCACTGGTCTACATGCATATGTATATACTTCTTTACATGACACTTTTCTCTTTTCCTTTTTTTAGTGGCAGCACAAATGCTATAATTGATCTGTGGGCTTACTGTGTATTTCTATTCGAAAGAAACAATTTCGAAACACAATGTATTAAGCATACACATGGCCGTCAGCTGCCAGGCGCTAAGATATACATCATTCTCTCCATTACCGGGGACCGTAAGATTCCGATAGGAAGCCTTGTCAGAGGTGGTGAAATTAATCTCTGCAGGAACTCCGGTGTTTATTGGACATTGGAGGAATTCTGAAGTGATGGATAAGAAAAGTTTGCAAGGGGCGGACGGGTCAGTCACATACTTCTGAGCAACAGGCTCGGACGATCGCCCACATTATGTGTGAATGTCCAGCACTGTCTAGCATAAGGATTAGGACCACGGGCCATGGCGGACCTACGCCTTAGATAAAAGGGGATCGAAAAGGGACCCATAAAGATAGCGGTCTGCTTCGATATCCCCCCTACATTAATTACGCAGTAAATCTCTGGCCTATTTGTATATCTATGTTTATGTAGCTACATATATCGAAAATTGAATAACATAAAGTTAAAACTTTTTAGAAAAGTACCGCAATAGAGACGTAAACCTAATTGTAATTTGTTATAAGCAGAACTTATGGCTGTTTTAACAGATGTTTTTAACAGACGCTTACAAGCATAATATTTATTTAGCATATGTAGGTACATACCCCTACACCTACATATCGCACACCCGCTTCAAAACCGCCACTACGCAAAATTCCTTGATTTTGAGTTAATATATGGAAATTGCTTATTATTAATTTATCTACACATACGACAAAAACCTGCCTTGTTTTTGTTATATATTTTTGAATGCACACTATTAAGCATATACTTAATTAATTAATTCCTTTAATGCTTTTTAATTTTATCTTGAAAGAATAATAATCAGTTTTTTTCAATATTGTTCATTGCTTTCACTTACTTTACGTTTATAATTCAGCAAAAAAAGTCAATAATATTTTATACGCTTAGAATCAGTTTTTTGCGTTCACTGAAAACTGACAAATATTATATTGTCTCCTTTAAATTGGGTGTGCGATATTGTACATTTGAATCGAAACAAATTTCTAATTTATTTTAATATTTTAAATTTAATTTTCAACATTTTTTTTCGCTGCAAATATAATCAAATTATGTGTTTAGCGTATAACAGAGATTCTAGAAAATATTAATTCCTTTAATAATAAGTTGAGAGAAAAGGGATAAAGTCGACAGATCTGGTTCATGGAATGTAATTTTGTATACGTAGTGTAATGATAAAATGTATATTTTCATTTCATATTGAAAGAGTTTTTTATTTATATTTATAATTATGTACTTATATAATTTCATTAAAATTTGGCCGTGACTATGCTCTATCGCGAATTAAGCGATTAATATTAGCTTCCAGCTGGTTAATCGTATCTGGCTTATCGACGAACACTTTTGACTTTACCTAACCCTAAAATAAATCCAAAGGTGTGATATAACACAAACTGTTCGGCCAGATTACAGGTCCGGAACATCAGCTGCTCAGCAAAAGTAGCGCAGCTCCTTTCTTGCCAAAAACATATGTAAGTATGTCGCCGTCATCATGCGCTTCAATTACAGACAACAGAAAGTCTGTTACCATGGTTTGGTGGTAACTGCTTACGGCGTCAAATTGATTGGTCACAGGTCACGGGCGACACCTCGGTCAGGATATGGTCTATTCAATTAAAGTTCATTGTTTTTGGAAACAATTTATAATTTCCTCATAAAGTGGTATTCGGTCTCTACCGAACGAAGGTGTATGTTAATATTCCAAGTTACTTAAATGAGAATAATTTTTATTGTAACATCTATATATGTATATCTATATAAGAGAGTGATGTTAGTTACTACGCTTATAACTCAAGGACCTGGACCGATTTCGATTATGAGTACCGATTCGGTTAGATCTCCACCCAAAAAAGGATAATACCCAAGAAAATTCCGCAAATTTTCCCGAAAAAAAAATTATGAAGAAAAATTATTTCCCCATACATTTTCTATGGAGCGATTCTACAACGCCATCTTACCTCAAGAACCCATAAAAACGAACATTATTTCAAATGCTGGTTCCGTTATTGCCAGTAGATGGCGGTGTGCGCATCAACTTCTGACAAACAGAACAGTTGAACAGTTTTTCAAATTTTTATCACCTTAAGACAGTTATTGTAAATAAATTTGATTAAATACATTTATTGTTTTGAAGCGATTTTTTGTTAATTTGCTATTACCAGCGAAAATAGACGTTAATTTCGGATTGTGCAATTAATTTTATTTCATTTCATAATTATTTCATTCAGAGTGCTAATTTTAGTGTGGAGTTCTATTTTCAAACGGTAAGTTGCAATGAAGTTGTTTATTTTCCCATACATTTTCTATGGAGCGATTTTACAACGCCATCTTAACTCAAGAACATTTTTAGGCAAAAAAAAAACGTTTGCCGGCTCACCTAGTTTAATAAATATGTATGTATGTAAGTATATATGTACTTATGTAAAAACGAACTTGTAATTAAATACATAAGTATGTACGTATTAAATTTGTAAATTTGTGCATAAATATTGTACCTAGATAGGTACATAAGTATGTACTTACATAGATTCAACACAAAATTTTGTTAAGAAAAATTTTCGCATTTCTGGGTTTTTATTAGGGTTACCAATTTAAAAACTTAAAAACTTTAGCAAATAAATTTATACGTTTTTGAAAAAATTTATAGATCTGTTTTTGTTTAACATCAAGTACTTTATTTGTCATAATTTTTTTATTGCTATATGACCACTGTATGTATGGTGTGAGAATCATGAAAGCAAAATGAAAACTGGCAACGTTGCATTAGCAGACTATTTAGCCAGGCAATTACAAGCAACAATATATTAAATCAACAACAATATAACAGCAACAACATGGCAAACAACACACCCAACACAACAACAAGATTTCTACTGGCAAAAATTCAAATGAAATATTAAGAAAAAATAAAACAAACAAAACAAAAAACAGCAAGTGTATGTTTTTAATAGAAAATAATAAACCGGCTATTAAGAGCTTGTTTGCTTGTGAGAGAAAAATTGAGTTTTATTTGTAAACATTTAGTACAACGCGTGTGTGTACATATGTATGTATAAAAGTATGTATGCATGTATGAATCTATATTCCCACAAAGCAAATGTTCAAAGATTAATCAAAATAATCGAACGAAACACGAAATAATAACAACTGCAAAATAATATTCCAAACAAAAAATTATTGTGGGTACATATGTATGTATGCAGTTCTTTTTGTGCTAAATAGATTTGAAATGTGACCGAAAAGTATTAAATCGCATAATACATATGTATGTACATACATACATACTGTAACACATAAAACTGTTCATACATACGCCATACATTTTTCAACAGGCAAAATTATATTGTGTGAATCTTTGCAAAAGATTATAACAAAAAAAAAATCCTAATTTGTTTTGTAACACGTGCTTTTTTGACACTAACACAGGTGGAACACAGCATACGCCAGGAATGCGTGGCCAAGTGGTTCTTGGTCTCTAGTATGCGAACTATGGGACAATCTCCAGTTTTAATACAGACTTATCCGTGCATGTGGAGGTCGGTGTGGATGGACATCTTTTCCCCATTACAGGGATGAATCAGAAATCCTTTCAAAGAGGCGGAGAGGTTTATATCTAATAAAACTACAGTTTTAATTGGTCAAGGGAGAAATCCGTAAGGCGGACAAGACTGCCTCGCGAGGTGTGGACGTGTTAGTCTACGAAGTACTCCTTAGGAAGAGACTTAGGCGGTAGCGCATTTTGTGTGTGAATGTCCAGCACTGTCTAGCATAAGGGTTAGGACCACGAATTTAAACTTGTTAAATGCGAATGCCATGGTGGACCTAAACCTTAGAAAAATGCTAGCAAATTACAAGAGACTCCGTGAAAATAATGGGATTTAAAGCCGTTAGCTTCCTTCGTCAAAGATACCTAAAATCAACATTGTAAAAAGTGGTCAAAAACTACCTCAAAAGTCGATCGACTGCAACCAATCTATAGGTGGTCATTTAAATGACATTGTATTTCGTACGTAATGGCAAAGTTTCATCGAAATCATAGATTTATGTGTATTTTATTTTACTTTGCTTTATAAATCGAAAAATTAATAAATCTCAAGATCGAAAAAATATACTTTAAGCGTAGCTCTTCTATGTCTAAAATTTGGAAAAAAATAGCTGAAAAAAAAGCATTGAACACAAATTTTTACAATCGATTTTAAACTAGCTTTCCGATTAACGCAAGAAACTTTACTTTTTTTCACATAGTTTAGAACTGATTGACAACACAATAATTCGGGGTTGGAGGTAAAAAAATTTTTTTTTTTTATTATCGGTTTAATTTCGGTTTTTAGCGACAAATTAGTATTTTTTTTTTTAAATTTGGTGAAATAAATTTTTTTCGATGATTTTTTCGTGAAATATTAGTACCTATAATTACGATATTTTTAACAAAAATCAAAGTAAAATTCCTCGTTTTAAGTGATTTAATTTTTATCTGTAAAATTTCGATTTGCGATGAAATTTCTAGTTTCTTTCTTGCGACTTTTGCGAAAATTTATAGCTTCTGTGAATTTTGCTGTAAATTTTATGGTGAATTTTTTTGATATGTGGTAAGCTGTAAAATGTTCGGTGATGGATAACATAGATTCTTGCTAAAATTCTCCGTTTTTTTTTTCGTTTTGAATATCGAAATATTGATGAAGTTTTGACCATTTAGTGGAAACTTTAAATACCTATTTGTTGAATTTCGTCAAAGTCGCAGAATTTCTTTTCATATATTATTTATTTATTTATTTTTTTTTTTTGCAAGATTCCACTTTTTTTAAATTTTATTCGTTTGTTAATTTATTGTTCTATTTTTGGTAATTTTTTAATTTTGTGGTTAGTTTTAGACCTTGGATTACTGCCGTATTTCGGTAAAATATAGACTTGTAAAATTTCGTTTTTCTAATGTTAATTTTTTTGGTTCACTTATTTCATAAAATGTTGTTTTTTGCTGAAAAGACTTTTTGGGAAAATTTCAATATTTTGGTGGAAATTTAAAGTTGAACGTAAATTAGGGAACTTGGTAATTTTCAGTTTTTATGGTAAAATTTCGGAATCATTTTAAAAACAGAATTTGTTGTAATTTAAAATATTCGAGTTTTTGGTAAATTTTAAATTCATTGTAAAATTTTGAATTTTTAGCAATTATTTGAGTTTTTTTATAAATTTTATTTTACGGTGTTTTAATTAATTTTTAATACGGTTCATCACATAGGTCAGAAAGTTTTCAATGGTCATCATGTAGTTTGTTTCTATAGGTAGACATGATAGCCAGTTCACTACAGATTAAGAATAACGTTCCCCCGAACACAAAAATTTTTTTTATCCATATCTCGGGAATTTGTGGTGTGATTTTGCTGTCTTAATTTAATATAGGTAGGCCTTGCAAAAACTTCATTTAAGCATCGAATATAGACGGAGAAACGGAGTTTTTCAAATAATCTCACGGGTCTATAATCATCCAGAATATAGTATATATTGTGTCATATATCGCCTTTCCTCAAAACTTTGGTCAAGGATAATAAAAATGTAAATAAATTATAAAATAAAGAAAATAAACAGTTTAACTCAAAATTGATTACGAAATAATAAAATGTAGCCACATCCAGCTGTGTACGACAGTTGCAAGTGAAAAGAAGGAACAAAAAATCGAAAACAACAAAAATATTTGAGAGTTTACTTAAGACAAACAACAACAATAAAAAGCATTGAGAAAATAAGTATACAGCTGTTTAAACTTCCCCGTTATCTACTTATATACATATTAACATACATTTGTGTGTCATTCTCACAGCTTCTACACATACACATGCATGCATACGTATTACCTTTTTCGTGATTATTATGTTTGTTATCGATTATCGTGTAGTCAAAAAAGGCAAAAATTGTTTTCGTCGCAATATGCAAAATGAACTAAATTTACAAAAGAAATTAATTTGCATGATGGTTTTTGCTTTAATTTCGGAAATTTAAAAAAAAATTTAAGGCTTTATTTACATTTGCCTTCGTCACATTTACTTTTTTCACGTTAAAAAAAAACTTGAAAAAAATCAAAGTTAAATTACACCAGAGTCGGCATAACTAGCGAGACATAAAGGAATGGAGAGTTTTTTTCCTTTTTTTTCTGCAGATAATTCTTTCTTTATATTCAAGTGGCGGAAATGTTTGTGTGGAAACATGAGAAATAAAATTGAAAAATATGGTTTTTTGCAAACTATTGCAAACTGTTATAAAAATGTTTTCGACGTTTAATAGGAATAGGGAGAGAGAGTGTATGTATATAAATAATCTGAACCGCAAATTTTATAGCTTTTAATTAATTATAAAAAAAAATATTAAATAAAAAGTATGTTTGTTGAAATTAAAATTTCTATAAACTTATTTGAAGCAGTTTTTTGAATTCTTGTAGTTAAATATTTTAAGAAAACTATTTCCATGAATCTCTGTTGCATATTAAAATCAACAACAACGACCAGCATTTGTAAAAACAATAAGAATTGCTGTCAGTGATGATTGGCAGAAACAAGGTTGGACAGACGAATCAAACATTTAATTTTTTGTACCTGATTGCCCTAAATTTATTTGTACATATGATGCCAATTCCCTAATTGTCGATCATAATGAAGGTGGGGAAACATAATTTTTGTTGATGTTTTTGAACAGTACACTGACATAATTAAGTCGTCTTATTTGGACGGCTACAAAATATTGAAAACTGTGTGCTGCAGCAAGACAACGATCACCAACAAAAGACCCAAAATGACTCCTAAATTTTGTTAAATGCCAAAAAGTTAAATGCGGTCGTTGGATATGAATCATTTAGATATCGTATCAATTTTCCTACGCGAAGAATTTTCGCTTTCGTTGGACCCCAAATAATCCACTAAAAGTTATTCATGCATTAAACACTTACACTCATATACAGGCATCCAAAAACGTATACGTTCTCAAGCATTAAATTTAAATTAAGAGGTTTGAAATTTCGCTAGTGATTAACGTCTGCAAAATACCATCTTTAAGCATCTAGTGAAGAAGTTTAAATTGTTCAGGTTATATGGTCATTTACACACTTTCAATCTTCTGATACAGGCAGGCCCAACGTCTGCTTTTTCTAGTGTAAAATGGGACACAGCGATCTCAACGCACTAACAACAATTATTCATTTTGAATATATTTTACCATTTACAAGTGCTGCTCAGTCGTGTAACTTGCCATGGCGATTTGGAATTAATAAATGAATAACAATCAACAAATTTGACACGCACCGCCAGCCAAAACAAATTGATTGATTCTTGCATATTGTCAATCGAATTTGTATTTCATATTCTCACATGTGAGTATGGAGATGTCATTCGAAGCACTTACTTTTACGTCTTGACTCTCCATAAATCTGTTCAGCCATCGTACATTTTGCTGCTCGTACAGAAATTTGTCCGAACAATTGTTCGCACAACTCGGTTATGCCATTACACAAAAATCCATTCAAAAACTGTGCTGAGAGCATCGCAATGATCTCGATGAGAGACAAAAAATTATGTTCTAACTGTTCAGGAACATGTACACGTATTCCCCAAACAAAATACCACGAACACATTTTCTCCCGTTATTTTGCAGACGCTCTCTCAGTAGTGTTACGAGTTATCAAGAAGCCGATAAAAGTAAATAAAACAAACTTGTTTGTAAAATTTTCCTTTTCTCTAATCCCTGGGTTAAACTATTCTCGCTGAAACATTAAAGCAACTAAAGCAAATTTATTCACATTCTTGCATTTGTACATATGAATATTATTTCCTGTAATTCCTATAAAGAACATGTAAAAATTTTGGGATGGTCGTTTAAATTAAAGAATTTTTGTTCTTTATTCGAATTGTGCATGTTTCAAAGAAATAACGTTCCAATAAATTAAAAAGAAAACAACAAGACAACACAGCAAAAGAAGTTTCATTTTTTTATTTCGTTGGTAAAACCAGTTTTATAGGGAACCACACACAAACACACACATACATACATATGTATATGTAAAATTTTAGCAATATGGAAATTTTAGAAATTAATGAAAGCAAAAAAAAAACACGCTAATCATTAAAAAAAATATTCGGTTTGGCAACAGTTTTAATTCCAACTCGTTATGCCATTAAAATATGATTTGAAGGCAAGAAATTAAATGTAAAAATAATATACTTTTGCTAAAGAAAGAGGTAGGGAAGGTAGGTAGAATATCTCAGAATTAAATATAAATTAGAAATTCATAATAATTTTATATATCTTTTTTCATTTACTACGCTTGACTGTCAACAATAATATTTTATATTTATATTACATGACATGTAGGACAAAATGAAGTTAAAGAATAGAATAATATTGGTGGTATGTTGTCCTTTGTGTTAAGTTGACACTTAGCGAAAACTGAATTATGAATCGTCTAATTAATCATATCATTAATTTTAATACAAACTTCGCTTTGAGCAGGGCAAATTCATTTGCTTATACCGGGCTGGAGACACCCCACAAGACGGGTTGAAGTTTTACAACAGAGAGAGAGCTTTGAGATATTTCCAGCGGCGTAGCGATAAATGTAAATGGAATAAACCTATTTGGGTCATTGTTGGCAGGTATGGTAAGTAGCAATAATAAACCCTTTTTACCGATGAAAATTTTAGAATGGCAATTGGCGAGGTGCTTGGTGATATTTAACGGCCTTTATCGAACGATTTTTTTCTACTTATATATTTTATAATTTCACCTGCGGTAAGAAGAATTACAATAAAAAGTCATACATATTCTTATGTTTATGATTTTTTTGTCAGCCTTGTAACGGCTAACAAGAAGTTAATTTATTTTCTTGGAACTTAATAACAATACTGTCTGGCAGCTTCATTAAATGCGTGTAATGGCGTTTCATTGTGTAAAAAAAGTATGTAACATTTACGAAAAACAGCCTTTTCTAGATACGTGCACAAAAACCGGCGAACATGAAATATTTTTTGTACTCAATCTTCAGTGTGAAATAAATTTGTTACAACTGTATTAACTAAATCAAGGAATTGGTGTTCGACTGAGTGTTAAATCGAATCGACTATTAACAGTCAGAGACCCTACTGATATCGTTGGAATATCGGAGGGATCAGTGAAAACCATTTTAAAAGATCATTTGGGCCTAAGAAAAGTGAAATCACGATTGGTTCCGCATACCGCATTTACTCTTCGTGAGTTTCTCGCCAAAAAATCAAATCAACGTTCCACAACCACCATATTCGCCTGATTTAGCTCCGTGTGACTTCTGGCTCTTCAGCAAACACAAGCGACCGCTCTGGGGAAACCGTTTTGAGTCAATTGAACACATTAAACGTGAATCGCTACGCGCATTGAATGTTATTTCGGAAATTGACTTTAACAACTGTTACGAGGATTGGGAAAAACGTTGACATAAGTGTATTGCAGCTGGGGGGGATTACTTTTAAGGGGGACGAAATAGATTTGGCAGAATAAATAAAGAAATTTTAAATTATGAACAAAGTCTTCCTATTTTTTTCCCACAGTAGTATTTCTTCAGAAAGAAAACGTTATAAGGTTGATAATCAAGGAACAGTAGAATCTCTCGTATGAGAACTTTCATAAAATCGAAATTTCCAAAAACTAGAATTGACATAACATCGACAAAAAAGCAGAGACAAATTCATCCTTGCCATAAGAACGGGCTAAAACAAGATCTTTGGCGAAAAAAAGGCAAATTTTTCAACTTTTGTTAAGAATTTAATAATAAATATATTTTTAATAAATAAATTAATTTTATGTATAAATTGGTGCAGATTTTTGTTTCAGAACGGAAAATGACGCTGAAGATGGCACATAGCCGAAATCGGGTTGTTTCCAAACCAAACTTGACAAAGCATAACGGATATTCGTTCCAAAAAATCTACATCAAAACACATCCTGTCGGAATAACAAATCGAGAATTTATATACTGGCGATATTTGACAAGCAATTGAGCATGGAAGCTAAAAAAAAAATAAACTGAACACATTTATCTTAGTAGCTTAAGAGCCCTGAGTTCCTATACCAAACAAGAGCGACAGTTCTAAAAATCGACTGGGAAAAGTTATGGTGGGTGGTTAAAAGTATCATGGGGCAAATACTGGTGGCCAAGATCATATAAGGCTTATGAAGACTTATAAGGCATTAACGAAATTATGGTTAAAATTTGTATGACTTCAGACTGAGTGTTAAATAGTAAGTTCAATTACTAACAGTCGTGTGTAAACACCAGTGCAATACTCAATCATGGGTAAGGAGAGGGAAAAATACTAGTGGACAAATTAATAACCTTGAAGAACTAACTATAGGGCTTGACAATTGAAAGAAGTTATATTATATTATAAATAAAAAATATTAATTATTATTAAAAATTCCTCATCCCAGCCCCATTTTATTTGGTGCTAAAAACATATATTCAAGACAGATCCTTTTTTGTAAGCATAAATGAAAATTATTCAAGTCTTGGTTGTGTTAACGCGGGTATTCCACAAGGTAGTGTCCTAGTACCAGTATTGTACACAATTTTTACAGCAGATATGCCAACAATTGAAAATATAACTACTGCTACGTATGCGGACGATACTGCTTTATTGGCATCAAACGAATCACCGTTAATAGCTTCTGAGATGCTACAAAATCAATTGAATCTTCTTCAAGATTGGCTTCAAAAATGGAATATTAAAGTTAATAACACAAGGTCTGTTCATGTTACATTTACGCTACGAAAAAATTATTGCTCGCCTGTTTATTTACATGGAACAGCTATACCAAGCTGCAACACTGTAAAATATTTAGGCCTTCATCTTGATCGAAAACTTACTTGGAAAGAGCATGTCAAAAAGAAACGTGAACAACTTAAATTAAAAACAAGAAAAATGCTTTGGTTATTGGGCTCAAGATCAAGCTTAAGCTTAGAAAACAAGGCTCTGTTATACAAAACAATACTAAAACCGATATAGACATACGGCATTCAACTTTGGGGAACTGCAAGTAATTCCAACGTTGAGATACTACAGAGATACCAGTCAAAAACGCTCAGACTTTTAACAAATGCGCCGTGGTTTACCAGCAACAAAAACATACACAGAGATCTTCAAATTTTAATGGTAAAAGATGAGATCAATAACTTCAGTGAAAGATACCTTAATAGACTAAGTAATCATTCCAATATTTTAGCAATAAACCTGTTAGATGATAGCAATGAAATACACAGACTTAAAAGGTTTCATGTACTTGACCTTCCCTTCCGAAAATAGAAAATCTTAATTTGTCGAATCATATTTAAATTACAAAAGTAAAATTTGAATTGAATTTACTTAATTTTTTTTTCGAGTTTTAAGGAAAACTCAATATATGTTATTTTAAAGTCATTAAATTTGCTTATTATATTGATTGTAAAATAGATTGCAAATAAAACAATAATATAAAAAAAAAAAATTATTAAAAATTAAAATTTATTAAAAAGCAAGCAAAATACATGCATATATTTTCTCACGGAATACAAAAATTAAGTCATTTTCAAAAAAATTGTCAGCTGTCGAAAAAGCGCAATATGCCCAACCCTTAAATAATATAGAGCACTAAACCTGGAACATTATTCATCCCTTTTATGGCGTTGTACAAGAGAAAATTCATTTATATTCGCAGACATTGCCAGAAGACAAAAATATGAATATTATAAAGAAAAGATAATTTTCAAAAGTTTTTATCAATTTATTTAAAAATTTCTTATTATCGATAAAGACACTTAGCACCTACGAATATACAATACAAATTTCCTTGGAATCTGCATTTAAGACACGACACCAAATAAAAAATTCAGTAAATCTATTAAAATCTAATTGTAATTAATTTATGAAAAAAATTCTTCTGTACAAAATTTCGTTAACAAGATTTTTAGTAGCGCATGATCTACAATGAAACCATAAGGAGCTACAAAGCAATCAAATTTACTAAACGTCCGGAACGATCCAAACTAGGGCTTTCCTCATTTTGAAACCGACAGGTGCTACTGGGCTTGAGTTATTTAAAAAAAAAAATGCATTTGTACTTTGTTTTTACACTTTCACAGAGCGATGAAAATTCAACCACACTTGCCAACCAATATCATATTTCACCAGAGGGCAAAACAACGTTTCGCAGTCTCCACTGGGTTCTTTACACAGGTTACATATGTATGTACATACTTAGGTTAAATCTTACAGTGGATTAAGCAGCTCAATACGTTAATTTGTCACTTAAATCGAAAGCAGAAATTTCCAATTGTTTTTAGTTGTTCTGCATTCCACTTCTGAATAAGTTCTTTCGTTTTATTTATAATACAAAAGATTTGGTGGAATGAATCAGAATCAGGTTTCCTTTTATTAAAGCTTTATTTAAATGTAAAAATTACAGCTTTGTATTAAAATTTTAAAGGTGTTCTTGAAATTTTTCATTTATATTGCACAATCAGTTTTAAAATTCATATGGGACGTCGGGACAGACTTGCTTGAGGACTCTCGCTTGTTAACGTAAGCGATAACACGCCTAATAATTTTGAGGAAAAAACTATGTGTAAAATTTCCAATGCCAAATTTGCCAATGTCAACTTTTTTTACATGGAATTGGACATCCAATAAGTTCAAAAGAAGTGCTCAGCTGGGCTTGTGAGATTACCTGTTTAGTATACCCTGATTTCGAGGGTTTTTACAATTTAATGAACTGAACCCGATTTAACGAGTTTTCATTTTACTCGGAATACAGAATAACAGAATTTGATGAAGGCAAAATTTTAATTAAAACTGAAAATTTTAAAATTTCATCAATTTTAAATTTTGCTTGGTTTAGAATCTGTAGTGTTAAAATATCATTAATAGACAGTAGTATACAATTATTTTGTTCGTCCCTATTCTGTACAAAACACACGGAATCGAACAATACAGAAATTAATTGTTCTACACTCCGCATTTTGGTACAGATCGCTGATGGATTTTCAAATTTATTATCATAAACCATATACGATTAAAAAAAACACAAATTATTTTTAACAAAACAATATTTGCTAACATGTGTATTACCTGATCATTTATCAAAAGTTAGGTTACATTTTGAATAATCGTAGAAGATTAAGGCTTGGCATCATTATTTTGCCAGTGAGCTCATTCCTTTTTGCATCGTCTCCTGTTTTCCAAACCTTTTTGCTGAAATTTACGGTAACATTTTTAATATTTATTGCTTTTCATCAAATGAGTGGCAGGAGATGCAGAAAATAAACTAAAATAATAAATTCTGTCTGGAACAAAGTACTTAATACCATTTCCAAATTTGGAGTACTTTCAGTAACAATAATTACGGTTTTCTGGTAGGTTCGCTCTTGTGGAACCGAATGTACGTTCCGATTTTATGAAGTTTCGTTAAGTTGTGGGATACACCCCTTTTTTTTTTTTTTACAGGCTTGACAAAAAGCATTTAAAAATTTGACTGATGTTCAAGTGCAACACAAAAAGTTTCCTATTTCATTTTACAGTGTGTGTGAAGTAATAAAACCTTCTACAGGCAATGGATGACAGGTTCAAAGTTCATGTTTTTTACATCCGCAAACTTAGCACCTACATACATATGTACAAATGTATGTATGAATGTACACATATATGTACATACGTATTCTTCGTAAATCATACACAAATAATTCCAATTTTCTGGTTTTTAACCAAAATATTTCCCCACGTTAAAACCAAGAAAAACCACGACTTCGCTTTAAAATTCTTAAGAGCGTTTGAGTTCAGTTTCAAATAAACTATTTTCATATTATAGGCATATGATACAATAATCAGTTGGCAAATTTATATACAATTTTGATTTATTACTCAAAATAATTCTCTTTAGTTCATCGTGCAGAAGCAACACACTTAACATAAAAATAGACATAACTGTATTTTTCCAGTTAAAGAAGATAGTGATGTGAAAGAAATTTTTGGTGTAGTTAGAGATATGTACATACTATGAATTAATTTATGGAAAAAAGTTAGTTTTGGAAAATTTTGAGTTGTGACCCTTTTGTATTTAGGGTGCGATATGTATATATGTACATAACTCATACACATGTACATATTAGGAAAATTTTACAAAAATATTAGACCGACCGCTCCTAATAAAATCAGCTTTATAGCTGACTACAAACTTACTTATATAACTAAAAACATTTGATTGGAATAAGAAGTTAAGATAAGATTGGATAAGTTGAGAATTTTTGTACACTTCACTTTTGTTAATCATTTCAAATTTCATATATACTATATGTATATAGGTAGGTGTTCAAACTTTTGCATTATTACAATTTTACCAACTATATTTCAGAAAATCGAAAATAAGGACTGCCTGATAGGTTTGTATTTACCTAACACATTGGTTTCACTTATATCAATATTCCCAAAATTTTATGAAATCCATAGTTATTTAATTTTAAGCTCCATAACAGTTATCATAATAAAGTTCAGAAAGTCGAAACTAATTTATATTTGTATGTATATAATATACAAAATAATACACAAACACTTACCCTAAATATCCATATATTACTTGGATGAGAATGTATAATCCACAAAAACAAGTTGTTTAATTTCCAATAGAAACAACCATTAAATCCAAATAAATCGATAACAAAAAAAAAAGAAAGCTGTAAATCAATAATTTTTGGCAACTCTGCAAAAAAGGCACTAAAATAGACATTGACGTACACAGGGATAATTACACACATACATACGCATACACTGAACAGCCAATGTAACAAATTTGAGCACAAAAGGAAAAAAAAAATGTTTTAATTATTGGCGAAAATAATTAAACAGTGAATTATTTTATAATAAGAACAAAATGTTATAAGACAAATTATTATTATATAAAGACGTATGAAAATACGTAAGTAAATGGCTTAAAACAGGGTGTGTCTTGTTTAACAAATTTCACATTTCCCATATAAAAACTTGATACACATTAAATCTTTTTTAATTGGTTTTTACATACATAAGTATTTTTTATCATTTAGCACATTTTCCAGCCAGTAATTAAATAAGATACATATTTATTTTTTAAAAGTTTTATACACAAACTTATATTACGAGACAAAATTTGCTCTTTTTTATTATTTTAATGGCAGACGTTTAAAGGTCGTTTTTGCTATTCAACTTTAAACGATATTTTTTGTTAAACACATATAGAAATTAATTATATTGTATGCACATATACAATCTATATATATTTCTGTATTTTACCACTTTTCATTTTTTCCTTTATGGCGTGTTATAGAAGAATAGAAGATAATTGAAAGGAAGAGATTATACGATATGGATTTTTTCTCACTACACAATATATGTACATATGTAGTACATAATATGTATCAACCTTCACTTTTAGGGCTGATAACTAATTTAAGATTTTTGTAATAATTATCTTTGAATTCAAATGCACTTTAATTTTATTAATTTTTACCTTTTTGCAATTAATTCGCACAATTTTTACGAAATTTTTTGCAATTTCTACTGAACCCGATTTAATTCAATATAAAACGCACGGCCGACGACGAAGAAACTTACTTGCTTTAAACAAATTTTTTTTTGTATCACAAACGTCGACGACGTCAACGACGAAAGAAGAAAAAACACACAAACAACAGCACAGCCTGGCAACCACACCATATCATATCAAACCAGGCGACCAAACCACATCAAACATCAAACCAGGTATGAGTTAGTCATAAAGTATTACATGTTGGATGACATACATGTCGAAAATGTATTTAAATCATCGCCATATTTTCATAACTATATAAGTATGTACATATGTATGTGACTATGTATGTATATACGTATGTGGTTATATATCTATTTATTTAATTAAATAAATGATTGCTTCCTTTAAGCTTAATTATTGTTATACATATGTAGGTACTTCTTTAATTTCATTACAATGTTTAGGTAGCTAATCAGTGTGGCCTTTTTGTCTTACATAATTCTTAAAAGAAACCCTCCATCCTTAACATTTAAAATTTCAACTGTTTTTAGAGTTAGAAAACCATTTACACATCAAAAAATTACATATGTACATACATGTATGTATGTACATTTATCGATAAAATTTTGATTGTAGCATAGTTATATATACATAGGTATGTACATATTTAAGTATATACATACATACATACATATATACATATGTACGTGCATGTTTATATGGATGTGTTTAGAACAAATTCCAAAAAGATTACAGATTTCTATATATAAGCAAAAGTAGTAGGTACATATGTACATACATACATACATATGTATGTGCATAGGTATTATCAATAGATTCCTGTAAAGAGCTTTTCGATTATTTTAAGCCATCTGAGCTTATTAACAAGCCCTTCCGAACGTTTAAGCCAGGGGGCAAATAACGGCATGTGTGTATTGGTATACTTATATACTCCATTTGCACATAAATACATAAATATATACAAGATAATAGAATTCCGCAAAAATATAATAGAAGGTTCGATCAATAGTGAATGTCGAAATTCGCCACCCAGATGTAATATGGTTTCATACATACATACTTATGTATGTACATATGTATATATACACACATAAACATGCATAACCATACAAATGTACATAAGTATGTATGTAATTATAATATACTATATAATGAAGGATTTAAATTAGAATAATAGTATTGGAAAATATTTTTTATTTAAAAGGAATAAATAATCAAACAAAATGCTAAATGAGAAAATATCTATGTACTTATGTACATAAGTATGCACATGTACATACGTACGTATATGAATACATACATATGTAAGTATATAAAAATTTATTTAAAAAACAAAGGGTAATTTAAGAAATATTTATTACAATCCCTTATTAAAGTATAATATTCCAAAGATATACATATGTACATAAGTAAGTAGATCGTATTTGGAACGAATCAATTATCAATATAAAATACATACGTTTTTTTTTCGAAAAATGCCTAATATCAAAATATCCCAGCTGACTATTCACCAGAATTTGACGATGTTCTACCAATTTTATCTGGCATTAAATGCCGTAATAAACCGTTTACTTGTGTGTGCGTGTTTGATCTCTTGCTCATGTTTGCCAGTGCTGCCATTCGTTTATCGGCTTTTGGTTTTTTATTATGTTACATTTTCTTTGCAAATATGTTTTATTTTGTATTCTATCTTTTCTTTTATTTGTTTGCGCCTTATTTGCTGGTATTGTTTTTTATATTATTCTCTTACTTTGCTCTTCGTGCGTTGGGTTTATGAGAATTTTGTGTTATAAGAAGAAGTGTGTGAGTGTATGTGCATAGTATATATCTACATCCATACATCTGTAGATATATATATATAAGTAGGTAAATGGCTTTGCTGCCACATTTCGTTATTGGGTAAGTGAAAATTACATGGATACTCAAGATATTTCTATGACAACAATAAGAAATGGTCACCCGAATTGAAGTCCGTATTACAATTTATTAAAATTTAAAGGGTTCTTAGAAAATTTTAATGGTGCCGAAACATTCTGTTTAGACAGTTTTTTTTAGAATGACAAGGAAAATAGTATCCAAGTGCTATTTTTTCTGAATTAAAACAAAACATACATTTATGTACATATGTATGCATGTAGGTATATATAAATTAGACATGCGAATGTTGAGATCCATGCTCAATAACATAAATACATATGTATGTATGTCACTACGTATATAAGAAAAACTGACAATATTGATACGAAGCACCCAAGGTAAATAAAAACAGGTAACCTTATTGACTTCCTTTAAACTTATTAGATGTCGAATTCAATATAAACATTTTGTTATCCGTTTCCGCCGCTCTTTTTGACATCCGCAGCTGCGACGGAAATTCCTTAAATTCGCCTGCGAGTCTACCTGTTATCAAGTTGCCTTGAAAGCACCATTTGAACATCACTATCCAAAGCAAATTGATACCAGGTGGACTTATGGACAAATTTAAAATATTATTGCTGATGTCAAACTCCGCATCAAAATTATGGAAATTATTAATAAAAATCACATAAAAAAAGTTATCAGCTGTGTTTGTGAATTTACCTGTTCTAATTTGCCTTGTCACTAAATATTGAAGTAAATTTATGGAATATCAAAATACATAAGTACATAAATAAAGTGGCTCAAAGTTTCTCATCCCTAGTTTATTAGCTGAATTTAATCACATGCGTTTAGTGTTTTTACAAGTGTTATGGTTCAATATTTGAAAATAAAATTTAATTTATATTAAATGCCTAATTGGCTGATAATCAGCTCCTAATTTTTACTCAAAAAGGAATTTACTAATATATTGCCTTCAAGAATATGAGCGATGCCGTAGGTACTCCGGCATGGGGTACATTCGGCGAAATTGACTTTGACTAGTAGATACGTTTTCATAAATCTTTTGTCGAAAATTCTATTATCCAATATCCATGAACAACAACGAGCGAAACATGTTTAATATCTGTCAAATAACTTAAGATTGGTACATACATATGTATGTACATACATATATACGTAAACACATATATACGCACATACATATATGTTTACATACATATGTATGTAGGTTAAAAAAATGCAGAAGCTATAGGAACATATGTACATGCATATGTATTTTTAATACGCCTTATTTTTGTGGGAATACATACATATGTACATACTTATGTATGTATCTACATAGTATGTTCCTGTAGGCAAATGGAAAATTTCAGGTTCAAACCTTTTGGTAAAAACATTTCATTGTACAATAAAACTAAACATATGAAAGTATATGTACATATGTATGTATGTACCTACATATACATAATTTCTGCACATAGCTTCGTACATATGTATGTATGTATATATGCATATGGAAGTATATACACATGTATGTATGTGTGTATGTAGCTATATACATACATAAGTGAAAATTAAATCTATAGACATGTACATAAGTATTTATGCACATACATACATATATGTTTGTAGATATTTACATACATACGTACATATAAAGCTGGTAATATTTGTAATGCGCTATGTCGAATAATGCCAACGACAAGGGGTCCCAAAGAAGAAGAAGGGTTCTAGCGGGAGTTGTAAACAATACCATTCTGTACGCAGCATCAATCTAGGCGCGATCCACCAGTTGCAGGACATACAGTCGAAAAATCGATTCTGTTTACAGCGGTGTAGCACTCCGTGTATGTCGTGCGAATAGGACAGTTTCAGACGAAGCGGTTTTTGTCATTGCGGCTATGATACCAATTGATATTCTAGCAAG
Source organism: Phania funesta (assembly GCA_963932375.1). NCBI lineage: Eukaryota > Metazoa > Arthropoda > Insecta > Diptera > Tachinidae > Phania > Phania funesta. Next base: position 64,257,947 of record OZ010655.1, read on the forward strand.
AGAGGCAATGTATGAGTCGGACACACAGGGCTTGTGGAGAATGTCAGTGAAACCAGAAATGCTAGCATCGAGGAATGGCAAATGCGGTGGTCCACAGCTACAAAGGGTAAGTGGACAAATAAATTGATACCTGATGTTAAAGCATGGTGCAGTAGGAATCATGGTTACCTAAATTTTTATCTAACCCAGTTTCTAAGTGGACACGGGCTGTTTCAGATCGTACTTGTATCAGTATGGACTTGACAATTCTCCATTTTACCCGTACTGTGTTGAAAATGTGGAAGATCCCAAGCATGTATTCTCTGTCTGTCTAAGATTTAGTCCAGAGAGGTCGGATTTAGAACAAAGTATACGATGTACGGTGTGCTCAGGTAACATAGTTCGGATTATGTTAGCCTCACTATCCAACTGGGAGCATGTATGTAAATTTGTTAAATTAGTTCTTATAAAATTTCGCTGGCTGGATGAGAGGAAATACTTTTGTGGTGGTTCCACAGGGATTCTGGACAAGAGGTTCTTTTAGCGTGTTAGAGTCTCGCACTTCTGGCTTTTTTTCCTATAGGCCAGAGTCTTTCGATGATTTATTCCTCGTATATAAAAAAGAAAACATATACATACATATACATATCTATGTATGTATGCGTACATACTACTTACATATATGGGATGAGGCTACAAAATGAAAATGTTGGTATGGCTTTTTCATTACCGGATTTCTTTCAGAAGTCTTTTCCTGTCTCTCACAGACGTTTTTTTTTAATTCTTAGTTTGTAATTTTCAGTATTAAGTTTATTTGTTTTTACACCAGAATTGGACATTAACGATACTCTTAGCCTCGGGAGGCAAAGCCGTTTTATTTTTATATTGATAAATATGCGCTGTTTTCTCATTTCTTATTTATTTTAAGAAATTTTGTTACAATCTTGAATTTGCTATAAACGCTAATGAAAAAAATGTTTTTCCACTATTGTTCCCAAATACGGACTCAATAAATTTAATAATAATTATACATTCATATGTATATATTTATGTACTTATATATTCACACATATTTTTTGATGTTGTAGGTAGCAAATAGCAACAAAATACATATGAACATATGTATGTATGTATGTACGTATATCCATATGTATGTATGTACATTCATATGTATATATTCATAATTCTTTTAAATTTGAATAGCATAAATTCTCTCTTCAGAAAAGATATACCGTTATTAAAGCCCCTATGAATGGATTGATGCTTTGCTTCGAATTTTAGTAGAATTTGTTCTTTAATACAAAGTGATCATACCTATGTACGTACATACATAAGTATGTAAATAAATATGAAGTATGTATGTATGTACATAGATAATTCCAAAATAAATGTTATACCTACAGTATCGATAGTGAAGTACAGGTAAGGGCAAAGAAATTTTAGAACCAATATGGAAAACTGAGGACTGATGTTTAAATTTTAAATCGAAAGAAGTTAAATAAATCACCAGTGCATACGGTAGTAAGAAATTTCAACGAAAATGAAATTTCGAAAGATATGTACATACATATGTACTTATGTATGTTAATAATAACTGCCGACACAGTCGTCGAAACTTGTCCAATAGTAAATTCTGTGCAGCATTAAACATAAGCTGCAATAACCCCCGCAGTTTCGCGACCAGTGTTATAAATAGCATTTAAGGGATATTTTGAAACGAAGTCTAAGAAATCGCCATATTGCATCAACTACATTCCTGAAGGAAGCATTAGTGGAGGTGAAGGTCAGAATTACGGCCGAAAAGTGAAAAAATTCGCTTTGTATGCTTAATGTAAGTATGTCATCTAGTCTATTCTCGGTGATAAATACTAAAGGAGGTCATATGCGATACCTATTAATATGTACCTATGTATATACTTATGTACATATGTACATATGTACATACATACATCGTTTTTCCAATAAAATTCAACACTCAATATAAAAATAAGTCGTTGGTGGATTTAAATTAAATTAATAACTTCTGTAAAAAACTTAAATACCTACTTACATACATACATACATATGTGCGTATGTAGGAGCACCTACAAACCTATTTATTTACATAAATATCTACATATGTACTGGCCTACTATATACATACATAAATACATAAATACATACATATGTACATACATACATATGCACTATATTCAAAATTCAAAACATTAGCTAAAAATACAAAATTTAAAGGATTTTAAATTCATATTGATTTGGCAGAAGCAGAAGAACAACAAAAAGGAAAAAAACACATTAAATGTTTGTTTTTATTATTTTTCTTCTTGCAAAAAATAAAGCACTCTTGTGCGCACAGAAACAAGAAAAAAACTTTGTTATAATTGAAAATTGGCAACATAGCATGAGTGATAAATGTGCTGTGTTGTCAAAGTTCATAATGTTTGTTGTCGCGTCTCACTCACTGACTGGCACAATGACGCGCTCACTCACTGTCTGCGCAGCACAACATACTACATTAACTCAGCTTATATTTCGTATTCTGCTGGTGTTATTGTTCGTTATTGTTGTTACTGTAGCCAGTGTATTTTTTCATCTTTCTCTTGTGTTTTGCTTTTGTTAACGTACATAGTACTTGTTATTGCTGTTTTATTTTTACTTTTTTTTTGCTGTTATAATAATAATTATTTTTATACACCTCATCTGCAATTTATATCAAATATAAATAAAAGTAAAAGAAGTGAAAAAATATACTATGTACGTATGAAATGTAAAGCTAACAATAACTAAGTACATACATATGTATGTATATGTATGCACTATACATTTACAGTGGGTAGGCATAAGTTTGCATTTTTTATTTTATACGTGTATATTTTTTTCTTTACACCGACAATCGGGATATGTAAAGAACTATAAAAAGATGTTATGTAAGTATATAAGATACATAAGTAGGTGACACGAGTCATGTCTGTGGACTTTCGATTTAAAATTTTGACATATTAAAAGTAGCATTAAAGGCTTAAGAATGAGTAACGTGTTATACGGACGTATGTATGTATATACATATGTATACATATGCAATACTCTCTTGCTTCCAGGGCAAACAAACGATATACATATGTACATACATATGTTTTTACGTTTGTATACACAATTAATTCTTCATAGAGAAGAGCCCCTTGTCCACACATCTATTTGCGGTATTTAACTGGCCTTCAGCAAAAGAAGAGCCCTTTATGTTCATTGCTACTGAGTTTAGAGTTATTTCCAAAATTAATTGATTTATATTCCTGAATTAAAGATGCATGATATGTACATACATATGTACGTAGTATACAATATATTATGTACATATGTATGCACATATGGTTTAATATAAAAATGGCGTACCTATTTTTTTTAATATCGGTTTTGTTTATTTTGACAGACAGATTAGAAATGCTTTATACCTAGTACGTTTCCACTAACGTACATATTTCATATGAGCAAAACACTTCAACCGACTTGTATTGCTCCAAAACATGTCGAAATATATCTGTACAACACTGTATTCCTTATTTGAATACAAAAGCACCTCTGGGTCAGCCATTATTAGTGAATTATAAATTCGAACAATTTTATGTCTATCGTTGCTGTTCTGTGTTCAGAGTGGAAACAATTCGAGTGGAATTGTAATATTACTCGTAATAAAAAAAAATGGGAAATTTGCTGTTCTGCTTCTTCTTCTTCTACTTCTTTTTTTGATTACGAGGGTTTTTGTTAAAATTTATAGACAGATTTTATCAAAACATATCAAATTATAGTACACAATCGTTGTTTTAATATTTCAGGGGAATTTTATTTAAAAAAAAGTTGATTCGGTTTGATTCCACTAACGTTTTTCTACTCGAAATAAAACGCAAAAAATTATTCGGAAGTGTAATATAGAACAGCTAAAACATGCGGAATTTTCCGATTCCGCATAAAAACTCTCTGATTCGGAATACAGTACAGGAACGTACATATATCTTTAGTATACATATGTATGTACATATATCCATATGCAATACAGGGGTTGCCGCCGGTTTTTCTTTCTTTATATTTTCTTCTTCTTAAAATTACTTTGTCTACACCATAGGGATATTTTTTTTCGTTTGAAGATGCTGCCCTTAACTAGATTTATTTCAAAACTTTCATTATATTCAAAATTTTTCGGATTTTATTAAGTTGTTTCTTTCCCATGTAAAGTAATAAAAAGGACAATTTTATACTCCACTGTGAATTTAGAGCGAAGAACAGAGGCCAAGCACTAAGCAGCATATAAACAAATACAACACATAACCTTAGCCACAGAGAAATAAAAAAAGAACAAAAACACTACCTCATTCAAATGGAAGAAAAAAAGCAAAAGAAACAACAATAGAGAAAAATCGAGTTAAAACTTGCTGACACCAACACAAAACAACCAAAACTATTAAACCCACCAGTCAGCGAGTCCAAACTAAAAGCTGACACAAATACATTCACACAAGCATGCCTGCATTAAAAAAAAACATTATTATTACACCATTCTGCCAGTTTATTTTTTCTTAACATTTCTCTATAACACTCCACACGGCATTAGCATGTTTTTTTCCCTCATTCGTTTCGTCTTTGTGGACCCCCTTCTCTTGCTGTTTCTTTTTATGCATGCCCCACGTCCTTCAACTATTTACCGGTTCGGTTTTGTAACACCACAGATTCTTTATTTATTTTTTTTATACCAGTCCTACATTGGAAAAAACTCTTATTGTATTTTTTACTTTTATTTATTTTTTGTTTTATATTTTCCCTGTGAGAGAATTCTTTTATAATTTTTTTTTGTTATCTGACTGCTTTTTTGCTACTGATTCTTCTTCGTCAGGTTTTCTATTTTTGTTGCGGATTTCTTGTTATTAAAAAAATGAGGGGAAAGACGTTTTATTGGGTAGAAGACAAAGCAAAAACATTTGAATGTAGTATGTTTGTATGAGTGAAAGGTTGTAATAATAATAAAAAAGCAGCAACAACAAGAAAACGTAGAACAACGTCAAAACCCCAAAACAATCTATCTTCTTTGTTGTTTCCTAAAATAAATTGTCGTTTTTCTTCTGTTGCTTTTCTTGACGCCTTTAGTCTGTTTTTAAAGTGCAATTTGATATTTGGCGTTTTTTCCAATTGAATTAAAATTTGGTACTGTTACTTATGTACATACATGCATACATACATACGTATGTATATATGGTTTTATTCTTATTTAAAATTATTAATGTGTAATAAGTATGTTCACCATCATGTCCTTAAGGGATCATTTTACTTTGGTGGCGTTTTCAACCTATTATTTTTAATATCGTAGATCAAAGAAATGTTATATTATAATATCGAAATTTCGCACACCTGCAAATTCGGATAATGCCGTAATCCATACACTTTGCTTTCTCTGAATATATGTATAACACTTCATTACCTCTAAAATCCGGGCACTGTCGGTTTTCCACAGATTTTTAATGCTTTTGTTAAAATTGCTTAACCCTAGAGTACTAACCATAATATGTACACACACGTTGTAACTAATGGATCGTCGATTCTACATCTTTTTTGAAAAAAATTTTCTCATGGTTTAAATTAAAAATATTCAATGGCACCAATATTATTGAATTCTTTGATTGCTGATAGACTTAAATAAAAGACTAGTGTAGACTTCCTTCATCTACAAAATTATTTTTTTTTTTATATTTATATCAATTCAAGGTGTACATTTTTCTAAGGTCACAAATAAAACTTACCAAAATACATACATAACAATATAAGATACAAAATAAAACCATGAAAAAATAAAATTTCAGCAAAAGTTACAAAGCCTAACTTTGTGCTCCACACAAATAGATTTTACGCATTTATGACAGACTGATCTTGTTAAGAGCATGATCTCCATATACTTAGTTTCTTCTCTTTTTCATTGTGTGGTCAATGTTATCCTTGTTTATTCTATCTTCAGTAATTGTATATTCAAATAAACAAGGAAGCAAATATGTTTCATCAAAATTACGTTAACACTAACCATCGCCGAATCGACGAGCACTAGACATAAAAGCAAAGTTAGATCCAGTCAGTGTTAGACATTCACACACAATATGCGCTCCCGTCTAAGCAGTAACTTTAGAGATTGACCGGTCCACCTATCCCGAGAGTTTCTTATCCATCTCTTTCACATTCCACCCTTGGCCAATTAATACCGAAGTTCCTTCAGAGAATTCATATAATTTCTGTGAGTAATGGGGAAAGAGATTTACACACACACATCGCCATGTATGCTTGAGACCAAGTATCCTCTTGACTACTCATCCCGTAAGCTGTTCCACCGTGAATCAGGGCTTTTTATAAGAGAGTGTTGACTTCTCTCTGCTGGACTTATTTAGCCAGACTCCTAGTAGAGACATGAATTACCGGCTGCCACCATGAGGAGTGTAAGTCAGAACTTCTGCCAGTGCACTCTGTTACGGCAAGCCATACCTTTGTGCCTGCCAGCTTAGGACCCCAATAATAAGAAAAAATAATAATAAATTTTCAAGGATTGACCAAAAGCATGGTAATTTTGTATCTATATATGGGCACGTGTGGTTTTGCAACTCAGTTCAAGAACTGCCACTATAATTGCTAGAGCGCAGCGATTTTGCGAAAAAAACAGATTTACTCTCGTCGATATATCACGGGATGTATACAATCCTATTGAAGTACATGGATGACTGAAGGATGAAATTGAATTTACCCATGATGAAACTGAATAGAAGGATATTTTTTAATTCCATCCTGAAGAACATATGTAATAACATGTCAAAAATATTGCATTCTAAGCTATGTACATATATCTGCTTTTAACATCTGTATCAACACAGACTGGGTTTTATTTGCCCGAATTTTCAATATTGCACTGTACTCAGCAGGAGTTAAGGGAATTTTTGAATATTTCCGGCTTATGTATGTATGTAACTAGTTTAAAAATCAATTCCTGGACTCGATTAAGTAAGCACTCTTCAATATTTACATAGCGGCCTAAGAATATGCTAACTGAAAACCTAATTCTCTCGTAGCAAATGCTTAGTACAATTTTTCAATCAATTGAAAAGACAGTCTTTGAAGTTAGTCTAAACCTACATATAAATCGTTAGTCCGATTAGAATAAAGTAAATTATGCCAAATAATTTTTTCATTGAAATCACCTAAAACGTGTAATAAAAATAATTTTTATTTCAAAAATACTACGTTGACAACACTGTGTTTTAGTATTATGCAGGCGTTACAATGAAAAATTAAAGGCTGTGCAACTGAAAGCCAGACAAAAGCACACTCGAACGACAAACCGACATGAAGGCAAACAGGGAAACGAACCGACATACCAAAAGTTGGTTATTACAATGTGTATTTGTCTGTCTGCTTGGATAGTTAACGACGTCAGTCGTTTGTATACTCGTTATTTCTTTTTTTATTGTTGTTCGTTGCTGATTTTACTGCTATCTAGTACCATGTCGATTTTATTTTGTATTTGTCTGGGGTTTTTTGTTGTTGGTTTTGTTTTTCTCTGCATTTCATTATTTTATTTATACAATTGAGAAAAGTAGAGAGTACGTTTCAACTTGGTTGGTTATACATGGGTATGTATGTATGTAGTTGTTGCTATTTAAGATTTTTTTGTTCTTGTTTCTTGCCATTGTTTCTGGTATACATAGATGTTTAAAATGTGTGTTTTTTATTTCTAGGTATTTGTGTTGTTGCTGTTAATTCGAAGGTGTATTTTTTGTTAGTATTTTAGTCGCACTCAAAACTTTACACGTAATTACTCGTTAGATCACCTAGTCACTGACATATTCGCTTGCCGACTCATTCACTAACCCACGAGCTGTCTAGTTCACACACTTCTGCAAGCGCACAGTCGTACATACATACATATGTAGGTATAATAATACAGACAATCTCAAATGGATTCATTAAAATTTTGAAAATTATTTTCTTTAGAATTTTATTTGATAATTTTTCATACTGTTGACTGCTGTTCTGCATGCTGCTGCTGCGATTGACGCTTTTTCTTCTTCTTAGTGTAGTTTTTTTTATGATATGTAGGTATCTGCTGGTTCTTAATAAAAGGTTTATGCATACATACATACATACTATGTTTATATAATACGACCTATGGTAACTAATAGTTCCAACTAGAATTCTCACATGTTAACCTTCAGAGTTTTATATTAATTCTGTAAGGTAATCTCTTGAGGTTTTGTTGTACACACATATACATACATACATATGTATATACATACTTACGTATGGTTTTAGTTGCGCACATACATACATACATACATACAAATGTAATATTAATTTCAGCTGATTGTTGATATTACGTTTAAATGAAACCTTAAATAGCTATATAATGAACTACTTAGGCATGAACTAATTATATACAAAAATGTTGCGGGGCATTCTGAAAAACGTTTTGTTTTGAAGTCGGCACATTATAACAAACGGGAGGCAGTGTTCTGTTAATCTGATGATTTAGTGCATTTGAAATTATATTCGGATAAAATATTTCAAATTTAAAAACCAATTATACTATAAAAAGTTGCAATAAGCCAACTTCTTACTTCAATTCTTTCATGAAATTTGGCGATTTCAAAACAAAGCGTTTTTAGAATAAGCCCGGTTATACATAGGGAAATGGAAGAGGCTCATTAGGCGTACTGTTTTCAGCAGTGAGCGTACCTTTTTTTGAAACAAGTGTACTTTTACCAAAAAAAAAAAAAATATTACGGTAACGCTCTGTGTCATCCCATAAATTTACAAAGATCCACTTTCTGATCAAATTCGTGTCATTAAATTACAATTTGCTGAAACTGTTTCAAATCTAAAAAAACAGTAAAAGAAAAATGAAAAGACTTTTTATAATTTGGATCATTTCCAAATTTTTAAGCAGTTACGCACTCAAATGCAGCAACTGAAAGAATATTATTTATGTACGTATGTATGCATGTTTGTCAACAACTATTTATTATTGTTTTCCTTTTTGCAAGAAAGATAAACTTTTAATTAAAAATTTAGAAAGTGAATTGTTAATAAAAATTAATTTTGAATATAAATATGTATGTATGTATTAAGGTGGGTCGAAAAAAAAGTTGTGCCGGTCACCCCTTATGATGAAAGATATTTCAATGAGGATTCTAAAACACAAATTAAAAATTTTACCTTGCCCCTAGACTTAGTAGATCTTTTTGTTTTTTGTATTGTGTCACCATCTTAAGTCTGATCGCCAGACAGGTACCTATAGCATGTCGCTGTTAATGGTTTCAATGACCGTTTTTGTATAAATGACCAAATAGCCGACCAAAAGTTATGTACATATGTATGCAAGTCCTGCCATTTAAAGTATTCATTTTTGAATGGCATCATGAATACGGCAATCTCTTCCGGTCCAACGTATGTAAGTATCAAGCACATACTGGCATCTTCATAAATGATTGCAAATAGGGCAGATATCAACATACATACATATGTACATATGTACGTACATATGAGGGATCTTCTATCATTAGCAGAACGCATAAGCCTACTTATGAAATCCACTGACACGATGGACAGAAGGTATAACTTCGAAAAGAAGTTATCGACTATGCTGGGCAATAAGAGGGAATGGAAGCACACCTAACCAGAGCATGTGTTTGAAGATGGCGTCATGAACTGGTACACGGGTGGATCCAGAACGCTCAAGGATCCGGCGCGGGAGTAATAGGACCGAGAATGAACTATTATAAGTATATGGAAGATATGGTAAATGCAACATTAAATGGGGTACAAGAGAAAGATCCTCTCTAGTAGTCAGCTAGCTTACGAATGTTGGATTCCTGCACATCCTGGAGTGTAGGGCAATGAAAAGGCAGACACGTTGGCGAGAAGAGGTGCTAGTACAACCCCAGTTGAACCGGTACCTTTTTGCGAAAGGAAAACTAGCTACAGATTAAAACACTAGGAATCGCCACTGAGTTTACCTTTCAGGTTCAAAATATGCGAAGTAAGAAAATATGACCAAAATCGCTTTAATACTCTCAGAAACTCCAGAGCATATTCTGAATTATTGTGAAACTTTGTGCCACAAAAGGCATAACTAGCTGGGTAAGCACCTACTGGAAGATGGGGGTCTACCAATACTAGAACCGATTGATATCCTGAGATTGAGCAGGAAACGAAGGCTAGATGAGGTGCTTCAGCCCCTCGCAAGGGACTCAATAGGTCTTTTCGGTCGCAATATCCTGGTTCTCCTCTTTATTCTATTGTATATAGTTACCTACCTATTTAAGCAAAATTACCTTCATTGTTTAAAATTATAATCAACCTCAATCTTGTTTTTAGTCCAGCCGCGGTGGTCATATTGATATAAGAATCGCATAGAAATATTTTTAAAAGAAACCTAATTTCATTATAATAGTGAATACCAAATTAGTTTTATTTAATTTTAAACATTTCAGTGATCTTATGTATTCCGAACCCGTAATATTTAACTCGAAATTGGAAATTACCGAAAGTTTTAACTGCTCTAAATTCCAATTCCGAATAATTTCGTTCATTTTATTTAGACCAACAAAAGCTTGGTAAAATTAGATTCCGGATCCTTCATTTAAAACTTCAAATGCTAAAATTACATTCTTGTATTAAAATTTTAAAGGTTTTCTGTAAATTTGTATTTATGCTCCACAATCAATTTTAAAATCCATATGGGATGTCTGAACAGACTTCTCTGAGAACTCTTGCAGTACAGCTAATTTATGAATTATTCAATTCGGAGTGTTTTCACAATTCCACACGTTTTTATTCCACCCGGAATACACGACAGGTACATTTATTCTATATGTCTATTTATTTGTGATGCGCATTACAAAAATAGATTTCTGACAGTGTCCTTTCTCTTGGTGCATATTCCAGGTGAGAATTTGTTCTCCTTTATTTGTCGCATTGTCAATTACTTAAAGTTGTAGTCTAAATCCTCAAGAAAACTTGTTGTGAATTAGAGGATATTGATTAAAAAGCATCAATTACTCAAGACCTTGTCGCTGGTTAAATGGAAGAGAATAATGTCAATAAGAAAAGGAAAAACCCCATTCAGGCACACATTTACAATGCCAACTTTAATTTTAACATTTCAATTACGTACGCATTTGTATGTATGTACATATGTATGTATGTATGTACATATTAATTTCGAAAAAAAAACCCATGTGCAAAAAGTACCATAATAACTATAATAGGCATTCGTCAGAGAAAACTTGAGGAAAACGAGAAACACGTTTTAATTAATTAAGAAAACATTGTTGTGCCATATAATGTGGTAACAGTAACAACAACACAGTCAACAAAAAAGCAAATGCATTAAAATGTAATCCCCAAACGTGAGAGGTCGAAAAACGATATGAAATACAACACTGGTAAAAAAAAATAAAAAAAAAAAAACTAATCAATAACAAAGAAGAAAAGCAGAAAGAGAGAGAGAGGCAAATATACATTTTATTTATGTAGTTGTTTATAAATGAACAAATAGTTGTATATGTAGTACATACATAAGTACTTATGTATATATGTATGTTCGTATTAAACGAAAAAAACTTTAAAGAAGCATGGAAAATATATAAAATAAATAAAAAAATTAAGAATAACATAGGTATTCCTCACACACATGCATTCCTGCACACGACATACATATGTACTTACATATGTATGGATGTACTAAAGAAAGTAAACTTGGTAAAATAAAAAAAGCGTTTACACAGCCATGTGTACGCAAGTTTTTGCAATTATTTTTGTTGTTGTTTGTTTATTAGAAGGTGACAGCCGCTGCGAATGAGCATAATACAGGGTTATCCATATTTCGGTTTCAAATGCGAAGTTAAATAAAACACACATAAAGCTATGATTTCGATGAAACTTTTATTTCATTATAATACTCGGACGTTGCCATTACATACGAAATGCAATGTCATTTAAATGGGCGCGTCTAGATTTGTAGCAGCAGTCGATCCTTTTGTGGTAGTTTTCAAGCACATTGCGGGCAGTATCTCGGCGATAGCTTGTGGAATGTTGGTTTTCAAATGCTTTAACTTTAGCGGATTATCTGCGTAGACACGGTCTTTGACGTAGTACCACCACAAAATTCTAACGGAGTTATATCGCATAATCTAGGGGGCCAATTGACGCTGCCAAAATGGGAAATTACGCGTTCCGGAAACTTCCTATTCAATAAAGCCAAATCACTCGTCGTGTGCGTCTCGTGGCACCGTCTTGTTGAAACCACGTATCGTCCAGTTCATGATCTTTAACTACGAGCCAAAAACATCGGTAATCATACGGTCATAGCACTCTGAATTGACGATAACGATTCTTCCGGCGTCATTTGCAAAAAAATACAGCCGAATAACACCTCTAGACTATAATGCGTATTAAACAATTACTTTTTCCGGATGCAACGACTTTTCCACAATCACTTCTGGGTTCTCCGAGCCCTATATGGGACAACTTTGCTTGTTGACGTATCCACCGAGTGAGATATGAGCTTCATTGTTGAAGAAAATTTTGTTCGAAAATTTTGCATTGAAAGCCTGTGTTCTAGCACTCAATCAGCATATCTACTGCGTTGTGAATGGTCAGCCGGCTTTAATTGTTGCGCAATTTAGACTTTGTATGGATGGAGGTGCAAATCCAGTTGCAAAATACGCCAAATGAGCTGTAAGGTAGGCTCAATTGCTGAGAAAGCCGTGTAATCTACAAATTTGGATTATCCTCTACACTTTCACTACCAAAAGGGATATTTTCGACAGTGCGCACATTGGGATGATTCACAAGCCTGACCACATCTGGAACACTTCCAGTCTTTTGAAATTTCTTTACAATCTTGCCAATTTCTTGCACAGCAGGTCGATTATGATGACCACAATTACGCCGTAATGCTTCAATAGCCCACGCTTAATTAACCACTTTTGTAGTAAGTTTTAACTATTTTTACGCTTTATTTGGTTGTTACACGATACGTATTCGTAAATGGCAAATCTATCGCTAAGTAAATAAATGTCACTTTAGATGACAGATATTTAACAGCTGATATAATTGCCAGACCTGTGGTTTTGAAACCACGAAATGGATAACCCGTTATCAACAACAATAATAACAGCCACAACATAACGATACGAAAAATGTCTGCAATCCCACTAAGTCACTGTCAACAAGATAGTTACATATGGATGTATGTATGTAGTATGTATGTATGTATGCCTTTGGAATGGAAAGTTTTTGGAAAAAAATAGCAAAATACATAAAGAAAAAATAAAAACAAGGATTTTAGACCCAAGATCCAAAACACGAACAGAAGGGTACCTGTAAGGGACATCTTTGATTAAAATACTCTGAGAATTACTTAAATATGGGTGTTAATTTTAACAACTTTTGACGAATATACATACATACATACTTATATTGCAAACCAGATTATGGGGGATTACAAAATTTTGTACTCTTAAAGGTCATATTCTTACGACTAATTTGGTGAAAATTGTGAGCGATTTTTTAAAGACAATTTTTTTTAATAATAAATTATGAGTTTTCTTTTTTTTTTTTATTTATACTTGAATAAGAAATTTTTATATTTAAAAAAGGTGGCCATGTATAGCAATTCTAATGCCGTCCAAATAGCAGAAAATGTAAAAAGCGGAAGGACAGACAGGTTGTTTCACTTATAAAGAGAAAAATATATCCGTCGTTAAAATGTCGGCTATCATGTTCTCTGTTACGCAGTGGCCTGAAGTTATGATACTTTTCTTCATTTTATATTTTACGTCCATGTGTTTAGTTTTAAAAGAAAATTTGTTTTCGTTTGAAAGGTCTAAGGAAATTTGATCACCATGGAAAAGCATTGTTGGTTGGTTCATCTATTTGTTGGCGAAAGTCCGCTAAGACCATGGTGTTAACCATTTAGCTTCTTTAACAGTCTCTGATAAATAAATTTATTCCGCCTTCCGCGTGTTGATGTGACAACAAGAGTTTGTTTATGCCTCCGTTATAGAAAAATTTTCGCTTGTTATTCGATTTTCTTTCGGTTCTTTCTTCGACAAAGCTGGCATCAGTGTAACCAAATAATTTTTGATTTCCATTTCCGTTACTTAACTGTAATTTTAGGCTTGTTGTTGTTTTTAAATATATTAAAATACGTTCCAACTGGGTCCAGCCTTCATTTGTAGGTTTTATAGCTGCTGAGACATCAGGTGTAGTGTTAACTGAAATGTATAAAATATGTCCAACCAGTGTGCGATATAAATTTATGGTTTCAAGTAGTGTTGTGACTCCTCCTTTTCTGAAACTTATATCCATTGGTATTTTAGTTGGCTATGCTTCATGTAATCCAAATACGCACAAAAACATAAATGTGAAAATAAGAGCAAAATGAGGACGAAGTTCTTTATATGCACCATACCCATCCATTTCTAGGTAGTTTGGTAACATTTTTCCCATAATCCTCTCCCATATTAAAAATTTAAAAAAAATTTTGCCAAGCTAGAAAGTTGCCTAGAATCGGGATGGTATGGTACATATGAGGAACTTGGTTCTCATTTTGATCTCAGTTTTTTTCTTACGTCAGTCAAAAATAATCTGAAACTTTATCCGAAAATTTCACATTAAACTTGTTACTTCAATTTTTTTTTCTGTTTTACGAGATGTTTCGCATAGCCTTTCTGGACATATCCTGGAAAAAATACCATCGACTGATCTGACATATCAAAAATAGCTTCAGAATAGCTTCAGAATTACCAAAAAAAAAAAATTAGCTTGTAATCCTCCCGTAAGTTATCTTACCGACACCGGATATGAAATCGACAGCTTGTTCAGACTGCCTCTGCGCAGTTGGAGTGAATTTGGCAAAAAATGTTCACCTAAAAAGGTGAATTGTGAAATTCGACAAAATCAATAACTTAAATTTTTTTATTGGGAAATGTAGTCTTTCAAGATCTTTAAAATTAATACCCATTGAGATAACAAGCGACTCTTCGTGCTAGAGAGCCTAAGCCACAATTAAAAAAAAAATTATTTACCTTATTTTAAGAAAAACTTTTTATTTCAAATTGTATAATTAAATCAAAAATTATATGCTACAAATTAATAAAAAAAATTTGAAAATTTGTCGTTCTTTGCCGGCTTAAGAAATAGAAATAAACCTAACGCACAATGTATTTCGACCGACGCACTGATTGTGCGTATTTTTGGCGACGAATTATCGTAGCGAAAAATTCGCCGTTCGTCCTAATTGTGTTTATAGCCGAATTTAATAATTATATTAAAAATATAAAACCACAATGACTGGACTTAATTTGATCGTATTATAACGAAAAGTCCATAATAAAGAATATATGTATGTATGTAGATATCTATAAGTATGTATGTAGTACATATGGATATTCTTTTAGTATTATTTATATAGTACGTATTATACTAATAACAACAACAATTAACTTGTTTGATATTGTTGGCGTTGATTAGATTTTCTTACTTTAAATATGTAAGTATGTCGTAGGTACCTTTGTGTGTATAATTTTTGTTCTACTCCAAATACTTTGTTTTATTAATAATAACAAAAGCGCCATTAGCGGGCAGACACATTAATGTGTAAATTGTATTTATTTTTATTCCGCTTCTTACTAATTTTATTACTTTATTGACGCAGAAACATCTCCACCATTTTCTCTGTGGCTGCTAAACGGCCATTTCACATTATTAGCTTGAGTAAAACGACGTGTCAAAAATTCAAATAATTTAATATGTTATGAATCTGATTAAAATACGGATCCAAGTTTGACAGGCTCTCACCATTTTTTACAAATTTTCTAAGTTTTTTTCTAAAAAAAATTCTACGGTGTTTTCCTTTCTTAAAGAAAATGTTGCCCTGTTAAAGAGTTCATGATTGAAGTAATTCCTTGCGGCATTATTCAGCGTAAATTCTAACAAATAACCACCTTTTGTGGACGCAAACATATTTCGAGTATAAGAAAAATGTTACATTTTTTGTAGAAACGAAACCAACATTAGATCTTTAATTTATCAGGGCGACATTTTTACAGAAGTGTAATTTACTTTTGATTTCTTCACAGTCAGAACGATTATTATTAGATTTTTCTCTGCAAAATTGGAACGAAAATCTAAACACTCGTAGAGTAGTCTAAAGGTAGCATTTTGTTAAGCTTTAATATTATTTCATTGAATCTTTTACAAGACTATTGGGAGGGACCACTAGTTTGTATCTGGGCGAGTGGGAACTTTTAGATTTCTGTGGATATATTCATTTCTTTGTATATACCAGGAGGTGCATACTATAAATTGTAAAATCCTTCTTTGTAACTTTAAATTGTTTGATGCGCAAGCTGAACCCCACAGCTGAATGCCATATGACCATATTGACTTTATAACGCCAGGCTTGATTTGAGATGCATTCTCCAGTGTAATTGGCTTGTTCCTAATTTTATTTGGCGTCCTAGCGTTTCCGCTGGAACAGTGGTATTTTTTATTAGTGGACAATTTTGGCTTCTGAGGGAAAACGTTACGTGAGCACATTTTGATGGATTATCCTTTCATTTTTTTTAGCGAGTCCTCTAACTCATGAGTATGGGACTGAAGTTGTTGAGATGCAACTTTCGGATCCTTGTTAACATTTATAAATGCAGTGTCGTCTGCAAACGTCGACGTATGTGTATTTGGGCTTGTATGTATATCAGCTGTATAGATGAGATGTAATAGCGGCCCTAGTATACTGCATTGAGAGACCCATACAGAGATCTTTCCTTTTTTAGAAAATTGATGCTTTGACCTTACTTGAAATGTTCAATTTGTAAAAAAGCTCTTCAGAAGTTTGTAGGAGTTTTCAGGTAGAACTCGAGTTATTTTCGTAAGTAGCCCATCATGCCAGACTTTATCAAACGCCTGGGAAATACCAATAAAACAAGACTGAACAATATTGCTTATTTTCAAATGCAGTGACAATTCTGTAGACTTGCTCAATTGTAGTATGGCTTGCTCGAAAACCACACTAATGGTCCGGTATGACGTTTTGGTCACAATAATTTTTCAAACAATTTTGATAAAATTGACAGCAGGTTAATGGACCTGTATGACGTAATCTGACTTAAGGCCTTCCCTGGTTTAGAGATCACAACAATTTCAGACATCTTCGAAGAGCATGGGAAGAAGCCAATCCGTAACATGGCATTGAATACGAATCGTCAAATTCTCACAGCATAATTAGCTAAGTACGTTATCATTGATCCCGTAATACGATCAGGGCCGGGCGATCTTTTCATATCTAGAGTTTTATTGTCGATTTTAATAACGATAACCAAAATTCACAGTGTAACCGATATATGTCATGTGGTTTGAAAACATTTTCGTAGTGATTTGCGAAGTCATTTACTTTTTCAACTGAGCTCTTAACCCTTGAGCGATATTCAAGTCCTAATGGGGATTCGTAGGCAATAGGGAATTTCAAGTGCCTTACATATTTTGACATTCTTTTTTGTTTGATCCAAGTTCTTTTAAATAGCTCTCTATAGCGGATTCGTTTTTCGGTCTCAGTTCATTACGTAAAGTTCTTTAACACAAGTTTATTTGGGCCTGGATATCAGGAGAACGACTATGTTGCCATTGCCTTCTGAACCTTCCCTTTTCCCTGACGAGAATGATTGCTATACAAATCTCTTAACTGATCTGCTTTTGACTACGGCCGTCACGATCCACAGCTGCTTGAATATCAGCCGCTAGAATGTTCAGAGCTAAGTGAGAGCTTACATACATTTAATATTTTAACCAATTCGTGCTTGACAATACTCTTCTGTAAAATAACGATTGTAGGTGAATGGTCGGAACATACATTATAGGACGAGCTTCGTTATTCGTTTCATCGCGGTCGCATTGTCTTCATTCAAAAATGAAACTGGGTTTCTTATACCTGCTTCTTAGAATGTTTCTTCGTGTGCAGTCGGTATAAAGTGAATCTGCATCACATATTGTTTGTGAATCGAAATTGGTTTCACCTCGACAATGCTAAACGCAAGACGATTACTTAAAGCCCCTAGGGCATGCTCAGAATTTGGTACCACCTGCTCTGCCTGCATTACGAACAACTGAAACAATTCTGTTCTTCAGTCAACTTAAGCCGAAAACAAGTTAATAGCTCCATTGAGATTTCCCATTTCGAAAATACCTCTTGAACAAAATCTCACTCAATAAGGTAAGTTTTTGGGGAAGTTATATTACATTTCCGACAGAGTGATTTGATGCAGGTTTTTCCCTCATTCCTTGTAAAGTTTGGTTTGAAGACAAACAAGGGATGACGGCAAGTCGTTCCAAAAATCAACAAGTTATATTGTACTGGAATTCCTCCTAATCATGTTCATTTGGAACAGTAACCTAAACATAAGTTGGTTCTCTAATTTAAAATTTTTATCCAAAAAGCGATCGTGATGTTAAGTTATCAACTTTAAATAGCTCGAAAGTCAAAGAAACGGCTGGAATATAGTGAGGGAGTTGATAAAGAGACCCCATTTTGATAATGTGGAATCAAAGAGCTAAACTAAATTTTTATCTCAAAAAATCAATTTTATCCGTTCAAAAGCATTCTTAAGTATTTTTTCTTTTACAAAAAGATTCATATGCTTAAATGTCGTCAATTTCCCATTTGTTTTCTATTTCTATAGTTTATTTCATTTTCAATAAAATTCCTAAAATAGGTGAAATAATAAACTCTGCGCAAAAATGTCTTAAACGATGTTAAAATTGCATCTCCCGCATTTAATACTTCATATGCATATGTACATACATATGTATGTACATATGGACTTTTTTCTCGTCTATAAAAAATGTGTATACAATATTATACATACATACTCATATAAATATATTTACATATGCATGAAGATACACATGCACACATACATATGTATACAAAAGTACAAATGGATATGAACTTACTTTGTTTTTATTTGTTATTTCTTACTGTGTAGCTATACACTTAGCTATATACATACATCCTTATGTAGTTGAAAGGCATGTGTATGCGTATGGGTATCTATTATTCTCCATTTAGTTTAGTATTACGCTAAAAGCAATTTGAAACAACAATTCTTTAAAAGTAACATAAAACCCATACATCATGCATACACACAACCACACATACATACACACATATGTTTGTATTTATAGAAATGTTTTTGTATATTATATACGAGTACTTACATATATCGTATATAAAAGCATGTAGCGTTGTGTATGTAAATGCACTGAACAAAAAATGAAATCACAAAACTGTGAAGAAAAAATTAATTTCGCTAAAAACGTTAGAAAATTATTTGGTTTTTCAGTGTAAAGAACAAATTCGTAACATCAAAAATCGTGCCGTGTAAGAATTATGTTTCTATCGCAAAATTATCTTCAGCGACGAAGCTCATTTTTTGCTCAGTGGGTTTGTTAAACAGAATTGCCGAATTTTGTGTGAAGAGAAGCCAGAGGCAGTTATAGAGACGCCAATACACCCTTAAAGATGCACTGTTTGGTGCGATTTGTGGGCCAGTGGCCCACTTTTTTTGCCCAAAATGCAACTTGGGACTTGGTTGACACATGGTTTCAACAAGACAGTGCCACACGATACGCTAAACCTATTGAGATGCGAGTTAAGTGATCAATTAATTTCACGTTTTGATCCCATTAGACTATTGCTTGTGGTGATACGTGAATCCTCCTGTGTACTAAGATAAGCCAGCCACAATTCCAGCTATGTAAGACAACACTAGAGCGGCCATTGGTGAGATACCGGCCGAATTGCTGGAAAAGGTATGCCTAAATTGGAGCTCTTGGATGGAGTAACTGCGCTTCGTAACTGCTCTTTTCGGGTAATCGTAGGCAAATTATATGAACATTGCCTTCCAGAAGCTAGTGGATTCGTATTCCATATGTTGCCGAGGGCGGCGACAGCTTCTCTGTAGAAATTAAAAACGACTTCAAACATAATTTCTTGTTGAATATCTTATGCCTCACCGACATTTTCATCTTCCCCTAGCGCGTTCTCTTCATCTTTCAATCATTATCCACTAAATTGAATTGAGATACATTTAAAACTCGACTGGGTTCTCATATTCAGTCCCATTGTCTGAACAAGGATAGTATGAGAGAGGGGAGATAGAAAAGTTAAGAACAGCGATGGGGTTCGGCGTAGAGCCGACCCCAATCCAGTTGCTGCTCATTATGAATAAATAGATTTTCCGTAATTCTATCTCTGATATTTCGAGAGGCTGCCGAAGTACCTCCAGCCGAGGTGAGCCCGGCGCAGCTTCTCTAAGGTCGGACAGAGGTGATGAAATACCGTGTCATCCTGACAACTTCTACAAAAGTCATTTGCAGGCAACCCCATTCTTTATGCGGTTCTGGTTCGAACCGTACTAAGCTAAGTCAAACCAGCCTAGTGCTCTGATATGTAGGTTTTCCCACCATCTCGTCTTAGCCATATCATATGTATATCGCATTGTGAATTAGCTTCTTACAAAAATATTCATATAGTAAAATATTCTATAGTACCACCCAATTTACCGCCCTTAACACCGCTGAAATTTCAGCTTGAAGAATACTACATTCATAAGGGATTCTGAAGGATATGTTGATCCCCAGTTCCTTTATGGAGACACCACTATTGTCCCATTTGGGACCATTTGTGAATATTTCTAGATGGTCCAATTGGGGTGCCGTGGTACAGAAGTAGTCGCCATAACCTGCAGTGATACCTCTTGTACAGGGTATCCCTCTACATTTTACAGTGTGTGCTTTCTAATCTACAAACCAAGGGCTCCTGGGCACGTACATACCTCCTATCCGCCATCTGGGTACGCTCTTGATGGGAGACAGACAACTCGATACCTATTTTATATTGATTCTCTATAATTAATTTTTCAATTTGCTCAGTGTACCTATTTAAACCATAAACTGTTGTAGTTGTTGGCCAAAACAAATAATAAAAAAAAGATACAAAAAAATAAGAAAAAAAAATATTGAAGTTCTCTACGAGTGCCTGTCTACATATGTACATATACATGTACATCCATGAGCTTGCAAGCCGTGGTAAATAAATGATTGAACGAGGAACGAACTAAAAACCAACTTTTCTGCACGAAACGAATGGAAAGGGTGATTTGCAACCATGTTTGGATTTGCAATCATTGGCACACACACTCATGCACACAGTATATTTGTACGCAGCTCTGTGTTTGTAGTCTTGTGAAGTGCTGTGGTTAGTCTCAGCAGTAGCGTAGTAGAGATACAAGTATAATGCGCCATTTCAGCTCTGCTTGTTCGTACATTAACATTCTTCTCTTTCTTTTGTAGTTGTTCTTGTCGTTGTTGTTGTGTTTGTATAACCTCAATTTGCCCCCCTTTGCGGTGCTTTTTTGTTTTTGATTGCCTAACTAGCACAGACAGTCATATTGATAAAAAAAAACGAACGACTAAACACAACGTGGAAACGACTAAAAGTA
Source organism: Phania funesta (assembly GCA_963932375.1). Lineage (NCBI taxonomy): Eukaryota > Metazoa > Arthropoda > Insecta > Diptera > Tachinidae > Phania > Phania funesta. Next base: position 64,279,504 of record OZ010655.1, read on the forward strand.
GAACGAGCCAACGAGTAGATGATTTTTGTTGTTTTGCGTACAGGGGATGCGACCTGAAAATGACAAACTTTTGCAAAGATTGTACTTTTTGTCCATTATTGTACCAAAATATATATGCACTTATTATTATTTTAAGATAGAACATTATTGTAAGGAAGGGTATGTGTCCATCTACTCTTCGAGGAAAAGGTCCACCGTGTCTGCCAACGCTAATACCTAGATTGCCTTATGGCGTCAGCAACTCTTCCTTCCCATACAACAAAAAAAACCTTGTTTATTTGTATAGGTTGCATACTTTGTTGATTCCACCCGAATTGGCGCAGCGTAGAGAATAATATTTCTAACGAAGCCAGAAAGTATTTTTGTCGTTAAGTACTTCGCAGTTATCGGTTTTCTGACATCCAGGGTCGTAACCACACAATATTGATTCGAACCTCTATTCCAGGATCCTTAATCAATTACAGACTTTTCTTATCCTTCCTGAAACCTTATTGTGTTTCGGAGAAGCCACATACTCCCTCCATCGTCTGTAAATAATGCTTTCCGGCAGTTTTCCGAATGTATGTATTCCACACACTACAGAGACCGCTATGATAAAGGACGGTGCACTGATTTCCCGCCTTTGGTCCATATAGAAAAAAAGATCCCTTTTAAAGACAGTTGCTGATTATCTGCAGGACCTGGGGTTCTAACTTTGGGTTTTTGAAAATTGACAGAAAATCAGAAAATTTGCAAAAGTGAATGAAATATTTATTTGAGCCGATAAATGAAAGCCTACCATTTACTTTTCAATGATTATGTCATGTAAATGTTGCACACGGAAACGTGGGTGTTCCTTCCATGAGCTACAATTTTGGCATACATTTTCCAGCATTTCGGCCGTCTGGCACCGTCTAGTTGAAACCAATTCTTCTATTTTTTACAAAAAAAAAAGTAGCTACTCATCGCACGGTACCTTGCTGTATTGATTGTAACTTTGCGATTTTCATCTTTCTTGAAAACCGCACCAAACAGAGCATTGTCAGCTCTTAAACTGCCGCTGGCTGCTTTTCACACCAAATTTAGAAATTTTGTTTGCTGACATAACTACTGAGGCCAAAATGAGATTCGTAGCTGAAGACAATTATTTTTTATAGAAACCCATATAACGATTATTGATCATAATGAATGATTTCCTTACTGAGCATGTTTGGTATTGCCGAAGAAAGCAACGAAAGAGACTATTTAATATTCTTGATCTAATATTCCGAGAGGGTGATTTGATGTAGATTTTGTGCCCTAACCAAACTTGAAAAGGGATGACAGAAATTCGTTCCCAAAAGAATTAGTTAAATTTCAAATTAAAAAATAATTATAAATAACTAAGCTAAGCCTATCTATTACAGGTATGCCTTGGAAATCCAGCTTAAAATCGGAACGTTTTAAAACCTAAAGATGGTGTGATATGATAATTTGTACCATATTGTATTTATTTGAAATTTTTTCGATAATTTGCGTTACATATTAGATAGAGAGTAATGTCATTTATTATTGTATGTAGGTATGTGACTAATTTTGTGAGTTAATCCGTAACAGCACAATACGAGTCTACTAATTCAATCAGCTAATTACGATATGGATCAAGACTAAATCCATTACTTCATAAGATAAATGTATAAAATAATGACAATAATGGCTTCCTTATGTGCAAAACCTAAACACACGTGATCGAAAATGACTTCAAATAACGGGAAACTTTCTTGATATAATGAAGAGAGCAGAACACAAGTACAAAAGTTATACAAATTTGTGTACCAATAATATAATTGTGCCATCTCTAATGTGAATTTATGGATGTGTGTATATTCATGCATCAATATTTTTCATGCTTGTTTGTTGTTGGCTTTTCATTTTTTGCCTGTTTCTCAATTAAATATACTAACACCACGTTCTCCAACCGACATACCGGTCTCCACAAGTACACACACACATCAACATTTGTATCTACAACAACACATATTTGCCATTTGTTGTCTGATTTTTTTTTACTCTTTGTGTACATACATACATATGTAAATATGTATGGCTGTATATACTTTGAGACAGTTTTATTGACGTTCAGTTGTTTGTTATGATAGTGAAACAGTGAGCCTGCGAGTGAAGCAGTCATTACCCCGCAAACCAATCAAATAAACTGGTTTTACTTATTCTACATTGTACCCAGATATTTGTGTTTTTTTTCTTTTTTAATAAGACGTTATTTTAGTTGTTGATGTTTATAATATTAAGTGTGTGACAGTGTTACCAACTTATTAAATAACCAAAGCATCGTTAAACACTTCTTGAACAGGTAAAGAGTAGGTTGGCCAATGTACGCGGCGTGCGGCGATCAGCTGTTTAGTTTTCCGTTTCAAATTTTCTTTGGTAGGCAAATGCACGCGGCATATTTTAAAGTGACGGGTGTTAAATAAATTTGTTTGTAATAGAAATCAGAATAGACTAAACAGGTAAACTCACCGGCCATTTCCGGTAAATTTTTGTTGTTCGCCATTTCCGGTAAATTTTTTATACATGTATGGATTTTGACACCTGCAAAGAAATCGGAAATACTTCGCTCGTAGCTTCACCAGTTATCAATTTGCCTTGATAGGAATAAAATTATAAAGAAAGCTTTATTGCTTGCATGCAAATGTGTGTATTTTAAAAAATGTACAGCGAATTGGCGGCGTATACATTTTTGTTGGTTGGAACTGTCACATGTCAGAACGAAAAATGACACTGAAGATGGCGCATAGCCAGCCGAAACCGGTTTGTCTCCAATCCAAACTTGACAAGGGATGACGGAAATTCGTTCCAAAAATCTACATCATTTTCTGCCTTAAAACTGATATTAACTGATTTAAGGTAAAAAAATTGTCATTAAAAAATAATTTTTGAATAAAACTTATAAGCATCCAGAAACTGAGTAACTGGTTCCAGCTGTTATCCATGAACAAATACGGTCACCACATTGATTTATTGAGAATCGCAGCGATATCGGTGTAGTTGTTTATATGTTCGATTTTTTAGCAGCTACCGCGTCTCAGAGCATTGCCAAATTTATTTAATTCTGAGGCGTGAAACTTTTTGTATGAATATTCTTTTTTTCACTGGTAATGTTGATGCCGCCCCCGGCCGCATGACGCATACATTCGTCTTCCATTATAAAGTATACAAAATAAGGCTGGGAAAATGGTAGCGATATGTGCTTAGAAAGTAAACTGAAATTATTTAGAAATCTTTAAGTTATGAGTCCACCAAACATTTTTAAGAGAATATTAATTCATCATAATACGGAAAACACTGAGAAGAGCACTGAGAAATTTGAAAAAGCTTTGTAAATAGGTACCAAATTGTTTAAATTAAGACTTAAAGAAATTAGCGGACATGAACAGCAAACAATAATACCCGAAAAGCGCCGCAATGGCAACACTAATGTGGGGTTTATGGTTTTTTTTCTGCTCCTCACTTGCCTACCTCTCTGTACTACAGTCGTAAAAGTCGTCTGTTCTAAATTGTATTTCTCATATTTTGTATCTTATATCACAATAATCCTACATACATACATATGTATGTATGTATGTATGTAGAATAAAGATTTAGTAGGAGCGTTCAGTTTTTTTTTTTTTTTTTTTTTTTTTTTTTTTAACTTTTTTATTTATTAACTTTTTAGTTATAATATACAAATTCATTAATATACCTAATGTCCCGCAAAGCTTATAAGCTTGTCTGCAGCTAGGTAAAATTACTTAATATAATTTTATCAATACAATTCATATAATTTGTATTTACCAATATATTATTGCAAGTTGGTTAAATGTTTTTTTATAAGTGCATTTCTTTTAAATTCATGTGTTATGTTGATTATTTCGGTTGGCAGTTTGTTGAAAATTGTCGGTAACGTTACGTATAGACTACTTTTTCCGTACTCATTAGCGAACTTCGCAACTTTGAATCTTCTTTCCGCACGTCTTCTGGTGTTCTGCACGTGGTCAATTCGGTTCAAATATTTGCTATCGTTGTAAAATTCCTTTGCTAAGGTTGTATGATAGATATTTTTGATGTTTAAAACTTGTAGTTTTTTTGCAATATTGTTAATATTAGTTTTAATTGTTTGTTGGTGTTGATTTGAAATTTCGTTTTCATTCGCATTAATTCGATATAAATAACTTTGCATGTTGACGGTGTTTAATGTGTTTAGATCATTCGTGGAGTTAATTACTGTTGAGTTATTTTGAAATAATATGTTGTTTGTTACGTTAGTTATATTTTTATTTGAGTTTACGTTTGTGTTATTATTATTGTTGTTGTAATTTATGTTTTGAAGTAAATTAATTTCTGCAATGTTGTTTTGACTAGTAGTATAGTATATCGTGTTGTTAGTGTAGTTGTTGTTTCCTGTTGAGTTCCGTATGTTTATGTTGTTATTTGGTTTGTTGTTGCTTGGGTAATATTTTTTATTTAAGATTTTTAGAATTTGGTTCTGCGTTTTTTGAAGAGTACTGCTATATTTTGCACATCCCCATGCGGTGATTCCATGCCTAATATAAGATTCAGCCAACGCGAAATATGCTTGTCTCAAAACTGCATATGTAGAACAGTTGCTCAAATGATAAAGCATATACGAAGATCGTCTAAGTTTTTTTTGTAATTCTTCTATATGTGTTTTCCACTTAAAACTGCTATCAATATATACCCCAAGATATTTGTATGTGTTGACTTTTTCAATAACTTTTGAGCAATTATCGACATGATTATTTATTCCTCTAATATTCCTGTGGAGACAGTCATGGTTATGAAATGTCAACTCTACATTTGTATCTCTTAAATGTCGGGGCTTAATATGCATAACTTTAGTCTTGTTTGAATTGATAATAAGACCATTATCATGACACCATTTCGTGGCCGTATTGAGTTGATTTTGCATCTTTTCTGTTGCTGTTGTTATATTTTTATGAGCCACCACTATAGCAGTGTCGTCAGCATAAGCGAAAGTTGTTCCTTCTTCAAAGCATCTTATCATTTCGTTGGCGTAGATTATGTACAATATTGGCCCAAGTTTTGATCCTTGTGGTACTCCCCATTCAACAAATACTTTGTCACTGTATTTATTATTTATTTTTACATGATAAGATCTGTGCTCTAAGTAACTTTTAAACCATTGTAGTGTGTTGCCTCTTATACCATTTCTTTCAAGCGCTTGAAGAATTTTGTTGTGCGAGAGGGTATCGAATGCCTTACTAAAATCAATAAACAGTACTAGTACATGCATATTTTTGCTAAGGCATTCATTTATATAGGTGGAAAAATGCCCGAGAAGTTTATTTATATTCTTGCCTTTTTGAAACCCAAATTGTTTTTTATCTATCAGTTTGTATTTTTGCATAAAATTTGTTAGCCTTCTGACTACAATCTCTTCAAGAATTTTGTCTACAACAGGTAGTATAGATATAGGTCTATAGTTATTTACATCATTTTTGTTACTATTTTTATATATTGGTCTGATTATTGAGGTGTTCAAGTTGAACACAATAAACTTTTATTAAATTAATTGTGTGCGCGCTCGTCTGCAAACACCCCTACATAAACTACGCAGAGAGCATCCAAACAGTCTGGATGACAGAAAAAATTATGCTCAAACTGAACAGAAATATTTACACGTATTCACCGCATAGAATACCAGGAACAAATTTTTTTTCTTTTTTCTGCCGACGTCTTGTCATGTGCGAAAAAATGTTTGGCTAGTCAAGACGTAGTGTTACAAAAGTAGACCTGCTCTTCGCACTCCTAGCGTCAATGCAGCCTACGATTTTCTAGTTGTTTGACATATGTTCGAAAAAAGCATAGAAAGCATAATGTGGTCTTACAGTTGTAGCATTACGAAAAATATCGTCTTTTTTAATGGAGAAAAAGAACTACATAATTGCACTACTTTGAATATCTTAATAATTTGCAAGAATATCCAATAAAGCAGTCAGAAATGCGGTGACTATCTACATACGTACGTACATATATATTCACATAAGTATGCAGGTACATACATACATATGTATATCGAAAAGCAGACATATTCAAGTTTAACACTGTTCCCATTTTGGAGTCACGAACTTGCCACTAGCTACATTTTGGCCTTTTTTACTTTTGGCGCCGGTATGTACTATGTTCATACATTGTACTGCTCTGTGAGAAATTTTTATCTCAAAATATGTACATATGTATGTATCAATATGTTCATACATATATGTATAAATACATACATATGTATCTACGCGTTTGTTTGGATTCATAATATTTTTGCTGTCTAAATTACCCCGTCTGAAATCCTTCCTCTTGGATCTCGCGTCAGTCACCGGTGACTGACAGTATAAAATATGATAATAATGGTAAAAATTGAACATTTTTTCAGAAAACTTTAAAGGATTTTATTGAAATAAGGTAAACATAAAAATGGTTGTCCCTCGCAAGTGTCACAAAATGGTATAACGTGTTTGGTCAAATTTCGTGCTATTTTCTGCCACTCTGTGCCGCATTTTCTTCATAGCAGGATTTGCAATATTTTCGCACTGCTGAAACTCGCGCGGCCTGACAGTGAAAGTCGCTATAAAACCGCGCGGCTCTCAACGTGTTAATTTTTTGCTTTCTTTTGTCTTCTCTATATTTTTGTTGGTTAGGTCGTGTTTTCTTATTTTATTATTGTTTCTTCTACCTATTTTGCCAGCATCCTTTTTCTCTTTAAATGCAATGTCGGCGTTTAACTGTGTTTTGAACTACGTAATGGCAGAATTAGTAGATTCTAATCGTTTTACTTTAGAACTCTTAAGTACCGCTAAACTATTGGTGTAAGTTATTCAAAATGCACAGATGTATGTACATACCTATTAACGAAAGCAAATGAGTCAGCAGTATGTTTTTGAAATACTCATATGACAAAGTTTGAACAATAATACTAAACAGCCTCAGAAGGGAACACTTGAGTATGACAAGTTATACATAGTTCGGCCTTTGTTGGATTCCATAAAAAAAAAATTCAATGAAATTTCACAGGAAGAATGCCAAAGTATTGATGAGCAAATGCTTGCATATAAAGGTATCTTATTATTTGTGAACATATGTAATATATTTCTAAATAATACAATAAAACATTCTTTTCTTAGGTCAACATAGCTTGAAACAATATCTTCCAATGAAACCCCACAAGTGGGGTTTCAAAATGTTCACTAGAGCTGGTGTGTCTGGGATTATTTACGATTTTACTCTCTACATGGGAGAAGGAACATGCAAGTCTTATGGCTTGGGGATATCATCAGACATTGTGCTATTTTTATCATCCAATATGCCAGTAAATCAAAATTTCAAACTGTTTTTTGACAATTGGTTTTTTTCAATAAGCTTGATGATTGCTCTGAAAGAAAAAGGCATATTAGCCGTTGTTACAATTAGAAGCAACCGATTGAAGAATTGTACTCTAAGTAATTAGAAGGAACTTCAAAAACGAGGACGAGGATCAAGCGATTTCAAATATGAAGCAACGCACAACTTGATTGCTTGTCGTTGGTATGACAATAAAAGTGTACAACTGGTTTCAAACTATGCAGGTTAGAAACCCATGAGTGAATGCAAGAGATGGTGCCGCAAAGAGAAGAAGTTTATAACTATACCTCGTCCAGGTATATTAGAAGGCTACAACAAGCACATGGGAGGGGTTGATCTTGCGGACATGCTGCTTGAATTGTACAATATCAACCACCGCTCAAATAAATGGTACATGCGCATAGTCTACTGCTGCATAAATTCGAGTTTAGTAAACAGTTGGTTGTTGTACCGCAGAGACATCACACATACAGACGGCGAATTGAAGCATATGCCGCTCATAAATTTCCAATTGGATGTTGCTACCGAGCTTTTGAACGCAAGTCAAACTACAGTTTTCGCAAAAAAGAGAGGCCGTCCATCATCACTCCTTTTGACAATGAATTCAGGAACTTCATCACCAGCTCCATCACCACCAGCTCCATCATCACCAGCTCCTTCTACGGGTTCCGAATCAAACCCCTATAAAAGAGCATATGTTGCAGAGCCTGCAAAATCCCTACGATTTGATGGTTATAATCATTGGCCGGAATGGGGAACAAGGGGCAGATGTAGGCTATGCAACACTGGGTTTCCAAGCTGTAAATGCAGCAAATGTAATGTGCACTTGTGCTCCAATCCTCAAAAAAATTGTTTTGTATCCTACCATACATAAATTGAAATAAACGGTATTTGAAAAAAATCAACTTGTATTTAAATTTATAACACCATTACCCAATGTTACGTATACGCAACATCCTGTAGCTCTTGAACCAGGACACCTAGGACATTGAAATTTTTGTCAGTTGATATTGAGATCAACTCTATTTTATATGTCTACTCAAAAAAATTTTAGCCACGCCCATTTTAATTCGGGCATGAGAGGGTTAAGTAAAAATTTATTTAGAGTCACTCAATTTAATAACCAAACAGCTGTAATTTTTTATTAAAATTTTGTTCAAATATGAAAACAACTTTTTGTAGGAATCAACATTTTTTTTCTTTTCTTTTACTGTGATTCTGTTCTGCATTACGTTCACATCGAAACTTAACGCCAAAAATTTTGTAAGCAAAAATATAAGGTAACCCTATAAAAGCGCCAAATTAATAATCGGACATGTGGCAACTATAATATTTTAGCGTCATCATAACGGTAATTTTTTAAATGACTGCTGATTATTTATTTATTTAGTTAAAAAACAGGAAAAATAAATCTACCAACGGTCTTGTAGACATCAATGTATCATTTAAAAAACTTATGGATATTTTTAAGAAAAGGAAGCAATATGAGTAACAAACAAGTGCAAACATGACAGAAGTAAAAGAATTGATAATCGAAGTCATTCCACTGTCCACGACATCATTAAGTGGTATAAAAAAACCAAGTTTGCGGAATGTAAGACCAAGCCCGGACAACCAAAAAAGTCTTATGCTTCAGATGAACGATGGATTGTGAACCAAATTAAAAAAAATAAATCTAAATGCACTAAAATTGACTAAACTGGTGTCCGAAAGTCTAAAGGTATGCATTAATCCTGAAACAGTCCGAAATGTTCTGCGAATCAATATGGGTATAACATCGTATAAAGAGGCTGAATTTCGTTAAAAAACACAAAACCCCTGTAGAAAACAAACGAGGAACTAAGATCTTCTACTCTTCGTGCTACAATAAAACATTGGCTCTGGAAGTGTGATGGGTTGAGGCTTGATGTCATCCCCGAGCCCGGGTCAGCTAGATGGAATACTGGACCAGTACTAATGCAAAATTAAAACAAAATTTGGTAGCTAGCGTTAGTAAATTGGTCACTTCATGGAACTTTAAATTCTATTAGGATCGAAGCATAAAGCGCACAATTGTGTGGTGACATTAATGCCTTAGAAAATTTCGCGGTTACATACATATGAATGTACATATGTATCTTTAAAATAATCAATGCTTGCTGCTAAACTCATTATACGTAAATGAGGGTGAATCCGAAGACATGAGTAGTCTTCAGGATGCAAGATAAGAGGGAACTTTAAGGTTTCCGTCTGAATTCAAATAACGAACATATATGCCTCAAGGAAGAATGGGATAAAATTGAGCCCGACTAAAAAAATACTATATACAGAAAATATTAAAACAAAAAGGAAGTAATTACATTTTGAAGTGTCCGATTATTAATTTCAGATTATTTTTTTATGTAAAAAATATTGTTGTTTATTTAATTAACTGAAATACTGAATTAAATATTTGAGTTGCTTTACAAAATTTTGTATAGTTTAGAAAAACCTGTTTAAAAGTTGATTTTATTAAATCGTGAAAAATGTGCATCACACATTTCACAAGAAGCAAAAATTGCAAGGACCGGAAACTCGCTGATTTCTTAAATAAAGTGTTTTAAAAGTACCGGCCTAGTAGAATATTACGCACTTGTATTGCGCCAGTTAGTTGGACAACACTGTTTTAAAACCAAATACATACGTATGTATGTATATGTGTGTATATATGTGCAAGTGTATGTAGATGCCATTAACCAATGAAGCTGGTATCTCTAAGTAAGCTTTTAAAATTTTATTTTTGTTTGTCGTGCCGTTTATAGTTTTGAGTTCATTTAGTTTTTTTTTTTTCTTATTTTCTTTGGCCAATTTATTGTTTGTTGTTGTCATGGCCTTTAGTTTTATTTACTTTACTAAAGCATGTGGCCTGACTCACTCGTTCGCTGCCTTCCTGTTTCTGGCTCTTCCAATTTTGTTGTTTAGTTTTGGCAATTATGACAACATGACGTGTTGTTATTATTGTTTTTTCTTTTGTTGTAGTGTTATTGTTTTTTTGTCTTCCTATAATACATACATACATACATACATACATATGTACGTACCTTCCTGGGTCATTAAAACAAACTTTAAATTAAAGACGATTGTTAAATTAATATATTTTTTCAATTTTAAATTCAACAGTACATCGTGAATAAATTCTCCGTTGGCCTTTAGTTTGTGTCCACAGTACGAAAACCTTGTGTGTGAACTGGGCCTAAGGTTCAAATTTTCCGATTCCATAGCTCTGATTTTGATACGGGTTTTAATATACATATGTACATACTTGCAAGCAAAAATGTATAATTTGGAATGTTTTTATAAATACTAATGAAGAAAAAAGTAAGACTAAACAGGACAGCACACCAGCACAGCTGGTGACTTTAACAAAATGTTTCACCATTTCCGGCATATTTTTTATGAAGTCTGAAATACGCAAAGAAGCCGAAAATACTTAGAATTCTCCCGTGAGTCTACCTGTTATCAATTTGCCTGAGATCGGTGTCCCTGTTAACTTGGTTCACCTACACGTAAGGAAATGGGTTTTTATATAAAAAAAAGTTTTCAAGCAATTTTCGTTTCGGTTAACTCTACTTTACAGGGCTCTAATAATTAGTATTTTTCGAATTTTCCACACTTTAATTCATTATAAATGACGAAATAAATTTGGCAAACTTAAATCGCCTAAAGACGCAACACTGTAGTGGAGTAAGCTCACTTCGACATACTATAGGGTGGCGTCTAAGTGACGTTTTGGTAACCTAACTCTTTTCTATCTGATTTTATTTCCAGTAGGCATTTATTAAAAACTAGATTATAGTGTGGAAATAAGTTCGCTGCATGTTTTGAAGGCACTATATTTCAAATGGTGCCCATTGCTAGCTTTGACCTGATGTGCTCTCTCCAAAACATTTCTCATAACTTTTTTTTTTGGATATTGGTCTTAAGCTGTTAGATAGTTCTTGGCTAATTGGCATACATCTTAACCAATTAGGTAGCAACTAAAAAAAAATTGGGAGCCGTTAAAACGGGCGAATTCGGTGCCCAGTTAAAATCAGAAAAACCCGACACAAGATGTTGCAATGGAGAGCTATAGTTGGACGAGCTGTGGCTCCATGTTGTTGAAAATACAATTCAGTATTGTTCTCTATCTCTGGTCTTAAGAAATTTTCCACCAACTACCGAGAACGTCGCCTGGTGAAAGTTTCGTGGTTTTCCTTAATACTTGCTTGCATCCGAACAATGTTCTCAATATTTTCAACCGCGGGAGGCAGACATAATAACAGAGGTAACCACACCATCACAGCTAATAACTTTGTTTTAAACTGATTCGATGTCAAATTGCATAAGAAAAAATATTTCGCCATTTTCGGTACTTTTTTACACTGGCCTACGCAACTGAGCCGCAAATGCCTTGAATTTTCCCGTTAGTTATCAATTCACCTTGCGCACTAGATCTTCCAGTACGCGGAAAATCTCAGATAATCCCTTGTTGCCGAAAACGCTGAACTTGTCGGTGAATTGTTGGAGCACTAAGTACAATTTGGATATTATTTTTGAGTCTGAATAATCCAATGCTGACTTTCAAAATAAAATCGAAAACGTTTGGTTCGTTTTTCTGTGCTGAGGCTTTCCATTATACATTTCCGAAGTCTTTTAAAGTAAATTTTGAAAAAAAATACGTGAACAAAAAATTCATTCACTAATTAAATCTCAACGTTACTAATGCGTTACCCTGTATTTGTATGTATCTGCACAGTGTAACCATACGTTAAGTCTGTCAGCGGTACGAAATAGGTTGCAATTAGTAAAAAAACATTAAGAAATACATAGAAATTTATTTATTTGTTAAACCCACGCTACAATATAAAAAAATACTCAACAAATAAATGTTTAATTGCATTTGCACATAAATATTTGATGTAATGAAAATTTGCACTTAATTTATACAGTTAAAATGTACGATACAAAATTAAAATTAAAATTTATCATGGCTTTCGTGTCTTAATAATTTTGATGTAATAAAAGAAAAATGAATTAGTTAAGTTAAAATTAATTAACTGAGAGTTAGCTCTGTAGCAGGTAGTCACTTTAATTTTGACTCAACTTCGAATCAAGGAAATATGAAACTAATGCGAGAAAATGCTTTTTTACTTTAAAATCTATCAAACCCATGAAAACTATTAAAATTCTCACAGAATTCTGTTTGACAAACCTTAATTATTTTCGGAAAAATATCTATAAGAATGACTGCAGAAAGTTTTAAATGGCGAAAGTTTTGATAGAAGTAGGTGCAGGCTTTGAACTGCTAGATAACCTAGCAGCGAAGAATTCAGTTACTCCAATGAGAGTACCGCGACATAAGAGGCATGTGGGTAATGAAATGTCAGAAAAGGCAAAGACACTCCATTCATAGGACCAGAACCTTTCAGCGAGGCAAACAATACCTTTGCAAGCTGCCCAATACGGAAAGGGGAAAAATGAGCTCTACTCGATTACTGAAGAGCCTAAACAGACAGATCTGCCATCAGCGCCTGTCTTGCGAGCTTATCTGACGGTGGCCGAGTGGCACTTGTATAGGTAATAATTGAAGATCATGACTGCCTGGACCCTGAACCCACAGCTTGCTGAGGGATTTGGAGCTACCCGTTCTCCTGCTGTCAATAGCTATTCTATTTCTATTGATCTTCCCGCGACTTGGGTATAAACCAAAGCCTCCACTGGACTACCTAGAGAGCAGGATACTAGATCGCGGTGGCGTTATAGCCTATATCTATTATAATATTTAACTAATAATAATAAAATGGAAAAATCTCCTATGCAAAAAGCTTTAATCATACAAATTGAATAAACATAGGTTCAGGTAGGTTAGGTGGGGAGCTCGCTTACAGCGTGCGGGAGGCCATTAGGCCAATTGTGATGCCCTGGCAACCATTTATCTACATCCACAGTTTCCTATGGAACTCCATGATCTCCAGTCCGTAAGAAAAAGCTGGAGCTCCTCGCTAAACTTATCAAGCTCGTCAGTGTCGCATCCCTAAAACAGTGCAAGTCCTGAAAGGTTCTTTGGCCTAATTGTTTGAGCCGGATAGTCGCAGAAAAGGACAGCTTCTGCAGCTCTCACAATGAGAGATTCCCATACGCTCTGGCATTCGGCCAATCATACAGTGCTCCGTTGTGATGCCAACTAGTAGAGATATCGAATTTTTCCCGTGGACCAGTACTGCCTTCGTCATTTCCTTACCGATCGACGGCTAACAAAATTTGGACAATCTGCGAGTGACTATCGTAGACCGCATGTGGGCCCATTCTTTTAGCGACCATTCCCCTAACATGTTCGAAAGTTTTGCCAGGGGCGTATTGATGTCACTCTGTGCATTTACCACGTCCAGTTTTGAGTCGTTTCTTCCACATTGATGACCATCCCATGAAATTATGTTGGTTGCAAATGTTTTTTGTTGCTGTTTCGTTTTCCTTTAATTTATGAGCAAATGTGGCATGACTGCTCTTATTGTATAAATTTCGTTACTATAACAAATACTTAATTACAAAACTTTTTTTTGGCTTAAACTAGCGTTTACACATGCAACAGTTCAAAAAAAGTAAAATGCTAAAAACAAAACAAAAAATATAATTCATACAATCAATACAAGTGTATGTACGTAGTTTGATGGGAATTCATCACACACATCACGGAGTTTGGCTACTGCTACGAGTTTTCAATTTATCCTTTTCTTCAACATTTTCATCGCTTTTATTCTCAATGTTGCCGTTTTTGGTTAATTTTAGCTAAAATTTATTTTTGTGCATCTTTATCTGATTTTGGTAACTTTTATGCTTAAAAATAAAATTTCTTATGTTTATCTTACTTATGATTGTAAATTTATATTTTTTAATAAGCTCATTGTTTTTGATTTCTAAACCTGACATCAAGTTTTTCAATCCTTAAATTCTTGATTTGATATTCTGACAGGGTGTTTTGATGTAGTTTTTAGAAACGAATTTCCCTTATTCCTTGTCAAGTTTGGTTTGGACACATAATTTTTTTTTCTAAAATCTCTTTGGATTAATTTTATCCTAAATTCCTTAAATTCAACACTTGTGCCGCAAGAAATATTTTGTATAAGCGTTTTTTCAAGTGGGTTGTATTATTTATAATTAAGACTGATTTGGCAAATACGACTAATTTTCAAAATAACTAATAAGCATAATTTTTATTATTTGCACGACTTTGTGGAACTGATTTTTCTAATATATTAAGAAATAATTTTTTTCAGGTTTAAGTTTGTTTTTATTCTTCCGGTAATGAAAGAAATGATTTTATTTTTAATAACAGGATAATTTGTAGAATATTGAAACAGTTAAATTATTAGACTCGAGCAACATTGAATGCAGAACTATGCCTCATGTGCCAAAAAAATCTGACTACTTACTTAAAAGTGCTTAAAATTAACAAAATATGAAAACGCCAAGATTTTTACACCAGCTTTTGAACGACTAAGTTACAATTTCTTTTCTTTTTAACAGATAAAATTGCCTTTTGTGTAATCAATAATATTCAAACCTAAACATAATTATATTCGCTTAAAAATATATGTATATTGCAAATTTAAAAGGCATAGCATTTTATGAAAATCTAGTTCCCAAGGATTAAAAGGCTCTACTTTACCTGGTTTTCCGATATTTGTATACGTGCTTTTTTTGTTTTAACTTCAAAATTAATTATTGTCGTCCCTGCATAAAATAAATGCATATTAACATTTTTATTAAAAAAAATACCAATCTAAAGAACAAGTTAGAGAATATGTTTTACATATTAGCTACTTAAAAAAAAAACAATTGTGTACATATTTATGTATTTATTTAAATACTAGCAAATACAACAACAAAATGCCACAATTTTAATGGAAAACATGTCCAAACATCTTTAAAAATTTGTTTTTGTTTTACATAATATTTTTGTGTTTATAAAAAATTCACGCCATTAAACAAGAAGAGTCGATTCATTATCAAAAACCTGAAACTAATAAACAATTTTGAAATTTGCTTTTGTTTTCCATATGAAAAAAGTCTGTTGTTGCCTTGTGTTTTATAAAATAATTTCTAATTAGTTTAATTTAATTCTCCCTTGCAACTTTCCCTTCAAATTTGCGTTACACAAAATTTTTGGTCATGGCAACACTGCCTATGACATCACACATTTTTAAACATGCAAGCACAAGGACTTTTACATATATACGTATGTTTTTAGATGCATGTAGTTGTTTGGATGCTTGCTTGTTTTAATATTCAGCGGGTGTAATTATGACAGTGCTGCCAAATCTTTTAAACGAAATATCTCTAGAAGATTATGATTGTGGCCTCGTGCGACATACCTGAAAACTTTCAGCCATTGTACATTTTGTTGTTCGCACAGGAATTTGTCTAGTGAAGACCGTCGCTGTTGATGGTTGGTTCGCGTTCAAACAGAGTTGTCCGAACAATTGTTCGCACAGCTCTGTTATGCCATTACACAAACAAATACACATAAGCAAAATAAAAAGTATTTTGGGTGCTCTCGTCTGTAAACACCCGTATATAAACTATGCTAAAAGCGTCCAAACAATTTCGATTAGAGACAAAAAATTGTGTTTAAACTGAAGAGCAACATCTACAGGTATGCTCCAAACAGAAGACTACGAACACATTTTCTCCCGTTATTTTGCAGACGTCGTCTCAATGTGCGAACAAAGGTATGATGGCTAGTCAAGACGTAGTGTAATATATGCAATGACGTAATTTTACCGCGAGTAATTACACATTAAGCAAGAAAACCACCAAGTGGGCAACACTATTTCATGATTATATTTTATCTAGTTGTGCTTTTTCTCTTTGAATTTTATAGTATGAGAATTGTTTTTTTTTTGCTTTTGTTATTATTGTTGGCTATAACTTTCTTAAAGTAGGAGTATGAGTTGGGGGGTTTTTTTTTATCATTCATTCATTTATTTATTCAACTTTTTGGAATGTTTTTTTTTGCACACAGCTGCTAGTGTTGTTGGTGTTATGCTATTATTATATTTCTCCCTTTTTTGCATTTTGAAAACAAGGTCAAGTGCAAATTATTTAGTATCAAAAATTAAACATTCTTTAAAACAGCAATACACACTGGTAAGCGGCATACACACATTAATACATAAACTTATCATGAAGTTCGCATGATCCATACATATGCACATACTTACGTGAATATATACATACATATGCATATGCACGAGTATGTACACGCGACTAATGTTTGTTAGACTTAAAAGCAACTCCAAAACACCAATTTAAATACTTATGTATGTTAAATAAACATTATATACAGATTCTTGAGTTGATATTCCGACAGTGTTTTGATTTAGATATTTTGAACGAATTTCCCTGATTCCTTGTCAAGTTTGGTTTGGAGACATGTTTACATATTACAGATTCTTATCGTTTTTGTGAGAAGATATACCTACTATGCGGTTCTCTTCCGAAAATCACGTCATTTCAAATCACGGACCGTTTTGAAGTCACACGGGTTATTTATTACTGTTCTGCAAAGCATCCCATTTTATATTACTCCTTATGATTTGAAGCTTTCGCAATCACAAGGAAACAGCTGATTGCTTTGTTTGGGTAGTTTTGTTTTAACTATATTTTATTTTAACAAATTGAAATTCCTGGAGCCACGTTATTGCCTTAAAACATTATTAAAGCTCTTTTCTTCCTTTCACACTATTCTACAAGTTTTTCGATTTTCGTTGGATTCTTGCGGAAAGAAATCTAATGATAATCGTTCTGACTGTCATAAAAAACAAATGAAAATATTGTTTGTTTACACTGTCGCTTTTTTAAAGATGCAGCCCAGATAAAATGAAAAGTATTAGCTTTTAGAAACAAAAAAATATGGTGGGTCACTGTCAAATTTCTATCTGTCCTTTTATATCATTCGTAACATGTTGTTTTCACACTTTATTATTTTATTTGAATAATAAAATAATAATAAAATAATATAAATTTCATAAAATTGTAGTGTCCATGCGATTTGCGGAGCAGCTGACAAGAGTAACAACAAAAACTTAAACATTTATTTTTATAATGTTGCCACTAACACAAAGGAACCGGATAAGCGAATAAACGTGGGCCTACATTGTAGGCGGCCTGCCAACCTAAGGCTGCCATTTTTTTCAGCAAAGTTCTTTTTTCAAACTGCTGCCACTGTTTATACGTCGGATCGGAAATTTTTTGAACCGCCCTCGTACACGTTACTATTATTAATGTAGGAGTGAAATGTAAGCAGACCGATATCTTTATGGGGGGTCGGTTTTCGACCCCTGTTTTCCTCGAATTGATTTCTGACAATCTATTAGTAATTTATAACTACCTTTCTCTCATTCGAGTCTTGTGCCTCTTCCTCAGGAGTATCTTTAGATACTCATCCGTACACCCCCTGGCGAGGTTTTCTTGTCCATCTCTTTAGAATTCTTCCGATGGCTAATAAACACCGGAAATTCCTGCAGAGATTGACCTCTCCGCATCTGGCGAGGCTTTATTGCTCATTCCTATCGGCATCTCACTGCCATCATAATGGAGAAAAAGACGTCCACCCACACAGAGCTCCATAGGCACAGGTAAATTGGTATTAAAACTGGAGATCGACTGGTATCGCAGTTCGCATACTGAAGGCCAAGCACTCTCTTGGCCAGGCATTCCTGGCGTATGCTGTTCAACCGTGAATTAGGGATTTTTTATAAGAGAGTGTTAACTTCTTTCCGTTCGACTTATTTAGCCAGACTCCTTGTAGAGACAGGAACCTGTTGCTGGCCGTCACCACGTGGAGGTATGAGTCAGAACTTCTGACAGTGTCCCAATTACGGCAAGCCATATCTTTGCGCCTGCCACCTGATGGCCTCGTACTTATTAAACGTGCATAACTGCTAAAAATAATCACGACTAACTTTCAGCCCGCGAAAAAGTTACCCCGTTGGTGCTAATAAGCGTCTCTACCGTTAATGCGAAAGTATGACACAATTACTTATATTTATTTAATGAACACTTTGGTCGGAGCCAAGTATTGTTTTGAGAATCTAATCATTTTGCTTTAAGAAGACATTTTATGTGATAAAAGATTTTCAAAAAATATTATTTTATTGCTGTCTGTCGAATAAAAAAAGGACGTGTAATATTGATAATCACCCAGCGTAATGCAGTAAATGCTTACATCACTGAGGCAGTTCGTGAATGTGATGCATGATTTTGTTACGATGGTAAGAAATTGCCGTGTATTTCAGTATAAAAACAAACTTTTTTGGAACACAATGTATTACGCATACGAATAATTAATAATCTTTTCGAAGCGAATCTTTTATGGCATCAGGCATTTTTTTCTGCGAATCATTTGCTTTTTGAAACCATCAACGCATCCGGCGCAGTGCCATGATGGTTATACTTATAAAATCATACACGTACAAATATTTAAAGAAAAAGAGATGAAGAAAGAGTTTTGTTCATTAAAAATCAATTAAAAAGGAAAAGAACCGCTTCTTTTCCTGTTTAGTGAAACTTTAGAATTTTATGCATAAAATATTGACTGCTAAAAAATGGTAATTTCTATAGTAATTTGTGATAAAGTCGTATTTGAATGTATTAGAAAGTTAATGATACCATAGCTGGACAAATTCGCGGCAGCATTCGTATTTGGTTGCTTAAAGTGCTTTTACAGGACGTGTATTTGTCACATGACTTGTCACTTTTCCATGTGTAAATTCTATACACGTCGTATGAACCCTTTCAAACATAACATGTGTATTTTCTATGTGTACAATACATATGACATTTTTCATTTAGAACGTGTTCTATTTTTATGTAACAAAGTAACTGACATCCTGTAATGCCAACTTGATATTATGCTATTTTGAGCTTTTTCTGTTATCAAAAGCACTAAAAACGTGGCAAAAGCACTAGTTTTGCATATTTGCATCAGCTGTGGTTGGCAATACAAAACTGTATGGCGGCAAAATTACATATTAATTCTTTTAAGACAGCGGTTATGTCAGATGTCAGAAATATACATGTACGTTTGAAAGCAAAAATTATAAACCGTATGTAAAATTTCTATTTTGACAAACACATGAAATTACATATGGGTTATCAAACTGACAAGTCATATGACAAATACACGTCGTGTAAAACCATTGTTAATAAACATTCGACGTGCTGCCAAGTTATGCTTTTGCGAATGTCGCATTAGGGATCATAGCGTTTCTTCTAAGAGAATTGTCCATTATTTGTATATTTGTTGGGATTTAGTGGTTTGTTAATTTTGTGATTCCAGCTTTAAGTTGTCATTGGAGGCATTTTACTGTTTTTTTTTTTTTTATTTATTATTAATGGGATATCGACAATTGGTGGAATAATCCAGCCGATGCTGATGAGGTGAAGCTCACAGGGGTTGTGGGTTTTACTCCTACTACTTAGCAAAGAGGGCACCTGTGGTCTGAGTATGAGTATCGGGGGCAGGCAATCGAGGCAATGCTGGGATTGTTACCGTTGGAGTTTTTCATCAGGTCAACGGCCGCAATATACGTATGAAGCTATATGAAATAGCTTTGAGCCTAGTTAAAAC
The DNA here is from genome assembly GCA_963932375.1 of Phania funesta. Classification (NCBI taxonomy): domain Eukaryota; kingdom Metazoa; phylum Arthropoda; class Insecta; order Diptera; family Tachinidae; genus Phania; species Phania funesta. The sequence goes on from OZ010655.1 coordinate 64,299,521, forward strand.
GAGGTTAAGAAGACTCAGATGCCGATGGAACACATGAGTGGAAGTCGAAAGGCTACATCGGACACTCATTGCGGAAGGCATTCTACGCAATGTGTGTATTGATGTGCGTTAAATGACACACAGGTACAGTTGGAAATGCAACACCATCTTCATGGATACTTTGCCTGGAAGAGGCTGAGACGGTAGCGCCCATTATGTGTAAATGTCCAGCACCGACTAGCAGCAGGCTTAGGACCACGAGCAGACACTTGTTAAATGTGAATGCCATTTTGGACTCAAGTCTTAGACCAATGTAAGAGACTCCGTGACGGGGAAGAATGTACCACAGTCACCAAAAGACAGTCTGAAATCACTACAGTCAAGAGTAAAGGCTAGTGGTAGCATGAGACTTCATAAAAGTAATGTAGTGGAGAATTACAAATCGATTGCCTGAAATAAATTCGAGGAACGAAGTGGGTCGAAAAGGGATCCATAAAGTAAGTGGTCCGCTTCGATATCACCACGATATTATTATGATAAATAGTAATTTTTATTATTAAGAAGAAAAGGTCTATTCATGGTCTGAACTCTTTAATTATCTGTAATAAAACACTGAAAATAACATTTCATATCTTACTGCTACTACTCTTGAAGATACTTTAGAACATTTTATTTAAAATATCGTGAATATTTTATGCTTTCTGATTGATATCTGATGCATTATACAAAAATGACAGATATGTAAGTAATTTTTATTCCTATCTTCTTTCATATACGCATCCAGGCACTGATAAAGGGGGAAAAATAGGATTGTACGTTTAACATACAACCTCCCCCCCAAAAACTGAATCCATTCCACTACATATGAAAGTATGTTTTAAACATTCTGAACTTTCTGTATTTACATATGTATGTAAAATAATATTGGAATGGATGTATGCATACAAGTACTCACATACATACATACGTATTGGAAATTTTCCAACTATGTCTTTCTTACTGATTTTCGTATCGTTTAAATGATTTAAAATGAATCTCGTTAAAAGCCCACATGATCCCACATTTTTTTTTTAACAGATAAAAATGAAAACAAAACAAATCACAACAGAGTTGCAATTACGACATACCATAAACAATATGATGTAAAAACACACATGAAGGCATACATATGTATGTACCTATGTATATTAAATGAATGTAAGTGAACGGGGCGACATATGTACATGCGTACATACATATGGATTTAAATTGTAAATAACAATCTGAGAATATTTGCAATACAACAAAACAAAAAGAGAAACAATAACAATTGTATAAATATTTACATACATTTACATATGGATATATGTATGTATGTATGTGGTTTCGAATGCAATTATACATACGAGTACATACATGTGTAGATACATACTTATGTATGTATATAGAATCATACATGCTTTAGTATTGCCATATATTTTGCAGAGCGAAGAAAGCAATGTGGATATGAAAATGTATCAAAGGACGAAAAATTAGCTACATGTCCCCACATATGTACATATTGAAGGGATTTCGTTCGTACTGGTCCAACGACCGGCACTGCGACACCTTAAGAATCTTTAATGTCTCAGCCCATTTATTAAACCAATCTCTCTATGAATGGCCGATTACAAGACCTTAGAGTTACAAACACTTCAGCCGTCAGGCACAAATGTATGGTTTGCTGTAACTGAGTGCATTGTCAGAAGTTCTGGTCGTACATCGCCTCGTGGTGGTGGCCGGTAACAAGTTCTTGCCTATATACCAATCAATCTCCAGTTTGAATACAGACTTAGCTGTCCATATGGAGCTCTGTGTGCGAAGACTTATTTTTTTGCAATAGTTGTGGGAATTTTATGAAGTCTCCTTTGATAGGCCAAGGGAGGAAGCTGGAGAGATGGGCTAGAATGCCTCGCGAGAGTTGGACAGGTCAATCTGTAGAGATGCTGCCAAAGCGATGGACCGTGAGATTCCGATAGAGATGGACAATGAAGCCTCGCAAGATGTGTAGAAGTTACTCTCGGAAGGAACTCCGGTGTTTATTGGCCAATGAAGGATAAACATCGCAAAAGGGTCAGTATCCAAAGATACTCCTCATGGAAAGGCTGAGACGGTAGACGGCTGGCATAAGGATCACGACCAGACACTTGTTAAATGTGAATGCCATGGGGGTCGAAAAACTTACGACAAAAGCTAGCAATTACGAAAGTTACCAGTCGACAGTCTGAAATCACTACAGTCAAAAATAAAGGCTAGTGTTAACACTAGACACCATGAAAGTAGGGTAACTTACAAATCAGTTGTCTGCAATCAATTCGACGAAAGAAGATGGTCGAAAAGGGCGCGCAACAAAAAAAAATTTGTCGTAGGTCTTTCCAGGATTTTTATATTTTGAGAGGGGTTTAATAAAGAATTTAGCTCTTCTCATACCCAAAGAAGTATTCCCAGCTTCCTTTCCGGTTAACATTCCCTCACCCCTGATCAGTGACGTAATCGTTGTACAATTTATTTTAAAGTAATACTCAAGCAATTAATGCCGGTTATTTATTGTTATAAGAGCGCAATTTTTTTTTAGAAAGAGATAGACTAGTGCAGGCAAGCTTCAGTGTTTAATAACTTTGCAACTCCGCGTTGTTTATATTTAGAATAGTATTGAATCACATCTGGTTTTGTGTAGGCCCATTGGTTAAAGATAGTATAGCCGTTCTATTGATAGATTGATATCGACAAAAGAGGGTGCTGTGATATTTAAAACCTAGTACTAATAGAAGCTAGTACATATCTGAGAAAATTTATGTTACTGATTTTCAGCGGCTTAAGTACGAACCCAGCCATTGAATGCTTAATAGACAACAGGCTGACTGCTTAAGATACATAAACTGGCTCTTGACCAAAAGACGAAGTATCAGAGGGCAGCCTGGCTAATTCATCCGCTAGCTCGGTGTCTTTATCGTCACTGTGGCCAGGTATCCAGTACAAGGAATCCCTATTACTAGTGGCCAGTTTCTGGAGTGCTTCAATACCAGCAGTGATAGGAGTTTCCATCAAAAGAGGGATTTCAATACGTTTGGCTATCCGAAAAAATTGCAATATGCCTCCGCTTTGGGTCCTATCTGCGTAGCAATATACTTACATATGTATGTCGTTTTCGTTTCTTAAATAAAATATTATTGATCATAAATGGCAATGTCTTTAGGAATTATTCCGAGTTTAACAAAAGGGGAAACAATTTTACATTTTTTCTAGAAACGAAAACAACCTTAAATTCTTTTTTTTAAAGAAGTTCAATCATACCGAATTTTCTGAATTATTCACCTACTTTTAGAATCCCAATTATATTCTGTAAAGTCGTTATCGACATTACGGCGCAATTGTAAATATGCAACGCTAATTTCGTCTTGAGGTTGGTCAATACCATAGATCAGTGCCAAGCAATTCGTTGCACGGTGGAACAGTTTGAGCTTATGTATAATCGTTTCGACCTAAAGCTACTGGCCAGACAGAGATTGGTGAGAAATGTAGAAATGTCAGTTGGGCACCGATCAGTTGAATTAGGCATCGCCACATGGGTTTTTTTCAAGTGGATTTTAGTCTATTTCCGTATGAGCTTGTGCTGGCGCAATAATTAAAGCCGGACAACCATACACAACCCTGTAACTTCGCTAAGTGGGCGCTGGAAATCACGGAGTCCGCGATTTTGACCAAAAATTCATCCCAGCGAAGCCGGGACAGCCATTTGAATGATGTGCTATTCCGCACATAATGCCATAAAGGCCAGAATCAATTTGATATCTATTACTTAAATTTTGTGTCTAATAACTAATATTATATTATAATTATCAATAATGTTTGTTACCTAGTGTCCGCTCGTGTGTCAACATTTATGAGTATATTTTCGTAATTATTTAAAAACTGATAAGCTCCTAAAATTTTCCAAAACTCGTACAAAATATTTAATCTTTATTAAAAATATTTCAAGTTTTAAACAAAGCAGACCTAAAGTTTAAACATTTAATATTATTATTTATTTTGTGTTCGAAACCGCACTTCATTATTTTTCCTGTTATAACCAGTTTTAATAAATCATCCTCTATATATGATTCTTCTTTTACACTAACAAAAATAGAAAAGAAATATATAAACTCTTCCCTATTTCTTCCACCTCCTCTAGGGACTCATATACACTCATGATCGAAATTATAGTTACACAAAACTTTGTACACTTTAAATCATTATGCATAATTTCCCATCGCCCGCATGCAGCACAAATGATATCACTCGAACTATGTTCCTATTGGCTAAAGATTTCCAGCCATCAAAGTGATTTCAATTGTAGAGTTGCCAACTGTCACATAATGCATGCATTAATTCGCATGAAATTATAATTTCTTAGGAACGCATAAACTTGGCAACTGTACCAAGAGAAAAACTACCATCTATCTACTAACTATCCAACCATCCATAGACGTCTTCAAGTGGCTGACCGGCCTGAGCGCATTGCAAAAAAAGATCCACTCATACGTAAAAAATTTTGATATGAAATTAAATTTTGTTAAAAGAAAGAAAATGCCGTCATATAGAGGAACCAAATGTTGATAAATATATTTGGCACGACGGCTCAATATACCGCATAGTGGAGGAGAATATGCTTTTGAGATGGTTCTATCAACAAGATAATGACCCAAAGCATAACTTTCTGTTAGTAAAAAAATTTAAAATTGGCCTAGCCAGTCACCGGACGTAAATCCAGTAGAAAATATCTGAGGCAGATTTACTGGATATTAAATCATAATTTATATTAAAAATACAACATCCATAATCTGGCCAAGTTCTGAAAACTGCTTCGTTTTTAAATCGCCAAATATCAGGAAAGCTTTTTAAATGGTTTTTATGGTTGAGGTATTTTATTCGATTTTAACTAGGGATGCATCGATTACATATCGGCGATACCGATACTGATATACTAGTGTATTAAAACTCAATTAAAGTTAAATAAAATTTATAATGTATGATGTACATATCGCACATTAAGCCACGAACAGTAACCGTTATGCATGCTTTTATTTCGCCAACTAAAGAACACTTCGGCTACATCGGTGTATCGGCAATAAAAATATCGCCAATTCCGATATAACGGGCATCCTGAAATATCGCCATTATATCGGTATCGGATGTATTACGAATTTTAACTTCGATTAACAGAATTCTGTTTTTCGTTTTTGGAATTTGGCGATTTAGAAAAAGAAAAGTTTTTCAAAACATTCCCATTATTTAATTGTTTTAAATAGTTTTTGAGTTAACGGAAATTTACGTAATAAATATTTTGATCTCCAAGATAAGTACTTTATTTAAATAACTGGCTGAATCTCTCTTTATACCCACTATTTAAGTAAAACGTTCAAGTTATATATCACTAAGATCGTATTAAACAAATATACAATTTCTTATTTAAAAAAAGAATCTTAAACTGTATCTATTAATTTGATCCTGAGTGTATGCACATGCATGCATATGTGTGTATGGCAATGTGTGTGTATATAAACAAAAATATTAATAGAACGAAACGCAAAAAACCCTGTTTGATTTTACAATCAATTCTGTTTTTTTTTATGCAAGTACCAGGAATATAAATAAAATAACAAGTAATAGAAAATTTCTTTCAAACACCCAGTAGTTCAAGGTTGCTAATGTTTCACTAACCATGCTAATGGAACAACATATGTATGTAAATATACTTATTAAATGCAAGTCCAACACGACTTTTAAAGAAAATTATCCTGTCGTTTTTGTTAAACATTTCTCCCTCATCAATCATCTTTTGCATTGTTACATATAGGAGACCAATAAAACCGAATACTGTTATGCAAGCCATAGACGTTGCGAGCGTCAAGTTGTGTGATAAACAATACAGCTTCACCATCGTACCTTCATTTTGCAAACAAGTGCTGCTGAGTATAAAGGTGACTAATAAAACACGCACGCCATGCGTTTTGCTATGTGGCAGCGATGGAAAGTTCATTGATATTGTTTTTTTTTTTCAACACTGCGTTTTGATTTGCGATTTACCGTAGTACCCCCACGACATTAAAAGTACTTTTTTTCCAATCTGAAACGTTAAATAATATACTCCACAAAATGCAAACAAAATTATATACTTTTACACTGATTTTAATTTTGTAGTCTACATAATTAAAAATAACTCAACAATTATTCTATACAGGGAGGACAAGTTGTCTCCTTGAATTTTTGAAATAATACTTTTTATATGAAAAAAAAACTTTTGAACTTCAGTTTCATTTTAAAATCTTGTTTCTCCATCACTGCTATGTGGTCACTACTATAATAACCACAAAATAAAATGAGGTTGTTGTTACAATAACGTCATTAACGTTACGAACGGGATACAACTTGCCGAAAAAATCAACATTTTTTGATTTTTCGTATAACCAAAGCAAAACTTAATACAACGAGCCCGTAAACGTTTCAATCTCATGTATAACCCTCTTCAAGTTTGACCAACGGTCGCAACGTCTACGGGTTGCTTTATAAACAAAAACATATTATGTATGAAGTTATGTATGTAAGTATATAGAAGTGTGGTTAGAACCTTTGATCACAATCCAAAAATTAGTCAAATGAAAATATAAAAAAATATCTTCCCATTTTATTGCTATCCTGAATTTCTTGGCGTTATTAAATTTGCTATTCAAGGAGTAGAGAGACGGTATAGAATTGGAAGTTCTTAGCGGCTAAGAAATTTGTGAGAAGTTTTTACGCGAACTACTGGGTGTCATCGTGAGTGAATTATATACATTGTTTATAAATATGTGTGTGTGTGCGCAATACATACAAATGAAGCAATATTTGTTCCTATAAAAGTACCGGTTATCTGTTCAGAAACACTAAAAAAATAACACAAAAAGGAAAAGGCAAATAAATAAAAGAATAAAATAAATACTAAAAGGAACAGCAACAAAAATTTGAAAAAAAAACAGCAATGCCGACGTCAACAAAATGATACGTTGTTATTCAAAACAACAACAAAAACCAGTTGAATCATTTTTCATATCGTTGCTGCACCAACAAAAAACAATTATTTTTTTTTTATATTTTTCAATAGTGCGTAGGAATTAATTGTGTTACTTTCTTGGGTAAGCAAAATATTATATAAGACAGGTGGTAAAGTATGGAAAAGTTTAATTTTCTTATATGTAGCTCTGCAATAGAACATTTATTGCTAGAATAGTGATGCAACGCCTTTGTTGTTAGTCAAGCGTACCTACTCATAGTTATAACACAAAAATTCCTACTTGTACACACTCACCTCGAAACAGCTACAAGTATATTGAACACCCAAACAGAACAGCACAAATACTCCGCATGCACAAAAGACTTACATAAATATTCTTGAGTATGACTACAAATGGCTATGTGGTTGGGAGTATTGTGTGTACCATTTGTAATCGTATTCCTAAATATTAAATACCCTAAATTTTAAATACTCATAAGTATTTACTCCACATAACCTACAGTGTGCGACTGTGTTAATGAAATGCCATACAAAAGTGTGCTTTGGCTATTTTACAACCTTTAATTCTAGGCAACTTGATAACAGGTAGACTGACGGTCGAATTTAATTGTTTCCTGCTTCTTTGCGGATGTCAAACTCCATATAAAATATACCGGAAATATCGAATTTCCGTTATCCTTTGCAATCTTCAGTGTCATGGCACATAGCCGAAACCGGTTTGTCTCCAAACCAAACTTGACAACGGATGACGGAAGTTCGTTCCTAAAATCTACATTAAAACACCCTTTCGGAATATCAAATCAAGATATTAAAAACATTTCTTTACAAGTTTTGTATAATAAAATCTTATTCATAAATTTTTTAAATAACAAACTGCAGTTAATGTGCTGGAAATTATCCATTGGTATGGTACTACTTTTATAAGTCCGTTAGACCTTGCGAAAGGGTTAACTGTCAAACGAATTGCCAATGCTGCTAACCATTCTTAATATTTATGATTAGTATACTCTTACAAATCATCATAAATAAATCGACACTTGAACGACGCTACAAAATTATACAGATTTTCTTTGAAAATCGGTCATCAGCAGCTGATTCGATGTTTTATCGCAAAATTGTGTTTGGCAATGAGGCTAATTTTTGCGCTTAAGAGGTTTGTTAATGAACCAAATTGCCTCATATGGAGTTAAACGAATCCACAACAACAATGAAGAAAATTGGAACTTCAGAATGCGTTTCCTCAAGAACAGCCGCGGTGTATATACTATACGCCCGAAATTATTTTCAAATATTAATGTCATGTATTGATCTTTCAAATGAAAAGATTGTTTTGATTAAGGTTTATTTTTTGTGTTATTTTTACAATTTTAAGTTCTAGCGGCCTTAATATATTTTAAGATCCCAAATCTGCATGGAACAGAAAATCGACGAGTCATGTGACAAGTACACGTCGTGTAAATCCAGCACAAAATTCGAACGATGTGGATTTCATAAATGAAGGCTAAGCCCTTAAATCAAAACTTTCACGAGAGCACATAATACAACAATGCCAACGCAGGTACTAACGCGCCCATATAAAAAACTAAAAAAATTAAAAATAAAACTTTAAACATGTTCAGAAATAATCAACGTACATACATACATATTTATGTGTTAGAAGCTAAAAGTATGTTATGATTTGTTTTGCAAGACATTGCCAAGTGACGAATGTTACAGTTTGAATGTTGAATGAGCTTCATATAAAAAATCGTTTTGACTGTCCAGAAATCCAGTTGGAGGAGACGCCGAGCAACCCTTTGTTAGGCGCAATGACGATATACTTTTGTACGCATATACATATGCATATAGCAAATACTATTATGTACAAGACATTAATGCATCAATTCATGGAAATACTCATATGATGTATTCGTAGCATGCACATAAATAATACACTAGTGGTCAAAATATTGATCCGGTAATCCCTGTTATTTTATAGTTGAATTATTCTTTTCACTTCGAAATTTCACTTCGAAATTCTCTAGTCGGAATTTATGTTTACATGCACTAAAAATTATTATTTTTGATAGTTATTTTTTAACCGCTTGGGTTTTTAGAATTTAAGAAACAAGATAAATTTGCAAAAGTGAACGTAATATTTATTTGGGCCGATAAATTAATGCCAGCCATTTACTTTTTATATATTATTCCAAGTAAATGTTGCCCGTAGCTGCGCCATAGGTTGTCCGTCTGTGAGCTCCAATTATGGCCGGTACCTCACCAATGGCTGCTGTAGTATTGACTTCCAGGGGCGGAATTGTGGCTGGCTTGTTCCTTTACGCGAGAGACTTCACGTGTCTCCACACAGAAATAGTCTAGTGTGTTCAAATCGTACGATCGTAGCGGCCAATAGACCTCCTCCAAAACGTAAGATTATTGCTCACGAAATTCGCCTCTAAATGGTATCAGTACTGTGTGGCACCGTGCTGTTGCAACAACATGTCAACCAACTTCAGTTCTTTCATTTTGGACAAAAAAATCGGTAATCATCGCCTCGTTGACTGTAATGTGATCGTTCACGAAGAAGTACGGTCCAATGATACCGCCGGCGTACTTACTTCACCCAACAGTACATCTTTCAAGGCAGCTGATATTTGATATTCCCACAGGGTGTTCTGATGTAGATTTTTGACATTTCCCTTGTCAAGTTTGATTTGGAGACAAACCTGTTTCGGCAATGTGCCGTCTTCAGTGTAATTTTTCGTTCGTTTTGATCTTGGCGACCAGTAGACTTCCAAAACGTGAAATTAATTGATCACCAAACTCGCCTCTCAATAGGTTTATCGTGTCGTGTGGCTGACTTGTTGAAACCACGTGCCAATCAAGTCCAATGCTTCCACTTTGGGCAATAAAAAGTCGGTAATCACCGCACGGTACCTTACTCCATTGACTGTAACGTTGCGATTTTCATCGTTTTCGAAGAAGTGCGATCGAATGATGCCACCGGTCTACAACTCGAACAAAAAACTGCATCTTTCAGGATTCCTTGGCACCTCTTGAACTGCCTCTGGCTCCTCTTCACAGCAAATTCGGCAATTCTGTTTGTTGACGCATCTGCTGAGTCAAAAATGAGCTTCGTTAAAGACACATTTTCGATAAACACACATTTCTCACACAGCACGATTTTTATCATAAAATTCAATGAATTGCAAGCGTTGTTTGTTAAACTATTCGTGGTGAGATTTAGAATTTTAATTGGCTTTTCATTTCATTGCCTTCAGTTTAGGAAGCTAAGGGTGTATTACAACATATACACTCACTTAGTCGTACTGGCTGTCTTTAATTCTGCTCTAATTAAACAGAGTCCCCATCCGACCTGGACTAGGACTAATTAAAGCAAAATGTGACATATACTCATCTTCAATGCTGCGACAGAAATTATTATATACAAATCCTAAATGCTATGGGAATAGTCCAAAGTGAATACACACGCATTTACTGAACTCTTCTTTTTGGTATGGTCTACATTTCCGGTGACTCTTCTTCTGGTAGACTGTTCTTTAGTCTTAAGCGAAGTCGTACCAAGTCTACTACTCTGATATGTCACAGCATTTTCCCTATTATTTTATGATTGTAGTTTTATTTAATTTCTTTAACTTTAAGATAAATAGAAGTGCAGTAGACCTATAATTTTAGTTGCGAGTGTCTGTAGGTATTTTATTGCATATACATATGTACATGTAAAGGGTGTTTCCTTTCGACGTAGAGAACTTTAGACTGAAATAAAAGAGAGCTCATAATTGTGAAGCCATTGTTGGAACGACGTTATAGCAGTCAGACAAAGCGACTGCTTATTGCGTTTTAGCAGCTAGTTTGATCAAACCATTATAATCAACATAAATTGGGAACTTAACTTTCCTCCAAGATCGGATGATTTGAAACTATTGCACTATTTTCTGTAGACACCTGTGAAATCAACTCAAAGAAAATTGACGACATGGAAAACATTCAAGGCACACGGATAACACGTGGACTCACGGCCGTCTTCAAAATATTTCTCGCTTCTTTGCGTATATCAAACTCCACATATAAAAAATGTACCGGAAATGGTGAAAGTTTTTTTGATATGGAATTTGACATTCAATCAGTTTAAAGACAGCACTCAGTTGTGCTGCCGGGTTTACCTGTTTTAATTCGCTGAAAATTAAGCCTCCCGATTATTAAATATTAAATGAATCTGTTTTATTTTCTTCAAGCAACAGATCATTTGCTCTAGAAAAAATATCTTATAACCCCCTTCTCTCTTTTTGTGCCGTTCTCTATCTATTTAGGAATAAAAATGAAATACATTTTATTTTATTGGAAACAACAACAACAACAAGCAAAAAATGGCATAAAAAAGTTGAAATTAATTAAACGTATGAGTTTCGCTTGTTGTGTGGTGTCGTTGTTGTCATTCAATTCTGGGCTAACAGTACAAGTACACACACACACACACACATACATATGTACATACATATATGTTTGATATGGAACTCAAAATGATCTAGACCGATTTAAATTGCACGGTTACGAATGGCAAACTGTTTGATTGCATTCACATTTTTGTTGCTGTTCATAATTGAAAATGTTATAAATTAAAATAGATTTTCTAGAGCAGGTCAAGCTATTTTTTTTTTTTAGAAATTAGAATAGAGTGCAGCATTTAAAAGTTTTCTGTAGAAAAAATATTGTTAAAAAACTTGATTGAACGATAATTAAAATTTAGAAAATTATTTCTAGAAAATTTTTTACCCCAACTTATTTTACTGGAATTAATGCAATTTATTATTGAGGGGGGATAAGTTAGTCTCTATGCGCATTTTATTTAACTTTTTAAGTTGCCTAGAAATGGGAATGGTATTGTACATATGAAGAACTTTGTTCTCATTTGATCTCATCACTTTTTACGGCTGAAATTTTTGGTTAGGTACCTACCTGGCCTTATTTTGCATTTATGTTTTTGTGCGTATACCATTTACCTGTCATTCGCAAACACCAATTATACATACATAGATAAGTACCTGACAAACAACAAAACATCAACGAATTGATAGAAATTTCTCAGAGCGAAAAATTACTCTGAAGATGGGAGAAAGCCGTCACCGGTTTGTCTCTAAGCCAAACTTTGACCAGGAATGACGGAAATGTTGCTAAATATCTACATCAGTATGCAACTCTGTCTTTCCACTTTATTATTTTTCTGTTATTTGGACGCATTAGTCCACTGAATTTTCTTCTTAAATTTAGAATGAAATTATTTAATTTTTATGTCATTCTAACAGTTGTCGATTAGAAAATTACATAACATGGCCTATTTTTTTTAAATATGTATAAAAATTCATTTGAATGTTGCTGAAAAAAAACTCTGAATTCATTAAAGATAAATAAAAAGAATATCAAAAATATTCAAACAAATTAATAGTAAAAAAATTCGAAAAATATTATCTTGTTTATTGATTTACCAAAGAATTAAATATTTTTAATAAATGTGTTTAAAAGGAAATGTTGGCAAAAAAATGTGGAACGCTTCACGATTTTGCGTGTCATCCTTGCGCAGGGGCCATGCTAATCTTCTCTGTATCGTTCCAATTTTAGTATATGTTCTGCCGAAGCAAGAACAAACTTATAAATTAACATCAACTATTTGTACGTACAATTGCGAAAAAAAGAATATGAGAATTGTAGAGCAACAACTAAGTGTGTGTGCACAAATTATTATTTAAAAACAGGTAACAGAAAGTACAAAATAATCTACACAACCACCTTTTGGGTAACTTAGTCAGTGTTGCCAAAGATGTCTTTTCCGTAGCCCAAACACAAAGTAAATTCGTCCTTGAAATTATTTTAACTACATTCAAAACAATGTGACATATAAATTTCCAGCAAAAAATCATAATGCAAGAGACATAATAAAAAATTAAGAGAAGTACTCCGACGTAATCCTTGTTACCCAGACTATCTCTCTTTGCATTCGTTTTTATTTGTTTTAGTTTTATTAAAAAATCTATTTTAATAATAATTTTTCACGTCTCATTTTTCACCTAAAATATAAAAGCGTGAATAATAAAAGTACTTGTGTCTTGTTTATTTTTTAATTTTTAATTTTGACAGTTAACAAGTTAATGTGCAATTAAGGAAGAAAAATTAATTTTTATTAATTGTACACTTTGTTCGTAAATGTTATTCGCGGCTACGCGGTGCATAGGGACATTTTGCCAATCTAGCCGGACATTAGGCCCAAAATTAAATTTAAGAAATGTCAAAATTTAAGTACGCAGCTCGACAATGTCAAATTCAGGAAAGTTAATTGCATACGGCTTTTAACGGTTTTGCGAGGTTTACAATATACATATTTAATTTTTGGCCTAATTTCCAGCTAATTGGCACCCCTATGTGAGGCGTAGCCGCGGATAAGATTTACAAACAAAGTATATAAAAACAATAAAAAATAAATTTTTGTTTCTTAACTGGACATTAACTGTCAAAAATTAAAAAAAAAAAACAAGACAAAAGTACTTTTTTATTCAAGCAATATACAAACACTACAAAATAACTCTTATATTTTAAGCGAAAAAGAAGACGTGAAAAATTATTATTAAAATCGATTTTTTGCTGGGAATTTATATGTCACATTGTTTTGTATGTAGTTAAAATAATTTTAAGGGATATTTTACTTTGTGCTTGGGCTACGAAAAAGACATCTTTGGCAACACTGAGTAACTTACCCAAAAGGTGGTTGTTGTGTAGATTATTTTGTACTTTCTGTTACCTGTTTTTAAATAATAATTTGTGCACACACACTTAGTTGTTGCTCTACAATTCTCATATTCTTTTTTTCGCAATTGTACGTACAAATAGTTGATGTTAATTTATAAGTTTGTTCTTGCTTCGGCAGAACATATACTAAAATTGGAACGATACAGAGAAGATTAGCATGGCCCCTGCGCAAGGATGACACGCAAAATCGTGAAGCGTTCCACATTTTTTTTGCCAACATTTCTTAGAACAGTTTAATTCTTTGGTAAAAAGATACGCAAGGGAGGTTGGTTATGTTTTTCGAATTTTAAATGCCAGTATTCTTTTCCTTGCTATTGATTTGTTGAAAATTGTGCAGACAATTTTTTTCCTTTTAAAGAAAATTATTTTTGGTTTTTTTATCTTTAATGAATTAAGAGTTTTTTTAGCAACATTCAAATGAATTTTTATATTTTAAAAAATCTGCCATGTTATGCAATTCTAATCGACAAATGTGATAATGTCATTATTTCCTAGTAATCCGGTTGATTTGGCTATAATAAAAATGGAATATAATAAAGGAATACACTTAAGTCGAGAAGGACTTAGTTTTACCTATTTTTAAATTTTGTATAGAGGACAATAGATATTTTCCATATAATAAAAATATATATGTGCAAAAAGAAGGTCTTTCAATAGGATCTCCAGCATCCCCAACTCTAGCGAACAAAGTTATGGAGAAGTTACTTGACACTTGTATTGGGAAACTGAAGACTAAACCTAAAATAATGACAAAGTATGCAGATAATATATTTTGCATTATTTTTGAATGCATAAAACTTACAAAAGAAAATGAATATGAATCCAAACTTCGTTATTTAGATACATTAGTAATGCGACGGGGCAACAATTTAGTGATTGATTGGTATCAAAAGCGAACAGCATGTGGGAGAATTATAAACTATTTTTCTAAGCAGAAAAGGATTATAATTTTTTTTTATAAGTGATTTTAGAAATTGGAATTTTTAAAATTTTTGTCGAATTATTTTAAACAATTTCGTTGAATGTTCGTTCGTTTATATGTCTGTCTTATAAAGTTTTTGAAATTCTTTGATTTTATTGGAAATATTAAAAGTTTGGCGATTTTTAGATTTTTGCTTTTATTATACAGTTTTGGCGATTTTGCGGGAAGTTTTAAAGTTCCTGTTGCGTTTGCGATTTCTACAGGACCATATATTTCTTGTAGAAAAATGGCTAAAAGAATGGAGAATTAAAGTTAATGAGCAAAAATGCACTCACATAACATTCACTTTGCGTAGAGGGACATGTCCACATGTTAGAATTAATAATCAAATAATACCGCAACACTCGGAAGTCAAATATCTCGGAATACAATTTGATCGACGCCACACATGGAGTCACCATATAGATGCAAAACTGACGCAAATGAAATTAAAAGTGAGCCAGATAAACTGGCTTATTCGTCGAAACTCCGTTCTAAGCCTAGATTGTAAACTTTTGCTCTATAATTCGATTCTGAAGCCAATATGGAGCTATGGGATGCAATTATGGGGTACTGTCTCAGCTTCGAATCTTGAGAAAATTCAAAGGCGCCAAAATAAAATTCTACGTATGATCACTGCCGCCCCTTGGTATATTAAAAACTCAAACATACACAGAGACCTAAACGTGTCACTCGTCAAAACAGAAATAATAAGGTATGCGACCACATATCTGCAGAGACTTGAAACGCATCCCAACCCACTAGTTCGCAACATCCTAAATGAAAGGCTACACCCGCCTGAGAAGAAGGGATATCATCTCCCTTAGCCGAAGTCGAGAGAGATGAACACCAAATGACGAAAGAACCTGTGAGCAATAACATTTTGTCTAGCACTGGCTGGATTTAATTAGTTAAAATCTTTAGATTTAAGATTTAAAAACTTATTGATAGTTCAATTTAAATTGAAGATACAATAAAAAAAATTTGCGATTTGAAATAAAATATTGATTTCTTGGCTGTTTTTAAGTCAAAGTTTAGATTTATTTTGTAGATTTTTGGCACATAGCCGAAGCCGGCTTCTCTCCAAACCAAACTTGACAAGAGGTGACGGAAATTCGTTACAAAATCTACATCAAACACCCCGCCGGAATATCAAATCAAGAATTTAGATTTGTTGTAATTTTTGCTTTCAAAAGCGACAATTAAATATTGTGATAAATCTAAATTTTATAAACTGATTTTTCGCAATTCGCTTTTTGCCAGTTTTTCGATTTTTTTTATGAATTTTATTCGATTGTGTGGTGAATGTTAAAACTTTGGCGAATTCTCGATTTTGGTATGATTTTCGAAATATTTTATGAACTTTTCTTCAGCGGTGGCCAGTAATAGGTTCTTGTCTCTGAAAGGAGGCTGGCTAAATAATTTGAGCGGAGAAAAGTTAACACGTTGCTATAAAAAATCCTTAATCCACGGTGGAACAGCAAACACCGGGGATACGTAACCAAGAGGGTGCTTGGTCTCTAGAATGCGAACTTTAGATACCAGTCCAACTACAGTTTTACTATAGACTTACCCGTAGCTAAGGAGCTCTGTGTGGGTGAACATCTTTTTCTTTTTTACAGGAGTTTATCAATAATGTCTTGCAACGGGTTGGACGGGTCAATCTTTAAAAGTAATTTTAAGGCGTTGGACCGTGAGATTCCCATTGGGATGGGTAGTGAAGCTTGGCAAGAGGTGGAGAGGTTAATCTGTGTAGGAACTGCGGTGTTTATTGTCCAATAAAGGAATTCTAGAGATGGACAAGAATAGCTCTCAAAGGGTGGACGCGTCAGTCGCCAACGATACTCCTAATGAAGAGGCTGAGACGGTAGCGCACATTGTGTGTGAATGTCTAGCACTGGCTAGCATAGAGCTTAGGGCAGACACTTGTTAAATGTGAATGTCATAATGGAACTAAGCCTTAGACAAATGCTAGCAATTAGAGGACTCTTCGAGATGAGGAAGACTGCCAACACTCACCAGTCTGACAGGAGTAAAGACTAGTGTTAGCACGAGGCTCAAAAAAGTACTCAAGGTCCTAAATTACAAATTGGGTGCTGAAACCAATACGTGGTAAAATGGAGGCGAAAAAGTACCCCGAAAGCTAGCGGTCGGCTTCGGTATCGCCCCTATATTAATAATAAAAACAAGTTATATGTAGATTTGATTGGTCTTATAGATAATTGTAATAAATTCTATAAACAACATTAAGTTCCATACATACATATATACATCCATACATACATCCATATGTATGTACCTACATATGCATATTTATATAAATAGTTGTATGTGGATCTTCATCCAAAAACAAATAAATATGTGTGTGTGTGTGTACATATGCTAAATATTATTTGATTAGAATATTAATTAATAGCTTTATGTTAAAAAATATACGTTTAAGTCATTCGCGTTTTGTTCAAGTTGTTACGACCATTAACATATTTCTGAATTTAAGTACTTCTTTCTTTTTTATTTTCTTTCTTTATTTATTTTAAATTATAATTTGTTTTAGTCCCAGTCACAGGCATTATCGATTCATTCATCGACTTAATTAATTCTAAAAGTATTATTGGAAATTTGAAATGTGACAACATTGTGGGATTTATAAAGTTATTGATTAACATATTCTTCCCTCATATTAGTTTTGCTTCGAATTTAGTAAAAGAGAATTTTTTCGAAATGTTTAGAAAAGAAATTTATTTTCAATATTTGATGTAATTTAAATACATTTTAAAAAAGGTAAAAAGCTATTTAATTTAGTACGGATAAGCTGTGCCCGCGGACCCGTCCTCTTTCAGTTTATGTCTACTCTGCTATAAGAGGTTCAGCAAAAATTTTTATCACTCTTGAATTTTTCGAAACATAAATTGTAAAAAGTGGGGTTTTTTTCTAAAGGGAGGAAGTATGCCGCCTGGGTTCATTTCGCAGATGTGCATGCAAGCTGAGTATTCCGTCAAAATACTTGAAATCTTGCTCATTTTAGACTTATTCAGTTTCAGCAGGCTCTTTGTTTTATCTATGTTTGGGTAGCCTCATTAGATTTCAGCCACTTGTCTTTTTTGGAGAATTTTAAATATTTGTGTGAATTAAAATTTTTTTGGTGATTTCCTGATTTGTGGTGAAATTCGATGTTTTTATAAAAATTTGTGTAAAATTTTGTATTTTTCGTAATTGGTGATTTTTTAAATTTTGTTAATTTTTTTTAGAATAATTTAGATTTTTGATAAAATTTATAATTTTAGTGATTTTTAACTTTTGCGTGAATTTTTTATTTTTTCGTTAAATTTTCCATATGTGGGGAAATTTTATATTTTTTTTGGATAACTTTCTTTATTATCAATTTCGTTAAAATTTCGTAAAATATATTTTTGGTGAATTTTCGGCTGTTTGGTGAAACTAAAAAATTGAGTGAAATTTAAATTTCTGTAATGAAATTTCACAATTTCGTTAATTTTTTTGCTAAAATTTATTTTCGTGGCATTTTCGGGTTTTTTTTAAATGTTGTGAATATTATGTTATTTTTTGTAAATTAAAATTTTTTACCTATAGTGGGGTGTTGTGGTGAATTTTCAGATCAATTAAGATTTTTTTATTTGTTTTTCTAGTGAATTTTAATTTTTTTTGTTATATTTCTTAGACATCGATTTTGTTATAATTTCGACGTTTTTCATAACATATTGATTTGTTTTGATATTTTTTGGGAAAATTGCGGTATTGTACTGATTTCGATTTTTTTTAAAAAAAGTTTTTATTCCAGTCTTTAATTTTTTGGTGAATTTTTAAATTTCTGGCAAATTTTTTTTCAAATTTCGATTTGTTGGCAATTTATTAATTTGGTGAATTTCCAAGTTATGATAAAATTTGTAGGAATGACAAACCATAATAGCCTTTTCATTTTTGTGAAGGGTATAAATATACGGGAGGCCAGCCATACCATTGGTAAATTATCTTCTGCACAAAAATTTGACATGTCGTACGACTTGTGGGATAGTGT
This sequence comes from Phania funesta, assembly GCA_963932375.1. Lineage (NCBI taxonomy): Eukaryota > Metazoa > Arthropoda > Insecta > Diptera > Tachinidae > Phania > Phania funesta. Next base: position 64,318,343 of record OZ010655.1, read on the forward strand.
AAAGCGCCTTTTACTGGTTTGAAAAACATTCGTACATATTTTTCAATTTTATTTCTTCTTAATACTTCTTTCAATTTTGTTTTTATTTCCTTCCATTATAGTTTTTCTCTTCAATTGCACTGATGATTGGTGTGTGTACCGGTGTAGTAGCCGTGTGCGACACAGTGTATTTTTCGGCTCACCCTTGTTTACGTCAAATTTATTTTCAATAACGGCCAACAGGTGTCAATATGTCGCACATATGTACATGGTCATCGCACTCATTTGGTACAACGGCATACTAAAATACTAACAAATGTTTTAGTAAGGAAACAAAATTATAAATTATTTTAGGAGAATAACACCGGAGTTGGGAAATTGAGTACTATTATATTTTTTACATTATTTAACTAGTTGTGTAATGGGATAAAATCTTTAAAATTTTAAATTTGTTTCCTTACTCAAATATTTCCAATAAACACAGAGAAAGTTCGTGTAATTTTAGAACCCATTTAGCTATTTTTTTTAAGCTTATTTTACATTTTTCCAACGTTATTATAAATTAATGCAGGGGTGATATTGGCCCCATTCTTTCCTCCAATTGATTTCAGGCAACCGATTGATAATTTACGACTACCTTTTTTTCAATGTCATGTGCTAACACTAGCCGCCTTTACTCTTGGCTAGTGATTTGAAACTGTCGAAAGGTAACTGTCGACCTTATTCCTCACCACGGAGTGTCTGCTGTAACTGCTAGCACTTGTCTAATGCCCAGTTTTTGAGTTGATATTTAAATATGCAATTAGCTAATTTTTACTTAAATTTAAATTGTATTTAAATACAGCTTCAGTTTTTTAGTGTTAAATAATTCTTGGTATTATATCGGAATGAAAATATGGTAGCACTATGAAATGTCAAAAAATGTATCGATAGTTTTAAAGAAAACAGCTGTGCACCATAAATAAAAGTTGTATTCAATTCAGCATCACTCATGTCTTCTTGATCGGAATTCCTTTTGTTGCCTTTTTTATTTATAAATATATGTATATTTATACGTATACATATGTACATATATATGTACTTATATATTCAGATATCTATAGTTTTTAATTTAATTTACATATATATACTTTTTATATTTAATAACGTTTAATTTCTGAAAAATATTTTTTAACCAAGAAATTGAGAGGTAAACAAACGTCAAAGTCATATGTTAACTTTCTGGACTTTAAATAAACTTTAAATGCCCAATGTTGCCCATTTAATTTGCAATTAAATAAGCCTTGAAAAACTGTATTTCGTATTTAAATAGAATTTAAAGCTAAATAACATTTAAATATAGAGTCAAAAACTGGGCATAAGGCTTAAATCCCCCATGGCATTTAACCCAAACATTACCTTAACTTTTCCAGCCCTGATCGGCATTCATTTTGAAATTCTACCAAAGAAGTGAGTGTCTAACTAAACTTTTCAATTCCATATTTTGAGGTACTTGTGTGCGCATAAACTTAATTATAGCGCCGACATTGTGTTTTTTGCAAATTTGTTTACTGTCTGAATGAGTGAGTAAATGAATGAATGACTGGCTGGCTGACTGATGACAGACAGACGGAATAATATAACAGACAAACCTGTACATTAACAGCACCGAATGAGAGACCGATACAGTGTAAATGAGTGCACTTACCTTTGGCCACATGAACACATACATACATATGTATATACATGTATATAGTTTTGTAGTAGTTAATGGACGCTTACATACATACATATACTCGTATGTATACTCATGCCTACTCGTGCTAAATCTGAGCAAATGATAAATGTATGTATGTAGAAGAAGCATTATTTAAATATAACGTCGACTTTTTCAATTTGAATATGGGTGTGAGTTTTTGTTAAGCTTTTTTTTTTCTTTTGTTTAAATTAAAGAAATGTGCTTTTGATCTAATCAATGAGTCATGTCGAAGTGCTTAAAATAAACACGCATAAACTTAACTCTTAATTACTTTACAGCTCTCGTGCGGACTCTAAAGTGTACATTAATTTCTTTTGTTATAAAAATTAGTGAGCGTAAGTGAAAGTTCTAGTTATTTGTTAAATTATAGACTTGACTAATAAGTAAAGGTGCTGCCAATAAAAACGGGCAGCTGTTGACAGTATGTAATGTCCAAGTAGGTTTTTTTGCGGCTTCTGGCAGGTATACAATTTTCATGATATAACGCAATTAAGTAGCACGTCTAAATAATTAAACTTTGTTATAAAAATGAGTGTTTAAAGAAACGCCACAACTGCCGAATCTGAGGCAGTCGCCGCCTCGCCGTACGCAAAAAAGTCGAAGTGTTGAGGATTTAATCGTTGGGAATTTCGAGTCGAGGTTTGGCTCTGGATCTAAATAATCTAAGACCTTGAAGTTAAAACTTGAATGTTTATCATCTTGATTTTCTTTGGATTTCTCATTTGGTCTTAAGAATCTCGAGCATAAGAAGTTTAAGTTTTTCCTAAAACTTGGGCATAGAGACCAGCTTATCCATCCTCAACAATAAATTGCACTATTTATAATAAAAAGGATTTTGGATTAAAATCTAGCTAAAAATAATTAAATGAACCAAATTGCCGTATATAGGCTGACGACAACCCACACGAGGTCTACTAGTTGGCATAATAAATTACTGTTTGATGTGTAGGGCGGCGGCGAATGCTACAGAACATATGCTGGAAATTTTCTTTGGTCCCGAATTGGACGACATGGAAATGTGGGAGATGTGTTTCCAGGGGCTCTACGTGTCACACTCGGAACTCCACAACGGACATTCTGCTTATACAGCGTAAACGTATGGTTATCTCTCGTGGAAATTATCCACCAAGATATGTCACCAAAGGTCCCGTGATTTGATACGGCTAGACTTGTAAGGTTTCTGATGTCGCAGAACGGACGGATAACCTCAAAGTCAACATAACCCAGACCGTTGCGTCAATTTAACCGGGTATATCCGTCAGATTCATTAAAAATTGCCACTGTGCACCAGTAATCTGAGAAAATACTTTATGGAGTCAAGAACAGCACAAAGAGTTACCGTAACTGAGTGCACTGTCAGAAGTTCTGACTTATACCTCGTCATGGTAGCGGCCAGTTACAGGTTCCTGTCTCTGCAAGTAGTCTGGCTAGATAAGTTGAGCGGAGAGAAGTTATCACTCTCTTATAAAAATCCTTAATCCATGGTGGAACAGCATACGCCAGGGAAGCGTGGCAAAGAGGATGCTTGGTCTCTAGTTTTAATACAGACTTACCCGTGCATATGAAGCCCGTTGTGGGTGGACATCTTTTTCTCCTCGTGAGAAATATGTGAATTCTCTGAAGGAATTCCGGGGTTGAGGAAGCCGGAAGAAAAGGACAAGACTGCCTCGCGAGGTGTGCACGGTTCAGTTTCCAAAGGTATTCCTAAGGCGTTTGATCGTGGGATTCCGAGAGGGATGGAAAATGAAGCCTCGTAGTAACTCCAGCGTTTATTGGCCAATAGGGGAATTCTAAAGAGATGGACGGGTAAGTCTCCAAAGATACTCCTGATGAAGAGACTGAGACAGTAGCGCACAGCACTAGCTAACATGAATGCCATAGACAAATGCTAGCAATTACAAGAGACTTCATGATGAGGGAGAAACCTGACAGTCACCAGCCGACAGTCTGAAATCACTACAGTCAAGAGTAAAATCTAGTTCCACGAGACTCAATTAAGATTAAGGTAGTGGTGAACTACAAATTGGTTGCTTGAAATCAATTCGAGATAAGAAGGGGTTTAAAAAGGGACCAATAAAGCGGGCTGTTTCGATATGCCCCCTACATTTAATAATAAATAGGAACTATACTTAAATATCAAAAGATAACCCCTATTGTAACGACATTTCCCTGACCACACATTGAAGAAACTTCAATCGCAGGGCCCTACATGAAAGCTTTGTTTCGCTTTCTGCCAGATATCGGATATCAGATGGACGTATCACAAAAGTGAAGCACTAACGCGACTTCAAGGGAATTTCTACTATAAAGAATATCAAAAGCCGAATTTTTATTCCGCCGAGCGATTATAATTCACCGATGTTCACACATTCGCATTCAGAGAATGTTACAAAAACTTAATTTAGCTTGCAATCACGATTGACAAAGAATGAGTTAAGGAAAAGAACTCTCAAATATTTTCGAGTGATGTTGATTTTAATATGAAATAGTTCTAATTTTTAAACGACATTGCTATAATTTCAAAAAAAAACTCCAACATTTCTTCCGACATTGTTAAAAATATTAAGCCTATGTGTTCTTTCAAATTTATCTTAATTGATCACTTCATGATCTTTAAAAAAATTGTCAAAACAGACACCTAAAAAAATTTAACGAAACCATATTTTGCGATTCGGAATATTCATACGCGAACATACTCGTACGGAAATAATATTTTATTTATAGTGCACAAAGCACCATTTGCGTCTTACTGAGTCTATTGGCAATGTGAAATACTCCAGGTGGTTTTAATTTTTTCAACTCCCTCATAAAATAAAATAGTTGACCTTATTTTGTGCTGTTGGTTTTATGTTTTTCCTGTTTCAAATTTTTTGAATGTAAAAAAGTGGTAAAAGTTTTATGATAAAAATCAATCAAACTCACTTGTACTCGTGAAGGGTGGATTTGTGGCTGTTTCCCTTTTTTGATTTTGTGGCAGTGCCTTTGTGATTTGTGACATGTGTGAAAGTCAATCATGTTTAGCTCGAATTACTTTTATAATGTCAAGCCAAAAACGGTTACATATTATTGAGTTTTCCTGCCAAAATTCATGCTGACGCCCTTTGACAATTTGAAGGTTGTACTAATCGATAACAAAATCAGGTCGTATTAATAAAATGCTTACCAGTTATGCGCTATGGGGCGTAGAGTGCGTTGACAGAAAAATATTGTTGCCGTAGTTTGTGAGAATTGGGGTTTTGTCCTTCGATCATCGTTTATAGCGTTTCTTTGAACTCCTATAAAATACTGAGTAAAATTTTCGTTCAGGAAATTTTAAAAAAGATATATGTTTTACCGAAAACTCGTGTAGAAAAAGGCAACGCAGGACTTGTGTCGGTCACGAACTAGTTCGTTCAACTAAGAGATTATTTCAGAAAGATGGGAGCAATTTTACAACAATTACAAAAACAACACATAATTAATTTTGGAGTGTCATACACACAAATTAAAATCTGCTACCACCTTTTCGAAATAATCTCGCCATTGAACGAACTAGTTTGTGACTGACACAACTCTATTAACTACCAGTCGTCAGTCAATAATCACTAAAGCCGTGGTTATATATATTATATTGATTAAGGTATGGGGGATATTGAAGCATGCCGCTTACGTAATGGGTCCGTTTTCGACACGTTTCTTTCCTCGAATTGGTTTCAGGCAACCAATTTAGCTCTTGCTCTAGATTGTAGCGATTGCAGACTGTCGACTGGTGGCTGTCGGCCTTCTTTCTCATCACGGAGTCTCTTGTAATTGCTACCATTTGTCTAAGGCTTGGGTTCCCTATGGCATTTTAATTTAACAAGTGTCTGCTTGTGCGCGGTCCTAAGCCTTACGCTAGCCAGTGCTGGACATTCACACACAATGTGCGCTATCGTCTCAGCCTCTTCCTCAGGATTATCGCTGTAGACAAACCACTACAGCCCTTGTAAAGTTTTCTTGCCCATCTCTTCAGAATTCCTCAACGGCCAATAAAAAACGGAATTCGTGCAGCCTCTTGCCAGGCTTCATTGTCCATCCCTATCGGAATTTCGCGGTCCAATGACATAGGAGGAGTAGCTTTAGATGTTGATCCGTCCACAGCTCGCAAGGCATTCTTGTCCATCCTACCGGATTTCTCTCTTGGCCAATTAAAACCGAAGTTTCTTCAGCAAATTTATATAATTCCGACGAGTAATGAAGGAAAAGACCTCCACCTACACGGAGCTCCATATGCACGGGTGAGTCTATATTAAAACTGGGAATCGACTGGTATCCAGAGTTCGCATACTAGAGATCAAACCCTTTTTTGGCCACGCCTCCCTGGATTATGCTGTTCCAGGTCAAGTGTAAATGTCAATTTTTGCGCGGAGCGATAGGCGATGGTCGACAGCTAGCATTAGCTACCCGGAGATCACTAAGGAACGAAGTCGTTTTAAAACGAAAAGCTAAACTGGAGTTGCCTGCTTCAGCATACCCCACCTGCCTCCTACAACATTATTTTTATTCAAATGAAAATATTTTTAACAAGTAAACGTCTATTTTATTATCAATGTAGAACCATTAGGAGGGACCTATACTAAATTATGGGAAACTCCATTCGTAGTGTCTGATTTAATTTTTTACACATGAATAATTAGTTCAGAATATTTCCAATTATTTATTTTTCATGATTTTGTTAAACATTGATGTTGCAACACTAAAATATTTCAAATCCTTTAAGTGTCTGTTATTACGTCCGTTTCCTAACGACTTCCCACGTTTTCTACGAAAAACAAAATAGATTTTCTTTTTTCTTCGTATTCAATGTAATTGAGGAAAAACCACAACAACAAAAACATTAATAAGTCATGCAAAGAGTTTCAACTTCAAACAAGTTTCTTATTCCAATTACAGGCCATCATGGGTGAAACGAGTTTTTCATCGGCCTCTCTGTACAAGTCGCTGTTGTAGTTGTCGTCTTATTTGTGTTTTTCATTTTTGCGCAATTACAGCTTAAAACAGCAACAACAACAAACATTTTAAAACCTGTCACCATAATAATAAAAAAAATAACAAAAACAAAAAAAAAACTGTAATCCTGTCTTGATTGTCTGTCTGCGAGTGAGTGTAGTTTGGTTAATGTTCGTATGCCGGTGAGTAAATTAATATTTATGGTTTGTATGGGTTGTATTGCAGTGCAGTGCCTTCCTGCCTTCCTGCCTTCCTCCTTCAGTCTCTGCGTGATGTTGCTAGTGTTACTTGGTATTTCAGGTTCAGATGGCTGTCAGTGAAGACTTGTTTTCATTTATTTTAGTTGGTTGATGTCTTTCATGTGCTTGAAGTTACAAACTCTGCGTTTAAGCGTAGGATGCTTGTACTGTTTGCGTGTGTGATTAGAAATATTGTTGCCACATGTGCAGCACAGTGGGTTGGTTAGAAGTTTTTTTTAAGTTTCAGAAATTTATAGCAGTTTTATAAAATTCAGATATTTTTCATTGCGTTTCTTAATAATTAAAGAGTTTATAAACAAATGTTGTCGCATTAATTGAAATGTTTGCGAATTTTATTTAAACTTCGACAATAAAAAGTTTTAAGGATTGTCCTACAAAAGTCAAAGCTTCGTTCAGAAAATAAATTATTAGTCACAATCAGAGCTGTAAACCCCTCCTATAATTATAAACTTGGTTGGCACTTTGTGAAACATTTTTATTAAAAGCGGTTGGTAAAAAATCGCATCAGTTTTTATTTATTGGGTAGTGTAAACGTTTGTACAATATAAATTTATTCACGGTATCGGCTATTAGCCATGAACTCCCCGCATCTTTCTGGCAATATATGGATTCTGTGGCAAAAGAACTTCTCATCTTTTGAGGCCAAGAACGAATTAAGCCATTTTCAGATATCCTGTTCTAAAATAAAACGTTCTGCATCGATCGAAACAATTAGTAGCCGAACGGGGCAAGGTCTGGTGAGGGAAAACTTCCCAAACACTATTTTCTAAAAAGTTTTTAACATATTTTTTTAACTTTAATTATATTTTATTAAATCTTTCTCCTAAAAGAAATTCACAATATCCAAAATATTATTTAATAGTTATTACCAATGTAATAACCAATCTATTATATTCAAATCTTAGTAAACTATCTATTAGGGATAGAGAGAGAGAGAGAGAGAGACAGGGAGAGAGAGAGAGCCGTCTCGACAGGTACAATGTGCGTGTTTTTTTCAGTCTCTGGTTACCATAAATTGAAGTAAATCTCGCGCTACAGTGTTGGTATGGACCACTAGAGTCCTTACGTATTTGAACGTTTATGTTTTTGCTTCTTCCTGGTTACTGGCAATTTATAGATCTCTATATCAGGGGTGCATATAATAAGTCGTAAAATCCTATACTATTTTTAACACATGACCGAACGTTGCCGTGATGGAATTACAGTTTCATGTCTGGCCGCATATTCTGGGCATTCTTGGGTCAATGCTTGCGTTAAACGAATCAGTTGCGTTCGGTACAGGTTCCCTGTGATGGTTTAGCCAGATTTCAGCAGCTCATAATAGATAGCACTGTTTTGGTCCTACCATACATAAAGCATTGCCGTAGCGCCATGGGTATTTGGCCTTGGTGTCGATTCGGCTGATTGGCCGGAATAAACATACGATCTTTTACGCTTCCGATTTTTCTTCTGTACGCTTCAAGCAGCATTTCGAATATGCAAAATCGTGTTTCAAGGTCTCTTGGCATCAACTCGTATGATACCCTCTTTTTAAATGAATCATTAACATTTTGAAATTGGCGCTTGAGTAGCTCCAAATGATTTTGCAAGCTCTTCTTAAGAAATATTCATGGAGTAATGCCTCCATTTTTGGGAGATATTTAAATATTTGATTTCAAAGCAATTGCTTTTCCACATAATGATTGTTTAAATAATAATCATATCGCTCAAGCATCCATTAAAGAGTTTTATAGTATGTTCAGACATGCACAATAATTAAGTCAATCAAGTTTTAAATTGAGTTATAAAATTAGGTGTTCCCAGATAAGCAATTTAGGGTACTCAATTTGCATCTGATAGCTGAATATGATTTTATGACCCGACATTGATGTTTGGAATTGTGTGTAATCACGTTATATAAAAGGGACGATAAGATTTGCTGTCTCTTTTACATAACCGTGGTAATGTTTTTGTGGCTTATTACATTTACTACGTAGTGAATTTCTAAACTGGTCTAGAAATGCCTGGCATCCTTAAATCGGATGGCGGGATATTCGAGGATCATCCTAGAATGAGTGCGTGGACATGGGACCAACATGGGCAATTGTATGGCTGACAAGCTAGCATAGAGGGGAGCAAGGTTGCAGGCTTCGTACATTGATTCATTCTTTCGCGTTTCCCTCTCGGCCTGTAAGAAGCTAACTCACAATGCGATATGTGGTATGGCTAAGGCTAGATGTTGGGAATAGCCCACATCTCAGAGCACTATGCTGGCTTGACGTAGCTAAGATAGAGTTCGACCCAGAGATCTAGTAAGAGTTAAGAAGATGCAATGAAGGGTCATCGTGACGACGATTACTGAATATTGCAAATTTGGCAATCACGTAAAAAAATGGGGTTGCCTGTAAATTACTTTTCTAGAAGTTGTCAGAATGAAGAGGAAAATAAAACGGTATATCATTTTCTGTGCTTCTATCCGCCCTTAGAGAACCCACGCCGGTCTCATCTCGGGCGGAAGTCCTTCGGCAGCCTCTCCAAAATATCGGAGGTAGGACTACGAAAAATTTTCATCTGCATAAGAAGCCGCAACTGGTTTGGAATTGGCTTCACACCGGCACAGACATAGTGACTATTTAACCCATCGGTGTTCCTATTTTTCCTATCTCACTATCCTTGTTCAGGCAACACAAAGGAACCGGATGTGCGCGCCCACGTAGGCAATTGAAGCCTTAATTGCCAGGACTGTAATTGCGCAATTAAGGGTCATGTCTGAACATACTATTATATCGAAAGTAAATTTCCGAATAGTTAACTAGGAGAGCTTGCAATGCACCGGGCTTTACACTTTCAGTACGACCGTCAAATTAAGAGATTTGCTGTCTCTTTTTAACATATTAAAAATTAAATGTCTCTATTTTTATAAAAAATATATTTCCAATTCTTAAATTATTAATTGGGTAACTTCTAAGATTTCTTTTAAAAACTGATTTATTTTTATAAGACACGTGCCAGTTTCGAAATGCTAATCTTTTAAGTGGGCAAAGCTGACATCGAATCAATTATAAAATTTGCTTTAAAAAAACTATGCAAAATTACAATTGAAGCAACACTACAAGATAAAAGAGAGAAGATTTTGACATTTATTTGAAATATTTTCATTTAAATATCACATGATCGGACTGGGCAAACAACTTTCAAACATTTATTAACAAAGTTTATAGATGCACATGCATACATACATACACATACGCATTTTCATATGTACTCGTACATGCATTCATATATTCTAATGTATATTTGTATTTATGTAGATAAATATTATAAAGGGTGTTTTGGATATATGTAACATTTAAATGAAACAAAACAAACACATATGAATTTTCCAAATGCAATTGAAAGAAGTTTTGTAATGGGTTTTTTTTTAATTTTTCGTAAAAAATCGACAACTTTTTTAACGACAACTTCGGGCGATAAGTCGTTGTGAGATTTTGCGGTCTTCTAGCCTATTCACGTAGACCCAAATTAACATAAAGCAAAAAGTTGAATACGTTTATTCTCAACGCCATTTCAGATAAAATTGGATCTCATCTCGTAACAAAAATCATTCTCTACCTCGTTAAGGTTCAGGAGAGCGTGATCATAGTATAGACACGATTAACAATCTACCAGCCTTAACGAATGGACTGTGTGCAAATTTTTGGAATAACAACGTATAGTCTTTCATCTCATCTCATCTGAGGTATCTTAATTAATAGCGGCGATTAACTAAAGATTTTTTTTAAAGATCCATTCAACATCTACCTTGACAAGGGATGACGGAAATTCGTTCCAAAAATTTACTTTTCATTTTCCGATAGAGATGAAACCATCATACGATTGCCAGACCTGGCAACTCTATTACCATTTGTAGTCAGTTTGATATAGACTAACATCCGAACGACGCTTGGCTCCTAAGCTGAGAATAAACTAGAAATCAATCCCTCGTTTTAACGCAATATTATATTCATTGATAAGGTTCATTTCACGTGAGCTTTCCCAGGCACCATTTTAATCACGAAAAAGTCCCCTATATTCCTTACCTTACTTCTTCAAAAATGAGTCCGACAAGAACATTTCCCCCAACGGTGAACGTTGTAGAGTCATAATTACCAATTATTTGGGACCCCAACTAGAAAGCGATGTTAACTGACGACATCTGTTTCCAACAGGTCGTCAAACAATCGAATTACGGATGGAAACACTTTGCGAACACGTTACTTCTCGAAGTGTCGTAGCAAAGATTCGCGCACTTTCGCACCTTTGGATTATTTTTTTGGGCTTACGTGGATCATTAGTTTATGTGAATGAACCAGCAACTTTGAACAAGTGGGAAGGCAACAAGTTCTTGGAAAAGTGGTCGAACATTGAACCTCCAGATCGCGCATTATATTCAAACACTAATGGCATAAAATAATCCTTATAATAAAGTCATTATAAGACCGGGTGATTTGTTATACATTTTTGGAACGAATTTGCGTCATCGCTTGGCAATTTTGGTTTGAGACAAACCGGTTTCGGTTATGTGTTATCTTCAGTGTCATCTTTCGTTCTTGTCGTATATTATATCAATTCAAAATTGTACGCCTTAAAAAAAACACCCGTTTTATGTAGATTTCCAATGCAAACTCCGATAAATAATATTTAAAAAAATGCCATGTTTTTCTGAGATTAATCCTGGTTCAAATTTTTTTTTTAACCTGACATATTTTACCAATACTCACATACACATACACAATCACCTTCACGTGGCTGCAGATAAAAGCGTATGACATTACGACATTAAAATAAAATCGTTCAAATTGGTCTTGATTTAACTGATGTGATTTTACGTAAAGTACCATTTGTTCAGGCTTGAACTTTTGAGAGCGAAATGGGAAAATATACCAAGTTTGTTACGTTACAATTTTGTTGTAGAGGGTGGTTATCTTATCTCCCCTATATGTGCGCCTGCTTTTTTACGTATTCATATGTGTATGAGCCTTTATATTCGTGTAAAAAACATGTATGTAACTGTCAAACTATATGTATGGCTTGCTGCATATGAACTTGATTACGTGTACGACATTGCGGTATGTCGCAATGCTTTTGTTTTTCTTTACATTTCGCTATTCATTTTTATATTTTAAATAAATACATATATTGTGATTTTGCTTCCCTATACCCTTCATCAGAGATAGAAACTTATGCAAATATACGCTTGTAACTTCTACAACATTTATTTGTAAATGAGATAAATTTAACGTAGTCCGTATGGCGAATCGATCTATTATATATACCTTACGATCATTTCGCACTTATTATAATGTTATTACTTTAATATTGTTAAGTTGTAATAATCGAAGATGCGTGAAACGACATATTCTACAAATACGCAATGTTATAAACATAAAGCAAAAACAATTGTCTAGCGGAAATTCCCCGAACGGCGAATTAACGTAGAAACAAAAACAACTTCTACAGAAAGAAAAAGTAAACAAGATATATATACTAAAATAAAATCTAATCAATTTAAAGTTATAGATTTTCATAAAAAAAGTAAATTAAATATTAAAACCTTCAAAGAAAAAAATCTATCGAAAAATTCAAAATCACCAAACATAAAAATATCGAAATGCACTGAAAAAAAATTAAAAATCGCCAAAATACCAGATCACTCTAACAGTCTTGTACACGTACAATTGTATTTTAGATTGAAAGTACACTTTAGTTAACAAACACTATCAGGGCCGTTATTACAACTTGTCTTGAAAGTAAAGGTAACTTTAGCTAAAGTGGGGCAACCCCCAAGACATAAACCTCATACTATGTTCAGACATGCAACTTAATTACGAAATTAAGAAATTTATGAAGTTACGGACTTAATTGAGATCAATTACCACACAAAAACGTATTTAATAAATTGAGCAATTAGTACCTTAATTGCACAATTAATTGACACATATTTCCAATGCAACCCTGCTCACGTGTGCTTAGAGAGCAGAAAAACCTGTGTTGAATGACCAAATCAAGGTACATACTTCAACAACGTTACTACTTTTTATTCTTCATAGCAGTTGTCAAACTATGTACGTATAAAAAAATTATATTAAAAAGAAATGACAGGTGAAATTAACGGTTGGTAAACTTCTAGAAATTTTTAACAAAAGTAAGTTTTAAATAAAAAATTTATTTTCAAATTCATTTATTTTTCTAAAAAATGTCTTTTAAGGCCATTTTACCAAATTAACAAACACACGTTATCACAAACAAAATTAACACATTTTCAGATGTCAAATGTTAATTTAAACAGGGGATTTTGGGGATTTTTTTTAATTTGGGGAGAACGAAAAATGTATAAAGCAGCCCTACTTTAAACCTACAATAAAATTCTTTCTTAATAATCGATTTTGAATACATTTTTATTGAGTTTTTCTTATTAAAGGTTTATAAGCCAGTTCTAAATTATACGTGAATTTTAAGAAATAGATGTATTTAAGCCATGAGCACAGCGAATTTAAAAAACATTCGTGTTTTAAATAACTGTATTTCGGGGGTTTTAGCCAAAAAAAAAAAGATTAATAGCTGTGTTCCTTTGCATAAAGCAAAACAATTTGTAATTTTTTTTACAAAAACCTGATTCTGTCGGCTTTGGTGAAGTGTAAAAAATATTCGATATAGTCGAGTATAGAATTCTGACTCGTTTTCTTTTATTTTAGTTTTTTTTTCTTCTTAAACACCTGCAATCCCCAGTTCAGTTTAAATGAAAGATATTGCTTGAAATCCATTTTGATGATTATGAAAGACGCGACATTGTCCATGTACTATGTAGAATAAAATTTCAAGTATGTATGTATATATGTATATAAGAGGAGCATGCACACAACTGACTGTATGATAGTGTGGATGTGGAGCAAAATAATAAAAACCGCAACCAAAGGAAAGTAACTGGTTATATACCGACATAAAATTGCATATATGTATGTAGGTATTTATGTAAACATACTTGTGCGGACATAAGCATATTGATATAGGTGGCTCGCACTAAAAGGCAACAAACATATTAGAAATTAACAAAATATTTTTACGATGATAAGTGCGAACAAGTAATTTTGCCTGAAAGAATTTAGTGGTATGAATACTTGTGCCATTCACTGTACAGAAAGTTCCAGAAATAAAGAGAGCGACCATATTTGGCATCTACTGTACAAACAGCACTGTAACAACAACAGAACACAACACCTACAAGTTTCCAAGAAAGTAAATCTGCACAGAACAACAACAATGATATAACATCAACACGAATCAGGACGAATTCTCAGAAACTGAGTAGTAGGAATAAACAAAAACAACACAATAAAAAACACAGCAGACAGTAGTAAAAACAAGCATCCGAATGAAAAAACAGCTGAAAAGATGTTTATCGCTAAAGAAGTATCTACTAGATTCTTGCGTATTTTAAAAGTTTGCGGAAATTGGACGACTACTATAAAGAGACTTGGATAGTCGAGCTAACAATTAGTAACGTTAAAGTGTGAACAGTGATTATGAAGAAGCAACCGTGTTTAATTTAAGTGTTAAAGTAAATAAAGTAACAGTGTGTAAGAGTGAAATTCTGGCGTGTATATTATTTAAATAAACTTTATAAATAAAAGAACCTGCGAATAAATTAACACGTTTTAAAAAAGTTTAAAACGTAACAATATTTATGTATATGCATATGAACATGTTTATGGGTAATTAATTACACACTACATACATCACATTCGCCAACTCAAGCGCTCATTAACTTTTGTGGTGGCCACTATCAAGAAAAAGTTGGGGTCGATAATCCGCACTAAACAGTGACATGTTGTGTGAATCCCAAAGGCAGCAATTTTGTCGCTTAACGATGAAATGCATTTCATCGCTGAGGACGATAATCAGTCTTCACTTGTTGATGTTCAATAATCCATTCAGAAAACTCACTCTCTACGCTGTGGGAGGTTATAAGGATGTAGTTCAGGAATCAACTAAACTTTGATATTATGGAGTCGCCGTATATATATGTAGATGTTCCCTGATTTTAACCAACACACTCCTGCACTATACGCAAAGAGAAAACGGGGTATGGTCACGACAACCATTTTATGTTCTCTACATAAATATATTGTTGTGGTAAACGTATAATGGTTATTTAGTTGCGATAAAAAAGTTCTCGTTTACATTTAATCATTAAACGATTTTCATCCATAAAAACTACAACATGATTAATTTGAACAATTAAATTTTACTAAAATTCTAACAACAAACAAAATATTTTAACTGTACAAAAATAATATAATAAATCTAACCATATAAAATCTTCTTAATAGACATAATATGTAAAATTATGTTAGGGTAAATTTCCGAACATTTGCGGATTCACTGACCGCTCAAAACTGTCAGCGCTGTAGACTTATTTATGTTTTCAATTCGTAACATTTTACCGCACAAATGGCTGCTCATTCAAGTCTTCATAGAATTTTAGGATATCCTTTATAAATATAACATAACTGAACGAAAAATGAAACTAAAGATGGCACATAGCCGAAACCGGCTTGTGTCCAAACCAATTTTGACAAAGGATGACGGAAATTCGTTCCAAAAATCAACATCAAAACACCCTGTCGAAATATCAAATCAAGAATATAACATAAGACCCTTAACCCTTAACCCCTAACTACCGCTTTCACAGGACTGTCGGCATTTTTTTCAGTGATAAATTAAAAGAAAAAATTATATTCGAATACTTTGCAGATTAATGGGGAAAAAAGTATACTGCCGATTTCATTTCAGAGACATAACAATTCACCCACCTGAAAATGAAAATGCATTTCTAGATGAAACAAACAAAACTCACAACTGAGAATTGCCCACAAATGCAAAAACAAAGGATGCCGAATGTGAAGTCTACTTCTAATCTGATTGCCTTACGAGAGTAAACCATAAAGGCCAAAGCAGAGTGCACAGCATGCAGTGCAAAAGTTTACTCACATAAATAGTACGGTTTTGTTGTAAACAGTCAGATAGCCAGCCGGCCAGCGAAATAAAATAAAGAGGCAGACATCAACTGGCATGTACACCGATATATGGAGATACATGTGTAGGGATGTGTAGTTATGAACACAAGTATATGTGCCTCCTCACACAGGCTAAAATAAGCATTCCATATAATTGCAATGTAAAGTGTGGTTCTGAAATAATTTCGCCAAATGTGGGGGATGCGAATGCCTCACAGGTTTCATTTTCTACTTGACACTACATACAAATCGATATGTACATATGTATGTAAAGCCGGGTTTCAGCATACACCGTAATCGGCGCCGAAAACGAAATTCCCAAAGCAAATTGATAATAGGTCGATTCATTTGCGAAAAGTATTTCGGGCTTCTTGTAGGATGTCAAACTACATACATACTTATATAAAAAATGTACTGGAAATTGCGAAAAAAAAGTACTCAGCTGCGCTGTTAAGTCTACCATGCAGAATTACATACATTTGCGACAAAAAAAGTTTGTCCAGAAAGGAAAAATTGGGAACATAACCGTACCGGCCAGCAACGAAAGACTAGCCATTGGACGACGGAATGTCGCGTAGATTGATTATTTTGGTTGCTGTAGCAACGAATTGTCATATTTTGACATGATTTTATTGTGCTCACAGTTGTTCTGTTGTTAAAATAGTTTAAACCAAACATCGTACGGCATTTCTCAAAACCAATTCTCTATTTCACATTTCAAGAAAATTTATTCAATACACTTCCGTATTTTCACTGACAACTTATTTTCAAAATAATGAAATTTTGTTCAATGTTCGACTTTTTTTGGTGGAAAATAATTGTTTGGGTCCTCGGAAAGAATAGACTTTTCATAATTGGCTTATCCAAAAACTGACTGTTATTTTCAGGTGACTGGATAAAATCGGCAATTGGTGCCTCAAGATTTTAGAATGATCTACAATTTTGGGCAGAAAGGAGGTTTGGTTTTCATTTTAATTAAACATGCCAACCCCGAAAATGCGTTATTAGCGACCTTTTGAAACAACTGATGAAGTAATAAATGAGATAATTTAACAACCTTTTCAAAAAGCTGTCAGTCATGAAAACCAGTGGTGTCCACACTCTACTCTATTTGCATTTGACAGCTGAAAATGTTTTCATTTTGTTTGTGAATTTGAGAGAATTAAAAGAAATTCGGCTTTAACTGAAGTTTTACTATTCATGATTGCATTTTAAAAAGAAATTAAGCCTATTTTCGTTGAAAATTTTATGTAACTTACTAACTGTCAATTTTACTTGCCATTTCCTTGTTTCCTCTCTTTTTCATTTTCATGTCATTTTATTTTTTTTTTATCATTGTACAGAGTTTTTTCTTCTCACTGAACAGACATCACCGGAGTTGATTGTGGAATTGGTGCAATCAAAAAGTCCTTTAGGCGTTACGACTTTGCGCACATAAAACTCAACAGAAAATAATATTAAAATTCATCCGTGTTTTAAAAATGAGAGTAAAAATCTTACGAGTGATTTTTTGCGTTTACACCATTTGTATAAAGCAAAGTATATAGTAAAAAGAAAACAGCTGTTGTTACAAAAGTACCAAATTGTGCACGTAAAATAATTCTAAAAATACACACATCCATGTATACAAATCACTTTGTAATATCAAATATTGCCAAGCATAATGGACAAATATAATGAAGAGAAGCACTCGGTATATTTTTAGCTGTTTTCCTTTAATTTTTTTTTTATTTTTTTACGTAAGCATACACCGTGATACGTGATGATTTTCTGAAAACTTTTAAAAACAAAAACTGTCGTCATGTCATGTTTAGACGATACCATTCGTGCTCTTCTACACAACAATTTGACATGTAGTACGACTTGTGTGATAATGTAAACTACCCTTAGGTACTAATTGCTTATTTCATTATTTAATTCTTGTATGGTGAATTGAGCTCAATTAAGACGCTTGTCTGACCACATACATATAGTATAAGGTTGTCATTAATGAAATACATCTTGAATTGTTACACAAAAAAAGAAAAATAATACACTATTATATGAGCTCAAGTTTATCGCAAATGTTTATTCTATATGTTGGATTAACATACATACGAGTCCGAAATTTCGCAAACGTTAATTTAAATTGTTTAACTCCAAAACTTGTTTTCGACCCTACAGATTTCGTATATGTACAAACTTTTGTGACGTGCATTTAATGCATGATAAATCGTGTGTAGTTTTGTTTTCTGCAAACATACCGTTATTATGTGGCATGTTTGCAAAGAAAAACAAAACCGCATGCAGCATGCAGTGAATGTGTTTATTCAACATTCTCTTCAGCCGACTGACTGCCTGTTCATGAGCCGCTTGAACGGCTGTCGGTTAGTCGATCTTACTCTGTTTTATATTGTCTTTTGGTATGACTGGCACGGTTGGTTGCCATCACCAACATTATTTCCAACATCATCTTTATCGTGGTCGTCATCATCATCATCATGGTTTGTAGCAGCAGAAGTATTGCCAATATCCACATGCATTCTTTTTTTTTTAATATAATTTTTCATGTTTTGAACATGGTTTTGTTATTCTTGCATGCTTTTTAGTTTCAAGAACACCCTACGCTCAGTAAATGATAATGAATTGAATAAAAGGTTTGTAACGTTTTTGAGCGATAATAAATAAATAAGGAAGTAATTGAAAAGAGGCCTCTGACAGTCTCCAAACCAAACTTGACAAGGATTCGTTCCAAAAATCTGCCTATCTCTGACAATCTTGAATCGGCCCTAAAGCCATTTTTAGACTTTAATATTTTTAAAATCGATTTTGTAGAAGCAACCTATAACAAAACACGAAACGTATTTAAAGAGAATAAAAATGTACTGTAGTTCCTTTCTTTTACGCTTAGACTAGGCCATATTGTAGAATCAAACAGCATAGTGAATAAAAGGAACAGCTGATAGCTATAATTTTTTTAAATAGTTTTCTTTAAAATTTGTGCGAACAATATTTTTGTGCATCATATCTGTCAATCGTATCCTAAATCAAGCCCCTGACTGTTAGGTTGTACTACAAGGCCACAATAATACACAAAAAAAACTTTAGATGATTTTTGTCCCCTTGTCAAGGAGAAAGTTCTCGGTCCCGTCATATACTGAAAGACACATAGGTGTGGTGGTGAACTCATTAAATTTACGTAGTAGTAAGTTGTTTGTTGACAATTTCACATTCTATTTTTGCAGCCACCATAAAAAGTAAAAAAAGACAGAACTTTAGAAACATGCCACTCACTTAAGCCAACGTAAGTATGTTACGTTTATCATGGAAAAAAAACTGAAATATTCCATGTAAGACAATGTATTATTGATCCCCTCTGTGAATGTAATGTAATCCATTCACTTGAAAAAATATCGCTCATTTACTCAAACAACGTCTTAACTCAAAAAAATTCATTTTTGGAGTTAATGATGCAGAATTATTTGTTAATTCATGCTTCATATTGTGTATAAATTTCATATTTGTATCATTTCCACTTTTCACGTTTGAAGAGAAAAAGCCGTTATTTTTTGTAGGTATTGGGAGCAAATTGAAAACTTTAACCGCTTCGTCTTGAATTGGCATGTTTTGACTGATGACGCTGTTTGAGTAAATGTGCGATATAGTAATTATTACCGAATATAACGCTTCCCGGCATATGGGGAGTAACGGTTTATAACTGTGAAATGTTTAAACAGAAGATTGTCGGTTGGTATTTTTCTTTATTTAATAAATCAAACTGGGAACAATTACAGCGGGATTTTGTTCATCGATTACTGGAGAAGGTCATTAATAGCTTTTAGTATTCATAAATGCAATCCCTACGATTTCTTACATTGTTTAACAGATTTAAGTCTTGCGTGAGAAAAAAAATATTAAAAAAAATAGTGATGTCATTTATACCTACTATATCGTTGGCTTAAGTTTTGACCCGTCGGCATGGGGGATGGGGTAAAATTACCACCATCTGCTAATAACTATTTTCAAAAGTTTGTCTGCCGTCATATGTTGAATAAATAATAACTCAAACTAAAAGCGTCAACGGCGCTTAAATAATTCAGGACTTGCTTTTATCAGTTCACCACGAAAAGATAAAGCACGTGTGATATATGTATGTGTAATTTCTCGTAACGGACAATTTACTGACGAATCGGCGGGTTATATAATACTATGTTCAGTCATATACCAAAAATTGCACAATTAGGAATTGTAAGCTATTAAGGCCTTAATTGAGTTGAATTTAAATGGTCTGGCACTGCGATGCATCAAATTCGGCACATAGCCGAAACCGGTTTGCCTCCTAACCAAACTTGACAAGAGATGACGGAAAGTCGTTGCCAAAAACTATATTTCTTGATTTAATTTTTTTTTTTGCAGAAATTAAAATTAATTGCTTATTTAATTGAAAGTGAAATATTTGGATATTCATCTTGATCGATGAATATGGTCCCGCCATATTGAGGCTAAGATACAAGCTACAAAGCTTAACACTGCTCAACTGCATTAGTTATAGGCCCCCATTCAACTCTGGCCCTGGAGTATAAAGTTCTCCTCTACAAATCCATTATAAAGCCACCTATGGGGTATTGCTTCCGCATCAAATATCCAGAAGTTACAAAGAAGACAGTCTAAGTTACTACTACGAATCTTCTGTGCTTCATGGGTCATAAGAAATGAGGATATTTAGCGTGATTTTTATAAATATTCCCACTGTTCAATTCGTAATTAAAATTTACTCATGCAAATACATGAACAAATCATCAGTTCATCCTAACTCTTATGTCCAGGTTTTGGTGGGCACCAGGAGACTAAGAACACCCTGAGCCTTGCAGACGACTCCTAATCCATTAGAAAATAGTATATTAATATTTGAACAGAATAAATTAGTTATTGCAATCGAGATAATAAATAAATATAATAATAACTAGGATTAAGATTTAAATACTTATTGTAACTTTCGTTGCGAAAGATTTAATAATTATTTAAAATAAAATATTCTTTTCAAACCAAATACTTTTTTTTATACATGTAGATAAGTATTTGGAAGGAATTTTCATCAGCTCTTGTCAGGTTTGGTTTAGAGACAACCCGGTTTCGGCTATATGCCATCTTCAGTGTCATTTTGCGTTTTGGTTGTTCTTTAACCCTTTCCAGGCTAATTAAAGCAGGTAAACTCACCAATTGACTTTTTTTAAATTATTGGTTGGCAAAATCCATATTTTTCGCCACGTCCCACTAGGATTCGCATTGACACAGTGAAGGGATTTGACAACAGGTAGTCCTACGGGCGAATTAAAGGCATTTCGAGCTCAGATGTCAAGCTCCATTTTTTGTGTCTCATCGGAATTGTTTAGATGCTCTCAGCATAGTTTATGCATGGGTGTTTACAGACGAACGCGCACATACATATTTTTTATTTTGCCTGTGTGTATTTTGTTTGCGTATTGGCGTAATAGAATTGTGCAGTTGTACGGACTAGTCCGTTTGAACTCGAACCGACCATCAGCAGTGACGGTCTTCACTGGCCAAATGTCTGTGCGAATAGCAAAATGTACGATGGCTGAACAGATTTACATGGTGTCTTGACTAGCCATACCGGCGCTGTTCATCTTCAAACAGAGTTGTCTGACCAATAGTTCGCACAACTCTGTTATGCCATCGCACAAAGAAAATACACAGGCAAAATAAAAAGTATGTATGTGTGTGTGTGTGTGCTTGTCTGTAAACACCCGACAAAAACTATGCTAAAGGCATCCATACTATCCCGATGAGACACAAAAATTATGCTTAAACTGAACAGGAACATCTACACGTATTCTTCAAACAGAAGATCACGAACACATTTTCTCTCGTTATTTTGCAGACGCTCTCTCAATGTGCGAACAAATTTATGGCTAGTCAAGACGCCATTTTATAAATATTTTGTATGAAGTTTATTTATAGTATTATTAAATAAGAAACCTTAATATAGTCTTATTTTCTTATTTCTTGTAGATAACATTCAAATTTAAAAAAACAATTTATCGCTTTACTTTGTGATTTTGTTGAAAGCTGAGTGGAAAGTAAAAAAGTTTGAGTGGGTTATTGAAAAGGTGTCAGTGTATTGCGACGTTCTTGCAATTACTTTCCTTTGTAAACGGTAGGTAAATAATCCAACTACTTTCTGATGCTTTTTAATCACTTTGAGTGTTTTGACGTAAAAAAGTTACCATCACTGTTATAATATAACGGGTATTATACTTTTAATATGGCAACATTGTTTGGTTTTATAGCGCAATTTTTTCGTTTTCTTCAAATCGATTGCCTTGGCTCAGATAAATCGTGGCTTTTTGTTAATAGTGTTGTGAATCATTGTAAAATTCAAATTATTTTGAATGAAAAATATACATACATACATACATATATGAGATAAATACATATTTGAAAAATCAAAAGCTACAATTTAGAATGAAGTAAATGGTAAGAATTTTTTAATTTTATCCCAATGGTTGAAGTTGTAATTAATATTTTTGTTTTTCAGTAGTGATTTAAGAATTCTTTCATCCTGAAGTGAAGCTGCTGTACATATCCCAAGGATAATCAGGTTGGAATTTTTTTGTAACTTAGAATGTTTTGCGTATATCCGTTACATTGATTAATGGCCAATCTTCATCTAAGTGCATCTCGTTACATTTTTCTGCGGTTTCTTAGGCTAAAGGAAATTCTTTAATTCTTGATTTGATATTCCGACAGGATGTTTTGATGTAGATTTTTGGAACGGATTTCAGTCATCCCTAGTCAAATTTGGTTTGGAGACAAACCGGTTTCGGCTATGTGCCATCTTCGGTGTCATTTTTCGTTCTTTAAATTGCAACTGGGGCGGTATATATACATATATGACCAATTAAAGATATTTCAAAGAATACCTTAGCAAATCGTGGATTTTAAGATTTTGTCAAACAAAATAGCTATTAACACTACAACAATATATAAAAATATGTATAAACTTATCATCAGCATTACAAAACAAGTAAATTATATCTCCTGACGTTTAAAATTTGGAATGTACTGTTAACAGCTAAATTTAGCTTAGTCACGGCTTAAATATAGATTGGCCAAACAAAATTTTATAGATAAAAAATGAGTCTACAACCAATTCTTTCCGTGCTTTATATGTGACTAATATTACGATACCTAAAAATAACTTTTTTCGCATAAATAACGTTCAATACAATGCCACAGGAGGGTATAAGGGCATTAAAAATTTGTTGTAAATGCAAGAGAAATATTGTTTACCAACAATTAAAAATAATATTGAAATAACACACTGTTGAATATAAAACCTCTCTTAAAGTTGCGTTACAATTATGTATGTATATGTTACAGGGGTCTTTTATTTACATCGGCATACATTAGTTTGTATGTACATTTTAACAATTGCATGTCTCAACAAAAGTAATTTATATCCAACATAGTAGATATAAGTATAATAAATTAAGAGTTGATATTTAAGCTTTACGTACACCACGTAACTCTTTATCACCCATCTTTAGGCCCACAAAGCTGTTTAATTGTTTAACACGCAATTTCGACCAAATCATAAAATTTGAGAGACCCAATATTTGGGCGGCATGTAAAGCGGCAGCTTCTGGATATAAAACGGTGGGACAGCCCAAACCTGAAGGAGTGTTAAGACTAGACCAAACATCAATTTGCATATTTTCGACTTTAAGTGGTGGGCAGTTAATAACAGGGTATGTAGTGTTGCCTGCCAGTACTGGACCCAAACCATTTGAACGTCCAGCGACGCATATAAAAACGAGATTGCTGATTACACTTTCGTATTCACGCATAATTCGTAAAGATTCTTCGGGTGCTTTGTGTGCCGAAGTTACACGCAATTCTGTGTTCAAGCTTAAACTTTTGCAATAATCAGCAATTTTTTCACAGTGCAATTTATCGGAGGCGCTGCCCATTAAAATCACAACCAAGTGATCATTTTTGGGAATGATATCTTTAAGTTGTTCACTGACCCATATGAAATTACGTTTGACTTTGTCCAAATCGGATTCTGTAACTGAGACTAAATTACGATAGACTTGTTTGTCGACCATCAAACGCTTATCGCCAGCTGGCCAAAGACGCCAAGAGTCTGAGTCAATGATATCGGCTAAAACTAAAATGCCTGTAAGAGAATTAAAACATTTAAGTTTTAAACATTATTTATCAGATATCTTCTGGAAACAATCTTGCTAGATTTTGTGCGACAAATTTCTTAAATAGTATTATCTAATTTTGTAAAAAGTATTTACTTTAGAGGGTCTAAAGAAGATCGACATGTATGAAATATATTCTTTTTTATACACTATATGTACGTTCCTGTTCTGTATTCCGAGTGGATTACAAACGTGTGGAATTGAAAAAACACTGAATTTTATAGTTCTGAAATTAGCTATTCTACATTCTTATTCTTTTTTTCTCGAAATAAGTAGCCAATGTTTATAAAAACACATGTAGCTTACGTTAATAAACAAGAGTCCTCAAAAAAGTCTGTCCAGACATCCAATATGCATTTTAGATTTTATTGTGAAAAATTTTAAATAAAAAGAATGAAATTATTCGGAAGTGGAAGACAGAACACCTAAAACATTCGGAAATTTCCACTTTAGAATAAATATTGCGGATCGGTATACAGAACAACAGTAATTATTCCAATTCTCATTAAGAATGTTGTCACATAAAATATTTGAATGGTTTTAAAATTGAAAAAAGAATGGAAAAAATTCACTTACCTTTTTCATCAACACCAAATTCTACTTTCATATCCACCAAGGCACAAGTTTTAGTAGCCCAGGCCTTTTCTAAAATTTCAAACACAACCAATGTCATTCTCTTCATTATGTCAATTTCATCTTGACCTTAAAATTGTTGGTAAAATATATATATTTAAAATATTTAGAAAAGCAATGAAATGCTTTAAATATCTTACCGATTAAGAGGCCATTAAAATTAAATTTAGCAGAAATAATTTGTTCGTCCAACCATTGGGGATCATGATTAGCATCATCCTTAAAAAAAGTCTCTTGTTTAGGTGGCGAGAAACTAAAACAATTCAAATTTATTACTTCCTTTTGCAGTTGTAGGTATTTTTTTTAAATTGATTGTCCGAACAGTTGTTTTTTATATTTAGATCGACGACTTGATACTTTATTTAAAAATGTTATTAAATATTTTATTAGCATCATCATATCGTCATTATTGGAGGTAAACAATGCAGAGGTCATAAATAATGCTATTTATTGTTAGCCCTTATCACTATACATTAACATTTCCATCAATCCAAAAACAATTTTTATGTACATATAATAAAAACAATAACAAAATTTATTTATTCTGTGGTTTTCATGAATAACCGCGTAAGTCTAAAATCCAATTTTTGAAAAGTGTTTTTATTGCAGCAACACATACAACTGAATGTAAGTTCCTATAAACTAAAAACAAAGCTAAAATAAATTAATAAAGTCCATTTGGTCCATATTGTTCCAAACATTTTTGGTCCTATGTAGAGAGCGTTTAAATTAAAGCTATTTAGGCATACGCGGTTATTCATGAAAATAATTTTACTCATAAAAGAACAAAATTAATAGAATTCTTTGGGAATTTATATGAGAAAAACAATATACACCTTGAAGCCAAATTATATGTGTATATGAATTTTCCGTTTATTAAATTGGAGGATTTCATTTTAATAATTTTAAAACTAACGGTTGTGTTTTCACCGCAGTTGGGTGTTGTGCACTAAATATTGATTGAAAAAAGCATTGCACTATAAACTTTTTTCTCCCTAAACCACTAAATATAATACGTATTGAAATTCTTGAAAACGTACGAGTTGGCCATTGTGGAAAGAAAAACAAAACAAAAAAAAATTCATCAACAAGTTCCGCATTTTGCCTTTTTCATCGACAACTTTAAAAGTACATTTTGGAACATGTGACATTATTAAAGCTTACAAGATTGCATTGAGAAATGCATAACTTTGTTTAGTAGCTTTGCAACTGACTTTTTGGTTATTGATTCTGAATTCGAGTAATAAAAATTTTAAATATACACATACTTATGTACATACATACAGTTTTGTACTATTCTTACATACATACATATGTATGTATAATTACTATAATTATAATTACTATACATAAGAATTCAAAAGCAAATAATATTAATTAATTAATTGAAACTTCGAAAAGCTTGCTTTTGCTTAAAGCAAATAATTTGTAGCAATCTTTTGTTTTCTATTTCCTCTTTAATATTTAGTGAAACATTTTTATGTTGTGCTAAATGTACTAAAAAAGATGCAATTAACTGAAGACTGCTCATTTTAACATGAAATAATTAAATTTTACTGCAAACTTATTTGGTACTAATATTTAGAGGGGCTGCTAATTTTCTATTCATCACTAAACATCAATAAAATCACTAAGTATTAGTGGTTTTTAGGTTTCCATCTTCGAAAGAAAATGTATTTTTATCGATTATAAATTAAAATTGTTTAACATTTTAGAAAATTATAAGAATTAATTGCAATTTGCATTCGTTGAAATAAGTAAGTTGTGGTTTTACGACTCTGTATTTAATTTGTTAAGCAATCATTGACTTAATATTAATTAAGAAACAAACTTATTTTGTGCTGAAAATTTTATTAAATTTTTAACCGAATGAGCCGAGTAATAAAATTCTTATCAGTTATTGAGCAATATTTTGCAACTTATGAATATCAATAGGCGGATTGATTTGATATAAATTTTTAGTTCATGCAATTTTTTTTACGAAAACAAATATAATGGCTTATAAAGAAGTATTGCTCGGTAAAAAAGAGGTTTGATCCATACAGAAATACAATTACTTAGTATGTATTGATTTGCTTTGCATTACGAAAAAAAATGTTGACCATTTATTTTTCTGAACTTATGATTTTCTTCAAAATCGTTAATGGTCCAAGTTTTAAAAATTATTAATTTAAACAAATAAATTTCAATATGTACGATAAGGTTGAGTAATAAACAAATATATGTACATACACACAAACATACTTACCGATAACCTTCTGACACACCCGGGTTACGCTTTAAAAATGAACCAGTTGCCAAACGTCTCGTTACCCACTCAATTGGTATCATTTTACATTTTTTAGCAATGAAAGCCTTCGGCCCAGCTGGTTTTACATAGGCAGTATTTATACCTGCACACATTCGTAACAAATAAGTTAATAAATTAAGCCAACCGACATCGAACATTAATTTTTTCTCGTTCAACTCACCGGCCTCATTAAGTATTTGAAAAACCAAACCATTTGTAGTATTGGAAATTTCGGCTTTGCCTTCTAAATCATGAGCCTTAATGCCATCACCAGCTGTAATACGATCTTTACTCAACAACAGACATAAGCTGGGGTGTTCAGGTAAATCATAAACTTGCTTCGTTTTGCCCTCAATAATAATTTTACCTAATTTGTAATCTTGAACTAAAATAATGTCTAGGTTAAAAATTCCTTTAAACACATTCTTTCTTACTTACTGTTAGTAGTAGCCATTGTTTATTTGGTTTTAAATTGTAAATAAGTAATTGTGTAGAATTCACGTGTTTTCAGCTGAGACTTGTATAGCAAATTGAAATTTAAAACGTTCTAGACGATCGTTGAATCCGTACTGATTTCTGTAGCCACATGTGAGGGATGATAAATGTACTAAAATCTTTTTGTTTGTGAATATTTTAAACGAAACGCACTATCTATATGCATATGTACATACATCCATACATATGTATGTTCCCAGTCAGTATTTTATGAAATTATTTATCATATTCGATTCTTTTTTGACTCTTCTGCGCGATTGAAAAAATCATTTATGTGCCCTTTTGCGTCGCTAGAATGGCTGTGTTGTTGGGAGAGAAGGATACCCTTGCCGGTACCCTTCTGAAAGAGTATTGGCATTTTGATGAATTTGTTTTTCATTTTTATATACCTTTTTTTACAGCACCCGTTTTCTGGCATACATAAATAAACTAAATCCGTTGAAAAACTGAAAAAAAAACATTTCTGAGAATCATTTTTGAGTTTTTGAACACCCAGCTGATTGATGAAAACTGAATTAGGTGTTTTTTTTTTTCTTAAAACAATCTTCCAAAGACTGACTGACTGTATATGTGTATGTTTGTTAGAAACATGTCGTCTTGATTAGCAATAAATATGTTCTGCTAACGTACCTATTGCTGTTCGCATAGGAATTTGGCTCTTGACGACCGTCGACCTGTTGGTGGTCTGTTCGTACACACAACGTTGCCCGAACAGTTCTTCGCACAACGCTGTTCTGCCATCATACAAAATATACACAGGCAAAATAAAAAAAATATGTGTGCATGCGCTTGTCCGTAAAAACCCGTACATATACTATACTGGGAGCAAGGAAACAATATCGATAACAAACAAAAAATTATGTGCAAACTGAGTAGAAACAGCTACTCGTATTCTCCACACAGAAGACGACGAACAAATTTCTTCTCGTTATTCTTCAGACGCTCTCAATGTGCGAACAACTTCGTTGCTAGTAAAGACGTATTGTAAGGCGTTATCAAATTGAGAAGATTTGCAAATGGTACCATATCACTCATGGGAATATCGTCGTACTTTTGTGGTGTTCAATGTACCAAAAACCGTACAATTGTATAAATACCGTCCCTGCTTGCATGTTTATTTTTATTTCTCTTTGGCTTGCTCTGCTGGACTATGTGTACAAGATTTTTGATTTTTGTTTGTAGTATTTTAAGGGTTTTTTAAACTCTGCAGTAAAAAAGTTTTTAAACAAGTGTTTTAGTATTTCTTATTTTTAGCACTTGGAACTAATATACAAAAATTCAGATCTGTAAAATTGCACCTCAAAATGCCGTTAGGCATGTTTTTATTTTATTTGCCACGCTAATCTCGACAACCAAAGAACGTTTTGGGTTTTTTGATTTCTGACTGCTAAACATGTGTTAATATATCGTTTTATCGACAATAAAATATCGATATATCGTAAAATCGTGCAGCAGCAATTTCAAAGTATTTACAGCTCCTAATCCATAATTGTAAAATAAAAAATTATATAACTGGCAAAGTTTTTCCATGGGACAATGACTATTTATTACTCTAATAAAAAAACCTACACGTAGGTTGGTAATCGATGTTTCAATACGACCTTTTTGAAATAAAGTTTTGAACTTCGATAGCTTTCCAAAAAAATTGTTAATAAATATGACAATTGTAAATAGCATAAAAAAATAAGAATATACATTTTAATGTTTATTTGGAGTTGTTGTATTTTTTTAATTTCTAACATTTCTCGAATATTTACATTGTAAATATGTATGATATATTTAATTATTTAAATAAATACATATATTTATAAAGTATAACAAAAACGTATATCATCAAAAATCATCATATGCATATAACATTTTATATATTGCAATAAAAATTTGTAATTTAGCTACATTATTTTAAAAACTACGGAAGATAGAAAAATGTTGTTAACCGGAATAATATTGCTATATTATTGTTTAATTAATTGGCTAAATTTAAATGCTGCGTATAGACTTCCAGCGCCTTAGAAGAAGACATGACGAGGTTAAACCCAAAGAAAATTGACTAAACTCACTGATATTTATGTTGCGCGTAGGAATGTCAATTTTCTCTTTAATAATCTAAAATAATTATAGATATTAGATTTAGTAGAAAATAAATAAAATGTCAAATACTTTGTGCGATTCTGGGATTTCTAAAGGTGATCGATGCACAAGTGTGCCATTGATGTACAACATATTAGCTGCATGTTCTTCGGGTAAGGTAAGTTTTTGATATTTAAAACTAGCTTCACGTTCCATACGTTTAACAATTTCAACACATATTTTACTGTTGCTTACACACAGCACATCAGGGCCAGCCAAGGTGACATAATATTTAAGGCATTTGGGACCTCCAACCTGAAAATTAGATTTAAAAAGTTTACACTTACAAAATATTTAAACATTTTGCAAAAATTTGTATTTAACCTTTATAGGAGTTACTGGATATTCGGGAAATGCTGTAGCCACTGCCCTGGCACCATCTTCGTTTGTGTACTCGGATATGCCCACAAAGAATTCTCGACCTTCAATTAAAAAAATATCGTTATTTTTTCTTAACTCCGTAATTTAACAAAAAGTTGTATTATTTGCCCTTTTGCATACCTGTGAATAATACATCACCACCATCTAATTGTGCGTTCGGATTTTCTATCACTGCAACAGGAATATCTAATTCTTTCTTCAATGTTATCGCCATGCTATTAGACTAAATTTATAATAAAAGTCTGTATAACATTTTTCATAATTTTTTTTTAATTTCTACTCACTTCTTTTTGTCTCATTGGATCATCAGATTTGCCTATTAAAGCCACTCCGTTACATATGACTGCTGATGTTTCCACAAACACACTCTCAGGCAAATCATTATCGGGTGGTAATTCAATAACATCTAAACCGATTTCACGTAATAAACTGCAATATTGTTTGTGCTGTTCTTTTGCCAATTTCAGATCGAAGTCTTTTTTTAATTTTAAAGAATCGGATATTCTGCAAAATGAGTATTGAATATGATATATACACAATTAATAAAATTAATTCTAATTGACACGGAAAGAGCATGTAAATACAAATCTGTGGCAATAAGGAATAAGTGCTTAAGTCACCTTAGGCTAAAAACGAGTTAATAGCCCCATTGTGATTTTCCAATCTAAAAGTACTCTTCAGCAAAATTTCTTTTATTTAGCTCTACTTTTCGGGAAGTTATATTATTGAATTTATGTTTATATTTTCCATTTGGTACAGTAACAAAATTTAAGATTTCGTTAGGAATGAGATTTTAAGGGAACATAAGTTTGTGTTTAAAATCTAAATCTTTTTTCCAAACCTATATAATAGCAAACCTTAAGAAGCGATCATGTTTTTAAAGATTAACTTTAAAGTTTAAAATTGGTCTCCTGTAAAATGACAAAATCGGACTTAACCACTCTTTCCTTATGTACACAGATATGTTGGAAAAATTCTGTACCCCTTAATTAAATTGGTTTGAATTTTCTTGACAATATTTTTTTCCACAAAAACTCGAAGAAAAAACACATTTGTGTTTCTAAAATGGAAAAAACATCCATAATTTTATAACAATAATTAAAATCAATGATTAAAAATATTATGTTTACCTATGGATGTACATACTTATTATGCAAGGTAAAAAACACATTCGGGCAAGTTCTGAAAAACACTGAAATCACATAATTAACTAAAAAAAGCCGACTTATTTATTTTGTGGCTTTATAATTCGTTTTATTGCTTTAAATTTTTGAGATATTGTATTTGAACTTAGCTTCGAATGAACTAAATCGTCCATAAACAGAACAATGTTTTTCCTTTTCAAATTTGGCGATTTCAAAACGAAACATTTTTCAGAACACATCCAATAATTAATAATAAGTAGCTAGCTCTTTTGGATTCGCGCTTTCGATTACTTTGTATTGCAGAAAATTTTCCACTAAAAGTACAAAAAAGAAAAAATCCACATTGTCAAAAACAGCGATTTAATCAAGGACCGCTGCAAATAGTGATCTTTTTTTTGGAATTTGGGCAAAAAAATCACATCAGTTTAAGCAATTCCTTCAAAACTATAAATTCACTTTAAACATTTTTTGTTAATTTAAATTAATCAATTCTTAAATTATTCCAAGCTTGAAGGTCTATTTTTTATAAATTATTATATTTCGATATTTCGCTACTCCATTGTGTAGCAACATCATGAAATAAAAATAATTTTTATTATTTAAACAAAATATGAATCTAAGGCATTTTTTCAAGCATAAAATAAATCTTGAAAAATATTAATTAAAAAGTAATTTTTTGAATAAAAATTCTAACCGATAAGGTCTGCGTTTTTCAACACAGATTTACTTACTCCCTTCTACAAACATGCCTAGCATTATTCTCTATGGGAAGGATTGCAAAAAGTATCGTGTCCATACAGTATTTGCGAGAGTATACTGTATACGTGCTATCATTATTTACCATTTATGTATATATCTATTTCCACAGTCAAGGTGATGACTCTTGTTTTTACTTTTACACGCCAAACACATCAATTGTGCAAGATATAAATTAATTTATTGTTAAATAAAAATTAAAAAAAAAAAAATTGAAAAAACACACACACACCACACCCATAATGCACATTATAATTTTTCAGTGCAAATTAAACTACATACATTCATATGTACGAGTATATTTGCAATAGAAAATGCTCTAACTTAAATTTGAGAATCGAAGATGACAGCACTTTACATACATATGTATGTATATGTAGAGATGAATTGGGAAATTATATATGTACATATGTATGTATATTCAATAAAAGATTACAATTAGAATAATGTTAGTAAAGAATAAAGAAATACATACGTACATACATATGTTTGTACCTATTTATATTTTATCCTTATAAAACAAAATAAACCGCAACACCCTATTGGCCTACTTAACAAGGAGTTATGAAGTATAGATTTTTTTTCTTAATTGTTGTAGACAACAAATCTCAATATAAAATCGATTTTTAATTATAAAACAAACTCACAAATAATTTTCCAGTATTACATTATTAAATATAAAAAGGTTTTAGTAAATTTCAACATTTTCTTCCGAAATATTTAAATTATTCCAACTTTTTTTTATTACGCACCTGGCCACTATGGCATGGCTATATTTGAGCGTCATTTCTTTTTATGTATTTACATAAATTGGATTATGTATACTTTATTTCTTTCGCACTTTACAATTAAAACAATTATAATACATATGGTATTTTTTGTTTAATTACGGTAATAAATATTTTTGCAATAACAAAGCGATGTATTAAAATTTGACGTTGCGTAGTTAGCGGAGCTTAGAAAAATAAACACAACAATTTCATCACACATTCCACACTAATACATTGAATCTTCAAAATCGGTGTTTTTTTTATTTTCTCTTATTTTACTGCTTGTACGACAGACCAATACTTAGTTAACAGAGTTGTATATAAAACGTATTTAAAATAACTCTATCGACAATAGGAAACACTTGATTTTAAATTTGGTTTAAAGATGTGATAAATTATAACGTTAAAATGAATTCCTATTGGCGTAAGTCGTAAAGAACATAAGATGTGCAAGGTATGGAAACTAAAATAGCGTCACTTCTCCCACTGCCGCGAATACATCGTGGGTGTACTACCTTACACCTATGGCGAATAAAAAAATCAATAGAGTCGAAATAAGGCATGAGCAATTCTATGTGCAGGCAAAGGTCTCCGCGCCGGTATTTTTAAATAAGCGTAAGATTTTTATTCATAGTTTTTAAAAAGCCAGTGTTGTTTTTATCAAGACAATAAATAAAAATTACCAACTCACACATTCGATATTGCAATATGATCAATGATTTAAAGTGGACATTGGGTTACCACGCTCGCTACTAATCAGGCGGCTATTTATGGCAATGGATATCGTTTGATATTTCTATTTAATCTTGGTTGGTGGTTATTTAAATAAACCTACAATAAATATTTAATAGGCATTTAATAGTCGTTTTACTGTTCTCTATTAAATGGCAAACTATTATGCTCTCATCATGTTACTAGATAAAGGAATCACTTGCGGATTATAAGTTATTGCTTGTTGTGTTAGGTGATGGCTAAAGATGTGGTTTATCTTATGATGTTCTATTATATTGTTTTTCACCTTACAACTATCTACGTTGTTAACATATTTTTAAAACTTATTTAGAATAAATAATATTTGCTTTATTAAATAAAATTACTTTTTTTTATTTAAAACTTGTCTGAAGTACATTTAACTAAAAAATAATAAAAGGCCCCATTGGTTTTAAAAGGCAACGCGTAAGGCGTTTCCTCCATTTTCTTCGAAATATATCGATGTACCATAGATCACTCTGGTTCCAGCTTTTACAAATCTCACTGTTAATAGTAGATAAACAATATTTTTATACAACTTAATACTTATTCATTCTCTAGTTTTTCTGTCGGCTCCCAAGGCCATTTAAATTTCCAAATTAGGTATTATTTGATTAAAATAACAGTTCCTATATATAAATATATATTTTTACTCTTATAATTTATTGTTTTAACATTTTTTATATTGTTAAGTCGACTATAAAATCATATTTGGCCATAAAGGATTGATTTCAAACTTATGGGTTAAATAAATGCAAAAAGAATATTATTTTTAAATGAGTATACAAATTTTAATTTTTCTATTACAATACAACTATATAATTTTATATTACAACTTGATTCTTGACTTGATTTATATTAACTTTTGGCAATTGCAAACGATTTTTTCTTCCTTCTTCCCATTCTGCAGGATGAACTTTTTTACGATGATGATGCATGTTAGCACTAACTTTAAACGTTTGCGGACAATGTGGACACTGATAGAGATCTTGGCCAGTATGTGTGGCAATGTGTTCACGCAATACCTTAGGTCTCTTAAATGCTTTATCACAATAGGTACATTTATGTTTACGTACTTCTTCGTGAACATGCTTTTTATGTGTTAATAGTGCATTCTCACTTGCGGCTACTTTACCACATATTCCACACACATAAATTGTTGAACCATCATGATGGAATGCAGCCATATGACGTCTTAAAGAATTCCGGGAGTTAAGCTCTGTACCGCATTGCTCGCATGGAAATTTTGGTTTTTTAACGCCGGCATGTTCCATTAAATGTTTTTTAAGAGCTGCTACACCATGTATTGTTTTGCCACACTGATCGCAGACTCGATCAACATTATGTACGGTTTTTATGTGTGACTTAAGCTGAACTTCAAGAACGTAGGCCTTGCCACATTCTTGGCAAACAAAATCTTTGCTACCCGTGACATGTGTCAGCAGATGCCGTTCCAAAGTCGGTTTCTGGTTGAACATTTTGTGGCATACATTGCATTCGAATTGCTCTGTATTTTCATGCATGATTTTTTTGTGGAGTTTGAGATTATATTGACTTGAACTAGGTTTACCACATATATCACATTTGTGCATCTCTGGATTCAGATGTAGGCGTATGTGATCAACTAATACATAACGGCGATAAAATTTACGCTCACAGCATTTAATATATCCTCTAGTTTTGTGCTTCTCTTTGAAGTGCTGTCGTAATTGCGGAAAATTCTTACTGGTATCACTGCATATATCGCATTCGAGTTCTGGTTTCCATTCGGCTATGAAATTATCCGATTCCATGCCTTTTTCTACATTATTTAAAAAGTCTTTCTCGCCGTCCTCCGAAAATTTCATTTTTTTTCTGTTACGTGAAAACTTTTCTGGTTCTAAATCAGCCAATGTGCGTATTTTTGGCTTTCGTCCTCTACGTGATTTAGGTTTTTCCTCCAATTTGTCATCTTCATTTCCTGAATCCACTCGTTCATTTACATTTTTTTCATCACTTTTAGTTTGACCTTTTTCTAATTTTTTTAGTGTTATTAACGGTTTTTCATCGTCGTCATCATCATAATTAATATGTTTTTTATAATTGTCTTCATAATCACATTGAACGCTAAGATTATCCTCACTTTTATTAAAAATCACTTTCTTGTCTTGGCCATTTTCTTGTTTAAGATCTAGTAGTTCTAGTTGTCCGATTGGGTTGTACTTTTCGAGTGAATTCCTAGTCATAATAACAGCCTGTTGAAAATCATGGAAATCGCTTATGTGCAACCAACAGTCATGGCAGAGCACGTTAACTTCGTGTATACTTTTGGAGTTTCCTTCTACTGTTAGCAGCTATATAACAAAAGCTTTTTTAGTATAAATATGATTGAATATAATACCATTCATATACATAAGTATGTAGTATGTACTAACCATAGGATCAAAATATTTCACTGTAATTTCATAAATTTCATTGCTATCGCCCACTTCGTTTTGGAGAAATTTATATTCACTGCAAGCAGTGCAACACAAAGTACAACATTGTTTCACAGACATTTTATATTTATTTGTTTTAATACAAATAAATAAAAAAGCATCAGATTGCGATTTTATTTGTAAACAATTATTTTGCTTTAGGGCTGAAGGGTTTTATTATCACAGAGATGCTACATGCATAAGCACACATTGTTGCCAGATTAGACGATTTATCGTAAAATCGACCAAAATGCCTTCTGACAATATGGCGATTTTTGCCTCAATTTCTACGATTTTTCGAAAGATAAACTCAATACTAATAGCACTTTCATACAAATCCAATTCCTTTTTGTACTGCAAAAAATAAAACAGACATTTGTTTAATTTCGAGCAAAATAATTTTATTGCGATCAACGATTTTTGCTGCTTTTTCATAAACGATCTGCGATGGGGCTAAAAATGAAAATGATAGTATGGCTTTCACAATACCGAATTTATTTCAGAAGTCTTCTTTTGGTTCTCACAGAGGCTAATGTAGGTTTTATTTAATTCTTAGTTTGATATGTTTAGTATTAAGTTTGTTTCTATACCAGTTGTACACTTACGATACTCTTAGCCTCGGAAGCAAAGGCTATTTGTTTTTATCAAAAGCATTCTTTTATTAATAAGTATTGCCTGTATTGTTATTTATTTTACGATTACATTATAATCTTAATTTTGTTATAATTGTTAATAAAAAAAATCGGGTTTCCACTATTGGTTTCAAAAGAAGACTCCATAAATATAATAATAAGCTAGTTTAATGTTATATTCCAGACCGTAAAATTTACATTAGTAATTTATGACAGGTTTTTATGTGCCAGGATCTATATAAAAACTTATATAGAGTTCTTGCTCTACTCTGTAAATCCCACATCAAACAACTCTTCATGAACCGAAGAAAATTGAATTAGACGATGCGAATTGAAAGAAAAAGCGTTTCTTTTATGTTTCTGTAAATCTAAGAATTATATATGATATAGTATAGATTACATTAATTCTTGATTTGATATAGATTTTCAGAACGAATTTGCGTCACCCCTTGTAAAGTTTGGCTTCGCGACAAACCGTTTTCTGGCCATCTTCAATGACATTTTTCGAAAATATACAAATTGACAATGAACGAATTCATTGCAAAAATCTATAATAATTTCATAATTATGTATATACATATTTGTTAATTTTGTTTTCCAGCGAAAAAGTCTTAATTTTGTACAAATTTTTTTTAAGTTTTCACGGCACAAGTCTGTTTTCCCTATTTTTTTTACAGTTGCTTAATTCAAATATTCCAATAAAAGAGAAATTAGTTTTGCCTACAGAAACGCTTTTTTTGTTTCACAAATTTCGATATTTTGTTGTTTTCAGAAATCTAAAATCAAGGTGAATTGATAACAGGTAAACTCACTTAAAGTCATAAAAACCTAGGTATGAAGGTTTCCAAAATTTAATTAGTACAAGAAATAAAATATTGACACTAAGATTCCGCGACACACACATAAAAAAAAGGTCGATCGTAAGATTTAAATTCCAAATGAGAGTTTATGAGTTTTAGATTTACCATTAAACATTAGATTTACATTAAACATTATTATAACTATAAATTAAATTTAATCTTATTACAAAATAATTCAAAATAAATATTTACTATATTACAACTTGCTTTTTAACTTGATTAATGTTGATTTTTGGATGTTGAAGACGGTTTTTCCGACCTTCTTCCCATTCGACGGGATGCACTTTCTTGCGATGATGATGCATATTAGCACTAACTTTAAATGTTTGCGGGCAATGTGGACACTGGTACAGATCTTGGCCAGTATGAGTGGCAATATGTTCGCGCAAAGATTTAGGACGTTTGAAGGCTTTATCGCAATATGTACACTTATGTTTACGTTCTTCTACATGTACTAGTTTTTTATGATTCCACAAAGCATTTTCACTTGCAGCTACTTTACCGCACACACTGCAAACATATATAGTTGAACCATCGTTGTGATAAGAAGCCTTGTGACGCTTAAGCCCATTAAGGGACTTTAGTTTAAGACCGCAAACATCACAAGCGAATTTAGGTCGTTCAATGCCAGCATGTTCCATGAGATGTTTCTTAAGAGCTTGGAATCCATGAATAGTTTTTCCGCATTGATCACAAACACGATCAACATTATGTACATGTTTTATGTGCAATTTAAGCAATTGTTCTGCGACATAACCCTTACCACAATCGGGGCAAATGAAGTCCTTGCTGCCTGTGGCATGTGTAAACAAATGTCTTTCTAATGTAACTTTCTGTTTAAAGAGCTTATTACAAATGTCACATTTTAGCTGTTTTGTATCTTCGTGCATAACTTTTTTATGTAGTTTTAGGTTGTGTTTAGTAGAACTAGATTTTCCGCATATGTCACATTTATGAGTTTCCGGATTGAGGTGTAATTGAATGTGATTGACAAGAACACATCGACGAAAGAATTTACGTTCACAACATTTTATATAAAATCTTGTCTTGTGATTCTCTTTAAAATGATTACGCAATTTATCGAAATTAGTAGCGGTTTCACTGCATAAATCACATATTAATTCAGGTTTCCATTCAGCTATAAAAGCATCTGATTGTTTAGCTTTTTCCAAATTGAATGCCGAACTTCCTTTCTCCTTAGTACGTTCGATTAATTTAGATATTTTTATTTTCTTGTTGTCATCTTCTATTTCACTAATATACGTTTTTGCAGCACTATTATGACTATTTTTACGCTTTCTCTTACGTCTCGTCTTGATTGCTACAATACGTTTATGCGTGTTTTTGTTTTCCACTCCATCTTTGTCATCGGATGGTTTTATTATAGAGTCCAAAGTATCATCACAATTCGTAAGTGATTCTGCTTTGAAATCATGATTTTCTAAATAATCTTCATCGAATTGATCTTCACTTCTATACAAACTTTCATTATCATCTTCCTGTTTTATTTCAACTGGCAAATGTTTGAAATATGTTTTATCATCCCACAACATTCGAGTTTTAAATACGGTTTGTTGAAATTCATGAAACTCATTTATGTGCAACCAACATGTTTGACAAAGAACCTGAACTTGTTTGAAGTTTGGACTTCCATCATCTGTGAGCAACTTACAAGGAAAACCATTGACAAATGTTAATTAAATATAAAATTAATGTTATTCATTCCTTTACCATAGGATCAAAATATTTCACTGTAATTTCATATATTTCATTGCTTTCGCCTAAATCATTTTGCAATAATTTGTATTCGCCGCATGTAGTACAACACAAACTGCAACATTGTTTTATAGACATTTTAAATTAGGCTTTACAAAATTATTAAACCCAAAAAAAAAAAAATCACCAGAAAATTGCCTTTATTTGTAAACAAAAATTGTTACTTGAGTGTTGCCATCGTTATTTAATTTGTTCATATCGCATCATGTACCAGTAGTGCGATTCACAATTCTTTTTTTTTTTAGCGACAATCGCATCGATAAAAAATTTCAACAAAATTAACGATGTTGCTATTCAGCAACATGTTTTAAACAACATTCGCAATCGTTTAGTCAGCTGTTGTTGTTAGCTTAACGATTGTAGACAAAAATAAACGACGTATATTTTTGTGTTGTTTATTTATTCGACAAACAAAAATTCATGGCATCTTTAAGGGGCAGTTTTTTTTTTGGTTTAAAAATCATTTATAAAGAATATTTTTAACGAACAAGGCAATGGTACATACATAATATGTTTATACTTCATGTAGAAAAAGCCTCAAATGTTTTTTTACATACCTTTTGCAAAAAGAGATATCGAAAAAAATCGTTGTTTTTTTCAATTCTTCGTGCTCTTTGTTTATTTTATACAAAAAATTAACGACGTCTACTATTGGTTACGAGTAGTTAGTGAATCACACTATCGTTACTGCAAACATCAAAAATCATCGAAAAATTTTGCGACTGTCGAATCGCTAAAAGTTAGTGAATCGCACTACAAGGGTACTAAAATATGATTCTAGTCAAGGCATATTTAACTAGGTGGCATCACTACTGCAGGTGATTTTTTTTTGCTAACATTTAATTTTTCTTTGTTTACAGTTTGTTAATGTCAAAGTGTTTGGTTTTGTTTACCAACAAACCTTTTTTAAACTATTTTCCTTTTAAT
Organism: Phania funesta; assembly: GCA_963932375.1. NCBI lineage: Eukaryota > Metazoa > Arthropoda > Insecta > Diptera > Tachinidae > Phania > Phania funesta. The sequence goes on from OZ010655.1 coordinate 64,358,537, forward strand.
TTGTTTTTGTTGTCACATGTTTTTAACAGTAATCATTGATTTTACACAAAGTTGCCTGCTGTTGTTGTATTGTTGCATTTGTGTCGTAGCAATGTCACCTAGTTATATATGCCTTGATTCTAGTATAAAAACGATGATGTTTCCATACAGTTTCCCATTAATGTTGATTCAAAAAGATTTTGGAAAAATGAATTTCTTGCCATTGCTGTTACTAAAAATATATAGAGTATTAATTTTCATTCAATTTATATTCACTGAGGAAACACTAAAACTGTAGAGTTTACTGGTAATTTATTTTTTAATTTGACATATAGTATAAATAAAATTATGGCATCTCTGTACTTTGTTTTGCTTACAAACAAAAAGTTATAATTTCTTTAAATGAAAATTATAAAAAAAATAATAACAAATAAATTAAAATGTCCTTAAAACTTTCCTGTTCTTTGTGTTGTACAATATGTAGTGAGTATAAATCATTACAAAATGATGTAGGAGAGTGTAGTGAGATCTATGAAATAACAGTAAAATATTTTGATCCAATGGTATGTTTAGTCAAGTTTAATATTTATGATAAAAAGAGCTGAAAATTAACGATACAATTTTCTATGATGATTTTAGTTGCTAACAGAATACAATAATACAAAGTGCTCCAAATACCATAAGATACTTTGCGAAGATTGTTGGACGCACATAAACGATTTTCACGAATTTCAACAAACGGTAATAAATACACGTTCACTGTTAGAACAAACTGATGTCAAACAGTTGCCGCTGCAAATTAAGCAAGAATGCTGCGAAGAACAAATTACATCGTTACTGAGTAAAGATGTTAAGAATGTGGCTAGCAGTGATGACGAGTTGACGCAGTTCGAAGACGTTTCAATAAAGAATGACTCTGAAGAGGATCGTGACACCTTAGGCGATGATGTTGATATGATCAATGTTGAAGAAGATGATGAAGACGACATAAAACCTTTAATTGAATTAAGAAAATCTAAAAAATCTATAAAATTATCTAAGGATAGGGACAGTCCATTAGAAGATAAAAAAACATTTAGAAAGGAGGAACATAAACCTAAATCTCGAAGAGGTCGTAAACCTAAAGAGTCTTCTAATGAAAATACTAAAACAAGTTATGGGGCAAGCGACGAAGATTTTAAAAAGACGCCTAGAAGAAAGAAGAAATTGAAACGTACGGATGCAGAGATACCTAAAAACGGCTTAGAGAAGGGCAGAGAGTCTGATGAATTTATAGCACAATGGAAGCCACTACTGGAGTGTGATATTTGTAGTGAGACTTTTTCAGCATTCGATTTGTTAAAGACACATTTCAAGAACGTACATAGTAGTCGTTGTTATATTAAATGTTGCGAACGTAAATTTTATCGACGTTGTGTTCTGGTGGACCATATACGTTTACATATTAATCCAGAAACTCATAAATGCGATATATGTGGTAAACCAAGTTCCAGTAAATATAATCTGAAATTACATAAGAAAGTTGTCCATGAAGAAACTGAACCATTTGAATGTGAAGTATGCCATAGGACTTTTAATCAAAAACCAAATTTAGAAAGGCATTTGCTAACTCATGTTACGGGAAGTAAGGACTTCGTTTGTAAGGAATGCGGCAAGGGTTACGTTTTAGAATGTCAACTTAAATCGCACATTAAAACGGTTCATAGCGATAATCGGGTGTGCGATCAGTGTGGTAAAACTCTACATGGCATTGGAGCACTAAAGAAGCATCTAATGGAACACGCTGGCATTGAAAAACCGAAATATCCTTGTGAAGAATGTGGTGCTCAATTAAGATCACGTGGAAATTTGAGACGTCATAAAGCTGCATATCATAATGATGGTTCAACTATATATGTATGTAGTATATGTGGCAAAGTGGCCGCCAGTGAATATGGCTTGTTAACGCACAAAAAAAATGTTCATCAAGTAGAACGTAAGCATAAGTGTACATATTGCGATAAGGCATTTAAACGCCCTAAATTCTTACGTGAACATATAGCAACACATACTGGTGAGGATCTGTATCAGTGTCCTCATTGTCCACAAACATTCAAAGTCAGTTCAAATATGCACCACCATCGTAAGAAAGCACATCCTGTTGAGTTTGAAGAGGGTAGAAAAAATCGTTTGCAATTGCGTAAAGTAGACATAACTCAAGTTACAAATCAAGTTGTAATATAAATAAAGTACTTTAAGTTAAGTAAGCAACCATTTGACCACAATTAACAATTGTCTTATTTGATTTATTTAAGGCTACTTCGTGTTAGTTTTTTTAACCACCCTGTATAGAAAGAAATTTTTAATCGTGTTGTTTTCAAGAATTTTACAAAGGTATATTCGAAATTATTCATGAAAATTTTGAAATCGTTAAAAAAAGACACTGAAGATGGATCATTGTTGAGTCCGGTTTGTCCTGAAACCGAATTTAACAAGGGATGACGGAAATACGTTCCAAATATCTACATCAAATCTGTCGAAAAATTAAAAATTGTAAGTTTTCTAAATTTTTGAGTTTAGTTTTTTTGCTTAGAAAATTAATGCTGTTAATTAAATTTTACAAATAAGGTCTAATGCACTGACTCGTAAGGGATAATTTCGACCTTAAATCATTTAATATTAATTATAGCACAAAGTTGTTCTTTTCAACAGTGACTGACGTTGCACGCACGCGTGACTATAAATTTAGGGCGTAAAAGTACTAAGATCAAAATGAGGACGAAGTTCTTTATATGTACAATATCATCCCATGTTTGTCCTTGTTGGTTTTATAATTAGACGTAAAATTCTATATGCACCCCTTATAACTCGGATTCTTCCGCCCTAATAAGCAATTTTTTTCAAAACATCGGATATCACTGGCACATTTGGTTTTTTATCAAGCCTTTACAGCAATGTTGGTATTTCGCAATCTTCTCCCCTAATATGGAACTTTTTTAAACGACAAGAGGCTTCTCAAAAGGCAATGCGAATTAAACTGTTGAATAAGTGGTTTTGTTGATAGTCGTAAAAAAGCTTTTGAAACATTTTTAACATTTAATAACTACTCCCAAGCCCAACATAAAAAAATGATTTGAGATAATAAATTTAAATATTTGTGCTATGTTTTATTAGATAATTAAGAATTTAGCGTCGTTCTCCACCTTATTTATATAACAACTTCATTCGATACCAAATTAACGTTAACTTTTGTTATAATTGGCTTATTCATTCGACCTTCACTCCATTCCTTGGGGTGAGCCTTCTTTCGATGATGATGCATATTGGCATTAACCTTAAATGTCTTTGGGCAATGAGGACACTGGTATAAATCTTCTCCCGTATGCGTGGCCATATGTTCACGCAATACAATGGCAACCTTGAAGCCCTTGTCACAAATAGTGCATTTAAATTTACGCTCCGCCTGATGGACATATTTTTTGTGGCTACGCAAAGCCGTTTCAGTTGGAGCAATTTTACCACATTCGCTGCAGACATAGATTGTAGAGCCATCATGATGAGCTACTGTTTTGTGCCGTTTTAAACTGGAACGGGAATTCAATTCAGCATTGCATTGATCACATGGCCATTTCCGTTTTTTAATGCCAGCATGCTCGAGTATATGTTGCTTAAGGGCATAAACACCATGTATTGTTTTACCGCATTGATCACACACACGATCAACATTGTGGACCATACGCTCATGAATCTTTCGGCGTTGCTCTGTTGAAAAGCCCTTTCCACATTCGCTGCATTTAAAGTCTTTGCCTGTGTCATGCGTTTCCATATGCGTCTTAAGTGTGCATTTTTTAGCGAAACGCTTCTGACAAATAGAACATTCAAAAGGACGCTCTTGTCCTTCGGCTGTATGCTTTTCATGCATATGCTTATTAAGATTACGACTATTAGTAGATACTTTGTCACAAATTTTACATTTAAATGTATTTGGGTCTATGTGGTATCGTATATGCTCAACTATATCGAAACGATGTTTTAATTTCCGTTGACAGCAAGAAACATAACATTTCTGTTTAGGATGTTCTGTACTAAAATGTTTTCTTAATAGGGTTAAGTTTGTGAAAGCTTGATTACAAAGGTCACACTCCAATACTTGTTTCCATTCTGCAATAAATGTATCAATTTCTTGCGTTTTCTGTTTACTTGTCTTCTGTTTGTCATTGGATGAAACAAAGGCATCCGGATCGACATGGTGGTTATTATCACTATCGTTATCGTCATGATCATTATAATAATCATCATCGTCATTTGATGACTGATTAGAATCAAGATCATTGTTTACCGATTTATGATTTACATTAGAGTCTTTAGCGGAATTTTCGGTTTCAGCTTCTGTTGTAACAAGCAATTTTTTTTCTAATTTTTTTGGTTTTATTATGCGTTTTAAGCTACTTTTTGTCTGTAGTAAGCTTTCTGTGTTATTCTTATTTCTTTGTTTTCTTGTGCGTTTCACTGGCGTACTGTCCTTAACAGATTCCCCTTTCTTTTTTAGCCTTCTGCTTGGCTTTTTTCTTGCACTCTTGGGCAAACTATTAATTAAAGGCTTTTCGTCATCCGTCGAAAAGGGATTGTCATCCTTAATGTTCAACACATCTAAAAGTGGTAGAAAGACCTCATTTTTCTCTTCGATATCCTCACTCAAATTATTAAAGACATCATTGTACAACTCTGGCTCGATCGGGGTCTGCGTATTAATAATAGGTTGTGATCCAGGCACCATATCATCTTCTAGTTTAATATTAGTTACAATTTGTTTAAATTCTTGATCTAATTTTGTTTGAGCATCGAGTACTGACTGTTGAAAAGTATGGAAATCATTGATGTGATGCCAGCACTCCATACATATAACCATAGAGAGTTGAGGGTATTGCTGTGAATTAAGAAACTATAAAATATTCTGTTTAGCCAACAATATAAGCGATATTTTTTTTCAATTATAAATCTTGTATATACCATGGGATCGAAATATTTCACTGTAATTTCATACACTTCATTTCCCTGCCCAAATTCATCGTATAAACTTTTACACTCGGTATAGGCACAGATGCACAAACGACATAAAGAAGTTGAAGACATTATACTTGAGGGGATTTCTGATTTCAATATAAAAATCTTATTTATTAAATAAGTTATGTTTCTTAATGTGTTTTTTTACTCCATGTTATGTTTGTGTTATTCACCACGAAATGACCACAAACATTCTTATTTACGTACATGTTTTAAAAGCAAAAACAAGAAATTGGAAAACTCAGGGTGCGAATATCATTTACTGCTTTGAAATGAAATGCTTTATTCGATTATATAAATACTTATTTCAAGCTGATCAATTTACACACCTTTTGTAATTTTGCGATTATTCCATTAAATTAAAATCTATTTGTTTAACAATATATTCTGCTTAGGTTTTGGTTTTACACATTTTAAAGTTCTAAATTAAATTAGAAACATTGTTTAAGTGTAAATTGTAGTTATGTAGTATAGCAAAGTATATTTGGATTGAAATAAAAAAATTCAATAAACTCATGGCTGGGATTCTTAAATTCAACATTTTCCATTCGGTTCTATAGATAAATAGCTTTTTTGAAATTGAGAAACCATTTGTTGGAGTAATTAAGATCCATGTTCAGCAATCGATCTTTTTTAGAAAATATTAAATAATATTACAGTGCTATACAAACAATATGCAGGCGTTACCATATAGCAATTCTGGTTTGTTGGACTCCATAGAGTACGTAAATACTTATTTTTTTTCTCGATCGCTTCGTTTATTAGCAAATGTAGTGAAATGACGGTATTTTTAAAGTTGCAACTCCAAAATATAAGTTTGTTGTTTTTAATCCGATCTGCAAAATTTTTATTTGTTTGTAAGATATTAATTGTGCCTTTTCAAAGAGAAAAACATTTTGAAAATCCAAAATGGCTGAGTTACAGTTATTTTTCAACAAACAAATTATTATCTGAACACTAAGTCGATCGTTATAAGTTTTTTTTTAAAGATTAAAAATTTTTCATCTTCATTACCATCTCTGATTTTAAATTTATCTTTTAATGAAATTTAATATTTTGTGCCTTTTTTGATTTTTATAAAAATCATCAAATAGCACCTTTTACTACCACAGAACTTTGCACATACCGAGCAAGAGGTATTTTTCCGAAAAAGAAACGATGAAAACTTTTTAATAAAACATAGGGAACATAGAACACAGAAAAAACAACATAAAAATGGAGTTGTAAATCGACTTCAGCATTGGTATAAATATATTTCAAGCAGCGCTATAAATTCTATAAAACTTCAAAATAATTCGGTATATGTGGAGTTATTTCTCTAGCAATAAATAATTTTAATTGATATAAAGCAAGCGGTCTGCTGTGACATCCCTCTATATTAAATAATAGTAAATCATACTTCGCGGGACTCCTGCAGGGATTTAGCCGTTGTTGCAAATCGGTCTTTTGACCTTACTTTAAACATTTTATCTGTCTAATGGCTTTTTCTAATCTTTTTTTTTTTAAACGAGTAATAACGAATTACCTTGTCGTTCACACATTTTATTCTATGTTAAGATAATCTTTAAGAGAGTTATTATGCGTTCTTTAATGAATTTTCATTATAAACTATTTAATTGTCTTATGCAAGCCATAAATGTTACAATCGTTGGTATAACTCAGTTGGCAATCAAGTTAAGTGTCTTGCCCACAAACAATACAACTTCGTTGTACAACTTCATTTTGCAAACAAAACATGAAAATAAAACAAGCGCAATATAGTTTTTGGCATGTGGTAGTGATGGAAAATTTATTGCTATTGTACTTTTACAGTACGTTTTATTGGCGAATTATTTAAATAGTATTTTTAATGTCGAATTTTAAAATAAGAACGAAATAAAATGAGGTAGTACGATATGCTCACAAACGTAGCGATTGAGTTCTATAACTCGCAGAAAATATTTCTAAATATTTCATACCATCAATACACAACTTAATACGAGTCCACAAACCTTGCAATCTTCCGTACAACCTCCTCAAGTTGTACCAACGGTCGCAACGTCTATGGCTTGACTTTTAGCTCATCTGAGACCTGGAAACTTTTAAGACTGTTTTTTTTTTGTTTATTTTATCTCAATACGCTTTTCGTTTTAATCACAATACGTCTCTTTTACTCAGTAACATTTGAATGACGCCAAGGTATCGGCGCTAGTATCACTAGATATGCCTAAGACATTCAGTTCGATAAACTACAGTATTTTTCTATATCGAAATTGAAGGAAGTACTTATTTTTTTTAACAACAGCTTGTAAATTGATCCTCTCATATCATTCTAGTCGGATCTAAACGGCCGATGCTCTAATTTACTACCCTTTAATTTCGGGATTCGACAAGGCTCGCTCAGTTTTAGGACTTTGTTTTTATTTCATATACATATAAACGACTTACCTGCTCTCATTGATACTACAAATTGTAGAACATTTTAGTTTGCACATGGAAATATTCTTGCTCTATATAATGAAATGATTTCACTCTTGATAGAGTCTTATTGTGGTCGTGTACTAATTTATTAAGTTTGAACTCTTCAAAAACAAAGGCACTTAAGATTGAATTTATTTATCGAGCTTACCATGATCTTAATATTTGAATTGGCGGCGCTCTTGCTACACGTGTTGACTTGACGAAATATTTGGGGGTTTATATTGCTAAGCGAATAACTTTTAAGTTTCATGTCCCCATAATCTGTACTGTAAGATTTCAGGGATACGTACCCCTTATTCTTTTTTATTTAATAAATAAATAAAAAAAAATATACATACTTACCTTACCTTTTCGGAGCAGAAGCAAGCTAGCTTATTCATTTTTAGTATCTTGAAATTGTATCCTGAATATTCTCTTATATTGAAAATTAAACTTTCAACATGTATCACATTTCTGAATACGTTAAACCTTTCATTGGGTGCATTTTAATGTCTGTACGACATCGTAACTTATTTTTTTTATGAAATCATAAATTGCCTTCTAAAAGAACCCCCAAATTTCAAAAAATTATTTATTGAATTTTTTATAGTTTTTTTTCTTAAAATTGGAAACCAATGAATTTGAAGTTAATGTTATTTAAATTAAGTAATTAAGAGATTAAATTGTATTTAGGTTGCTTCACAATATATATTAAAATTGGCCAAGAGTACTTCGGTTAACTTCTTCAATTAAATAATTTAAAAGGTTTGCAACTACATACTTTTTTGAATTTATGTAATTATACTACAAAAGAATCACTTAACCCAGTAAAGTGAAAATTCCCAAAACACTTTAATATAAAGATTAGAAAAAAAGTTTTTATTTTGCAAAAAAAAACTTCCATATATGAGTCCAAAAATAAAATAAACCTATCGAACAATAGAAAATTACAAATGTTATTGATTAATTGTTACTAAGTTTATTAAATTGGACTTCTTTAAATTACAACTTGATTTTTAACGTGATCTATGTTGACCTTAGGTACTTGTAAACGATTTTTTCTGGCCTCCTCCCACTCAGCAGGGTGAACTTTCTTACGGTGATGATGCATGTTTGCACTGACTTTAAAAGTTTGCGGACAGTGTGGACATTGATACAGGTCTTGTCCTGTATGAGTTGCAATGTGTTCTAATAAATTCTTTGGACGCTTAAATGCTTTATCACAATATGTGCACTTATGTTTTCGTTCTTCTTCGTGAACATACTTTTTATGATTTAATAACGCACTTTCGCTGGCTGCGACCTTACCGCAGATCCCACATACATAAATTGTTGAACCGTCATGATGATATGCAGCTTTATGACGTTTTAGACCATTGCGAGAATTTAATTCAATTCCGCATTCATCACAAGGGAATTTTGGTTTTGCAATACCAGCATGTTCCATTAAGTGTTTTTTTAAAGCTTGAATTCCATGCAAAGTTTTTCCACACTGATCACACACACGGTCAACGTTATGTACAGTTTTTATGTGGGACTTAAGCTGCACTTCAAGCACATATGCTTTCCCGCAGTCTTGACAGACGAACTCTTTATCTCCTGTAACATGGGTAAGTAAATGGCGATCTAAAGAGGTTTTTAGATTAAATAATTTATGGCAAACATCGCATTCGAGTTGTTCGATTTCTTCATGCTTTAATTTCATATGTAGTTTAAGATTATTTTTGTTCGCACTTACTTTTCCACATTTTTCACATTTATGGGTGTTCGGATTAAGGTGCAGCTGAATATGATTAACTAACACGTAACGACGATAAAACTTACGATCGCAACACTTTATATAAAATCTAGATTTATGTTTATCTTTAAAATGAGAACGTAATTTATCAAAAGTAGATGTTGTTTCTTCGCATATATCACATTCTAGTATAGGTTTCCATTCACTAATAAAAGCATCTGATTCTCGAGCTTTTTTTAAATTAAATTTGGAATTATTCCTCTCTGTTTTATCGTCTTTCTTTTTTACTTTTCTTATTTGAATGCCATTTTCTTTTAAAACAGTTTTTTCACAGTTCGTGGTACTAATTTTGCATTTCCTATCTCTTCGTACCTTACCATTTATCTTTTCAATTTTATTATTATTATATGGTTTTCTATTTTTCAATGTTATTAAAGGCTTTTCATCGTCATCATCATTTGAGGGTGCCGACGGCTTGCCAAAGAATTCCAGATCATTTTTAATATTACTTATCTCAATTCGGTGGTCTTCATTATCGTCACTATTTTCAACATTATTGTTAAGTTCAAGACATAGATTTACGTCATCTATATCAATTTCACTTTCCGTTTTAATTATTACTGAATGTTGTTTGATTCCAGCTTTATCTAGCAGCGTCCGTGTTTTTGTGACCTTCTGCTGAAATTCATGGAAGTCTTTAATGTGTACCCAACAGTTTTGGCACAGAACGTTTTCCTTTGCAAAGTTACTGTTCTCCTCAATAATTATTAACTATAATCGAAATCATATAAAATACATTACAATCTTTCAAATACGTACATATGCAAGATAATCGAGAGACTTACCATGGGATCAAAGTATTTAACAGTAATTTCGTACACATCATTGCTTTCTCCCACATCGTTTTGTAATGCCTTATAGTCGCTGCTCAGTGTGCAACACAAACTGCAGCATAACTTTGTGTAAGGCATTTTCTAAAATATTAGATTAATATTAAATTCCACTTTCTAAAAACATGTTTGTAAACAAATCAATGCTATTACAGTTCAAGGTTACCAGATTCTTTTAGGCATATCATATATGTATATGAGAACACTCAAAGAAATTTAAATTGTTGTTGTTGGGATTTAAGGTGAGTTTTGATATATATATATGTTAAGTTCCTTCCGGATTTACATATTTTTAGAGAAAAAAAGTTTTACAATTTCTGGAGATAGATTAAACGTATTGTAACAAATTTTATTATAATAAAATTAATTTTATTTATTATAATAAAATTTGTTGCAATACGGTTCCGTTACATATATACGTATTCTCTACACAGAAGACTAGCTCCGTAGATAAGCTATTGGTGTTTACAGACGAGCGCACATAAACTTATTTTTTATTTTGTCTGTGTGTTTTGTTTGTGTAATGGCAGAACAGCGTTATACGAACAATTGCTCGAAAAAGTTTTATTTTATCATGAACATACCACCAACAGCGACGTCTTCACTGGCCAAGTTCCTTTACGAATTATAGTCTCTGTGTTGACAGAACACATCAACGGCTACTCAATGCTGTCTTGATGTACATAAGTAGCTTGCTTACGCCAAGCAGTCTTCAATTTTCTTTAACAAATATTAATACGGCGGTCAGTATATTAAAACAAGTCTCATTTATTTGAAAATTAAAATGAAGCCAGGTTGAACAAATTCAAAACACATATCTCTTACACTACGTCTGCACTAGCCATAAATATGTTCGGACATTGAGAGAGCCCCTCCAAAATAACGAAAGAATATGTGTTCGTAGTCTTCTGCTTAAAGAAATTGTATAGATGTTCACCTTCAGTTTCAGCATAATGTTTTGCCTCTCATCGAGTTTATATGGATGATGGGTGTTTACATACGAGCGAACACACACATACATACTTTTTATATTCTCTGTGAATTTTGTTTGGGAAATGGCTTGACAGAGTAGTGCGAACTATTTTTCTTGCAACTGTGTTTGAACACGACGCGACAATGAACAGCGGCGGTCTTGACTAACCATTTTTCTGTGCGAGCAGCAAAATGTACGAGGGCTGAACAGATTTATGGCTAGTCAAGACGCTATGTAAAAATTGGGTTTTCTTCTCAGAAAACTATAGTACTGCGCAAGGCATATTTAAATATGCCTTGGTACTGCGCAAAACTAGTTTCAGACGACAGGTATCTGATTTAAGCCGTTTAAGATGAGCCGCCGTGGTCTATAAAATCAGACGGCATAGGTTTTTCCGGATTAGGAAACCTTGTTGAATGCGCATTAATAGTAGCATTTTTATACATAACATGTGTTCCAAATATTTGAATTTTTCTGTGCAAAGTTAGATAGACCATAGATTATGGCGCAAACTACAATGTCCTCAGTATCAATATGCCGTTTATGCATTTGTGCTCACACTGAGTTTCAAAGTCTATACGATAGCGATGAGCAGAAAAATGAATTTTACGAAATAACTGTAAAATATTTTGACCCAACGGTAAGTTAAATATTTTAATAAAGACAATTTTTTTTTTAAAATGCGCCCATTTTTTAGTTATTGACATCCAAACAGTATCCTCAGATGTCGATGAATATATGTAAAAACTGCTGGGAGCATATTTATGACTTTCATATGTTCCACCAGTCAATTCTTAACGTCCATATGAGACTTGAACAAGATGTGAAAGAAATGTTGAATGTTTTCAAGTTGGAAGGCGATGATTTAACGACTGAAGAACAGACCGATGCATATAACGTACTAGAAATTAAAGATGAAATAATAAATGATGATGAACTAGAAGTCGGTCTGTCGAATAAAGAACGGTCCGATCTGGATAATGAGTATAATGGCGAACAAATTACAAATCTATCTCAGTTAAATATAATTGACACAAAAGATGAAGTTTATTTTTCAACTCACAGAGACTCGAATCATAAGAAAGAAAGGAATAGAAAAAGAAAATCAAAAATCAAAGCAATAAATAAGGAAAGAGAAAAAATTGATCAGGCACAATATACACCAAAAGAAACCAGCAACTTAAAATTAAAATGTGTACAAATTGAGGATTTAAAAATAAAAATAAACACTGAACACGTCAATTATTCCTCTAATCTATCTTCAAATTATAATGAAAACTATAATGATCCAGTTGCATGCACTTCTTTTAATAAAGTTCAAAAGTCAGCTAATGAAAATAGAAAAGAAATTGATGCATTTATTGCTGAATGGAAACCAGAGTTGGAATGTGATCTCTGCAAACAAAAATTTAAAAATTTTACCGTGCTACGTAAACATTTTAGTGGAGATCACCCCAAAGTAAAATGTTATGTTTCCTGTTGTAAACAGAAATTAGTACAACGTTTGCAAATAGTTGAACATTTTCGATATCACATGGATTCAAATACATTAAAATGTAATGTTTGTCAGAAGTCGTTTTTAAATAGCCGTAACTTACGTTATCATATGCGTGATGACGGCAAACACTGTCGTACAATTATTAAGTCCCTGGCATCCGCTGAGAATACCCCAGTTACGAGCGGAAAATATTATGTTATACACTCAGTGCTCATAGTATATAAACAGTTTTATACCATACTTAAAACGAACTCTATAAAATTCATTACCAATACGCTAAATAACACTAAAAATACGGCAGGCACCCAAAAGAACTCTAGAGATACTTTAGAAAATTCAGTAAGTTGTTTTAGTATTTGCGTTCGTAATCTCACAATCGTTGTGTACGGTTTTCTGCTTATGTAGAAATTCACAAACACTAAAATTATTGCACTAACTTTGTTGGTGTTTAGTGATGAATTAAAAATTAACAGTCTCATAGAACATTAGGGACAGTGATGTTAAAAAATTTTGCACTAAAATTAAAGTTCAAAAAAGCAATTTTCAGTTGCTTTGATTTATGAAGGCAAAAATAAGGTCTTCAGTTGGTATCCTGACAAGTATCTCAACGATGAAAACGCAATTCCAAGCTGCAAATAGCTGAAATTAAAAAAAAAAACTGAAGGAAAAAACCGCCACTGAATATTGTACGCAAAAAAAATAGATTACAATTAACAAGAGTATAAGACATTGGACATTCAAGTAAGAGGTCATGTTTATAATTGGCGTACTGTGGCTTTTAGTGACGAAAACAAATTTAATTGCACTTCCCGGCCCATACGGCTACAAGTATTTTTTCACGATATTAGATAAGAGGAGCTATTTTTAAATTGCCATCACTGCAGAGACTATCGAGTTATGGTCTGAGGTGCTATAACTTATTGCGGCACAATCGAATTAGGATTTCAAAGTGCAAAAATTACTGGTTAAATTTTCAAGACTCTGTTACAATCATCTTTCACTAAAGTAAATGATATTTTTGGACCTACTATATGGATTCTGGAACAAGATAATGCTCCTTAACGTAATACCAGATTTGTAAAAGAAATCCTGTAAAACTAAAATGTTCGTCTTCTTAAAATTTTGTTGTGTATATTGTTGTATTTTCAAGAATATGCTATTCCCGATGATAATAAAATTGTAGCTGTAAATCTAAAATCTAAGTGTTTCTGTAGTACAATGCTTGTACAATTCTTTGTTTTTAAATGTATTTTACTTTTAAGTAGTAGTTGTGAGAAATATGCCATTGATGGAGAGTATGTGTTGTATATATTTGAAAATTTTTTTATTCGAATTTGGCATCAATAATTTTATGACAACTAATTTTTACAAGTTTAGTGAGAGTACTTAAATAGTAAATACAGCTTCTTGTTTAGTGATGGCTCAAATTTTGCACCAATGCAGGCGTAGTGTAGACTTTGCGCTAAATCTTCGTTTGGTGATAGTGAAAAAATTAGCACTAGCACTGAATTATTTCAGTGCTAGTGTAAGCTGGTGAAAAATATTACATAATAACTTTTTCTAATATTATTTTGTGCAAGTGCAATGTTTATTTCAATTGGAGATGCATTGATATCTTTTTGCGATACGTTACCGATACTAAAACAATATGCAGGTGAATTAAAATTCAAATTTATAAAGTATGATGTTACCGTTATGCCGGTTTTTATTTTACTTGCCTTACTTGCCTCGTCAACTAAAGAACATTTTGGGTTTTAGATTTGTGACTTGCATTTGATTTGGTGTATCGGCAAGAAAAATATCGGCGATACCGATATATCGGAAAACCTGAAATGTCGCCGATATATCGATATCGGGTGCTTCCTAATCAACCAACATAACCCCAATTCGGATTCATATTCAATACGCAATTTAGATTAGCAATATATTTTAAACTCTATAATAAGAATCCTGCCGAAAATTCTTATGGAGAAATTCAAATAACGTCCACTAGTGAATATTGATCAGCTACATTTTGTAGACTTTTACAGATGTAAAATATTGATTACATTTTAGAATTTAAAGTTCTTGGGAGAGAGATGCTTATTTCGTATTAAAAAGGGGTTGAAAGAAATTATTTTCTAGTTTTTACAAGTTTTTCGTTTGCGTACTTGTTAGCACAAAAGTTTATTATTTTCTGAGATTAATTTTTACGAAATACACAACAAATACTCATTATCAGGCCTTTTACTGGGAAGGTAAAGAAAACTCCTAATTTGTGTAAGTAACCAGCTGATTTTAATAATTTCAGGTGCGTTCACACTTACCTCATTTGCCTTGTACATGTGGAAATTGTATAATCTGCACGAAAATTGGATTGTGTATAATACCCTATATCAACCTTATATACGTTTGGTAATTAGAGCACGTTCTATTTTCTTTCTATTGTATGAAGTAAAAAGAAATGTGTGGTAATCAATATAGGTAGTACACGCATACCTAAACAAATTCAGAGGTTATGTATTACGTACGGAATTCCATGTGTGACCTGTGAACAAGAAAATCTTATGATATACTATGTACTTACATATGTATCGAACACATATCAAAACATATGAAAATTACTTGTTGCAAACGAACCATTACCAGTTTTTAGAAGTTTTACGTACTTTTAGAACCTGGAATCCAGACATTGCTGGACATTACTAGTTAATTAAACGAACGCTGGTTATTTCTTTAGTAGCTGCTTAGTGTCAAATTGCAAGTTCTTGTCTATGCATGTTTGTTATTGTCACACTGCCACTACCTTGTAGGAAAAAATAAAAGTTAATTTAAAGAATACATATACATGCATATGTACATACATACATGTGTACATGAATATGTTCGTGCTAAACACATGAAAAATGTCTGTGAAATTATGTTGTTTGTGTTTCACGTCTTGCATAAATGGATATAATGATTTACAAAACGATTTGGGCGAATGTAGTAACATTTATGAAATTACAGTCAAATATTTTGATCCAATGGTAAAATAGTTACATACGAAAATATAAGTCGCTCCTTATAAAATAAAGAATGTTTTCCTTTTAGTTACTCACAGAACACATTAATACTGTATGCTCCAAAGAAAGAAATGTACTTTGCCAGAACTGTTGGATACACATAAAAGACTTTCACGATTTTCAACAAACGGTAATAAAAACAAGGACTTCATTGGAACAGATAATCATACCAAATTCACCATTACAAATTAAAGAGGAAGAAGAACGAGCCGCTGCACTTTTCAATAATGATTATAGTGAAGAAACTAGTGAACAGTTGGTAAGATTAAATACAGTATTAATAAAAGATGATCTGGAATGTCAAAACAACTTGGAAGAGGATTTGGAAATTTTTAGTGATGGTAATGCGCGTGTAGAAAACTCTTTAAATAAATTAAAAACACGAAAAAAATCCTTAAAAAAAGAAAAGCCTCAACGTCGTAAAATACGGAAGTCGAAGATTTTCTATAAAGACAGCAACAAATTATGTTCTGATGATGGGGAACATTTACAAAGAAAAAAGAGTAATTTTAAAGAATCAATTAAAGATACAAGCTTTCATCCAGCCTTAGACAAGGGTAAAGAATATGACAAGTTTATAGCAGAATGGAAATCGCAACTTGAGTGTGATATTTGCAATGAAGTTTTCCCCATTTTCGATCTGCTGAAAGTGCATTTCAAGGATAAACACAACGCAAGAGGATTCGTCAAATGCTGTGATCGTAAATTCGAACGTCGTTGTAGTTTGGTTGAACACATACGTTTGCATATAAATCCAGAGATGCATAAATGCGATATATGCGGTAAAGTTAGTGGCAGTAAATATAGTCTAGTGCACCATAAAAAAACTATTCACGAAGAATCCAAAAAGTTTAAATGTAATGAATGTCCAAAAATATTTAAGCAAAAGCAAAATTTAAAAAGTCACTTGTTAACTCATGTTACGGGAAATAAAGATTTTAAGTGTAACGAATGCGACAAGGCCTACGTTCTGGAATTTCAACTTAAAAAACACATAAAATTAGTACATATCGATAACAGAATTTGTGATCAGTGTGGTAAAACGTTACACGGCATCGGAGCACTAAAAAATCATCTGAAAGAACACAGTGGTATTGAGAAACCTAAACATCCTTGCGATGAATGTGGTGCAGAATTAGGATCCCGTATCACGTTAAAACGTCATAAAGCTTCATATCATAACGATGGTTCTACTGTTTACGTTTGTAGCTTATGCGGTAAGGTTTCATCTACTGAAAGAGCCCTTAAGAATCACAAAAAATATGTGCACGAAATAGAAAGAAAATATAAATGTCCGCATTGCGATAAGGCATTTAAACGCTTACAAAATTTACAAGAACATATTGCTACTCATACAGGGGAAGCCCTTTATCAGTGTCAACAGTGTCCTCGAACATTTAAAATTAATTCCAAATACCACGAACATCGTAAAAAATCTCATCCTATTGAATGGGAAGAAGGCAGAAAGAATCGTTTGGAAAAACAAAAGATTGATTATGAACGGGTTAAAAATCAAGTTGTAATATAAGTTACCATTTACACAAGTATATTTAATAATAATAAATATATATATTTGGAACAAATTTCCGTCATCTCTTGTCAGTTTGGTTTTGGCTATGTGCCATTTTCAGTGTAATTTGGTTCTGAATCACTCATAAATATATACAATATATATTAAAAACAGACTTTTGAATATCCCATGTAATAGTATTAAAGAACTTTCAGAATCACTTGAAATAATCAAAAATTCAGTTCCAAACAGGTAAATTTACAAAAGTCTATATAAACTCAATTTCCGTTGCAGCAGTTCAACAGTTCTGTTATTTTCATTTTACCTGATTTAAAAAAAAATTTTAGGGTTTAGTAAGAAACAAAGACATTTTCTGTGGTAACAAAGCTCTTGAAGTAGAACGAAGAATAAAATATTTCTCCTAAAAGGGCGTCGTAAGCTCTGTTCTGTTAATAAGATATTATTTAAATATTAATGTAAACAATAAAAAAAAAAAATGAGTTGAACAATAAAATTTCAAAAAATTGTTATGCATAATTGAGAGTAAGTTTATAAAATTGTAAATAGAAACAAGCACCGTAAATTAAATATACATATGTATATCCATAAAACACGCTGCTTGCTTATTCCGAAAAGATTTAACTTTTTGATTCCTGTGCCGTAGAGCCAATTTCTAGTTTTTAAAGACGAATAAAAAATTTATCTAAGGAAAAAAGGGTAGAAATTATTTTAAATGCTTTTAATTTATCTAGTTTCATTTTTCCACACGATTCACTTCTACGATTTAATCTAATACAAGTTTTTTTTAATGATCGATTTCCTTCTTTAAACCTTGCCCGGTCCTTGAGAACAAAGAAGAAAATATTCCAGGAAATTATGTGTTGATATAATGGACGAAATACAAAAAGTTTATGGTTTGTAATGGATTTAACTTATCAACATTTAATGTAAGGTCACTAATTTATGCGAGTCTCAAAATTGATTTGTTTTAGTTATAAAGTATATACATATAGAAGAAACTATTTTCAAAAGAGATCAAACAAAAAATTGGCTTTCTGGATAAAATTATGCTTTATTTAATTCACCCGTAATTAAAATGTTTAACAGTTTTCTCTGTAATAGACTAATTTCTATTTAGTACAATGATAAATCCACTAGTTTCGAGAGGACGTTAATTTCGGAGCTTCCCACTGCTCAATTTTAGCTTCTCATCTTGTAAATATTTTTATTTATGATTTTCCTTATTTTAATACCATGTTGTTTTGTAAGTCTATTTTATTCTTATAAGCCATTGCCACCCACCCACAATGAATTTTGACAAATTGCTGTACGACAGTTTTTCGATCATTTTGCTGTAGTAAAAATGATAATGTTTGGGTAATTATTTTAACACCTCAAAATGCAAAGCTACGTGCATACGACATTTTTCTGGAAAATAAAAGGGTTTGTAGTTTCATAGAGTAAAAAAAATCTCTTCCTTGATCGTGTTGAAATTCCATTTAGAATTGTGCTAACGAAGTCGTAAAAAATTCGCCATTCTTATGAATTGATTGACGACAGTGGTTTTGGTTGTAATTATATTGAACGTGAAATCGCCAACTTCTATTATCCGTTAGGAAAATCGTAAAAAAACCATAAATAGTAAAATCTGGCAGCTTTGGGTATAATAGTAGTGCGTTTGTTGTTGTCAAACTGAAACTTGCTCTGTGGCTCAAACTACTAGTTAAAAGAATTACAGACTAAATTAATAATTTTATATGTAAATTTTAAGGCGAATCATGTCTGTGAAAGTATGTTGTTGTTTGTGTTGCACGCCTGGCATTAACGAATATAAATATCTACAAAATGATTCAGGTGAATGTAATGACATTTATGAAATTACAGTCAAATATTTTGATCCCATGGTAAGATTGTTACATATGAAAATGTCAGTCGCTTCCTATAAAATAAGAAATGTTTTCCTTCTAGTTACTCACAGAACACATTAATACTGTATGCCCTAAAGATAGTAATGTACTTTGTCAGAACTGCTGGATACACATACAAGGCTTTCACGACTTTCAAGAAACAGTATTAGAAACAAGAACATTATTCGAGCATATTAACATACAGAAATCACCATTGCATATTAAGGTGGAAGATCAAGTCTCTACAGTTTCTTATGATTGTTATAATGATACCGGTAATGAAGAGACGGTAGTACAATTAAATAAAGTATTGATAAAAAATGATTTGGAAGATCAAAGTCAGTTTGAAGAGGACGACGAGGCCCCATCGCAAAAATTAAGAAAAACACGACAAACTTTAAACACCAGTAGGAAAATTGATAATGAAATAGAAAAAAAGAAAAAAAATAATTTAGACACCAAAAAAAAGCATCAAATTTGTAAAGTACGGAAGTCAAAGAATTCCTCTAGAGATAGCAAAAATACTGAATGTCACGATATTGATGATAAAAACTTACTACAAGGAAAAAAGACACATTTTAAAGAATCTGTAAAGGATCTAGGCTTTCATCCAGTTTTAGAAAAAGGTAGAGAATATGACAAATTTATAGCAGAATGGAAATCGCAACTAGAATGTGATCTTTGTAGTGAATCATTTGCTATTTTCGATATGTTAAAAGTTCATTTTAAGGATAAGCACAACGCGAAAGGCTATGTCAAATGCTGCGATCGTAAGTTTGATCGTCGTTGCAGTTTGGTTGAGCACATACGGTTGCATATTAATCCAGAGATGCATAAGTGCGACATATGTGGTAAACTAAGTCGCAGTAAATATAATCTTAAACTTCATAAAAAATTTATACACGAAGAATCTAAACAATTTGAATGCAATGTTTGTTTAAAAACATTCAAACAAAAACAAAATTTAGAAAGCCATATGTTAACCCATGTTACAGGCAATAAAGATTTTAAATGTAATGAATGCGGTAAAGCTTATGTACTAGAGTTCCAACTTAAAAAACATATTAAATTGGTACATATTGATAATAGAATTTGTGATCAGTGTGGCAAAACGCTCAACAGTATCGGAGCATTAAAAAATCACCTTAAAGAACATACTGACATTGAGAAACCTAAATATCCCTGCGATGAATGTGGTACGGTACTGGGTTCAAACTCCAGTTTGAAAAGCCATAAAGCGGCATATCATAACGATGGTTCTACTGTTTACGTTTGTAGTATATGTGGAAAAGTTTCAGCTACAGAAAGAGGCCTTAAGAATCACAAAAAATATGTGCACGAAATAGAAAGAAAACATAAATGTCCGCATTGCGATAAAGCATTTAAACGGGCAAAAAATTTACAAGAACACATTGCCATTCATACAGGTGAAGCCCTGTATCAGTGTCCGCTGTGTCCACGATCATTTAAAATGCACACCAAGTACCATGAACATTTTAAGAAAGCTCACCCAATTGAATGGGAAGAAGGTAGAAGGAATCGCTTAGAAAAACAAAAAATTGATTATGAACGGGTAACAAATCAAGTTGTCATATAAGTATGTATGTGTTTGTGTTTGATACATTATAAGTTAATAAAAGAAATCATATTAGAATATATTTTTGAGTAACTGATTATTCTTGAATCTTAATATATATTACAAATTTGACAAAACTTTATTATATATCCATAACGAAGTTATATATATGCCACTTTTAATACTAATCGTGACTTTCAATACCATGAAGTGTTTTTCTTTTAAACAATTCTATTCCTCGTTTCCTGGATTTGCTAGATCCTACGCATATATATATATATATATATATGCAATTCTCCGTGCTCAGAACCAATTGAAACATTGTTCAATATTATTCCATGCTACTTGATTAATTGCAGTCCATGGTTTAATAATTTTTATTGAGCTTATATAAATCCTTGTATCTATTGGTTGTGACAACATATCCAAATTCCAAGAGCAAAGTTTACCATCTGATGATATTGTTATAATATTGTGCAATTTAATTGTGTGCATTGTACGGGCAAAGGCGTTTTAATTCAGTTATCCCACAAAACAATGTGTCCTGAATAAGTAACTCCCAATATCAAGTTGGGGTCAAACTTTGTAAAGCACAACGACACTTCTGAACTATGACTATGACATGCTCTGGTGTTTGACTTTTAAAGTTGTTTCCTTAAATGTATTTAACTTCGAATTGATTAAAACCCTCTGATCATTATATTATTAATTTCTGTGATCTACCTTATCTCATTTTTATAATACGAAGCTACAATTTGATCTGGGGAATGCAGTGACATGTAATGCAACGATTTTTCGTCAGTTCTTCATTCCAAAATATATGATTTAAATTGAGTGAAGCTTTTGAGTTATCATTTATGTTATAACTATTATTATGGTCAATATACTCATCGTAAATATTTTTATTGTTGCTCAAAACTCTTTCCATTGCCAAACCACCAGTTGTAAGGGACCTTTGAAGGTTTTTTTTTTTAAAAAAAGCATTTCTTCACAGTGATCTAAAATTTCTCAACAAATTTATAAATAAAATCTTAAGTTTTCATTTACTTTTGTTTCTCTCCTTCAAATAATTCCTAGGATTTTCTTTATCGTTTGACGTCAACGCTAGAGGAATATTCATGAGGTGTGGTAAGCCGGGGCTTAGAATGCCTGGTGGTAAATTTGTTTGATGAAGGGTGTTGTGTCATCATCTTGATACTGTTTGTCATCAATATTATTAAGCTTAATGCAATTTCAGCAGTGTTATGAAATGATTGATCATATTCAAGCCTCTTTTGACTCTTCTGCGCGATTGAAATAATCACTTATGCGTTCGTTTTCGACTCGAAGATAATTGTTTTGTCTGGAGAACATACATTGTGCCCTTGCCGCGACTCTTCTGAAAGAATCTTTTATTAATCCCTTTTCTGTTCAATTACATTATTACGCTGAAAATTAATTATTATCATTTCACTTTCATAATGACATAAGAAATGTAATGTGCTTGAAAATCTGTAAGAAGTCGCTTTCTAAGCATTTGTGTGATAATTTTTTTTAAAGGATGATTTTTACCAAAACAATCTTTTAAATGTTGACCGGGATTAAAGTACATTAACACATTAATTGTTAGATGTTAGTAGGCAGGCGAGTAACCAGTTTAACCCTCTAACAGGCAAGCATCACTGTAGGGATGCATCACAAAATTTAATTTTTTACGACAGGTGGTAATAAATCAAAGTTTGCCAAAATGCAAAAATGATGGCAGCCCTATAACGCAGTCATATGTTCAAAATCAAGTCGATCTTAAGTTTGGTTTAACCCAGTTATAAGCACTTTTGTGTAGAATTTCAACTTGATAACAAGTGAAATTATTTTTTTTTTTTCAACCGATTTTTAAAATAAATATAAATCATTGTTCTAATATCTCAAATTTGTTGTGAATTTTTTGCAATAGTTTTTGAATCATTTTGAATCGATATAAATCAAAGTTCAGTGATTTTCGTGATATTTACACCGTACAGGTAAGTAAAAGTAATGCGACCCTATAGGAGCGCTAACCGGTTTACGTGTAATTTTCCCCCCTTTATTTTTCTCTTTCCATATTATTTTTTTATTCTTTAGCTTTTTTCACAGAAATGGAGCGGAGAGCTAGATCATACAAATTACGTGAATTGACTGAAGAAGAAATGATGGATTCTGTTGAAACAGATGTGGAGGGTGATGAAGATGATTACAACAGTGACGACAGCATCAAGGATCCCGATTTCGATCCACGAATCCATCAAATAAGTTCAGAAGATGAAAAAGCAAGCGATCAAAACATTTCAATTCTTAACAATGATACGGATTTATTCTTGTCATCGGCTTCGACAACTCTGCATAACATTTCTCTTTTTAATGAATTAACTGAGGAAACAGTGCCGCAACCATCGACTTCTACCACTGTGCAGCCGTAACCAGCCAATTCGAAATTATTTAGGCCACCAAAGAGAGCCCGGTCACCATTACCATCGATAGAAAATAGTGGCCCTGAAGTTATTCCAGGTGCAGGTGGTTTTGCAGGCGGTACAGATATCGTATCCATCGATAAAAAAGGAAAAGAATTTGCCAATATTGTGTGGAAACAAAAAAACTTACAATTGCACGTGGACGATGTTGCGTTTCAAGGTGATTCTAGTTTGCCAATGGCCATAAAAGAGCTCGGAACGCCAATGCAGATTTTTTGCTATTTTTTTACACCTGAAATAGCAAAATTGATTGCTGAAGAAAGCAGACGACATGCACTTGCACAAAATATAAATGATACATTCCAAATATATTACGTATATGTGTACAAATATATAGGTATTATGCTATATATGTCGCTCTACCGACACGCAAATCTGGAAAGCTATTGGTCTGAACATGCTTTCGCCCCTATTGCAAACACAATGCCGGTGAAACGTTTCATGGCAATAAAAAAGCACTTGTCGTTTGAAGATGAGGCCAATCGCAAAGGAAAAGGGTGAGCCAGGCTATGATCCGAATTTTCGAATCCGTAAGCTAGCCTCCGCACTAACCGATCGATTCGATAGCGTACCAAAAACAGCACGGCTTTGTGTGGACGAGCAAATGTGCTCTACTAAAATGCGGCATCATTTGAGGCAATATATGCCCAACAAACCACACAAGTGGGGCGTAAAGCTTTTTATTCTGTGTGATTCGACAGGAGTCGCATACCGTTTTGAAGTTTATAATGGAGCTGACGAAAATGTGGTGTTGGCTGGTCAACCGGATCTTGGAGCACCTCAAACGTTGTGGTTCGATTATCATAAACGATCTCAGACTTCAAACATCATATATTAAATTTCTATAACTTCTATACATCCATCCCTTTGCTGGTATATTCATGTGCCAGAGGCATCTATAGTTTAGGAACGGTTCGTGTAAATATGATTCCAAAATGTAAACTCCAAAATGATGCTGTCATAAAAAAAGAACAGAGGCTATTCTTCAGAATATGTTGGTAATGCCTATGGTGTGGATATTTCCACAGTACTGTGGAAAGACAACATGTCTGTCCGATTAGCTTCTACATATGTTGGAGTACTGACATTCTTACGCGAAAATCCAGAGCATCAGCCCACAAAAGCAACACGGTTTGATCGTAAACAAAAGAATTACATCGAAACTGGATGTCCACAAATCATCCATGAATATAACCGCCACATGGGTGGCGTTGATTTAATGAACGAACTTATGGGCCGCTACCAGTGGTCTTGTCACATTTATAGATAAAAGATCTGTTGGTCGACCAACATCACAACCGTCTACTCCCACAACACCACCACCAGCATCAACAAAACAACCATCGTGTAATTTGAGGATTGGTCAAAAAGCCAAACAGCCCATTGATGATATTCGATATGACGGAATGAACCATTACCCAAAAACGTTGCCAAATACAGAAAAAAGATTTTGCAAGTTATGCAAAAAGTCAAGAACACAATTTTTTTTGTGAAAAATGTAATTTGCATCTTTGCATAACTACTGATAAAAATTGTTTCAGCGACTATCACCGTCGAGATTAATCTTTCGATTAATTTTTTATTGTTAATTGCTATTCTTACCTTTTTCCCATTTACTTTTAAATAAAAATCATTCTTGAACATATAATTGCATAGTTTTTACATTTCAATATAATTTACACTCAAACCGGTAAGCGATCCTATAGGAGCGCAACAAATTTTTCTACCTGGCGGCTAAACGGCTAATGTTTTTTACCTGTAACTTCGAAAATCGTATTTTTTGAGGATTATTTACTCTAAGAAAAAATTGCCGATTAAAAATTTTAACATATTCTGCTTTGCCAGTTACAGGGTTAATTGCTGTGTTTTCATGAGTGTATTTGTAACACTGGCTTAAAATCATTGAGTGTACTGCATTTATACCGACAGACTCTTATTGGTTATTAGTCTACTCAACGACGCGCACACTGTGTTCTCGAACGCCTACAAAATAGCGCTAAATTGATTTTTTTAGAATAAAGTTTATGTAGTGAATCTAAAAGTAAATAAAATTATACATAGCTATCACTTACACTCTTCGTGGTAGGTCGCACATTTTTTTTGCAGTGTACGTACGTTCTAATTTGCAAATTATTAATAGCCTTGGAAAAAGTGAAAAAAACAGAAATTTGTTTTATATAATTAAAGTCACCGCCAACTTCAAGTAATTTAGTCCACGGTAAAAAATTTCTTAATATGATTTTTTGTTGTAAAATACTCGAAAATTCCGAATACTTTTAATATTTGAGGAAATGCAATTAAAAATGTAAGCGGTTTTTTATTTTGTAACTCTTCTTCATTCTATTTATTTGTTTTCGTTTTTGTTATTGGTACCTATTTGAAAAAAAAGAATTGCATTAGAGAGATGGAGGCGTGGGTAATATGAAGACGAGGTTGTCTGTTAAAATATATACTTCAGACACCGCTTGCAGCGACATACTTTTATTGCACGAGTAATAAAATTATGTCTACATTTGCTACTTAATAAAATTTTTCATGAAATTAGTGTCATAAAGTTTTTGCTTGTTCACAAGAAGCATAGGCGCTTGCTTTTCACAAATGTAAATGTTGAGTCTCTGTGTACGAAAAACTAAAATCCGATTTCATTTACGAAAACTTCATATTCAATATTTTTTTTTTTTTATTAAAGTTCACTCTACAACAAATATTGTGGATTCAATTTTTTGAAAATGCAAATGATTTTTAGAGCAAATAAAAGTTTAGAAAAATATAATCGGCAACAACGACTAATATTTATTATAAAGTTTTCTTTTTATTTTTGACATTTTGTAAAACTTTACGCCATTCCTAAATGGATTTTGACTTATTTTTTGTGAAATTGGTAACTCTTTTGTGATACGAGCAGTTGGACAATTTTGAAATGGGTAAAATCTTACGTCACCAACATGCTAACAGTATTTAACATAGCTCTGTTATTGTAACAGAATTTCCAAAACTTAACTACACTCTCATGTTATACCTATGATTCATAGTGCTTTGTTGGCGAATAAAATTGGCCGAAAATAGAAGCATAAATGTTAAAATAAAAAATGTTAAGTCAAAATATACTCGTACTTATAGGCAGTTGTAGAAATTTTGTCAATTATTAGACAAAATTAAAAGTATTTAGAAAAAAAGTAGTTGATAGCAATTGAAGTATATTTTAAACTTTAATAAGTAGATGTAACCGAAAATTCCTTAAGTTTATTTTTTTCTGTGTGAGAAGAACTAATTTCTTTTAATTATTTTGAAAACTTATTTTGTTTACTAATTAAGGCAAAAGCTTGAAAAAAGAAGAAAAATTGCTCCTCGAGTTAGGCGCCATTTTTAAGACGATTCAACCGAGGTGTTCCTTTAAACAAATAAATTGGCATATCAGATTTTTATATATATATAGGGTGATTTTATTGCTAGTTGGGTTTTTAGTGCAGAAAAAAAAAGTTTTCATGACACTTCAACAAGAATAGACTAACAATCGAACGACGCTTACAAATCATTAAATTTTTTTCAATCAAAATTCGCGCACTCTTCGCAAAATGCGAATTGGACTTTGGAGACATGTGGTTTCAACAAGACCGGGCGGGCCACTTGCCATATGATACATGCAACTATTGAGAGGCGAGTTTGGTGAGCAAAGTTTTTGAAGCATTCCATTCGTCGCCAAGATCATGCGATTTGACTCTACTAGACTATTTTTTGTGGGGATACGTGAAGTCTCTCGCGTATAGTCAACCATAATCCAGCCCTGGATGACAACAAATGCTGAAAAAAAATGTTGACTTGCAAATTATCAGTTTATTTTTATTTTTAAAATCCATACGAGTAAAAAAATCACCCTGTATAAAATATGAATAATACAAACAATTGTTTGATTTAAAGTCAATCATACTTTTGTCATCGTTTATTTAAAAATGTGGAAATGTAATGTACTTACCCATATTTTGTATATTAAATCGCGACATATCAATTTGATTATGTTTCGAATAAGTTGCAGTCTCTATAGACAGAAGTTCTATGAAGTTCAAATTGTTGCATTTCAAACATAGTTATCAAGCATAAGTTTATGTAGATTTTTGTCAAGTTTGGTTTGGAGATAAACCGGTTTCAGCTATGTTTCGAGATTGAAAAATGACACGAACATATTTATTTTACTTATTCTGCCGACGCCCTTTCCCTATGCAAACACGAAAATTGTCGAAAAAATTTGGCTGCCGAATAGTTACAATATTTTAATCGCACTACAGGAGTGATTTTGCTAATATGTTGTCCATTATTTCATTGTAAAAATAGTAAAGAGAGGAAGTATTAAAAAATTTGCGTTTTCTTTTTTAGCTTTGGAAAAACTGCATTAGTATCTGAGACGTGTATTTAAACATATTTCCTGTAAAGTTTTTACAATTTAATTATTCAACTAAAAGTTGGCTCAGTAGTTTCGAATAGACAACAACTTTTCCTACGAAAATTTTTGAAAAACATTAATCGAAAGCATTTTTCGAAAGTGGTTTGAATCGCTTAAGTAGATTGAGAAGTATGACATCTTATACGGATTTTTTATTGTTGGGTAACCCTGTATCAAATTTTTATAGCACCATCTATTAGTTCACCCAAATAGATGTCGCTCTTCGATAATAATGTTACCAACATATGCAATTATAATCACGTTGCTGTACAGCATTGCCAAGAGAAAATATTAATCACTTTAAAATCAAGTAATAACTCAATAGAAAAATCAACATATTCTAAATAATACACCACCTATTTTACATTATAACCCACGAGAGTAAATAGACCTATATCACTTTCAACAATTTAATTCCAATAATTTATGTATATATTTTTTATAATTTAGGTTCAATAAAATTTTATATAGATCTGCTTAAAACGTAAATTCAGTTTTTTAGATACTAGTTTTCTTCATACAATGCCAATTTTAAAATTTTTCCATAGGTGGCATTTAATTGTATTCTTAAAGAGAAATTGCCCCTAAATTTTTTTGAAGTCCACCTGCTGCTTTTAAGCCGTTTTTTACGAACGTTTTAATAATTTATAATAAAAATATATAATTAAGAGGTTATAAAAAAAACGTAACTGTTTTACAAACGATTTTTATACATAAGTTTCTTTTAAAATAATTGTACAAAAAAATTTATAGAAATCAAAATTGTTTAACAATTTATTTTTCGTTTTTAAATTATTTAAAAAAAGGGAGGAATAGTTTTAGTTTTTGAATTTTATAATACTTAATAAGGAAATATATATAAATATGTATAAAAAAAAAAAACGCGAAATAAAAATGACAAATAAGTCTGGGGGAAAAATAATAATAAAGGAAATTTAATTAAGAGGAAAAAAGTAATGCTTAGTTATTGTAAAATTGCCATTTATATAAAATTGCCAACTTTATATAAAAGTCTTTCTTTAAAGCTTTGAAAAATAGAATTCATGCTTTGTTGTTCGTTTCTCTCTTTTATCCTGATTTTCGTTATTTTCGTTTTCCTTCTTAAACTTCATCACTTTGATTCATTTTGAGCTCATTTAAAGTAGCATTAAATCTAGACCATTCATCCCTTGACGGTTGTGCTAAATGCTCTGCCACATCGTAGACGTACAAATGACCAGCGTCGTCGCCAACCGTGACATGTTGGCCATTTGGCATCCACGACACACGATTCAAAGCTGGAGCACCCCCATCAACTACAACTGATACTGTGGGTACTTCGGTATCTTGATTTAGATTCCACAAATCTAGACGACCGCTACCATCGACAGCAGCAAACAGTGAGGGATGAATAGGAGACCAAGCTACATCCATAACATAATCAGAGTTATCTTCAAAAGAGTACAAAGGTCTGGTATCTTTTAAAGACCACAATTTAATAGTCCAATCGATGGAGGAAGTAAGAAACAGATGACCGAAATCGGGCGAGGATTGATTGTAGTGCGTGGAGATGCCAGTAACAGGGCCAACATGTTTTTCAAACGTTTCATTGACACCTGACCGTAGACCATGGCGAGATGCTGTGATTTACAGTAAATAGTGAGATATTATTTTTAATCTATCATCACTTCAACTTACCTGAATAAACATAACCATCTTCACTGCCCATAACTAAACTATTAATCTCATTTGCTGGAAATCCCATACAGGTGATGGCTATGGCCTTCTTCTGACTCTGTTGCATTTCTAAAGTGTCTTGCGGTTGTGACAACATATCCAAACTCCATGAACATAGTTTACCATCGGATGAGATCGAGATGACATTATGGGCATTTTGTGTACCAACCATTTGTAGACAATAAACTGGATGCGTGTGAGCTGCAGCTGAAAGAGGTGTACGTTGAATGGGTGTACGTTTTTGCACGCGATTGTCCCACAAAACAACTTGACCGGAGTAAGTGCCACCCAATATAAGATTTGGATTAAACTTCGCAAAGCACGTCGACATTACTGCACTTTGACAATGGAATACATCTTCGGGAGTAGTTTTCTTGAATTTTGTATTCCATACCATGACAACGCCATCCGGTTCATTGGGGCTTTCCTGCAAATGAAAACATCACGTTCAAAAGTGTACTACGCTATAAGTGCTATTTACAAATGCCCTTAATTACTTCATTATTATGATAGGAAGCTACCACCAATTCAGGAAAATGCGTCGACCAATCCATGCATGTAATACAACGATTTTTCGACCATCGATCATCATAGAAAATGCGATTTAAAGAAAGACGTGCATGTGATTTTTCATCATTTGTCTCCTCATTATCACCGCCACCAATATAATCCAAATAGATGTCCACATTCTCTGATATAGCACGCTCCATAATGCGACCAGCACGTAATACAAACCTTTGGAAGTCCTCCGATAATATAATCGTTTGCTTCTGTTCCTCCGATAATTCCTTAACTAAAAATTCCATTAAAAAAACAATTTAAAACGAAACTTTCATGAAGTATAAAAAAACTTACTCTCTTTCTTCTCTTCTTGTTCTTTCTTCTGTTCCATAGGTGTAATTGCTGGTGCTACATCCTTCACTGTCGGCAAACCATGTGTCAAATAACCCGGTGGCAACTTTGAAGTAAACCCATCCAAGTGTGGCAGAGAGCTCTCTTCGTCATCTCCTTGGGCATCAAATGCAAGCACTGTTTAATGTATAAAAACTAACACAGCTAAAGGAACATGACAATCGACAGAACAGGAACAAATTCTACTA
Source organism: Phania funesta (assembly GCA_963932375.1). Lineage (NCBI taxonomy): Eukaryota > Metazoa > Arthropoda > Insecta > Diptera > Tachinidae > Phania > Phania funesta. The sequence continues at coordinate 64,388,874 of OZ010655.1, forward strand.
ATTTTCTTTCTTTTTTGTTTCGTTTTTTTTTATTTGTTTTTTTGTTCAATTAAAATACAAATTTATTTGTTACACTTTTAAGGAACGTTGAGTTTCTTTTATTTATCTTGGCATAAACGAGTTATTTTGGGTTGTTAAAATTGACACATATGTATGTAAATGTAAGTACGTGGGTTGGTGCACTAAGTTTTAGTAACAAAATCATTTTTTTAATATTTTAATAAAAATAAAAAGGCATGTGTTTGTTGTAAGAGCAAATTATTAGTTCAATGATTTGTTGGCTTTCGTTATTGTGCTGCTAAATTTTAAATTATTTACAATGATTTAAAAAAACTTTATTCATTTACATACATATATACAAATATATACACAAGTACTTGTATACCATTTTGTGTTCCTCTCATAAGGTTCTACTTTTAAAATATCATTTTTATTAATGAATTTTTATCTGAAAACTAGTTTAGATTTGTACATTTGCCTTTGGTTAGGACACCCTTTGTTTTTTGAATTGCCGTTAATCTGAGATATTGGATTAATTTAAATATGTTCGCCTAAAGGTAAGGCCACATTTGTCAATCATTTCACCAAATAAGCGTAACCACTAAAAGATTAATACTACTGCATTTTCCTTTAAACAAATATTCTATTAGAAGAGAAAAATTTCTACTTAACATGCAGGGCAACAACATACTCTCATTGTTATATTATTTAACTTCATTTTGTTTTATTTATGCCATTTACATACCACATACACAAAAATAGTGGTTAAGCAATTTTGGTCAAATATTTAACAAATGTGAGCGCACCTTATGGCTTTCATTAAAATATCAAATCGCTTATTTACTCAAACGTCATAACTCAAAAAATGCATTTTTAGTTAAGGATGCAGAATTGTTCGTTATGTCATTGTGTATGAAGTTTTCAACTTTACACGTTTCAAGGGAGTATGCCGTTATTTTTAATAGGCAGTGAGAGCAAATAGAAAACTTCAACGGCATTTATCTGTAAGTGGCATTTTTTGTGGTTGAGTAAGGAAGCGAAATGTCATAATGAATTTATTCTTGATTTCATATTCCGACAGGGTGATTTGATATACATATGTACATAGATTTTTGGAATAAATTTCCGTCATCCCTTGTCAAGGTTGTCACTTTTCGTTCTTGAACTTTTGAAACCCTCAAATAAGATATATGTTGTTGGTGGTTGCTTACATTTAGAGCAACGGTTTCAATGATTTCTATTATTGTAAAATTGTATTCACACGATATGTATTTACGGATGTAATTTTTAATATATACATACATATATGAAAATTAATATACGGGTATTTCATACGTAGTTTATTTCTAAACGAATAAAAAAACAAGGCGCCAAATAATTGAAATTTTTAAATAAATTTAATATTTAAAAATATGAAATAAAAATGACTTTGGTTTAAATTGATTTTTGGATCATGCGATTTGACCCCACTAGACTATTTTTTGTGGGTATACGTGAAGTCTCTCGTGTACAGGGCAAGCCAATCAATGTCAGTCCTGGAAGACAACATTATAGCTGACATTGGTGAAATACCGGCCGAAATGCTAAAAAAAAAGTATGCCAAAATTGGAGGTCACGGATGGACCACCTACGGTGTAGTCGCGGGCAATATGTAGATGCCATAATTTCATTAATTTTTGCAATTTGTTGTTTTCCAATTTTCAAAACCCAAACGCCTAAAAAATCACCTGTTAAATATATAGCAATCGTACAACAAAAACATTTTCGCTGGCTTTCTAGCATAACAAATTTTTTATATGTATACATATGGAGTTCGACTTAAAGTGAACACACTTTAAGCCGTTTTTGGCCTGATGAACCACCAAAAGCAATGTAATGGTGATTTCTTTTTTAGAGAAAATGTAACATTTTATGCTCTTTTGTTATACTCGTAACATGTTTACGCCCGCAAAAGGTGGGGGATTTTTTTTTTAAATTTTACCCTTAATAATGGCAACAGGCATTTCCCTTTTTGCGTTAGGCATGTACCCTTTTACATTTTATTTGAGAAACGAAAACGCCATACGACTTGCTAATACAAATGCCAGAAGATGTCATTGTTTAGTGCGATTGTGAGCACCTAGCGTAATGTATCTACTGAGAGTTCAGTTTGACGAATTATTTTACCGGGTTTTACTATTTAAATAAAGGTATATACATATGTACATATATGATCAAAGGTCTTTTAAATTTCGATTTTTTGTACGAACTTTAAAATTTTATTTTGTTAAAACAAACAGTTAAAACAACACCCTTCAACATGTATTATCATCCACTTGAATGCCTTGGCATCGATTATTTTTTTGATAAATGGCTTTTGTTTTGCGTTGGTATAGTGCAGTGCGTGCGTTAGTGTTGGAATAAAACGAAATTAAAATAACATAAAATGGCACTAAAAAGGAATGTACATATGTATGTATGTATGTAACTTGTATGTATGAATAAAAAACAAGTTGGAAAAATTAGTACAAAATAAAAATTTAAGGTTATAATGAATACAATCACAATCAGATTTTAATGTTTATAATTTTCTTTTGTTGCAATGCCATAAAAGTAATAGTAACCGGCCAATGTACGCGGTGTCCTGTGGTTGGTAGCAGGCGGTGATTTGCTTGAATTTATTTTTGTGAATAAATACAAATTCATACAAATGTCAGAAGTAAATTTGAGTAATTGGATTCACCAACTAATAATAAAACTCTTTCGATGAATTAATTGTCTGCGATTTGCCTGCGACTTGCTTATCGCTCACATCAACCCTTCGCTGTAAGAAGTACTTGCATTTGCAATACCTTAAATAAATTAGACCTAACAAGACAATCGGATATGTTCCTTCATCTACACGAAAACTATATATTTACATAAATATTTTTGGATTTTCTGTATTTGGTGTTTACCATCCGAATGTCCTTGGTTTCGTTTCCAGTTGCAGTAAAACAACCACAAACGTGATTTATTAAATTTTGAAAAAATTTTAAATGCTCTTGCGCTAATAAAACAAACAATTGTTAAATTTAAGAACATCTATTTTGAATTGTGTGTGTGTGAAAAAGACTCATAATTCAGGACATACCAGAATGTTTTAACATGTTTTTTTTTTATCATTTACAAAGCACCAAAAATAAAAACACAAACATTTTGAAAAATGTAAATTTAGAGCCAATATTACAAGGGACCGACGCGCAAGGACGATGCTACATTAGTTGCAGTATAATGTAGTGCACGTTTTATAGCAAACTTTTAGTTTCATGTCAACATTTTTATATAAAAAATAGTATTTAAAATTAAATATAACGTGTTTGTATTTATTAAAATAAGTTCTCCACCCAATTTTTTTTTTCAATTTCAATGTTTTATTTTTAATAGCTTGTCAATAAGTAAAAAATATACTGAAAGACTTTCCTTTGTTATTTTAAAATAATTACTTTATAGAAATGACTTAATAAATAGAGTTTATAATACATTAAGTGCTAAGGAAAATGTTCCATTTTATATATGTAAATGTAGTGGCGATGTTTAGATAAAAAAAGAGAATTATGTTGGTTTAATGAAAGAATTATGTGAAACTCCTACACCGAACATTGAACAGTTTAATATAAATTTGTATCAAATAGTCCGAATTTGAACTGCAATATATAAAATGTTTAATTTATATACATACATCTAGCATATTGTACAAGAATATAATTCTTAAATAAATATTAAATCGTACTCTTAAACAGAAAAATAAATTTAGTTAAACAAATATATTTATGTAAAATGTACACTGTCAGTATTTTGGTTTCCAATTTAGTTTTTTTTTAATGTTGCACTAATAATTATTAAAATAAAAGTAGTAAATATTAATTGCTTTTGATTTCAAAAATTTAATATTTGGATGGTTCTTTCCAAGGTTAAAAAATCGATGTGATTAATTTTCGCTTCTTAAGGGTGTTTTACACTATTGGATTGAGTAAAACGACTTGTTAAAAATTCAAATAAAATGAGAAAGTATTATAGTGTGAAAACATTGTTATGAATCTGATAAAAATACGGATGGAAATTCGAAAGTCGTATGGCTCCCCCCATTTTTTTTTTAAACTTTCTAAACGCTGAGACTTGATTTTATCAGGCTTACATTTTTTACAGAAGTACACGAGGGAATACAAAAATCAGCTGTTGAACAAATTACAAGTCGACTGGCTCGCCGCCGACAGCGCCGCAGATATTTTTTTTCATGAAAACAAAAACCATTGTTATTTTTATATTTTTTGGCATAAGTAATTATTTATGGCTTTTTTGTTTGATTTAAATTTTTTCCAGAAATCCTTTTTTTTATTTTCTTGCAGAAATAATTACGATTTCTTAATTTTTAGTTTTTTGGGAAAAATATTAGTTATTAATTTAATTTAATGTAGCTTTCCTTTTCCAAGCTTTGAATTTTCAAAAAACCACACTTATTTCTGCCCAATAAATATAAATCAGAAAATACGAGTTATTTCTAAAAAAAAAAACTAATTAAAATTCATAGAATAAAAATTCTGAAAAAAAAATTAAAGCAAATGATTTTCTAAAAATTTAGGTTAATACTATGAATTGCTTGACATAGTTCTCCAATAATTTTTTGTGCCCACTTTTTTCTTTATATTCGCAAAAATTATTATTATTTTCGGTCCCTGATTTTGTTCACTTTAGTGCTGAAGATGTTTATACTTTTTTACCACTTAATTCTTCTACATTTTTGCATAAATAAATCTATCAAAAACTGGAACCTCTGAAAATTTTCAATAAGCACAGCCGCTGCTACATATTCGCAATTGCTCAGCCATTGCCGCTCAAAGTATCGTCTTGGCTTCTTTCTCTGCTACTTGCTCGAAGTAAACAACCACGTAATTTTATTTTAAATGCGATATAGTAAGCGAAGAACGCTCACAGACAAAAACACTTCACCGTAGAAGAATCGTAAAATAAACAGAACGATCGTGTGTATGCTCGGTCATCCAGAGAACCATCCCAACTCATCCCGGGGGTTCAAAGAGGCCACAATCCCGCGTCTGTAATGGTATGGTGGAGAGTGTGTCACGATGGCGTTATCAATCTCAAGTTTTTGCGAGAAAGGAGTGAAAACAGCGGCCAAAGTATATCAATCGACCGTCTTGGAACCCATTGTGAAGCCTCTAACCAAATCAATATTCGCCAACAAGTCGTGGACTTTTCAGCAAGACTGTTACAGCCCACAATGCAAAAGCGTGGCTCAAAAATAACGTTCCGGACTTCACATCAACGGATGATTGGCCAGCTGGTAGTCCAGACATCAACTCATTGGATTTTAAGTTGTGATCTGTATTAGAGAGCATAGCTTGCTCTCCCAAATATTGGGTCGTTGAAACGAGCCCTTGTCCGTGCAGTGGACCCTTCAACATGAAGTGCGTTTCGCGATCGAAGAGTCGCCAGATCGCCTCAAGTCGTTAATTAATTCGTTTTCATTTGGCGTCGATTTTTCTGTGTACCCTATCAGAAAATTACACAATTCAAAGCAGCAAAAACAAAATAACAAACCAAACTAGTTTTTTCGGAAGAAGATAGGATATTCATACACTATACTACACTACAAAGCTTCACTCCTAAAATTTTTTTGAAAATAAAAATTCCTTTTTCGAAATCCCCAAAGCAAACTTTTCTCCTTGAATCGTCTTTAGCGGTGTTTCATCGATCAAACTTTACTTTGTTATTTAGGATATGTAGGGTACTTTTCAACAACTTTTCAAAAAATTTCTTGAACATTAAAAAAAAACTTGATTGAAAACGGTTGTGTGCATGAAGCATTTATTTTATACAATTGAAAACTTATACCCAAATTGGCAATGATGCAAAACAAAATACAATTTAACAATGCAAAGTTTAAAAAACAGACATACTTTCATACTGGTATTACAAAATAAATAGCAATTACTGCGTACTAGATATACATACATTGAAAACGTCGATGTAATCACCGTGAGATTTCATAAGCAACAATAGCAGCAACAGCGACAATAATAGCAGCAGCTACAATAATAGCAGCAGCAGCAACAACAGCAGCAAATGGTTACAACTCCTGTAGATCAAACCTCCAAGTAACGACAACTTCAGCACCTCCAAGTAACAATTAATATATTAGTATTAATATTATTACTTTTACTACGATTTTAATTTCACGGCAATCGGCAAACCTCCGAAAAAAAAATAACTTTAAATAAAATGCATCTATCGCGATCACCTATACGAACCCGAGCCTGCACAAACACAGCGCATCAAAATAGCCGATCCACCTTAAACACCACAGACCAAGTTACTACACAAAACATACTCTCTAACACTAACACAAGAGGACACTTAAGAACAAATATAACAAAGATTTCAATCATATTCTAAATCAGAATTTCACTCGTCACGACATTCAACAACTACAAATCAGTCAAGTCAGAATTTTCGAAACAATATCCCGAATCAGGTTTTTTTTTCTCGCCGAAGTTCGATTTGTCATCAATAACATAACTGACAATAACGTCAAATTCCAAACTGTCCTAATTTGCTTTCCGCCAGAACACATTTTCAAAATTCTGAACGTGAGAAATCCCCCACCAGCTTGGCAGACACAATAATATGGCGGGTCAATCTTGAATAGTAAAAGTACCGTTGGTACGTTAGATTCCGATAGGGATGGGCAATGAAGCCTCGCAAGAGCTGGAGAGGTTAATCTCTGGCGGAACTTCGGTGTTTATTGGTCAATGGAAGAATTCTGGAGAGATGGACAAGAAAACCTCGCAAGGGATGGACGAGTCGTCAGTTTCCAAAGATACTATTATTCCTTCCTTAAAATTCAAAAATTTTCAAAGAAAATCGGAAATTAATTTGACAGCTGCAACTTTAGAAACATTCAGATCCAAACTTAAGAAAGTAAATTTAAGATTACAACGCTATTTCGAACTCTCCTTTTGCCAAGATTCCTAAACCTGTTGTGAAGAATCTTAAATACATAATTTATATTTACCACAATAGCTTTAATGCTTGTGATGATTTAGAAACACATGGAAAACAAATGAAATTTGTCTTTGGTATATGGAATTAAATTTATTACATAAATTTCGGTATTAAAAAGTCGTATTAGTTTTGTTGCTTTGGAATAGTTGACAGTTGAGGGGTATAGTTTCATGGTGACATATTCGATATAAGAAGCAAGCCTTAAAATAAGTGGAGATTGTTACCTTTGCTTCTACACCCCTCAATTAATTAAAAATGAAATATGAGGTTATGTATGCTTGTTGATTAAAATAAAGAAAATGAAGCATTCCTAAAATACATACATACATATACATTTTCTTTGTTCCCCATCACCAATTGACATAAAATGATAATGAGTTAATAATTGTTTCTTCGCTCTTTTCAGAATAGGAATATATAACTTTTCTATTCCGGTGGATTGGAAAAAGCAGTGCGATTAAATAATATTTGTCCTTTAATTGATTGTTTTAAATTATGCGTACCAAACATCTTGTGGGCTCTCCTTGCCGCAGTCACAAATAGCTTATAAAAAAACATATTTTTCGGGAAGCTGCGAAAAATGCTAGCGAAATGTTCTAAGCCTAGTACATAAAGAATTATGCATAATTAGCATAGCGCTTAAAAGCTTCTCCACTTTTTAGCTTCTGTTTACGTTTTTGGGGCTATTCGTTTTGTCTGTACTAGATGCTTACATGGAGCATTTTCACTTTTTTTTAAATTGATTTTGAATGAATCGTAGTGATATAAAAAATGTTCTGTGTATCCACATTTCTTCTAGACTCATCAATTGCAAACTAACCAAACGGATTTGGAAAAATCAGATAATTTTTTCATAAAATGGTTGTTAAGAAGGAATTTGCGGAGAATTAAAGTTAAGTACGGATTTAGAACGCATGTTATTATTATTATTATTATTTTTTTTTAAATATTGCAATAACGTTAAGAGTATATTGAGTCTTGAGTCTACAGCGAAGACCTTTTGTGGACTGTAACTGAAGATATTAAGTTGGATGAACAATTCTTCTGTGCATAAATTTTCTGTCATCAGCAATCTTTGCAATTATCACAGTATCAACCAATTTTTATGCAGCCTTCAGGCTAATTACATTAAATCTATTCATACAAGATGTATGGGCGTCCTTAGTTCTTGAATGGTAGATGCAAACGAGGGAACTTTAAAGGACCATGTTTAAGAAGCCTAGTTTAATTTTTTTATACAGACGCATAGTCCAGTAAGGAAACCAGAGACGAAACATCAGTTCTATGCAAATATCGTACATATTATTAAACAAATATACGCGGAAGAAAAGATTTTTCGTAATCTGAGGCAAAATTGCTTTCAACGAACTCAGCCATCAAAAACAGTAAAGATTGAAACCGACGATGGAACGTTAAATGGAGCGTGCCAATATGTTGCCTCTAATGTTTCGTCGAGTTTAGCCGGTATTTCAAAGATTAAAATATACTCGTATGTATGTATGTGTAAGGGGAGTTGTTTTAGAATTTAGAATTGAAATAAAACACAAATGAAATTGCAATGAAACTGGCTTTGTTTCAAATATAAAACTTCGACTACAAGCTCGCTTCCAAGATCGTGTAATTTAACATCTTTATGTATATAATCATATAATCAGAGTTTTCAACCAGTTTAATAATCGAATTTTTCCAATAGACCGGTTTTAATGGTTTTAATATCTTTACAAAAAAGTGGTGTTTATTTCTTGATGTTATACAGGGCAGAATAAACAGGTAAACTCACTAGCGCAGCTGAGTACTTTTTTAAACAGATTGGATGACAAATTACATATAAAAAAATGTTTCGCCATTTCCGGTACATTTTTATATATGGAGTTTGGTATCCGCAACGAAGCCGGAAATATGTACTTTGATTTCGCCCATGAGTCTACTTGTTATTATTTGCCTTGGACTGCATTTCTGTATATTTTTTTAAACAAAAGATAAAAAAAAATCACTTTTGGATGATTAAAGGTTTTGAAAAACCTGTTGAAAACCAATAAACTGCTACACATACGCACGTAAAACTATCGTAACTCAAATTCCCATAAGCAGTTTTAGTAAAACATTCTGACATCGCAAGATTTAGTAAATAAATAATAAATTTTAGTAGGGACCATTCTGTGGAACAGTACTGCATATAGTTCTAAAACACTTCTATAGAATCTTCAAAGTGCATTGTTTCTTGACTTCTTCCAAAGTAGTTAAGGACAGGGAGTTCTATGAACTTTCTAATATCGAATAATAACTCTTGAACATGAATATTTGTGTTGTATTTCACTAAATTGATTACTTGTTTTCTATATGTAATGGAATATCTATGTGTTTGATTCACACGAAATTCGATATGACTGTTTTTTGCGTTCAATACTTCACATATGTATAGGGTTATCCATTTCAGGGTTTCAAAAGTATAGGATTGGAATTCGACATCTGTCAAACTAAGTTGTTCAACCAATTTCTTTTCTTTTCAGTTGAAAGTCTGACATTGGCGAAAATGGATCGCTTAACTATCACACAACGCATAAAAATTATCAAAACCTGGTGATTCTGACACAGCGACATATCGTGCTTTAAGAGGAGATTATGGTTTACATAATCGTCCAACTACGCAAGTAATTCGCAAAATTGTGAAGAAATTTTAAGAGACTGGAGCGGTTACAAATATTGTATGGCCTGTGCATCATCGTTTCGCTCGTTCCGCTGAAAATATCACTGCTGTAAGGGAAAGTGTTGCCGATGATCCGAATGTGTCGATTCCTCGTCTTTCTCAGGAATTAGGACTGTGTTACGGTACATTATGGCGTATTTTGCGTTTGGATCTACACCTACAGCCATATAAAGTCCAGCTCACACAACAACTGAAGCCAGCTGACCATTCACAACGTCGTAGATACGTGGAATGGGTGCTTGAACAACAGGCGGTGGACGGCGATTTTTCGAACAAAATTTTCTTCAGCGCTGAAGCACATTTCTCACTCGGTGGGTATGTTAATAAACAAAATTGTCGTATTTGGGGTTCTGAGAATCCTCAAGTAATTGAAGAGGGGCCATTACATCCACAAAATGTCACTGTTTGGTGCGCTCTTTGGTCCGAAGGTGTGATTGGACCTTTTTTTTTTGAAGAATACGACTTGGAGAATAGTGGTTTCAACAAGACGGTGCCACATGCCACACAACTCGAGCGAATATGGCTTTATTGCAAGAGACGCGTAATTTCTCGTCGTGGCGATATCTAGCCACCAAGATCATGCGATTTGGCACCATTAGACTTTTTTTTTGTGGGGCTACGCGAAACACCGTGTTTATGCAGATAAACCTTTAACTCTTGAGCACTTGAAAACCAATATTCGTCAAGTTATGGCTGAGATACCGGCCAATATGTGTCGCGTGGTGGTCATTTAAATGATGTAGTATTTCACACATAATGTCAACGTTCAAACTTTATAATAAAAAAAATATTTTATATGTGTTTTACTTTACTTTTACTTTTGAAGCCGCAAAATGGATAATCATGTCATTTTCTTTACGTATTTCCTACCTTTTTTATATTGAAATAGCAGATGTTTTAATTGCAGGCATATATAAAGTTAAAATTTTGTAAAATGTCTAAACAAATCCTCGAAATTATTTGGAAAGGAATCACTTAAATTATGGCTTGCTGTCAATTACGAAAAATAATGGGGCATTTCCATTCGAAAGAAAACATTGTGTTATTCATTTAAATTCGAATATTATTCTTTTCAAAAAGCGGGGTTCGCTTAAATAATTGATCTTCCTGGAACACAATATTTATCACCCTATCGGCGGTTTTGCGAAAATACGAATTATTCAAAACATGGTTTCGGAGAATGTCAAATAATCGATCTTCCTACTTGGAGCACAATATTTATTACTTTATTACAGATATACAAAACCCACAAAAGGTGCTGAAAAATCGGTCTTCCCGTTCAAATTACATTCGAGTCAGCCTTGGACTCCATATTCCAGGAGACTAATTCTGTCAGTCGATAGCGAGCAAATTTATGCTCACACGTGAGAAATTTTTCATTTAAGGATTCTGTCTGTCGGTATAGAGTCTTGAGTTTCCAAATTCGGTATGATATCAATCGATAGCGAGGACTTTCCATTCGATTGGTAACAAAGATTTACAGCTGTCAACTGTCGAAATCTTATTTTTTGTATGAAAATTTAAAAGAAATATCAAATATTATTTATTCTTATTATATGGCATTTACTACTATATATTATTCTATTATATTTTCATCGGTTGTACTGGACACGTGGCAACCACTTCATTAGAGGATCGAAAAACTGTTAATGCCGAATGGTAGACACCAATTCGTTTGCCAACTGTCTTCGATGAAATAAGAAAAAAGAACAAAAATGTCGCATCACTCTTTATCTCGACAATGCCAGCTCCCATAAAGCACATCGAACAACTAAATATTTGAAGGAGAAAAACATCGAATTAATGTCTCATTGCCCCTATTCACCCGATTTATCGCCTAATGACTTTTTCTTGTTCTCCGCTGTCAAAGAAAAGATGCGCGGTCAGCGATTTTCATCACCTCAAGAAGCTGTTGAAGACTTTCAAAACCATGTTTCCAAATCAAATGTGTTTTGTTTCTTTTTTCATTAATATTTTACTTTATTTGTAAAGTTACCAACATTTTTTGTTTGTTTAAAAACACTTATATTAGTTGCGATTCGTTAGGTATCCACTAAAACTCGCACGGCAGAAATTAATAGCGATAAGAAATTATTTCGATCACACCTCACATCATCAGCCCCCATAATTTTATTCACAAACAAAGCCAATTGCTTAGCAAATAATAAATATATCTATATTCTATTTAATTTTAAAATTCTGTGCTTAAAAAAACACCCACTAATAAAGCTTCAATGTAGGGGCCACTAAAAATCGACGGGATAATCAATGCAGTTTTCGCAAGAAATTTCCAAAAACTTCCGCAAAAACTAATTTTCGCTTTAAAAATGCTTCACTTTGCTGTTATTACTTTGAATAAGACGTGTAAATATACAACAAATTCAAAGTTGATTTAAAGTAAGGCAATAGCAAAAAATGTATTATAAGTCAGAAACAATTATATTTAAATATTATGTACGTATTTTTAAATAATTATTTACAAAAGCATTAACAACTATATATGACAAACTTATTGATTAGGTTATAAATTAAACATAAGAGTCAGGCGAAAGTAAGAAGAAATGTATCAAAGGTGCATGTTAGAGTAGTTATCTTTGTGATTTCTTTTATTATTTATATATTTAGCGATTTTATAATCCTTATTTGCCCGCATTAAATATAAAAGAATTTTGACGTTCCTATTTTGCTTCATGTCGATTCCGTCACTGTTTGCAAATATTCAAAGAGTACCTACCTGTGAATTCATCCTCCCATTCTAAACCCGGATTAAGATTGTATTCATCTTGAAAAATAGAAAATTAGAATCACAATTCGATTTTGATTGTTATTTTTATAGTTTCTCTAAATTCATTATTATTCTTTTAATTTTAAGTAAAATAAGCTAAAATTTAAAAGTTAATCCCCAAAAAAAAAATTTTTTTTTTCATTAAAAAATTTAAATAAAAGTGGTTAACAAATTAATTAAAAAAAAAATACTAGCATTTCTGGAAATTTTGAATATTTTAAACATGCATTGGTGGAATGTAACCTAATATTTCTTAATGAATTGTGGATAAAAACGTTGAAGGGTTAAACACAAACTCAAGGGTAAAAAATAAAATATTTAAGAGCGCGATAACGAATCATTTTTGAAACTTATTAAAAGTTAAAATTAAACTTAAAAATATTAAAATTAATTAAATTAAAACACTAAAAGAAACCGATCAGCAGTTTACAAATAAATCACTTTCAGTGAAAATTGTGAAACTGTCTGTTGTTTAACTGCTAAATTTGTTGATTAAAACTAATAATGAAACTAAATACATATAAATGTTAATTTGTCAATTGAAATAATAAAAAAATGGGTGGAGAATATTATATCATTTTTGTTGGTGACCTTTTGTTTTCAATACGTTATGCATTATTTTATATACAAAATTAAAAAAAAAAAAATTATATATTTATATCAATAGATATTATGAAAATTGTGTTTAAATTGTTAACATAATTGTGTTAACGATATTTAAAAGAAGATAAAATTAAAACGAAACAAAAAAAATTAAAAAAAAACATTTTTAAATTAATACTTTTACACATAAAGCTAACGAACTACAAACTCGTACAATTTTATAAACGAAAAATATTAAAAAACTAGAAGAATACTAAACAAAAACTACATAAATGAATCTACACAATCGATTACGATTTTCACAATCACACTTACCATAGTAATCCGTAGCATGAGCTAAAATGTCGAACGAAAGAAAATAAGGTTTAATTAGTAAATAAGTAATAAACAAATTTGTTTACATAAATTTAACTTGTGTTTGTTTACTTCTTTATAAAAAAAAATTAATTTTTGAACAATAAACCAAACGGCAATCCTTGAAGTTATTTTTAACAAACTAATAAGATATTTGTATGTAAGTATAATTTAAACCAAAACGAAACTCTCTTAATTCCTTTAAACTTGGTAAATTTTAAATAAAATCACATTTTTATTTGCGCTGTAATATTTTCTCGCCACTTTAGCTCAAGAAGCTAGTTCTTGCATCTGTAAGGGGTTCAAACTAGTAAGGAAAAAATGCCAACAAAATTCTTGTTTAAGACACTTTTAGCCCAAATCCTACGCTATTTCGTTTAGAATCGTCAAAGTTTAAAATTCAAAGGGCCTAAATTTTATAAAACGCAACGCTAGATTTATAGGAGAAATAAAAACAATTTTCAAAAATTTTTTCTTTTTTTTACATATAATTTAAGGCCTGTAAAAAAAAATCAAACCCCAAAATTTGTGAGAATAAAGGCGAATTAATATCAGTTGACCTTACTTCTACAACATTACAAAAACCATAAGTATTTTGTTATGGTAATACGCATCTCAGACATCGAAAGAAGCAGACTAAGGCGAATTCAAAATGACAAAATTATGTATAATAAAAAATATGTTAATTCAATTATTAATGTAAAACAGATAACATGGATTCCCTGACGTGTGGTCAACGAGCAGGTAGGTTAACCCCCAGAACAACTGGCATAGTAAAAATGATGACAGTGTCGTTTTATATTCACATTAATGAATATGTCCTTACTTGAACTAAATTGTTAAACTTATCACGGTGAAATCTACTGCAATATCGGGACTTTTTCAAAAGCAACCCAAAAATCACTAATTTTTCCCAACCGAAGACGAACGTAGGCTTTACCTGGCTACTGAAAGCTGAGCTGAACTAACCGTACTCAAATTTAAACGTAAAAATATTTGACTTTTTGAAGAAGAGCTATTAACTTACCACGTCTTCTAGTATTATCAAAATATACTATTAAAATAAAATTTTTTAATTATATTTATTTAAAAAAGTCTGGAATGTAAAAAAACTGAGAAAGAGTCTGGAACATTTTATAAATACTGGGTGGCTTCGAGTAAATACGTGTACACTCTACGAGTCTTCTAGAAACTTTAAAATTTCGCAATTTAATTTTACGGGAATGCATTGGTAAAAATTTTTGAAATTTGTTGTTATTGTCAAGTTCAGCCACTCCTGCGATTGTCAAGTCGCATGTGATTTGTAAAACGCCAAAAATTTCCCAGCATGTTTGGAAACAAATGCGCGTTTTGCTTGGGATTTGCCATATTTCGAATTTGTATTCGAAAAATAAAAACATGTTTTCCCAAAACAAAACGTAAACAAACAAAAATAGAAAAAAAATTTAACACGTTTCCTAAAGAATTCTTAAAAAAACATATCAGAACAACTGTGTTTTTTTAAATTCATTTTATAGAGGCATCTCACATTTTTCCACTTTCATTGTAAGCACTCGATGCCAAAAAAATGCTTTTGATCCTTGTATGTATTTAATATTACCAAGTAGTTATACTCGAAAGTCCTAACAGTATCTGAAGATAATTTTACAAGTTTTATTATAAAACTTTGCGTTAATTTTTTTTTTATTTTTATTTAGGATCATAGGAAAAATAACCGATTAGCTTGTGTAGATTATTCACAGCACTGGCAACATACGTTTTTCGAAGAGCATTTAGATCAAGTGTTTGTAAGAACATTTTTTAAATTTTATATTTCTGAAAATATTTTGACTAGCTTAAACTTAAAAATATTTAATATTTAATTTAATTTATTAATCTTGTTCTTGGTAGTTTAAAGTTTGGTTTAGGCTATGAATAAGTTCACTTCAGTATACTCTTGCGATTGAAATTTACAGAACAGCTTTCTTGCGAGTTCAAGTCACAAACGCAAACGTTATGCGATATGCGATTGTGCCCAATAAATTGTCGAGTTGCGTTAAGTTTTATAAAATTAGGGCCTAAAAAACCTACACTACACATTTTTTTATTCTTTGCAGTTGGGTCGGTCCTCAGTAGTTTAGTTAGCAGTGTGCTAGTCTATCAGTGTGGGAGTCATGGGTTCGATTCCCATGTAAGACTGATCTGCTTCACTAAAACTATCGAAAGTCTATGTTACTATGCTCGGTAATTTAGTTGGTAATGTAATTTGTAATTGTTATTGCAACACTTAATAAAAAAAAAATTCCTTTTAATACTGTGTAATAAGCAGACCATTGTATGGCTTCGACTTTATACACAAATATCCTGCTAAAAACATGGTCTTGGTGTGCAAACCAACCAACTACTTGTTTGTTTTCTTTATGTTAATTAATTACATTAAAAGTTATTTCTAAACGCAAAAATTACATTCCTAAAAACAAATACATTTATAAATTGCAGATTTTATATGCCTAATCACATGCGGTGTAGGGCCAACTTATACGAAAAAAATCCCGAAGGTCGGCATAAATCGCTCAAGGCTGGAATAAATCGAGAAAAAAATGCCAAAGAAGGAAAACTTATGTTAAAAGCGAAGAAGACCTTAGTAGAAATCAGAAGAATATTCATAAGATTATTAAACAAATAAATCAAATTTGAAATATCCAAGGGCCATTGAATTTCTCGAGCAAAAGAGCCATTGTTTGGATCCACATATCGTCCAGATCCATATCCTCGATTTCTGGCCACAAGAAGTCCGTTATGATCTCGCGGTACTGACTCACAATTAACATCGGCATTATGGTTGGACCACTCTATACATACATACATACATACATACATACAAACAAATTATGCCTTCATTTCGTTATCGTGTGTTCGAATCGTTAATATAGAAAAAAATATTCATGAATACCGAAATCGTAGATTCTATAAAAGTATTTTTTTATTTTCTGAGATGACGGTTTTAGCATTTTTATAAACAGAACTGTATGTGTGACTACATACATATGTATATATACATATGTACGTACATACATATAGTATATTTTTCGCCTATTTGAATTTAAAGAAAAGTAGCAATTTAAAATTTAAGTTTTAATTCTTTTTGCTTTAAAAAAACTTTTTATTGAAATTGGTAAAATAATGAAAGGAAGCAACTTTCATTTGAAATTTACAAACTTTTTGGAAATCCCACATACATATATAGATTATAAAATGACGTGTTGACTTGATTATAACACTATTATTAATTTCTAATTTTATTTTTAGGACGCGACATAAATATTTATTCAGCCTTTTATACAAATCCGTGAGTAAATGCAAATATATTCCTATTGAAACACATTGCCTAGGCGCATGAAATTTTATTTTTAGGTGTAAATATTTTCGTAAATATTTTATTATTCAAAATTTTATAGGAAAACACGCGTAGAAAATTTAAAAATATACCCGATTATTTAGGAAATTCCAGATTAAACACAATTATAGTATTAAGTGAAATAAAAATAGCTGGTAAAACTTTTAACATGGACATATTTTATGTCGCTCAAATAAAGAAATATTTGTTTAACTTCTACTATGCTGGCTGCAATTAATAACCTCGGTTAAGGTTTTGATTTTGAAATTGATACAGGGAAACCTTTTTTGTAAATTTTTTTTCTTGAATTTGAAATTAGTGCAGAATATTCTAAATAATCTAAGAAAGATTTTTTTTTTAATTTTGATGCCCGAACTGCGTTGCCAGAAAAGATATCTGGAAGAATGCTAAATGACCGAAACAGAATGTAAAATTGTTGTTTTATAGACGATAATAAAAATGTTAAATAAAAACTTTGTATTATAAAAACTTTTTCTTCAACGGAATAATGCTAAAACAGCATTTAACATAATTTATAAACATTTTAATGTGTTAAGCGCCAAATAAACTGCTAAATCTAGCAGTGAAATGGCTAGAATGGCAATCCAGGGCACGAATATATAAAACCACTTAGATTCCGAAATAAAAATTACTATAATTTACTACTTAAAAGGGGCTTATTTCCATGTTAAACAACATTACACGAATGAGAGCTGTTTACAGTAATTCACTTTTCATGACACCATTGTTAGTGTGTTGCTAAAAAATCTAAAATACAAATAAAAAAATTTAAATAATAAAGCCGAAACTTTTGCTTTTGGAACCCTAAATTGGAAATCCCAAATCATTTTTATACCGGAAAAATTTATTATTTTGTTATTTGTATTTGTAAAGTTGTGTTAATTTTTAAACAATAATATTATGTTAAAAGTTCGAAATACAGAATATATTAAACAAAATTTTACGATTTGTACAAAGAATTTTATCAGTCACTGTATTGGGTTTCACTTTTTTTTTCACATTGTGGTACTATAGAAAGTATATATGTAGTTCTGTTCCAATAGTAAAAGCTTCATTTAGTTCTGAAACGTGTTCGATTACAAAATGAATTGCGGAACAATTTATGTTTTACTTCTGGCAGTAATGCCGGCGGTTTTTCAAGATACGGATTACTGTGACGCTTATCTTTGTGACAGGAACAAGAAACATATTGCCTGCGGTAACGATGGGGTGAATATAGAACATAAGTAAAACCTATTCCCAATAAGCTAAATGACTAAAACTTATTATTCGATTCGCTATAGAAAATCGGGCACAATTGTTTAGGTCCTTTAATTATTCACATAACACCATATCACCGAGAACAAATCCTTACAAAACATAATTCATTGCGTAACAAGATCGCCCAAGGTTTCAAATGTTTTCCACCTGCTAAACGTATGGCCACCATGTTATGGGATAACGAATTGGCCAAATTTGCTGAGTTAAATGTAAAACAATGTGAAACGAGGCACGATGAATGTCGTAATACACCTAAATTTTCACTTGTCGGACAAAATCTTGCCCTTACAGGCTGGAGTCGAATAAATTTTAACGTATCTAAAGTCATCGATACTCAAATTCAAACATGGTTCGATGAATATAAAGTTTGTCCTTTGGATGTTATAAATAGTTACAAGCCTTCAAATGGGTAAATATTTGATTTTGAAATTTTTGAAATTCGTTTAATCGTTCTCTTTGTATTTTAGCACAATATATGATAACTTCACTGTCATGGTGCAAGATAAGGCCACTCGCATTGGATGTGCCATTTTGAGATACTTCTCTGAAGGCTTTAAACAACAGGCTATGACCTGCAATTATGCTTTCAACAATATTTTGGGCTCCCATGTCTACAGCATCGGTCGTACTGCCTCCCAATGTACTACTGGAACCCATAGGAAATTTACCTCCTTGTGTTCAATTCGAGAAAAATATAATTAAAAAAAAAATATACATGACAATTTAAACTTATTTGAATAAATATTTCTTTAACACATTTAAATTAGAAACATATAATAAAGTCAGTCTGTTTTTAATATGCTGCAGTGGATTTGTCTAGAAACCATCTAATGTTTCGGACTTGCATAAGCCAAAATAAATCAAGCATCATTTAATATTCAGAACACAACAAATTTTGAAAGAAGTTCCGGTGAGAATATTGTTACGAATGATATAAAAATTTAAGGGCATACAGAAATTAGAACAACGCCATGTATATTTATTTTAAAGATATTCCCGAGTTTTAATATTTACTAATTAAAAAATTGTTGTTAATTAAAAATAAAATGTTCGTTCCTTTTTAAATCAAACTTAAAATGCCCTTGATTTATGCCCTAATGACAAAAATGCACTACGAATGGTTTAATGCAACGGTATCTTCAACGATATTCAATGGAAATAGTTTAATCATTTGAAATTTCGTTGGTGACATTAAAAAAAAATAGCATGTTGTTTAGAGTATAATAAGCTTCAATTATATATCTACTTTTTACGCTCTTTTTATTCTCGTTGCAAGTTTTTGGAGTACGTAAACACTTAGTAGTAACAATGTGTAATAATTAGTATTAATTTCTAGTTATTGAATAGACCTATTATAATTTTACATGGATTATAATACCCTAAAGCGCCTATTTGCGTTGGTAATAGGAACCGAAGAAATGAGACGCGAACCGAAACGATGCAAATCGAATCACTTTTACGTATATATTTCCACTGCTTTCTTAAAGCCGGTTCACAAAAACTATATTTCTTCAAGAAGTTTGCATAAAAAAATTCACATGGACGCCTTTTATTTTTCGTATATTCCAACAATTGATGTTATTTATCATGTAAACTTTAGTTACAAATTAATACTTATATTGTTTTTGCTGATTTGTTTAATTCTTTTACAATATCTTTTTAATATTTTGCACTTGTTACAAAATATTTATTACTTGCATGCTCCCGGGCAAACCTGGAAAAACTCGTTTCTACGCTGTATTTAATTAATGGTAGTTAAACAACAAATTCTTCATATGTTTGCTTAACTTAAAAATCCAAAGACGCAAATAGTGGTCTTGTCTTAGTGTAATATAAATTGGGATCAACTATATCATTCAGCCTATTCACGTTTCGTTCTTAGTGTTAATCAAAACCGTGCACATCTTATCGAGAATTCAAGAAAAGCTCTTGTAATTATAGAAAAGCTTACATAATTTTTTTATATATTAAATGTTGCAATAAAATTACAAATTATATTCTGGCCTAAATTACCGAGCATAGTAACGTAGACTCGTTACAATGAAACAGATCAGAATTTTTGTTGGGTATCGAACCCTGCCCTTAACCGTCGACTGATAGACTAGCACACTACTAACTGGACTATTTGACAGCCAGCGAATATAAAAAACTTTCGACTTTTTAAAGTAGTTGAATTTGTACAAGAATCCACCGTGTCTTGGCTAGATTATCATTGATTGTACAAGAGATTCAGTATATACATATGTACAAATTAAATTAAAAAACTTTAATTTTTCAACAACACAAATAGAAACCGAGCCTATAGAACTATTGCGATATAACTGAGTTGTGTATTTTTTGTGCGATTGCTCAAAATTCAGCAACTGAAATAATCATAATAAAGTATGTATGCATATCGGCATGTATGTGGAGTTTATTTTGTAAGTTAGTTATCGCAGAGAGTACAAAATCTAACTGGCCAAAAGTCGACTTTTGTTTTTTTTTTTTTTTTAATTTACTCGCAAGGGTGTCAAATCGCATGCGAGTAGCAAATCGCCAAACTTATTTCTGCAACTCACGCGTTTTACTTGCGATTTGCATTTTTTCTAACTTGTGTTCGAAAACTAAAAACATATGTTTTACCAAAACAAAAGCAAAACAAACAGAATAAAATAATAATTTAAAATGCCATCAGTGTTCTTGATAAGCGCATTAGCATTAAAAAGATTACAATCAATAAGTGAATGCATAAAAAAGTGTTGTTTATTGAAATCGCCAGTGCAAAATAAGAAATACAGAGGCAAAAGTTGCAGAAGCAAAGAATGTTTTTAAATTTCACGTTTTTAGAAAAAAATTGTTACAAAATGTCATTAGTTTTGACTAAAATAAAAAGAAAACACTATTAATTTAATTTATTCATAACTTTGTAGTTTCTTTAAAAACTTGTTTAGTTTAAATACTCACAAAAACTCTTGCGAATGCGAGTTACAGAACACCTCACATGCGAGTTGAAATCACAATCGCAAATTTTGTGCGGGATGCGAGTGTCGGAGCATGGCCGTATGTGTGACATGACCTTATACCAGGCCATTTACTGTGTACTTCGAATCGAATTACGCAGTAACCCCCAGGGAAATTTTGAGATATGACAACACCCGAAAATAAAAGCCTTGACTGTTCTGTGGATTATATATGCACATAAAATAAAATAAACACAACTTCATTTTGCATCGATTTATTGCCGGAATGGTGTAAATCGAACGAAAAGGCCGCCTTATTTAATTAAATATGGTAAATGGATAAACACGCACTTTGATGTTAATCATAACCAACGAAAAATTTTTGATTAGTATGGACATTTTTTTTTCTCCAATCTGGCATGTAGGCCTAGTAACCCGACTAATTTGGGGCATACAACCGCAGAGTTGTGTAAAAATTAGTAGAGCCATAATTCCGGATTTTTTATATTAAGTTTTTAGAATGCCGTTTGGTTTACTGTTGTAAATAGTAAATACTTAATTAAGATTGCAAGCATTTTAATTAATTAATATAAAAAAATCATGTTTTAACAAATAAATGTGCCTTAAATATTAATTTATCTTAAAAAAAAAAAGATATTGTATTTAATTATAAATCAAATGTATTTAAATATATAAATGAAATATAAAAATACGAAATTAGAAGTAAATAACTGTGCCTTAGTATGCACTTCAAAATAAGTCTTATTGTTACCAATACCTTTACGTGGTCTCCACCAATCCTCCATATATCCTGACAGAGGTGAGGAGTGGCAAGAAAGAACTGTATTTGTTATTTTATTTCATTATGTTTTTCATCTTATTTAAAACAATTTAGTTCTTAGTTAATATTGTTACGCGAAGGGGTTTTTAAATATAAAATATAAAAATAGCTACATATAGACTTACTTTACGACGTTATAAAACAAAGTTGATAAAATGCAATAAAGAGATATACATACATAAATTCTCGGATATTGCATTTTTTTAAAATAATTTTAAATATTGTTTTTTAATATATTAGGTAGTTTTAAGGCTCAAAAACTCATTGTTTTATAACTATATAACTTTATACTTTTTGGACTAAAAAAGAAATATAAACATGCAAAACGTTGTCGTAAGTTACAAATACAAAGCGAATACAACACTATGTTCAGACATGCACCTTAATTGAGGCAACTAAATATAAGCTTTTGTTATTGACTTTGGTGTTCACATATATGTATATTACTAAATTTAGCTCACTCAATTAGATTTAGATAGCTAAAAATGTTGCTATTTTTAAAAGAAATTAATTACATACATAAAACGAATTTTCGTTAAAATATTGAGGAATTTACGAGTGGCTAATTTAGACGGTCCATTTCATTTCATGGAGGAATTTGACCAAATTTAGTACTAATTGCTAAATTTATTGAGCTCTTGCTTCGTAAATTGAGATCAATTAAGACACATGCCTGGACATAATCTGCCAAACATAAGAAATAATGTTTGCGCAAACGTTTTAACATTAACAAATAAATGCAGATATGATTAAATGTACAGTGACATTAATGAAATCTCCACTAGTTACTAAGCGATGTATTGTTGCATTTTTATATTTATATAGGTAGTTAGATTTCAAAGCTTTCCAGGCCGTCTTTCTGATAGTTAGCATTTGTCAAACACCCAGTATAACAAATATTTAAAAAATGGCTTCGAAAAAATGATAAATATGATCAAATAAGTTTAATTTCATTTACAGGCGACTCTTACAAGTTGAAGTTGTTTTATCAATTGTGTTATATAAGAGCCCTAGGTCAACTGTTGAGTCATTTTCGTAAAATATTATGATGTGAGGCCATTTGAGCTAAATTTTGTAATCGGTACCCACGATCTTTTGAAAGAATAACGCCTACAGTTTTTGCTTAGGTTAGGTTACACAGTCTTCAAATAGCTATATACAGTGGCTCACTTGCCCCTATATTATGGTAGTTTGCCTAAAAAAAGGAATGTTTTCTTCTACGTAACAAAAGCGGCAGGCGGGCATAAAGGGAATGTTCTTGTTTTTTTCCTGCAGCTGCAAACAGGGTTGCAGTTTTAAACAAATCGTAATTATTGCCACGTTCGGGAAACATATTCGTATAACCTATGGCACTTTATATCCTGCTACGATATAAGGTCCGCTGATAAGTAGTGGATTATCCTCAATGCAACAATACATTCGCAGAACTAATTTTGTAAATTAATTATTTATAAATTTGTTGTAGAAAAATTCATAGTACTTTTGACATCTACGTGAGTTCTATTTGTGTTAATTTATTATTATGTTATTTATTTAATTTTTTATTTTATTATGTTATTTAATTTTTTAGGCATAATTTCATTATCATTATTATTTCTATTAAGAAATTAAATTTATTTGATATGATAACTTTGAATACAGCAAAAGTTAAAATATAAATAAATCCACAATAAGCCTAATAAAAAATAAAGATGCAATTAAACAATTTGCTATAAATACCGAAGCTGTGACTCCAATACATAAGAATGTTATATCAAGCGAATATCCAATATTTTCCTTGAATTAGAGCATTAAATTGCTTGTTTTTATTTATAAAATTTTTTCTTCGAATATTACAACCAACGGTTTTGGACCCAAATTGTTGAACAAGGCTAGGGCGCACTATACTATGTTTACATTCATTAAAAATCGAAACGATTGAGCATAATGCACATAGAAGCAAAAGATCAATTGGAATAATATGTAACATTTCGATCCAAATTAACATTAATAGCGGTACCGGCACAAATACCAAACCTATTTTATTTTTGATATGCAAAGAGCAATTAATTTTGCTAAATTGATGTAAATTACTATCAAGATATTATTTTTTAAATTCAATTATCCTAACTTGGTTTAGTAGTCTTGTCAGATTGTATGATCATTTTATGCATAGTAACGCGAAAACATCTGAGCTACCAGATTTATATTATAGAATGATAATTAAAATTAAGTCTACATTTTTATATTAATTTTAAATCTTCGAAAATGAATTGGTATGAAAAATAATGAAGTTATTAGATAAAAAAATATATTACACAAATAAAAAAAAAAAAAAAACGATTTCATATAAAAATGCTGTCTATTTTTCACAAGGAACTAGTCAAATAAATGATATAGTAACCAAAGCAATTATAGAAAATAAAAACATATAATACATACCATCACGTTCGTGACCACCAGTGCTATTGGTTTGAGTTAGTTTTGTATATGTTATAGTTTCTTTTGGTGTAATGTTAATAGCTTGGACATTACAAACACTTAAATTTATAGGTTTTTTGCCAGCGCTGAAATAAATGTGAACATTATTAATAAACATAATATAAAATACATAATAAGAAATAAGTGAAAGTATTACCTGGGCCCATTCATATTTGTTTGCAAACTAGCATCGGGTGTTTGAGTATTTGAATTATCTGAGTTTAATGAATTAACGGAGGATAAAGATGTTAAGACTTCTGAAACAGGTGCAACACCCAAAGATGAAAGCATTTCATCTAAATCTCTGAAAAATACATTATTTAAGTGTAATAATTTTTAGAAGGCCACTTGGTAAGTTTTTTTCCATACTTTCTTTGATCTTTATCAGCGCGAATAGATATTTCTTCCATATCTTTCATTTCCTTTTCGCGACGACGTCGGTCTTTCTCTTCGCGCAAGGCTGCCAAGCGAGCCTTTTTGCGTTCTAATTCTGCTTTACGATCCATTTTGTTTCAATTTTTTTTTTTGGCTGTTTTTGTGTTTGTGACAACTGGTGGTTATTAAAAATAAAATTTTTATTCGTATTTAGGTGTAAGTTTTAATAACAGATTTATGATCTGAAAATATAAAATTATAAATTTAAATTGGAATTTGATTTCTATTTATTAAAAAGTTTTTGGGGCAATCGTCGCTTGAAACTACAAATTTTCTGATGCTGATTTTAATTACATGTACAACTATTTTAAAATTTGTTATTACGACTCTCATAGATAACAATTTTAAGTAGGTGCTAACAATTTAGGTTGACTTTTACCTTGTTATTAATAAATATATTCGCATAATTTGTATGCGTCATGTAATGGAAAATTAAAAAAAAATTTTTTTTTCGAAAATTGAAGGTCCAAGCGCAATATATTTTGTATTAGAATTTTGGATCGACGGAAATTCGTTCTAAAATTCTACATCAAAACACCCTGTCGGAATATCAAATCAAGAATATTTTGTATTATTTAAAAAAATTCAACATGTTAAAATCGTACAAACAGTGGCCAAAAAAACTATTCAACATTAAATATTATTTTCTTATTCTCATCAAAATGTTATTATAATACCTATATATATTTAACTAATTTATGTAATTAGAAATCTCTGCCGATGTAAGAAATTTTATGAGACATTATTTTTAATTACGTTCTCCTGGAAACAGTACATCCGATACCGTCAAAAATAAAAAACACTACTAAACAATACAGAGTAAAAAATATAAAACTAGAAATTCTGCGATAAACAATAGCAGAAGAGAGCGTCCTCGCATGCTTACGGAAGCAGATGACTAACAAAAAGTACATAAAATAGAATAAATCCCAAAAGTACTGAGGAGTACTCATGAAACAAAAAGGATTGCCTTAAACAAATTCGATTTTAAGATCAAGCAGGAAGAAGCTACACATTTCTATATATATTAGGAAGTTAGCATAGATTTTACAAAAGTGAATGTAAAATAACTCTACATAGTTGTGAAGGGATGTGATTTTTGCTGACCCTTTTGTTTTCAAAGCAAATGCAAAGTTGGTAGGCAGAAACATGGTAGTATCGGCAAAACATGGTGGGGGTATGGTGTAGGGTGTATGACTAACTAGAGAAAATATAATAAAGATAGCGCCCCTTTCTTTAGAATTTAACTCTATTGAACTCCTCTAGGGTTGATTGGAAAAAATCAGAACCACAGATTTTACAAAATCCTGCAGGAAGAACGAAAGAAATTGATCAGGACTATACAAATATTCATGTAGAATCTATGACAGTCGCTTATAAGTTATACTTCGAAAGGGAATAACAACTCGCATGTAAAATAACACTACGTATTTTATATTCCTTGAATATTAGCAATGTCAAACACTTTTTTGTTTGGGCGTCTTCATTTATTTATATTTTAAGTATTGAACTTTTTATATTAGAACATTTGAGAGCTAATTTTTTGTTGGAATAAAATTCTACTTTCTCTAATAAAGCGATTTATAAGTCCTTTTTGTTATACACAACAGTCAATCGACTTTACTGATAAAAAAATGGACTACTTTTACCAATGAATATAAAAACTTTTGTTGGTAGGTACATTGTAATATTGATTTAATTAGATCAGCCTGAAAGTATAATCCTAAAAATTAAAAATAGCATCCCCAAAACCTCGCAGAATGTCTCGATTAGGATAGATCTCAAGTTCCTGGCCGCGATTTATAGAATATGAAAAAGTGTGAATTGATTTCAAAAATATTGGTCGACTATATTTTAAACTATCCCACTGCAGCTACATATATTTTTAAAGAGGCTTTAATGATGATGTCATCATCAGTTTAAACTGTTTTGGCAATATTTTATAAACACTAACTGTTTCTTATACCAATTTTTTTTTTTAAATAAAATTAACTTTTTCACGGTTTTATCTAAACTTTTAATTTTACATGTTTTAAAAGACTTATTTCTTAACTTGCATACAGAAAAAAATCAATAACACAGCCCGATGTCAGCCCAAAAGATGTGATTACGATTTTATTTTCTTACAGAGTTTAACATTAACCGACGTTTATTCTTATTGTTGACTTACACATGTAACTTCTTGCAAATTTTGTTTATAAAATATTTAATTTCCTCGAGATTTTAAGTACTTAAATTAACATATTTTTTTAGAGCACAAACTACAAATACTTTTCAACTTTTTGCAGGTTTTATAATTAATAATGCTGTCTTTATTATTTTTAATATAGTTGTTTCATTCTGAATGACAACTCTGATTTAACATGATAAATAATATTAAGCACAGTATTACCGACATATTTATCATTTTAAAAAAAACAAATGGGAATGAGCTTACGCGTTGACTAGTCGCAGATTTGTACGCACATGGCGAGACCGACGGCAGAATAACGACAAAATATGTATTCGTGGCCTTTTGTGTGGGTAATTTTCCTGTTCAGTTAGAGCATAATTTTTTGTCTCTCATCGAAATTGTTTTCAAGTTCTCAGCATAGTTTATGTACGGGTGTTTACAGTCGAGCGCACCCACACATATTTTTTATTTTGCCTGTGTATGTTTTGTTTGTTTGATGGCAGAACAGTGTTGTACGAACAACTGTTCAGACAACATTGTGCGCACAGCAAAATGTACGATGGCTAAACAGGTTTGTGGCTAGTCAAGACGACATGTAAGTTAGGCTGAGAGCATGAAAGCAATCTCGTTGAGTGACAAAAAATTATGCTAAAACTGAAGAGGAATATCTACACGTATTCTCCACATAGAAGAATACAAACACATTTTCCCGGTATTCTACCGTCGCTCTCTCTATGGGGCTAGTCAATAGGTAGGGTAATGTAAATTACATATTTTTATTGACCTACTTTTACATGTGGTAACGATGTACGTCATAAATTTTAGTGTAAAGTAAAATTTAAACTTATTTACAAATTTTACAATTCAAATTCAGGAGCTCCTACTTCCTATATGGAGTTGTGGGTCGAAGAATAGTTCCTGAAATACCTCGGCAATTTCTTAGCATATATGCAGTTGCGCCATATAAACTCAATTTACACCTTCTCGTCTTATTCTGAAGGTAAAATAATTACACCATATTCTAGAAGCATTAAAAGAAGAAACTGTTAAACGAGGTTAGGTTGAGCTCTCCTAATTTTCGTAATTTTTTACGCCTGGTTGAAAAGGTTTACAATGGGCACGGTAGTGCGCTAGGCCAAGTTCACACAGTGTTTATATTAAACGAAACAATTCGCGCTGTTTTTACCCCCCTTATAACTTTGCTTCCTGTAATCATAATATAATCATTTTTTGTAACTTCCTAATATAAGAAAGGATTATGAAAAAAAATGTTACCAAGCTAGCAAGTTCCCTACAAATGGGATGGTATTGCAAATATGACGAACTTGGTCCTCTGTACTTTTTAAGGCCGAAATTTTTGTATAGAAACTTGGCCTTATTTTCACATTTATGTTTTTGTGCGGATAACATATTGAACATTTTTCATATATCATACTTTTGTCGCTATATTCTTTGGTTTTCGCATCGCAGAACGCGGGCAACGAGTGATATACTTCTATTATTTCTATTACAAAATGTCTTTTCTATTACAATTTTATTGAATTATACGCAAAACAAAATAAAAATTGCCAATATCAATCATATACTACGTCAAACTAATTCAAAAAATCTAACTCATTTCGATATTCTTTAAATATTGATATTCAATATTGATTCGTCTAGCAGCCGCCTAATACTGTTAAAATACTTTCTCATGTTTAGAAATCGAAAATAAATCCATAGTGTGGAATGCCTAAACATGTTTCAACAACACTAATTAAGAGGAAACGGAAATACATAAATGTTGCCAAGGTGATTTTAAATTGTTTATTACTTATCAAATGTTTGACATATATAAAATTAATAAAAATTCAAACATTTTTCAACTGAAGCCACTATTTAAATAAAAAATTAAATAAGAAATACAAAATAAATAATAATGACTGATATAACATTGCCTGAAGAAGAGGCATCGGAGCAAGGGGAAGATGAACGAACTAAGTAATTTTTAAAATAATTTTCATGAGTTTCAATAATTTGTTTTTCATTTTGAACGATAGATTTATACGCACGTATCAGAAAATATTGGAATGGATACCTCCCAAAAATGAACTCGAACTTACGGAAAGTTCTTTTGATGTTGCACAGGCTTGGGAGGCTCTTTTAACTTTGCCTACCTGTCAAGAAACGATGATTAAAGAATCAAGTCAAAGAGCTTTTAATTTAGTAGTGGGTGTTAATGTTACACAAGAGTTTCCCTGGAAGCAAATTCCTTACCGAATGTTACGTGACCTATTCGATGATCTATCGAATGGCCAATTATTACATAATGCTTTCCAAGGCTACAATCTGGATAGTCATGTTTTGCTGGGTTATGTACCCATAATAACTCAAGATATGAATGAACCTCCATCCGGAGATCCTTTTATTTTATATGTTAATCCCGCTGATGCAAAATTAGCTTTGGCCATTATACGCAATCTGGAAACATATGAACGTTTATCAATTAACAAACGTCTCTTGAAACAGCCGCGCAAATGGGTTTCGCTTGGCAGTGAAGATGAGGTCAACTTGACCATTGCTCATCGTTACCACGAACCTGTCGATGTTGAAATACAAAGTGTTTATCCTCTGACCATACCAGCTAACAAAGAATTTACTTTTCGTTTAACAAATGACGTAAGAGATGGTTATGTCGAGTTGATACCTTCGGAAAGCGCTCGCTTTGAAAATGTTTCTCGTCGTCGTATAACCGCAGCCATACAATCATCATTTCCTCGAATTGATATAGAACAACAAACTAATCCAACATTTCCTACAAACGCTTGGGCTCAATATTTGTATGAGGTAAACGAAGATGGTGAGTGAAAGATTCTAAAAGATCTAAATGGAACATTTTTACTCTTGCCATGCTCTTACACGTGTGCAGATGATTGTCTTGATGAAGAATCCGAAGAAGAGGAAACTATTGATAAGCGCGCTAGTAAACGCATTTCCGTGGCCCCTATTGTACATAAGCCGCCACCAGAAGTTTCAGATAATGTCAAGTTATTGCTCAAGACCTTGGAGTCAAATCAGATTAATATGTATCGGTAAGCGTACTAGGAATTGTTCTTTTTTAATTTTAACTTCAACTAATCTCTATTATCCATGAAAAGTAAGCGTATAATATTACAAAATAAAGCGAAACCAAACAATTAATAGAGCTTTATTCGGCTGTGCCGAACTTGACCGACCGTTACTACGAACCTGTTCTTCACAAGAATATGAACTACAGAAAGTGTACTACGGTTTTTTTCCGGCGCAAAGGATTGTTTGCGATCTTTAATTTCATGCTCGGATTTTAGTCGTCTTATATTTTAATATAGGCATTCTCGATCAGATAATATGTGAGATGCTTTTTCTTAACTACGACTCTTTTAATTTGTTTTTATTCCCTGAATGCTTCAAAATTTTTGATAAATTTTTGTTGAATTGTAGATACAGGGTCCTTTGGACCTTGTAGAACATCGACTTTGTTAAAACTGGGACTTTTTTCATAAATTATTGATTTTATTTTTTACAAATTTGAAGGGTTTTTGTGGCACTTTCGCAATTATTTTTTTTTTATTCGAATTTTTTGATTTTATGATAAAATTTTTTAAATTTTGTTGAATTTACAATTTTGCCAAATTTTTAAATTTCTTCTCTTTTCCTGTAGTTTAATTATGTTGGACTATAGTTTGGTTTTGTGCAGAGTTTTTATATTTTGATGAATTCCAAAATCGTATTGAAATTTTGATATTTTTATTTTTAAAATAATTTAGAGGTTTGGTAAAAATATTAATTTTTATGATTTTTAAATTAGTTGGTGAATTTCCGATTCGTGGTGAAATTAGATTTTTTTTATATAATTGTGTAACATATATTTTTTTTTTTTAGATTGAATAAAATATTGTTTTTTTAACTTTTGGATTTTTGGTGAAATTAAATTTTTTGTTGTGGAATCCAAAAAAATGAATTTTGGTTTTTTTTGTGAAAATCCGGTTTTTATTGAATTTGGATCTGTTGGCAATTAAGACTTTTTTATTCCAGGTTTTCGATTTTATGATTTTTGAAATTCGCCATAATTTCAAATTTTTCGCAAAATTTTTTGTGCAATTTTGATGATTTTTCAAATTTTGATTTCATAGAGAGTTGTAATATTTGTATTTTGAAATTTTTTAACTATGATTTTGTGGTGAATTGTAGAATTTTGGTAAATTTCCATATTATGCCAAAAGTTTGCTGATATCTTTTGTATTTTTAAGATTAATTTTTGGTAAAATTTATAAGTTTACGATTTTTAAACATATTGGTGAATTTTTAAATTTTTTTGTGAATTACTAATTTTTGGTGAAATTTAATTTTTTTAAATATTTGTTTATCACAGATTTTGGCGAAATAAAAATTTTTTGTGGTGAAATTTTAAAATAGTGAATTTGTTTTTTTTTTGTTAAAATTTTCGGTTTTTTATTGCATTTTGATTTTTGATAAATATTTTTTTATTTCGTCTTTACAATTTTATGGTTATTTTTTGAATTCGTGGTGAATTTTAAATTTTGATAAAACTTTTGTGAAATTTCGCTGTTAGAGAAATGTTGGGTTTTTTTAAGTTTTTGACAAATATGGAGTTTTTTTTTTTAATTTGATCTGTAAGTTATCTGGTGGCCTCAGGTTGATCATTTCTTTAGGGGGACTTTGTAGAAAATTTGATATGGATTAAGATTATGCAAATTTTAAGGGCTGTATGTAAATGATTTGTTCCCATATCTCAGGAATTATTCGTAAATATTTCCCGCTTTTAATTTCAGTAACGACTATCCGTACGTATCGAATAAAAGTGTCACACACTACACATCACCATACCTGGAAGAGACCTTATGTTTTGCCAATATTGCTAAGAGCCATCATAGATATGTATGCGGTTACGATTGGTATCCCTCGTTAGCAGGCCTTATTGTGACCTCATATACTTTTAGTACGGCAGCTACTATAGAGTCAGGTAATTTCGAAATATTGAACTACCTATGGCACCTTAAATCCAAAACAGTCACACTAAGAATTTATCAAAGTGGGTTTTTTCATTTCAGTTCGCTGAACAAATCTCTAACGACAACAAAAATTGCTTTTCCATCACTGTCTTCTTTAACTTGAAAATACCGTTATGTCTGTTTTGATGTCACTCGTGTCACTTGAACAAAAGAGCACTAATTTTTGTTATGACAGCGCGCATGCCAGCATTTGAGTAGTTTTGTTTCGCCTTAACATTTTTATATCGAGTTCTGACGCTGGTGCATCATTTAGAGTTGTGCACCTTGAAAATCACTCATTTTTATTGCTCCTCCTAAAAATATTGGATGTTTTGAGTTGTGACTGTTTTCGATTTAGGGTGCGATATGTAAAATGAAAAATTATTATTTTTGTTCTGATAAAGGCAGCCAAAAACATGATGAGGTACAAAAAAGCGTCTTAGAACACAAGCCAATATTATTATGGAGCTTCAGTGATAATCTTAATTATAAACTAGAGTTTGAATCAGCTTTGGAAGTGATTAATTTGTCATTTTGTCCATATGAGCCCAAATTGCTTTTAGGCGGTGCAAAAAACGGCCAAATTATTTTATGGGATTTGCAAAATCGGGTAGAGAAGCTTGACGTTGAAGAAATGTTGTCTCCAGCACAAATAAGTTATCGTGCTCAAATGACCGAATTTCTTAGTTGGTCTATTTTAATTAATGAAGATATATTAGTGCCACCGGCGACGATGTCTCGATTGGAAAATTCCCAAAAAGCAGCAATAACATCCATTCACTGGCTTGGCAGTAATTGTCATGTCAATATGTTTGGGAAAGTGTATACTGATCCTCAAAATTCCAAATATCGCTATTTTATGACAACTTCTTTGGATGGTACAATAACATTTTGGAATTTCGAGGGTAAGGCAGAGAAAAAAGCAAGTAGTAGCTTACGTCGCGATCTGCCGAAAGCTCTGACACAAAGTGAATCAGCATATAAGGGGAGAATATTTGTGCCTACCTTTACAGTGGCCTTTAATGAGCCAATCACTGCTATCATTGCCGATACCCCAGTCTTTAGGTGTAACGTGAAAGAAAAAGAAGCTACAGCAGCCAAAAACCCCTACAACTATGCTATTGAATTAAAGCCGATTAAATTGCCGGATGTTAGGCAATCGTGTATAGCAGCATCATTTTATGGACGCATAGAACGTTTAGTATGGCTGGGGTTATATGCCGATGCTGATGGTCGCGAAACTGTTCATAGTTCGGCAAATTTTGCTCGTGTTCATGATGGACCGGTCATCTCTATGAAAAGAAATCCTTTTTTGCACTGGCTTTTTGTTTCCATTGGTCGCACAGTATTTGCAGTTTGGAAGGAGGACTATAATTATTCGCCGATATTTTGGCGCAAACGTAAATGTGATTTAACGGCGGTGGCCTGGAGTGAGTCCCGGCCCTCAGTCTTATTTCTCACACGTATTGATGGCACTCTTGAGGCTTGGGATATATTGTGTAAGTTGCATGTATGAACATGTCATATTCCTAAGCTTATTTTAATCTTTGCTTTCAATATCAGCTCGCGATGATGATGCCATTTTAAATGACACCTTAGGTGGTGGCATTATAACCAACATTTGCGAACACAAAACTTCTCAACCAGAAAAGCTCCTAGGCATAGGCGATTACAACAGCAGTTTGCGTATGGTAAAATTGCCCAGAAGCCTTTATGTGGCTGCGAATCAAGAAGTGGAGGTCAGACAGAGTTTTAGACAATTAAACAAAACAAAAAAAAAAAAAAAGATTTATTTATTGTACTTTTAAGGAAATGGAAAATTATATTTTAGAGGAAGAATCTCGCAAGAAGCATATACAAGCCTGGGAACAGAAATACAATGAAAAGAATAAAGATTTCATAGAAGCTAAGCTACAAGCAGAACACGAAGCCCATATAGAAATGGAGCGCATTGAGAAGGAAGCTATATTAAAGGCAACACGAAAAGCTAAGGAGGAAGAAGATGCTAGGAGGTTTTTATTTTTTTTAAATATATTGAATTCACTAGTTAAACTATAAACTTGTTTAACTTAGAGCCGCTGAACCTGTGTCTCATGCCACGTACACAGAACGTATGAGAAAACAATGGAATGAGTTGAATCTTCATCGTCTACTGGGTATTCTAATGTCCCGCAAACGTGTCAATGAGCAACAATTAAATGAACAAACTGCTTTGGAAAAAGAACGTTTGGCTTATGAGATGGCAAAAAAGGAATCCCTTGCTGAGGTTCTTAAAAGAGTGGGTCTTGAAGTAGCATCAATACGCTCGCGTATTATGCCCCAAGAGCTACCAGATTTACACCGCGACGATTTGATAAAATCATCGGTGGCAAATATAATGCAAACTGTCGAATCCTATCAGTCTATCGCAGCCGAAGCCAACGATACGTTTAATGAGTTTGATAGTTTTAATACTATTGATTATGCGGAGTTCCTACAACGCGGACAGCAAAGGCGCAAGCATCTTAATAAATCGTTGGGTGGAAATACAGAACGTTGGTATTGGTATGAAACGATGATGGAAGAAAACTTAATCAATGACTGCGATTGGGGCTTGGAAATATTTGCTGAGCTTTTACAAAATACTGATGTGACATCGTCGCCACCATCGAATGTGAGTCTAGTTAAAAGTAGCAAAGAAGAAGAAGCCGACCAAGCAGACGCAGAAGGGGATTAATATGAACATTATTTTAGCCATTTATTTATGTATGTATATAAACACAATATTTATATAATGAAATTATTAAAAAACATTTGCGAGATTTAAATTAAGACAATTTTCTTTCGACATCAAAATTCTTATTCGTTATTCGGCCGGCATGTTTAACTTCAGGAAAAAATATTTTGGCATCAATTTGGAGTTCAGTCCAAAATATGCTCGAGCCACACAAAAGTAAAGTAAAATTCTACTGAATATCCAACTGCTCCTTTCGTTCACGAAAGGCCTAACTTTACTCCTCATGCATTCTTGCAACATTTTACTTCTATTAACCTCATTATGCATACCTATCATTCTCTAGCAAATTGTAATCGATTTTCTGCACGATTTTCACAGCTTGTAATGGCGCTTTTTACCTATAAGACCTGGATGCTTTGAGGCCTGCTTTTTAGTTCTTAAAGAGCAGTGTTTGACGCAATTTTCAACATATTTCTCTACCGTTTGGAGTTAAAGTGGTTTGAATTCTTCCTTCCCAATTCTTCCTGTAGTTTTCAGTATCACTTAAGTATTCGAGACTTCGCCCTTTTTCCCGTGCAATGGTCCGATATGGATAACCTTGCGAATGATAAACATCTATTTTGACCGTTTCCGCTATATTTAAAATACTTTTCTAGCCCATTTTTCACTAATTCAAATTTTGGAATTTTTGACCTTTTTTAATTAGATTTTTTTTTATTCTTTTATTTTTATCGCTATTTCGCTACTCCATTATCAGCAAGGCAAATCAATAACAAGTAAACTCACTGGCGAATTTAAAGTGATTCGGCTTTTTTGCCGATGTCAAACTCCCTATATAAAAAATGTAGGGGAAATGATAATTTTTTTATATGGAATTTGACTTCCAATAAGTTCAAAAAAATTACTCAGCTGGGCTGACTGTTTAGTCTACCTTGATAATCAGGAAATAAAATATTTTTTACAACTAAAATAACAAACTCCTAATAGGTCTGTTCCAGGTGCAAAACAAAACGGTGCAAAACGCACAAATTAGTTGAAAAGCGTTTCAGATAAAAATGTTTGTGCAAGTTTTACAGAAAACGAGAGTAAAATTCATTTCCTGTACAAAGTTGCAAGAACTTTTTCATTGGGCAAGTTCGGACTTGAATTAAATTAACAGGTGCTAATGATGCAAATGTTTTTTATGCATTTAAGCGTCTAAAATCACTAAAATAAAATTTATTTGAGAAAGTAAGCGGCATTAATATTTCAAGATGTTGAATTGTGGTATTTAGCATTCCAGAAATTTTGGACACATTTGCCACATTCAGAGAGTAATTTTCTTTTTTACTTTTAATAGTCCGGACTATTTTGTTATACATCTGGAACAAATATTTCTCACAGAAAATTCAAAACTGTTTTAACATTTACAAAAAAAAAAAAAAAATACAAATAATCTCATGAGCATTTAAAATAATTTAACATTTCCAAAAAAATAATTCAAAAATTCCGTCTTTTTCAACTGTTTCGAAATTCCTGGTGCGTACGTTAACGTCTTATATACCTTTGGCTCCAATACTTTACCTATATTTCGTTCCCTCCCAACTTTAGACTGATTAAATAATATATAAATGAACTGATTTTGAAAACGATTCTCACCTTATATACGAATATTCCTAATCTTTTCCTTATACTTTCTCTAAAATTCCGTATCACTTACAATGAGCAGTCTTTATATAAAATTGTTTGCTGGCTTCCGATAACAATCGATTACCAAATCATCACCTCGCTTTATTATCTAAATAAAAAAGTATGGAAGCCCATACAATCCTTGTAGATGCAATGGAAATATACGTTTTCAGCTTGTTTATCTCAATACCATTAACAATTTGAATAATATTGTAGGAGGGAGATATTACGAAATTTAATTTGGTGAGTTGGGATCCGACCAATAAGTTACTGACGGTGAATAACTTATGTGTCGGATCCCTACTCACCAAGTTATGTTTTGAATATCTCCCTTCCACAATATTATTGATTCCCGCTTCATAATTCTCTCGTTTTAAGGCCACCGTAGAGTTCCCTTTACCGGCTTTTAAAATAAGTATTTCTATCCCTAATTCTTTTCAAGAACCTTTCCGTTAATTAAACAGGAACTTATCTCTATCTGTTAATCTCATTTTATTTAAGTGACTGTCCATTCATTATTCACTAATGTTCATTAGAAAGTAATATTTTTCTTTCACTAATATTTTATTTTGTATAAATCCAATCCGACTGAGTAGTTGCCAAAACTTTAGGAGTGCAAAGTGGTTCGTTCTAATTATATGAACAGGACAATTTTTATTTTTTGCTGTCTTTGTTTTTTGGAAGAGGACCTTTCAAATACTGTCACTTTAATCTTTAATGTTGTTGCTCTCAGTTTTATAATCTCAGGAAAGTGCTCTTTTCGATTCCGATTCAAAAAGATTATGGCCTGCTAAGTAACAAAAATGATGTGAGCCTAATCAAATGAACAGGAGTGTATGTATGTATGTATGTATGTGTGTCTAACTTTCAGTTAGTTCAACTTGTCTAACGATGTAAGACGCCCTTAAGAGTTGTAGTAAAAATGAAAGAAAAATATCTGTGTAAGTGAAAAAATACATACTCGTACATACATCTGAAATCTCATAAAGTTTTGCTTATGAAGAAACAATTTTATTAATTTTGTAGCTTGTTGTAAAATAAAAACTAGTTTCTATAAAAATACAAGTAACTTGTTTTCCATTTGACGTAAATATTTAGAACGTGTTAAGCATTCTGAGGCTAATACTACCAGGAAATATTTCTTTCATCATATAAGAATGTAAGTAATTGAAAAATAAGCAAATACTTTCTAAGCCATTTGCATAAATGGCTAATAAATGAAACAAAAATTCTTATTACAAACGACTTTATTAATCGGAATAACGCATAAAAGCGCAGTGCTAAGAGAAACATAAAGAATTTTATTACTAAGGTAAATATTTTGT
This sequence comes from Phania funesta, assembly GCA_963932375.1. Taxonomy (NCBI): domain Eukaryota; kingdom Metazoa; phylum Arthropoda; class Insecta; order Diptera; family Tachinidae; genus Phania; species Phania funesta. The sequence continues at coordinate 64,426,608 of OZ010655.1, forward strand.
CAGATTCAGACCAAGAAACGATAACCCTGGCTGATATCGCAGTACATAGAAATCAAGTGGTGCAGCGAAGGGGCCAACAGGCACCGGGCGCTACAATTACATATGTACTCGTATGTAAGTAGTTCAATTGAATCCAGCAGAATTCCAGCTTAAAACTCGTTAAAATACAAGTATATACATATGTATGTATGTATGTCTATAAAGACATGCGCTACTCAGTTTGATGTCAAACAAATTCATATATGTAAGTATGTACATACATACATATGTACTAAGTATCTACGTGTCTTAGTATTTACTACAAAAATAACTAAAATTAAATTTAAAATTAAAATATTACAAGAGACTCCGTGATGAGGAGGAGTGTTCACGGTTACCAGTCGATGGTCTAAAATCACTATAGTCAAAGGTAAAGTCTAGGGATAGTGTGAGACTCAACTGAAAGTAAGGTAATCGCAATTACAAATTGGTTGCCTGAAATCAATTCGAGGAGCGAAGGGGGTCGAAAAGGGTCCCAAAAAGTAAGTGGTCTGCTTCGAAATTCCCCCCGTACATTAAAACAAATGTTTAAATAGATGATGTAGCTAAAGTTGTTTGTATATTTTTACTTAAGGAATTTTTGATCTTTGGTGGATTGTCACCTGATTTTTCATAAATTTCGGGTTCTGGTAATAAGATTTCAATTAGTTGGTGATTGTTTAATTATTTATTCGGCGTTGAGGTCAGTATAAAATGAAACCATTAGCTAAATAATAAACCTATTACTTTTGTTTTACATAGGTATTGTTTATCACTTCCCAATATTTCGTTCAATTTTGTTGATCATCTTCAGGAAATCCTAAAATTATATTAACGAAACACATGCTTAGGTTTGTTGCACTGTTGTCCCCCAACTGAAAATCATTGTAATCCTGAATTTATGTTTATTTATTGTATGTCTGTATCTCTGCGCATAGTTCTCTGTATCACTCTTGTTATTTAACCTCTTGTGAAATGATAATTCAATAATATGATAACAGCTTCAATGTTTATCTCTTTTTGGCAGTTCTCCTCTCTTGTCAATATTTTAATATCTTCAAAGTTCGGTTTATGACCTGTTTGACTACAGTGGGCTGCAAGTGCAGTTTTTTGTGTGTTACGTTTATTACCACAACTAACGTTAATTTGTAGGGTTCGTTTAATTGCAAATATTAAAATACACAGTCCTTAATGATTTTATCAGTATACAAGTTTATTCGGCAATTAAGACTCTATTTACAACTCTTCAGTACTAATATACACACAGATATTCACTCATTGAAATCTTAAAGTCAACTATGCCTTCTGCGGTGGACGGCGCCTTTATATACAGATCACGGCCGCTTCTTGAAATGTCCCAAACATACGTGAAATTGCGCATCATTTATTTCATTTGCTGGCTTAGTAGTCTTGTATATGTGTTTGTGTGGGTGTATCTTTTGTTTACTATTTCTTTCTGTAGAAGTTGTTTTTATTTCTACATTGAATCGGGGTTCGGGGAATTTCTGCTATGCAATTGTTTTTGCTTTATGTTTATAACATTGCGTATTTGTAGAATGTGTCGTTTCACACATCTTCGATTATTACTTCGTAACAATATTATTTTTTGATGTTGAAATTTGTTGCTGAATTTAAAATTTAATTTTGTAAATTTTCTACTGTTTAACTTTTTGTTGGCAAAAGATCCAGTTTTTTTAAATAAAATTGTTGGTGTAATTTTGGCTCTTTTTAAAAAATTTTTTGTTTTTGTTCGTGATAAAACTCTAAAAATTGGTGAAGTTCTGTCTTCGGGTAATTTTTCCCAATATTTATTGATTAATTTTATTTATTTTTTGACAATGAAATAATCCTTTTGATAATTCCATTTTTTTATTTCCTGTATTTGTGGTGATCTATTTCGATTTAATTTTTTTTATAAATTTCTGATTTGTTGCGTAATTTGTCATTTCATATGATTTTCTAGTAACATTATACGTACTCTGGTCAAATTTCGAAGTTCTTTATATAATTTTTCTTTTATGGTGTTTAAATTTAGACTTTTTAGTGAAATTAAATTTTGTGGAAAATTTTTTTAATTCCGCATTTTTTTTTTTTGGCGAAATTACACATTATTTTAATATTTCGGTAAAATGCCAATTTCCGCAGGAATTCGGCTTTGTGGTTAATTTTGTTAAATTGATTGGTTTCTTATACTTTTTTAATACGATTAAATATTTAGGTCTAGCGTGCTCGGAAAATAATTGTAATAATTGAACATGTTCGGGGTTGTTAATTTCAAATAGCAAACAAACTATAGTATGCTAAATGCTAATAAACTATAGTATGCTAAATGCAAATCTGGCAATTAAAAATTGTCTTACATGAAGTTTCTGACATATAGTAATTTATTCTATTTCTTGTACTTTTCACTTAATTTTTCGCGACTGGGCCTTCAAATCATAAAAGTCCCTTTTCAGTTTTTGTTTTCTATCACTTACGTATTATTTTAATGGGTCCTAAATAGAGCATATACAATAGCTTATTTCACAATTAGTCGGATTTCGATTAACAAAACCCCGAAGGATACAACATAAAATTACAGTTTCAGGGAAATTTAGTAATTAATGGGGAACAAAAATTTTTTTGCAAAACTAAAAAACTTTTGCTCTTCCAAAATTTACAAAAAAATTAAAAACATTGAAAATAATCGGGTTTAACAAATTTCGCTACGTCTTTGTCAACCATCATCAGGAAATAAAATATTAAGAAAAAAGATTTAAGAGCTTATAGTTTGGTTAATTAATTGATAAAATTTATTCTTATTTACAATTAAAGAATTTTGATCTTAGCATTCGCTAAAGTGCTGTTTTGCTGATTTTTGCTAGTCTAAGTTGTATTAAAAAATATTTCACAGCCAAATTTACACTCACGGAGGCTTTTGCTGATATAGCTAAGCTTTCTTGTAAAAAAGTCTGATGATTCTACGCAGTATTTAACCTCTATTACCCACTGTGTGTAGAGCAGATGTATAAACAAAACGCCCGTGCCGTAACAGGTCTACAAACTTTCGAACTTGCAATTGTAATGTTGAAGATGCACCACACGTTCTGAAAGATCTCTTGCAGCTAATGTAGTAGGCATCAGCCAACTTATTAAATGAATCGAATTTTATAAAGAGACAGTTCGTAACTGATTTAAATCTTTATTCACTGCAAGAATATTGTCTTACAATTTCGCAATAAAAAACAAACAAAAAACTTTTTAAACAACATACTAAAATTCAGCTAGATGTCTGGCTATAATGGAACAGTTCCTTTAACTTCTGGCGCTCTTTTGCTCTGATGTTACTAGTCTTTTAATACCTTAAGCCAGATACAACAATAATTAGTTTAATTAATTATGTGCAATATAATATGAGGAGTAAAATAAAAAATAAATAAACATATGTACATATGTTTTTCGCATCCTAAATCAGAGACAGTCAGCTTGCCTTCCCCGCAAGCTGCACGCCACCTTCAACCGACAAACACGAGTAGCATGGCCCTTGTTGCAGCAGCCAAACGCTTAATGTAAGCAGTCCCATTTTTTTAATCAAGAGTCAAAGAATTGAAGTCTTCTCTACAGGTTTCTCAAACAATTAAAATTATTGGGGCTAAAACGAACTGTAAGGTCATTATAACAAAAGCATTGTAAGAAGGATACTATCTTGTTGTTGTTTTTGTGGTATTTTTTTTGTATTAAGGTGCATATTTATTATAACAAAAGCATTGTAAGAAGGATACTATCTTGTTGTTGTTTTTGTGGTATTTTTTTTGTATTAAGGTGCATATTTGAAAAAAAAGTATACGAAAAATTCGACATTGTTCAGCAAGTAAAAACTTTAGTTGTGAAAGCTTGTTTATGAACCTGTTAATGTAAGTTGATTTGAGCAGGACCTCATTAAATGGGGTATCGGTGTTTTTTTATTTCGCAAACAAGGTATTAAAATAAATATTAACGAGCCAAGGAAGATCCACACAAAATACAAGTATTTAAGATTTAAAAATGTATCAATATTTTTGATTCCATGTGTGTGCATTACACACATGCAAACAGCCATAAAAACACAGTTATGTATTCACACATACATATATATATATATATAAATTTGTAAGATGTGTTATTGCTTGTCGTCGTCGTGTTTCGGTTGCCAAACTAGATTACTAGAGTTGTAAACCTTGAAAATTATTAACAATATCAGGTAATTTTGTAAAAATTATTGTTTTTGTTTGTTTCTGACTTTGTATGGGGAAATAGTCGTCAATTTAAAATGTTCACATATAATGAATGGTGTCTGATGTTGTGGCTTCCATTGCTGGCGTCGACATTCACACATATGCGTCGAGTGTTTTCCTGAATTTTTTCAATGTGTGTTGAAAATTGAAGAACAGAGTTGTTAATGAATGTAAACTTACGAGGGTTCGGAGTTTTTCACTTTTAACCGTCGAGTTTTTCATGTGCAAAATAGATAGAAAAATAATACAAAATTACCTGCTTTCCCATCAAGTGCTCGTGCTCATGCAGAGAGGAAAAATTCCTTTAGGGAAAAGTACTTTTTCCCCCGCTTGGTAAAAAACGGTATTCTTAGGCAAATTAAATTCAAAAATATAATAAAAAAAAACGTACCACAAAAAGTATGTTACACCACATACAGACCTTGATAGGGTGTTTAAAGTATTTAAATCCCCTCCAGGAGGGTGTGGTGTGGGGGTAATATCTGTATATACTATACTATAACGTTAGGATAAACACGGTAGGTTCTAAGATGATTTTGGGTCTGGGATCCGGCGTGTACTATGACGAAGAGATAGGTATCTAATATTGCCTCCCGGATGGATGCAGTGTATTTCAATTTGAAATCTTTGCTATCGATGAGACACATAGTAGACTACTGATATGTAACAGGAATATGAGTATTTTCATTGACAATCAGGAGGCATTTCTGTTACTTAAGTCGTACACCACTACGTCTCTGTTAGTCAAGAAAGAGTTGGCAACGCTAGTTTGGGTCCCTGGTCATAGGGATTACTTTGGTAATGAACGTTTAGATAGCTCGTCTAACCTGGGATGTGATTTAAACATCTGCAATGTGGTGTCAATCATAATTCGACGCGTAGTATCTTTGGACACTCTATTAGGCAACTGATGAACCTTAATTGGAACAAATTATCGAGATTGCTGTCAATATTAACGAGTTACTGGGTGCTAGGAGATTATGCCAGTCGACTTAGACACTCCTTCAATGACCACTGTCGTAGGTGTAAGGATAGAGAAAAAGTGGAGACAAATTTTCACCTTCTCTGTGAATACAGAATGTTGATGACAATTATCATGTAAATAAATATTAAAATAAATTGTTTTACTGTTTCAAACAGCTACACGATTTGCTGACAACACTACACACAAAAATGTTCGTAAGTTACTGACATAGCTTAAGATATACGTGGGTATAACTGCATACAAATAAAGGAATTATGGACAATTTTAAATAAATTAAATGGATAAATACAAATATAAAAAGCAAATGCGTATAGCTATTCAGGAGTATGACAGAGAATAGAGTATGAGTATGCGCACAGTTACTAAAAATTACAGATGAGTACTTACAGCACTCATATATTTAAGGTACCGTTGTAGTTCTCTGATTCGAATACAACTTTCCTCCCTTACAAAAATAAGTCGTGCATACATCTTCGAGAAATGCATTGACGATTTTGAAAATGTGAAATACTCGCTTACATTTGAAACATCCTTCATCTTTCATTACATTTATTTTCACATGTTAAAGCAAATCAAAAAATTAAATTAAATTAAATGAAAAAAAGGAAAGTTCTGCAATAATTGGTTTAATTATTGCTCTCGAATAGGTAAAGCAATAGTGTATTACTACAATATGCAGACTAAGTTTGAGTTCGGCTGGAGGGCGGAGGTGGTAAAGAATTCACGAACTGTATAATCGGGAAGGATCTTCTTGTGAGAAGGATATATCAAATATAAGCCCGGAATTCTTTAAAGACAGCTTTCGCGTACAAGAGATAACAACCTTATAAATGAAAGTTGCAAATCGACCAGATTGAGCGCCGTCCGCAACAAGACGATTGTAATATATCTTCTGATTTTTCCAAACCTTTTATAGTTTCTTTGCAGAGTTTGTTTTATCTCAAATTTATAAAAAAAAAAAAAAATAACAAAGTAAATTTGCAACAGAAACCACCTTCTTGCGGCTTATCTGCTATTTCCTGGAAAATATCTGAATTTTTTTCGCCCCCAAATTCGTCGATATTTTTCACCAGCAGCATATTTTTTACAGCAGACCATACAATACGCATACGAATTTTTTTATTTTAAAATTATTTAAATTAAAATTTACTTACATTATATTTTGTGACATTTCGACTTTTTTTTATAATTTACAGTGATTTTTCTAGTGATGACACTGAAATGATCGAAAGATGTTGGGTGAAACGAAATGAGAGGGGAACGGTCGACTTCCTAAACGCAAAATGCAGTGCATAATTTAAAAAAATGCGTATGCAATGCTAAACATGACTTAAGAGCAAACTTGCGTTGCAGAGACTTTTTTTGCATTTTATCGGCATTTAGGAACGTCGCTATGCAACTCATACATAAAACAAATGTCAAAAACATATGGTATAAAATTGAATAAATTTTTTTTGGAAAAATGGAGGTAAAACAAAATTATTTATCTATTTTGTTGGCAAGTGCTGAGGAATCATCTCAGACTAAATCTTAAAAAAATATTGATTTGCTAAAGAAACTTATTAAAAAGGAAAAAAAAGAAGAGACAACTTTTATTAAGGACAATAAAAATCCCGAGATGAAAAGTGATCAAAAATAAAAATCATGGGTCCACTTTTTGTCTCTGCAATATAAAATGTTTAATTATTTAAATTATTAGTCTGTGATTTAAATAAACTCTATCAACTATAAATAGTTTATTAAAAATAAACAAGAAAATACTTACTTAGCGAATGCAGCTTAAATGTTTACATACAAAATAAAAATGATGCGCGATTTTGACAGCTGATACTTATTAAAATGAGTTGCCGAACGATTAGGAACATTGGACGTTGCCAGAAAGTGTAAATATGCGTTTACGAAGTGTATGCATTGTAAATATGCATTGCAACTTGCGTTTAGGAAGTCGGCCAACATCTTACAATGATGTTGAACACTCAGCTGCGTACGGAAGATGTTAACAACTTGGTGAGTTGATGAAACAAGTGCAAACATGCTATTAGCGTTATTTTCAGTTTATACAAAAATTTTCACGAATTTTTGAACTTGATTTATTTTTAAACCAAAAAACTACGAGTACTTACTTATACGTTCGACTACTCGGGATCAATTGAAAAATTGTGCCAGTATATAAAGTCAAAAATATATCTTAAAAACTGTTTAAAAATAACGAATTTTTAATGCAGATTTTTAAGGCTTAAAATGATTTTTTTTAAATTTGTTTTCTTACAAAATAATAAATTTTCCATTTCTGCTCAAAATAAATATTCTAAGAATATTTTCTTGTAGCAAAATTTAAAAATTAAACAATTATTTCTATCACGTACTTAATTCTATAAATAAAAATGTTCAACCTTATTTCATATCATACTTGTATATTTAATGGGGAGAAAAAAATGTAAGTAGGTTCTTTAAAATTGCACTTTTTATAATGAATAATTTTCTGTTGCCTTTTACCATGAATCATCAATTTAGTGTTGGTGTGGATCTACAAAATAATTTTAACTTCGAAGACATTAAATGATTCATTCTTTCGATTAAAATTAAGCGTTTGTTTTTGCTCCAATCACTGATCCTTTTCAGGTGCCCTTACCATACGGCGCACTGCGGCGTTGGCTTTAGTTTTAATTTTAGAAGTTTTTAAGATTGAAATATTATTTCTTTTCTGGTTTTTAAAAACCAAAAATAATAAAATTTTAATAGTGTTAAGGAATTCGAATTAAGCCTTGTTCAAATAAACGAACACGTTTTTATTGTCAATTGGAAAGGCAGTCTGAACAAGGTGGGCTATTTTTAACTGCAAACGGCTTCAAAAATAAAGCTAAGACTTCTTTGTTCAGACCAGCTCACTTTAACCACTCACACAACCGCGAAACGAAATTATACAAAGAAAATAAATATCGAAGTAAATAAAAATCCAATATGTAGTACAAAAACATTTTGTAATTTAATTTTGTAATGCAATACACACTTTTAGATTAAAATAAAACAATAATCTATCATTCATGTAAAATCTAAATTGTATTCAAATCAAAGTGAAAGAGAAATAAAGAAAGAAACAAAGCTTTCATTGGTCTAATAATGGATTAAATCATTTTCGTTTTATTGTAAGAAATGAACACGATTAAGAAACATTTGAACCTAATTGCCAGGTTTGAGGCATGAACATACAACAATACGAGTATTAAATGAAAGACACATTTACACAAACTCATAAAAAGAATTCATAACAATGTGTTACGAGATAGTTTTTTAAAAGAGTTTTAACAGAAATCTAAGATCGTGAATTAACAAACTGGCAACAAGACAACAACGTACACTCCTAAAATTGAAAAAGCAAAAAAAAAAAAACATAAAAACCAAAAAGCACTTAATAATAAAGGATTTCGACTTATTTACGTGCTTTTCATAAAATATTTAAAGCATTTGTGAATAATTTACATACTTACAACTTCTTTCCACTTTGACTCCAAACGTGTAAACAAACTTAAAGTTGAAGTGAAGTGTGCAATTGGAACAGTGGGCAAGCTGACGACAATTTTTATTGATATTTAAGAAAATTTTAAAATTCTTAAATTGCAAAATCATATACCGGAGTTCATATTAAATTTTATATAAATATTCACAACTCTTTGTTGCACGTCTTTGTCCAACTGATATTTGGGTGTTTAAACGAATAATAATTTAAACCTACCTCGTATATGGTCTGATCGAAAAATAACCGTTATTTTCAATTTTTTCAAAAAGCATTTATTTTTTATCAATAACTATTTTGTTTCCTTCCAAGTAATCCCCCTCAGATATAATACACGTATGACAGCGTTTTTTCCAATCGTCGAAACACACCTGAAACGCGCTTTTTGGTATCTCCAGCAGCTTCTGTTTCGATTTTTCTTTTTTTATCCTCAATCGTAGCAAAACGCTTTCCTTTCATCAGTGTCTTCAGTTTTGGGAACAGGAAAAAGTCAGCGGGGGCCAAGTCAGGTGAATACGGTGGTTGAGGCATGATAACGGTTTTGTTTTTGGCCAAAAACTCACGCACAAGCATCGATGTGTGAGCTGGTGCGTTATCATGGTGCAAAATCCATGATTGTTTTTCCACAATACTGTGCGTTTCTGATGAATTGCTCGCGCCAACGGTGCATAATTTTAAGGTAGTATTCCTTATTGACCGTACGACCTTGTGGCAAGAACTCATGATGCACCACGACATTGCAGTCGAAGAAAACAGTGAGCAAAACCTTCACATTTGACCGAACTTGACGTGCTTTTCTTGCTTTTTTAGGTTTTGGCTCTTCTGGAAAATTTCATTGGGATGATTGGGCTTTGGTTTCAATGTCATAGCCATACACCCATGATTCGTCACCAGTTATGAACTTTCTGAGGAAATCTAGATCATCGTTGACGATGTTCAACAGCTCCTGAGCGATGTCCATGCGACGTTGTTTTTGCTCAAAATTTAGCAATTTTTAAACGTTTCATGCCTAAAACATCCGTAAAACTTGCTTGGCATGAGCCGAACGATATGCCAACATCGTCAGCAACCTCTCTGATAGTGATTCGACGATTATCCAAAATCATTTTCTTCATTGCTTCAATGTTTTCGGTTGTTGACGTGCTCGGGCTACCAGAACGAGTATCGTCATTGAAATCTTCTCGGCCTTCCTTTAACCGGTTATTCCACTATTGAACTTGTGTTCTGCTCATAGTAAACTCGACAAACGACACAGTCAAAATTTCAAATGTCCTTGCGCATTTAATTTAATTTTTTACACAAAACTTAATACAGTTTCTTTGGTCCATTTTTTCGAATAGTAAAAATCGAAGAGCACACCAAAACACGACTAATCTTTTTATCTGTCAAAACAAACTGTCCGGTTCTTAAATTATTCGAAAACCGGTTTTTATATACTTTCAAGGTTTCTTAATTTTATCATTCCTAACAGAAAGAATATATAAAAAACAAACTTGTTAGGCCTGTAATTTTTATTGTAAGTGTCTTATGCGACCTTAAATATTGCTTAAACTTTTTTTTATTAAGGACAGGTTCAACATAATGGGAGCTTGAATATTTAGCCATAATTAAAGCAAAATTAAAACTAAATATTAAAAGCATATGCGAACAAAAAAACTTAACAAAGCTTTATAAGCCATTGTTGAGCAAAACTGTATTAAAAATTAATATTATGGAAGAACTTTATTGTAGGTTTAAAGTAGGTGGAAATTTTTATTTGTTTAAAAAAATGTTTAGGAAGCAATAGTTTTTCCGAAACTAACAAGATTATCCATATTGCCTCTATCTATTGTTCCAATTTTCACATCTTTATATTGTAAAGCCGTTTTTTTTTCATTTTATAATTTTAAGTTGACTTTTATTTTTTTATTAAAAAATTCATAATAAATCATTGTAAATATAAAAGTAATTTCAGTGACTTGCATTATAATCAAAACGAACAAAAATGGAACTTTATTTGAATACGGTTTTCAACCCTTCCAAAAGCAAACTGTGTGAATTCGAGTTTATTATTTTTAATTAACCTTTTTTATTAAATTTTATTAAGAAATAAAATATAGATTCGAATGCCCGGATAATCTGGGACATTTTTTTGTATCATTATTTTAGGATGGTATTGCGATTATAAATTCACTAAAGCATAAATTAGTTAAAGCACTTTTTTGAGTATTTTTTCTTAACAAAGGTTTGATAAGTTTAAGCGTTTTTGTTAACTAAAACTAAAATTTAATATTGTTTTACTCACGGCCGTAAATCATTATCTAAATCTTATTTGGGAACTTAAATTATAATTAATATAATTTAAACGCGTTATTTTCCCAAGCAGCAAGGCAACAACAAATTCGCAGAAATTATTGCTAGGAGATGAGCAAAGCCAAGCTCATCAGAAAATCTTTACCCACATTTTTAGAAAAACCACAAATATCTCATCTTACGCTTGTAGTGTCATAAACCAAATGAGAATTGTTTAAGAAACCCAGCACACGATATTACTGTTTTAAGTCGTTGGTTTAAAAAAATATATCAATGCAATATCAGTTAATGTTGTTTAGCATTTAATTTTTCATTAAGTTTTTATTCCAAATAAAATTTACAAAAGCCCAGTTCAGCCCAGCGCATGTCTTTTTGTTGATATTGATCAATAATTTCACATTTGCAAACTCTGTGCTTATTTTGCAGAATTTGTTATTTTTATAACATTTTTTCAATCTTATTTCAATATTCAATTTTCAACATACCACCCGTACACACACGTACATATACTGTGTACGGGTTTGTACTTGTGCATAAATAATATTTTTATATTATCTCACTTCACTTCTTTGTCTCTTAACACAAATGTCTTGTATTAAACCAGGCTCAAGCTCAAACGTCAACAATATCTGCAGCAGCAGCAGAGAAGAAAAAATAAATAAAATATCGAAACGACAGTTGTAAAAGAAAAATAAAAAAAACAATTAATGGCTGCGATAGCTGCAGAGAAAATAATTAAACCCGGTATTTGAACAACAGCGAGTCATCATCAGGCCACAACAGCAAACAGTCAGCAACAGCAGTGGCCCAGCTCACGAAATTTAGTCTTCAAAAGTAGGAGTTTTTTCCGTTTGGCCGATAGTTTAAGTTTAACTGCCACTCAGTTTAGTCGCTTAAACTGAAAATCCAATACTCCTCCTCTACTACGACGCATAAGTGTAAAAATTAATTTTAAGGATTTATTTAATTCAAAACAAATCAAAATAAAATGAGGCAGTTTATAGTGTGTGCCATTGTTGTTGCTGTGTGTATTTCCAGCGCAAGTGAGTGTTACAAATATTTTATACTAAATAAAACTAAAGTGAACTTAAAGAAGAAAACAATGAATTTTTGATTATAAACAAGAAATCATTATCAACTGGAGATCACTTAAAATTTAACCATTGATATTGAGTTGAGGAAAAAAGTTTGAAATTGGCTGGAAATGATTTTTTAATGTCAGGATTTTTAGTAATTTAAATGTTTTCTCTGAATTAAACTGGATTAAATAGTAACATTTTGGTTTCAAATTAATTATATTAAAGTAGAAAAATTATATTCGTCATACGTTGCCGTAATATTCGTTATTTCTCGAGTGTTGGATGAAACGTTTTTTTTATTCCCTGCATTTTGTGGCTCTTATTGTGTCTAAAAACAAACAAGAAGGCAGAGTTCAAATTTTTTTTAAATAAATTTGGCAAAAGCATTTGGTCAAAAACAAAAGAGGAATAATAGTTTATATTAAAAAAAATATAAAAATTACAAAAAATGGTTTGTTATTGAGTTAGAAGCTCAGGAAGAAAATTACAGCATTCATTTCATTAAAATTCTATGAAAATTTGAATCGATTTCGAATGCCGTAATTAGCTCCCAGTAATTGTAAAAAAAATTGTTTTTGTTGCTTAACTAGTGGCAATCGGCTGTTCTTCGGTACTCCCTTCATACTGCCTGCTGTAAGTCTGCCCATATTTTGTTGAACAGCGGATATTGTTAAAGAAATAAAATTAAAATTACTTACAGAATGTGTAAAGCCTGTCACCATTCTACTTTCCAGATATTCGATGCCAATAGTTGCTACGTATGAGAGTTACCACGCCACGCCCACTGACCAAATTTCGTCTATTATAACTTCGAGTATTCTAGATATTAGAGTCTTCTAGATATACAAATAGTTACTTTTTATGGGAGGCTCTACGTCGAGTCTATTTTAGGCTCGTCTCGTAGCATCTCTAACGAAGTTTAGAGACTTTCACTGCTACAGTTCGATAAATATTAAACCAAAATAAATAAACAGTAATAAATATATTATACAAAATTGACCTTGAGTAGAGTCGTGCAATTTGGAACTGTATAAATTTTTGGCTAAAAACTTGTCGCGTGGCTTTTTATATTTTTCAATAAAACCATAAATTGGTATTTCAATTTTAATAAACAGATATGGCTAAAATAATAAGTACAGCAGGAGTATGTTTCATCTTTTTCGATAAGTCCAAAAATATTTTTATTTTGAACATTAGAGAAAACCTTCTATGCTTCATTTTTGTAACATATTTTAAGCATAAAAAAACTGGCAAAATAGTAAGTACATTCTATACATCGTGAAATGAAACGTTTAAGTTCAATATTATTTTGTTTTATTGCTATATTATTTTGGCATATTGATAATAAGTTTCCGATAGGCTCGTTACGGTCGTAATGCGTAATCGTTGCGAGCAGATATGATATTTCTTGTATCGGTAAAATAAGCCTAGATTTTGGCAAAATGTATATTTAGCTGCAAAAGCAAAATGAAGAACGTAGTTGATTTTGGAAAATTGTACATTTTTAATTCTTATTCTAACCGCGACGGACGAGAATTAGCCATCAAGAACATGCGAATTGAATTCGCAAACCTACATATCTCTGCCAATAATCCGCAATCGACCGATATCCCCAAAATTAACATAATCCAGGCCACCGTTGAAATTTATTTTTCTCAGAGGAGGAGAGTTGAACGATATTAAGTTCCACTCATAATGAGATACACATGGTGATTTCACACACACAACTTGTTTCAGTTCATTTCAACATCAACCATTCTTTAATGGAAACCGAGCAGATAGAATAATATTTAGTAAAAATAAATGCATAAAAACAAAACCAAAAAAGAATAATAAATAAATATCTCTTTGAACTCTTTCTTGGACGATTTTGGAATGGGTAAAGTCAGATGAGTTCGCATCACCGACATGATAATGTTAAAGTTAATGTAATGATATGTTTTGTATTACATTAAATTAGTTCTATTAAATGATCTTTTATCATACCCAATATGCTGTAGTATATCTTTAGCTTAACGTCTGACGTACTGCATTGTATTGCCGCGCGTGAAGGGCCCTTGCCTTGCAGTCAATTAATCTTGTTGTGCAAGTGGACGATAGATAGATGTAAAAGCCAGATTAATGCCAAATGATTTTTATTTATAAGTGATGAAATTTTAATTTAACAAATTTTGGTAAAATTGAAACGGTTTAAGTGTCTAAATCAATTTTTACAACATTTGACGTTACGCGGTACGTTTTCAATTTATTACTTCGCTGGTTTTGCTTTTATATAAAGAGATATTTTAAGTACGTGTTTTTAGCTCTCTCTCTCTCTCTCTTTCCTTGCATTATAAACTTCAAACTTAACTTGGAGTGATTTTAAGGTTTTGGTCGATTCTCTCAAAGTAAAGAATGCCTCTAAATTTCTTAATGGGTTACAAGTATCAATTGTTTTTTTCATTAATAAAGGTTTTACCAAAGGGAAATTTTGGAAATTATCTGTTTCGTTCAAAATTACTCCGACACAAGCGAAATTATGAGAATCTCTAACCAAGAATGTACAAAACCTCAAGATAGGAGGAAATATTTTGAAGATCTTAAGGGATTTCCTTATAGCTATAAAGTTGTAAGCCATGCCCAGGTGCAAATAGGTAGATTTTGTCCGAACAATAGATTTGCTTTGTTTTACAGTATTGGTCTGTCCGGAAAATCCATCCATCCCGTTAATGAGAAGTCCAACAAAAGTCACAATATGAAATATTCAATACCTTTACTTGTGATCTGTCGATCGTGAGTTGGCGTTTTATCTCATTAGATTGCCAGCAAGTAGCCTCGATATTCGGTATAAAATACAACTACTATCAAAAAATTACGAAGGTCACAGTTTGATTTTTACTTAATTGACGTAAGCGAATATATTAAAATTTAAAGACATATTTTTAACGTTAAAATTTTAAAATTTTCAGCTGCTGTCGCAACCAGTTATTTTAAAATAACTTAAACTCTTTTCTTAATCACTTTGCTATCAAATCGAAATAAAAGAAAAAAATTCCCATTGTTGAACTTGAAATTTACGAATACCAAAGCCACATAAAGAAATTTATGCTAATTAAATTGGCATTGGCCTCAAATATGTTAGAATATTAAAAGCAAAGACTTAATTCCTCATACAAAGCTAATAGCCGAGCCCATTGTTTAAGAAAACCAACAACAGAAACTTGGAGAGACAATCTCTAATTAAGGTTAATTATGTTAATTAAAAATTAAAATAAGTAAAAGTTTTATTTCAAATATATTTAATTACACTTTTTTTTAAATGCTGCAATACATAAATAGTTGCATACCGGTCTTCGTTGTTGAGCTCTATGTTGCTCGTTTGTGGTTTTTCTTTTGCCATTTAACTTAAATATCATAGTTCAGCCAACATTCGAACACGTTAAAATTTTAACATATGAAACTGGTTGCAGTAGTGAGCGACAAGAAAACGTCTGTCTCTGACTTGTCTGTCTGGCTTTTTCTCTGTCTCATGATATTAACTTGTTGTATCTTTCTTATAAATTTTAAGAAAATTGAACAACAGAAAACTTGTCTGGTGCGAATATAATGTGCATATTTGCTTAATGTGTCTTTAGTTGCATTGTTGTATTTATTTCTGGTTTAAGCTTTTTAGCATTTCAAATTGTCATATTATGCAATTAATGCAATTTCATTGTTGGCTAATGAAACCCACCTTTAAAGTTCAACACCTAAAATAAATAATAAAGAACTAAACAATTAAATATGAATTGTGTACCTATTATATTTTGCATTAATTTGTAACCAACTAAATCCACTATTTATTAGTCACTGACTGTATAAATTAAGGTTTGGCCGCGATTCGTGTTAAAGCGTATAATTTACTTTATTTCTTCACATTTTTCCAGCGCAATTATTATTTCTTTTTTCTTTCCGGGACTTTTTTTTATGGTTAAAAGAGAGTGAGCGTGAAGTGGTGTTGAAAAAATTCAACGAATGAGGTTATTGTACCGTTATATAGAGTTAAATGTAATGAAAGTGAAAGAAAAAAAAAATCCTACATTTACATATGTTATTTACCTGGTACAGTGGATGATAAAAAAAGTGCTTTATATTTTTCGTAATACAGTAGAGTTCCGTTAATTCGTAATCGCAATGGATTAGCAATTTTTTTCGAATTATAGGAGTTTTACAAATAAGGAGGTGAAAATAAAAATAAAACGAAATAACGGGGTTTTTTAATTTATATACTACAACTTATTGCAACACTGATAAAGCTTTGTGCCTTTGTCCCTTTTTTTACATAGTAAGGTAACTAAGAAAGTGGCCCTGCAAAACAATACAAAAAGTTAACGGTAAAAGCAAGGTATAGTTATTTTACAAGTACTAGGTAATAGTCATCCCAGCTGATTATTTGTTACTTTTTCAAAATTTTGTATATTTCCTTTCTGCGGCATTTTTAAAATTAAAAACGATGCTTCTCAGCTGGGGTATATCTCGCCACTCCAGGAGGTTCTGTCACAGAATATTTCTATTTCTGGACCCTTGATGAAGGAAACACGTTCTTCGTTACTTAAATGCTCTTTATTTACCGTCGCTTATAGTCCTATACTATGCTAGGTACAACACAGCCACTCTCTTGACGTAATTGGCCACCACTAACTTCACGGAGCCTTACTTGCTCGCCACTAGATGACAGAGAGCTTAACTGAGCCGCTGGTACGCCACGGTACAGTTTCGAAACCGTTGACAGAAACACGCTCTCTTACAGTGAGTATATTGCTTCTAGGCAACACCACGGAGGCAATATCTCACTCAGCGCTGACAGTATTGGGGGGTGAACCGGTGGACGCCACCTGCACACTACCACACCTTACAGCGATGTCAGAAAAACTTTCTGCCGACGCACCACCGCGATGTAGCGGTTGCTTAAGAAAGGTGGATGGTCTCTGGGCAACACCACGGGGACCCTACAGCTCTCTTAACGTTAGCTAAAGCTCTCTTTAACGACGGCTCATGTATTGAGTCTAGGTCGCCACGGACACAATACCTCAACGCAGTTAGACGAGATGGGCTCTTACGTGACACAGATGTAGGTATGGCACCTGGGCAACACCTCGGGTACCCTACCTTTATCTGGAATAGAGAATTTGAATAATAAGAAAAAAGGGTAGACGCCACCAAATTTCTTATCTTCCAAATTTCCACTAAATCTTGGTAATAACTTTCTAAAGGGTAGACGCCACCAATAGTAAGCTCTTACCTCGATCACAGCCCAGCGCATACGATATACATACCGACAGGGTGTTTTGATGTAGATTTTTGGAACGAATTTCCGCCATCTCTTGTCAAGTTTGGTTTGGTTTTGTCTTCAAACCAAACTTGACAAGGGATGACGGAAATTCGTTTCAAAAATCTATAATATAAAAATCGTAAAATTTTAAAATTGTGTAAAATAAAAAAGATCTATAAAAACAACAATTTTGCAAAAGTTAATACAAAGATTTTTATTTTTGTAAAGATTGTGTGTGTGTGGAATATAAAAAAAAAATTAATCAATATTAATTCTAAGCAAATTAGTATTGACAATTCAGTAGCACTACACAAACAAAAAAATTTTATTTCCCTTGCGTATTTCTGAATTGGTTGTTGTTATTGACCTAGAGCTTCTACCTATTAAATAAATTTATATACTTTTAAAAGTACCACCAGCAGCTTGTCTTCCATGATTGTGTAATTTTGGGAAAAAAATAGATTTTTACGAATTATAAGAGGTCATCAACAAACAATTACGATTTACAAGGGGTTTCATAGACATCTTGTATTGAAAAAATACGAATTAGCGAGATGTATTGAATTTTAACGAACTCAAGCGATCTTTTCAAGCGACTAACAGTTTTTACGATTTATTGAGATTTTCGAATTCAAGAGCTACGAGTTATTAAGATTCTATTGCATATGTATGTATGTATGTCGTTACCACATGCACAGTGCTTTGTCCCCATATAATAATGGAACAAAATATTAGCATCTGTCGCAGGTATGTAAAGGGTTTTCGATAACAGGAAGGTCAACGTGGCTGCCACGATCTTATGATGGTATATCACTTCTATATATTTCATTCACAAGCACTCAAGGCAGATTATACGACCAATTTACACACCCAAATGATAAAACTTTATTATCAAAATAAGTGTTCGTTAGAATAAAAATCACGCGTGGTGGCCCTTTAAATTCGACTCTCCAATGTTTGGAAAATTGTGCAACGGTACTTGGGCCTTATCTCGTACAAGATCCAGCTGATCAGAATGGCTAAAAAATCATGTTAGCGACGTTGTTCTAAAGCTTCTAAAACCTACGTTTTGTTAAAAATAGTTGAATTGAAGAAATAAATTGCAACACTGTTGAGAGAGTGTGTATTTCAAAATATATTCTTTCCCATGGTGCATACCTTAGCGAGCTTTAGATTTCAAATTGTATGGCAACACTCGTTATAGACCAGTTGTAAATAACCGCTTGCCAGGATTGAAAACAAAGCGTTATGTGGAGTGAGTTAAAACAAGGGAACATAAAAACCAGATGATTTGGCAAAACCTTAATTTTAGTTCTTTTCAAATGCTGCAATAATGTGTCGGTTTCAAAGTGCAAATTTTTTTTTGAAAAAGCTAGTCCCCTACCTTCACGTCTTTAATTCTCCACTGATGACTTAAGTTGGCCACTCGTGAAGTTCAAAGAAGACGCATGAATTTATTGCTCATGAACTGAGTTTTGAGGCCATACTAAGAGATCACCTTAGATTGGACTCCGATCCTATATTAGACGAAAAGGTTAGTCTACAAAATAGTGGACGGACAGGGTATCGCAAATTTTTGTATCACAAATGAACAAAATTAAAAAAGAATAGAGAAAGTTTCTTCAGCAAAGTAGGAAACTTTAAAAAAATTTTCTTTGAGTATTGTTTTCCGGCGTCGATCCTCCGGCTTTAAGATTAGACAGCCTTTATTTTTCTTGTTGTTTATTAGTGTTCGCGATTAGGAATTTTCGAGATTCTCCAATCAATTTTAATGCTGCAAATATTTGATATCAGCATTATATTAATCTGTTTTTTTTCTACTTCTTCTAATTGCAGGTGCTGCTTTCCAATGTCCCAAGCCCAATGGACAATTTGAAGATGAAGCACAATGTGATAAATACTTTGAATGTGATGAGGGTGTTGCCAAGGAGAAATTATGTCCCGATGGTTTAGTATTCGATCCCTTGAATCGTAAAATCAATAAATGTGATCAACCCTTCAACGTAGACTGCGGTGATCGTATTGAACTGCGTAAGCTTAGAACGATCAAAACAAATAACTGCGATATATAAAATCAAATATTATTAAAATCTCTTGTAGAACCCCCCAAATCCTCCAAATTCTGTCCACGTAAAAATGGTTTCTTTGCCCATCCCGATGAAAGTGTTTGTGACATTTTCTACAATTGCATTGAAGGCGATGCTCTCGAAATGAAATGTGCCGTCGGTTTACATTTCGATGAATACAGCGGTACCTGCGTATGGCCCGATACGGCTAAACGTGAAAACTGTGGTGTTCTTGTCAGTGAGTAAACAACAAAATTTTATATTTTTTTGTTACAAAAAATCAAATTTTTATTTCTTCTTTTTAACAGAGAAATCCACTAGTGGTTTTGAATGCCCCAAGGATCAACCTAAAACCGATAAACGCGGTCAAGTAGTTACCCATCCTAGATATCCCCATCCCACCGATTGCCAAAAATTCTACGCCTGCTTAAACGGCGAAGACCCACGTGATTTGGGCTGTCAAACCGGCGAAGTATATAATGACGAAACGGAAATGTGTGATGCACCCGAAAATGTGCCCGGTTGTGAGGACTGGTACAAAGATGTTGATGAAAAGAAAAATTAAGTGATTACTTTACAACGAAACGCTCTCTTATAGAAGAGTTTACAGCTGTTAATCAAGGCACATTTCATATGGTATATGCATCAGAAAGGAGAGATGGAGATGTACAGAATTTGTGACTGACACTCTGACATAGACACAAATAAAAAATTCCCCCTCCTCTGACGCATATACGATATTGAATGTGCCTTGCTTTTTATTTCTTACAAAATCAAATAGTCATTTAGATTATTCCTATAGTTTTTAATATTGGACAATAGCAAGAAAGGAAACAATGTTCAATTTCTATTTTTAACTCATTGAGGTTATGTTCAATCTTCAATTGAAAATATTTAATTCTGTTCTTTTTAAGTAAATTTAATCCTTTTGATTCTGGTAGGGATTAAATAATACTCTTCGACTGAAGAGGTCTTGTAGAAGTCAAGCTTTGTTATAGCAAATGTTTTGCAACCTTTGTAAATATTTGAAAGACGAAAAAAAAAAACAAAATTAAACTATTTAAAATTAACACTCTATAAGCCTTTGACATTTTATCTATTTTGTTATTAAAACTGGTTGCTTCTATTGCTTTACTCGTTTCTCTTTATCTCTGACATTCTTTTTTATTTATAATCTACCTTACTTTATTTTTTAAAACTTCTCTTCTTATTATATTTATAATTTAAAACTTGTCTGAACTAAGTTTTTTCCCATTTTTCTCCTTTCGTCCTTGAAGTTTTCTAATTATTTCTTTTTTATTTTATTGTTTACTCTTTTCTTTCTCACTAGTCTGAAAACCAAGTTTTCATAGATTTACTTTCTAAATAACTTCTTTTCTTAAACTTGCCGGACAAATCCTCTACAATTTCTAGCAAAAGTTCTGCTTAAACTCTTACTTTTTACTTTTTCTATGCAACGTGCATATCTATTACATAAGAGAATAAACTTTAAGTCGTATGGTCTCCACTTTCTTCTGATTTGTAAACCCATTACCTATTGTACTAACCTACTTTATTAATCTTTATTTCACCTTTTTATTTTATTTTTTTTTTTCTCTAAATCGTTCTATATAATTTGTTTTCCTATGTTGTAACAACCGAACTTGTTGTTGATCGAAGGATTCGGCTGTCACTATCCCACTTTTCACGCAATCATTTTCCAACAATCCTATCTTTGTTTCTCATCCTTATTCGAATGCATTACAGTGTACTTTTTTATCTTTAGTTCCATTAATCCTTTCTATCAAGTCCTTTCGATTTTTCTCGTTTTCTATAACCAAAGTGTTTTCATTGCAGGCCCAACACATTTGAAAAAAAAAAACATAAGTTCAACAAAACATTTAATTTAATGTTCTAAGATATTTTTTGTAATAAAGAATAAAACAAATGAAAATGGTTAATACCTGTTTGGAATAATATTAAAGAGCTAGAAATCTAAAGAACAAAAATACAAACGAAAAAAAATAATAAAATATTATTTCGTTCAATACATCTGACCGCCTTAACATGTTTCACTTTGTGCCACTTATTCGCGTTTAAAGAGGGGAAAAAAGTCGCTCCTACACGATTTTTGTAAATAGCTTATAGATGTTTTCTTGAAACTTTTTGAAGCGGCTGCTCTAGGCTCCTGGGCACTAATTCGAAGATACGTACCTATGTATGTATTAAAAGTTAGATGCTGAATTAGAACAATTAGAGTTAATAGAAATCACCCGAAAAAATAATTATCAAGCGGCGTTGATGACAAGAGTGAAAGTCGAGAGTTAACGGCAAAAGACTTAAAAGCGAAAACTTGGAGTCTTTTTTGCTAGACTGCGGCCTATCTGTCAAATATAATTGAAAAGGAATCTTTAAAAATTACATATTACGTTCTGAAGAAATTTACAGCAAATTTTCAAATTACTAAACAGAAACAATAGATATTTTTACTAAAATGTATAACGATATTATGGGCTCTACTTGTATTCAGAAGTTATAGAAACTTAAGTCGATTAATTACAATTCACGTCACTGTTGATTAAAAGCAGGATTCGCTAAACAAGGTATGTGCATAAGAGAGAGGAGAAAACTTTGTTTGTTTTTTAAGTTTCCTTCATATGGAGCTTGACAGTTTGGTGGTCCCATTAAATAGAATTCCAAGCTGATAAATTACATACAAATTCTATCTTTATACTTGTATTTCCTAATAGATCCATGCGAGAGGTTCATCTTTGAATCATGATTGCAAGCATGATGGCTGGTATAACGATGATAAAACAATTTGAAATTCCTTTCAATTAACGCTGACGTATAACAAAAACTGATCATTTTTTTAACTCCCAAAAATGAGTATAAGAACGTAAAATTAAAATTAAGAAAAAATTTATTGTCAACATGTTGGGTTGCTTGTTCCAATATCTTGAATTTTTTGCAAAAAAATTAAAATCGTTATTCAAAGTCATTCAAAGTCTAATAAGAAAACCTGGGATAAGTGCCTCTAAGTCACCACTAATGTCACTATTTGTGTCGACTTTTGGGTGACATTGTCACCAAAGCGTCTACACTTTCTTCATTGCCTTTGGTGGGTACCTTATTTTTTTAAAAAAACATCTCATTTTAACAAAATATATGTACGTGTTTAAACTAATTGCGTTTTCGTTTCTTGAAAAAATGTAACATTTTTACCCTTTTGTTATACTTGAAATATATTCACGCCCAGAAGAGGTGGTGTTTTTTTCAGATTTAACCTTTAATAATGCCGAAAGGCTTTGCCCTTTATGATCTCTTTAAAATCCCAAATAAAACGGTTGTGTTAAGCATGTACTCTTTCAGCAGGGCAACATTTTACTTAAGAAACACTATATTTAAGTATTACTAGTGGAGAGTACTAGTAAAAAGTTGCAAAAGTGTAGACTAGAATTATTAATATACACTAGTGAATCTCTGTGACATTGTTTCCATATAGTCCCATAAGAACTATTTTGTAAATAGTTCCAATGAGAGTAGTGTATTGTCAATGACAAGCGCATTTGAAATGTCTCAAGTACAGATCATTGGCTGGGGTATAATTCGTCAGTAGTACTGGTGAAAAAATTAATACTGAATGAGAACAGTTTTACCTATCAACATTTCCTACAGGGCGTACACATTTTGATGTTTCTATCGTTAGTGTATGCGAAACCTCTATATATCTCTAATCATAAACAATTTTTTGGCCATACCGATAATAGAAGATATTTTCTATAAAGATCAAATGAGTGCAAGTCACTATTTCTAAATTCTACTTGAATATAAATTCACAAACAAAAGACTTAAGACACAAGCCCGGAAATCAATAAGAGAGCTTAAAGCTGCCTTTGCAAACTACTTCAGCGTAAATTTATAGCATATCTTAAGGCATAAAAACAAAAGTACTAAATTGAAAATTTTTCCTTTGTGAATGTTTTCCATATAAACAATATTAGTGGCAAGCAGCGTGTTTTATAAATTTTATAATAAATTAAACAAAACTAACATTTTAGGGAAACTTATTTGTTTTAAATGATTTTTATATATTTATTTATTTATCACTCCAAAATTCAATTTTTTTAAGGTCCATATCTGCAATGTTATATGGAATATGATACAGTTGAAATGCCTGCCACGGTTGTGTGCGGTGGTAAAAGTTATCAGCTTTAGAAATTCCGATTTCAATTCAGTTTTATAGATTCGTGTAGAAATATATTTTTAAATAAGGATATCTTAGTGTTTCTTAAGTCTTATTTTCTAATTTTATGGTAGGATATTTGTCTGCGATCGACATATATACATACATAACCCCCTAACTCCCTTTGTGGGTTTTCAAATAAATATGTTTCTTCCCGAAGCACTTTTGTACACTGAATATACAGAATTTATTTCTCTCTTCTCCCAATTCACACTCGTAAATCAGTTTTTCATTATTTATGAATTTAAATTACAGTTGAATAAAAAATTGCAGTTTTGTTCCTAATGAACGATATTATTATATTTCTTTGGTCTTTAAATTAAATTTTAGCACAATAATTTTTCAAGCACTAGGTTTTTGTAAAAAACTTTTAATAAAACAATTTTATTTATTTATTAACAATATTTTGTATTATCTTTATATAGTATCATCAGCAAATAAATTCTATTACAACAACTTCAATTAACAATTAATAAATTATGAATTATAAAGTTAATAAATAAATAAATTGTTTTATAAAAAGAATTTTATACCTAGTGCTTGGAAAATTATTAAACTAAAATTTTTAATACGATTTTTACCTTAAACAGAGCAACTTTTAATTGTAATACCAAGATTTATGTGATCACAAGATCAATATTGCGATCAATGTTACCATTAAATCGCGTGAGTAATCATTATTAACCGACTACTTGTAGTAAACAACCTTTCTTTAGTGCATAATGACGATTGCTGTGAAAGTTTTTCTTTCGTTTGACTCTTATGTTCAAAAAATCTAATTTAAATCATATCTGTCAAAGGTTAATTTGAATCACTTACTCATTTATACTTACATTACATTAACAAAAACCTTTGCTGTTGGTTAAGTTTTCAAGTTAAAATTATGCAATATCACGCGTAAGTCTGTGAGTCTATGTTTTTGAAATACCTACGATATAAATATGTCAGCCAAATATCAAGCAAACTATAAAAATATCTTGAAACACATAACTTTGGAAAACAGTAGTGGTGATAATGATAAATAAGCTTTAAAGGAAAAAGAAAAACAAAACAAAGAAACAAAATAACAACGTTTTTTTTTGTTTTTTAATTTAATATTATTACGTTATTTTGCAATAGGTGAATTATGGAGTAACAAACAAACCAACCAGTTAGTAAACCAACTAACCAGTGCAAACAACAAAACGACCAACCCATTGCCTTAGGCTAAATAATCAATGCAACCTTTAAAAGAAAACAAAGAAAAACTATAAAGCCAGCCAGAGGCGATGGGACCGTTGGTGCAACTTGAGGAGTCTCTAAACAAAATTGCAACGTTTGCGTACTCGTTGTATTCAGTTCTGTCTCGGTTGTACGAAAAACAAAAACAAATTGATTCTTTGGCAAGTTGTAACCCGGTCACAACGGTAACAGGCGTTCTGTACAACTTTATTCTAATTTGTTCTTGTTATCGCAGTGACCACATAGCAGTGATGAAAAATCAGCATTTAAAAATGAAACCGAACTTAACTTAAAAATTTTGTTTTCATATGAAAAGTAAAATTCCAACCATTCAAAGCGACAACTTCTCCCGTCTGTATGGAATGCTTTTTGAGGAAAATGTAAACCGTTTTTGTAAATCTATATGATTTTATTATTAATTTGTGCAATATATTAAAAAATTTGTAATTGCCAAAAATAAAATTCCATAAAATACCATAATTTTACCAAAACATACTAAAGACCAAATTCACTAAATATTGAAATTCCACAGAAATTATGTAATTCACCAAAAAACCACAAAAAATCAATATTTCGTGAAAAGTGTTGAAATTTTAAGAAAATCCATCTTGATATATAAGCAAAATATATAAACAAAACTAAATTCTTAAAATTTTTAATTTCATCTAAAGAACTTCGAGCATAAGACGTTCAAATTTTTCTGAAAAGTTGGGTGAAGGACTCCTCCTAAACTGGCTTAAGCAACGCCTTCAGCAAATAAGTGGCAGTTTTAAAATAAAATGAGTTGGAATAGAATAAGCTAGAAATAATTATTGAAATAAAAAGTCGAAGATAATGTCTGATAAAGATTTAAAACTTTCCCCCCATAAAATTACAACAACAAAAAGGATTTCCGAAACATTTCCCCGTTATTGTGTCGAATTCACGGCTTAAGAAAGTGTTCGTGTTCATTAAATAATACTGGCAAATGCTATGTCTTGTTTTAAAGCGATAATAACAGCTGAATATTGAGATATTAAAAAAAACAAGAATTTTTGTTTTGGAAATTAAAAAAAAGTGCTCTTCCGTCGATTAATTTTTTTATTTTTCATTTCGTTTGTTTGATTATCTTTTTAGTTTCTTCACTATTTATTTCCAGCTAAGATCTTTCTTTTCCTTTGTATGCAGTTATCTTATAATTTGAGGCCGGCATAAGCCTGAGCCGATGTCAATATTTGAACGTTAAGTTTTCGGCAGGAAACTCCAGTTTTTGTATGAATTCTCTAGACAGCATTTTAATTATTGAATTAATATTATATATAATTTAATTCAAACCTTATACTGTACCCGGCATAAGCTGCTATACCACGTAAAGAAAAAATAGCTTTGTTCCCGTACTCTACCTTAAGAGCCCACATGAACACCAAAGCACCAAGTTCTTAAAAATTGAAAGTAGTTTTGAGAGAATTGTGTTCTTATTTTTGCACGAAATAGGCCAAACTTTTCCTTCAGATAGATTTAGTAAATTGTCAAAAAATTAGCTGTTTTTCAAACAATAAGTTGATTCGAATTCTCAAAAATTTTTTAATTTACTTCTTTTTTAACTCCAAAAATATTAATTTTTTTCGATAGTAACTCACATTAATATATTATAAATCAGGGTGGAGTTCGTTCTTAAATTTGTGAGGGTTTTGCTGCGCTACATTTATCTCTACTCCTTCGCAGCTCACCTCTTTTCCAGGCACAAGATAATTAATTCAAACAACATCCAACAGTCCAAAGCTGCAAAATTTCATCATAGTTGCCAAATAAAATTGATGAAAAAATCGAAAAACCCAACGAAATTTTGTTTATATACGCATGTGTTTCTTAAGACTTTTCTCAATCTACTCTTAGAACAAGTCTGAGCCATTAAGCGCTAAAAGAATAAAAATATTTTCACAATCACTCTAATTTACATAATTTTCGAGTTCTGGGGCCCATTTCTCAAAAGTATAAGTCACAAACAATTCTGCAAGCATTGTTGTTTTTTTTTAATGTATTTTACTTGCAAATTTGTAACTTTTACTTTTGAGAAATGGGACCCGGGTAAGCTTTTCGTATGACATAACACACTTAATTATTGAAAATAGAACAAGAAATGGCTAAAAGTCTAAAAATCAAAATTTTAGTAATTTGACAGTGACGATATAAAAGTCAAACGTGGCGATTTCCTCTCCAGAATTGAGGAACTTTCTATCAATTTTATCTGGCAACTATGAGTACCATACATGTGCGAAAACCTTGAAAACTTCAAAAAGCTTTCCCTTTCAATCAAACCAATTGGAACTTAAGCTTTTTCTGTTGTGTAGGTGAACATGGATGTTAGGAATGGTAAAAAGTTATACAACACGCACACACACGTAGGTAAGCAAAAGTACTTCGGTTGAAAGAAATAGATCCAGTTACAATTTCCAGAATTTCATTTTCTTGTTCCGTTCTTATGGACTTATCGACATATATACATACATACATATGTAGATATCCATAAATTTAATAAATGAATTGATTTTTTGTTACATACATATATCTTTAACTCTCATATTATACAGCTGATTTTGACAAAAAGTAGACCCAGCACATTCTATATTCCTTTAAAATCAGTTTAGTAATTTAGAGAGCTATAAGGGTTTGAAATTGTCACTAATACTTGTACAAATAATACACAATATATGTATGCGTTAGCTTTATATACAAAAAGAAACCAAACATGTTTAGTACTCGTATTATTTGCTCCTCTGCTTGTCAACCGATTTTTTTTTTTATTTCGTTTAGTAGCTATTGACCAGATTTTA
Source organism: Phania funesta (assembly GCA_963932375.1). NCBI lineage: Eukaryota > Metazoa > Arthropoda > Insecta > Diptera > Tachinidae > Phania > Phania funesta. The sequence continues at coordinate 64,454,364 of OZ010655.1, forward strand.
TTTTAACCCCACATTAGACGTCTGTAGAGTGGTCGAATTATGAACACTATGTAAACATTCGTATACATACATACATACATATACATAAATAGGCAAAGAGAAACTAGTTCCTTCCATTTTATTCTCTCTTTGTCAACCGATGTTCTTCTTTTGTTTAGCGGCTACTGACGAGCTTTAATTGTTTTTTTTTCTTCTTTTACCTTGGACCTAGAGTTAGCGTATTGTTACCAGTAGGTAAACATTAGCACCATTAAAGTGCCGCGAAGTAAACATTTTATATATAAGAAAACTTTTTTAATTCCACATTTGGCCAATAAACACTAAAGTTCCTACAGATATTAACCTCTTCATCTCTTGCGAAGCTTTCCTGTCGGAATCTTACGGTCCAACGTCTTAGAAGTATCTTTAAAGATTGACCCGTCCACCACCCGCTAGGCACTCTTCCGGCTTCTAACCTCAGCCAATTAAACCCGTAGTTTCTTCAGAGGCTTTCGGCTTCATCCCTGTATTGGAGAAAAAGATGTCCACCCAGAAAGAGCTCCATAAAACTGGAGGTCGACCACCATCCAGAGTCCGTATACGCGACGCATCCCTGGCGTATACTGTTCAACCGAGGATTAACTTCTCTCTGCTCGACTAATTTAGCCAAAATCCTTAAAGAGACAGGAGCTTGTTACCGGCCGCCCCCACGATCAAGTATAAGTCAGAACTTCTGACAGTGCACTTAGTTCCGGCAAACCATACATATGCGCCTGCCCGCTGAAGGCCAGGATCTTGGCTTAGTCGTAGGTGTTTTTAAGAAATAAAGAATTCTTGTTCTACGATCTTACATTCAACTTTTTTTAACTGAATTATAAAATTTGTTCTAGCATCCCATTTATTGGTAATTCATTGTGTATTTTAATTTAACATTCACAATCTAAATTATCAACTAACACATGACCGACAGATAGCATTTGTGTAAAGTATGAATTTCAAAATGAAACAGAAACGAATAAAAAATTTTCGGAGAATCAAATAAATAACAATGAAAAAAAACGGGGAGAAATAAATTATTTAAAACAAACTTAAAAGCATTTTCATGGTATAAATGTATTCGTACAAGCAAATGACAAGCTTTGCTAACTTTGGTTAAAACAATATTTAGTTAAGTTTGGAACGTGTAACGGTTAAAACGTACTTTTTCGTGCGGAAGTAAACAACAAATCAAAACCAGCAGAAAAACGTACCTTAACAAATATTAACTGCCTTTTGCTACTAATACTGGTGCACAATTTTTGTTACTGACTTTCGTGTAAACGTATGCAAATTTTTGGAAGAAATAAACAAATCGTAAACTCTTTTAATTGTTTGACGTAATCAAATTTAAGTTTCGTAAAACTAAAAGAATTCAACAACAACAATATGGTGTTTCAATTTATTATTTTGGCCCTTATGGTCGCATATGGTAAGTGCACCAATACATACACAGGAACAAGCAAAAGCTCAAAGTCCTATATGGTTACATTTTTGTTTTATGAAAAAAAATATTAAATAGAATAATATTCAAGTTGTGTTATGGTCAATTGGTTTAAGGCAATTGACTTGGCGTTTTACTTTCAAAATTACTTGAACGAATACTAGACCACCACCACATACCAACCGCACCAAGCCGATTCAAGGAAAAAAATATGACTTAATTGTGCCAATATTGTGTGGCAGCCAGCAGTAACAGTAACTGTAGTAGCTAGTATATTTATAATCTCTGTTACAAATACTTTTATTGCACTAACAATCAATTACCAAATCGTATCAATTGTTAAATTACCCACATTTGAGCATTATTGTGCATTTTTTTCTTTTGTTGTTGTTACGTAGTTTGCTTTTATCTTTGCTTTTAAAATTAGATTGCTATCAGCGATGCAAGAAGGCGGGTTGGTAAAAGCAAACAAAAAGCTCTTCGAGTTTTTGCAATTAAACATTCCAATTTGTTTAATATAAAAAAAAAACTCAAGGAATATTTACCATCACTTTTGTAAATAATAATAATTCCAGATCTTGTTTTTGTTTTAAATTTGCGTAAGAATTTTTTTATTAATAATTACAAATGATTTTTCTTTATCAACTTAAATTCAAAAGCAATCGCTGCTATAAGTTTCTAAATGATTTTCTTTGAATATTCTAATGAAAATTGTCTCGTTCTTTGTTTGATTTTTTGGAAGAAACAAAATTGGTAATCGAATTTTCCCCAAATTGTTTCTCTAGATTTGTAAATATTTATAAAAATTAAAAAGAGGCACACAATTATCAAGTTTGTTTCTTAAGTCTTATGTTTTTTAAATAAAGTAACAATTTGAGAACTAAATCTTTCGGATTCCGGATAAGAATTTACAGGAGGCAGCAAACTTGATCGATATATTTACACACATACAAACATATTTATGTATGTGAATGGAAATTCTTTGATTTTTGAACACATTTTTGTAAATGATTTTTAAAACTACACACAAACCCCAGGCACTTGCTTAAGTTTCTTAAATAAAATAAGACAAAAATGTAACATAAGGTGGAAATCATTATTTTCAATAATGAACGGTAACTTTTTTAAGTCCCGTGCCTATGGTTCTCGTGATAAACCGTTTTATAAAATAAGTTTTAATCTAATCTATAGTTTCGGAATTACTTGTTTTTTTTTCATTTATAAAAAAACGAAAACGACAAAAAAATTGTTTTTATTATTGGGTCCAAAAGCTGTGTGTCACAAATAAAATGAGCTTAATTTTAAGAAAATGTATGAATACATTTTGACTTTATTCACAATAATATATTTTAGTTAATATTTTTTGATATTGAACTTTTGGCAAAACCACAATCACTCCAAGTGTATCCTTTTTTTTTGTGATTTTGCATAGAATTAAAAATGAAGTAGAGTATTGTCAATCACAATCTATTTCAGAAAAATTGTAGCAACTTTACACCAATTGCAAAAATAACAAGCAATTTTCAATAAATAAAAATATAATAGAAATTTAAAACAATATGTTCTATTTAACGAAACTAAAAGAAGTTATACAAAAATCATGAAATTTGTATGGAACCCCCCAAAGCATGCTGCGGAGGTGATAGGTATCAAAGGAAAAAATCGTTTCTCGAAGAAACTGACTTTAGATTCGGATGCAGCGACATCGACAATATTAAAAGCCGTCATGAAACTCTACGTGATTTTAAGTCTGTTATACCATGTTAAAAACCACCAGGTGTTTTTTGTTATTCATATGTGGCGGTTTGTTATTTGTAGAATCCCTGTGTCTTTAGACCTAGGTCGATCGATTATTCGATATTTCTTAGAATAGTTCAAATATTTGAAATTAAAAAAAATTCAGATTAGCATGTCTAAAAATTAATAACAAAATATAAAAATATGAGCTTTGTATATAGTCTGGACAAAAGTGTTCGCAACTTACAGTACATTTATTATTGTTATTGTATGTTTGATTTTCTTTACACTTAAAACCCCCTTAGAATTCGTTCTGCTTTGAATGTATTAATTTTTCGCTCTCCATTAAATGTTTGCTTATTTGATCTTATTTGTTCGTTGTGACTTCTTTTCATTCAACTTTTAAACTTTATATGTATGGTGTTCTCTTATTTCTATTTTGTTCCAATAATGACATAAATGTTAAAAGTATTAAGATCGGCGCATGAAGGAATTGTAGATGTGTGAGATGCATAGTGTAGAATATAAAGCGAATAATATCTGTTGTATGTTTACTGATCAGAAACCTACTGAAAGTACGTATACTTGCTGAAAAATTGTATTTTAAAATGTGTGTAAATATGATCCTGTCTATTAACACTGCACCATGACTCCAGAACGACCATGTTTGTTCTTTTACTAATGAGCCATTTAATACGAAAACAACCTGTGGGGACATAGTGTTTTTCTGTAATGAGAACTTATTCTCTATATTTTTTTCATTTTTGGTGTTTCGGTCTGAAGGCTTAAAAGTATTGCTCTGCACGTGAACTGAAATAGTTCCTCAGACGTTGAGTAACGATGACTTTTATTCATATGTGTATGTTGTGTAAAATTCAATTTGTTATTCTTATTTAAATCGAAAGTATTATGAACTTTTTGTTGACATTTATTTTCTTCTAAAAAAAATATAAAAAGCTAAAGATATTGGGTAATTTAGTAAAGCAGCCGTTGATTGATGAAATCAGTCCTTAATTCTGATATAATATATGCAAGTCAACAACTGGATATATTTGTCGTAATTGTTGCAGAACTGTTCTACAGACTCCAGCACGTCGACAGGTAAAATATTAAATCGAAAATGGTAATAGTTCCAGCAATACCAGCCTTTCAATTTTTACATAAACGGCATTGACATCCACATTTTTGAGTGACCCCAAAAATAAGGTAAATGACATCAGAAGTTTCACAGTCGACGAAGAACTGGCGAAATAAACCAATCTATTAATTATAAAGGGCAATTAATAATTACATATGTAACCGTTATCAATCAGTTATTTTGATCTAGCTTGAATAACTTATCACTTACGATCATGCACGCTCACGATAAAAATATTATTATTTCGCAGGCTTATTTTTTGCTCACACGAATCTATGCTGATGTGAATATAATGAAAAATTAACCACGATCACAAAAACACATGGTCACGAGGTAGTCACGAAAAAAAATCAAATTAACGAAATAATTTCTATATTTTTTATTATCAAAACTTATCCAAATATTTTATACAAATATGCTGCACCACTTTTATTTGTATTTCATAATTTTCTAATTGGTTTTTCAGAAATTTGAAATCAGAGATTAGAAATTTCTAGACACTATATCGTGATTGGACGATTTATTCATTATAATTGCTTTCGCTCTAAATTTAAGCAGAATCATGGAAGCATAAGGTCGTTTGTAAGCTACAACTATGTTTTCAATAATAAAATTCTGAACAAATTGGGAAAAAAAAAACTCACTTTTTCTGCAAAATTTGATTTTTTTTTTTTTGTTGGTTACGTTATTTTTGCGGTCACATATCAGTATAAGCTGTTAGAAATGTAGACGACAGAATTAACGTAACTGTACGGAGAATTAACGTAAAACTTAGTAAAACAAGTTATTTTTTGTTGGTTACGTTATTTTAGCATTTAGAGCTCGAAATAATATTTTTACAATTTCGAGTGTGTGGCTTAAGTCTTTTGTTTTTAATAACATGGACCATTTAATTGAAAAAAATTTAAAAGCGTTTATTTAATGTTAGCTTTAAATTTCTTTCTCAATTTGTTTAATTGGATAATTATTAATTTATAATTATATTAATTAATTAAACTCTTTAAGATTCTGTTAAATTAAATAACGATATATTGGCCGCTATAAAGACCAAACGCTCTAATTTCTAAGTTTTTAAAACTTGTTAATTTTTTTTAAAAAGATAACAAGTTGCAGTTATATTCTACATAATCTTCGTATTACTTATTGTTCTTTCAACAAAAACAATTAATTGTTAAAAAACCACTTTTTTCTATATTTAAAATTAATAATGATCTGGTTTCAGCCTTTGTTCTCGTTGTTATTGTTTTTGTTTATTTTTAAATTGTTGTTTTCTAAACAGCCTTTACTTGTTGCTACAGAATAGATTTGAGCCGCGAATTTTAAATGTTTATTTTGTTTTTTTTACTTAATCGAGTTTTGGGTTTTTTTAAATGTTAAAAGACTGGTTTCTTTGATTTTCCTTTCGATTTTAAGACAAAAAGCAGTGACAACTAAAACCATAAAATATCAAATAAAAATTAGAATGTTTCAATTTAAACTCACAAGTTGTTTAAACGGCATTACATTTTTATTTAAACTTCTTATTATGGTTGTACGAAGAAGTGCTTTTCAATTTAAAACTTTTCACTTTTAAGCACAAATTTTGTAAATTTATCAAGCCGATTTTATTATTTTTTAGGAGTTAAGAAATAATTTTAAACAGCAAACAAACAAAGAACATAATTTTTTTTATTCTTTTTAGTACTAATAGTTTTCTGTTTGGGAAATATTCATGTTTATAGGTGTTTTATGTGCCGAAAGTTATTAAAGCATTTTCGTCACAGATTGTTGTCCAGAATATTAATATGATGAATAAAAATATTTCTTACTTCGTGTGCGTATAATTATGTACTTGGCAATAAAAGGTCTTTATGACTAATATTCGCTTAGCCTTCAAGTATTCAAAATATTAAATTTTAGAACAAGAAAATTGTTAATATTTTTAGCATTTTTAGCTGACTGAGTGTATTGTTGGCGCAACTTTTCTATTTTATATTCCTGTTTCAAATATATGTATTTAAAAAAATTAATTTCTACTACAAGTATTCTAAGGGTTTCATTCGTCATTTTAAAACTAAAATTTATATAGATTTTTAGAACGAATTTCTGTCCTGCCAAACCAAACTTGACAACGGAAAGTCGTTAAATAAATCTATTTTAACTCACCCTGTTGGAATATTAAATTAAGAAATAAAATGTTTAATTACTTCGGTTAAGCCAGAACCAGACCAAACATTATTATTCACGGTTTCTGCTACAGTTTTGTATTTAAACATTCCTAATCTAGGGTGGGGATTATTATTTAATATTTTTTGCGTTGTGATCTCGGACCCTATGCTGTAGCGCAGTTGTCTCTTTCTGCTCGAAAAAAAGTCAATCGCCATTGGATATCTATTATTTCGTATGAAATGTCTGACAGTTCTACATTAGTGATCTTAGATTAAGTTCTTTGATTAATAGTAGAGAATTAAAAACTCTATTCAAAAATATTGTTTGAAAAGTACTTATGGGATTTCGAAAACAAATTTCCGCATTCTATAAGAATGCATGGATGATTAATATTTAAATGCTCAACATCATTTACGCTTACGAATAGATATCTTGTATTCACGCATGCTCGCGATAAGAAAAGAAAAACTCGTAGTATATTTTTAATTTGCCTATGTATACGTATGCGCATATTTTGTATTATTTGAGTGTGTGACAACTAATGCCGGAATTTGTAAAGACAACGGAAAAATCATGCACGCAGTTTTATTTCTATATAACGTTCACAAACTAATTTATTCACTATTTCATTAATGAAAGTAGCATTTTATATGCCCTGTAATATACATTTTGCCAATTTGGGGAGTTCATTTGGTTTTAATAATTTTCGATGACTTTCAATGTCAGTTATTTTGCGTCGTAGCACCTATTTCAGTTTTGGCCTCGTATTACGTTTCTCCTCGTGGAATCTACTCTTGTAATACCCCCATTGGAAGAAATCCGTTGCAGTGGAAATGGATCTAATCTCTTAACAAAACTTTCTTTGAAAAGCCGACTTCTTGTTCACGAAACCATTCCATAAACACACGTTGCTATTAATGGTCCCTGGAGCGATTCGGGCGTTGTATGCGAAAATGCAAGTTCCTTGTCGAAATGTGCCTGGTTCGTCGGCCACACTTTCACGAACGACCTGGGCGTTCTTGCTGAGGTATTCGTTACATACTTTCCCCCTTGTGTTAAAACTTCTGACCGAATTCCAATTTGTTCACTCAGAAATCGATTACGCAGACCAACTATTTACATAAAGCTCGCTATGTATTTTTCTTCGAGCACCCTTTTTTATTTGTAAAATTCGAACACGTTCTTTCATTTCTGTGACTTTTTTTATTTTGTTACTAGTGCGTACTTTTAAATTTAGAAAATATTAACCACTGCCATGTGGAAACTCAACTTTATTTACAATTTAGTATCCACTTTGCGTCCTCGAAATGTTCAACAATAAAAAATTGCTTACTACAGAATATTTACATATTCTTTTTATGTCAACACACTACTTTATGGCTCTTAAGATTAATAAATATGTTTCCACGCTCGCACATTGTATAGGAATTTCATTCATAAATTTCAATTTGTTTTTTTTTCCAAAATCCACACCATTCCCAAATCGTTACGTCATTTTTGAGATACAAATAAAAAACGTGTTTGATTTTCTTGTTGTAAACATAAAATTAAATAACTGTTTTGAACCTGATCACATAAACAGCAGTTGCGAAGATGAGCATTTTGAGAAACTCGTTTAACATCTAGCAAACTGGGTAGACAGGCACTGTCGACAAGAAACGCAAATGACATTTTAGCTGTGCTTCGCATGTGGATTTATTAAGGAAACCCAAAATAGAGAAATGTGAAGAGATGTTGCTGACGCTAATGATCATCATCAACATCATCGTATATTTTTTGGCTAGCAGTGTTTATTCGCGACGTACAAATGTATGTTAACCAAAAAGAAAAGTACTTCCGATATTTTTTTGCTTACACAATTTTCACACACAAATAAGCATCTTTTTAAAATGAGTTCCGGTTAAGTTTTTGAACGGTGGAAAAGTACTTAAATGTACTTTATTGTTTAATAAATATATTTTTTCATATACATGCTTCACCTCGTGTTAAGGCCGTTAGCTGGCAGGCACAAAGATAAGGCTTGCCGTAACTGCAGGTACCTCCTCGTGGGTCCTATCTCTGCAATGTGTCTGTCTAAAAGTCGAGGAGAGAGATTTAACACTCTCTTCTGATAAATCCAAAAATAACCAAGAGGGTGCTTGGTCTCTAGTATGCGAACTCTGGGTGCGAGCCGATCTCCACTCGTGCATATGGAGCTATGTGTGTTTGGACATCCTTCTCTACATTACAGGGATGAATCAGGAAGCCTCTCGCAAGAGGCGGAGAGGTTAGTCTTTGAAGAAGCTACGGTTTTAGTTAGCCAATAGACAAATCCGGAAGAGATGCCTCGCGAGACGTCAGACCTTGAGATTCGACTAGGGATGAGCGATGAAGCCTTGCAAGAGGTTAAGATGTTAATCTATGTAGGAACTCCTGTGTTTATTGGCCAATGGTGGAATTCTGAAGAGATGGTCAAGAAAGTATCGCAAGGATAGGACGAATCAGTTTCAAAGATATTCCTTAAGAAGAGGCTGAGACGGTAGCGGACATTTTGAGTGTATATCCGGCATTGGCTAGCATAAGGCTTAGGGCCACGGGCAGGCACTTCTTAAATTTGAATTTCATGGCGGATCTAAACCTTAGACAAATGCTAGCAATTACAAAAGACTCTGCGGCCGACAGTCTAAAATCACTACAGTCATGAGTAAAGGCTAGTGGTAGCAAGAGACTCGAATGAGAGTAAGGTAGTCGTAAATTATGAATCGGTTACCTGAAGTCACTACAAGGTAGGAGGGGTCGAAAAACCCCCATAAAGTTATCGGTCTGCTTTGATATCTCCCCTACATAAATAATGAAACTCGTGTTATACGTGACAAGAAGTCATTGCAAAAAGTGCCCTTACTAGAGTTGTGTCGGCCACAAACTAGTTCGATCAATTGAGATATTATTTCAGAAAGTTTGTGGCAATTTTACAACAAATTCAAAAACAACACGATTTATTTTGGGATGTCATACACAAGAATTTCAACACCTAGTATACTTGTGTTATTAGAATGAATCTGTACATATAGAAAAATATCGTGAAGACCTGTGATGGCAAAGAAGACCCAAGTGAGCCAGTAATTGCAATTTAATTGTAAATACATATGTAGAAGCAAAATAAAATGTTCAATTGTTCCAAACCAAACTCGATAGGCAATGAATTAAAATCGCTTCAAAGATCTATATCAAATCACCCTGTCGAATAATCAATAATTTTAAACATGTTATCTTTTCATTATAACGAGAGTTTTTGTGGGCCGGCCCTGATATAAAAACAGCTTATGCGAAACGCTGAATTTGACGAAACTATCTCCTCAATTAAGCGGGCTGCACGGAAAATTATTAAAGACCTACTGCTCGAATATACGACGATGTTATGTTAAATACTTTTGGAAAATAATTTTTTTTATTCTTACATGGATTTCTTTGAGCATCAGTTAGCAACAAAATCCGATGAACATGGTGAACATTAATTTCATTAGACATGCACAACTATTGAAAAATGCTATAAAGGCAACAGTATTCTTCACTCTCTTATAGCAGAAATATGATGGATAGTATTTAATAACGATATATAATTGACAAAAGCTAAAACAAACAATTTTTATAAATGAACATTATAAAATTCGGTTTTGTGGATTATTTTAGCCCCTATTGTGAATTAGTACATAGTTAACCCTTAAACATATTTTAAGTTTTGACTTACATACATATTTCTGAAGTTCAAGTTGAATTTTGAGCCTTGGTATCTTTGAAGACTAATAGTGGAATATCATGACAAATATTTTGGTAAGACATTTCAGTCCGCTATATTTATGTTATTTTTTTAAATTAACATTTTTTCGAAATTTACTTTATTAGTGAAAAATATTTCTTAGCACTTCTATTACGTAAAAAAAATTGCATATCGGTGAAGGATTTGATTGCTATGAGTCATTTCTCAAACATTCTACCGCTACCATTAGCTCAGAATCCAACTAATTATTCTCGACAATTTCGATAATTGAGAGTGCTCGAGGTATCGTCGCCTTTGTTCTTTATTATTTTGCATAGTCTAGACAGAGAATATGTATATTTGCCAGGCTGATAAAATACCTTAGATTTAAAAGACTGAAGGCGAAGAACACATCGTTTTTTACGGGCTGGCGGCTTAGACGTCGGTTTGAAAATGGCCTCTAACGGCTTGTGATCCGTAACAAGCTCGAACTCTATTCACATTAAGTAATAGTAAAATCGCTCTACCGCCCATACAAATGCGAGACTTTCTTTTTCCGTTTGAGAATATCTTCGTTCGGTTTGAGATAGGCCCTTACTAGCAAATGTTATAACTTTAGGAATGTTATTGTCGAATTGGAGAAGAACCGCTCCTAAACCTACTGGACTTGCGTCTGGAGTCGAGTGCGACTCCTCGGATTAAAATATGACAAGGTAGGCATCTTGGTCAACTGTGACTTTAACTTTTAGTGTTGGCCCCAAATAAACTTCGCATCTTTCTTGGTCAAAACTCTGAAAGGTTCAGTTAAATCGACCAAATCTCGGATAAATTTTCTAAGTTCTTCCTTGTTGCTCGGAGGTCGAAAATTCATAATTGTGCCTATTTTCCCTGGATTAGGATTTATCCCCTCACTAAACAAAATATGTCCCAAGAACGCCAGTTAACTTGAGTTATTGTCTGTTTCTGTATGACTATCTAGCGGATCATCTAGAAAATGTTTATAAAAATCAACAAAAACAATTGATGTTTTTTATAATAAATTCTCTTGACGAGTTGTTTGCTTGCCATACAGAAACAGACCATTAATCATGTTAAAAACTGACTGAAACCAACAGTGGAATTAATACTTTTTACAAAACATGTTGTGTATACATATATGTAAATTCTCGATATCATTCTTTTTATTTCAAGTTTTATCCTTTCTTTAATCTTTTTAGCCCACTGTATTCCTGTCGATTCCATTGAATGTCCCGAGAAGCATGGCGTTCAAGCTTATGCCCATACCGAACAATGCGATCAATTCTTTCTATGCACCAATGGCACTTTAACTTTGGAAACATGCGAAAATGGTTTGTTATTTGATGGCAAAGGTGCTGTACACAATCACTGCAACTACAATTGGGCTGTGGATTGCAAGGGAAGGCAATGGGATCGTAAGTTGTTAAAAGCAATTAATTTTTTAACTAAAAAATAATACGTATTAAAAAAACATAGCAACTCCCATTTCAACTCCCGGTTGTGAATATCAATTTGGTATTTATCCCGTTTCAAAGGAATGTTCTACCACATATATCAAATGTGCTCACGGCGAGCCAATAGAACAGGAATGTGATGCTGGCTTGGCTTATGACGAACGTATACATGGTTGTAACTGGCCTGATCAGTTATTGGAAACCTGTAATCCTGAAGGTAATTATGCATGAATATTTTAACTCCACGATTATAATTTTCAAGCGGTTAACTCTTGAAACCACTGCCAATTAGTACAAGAGTTCACGATATAAACATGAATTATTATTATATAAATTCACGAGAGAACTTGTTCTAACACAACACAATTTTAAATGAGTTTATCAACCACGAATTTTCTTTTTTCATAAAACAATTTTTAGCCGTTGTTGGTTTCAAGTGCCCAACTAAAGTTGATGGTCCTGCTGCCCGTTTCTGGCCTTTCCCACGTTTCGCTGTGCCCGGTGACTGTCATCGCTTAATAACCTGTGTTGAAGGCCATCCACGTCTTATAACTTGTGGCGAAGACAAAGTATTCGATGAAACAACTTTAACCTGTGAAGATCCCGAATATGCCCATGCCAAATGCGGTGGTGGTTTTGGAAAATAAATCTGTTTGCTACTTCTTAAAAAATATTAATAACTTGTACTTTTTCTATACAGTTTTATAATTTCCGTTTTACTTTTGTGTAAATAGTTTATCAATAGTTTATTTTACGCCTGCGAATCTTTTTTTATATATTCCTATTGGTTAAGACTCTCCCTCCATTGTTGATATATTTGCATTAATTGTAAAAAACTAAAAAAATATGAAAATTAGCAATAATAAAAAGGATGTTTTATTTATTAGTTAAAATTACTGTATAAAAAGACTAAGAAATCTTTTCCAATTTTAAATTAAAAATTCAGGCAAGTAGAATACATATTAAGTTAAGAGGATCCCAATTAATATTTTGTAAAATAAAAGTTAAACATATGTAATTTGGTTTTGATTACAAAAGTTATAAAGGGGAAATACCTTTTACTAAACAAATTGTGCTTATCAGGACTGTTCTGAATTGAATTCGCCTTGAACAAATGGGCAACCATGAAGAGGAATTGATGAAAAACATGCGCATAGTGTTGCCATACCAAATAAAAACAACCATGTAGAAACGCCATATAGAAGTGTACTTAAAATTTTTTTGTTTTTTGCGTTTTGGACAAAGAGAATTCTAAAAATTTTTCAGGTGCTTTCGATTTTGTATTTTAAACAAACTGACTCTATAAAATAATAATTTTAAAATTATTACGATCTCATTTTAACTTTAACACATATGTATGTATATATTATAATTCAGGTATATATTAAAATTCAGGTTCATTCTAATAATGGTATGCATATAAAATATAAACTACCTGAAATTATCTCAACATATGTATGTACTTACATTCATTCACTCAGAGCATATTTGATGCAAGTAAAATTTTTTCATTAACTGTATATTACATGTCAAGATGTTTGTCCTGTTATAACAATGAAGTAGAAACAATAACAAAAACTTACGCATTTTAAGAGAAGTCAACGAAACAAATATTGCTCTCATTAAAATATTCCCATAACTAAAATGGTGCCGTGTATAAAAAATCTCTCTGAGAATTAAATAACGGTTCAATTAAAACAAAAAATTTTGCTGTATGTAGGTCAGTTTTGAAATCATTTTTAAGTCATCGTCGAAAAGAAATGGTTAATAAAATATCCAGCTTGAGTATTTTTTTAAAAGCGGAAACGAACATTTATTGAAAAGAGGGAAGATGTAATTCGCCTTTTTAAAGAGGACAAAAATTTATCAAAATTATCAGAAATTGTTCTTTAACTGTTCAACACATTATCGAAAGGTTTCGCCACGAAAATAGAATCGAATATCAGGGTAGATATGTACCAAATCAATTAGTTAATGATGCAGATTAGAGGTGGACACTTCGCCAAGTTCATGAAAACCCCAACCTTAGCGTTCAAATGTTGACGATTAAAGCTGAAGTACTAATGTAAGACCAGTAACCCCGCAGCCGTTTGAAGAATTTTAGGTGAACAAGATTTTAATGGAAGGACAGCCCGGAACAAACCATAATTGCTTTGAATAGAAGACGCTGTATGGAATTTTGCCGACATTTAAACAAGGATATTCCCTTCTGCAAGTCGGTTATTTTTACACATGAAAGTAAATTTAACTTGTTTATATCAAACGTAAAGACCTTAGTTTGGAAGACACCAAACTCTGCCAACGTAATTTGCGTTCTACGGTTAAGCACGCCGGAAGCAGCGTAATGGTTTGATGCTGCATGTCATAATCAGGAGTCGGAAAATATGTATAAGAAGATGTATCTGTCTACTACAGAGTGCAGAGGATCTTGCTATTAGGTATTCATTTCGGTTCTATCAAGACGGTGATCCAAAGCATGGCTCTGTTATGGTGAAGACTTGGATTATCTGGAACTGGGCGCATATAGTACTGACACCTGCACATAGTCTAGATCTCAACGTAATAGAGAATTTGTGGTCAATGCTCAAAAATAAAAAAAATGTATGACATCACAGTTATCACTGTGTTATCTTTCACCAAAGACCATATTACAATTCTTCGCAACCCTATATGCAATAGCTGAAATGCGAACACTTGTCGTTTAACTACAAACTCTTGCTTGAAAATTACATGGTCCATTACTGAATTGCGTAGGACCATAGTCTGAAATGAGTAGACACTGAGTCAGAAAACTTAAGGAAGAAAATATATCGTAATATACGATTATATATCAGCTGTAATTGCCTAATATTTGTTTTAATATTACAACTAAAAACCTCAAGACAATAGAGAATATATGACGTGAGTAAGGAAGGAGTGGGAGAGTTTTTTTTTCGAATATGAATAGGAAAAAACAAATGAAATTATATATGTATGAACGAAGGTAGAGCGCTCCAACCCTAGCCCCAACTAAGGTCCTTGTCAAGTATTACCGCCAGACAGTTTACAGAGTCAACAAGCTGAATGCGTGTATTGTTGATATAGATGTTCATAAAACCGTCAGCATTTCCAATGCATACAAAAACAAGAGCCCTTTTTATATTTACATTAAATTAAAGTTTGATCTGAAGAGTCTAGAGAGAAACCCGTGTATGAAAATAATATATGGTTGCTTCATGATAATTAGTGCCGGTCAAAAGTAAGTTATTATCATCCGCATATACATGTATTGATTGATCTGGCATTGCAAAGTACTGATGTAATCAACGAAACCATTTATTTATAGCAGATCTAACAAGTGGTCAATACAGACCTCCTGGGTACACCAAATTGAAATCTACCGGTTGTAAATGAATACATAAGCTTAGCTGGCAAGAAGTCGAAAAAATCATGCCAAGAAATAATTTTTCTATCAGAACAATATAAGGCATGTGATGACACTCACGCGATTGTCAAATCGGATGTGAGTTGCAAATCGCCAAACTTTTTTCAGCATGTGATGAAACTCGCACGTAATACTTGCGAGTTGCTTTAAGATAATTTTTACAAAAATCTGTATTTGAACACAAAATTTTCGATTTTTCAAATTTTTCATTTTTGTATTTAGGATGAAAATAAAAACAACCAATTACTTTCATGAAATTATTAACAGCACTAGTAGCACATATTTTTCGAGGATCATTTAGATCATCAAAATCTTAATGCATTTTTTAAATTTCTTATTTTTAATAAAAATTGGTAAAAAATATCATTTATTATGATGATGTCTAATTTTTCTAAGCTCCAGGTCATCAATAAAATCTTCCTTATTATAAATTATAATAAAAATTAATTTTATTTTTTCCAATATTTCGCTACGCCTTTGTGTAGCATCGTCAGGAAATAAAATAAAAAAAATAAAAAAAAAAAAAATTAGACATCATAATAACAATAAAGGTCAAAAAACTAGAATAAAGTTTATCATTTATTATGTTTCAAAATGAAGAAAAACATATCAAATTTTTTTTATTCATCATTTATTTGTTTCTTTAGTTTTTGTGCAGGCAAAATACAACAGTTCACTTCAGATTGCTCTTGCGATTTGAAGTCGCCAAATTTCTTGCGTTTGCGATCACACCTCTCTCACAATCGCAAATATTAGGCGATTTGCGAGTGTCATCACATGCCTGTACAATTCAGTGTCAAATGCTGTACTTAGATCCCGTGAAACTAATGCGGATTTTTTTTATTCATGTTCTAATGAACTGTTTCGGTCAAAGTAAGCAATAGGTAATACTCTATATAAGAATGGCCAGATTTCTTTCTTATTAATAAGATTCGTACGGTTTTACATATGTCAGGATAACAATATTTAATTACAGAGTTAAAAATGAATAATAAGTAGTCTTAATGACAACTCATCCGGACCGACCGCGTTAGATTTAACACCAACAATTGAAAGTTTAAGTTCGTCTCTGTCTATGTATCTAATGTTAAGCCCAAGATTAGAAATATTTAAGAAATTAATAGGTGTGTTATGTAAACGTAAAAATGATTGAAAACCTAGTAGTTATATCGACCGAATGGACTGGTAGTGCTACATCTACTGGATGGTTGTTTATTACCTTCCACATTTCCCTATTACTACTATAGATATCATACTTTGTTTATCTTAAAATAACATTTCCCATCTGTGCAACAATAGTGTATTAAAGGTATATGGAAAGTGAAAATGATCAATTAAAATAAAGAGTGGGCATAACTGCAATAAATTGTTGCATTAAGTAGATGTAAATACTAAATCTCGACTTTTCCTCAAAATATATAAAAAATCTTGAGTTAATACACAAGTGTTGCACAAGTGCGATTTATTTCTCAGAATTCGAATTAAACTTTTTAAAACAAAACTTAAAATTAACATCCACTTTTATTAAACATATGTATATAGCTGAATAAACAAATTGTGCTTTAGATATACGTATATGTTTTCGGATCAATTTCACTCGATTACATGTTACTATTATCCTGTGGCGTTGAAAACACGATGGCTCGTATTAAACCATCACGAACTGACTCACCAGGATCGCCAACATTAAAACGGAATTTAACACGATTGCATATGACATCTGGTACAGAGGTATACATAGGATACCAACCAATTTTATTAAAAACTACGAAAACTTTGTAGATTCGATTGCGATAAATATAAACGGGTCGATCGAATGAGATTTCCAACATGGAGTCATATAGGGCTCGTGATGTATAATGAGTGTAACTTAGACGTGATCCATGTATGTCTTGTAGATGAGCATATAAAATTTCGGTATAACGCTCTGAAAAACCAGCTGAAGTCATAAGTTCTCCACAAAGTACTTGGGTAGGTACTTGAACTCCTACAAATTTTAAAGGTAGAAAATTGCAGAATGCACTTCACAAGCAAAATCTTACCTGTAATCCAAATATTGGTATCAACTTGAAATGTTAAACCACAATCAGTTACACTAGTATTACGATAATCAAAGTTAGGATTAACTGTGCGAACGCAGTAAGAACGGCGTGTGTCGTTTGTAGCCACATCTGAATCTGCCCCGACCAAGGATACACCAGCAAGATCGCGAGATCTGTTGGCATTATTGCCTTGTAAATTACTATTTCGATTAGAGCTTAAAATTTGTGGTTGCACATGATCCATAGTCGCAACCAGTGGAGCATAATTGCATATATTTCCACTACCCTGTAAAAAGTTATTAGGAGAATGTATGTGATGAAAGCTAGACAGATCACGCTGACTACTACGCTGTTCGTAATAGTTGCGGCTACAACGAGAACTACAAAATCCATCTGGCATAGGACAGTCATTGATGGATGGACTTGAAATTTTGATAAGAATCGCCAAAGCTTCGTGCTGTTGTAAAAGTTTAGAACGGGCTGGACCTTCAGCAAACTGTTGTGGTGTCATAGTAAGAAACCGAATTTTTTTCACAGCTTTTTTCAACATTTCCTCATCAATAATTGAATGTTGAATATCCATAAAATAATTCAAATTGGAAGCATTTGCTGCAGCTGCTGCGGAAGATGTTGACGGTAAATATGAAACTGAAATTGGCTCAGCTACTGGGTCTACTATTTCATTTTCAGAAGCTACCGAGATATCACTATCAACCACCACTACATCGGGAGATGATACGTCATCATGGCCTTGCATCATTGCATTTACATCAGGCTCCATTTTAATTTCTTCAACTTGTAATAGAACTCCAGCACCACTTGCAGATTCCGTAGATTTTTTACCAGGGGTTTGCTCTTCATTTGGTATTGAGTCGCTTGTTAGCATTCTTCTCTCATTAGCAAACCGCAATAAAGCATTGAACAAATCCAATTCAGAGTCAATGTTCAATTTATCTTGGTCTAAAATTGCCATAAGTGTGGAGATTTCTATATCTGTAAAACCGGGGTCAGCTAAAACTTCTCGAGTATGACCAGCTATTAACTACGTTAATAATTGGGAAAGCTAAATTAATTTATTTTTATTGAAATTTTCTTTTTCCTTCAATATATACCTCCATACTACTTTGCATTAAACGCGGTTCATCGAAAAGTTTTGCGAACTCATACGCCCGACATGCATTATTGGGACTTAAATCCGACCACAGAAATCGAGTGCACTGTTCTACTACATGTGGTAGCATATATTTCTTAGCAGCATAGCATAACTCACAGGCTTTGTCAAAGGAACCAATATTAATGCGATCAGAGTAAATGTATTCCAGCATAGCTTGAAAAGCATCTGGTTGAACATCTGGTATAACAATCGGATCATCTTTGTCGGCCAATTGACCATAAAACATACGTTCAAACACTGGTGAGGCCATTGCCAGGATTAACTTATGCCCAGAAATAATTTTTTGATTTGGTGGTGCACCACCAACCAGGAAACGACAGTCGGCCCATTTTTCTGTTTCTAATAAATGCAAACCGCGACCTTTCATTTCGTGAAATTCGTGTTGCCAGTCTACTTCCATTATTGTAAATTCTATTTTTCATACACTTTCTACGCACAGAACAAAAGTTTTAAATTTTTAATCTAGAATTTATTTTTAATATTGTTTGCCGAGCATTAGTAATAATCAAATAAGAAAAGGAAATGAAGAAAAACATTGAGACAGTGATGCCACATTGGAATATTTTCGTGAAGTGAATTTATTTATTTCAATAACGTCTGCAACTCACATAGATATGTACAATTATGTATATATATATATATATGTCACATTAAGAGCAGGTAATTGGTAGCCATTTTTCAATGTACAAAAGGTTTGTTGTGCTCTTTTGAGTGGATGTATGCAGTGTACTAGCCGTAGGTTCAGCATAAAGGCTATGATAGTGCTAATATTTTATATATGTATACATATATAGATTTTTGAATTGGCCTTCTTCTTAGACTTTACAGTCTCTATAGTTTGCAGTCGAAGATTTCTGGGTGTCGCAAACCACGCATACAGAAGAGAATTTGCAATAGTATTGTGTATGACTGAATTCATGGCAATTTTTGCACTGCGTTGGATCTATGTGGCGGTAATAGTTGCAGTTTGGGATCCGCTGTTGAAAAAAGCGAAACTTTTATTATTGCTTAATATATTTTTTGCAATATTACTTGTTGTTTGTTCAGCTTTTAAACTATTTTTAACATCATTTGATGTTTAGTGCGATTATATGGTTTAGCTGGTAAATGCAACCTATATACATTAATTTTTTCATTATTTGCAATATGCATTTGTTGTAACGTAAACATTCCTTAATTATGACAAATTAATTGATGAAAGAACTTTAACCTGTGATGATCCCAAATTTGCCCAATTCAATTGCAGTGGTAGTGTTGGAAAAAAAATCTGTTTGCTATTTCTTAAAACAGGATGATACTTGTACTTTTTGTATAAATTTTTTCTTTTTAAAATTTCCGTTTTATATTTGAGAAAATAGTTCAACATTTGTAAAAAAAAATTTAAAAACAACTTATCAATAATTGAAAGGATGTTTTATTTACTAGGTAAAACTACTTTATAAAGATGTGTTCTCAATTTGTAAATACATCAAATGAAAAATGCGAATTTGAAATTGGAACACTAGAGTTCGTTTCCATTTTCAAACCTTTTTAAATCCACAATTAGCGGCTTATTTTATAAGTAAAATGTTAAAAAGTAAGAAAACTAAAAATATAAATCAAATGTACGCAAGTCAAACGTTGTGAAAAATTGCATTTTACGTTATTTAGTTCCCAATATCAAAATGAGAATATTAAATGGTGACAAAGTGCGCATATAACAAATACCTAAGAACTATTTTTCAATTTTAAATTAAAGTTTGAGGCAAATAAAATACATATTAAGTAAAGATCTTTATTTTTGAGGATCCCAATTAATACTTCATAAAATAAAACTTAAACATAATTTCTTTTTGATTACAAAAGTTATAAAATAAGGAAAAATACCTTTAATTAAACAAATTGTGCTTATATTGCCACAAAATATTTATTATTCGAAAACGAATAAAAATCTTTTTACTCCAGTATATTTCTACTATTGTCCTGTGGCGTTGAAAAAACGATAGCGCGTATTAAACCATCACGTACAGATTCATTAGGATTCCCAACATTAAAACGAAATTTAACACGATTGCATACGACATCCGGCACAGAGGTATACATGGGATACCAACCAATTTTATTAAAGACTACAAAAACTTTGTAGATTTGATTGCGATAAATATAAACGGGTCGATCGAATGAGATTTCCAGCAAAGAATCATAGCGAACGCGAGAAGTGCAATGAGTGTAGCTAAGACGAGACCCTTGAACATCTTGTATATGTGCGTATAAAATTTCAGTGTAACGTTCGGAAAATCCAGCTGAATTCATTAGTTCACCACAAAGTACTTGAGTGGGTACTTGAACACCTAAAAATGTTAGCAGAAGTTAAAGAACAAATACTGAATGTTCTTTTTAAGCAAAAGCAAACCTGTAATCCAAATATTGGTATCGACTTGGAAAGTTAAACCACAATCGGTTACACTTGTATTACGATAATCAAACTGAGGATTAACTGTGCGAACGCAATATGAACGACGAGTATCATGGGTGGCGCCATCTACAGAGTCTCCTACACTAGACACCAACGACACACCAGCAGTATCACGTTGTCTTTGAACATTATTAACTACAGCACCACGAGTGGGGATTTGAATTTGTGGTTGAATATGAACCATTGGTGCGTCCATTGATGGAAAATTACTTGCATTCACGCTACTTCCGAAAAAATTATTTGGCGGATGTGCATGCAGGAATGTGTTTAGATCGCGTTGATTGTTACGCTGTTCGTAATAGTTGCGACAGCTACGGGAACTGCAAAAGCCCTCTGGCATCGGGCAATCATTAATGGAAGGGCTAGAGATTTTTATAAGAATTGCCAAAGCTTCATGTTCTTGTAAAAGTTTAGAGCGAGCTGGTCCTTCAGCAAACTGCTGTGGTGTCATTGTAAGAAAACGGATTTTATAGACAGCCTTTTTTATCATTTCCTCGTCGATAACTGAACGTTGAACATTCATGAAATAGTTGAGACTGGCTGCAGCAGCGGCGGCAGATGAAGTTGGTTGCTCATATAAAACCGGTGAGGCCGCTGCTACGGCTGCCCTTTCCTCATTTTCCGAACCATCAGCCACGGATGTATCACTACTGTCTACTACTACTACATCGGGAGAAGGTGTATTATTGGGATAAACAACATTTTCCCCATTTCCCTCAATAAAGTTCTCCTCATGTCCCTGCATCATTGCGTTAACATCTGGCTCCATTTTAATTTCTTCAACACTTAAGAATCCTCCAGAGCACGCTGCTGCTGAACCATTTTGATCTAGTTGCTGTCCAGCATGCTGAATAGATTCCTGCCTACAAATACTTCTTTCATTGGCAAAACGTAATAAAGCATTGAATAAATCTAATTCTGAATCTATGTTCAATTTGTCTTGATCCAAAATAGCCATTAAAGTGGACATTTCTATATCCGTAAAACTTGGATCAGCTAAAACTTCGCGAGTATGATCAGCAATTAACTAAGTGAATAAAAAATATAAATAATCTTTTACAACTATGCTTTATAGCAGAAGGTATACGTTAAACTTATTTATTTAAAATTTAAATACTTTTAGTAAAGTACAATTTGTACAATTAATTGTACATACCAATTTAAAAAATTATAAAATATGTATTTTCCAAGTGAATATTAAACGTTTTTTAAACAATACCCTATTTAATATACATGCAAGTATATTGCTTTAATAGTTACCTCCATACTTTTTTGCATCAAGCGAGACTCATCAAATAATTTAGCAAACTCATATGCCCGACATGCATTTCTTGGACTTAAATCGGACCACAAAAAATGCGTACATTGACTAACTATGTGTGGCAATTGATACTTTTTCGCCACATAGCAGAGTTCACATGCTTTATCGAACGAACTTATGTTTATACGATCCGAGTATATATATTCTAACATAGCTTGGAAAGCATCTGGCTGTACATCTGGTATTAAAATTGGATCGTTCTTGTCTGCAAGTGGACCAAAAAACATTCTCTCGAATACTGGTGACGCCATGGCTAAAATTATTTTATGGCCTGCAATTATTTTTCGATTGGGCGGTGCACCTCCAACCAGGAAACGACAATCCGCCCATTTTTCTGTTTGCAGCAAATGTAGGCCTCTATCTTTTATTTCGTGAAATTCATGTTGCCAATCCAATTCCATTGTTGAATATTAATTTTTCTCTTTACTTCGAACACTATTAAAATTGTAAAACACAATTTTCATAAAGTTTTCACAAAAGTAAAAAAGTTTGTATTGTTTACTGTGTATTAATAAATAAATGCGAAACCATAAAGGGGAATTGAATAAAAACATGCGCACAGAGTTGCCATACCAACTAAAAAATATGATGTACAAAAGCGAAATAGTAAGTGTACTAAAAAGAGCCAATTTAAGTTTTGACTTATTGGACAAATTTTTAAATTTAATTTTTATCAAATTTTGCTTTGGATATACTTGTATATTTTTATATCAAATGCACAAGATTTCATGTCTACTATTACCTCGTGGCATTGAATACACGATGGCTTTTATTAAACCATTTTTATCAAATTTTGCTTTGGATATACTTGTATATTTTTATATCAAATGCACAAGATTTCATGTCTACTATTACCTCGTGGCATTGAATACACGATGGCTTTTATTAAACCATTGTAAACTGATCTACCAAGTAGACTAGTGTCACCACTATGAAAACGGAATTTAACTCGAGGGGATATAACTTCCGGTTCAGAGGCATATATAGAATACCAACCAATTTTATTAAAGACTACAAAAACCTTGCAAATTAAAAAAAAAAAAAACTACAAGTCACTGTCGTAAATACAGTTTCTGTCAGGGTAGACTAAACAGGTGAATTCTGTAGCCGATCTGAGTACTTGTCTTGAGCTTTTTTGATGGCAAAGAAAGAAATTTCAGCTCATTTCACTTACGTTTTTTATGTATAGTATTTGAGATCGGCAAAGAAGTTGAAATATTTTGAATTCGCCAGTGAGTTTACCTGTTACCAATTTGCTTTGATTTCTGATCTAAAAATGATATTAACTGATTTATATCCAGTGTTCGCACATTTTTTTAAGCAAAAATTAAAACTCATAAACTATTGCTTTCAAGCAAAAAATAAGACTAAAAGAACTGTTATTGCTTAAGCGAAAAATAAATCTGGGATAGCAATCACTATAAATTGATTTTTTGAATAAAACTTGTAGCCATTATAATACCTAAAATGACCACATTCTGTTCACGAGACTATTTTCAGTTCGCTAGCAGCCGATTTTTAGCCGCTGCTAAATGTTTGTGCACGAGTCGCCGTTGATAAAATAGACGGCAAAGGTTCTAAAAATGAGCCTTTTCAAGTTAATTTCACGAAGCCGGTTAATTATAAGAAATAATTGGTAATGAGGCAGGATATGTCTTGAATGCTAAAATTTATATATTATTTTTTATATTTTTTCTAGTCTTTACAATCTTTCAGCCACATTCAAGGTCGGAATGGCAAGTGAAGTTGATAAGGCACAGTCGGTCGTGGCGACCGAAGATACAATTTTCGGTAAAATTTTACGCAAGGAAATACCGTGTAATTTTATATACGAAGATGATAAATGTGTTGCATTCCACGATATCAACGCACAGGCACCAATTCACTTTTTGGTTATACCACGCAAACCTATTGTAATGCTTTCGCAGGCCGAGGACTCTGATACAAGTTTATTGGGCCACCTTATGTTGGTGGGTAGTAAAGTAGCTAAACAATTGGGGATGGAAGAAGGTTACCGCGTTGTCATCAACAATGGGAAACATGGAGCTCAATCTGTGTATCATTTACATATGCATTTCTTGGGGGGTCGCCAAATGCAATGGCCACCTGGCTAGGTTTGTTCTTAAATAAGTTTTACATACAATTTTTTATAGAATTGCTCCAGAAAACGTGTAATAAAGTTGTTGAAAGGTTCAAAAAGGTGTTTAAAGGTTTTCTATTTACGACGACAAAAGTTTATAAAAGAGTTAATACAATATACGTACTGATATGTAGATAATATCATATACATTTGTATTAGAAGACAATATATATATGCACATCCATATATATAGTTATTTAAATATATATGTATAGTATACGCCAAAACAAATGCACGAACTTCAACCGATTTGAATATTTCTTAGTGACATCTACAAACCCAGTTATATATAAATTCTTTTGATTTATTTATGACCAGAATGGACCCTTCTGGTAAAGCAAAGCTTAAATAAGCAAAAAAAAAAAAAAAAAATTTAAGCATCAGAAAAAATACCGAATTTTATTTACCAGGTCAGTTTTTGTCCGCGACAAAACAAAAGCACGAAATAAACAATCATTAACATTCTTTATTAATAATAACACATTTAGAGCAAATGACCACATGTTTATAGTCGTCTCTGATCATTTGAAGTAATCGGTTATATTATCATTTTGTTTTATAAAAAAATGGCTAATGATAAGTACTCTGTGCAAATAAAAGAAAAAATTATTAAAGATTATAGCAGTGGTGAAGCAGTTACTTCTATTGACAAGAAATTCGGAATACATCATAGCGTATTATAAGTCGTTTTCGTTCCTCAGGTTCGTTGACCACCAAACACAAAGGAGGTCGTCCTCGGGAAACTACCACGCGTGACGACAAGGCGGTAATAAGATTTATAAAAAGGGATCCCTATATGTCAGCGAGATCCATTGCGAAGCAGTTGGCATTAAATATTTCCTTAAGATCTATCCAAAGACGAGCTGTTGAAGGCGGATTGAAATCTTACAGAAGCGCAAAAAAAAAACATTTATTTCTTCCAAAAATAGACAAGCCAGAATTTAATTTGCAAAGGCACATCTAAACTGGAGCACAACACAGTGGAAGACTGTGCTCTTTTCTGACGAGTTTAATTTGAAAAGTTCTGATGGATTTCGGCTAATACGAAGGCCTAAAGGGCAACGCCTTAATCCTCAAGATACAGTTAAACACGGAGGAGGAAATGTTTTGGTCTGGGGGTGCTTTTCTGGCCATGGGATCGGACCAATTCACATAATCAATGGTATAATGGATCGATTCACGTACAAGGTTATCCTTAATAACGTAATGCTGCCTGCCGCACGCTTAGGAAGAAATGGAGATACCAACCACTTAACCACTTAAATGGAGATACCAACACGACAATGACCCAAAATACACAGCTAAATGTGTGAAAGAGTGGTTCGTTAGTAACAAAATTTAAGTTTTGAAGGGGACTGCACAATCGCCTGATCTCAATCCCATAGAAAATCTATGGGAAATTGTAGATCGTAAAATAAATCACGATTATTGCAAAACTAGAGATGGCCGTTTTAAACAGGTTGAAATTGCTTGGAATGAAATTTCTGACGAAATTTTATTAAAACTAATAAATTCCATGAGACACAGATGCGAAGAAGTTTTAAAAAATAAAGACTACGCAACTAAATATTAGTGAAATTTAGATTTTAATCACCTAACCTGAAAATGTGCTATTGTTTTGTCGCTTTTAAAAAGTATCGTTTACTATTTACCATGAACTTTTTTTTGCTTTTAAGTAGAAATATTGTTAATTTGCAAATGCATTTTGCAAAAAAAAAAAAAATAAAATAAAAAATATTAGAATAAAATTCTTTACAGGCAGGCTTTTAATGTTTTAATTTTTGAGCTAATGTTTTGTTTCCATTTTTAAAACTTCAAAAAGAAACTGCTTGGATTGTATTTTCAATATTTTATAGTACTTCAATTAATAAATTAAAATAAAAAAGAAAATTAGCTGACAAAGACTACCGAAAATTATAAAAACCCTTATGGAGCTTCAAGAAATTCGAAAATCTTAGGAAGTCTGTTTTTTTGTGGTGAGCGGCAGTGTTTTCGAAAGCATAAAAATAAGTGCAGATGGCACATAGTCAAAACCGGTTTGTATGCAAACCAAACTTTACAAGGGACGATGGAAATTCGTTCGTAGAAGAACACGGGAAAAATTATGAGAATAATAAAAGTTGCAGAGTTGTAATTCAACTTCCACGAACAACCCACTTCAATACAAAAACTTGGATGTAACCTTGAATTTTAAATAATAAACACTTTATTTTAATACTATGCATTTGGTTCCATTAATATATTATTACATACTGGCAGCAATCTGACAGATGGTCTCTTATCTCCTAAGAGAGAAGTATGATCACTAGTAGTCCCACAGATGTTAACGCTTGGAATTGATGTTACATTACCTTGAGGCGGTGATGCAGTATTATACCGCCGACGATCTATTAATGAACCTGTACCAAAATACCCTATATCTCGCATTTGTTGTTTCTTTTCAATAACTAAATCGAAGAACCGTGAAAGTTTAACAGCATCTGTAGTACCAGCAGCGATACTACGAGGGTCTCGAGAGTTTAGCCAAATTTCTTCAGCACCACACTGTTCAGCTGAAAGTTTAATTTTATAATTATCAATAACAAAAGTTGAGTTGTTTTTGTCAAGTAGTTAATAAGGTTAGATTTATATATATATTGAATTATACCAATTACCAATTATAGAATACCAATTATTAGTAATTGTAATAGAAATTTGCTAATTAAAAGTCCAATTATAGTTTGTAATTGACAATTATGAACTACAAATTGTCCAATTAATGTAAAACAATTGCAAGTAATTAAAAAAAAAATTTATTCTAGTTATCATACTACAGCCCCCCCCCCATCCACCGCCCCACCTCTTATCCTGTAAAACCTATTTGATTTTAAAATAATTTGTTAGTTTGGGTTAAAAAAGAAAAACTATATTTACTTTTACCTATGCCGCCAGCTTTTTGCACTGTCTTCGTTTGCCTTTTCTCATCTAGCAAATCCAATTTTGTGCCCATTACTAAAATCGGTATTTGAGTAGCACCTACGAATTCTTCTGGATCAAACTCATTTGCATCTGTAATTAAACTTGCACTTGGACCTGTGCTGTTATTACTTGCTCCCTTGAATGTGTCCTTTCCTTCCTTGTTTAAGATTTCAAATAACCACTCGCGCAAGTTGCTATGACTTTTACGATTTGTCAAATCATGTACGAGGATAATACCATGAGTTGGTGTGTAAAAAACACTTCGTGTATTTTTGTGACTTAATGAACCACCAATGTCAAATAGCTCTATGAAGTAGGGTTTCTGTTGTGCAGTACCTTCCTTATATTCATGCAATTTGATTTCGATATTACAACCAACAGTCCAGCCTGGTCGGGTAAGGTTTTCACCGTGGGCTATGAGATGAGTGAGGCAAGTTTTGCCCACACCTACGGAGTGACGGAAATAGATGTCTCTAAATACACATTTGATAATTAGTAAAACCTTACCCGAATCTCCCACTATAATTATGCGCACTTTGTCAATAGCATTTGCCATAATTAAGATTAACTACTCTTTTGTTAAACGCGAATAAAATATTGGTTTTAACACACTAATAACTGCAAAATGTAAACATTGTTTATTAAAACTCTACATGTTATTCACTGGGATTTGATGCCCCAACTATACACAGCTGCCATATTTGACGATTTGCAGCATTTTGCCGATTTATACTTTAGACATCAAGCGGCAGCAACATCAGTCTACACGTAGCCGTAGCAGTACATTTTGCCAACTCAAAAATTTGATCGCACAAAGAGAAATCGTCGGCATAATAACAAGAAGAGATTTGTTTGTCTTCTGTGGGGAGAATACGTGTAGCTATTTTTGCTTAGTCTAAGCATAATTTTTTGTTTATCATTGTAAGTGTTCCAACGTTTTCAGCATAGTTAATGTACGGGCATTTATAAGCTAGCACCCCTATTTTTAATTATTGTATTTCGTTTGTGTAATGGCAGAACAGCGTTGTGCGAACAACTGATCGGATAACTGTGTTTTAACACGAACAGACAGCGATGGTGTTCACGAGCCAAATCCCTGTGCGCACAGCAAAATGTACGATAGCTGATCAGATTTATGGCTAGTCAAGGCGGCATGTAACTTGTTACCGAATGCAATTAATGTAATTTTTTGTTTTCTGGAATGTGATGAAATTTGACATTCGCCCCGTAAAAAATATATTTTCTGTAGATTTTTAGGTTACAAATGTTACGTTACATATTAGGTACACAGTAGCAGCCGAGAAAAACACTTGCATAAGTACTGTTTTTCTCCACTGATCCATAAATATTTATTTATCTCCAAACGTTAAATTAGTGGCATTATTACAACCTGCATCTAAAGTTCTTGTTGGTAAAATGGTAGAATTAGTATAATCGTATCGTGCTGCGAGAGATCACTGCCAATATCATTAATAAAGCGCATTACTCTGTATATAATATAGATATAACATAATTTTTGTCAAGTAAAAATCTACAGAAAATTCATTTTTACGGAGAAAACACCAACATTTTTTAAGTACAATTACGGAGATGTGAACTCCTTCCTAAAAAGATTATATACAGGGTGTCCGCCAGGAAGATATACTACTTTGTTTTGCCGCCATTTTGGTAAACATTAGTCTTGACAAGTCATATTTGGCAGTCGTGAAGTAGAGACATGGCAAATTTATTATGGAAAAATATTCGGTAAACCAACGTGTTTTAATCGTTAAAACATTTTATCAATATCAATCATTGATTACCGTGACGATGAGAAAGTTACGTGACATTTTTGGGAGAAACAACGTGCCAACAAGACGCACTATTTATCGTGTAGTGAATGATTTCGAAGAAAGAGGGACTGTAGCTAATAGGCCCAAGCATGGACTACAACGTACTGCAAGATCGGCTGAAAACATTACTGCTGTTCAAGAAAGTGTTCAAAACAATCCATCAACCTCAATTCGACACCGTACTCAGGAGCTTGGCTTCAAAGATCAACTTTGCCTACAATTTTGCACAAAGATTTGCATTTGTTTCCATTTAAGATTCAGTTGACACAAGAGCTTCTTCCAGAAGACCATTTACGCCGCCGTACATATGCCAATAGTATGCAACAGCTTGTCCATGGCAAACCCGATTTTCATGAAAAAATCATAATGAGTGACGAGGCACATTTTCATTTGAATGGATATGTGAATAAATAGAATAGTCGGATCTGGATAAAATTATTCATCAGTCACCTTTGCACACCATTCTGGTGTGCAATTTGGTCAGGAGGAATCATTGGACCTTACTTCTTTGAAACTGGAAACGGCGTAACGATAACTGTCAATGGGGAGCGATATCGTGATATGATTGAAAACTTTTTAACGCCACAACTGTATGCTTTGGGCTTGACTAACATGTGGCTGGAGCAACTCAAACAATATATTCGTGATGAAATTAATGGAATACCGCGTGAAATGTGTGAGAATGTAATGAAAAATGTGTTGAAAAGGGCTCGCATTTGTGAGGCTAACAGAAGCGGACATTTATCTGATATTGTATTTCATGCATAATTGCCGACATTAAATAAAACATTTATCAGTATATGATCCATTCTCTTTCATTTAATCAAAAATTATAATCAAACAAAGTAGTATACCTTCACGGCCGACATTCTGTATTTAACATTTGTGCTGATTTAAAAGTTCTAGCTATCGGCCATGTTCGACTCGCAATTTGCGATTGTGATTTCAACTCGCATGTCAGGTGTTCTGTAACTCGCATTCGCAAGAGTTTTGGCGAGTTCAAGTCGCAAGAGTATACTGAAGTGAATTGCTGTCAGTATACTCTTGAGAATTCGAGTTACAGAACACCTCACATGCGAGTTGAAATCACAATCGCAAATTGCGAGTGTCGGAACCGGACTACAAGTTGGATGTAAAAACCAAGGAAAAAATTGGCAGATGCCCCCACAGACTTTCAAAGTTGAATCGCCTTAATTGGAGATTCCTTCATTATAATATTAGGGATATTAAAATTTAAAATTGGGGTCACACTACTGGTGTTAATTACAATATTAATCGTCACGATGCAGCAGAGTTCTTAAACCTTTTCAATTAAATAAACATACATACATAAATAACCATCCGCATTTTATTCGAACATACATATGTACATACGTACGTATTATCGCTCCTCCGCATTAAGATTATGAAGATGTGATTGTTGTGCCTCCTAAGCTGTCATTTCCTGACAAATGTAATAATTCAAATGCGTATTTAGTTTTCGTGCTTTGTTTGTCATGTAGTAAATGCTTGTTGTTGTAATTTACTGACGATTTTCTGCATTGAAATGCAGCAAAAGAAATTGGCTGAGGACGATTTTAGTGCAGAACGAGAACTATAAATATTGCGTTGGCAAATGGATGTATGTACATAAGTATTTAATGATTGCATGCATACTGCATACAATTTAACATATGTTATTGTCTTTTTAAAAAAAGTATATACCTACATATGTATGCAAGTATGTACATACATATATTATTTAAGGATATAGTAGGATGGTATTTAAAGGTGTGAAACTCATGTCAATATTTGTGTCAACCACAGCCTCTAAATATACAAAACTGCAAATAAATGTAGCAAGGGAGTGGCTGTAGTTAATAATTACAGTTCTTAGAATCGTGGTAGCGAAATATGATTGTAGTACTCACACCTACATAGTAGTCGCTCCAATTTTATCGTATCATAGTCAATGAATACTGATCTACTGATCTGGATTACGCTCTACAAATGAAATTTAGGAAGACCTTACATATTGTGAGCAATTTTTGTTTTTAATCACCTAAGCATGCATGAGCTTGCGTGAGTAGATTTTTAGCATGATTAAGTCCGTTTATTTACTTTTCCGGTAAAGTCCAGTAACTGAGTATTTACTGGGCATTTCGCAAACATTTCTCTCAGAGAACACTTTTGTACCAAAAGTACGCGAAAGGAAAGCTTGTAAAACTTAGTAAAATTAATCAAAACACCTAATTGTTAAGAAAATTTATTTCACTTAACATTTTGCAAGCTTTTCTTTACGAAATTTGCATTTCTGTTCCAAAAACTTTAAATTCTGAACTACATTAGATATCGATATTCTACATCTGTAAAGGTCAGCAAAATTCCTTCCATGTCACATTTTTCATTAGCAGACGTTAAGTCACTCCACAAACACACAAATTGACGGCAGAAACCTTACTACATGCTTACAAAAATATTATTAATCGAAAATATTAA
Source organism: Phania funesta (assembly GCA_963932375.1). Lineage (NCBI taxonomy): Eukaryota > Metazoa > Arthropoda > Insecta > Diptera > Tachinidae > Phania > Phania funesta. Next base: position 64,485,878 of record OZ010655.1, read on the forward strand.
ATATCGTTGTCTAGTATGTACGTGAAAGTCCTAGGAAAGCATGCATATGTACATATGTACGTAAACTTTGTCAAGAAATTGTTTTTAAAGTCGAATAAAAACAGATTTTTTTTTAAAATTTGCACTAATCAAGAACATATTTTTTAAAGGTTATTTCAGCCTTTTGACCTTTTTATCTTATTTAATTAATTGATTTTCAAGCTTTAGATTTTTAATAAAGTTTTCTGTAACACAATTTTATTATTTCATTTTTTTAAACTGGTCCAGTATTCAAGCTCCTACGTTGTCTAGTGTCATCAGAAAGTTTATTTTACTTCGGACAAACGGATATCGTTAGTTGAACTTCCCTATCTATAAGAATTCAGAATATAGATTTTTGGAACGAATTTCCATCATTCCTCGTCAAGTTTCTTTTGGGTACAAATCTTTAGTGTCACTAAACAGTGTGAATGCTGAGTCAAAATAGATAGTGCAGACATGAAGCCATCCAAATCCTTTGGTGACCACATTGAGCAAAATTTAAAACTGTTTATTTTAACTAAATCAGATTTCAATTTATTATTCACCACAACGGTAATAAAATGAGGGAATTCTTGATACCTGAACATACATATGTAGTATATGCGCGCAACACGTTACTAATTCTGGTCGCATCCGTCTTTGGTAGATTGGCGAGTGGACGCACACTACGCTGCAGGGAAAACTCATACTTTAGCCGCAGCGTTCGTATGTGAAGTAGACCAACTTCAGAAGTCTCATCTGCCACTTTCAATGTAGGAAAATTTAAATCAGAGGTTCACAAACACTAGTACCGCTATCCTACTTTTTGTCTAGTTCCAGCATAATGCACTGTTTTATGCAGTGCACTATTAATATTGTGTAGGGGGGGTTATTGAATCAGACCGCTAACATTATGGGCCTCTATTCAACCCTACCTTATTCTCATTCAAGTCCTGTACTACCGCTAGCCTCTATTCTTAACTGACAAAATCTATGATTAACAAACATATAGAAACAAAAACCAAATACACATCACAAGTGGTGAATTAAAAAAATCGCCAAAAAATTCACCACAAAATTTTAAAATTAACAAAATTATAAATTTTATAAAAAAATGGGATTAATCTGAAAAATGAAAAAAAATATATTTTGTTATCAATTGGAAATTCACCAAAATCAGAAAAACCACCACACAACCAAATCATAATTCAAAAATGTTAAATTACAAAAATCTAAAATTTAAAAAACCAAAACTGCGAGAAAAATGGAAAAAAAATTCGATATTTGAAAAAAATTTATTTGATAAAAAATTAGTATTTAACAAAAATCCGAAATTTTATTAAAAATCCACGAAAACCGAAATTTGAACATTTTTGAATTTTACCACAAACACTTTAAGTTCACCAAAGTTTAGCAAAATCAACAAAAAGCTAAAAATCTTACACAATTATAAAAAAAATCTTTAATTTCACCACAAATCGGAAATTCATAAAAAAAAAATAAAAATTGTGAAATCATAAAAAACTAAAATTTTAACACAATTTAGTTTAAAAGTTCTTAAAAAACAGTACCATAGTCTTAGAATGTTTAAATTACCAAAATGACAAAATTTTCTTAAAAAGCAAAGTTTAAAGAAAACTAAAAATTTCACCAAAATTACGAATAATTCACCAAGACTTCGAAAATTTACCACAAAATTAAAAAACAGGGATAAAACAAATAAATAAAAAAAAACACAAAAAGCAAAATTCACCACGTTTCACCAAAAGTTTGAAAAAAATCAATATTTTATGAAAAACATCGCAATTTTAATAAACCGATGTTACACAAGTTGTAAAAGACCTATATCTTACAAGCCAAAAACAAATTTCACCAAAATTTGAAATTTAACGATACCCAAATTGAACCGAAAGCTCTAAATTTTATCAAATATTAAACCCAGTTCCGCATTAGCTACAATTCAGCAAAAAATCGAGAATATATCAAAAATTGATAAGCAATTAGAGAAAAGAAAACCATACCGATGGAAAATAATAGGACTAAAACCGGAGGTCTAAATTAAATATCTCAAACAATTCTTGGCACCGGGAAAAATCTGTAGTAGTTCATACTTTTGTGAATGATATATAATATTCGGTATATCCGCATATAGCTCTCTTAGTTGTTGCTTTAACTCTTGTTGATTCATTTACTATCAACAAAAAAATCATTGACGAACTTTTAGAACACTTTTGTTTTGAGCAACCTACACCAAATATTACCTACATATTCTAAGATATTAAATAAGCGTTTAATAAAATGGTCTATTTCGGTTTGAACAATACAGCAATTGTAGTGATCACTCACTCATATATATATATATATTTTTTTTTTTGTTATAAAAAAGGAGAGAGAAATATCCTGTTTAACAATTTAACATACTGAAATCCATTTGAAAAGTAGCAGTATCGCCAAACAAGAAAACCAACAAAATATCGCATTACTTTGTATTTCCGATTTAATTCTTTTTTTCTTTTGTTTCCTCCTCGTTGACGCTGTCCGTCCATTTATTGGTGCATGTATTATTCGAAAAAGGTAATTACTGTGAAATCGATATCGCTGTTTTCAAATGAGCTTTTTTTTTTATTCTTTTTGCAAAACGAATGGCTGAATGAATAAGAAAACAATACAAGAACTAATTCCGGGTTAATTACCTTTGTAAGCATTAAGTTTTGTATAAAATGTGACTGAATTCAAATTAATTCTTTTGTAGGTTTTCAATCATATTTTTTTCGCAATTCTTTGAAATACGATCAGTTTGTGATAGCAAGTCCTTATAAGAAAAAAAAAAATACTGTGTTAAAGTGTACTCCTTTCAATTTAGTGGGATAAATTAGAGAAAAACTATTGAAGAATCTTGGTTTCTACTCTACAGAGACGTACACCATTTTTGGGGGTTGCGTTGGAGGTATTAAATAGTAAGAATTTCTTGATAAAAAAATCAAAACAATAAATCTATCTACCCTCTGCTAAAATTTACAGCTGCATTTGAAATAACAACGCCCTTTGGATTTGCATTCAATAAAATTAAATGCAAAAAAATGCAAATTTGTGTAAAAGACGAAACAAACATGAATTCAAAGAAACCATATTAATTTATTTTGTTGCGCCGAGTGGCATGAGGCAAGAGTGTATTAATGCACCAATACCCCCCTTTAAATAAAATTCATCAACAAAATATTGTATAGTTAATTAGCTTTAAGTTTATTGAATGACTTTACAATTCTTTTGTGATTGGTATGACAAGTTATTTACGAGTTTCTCCTCTACAGGGAGTAAAATGCACTGCACACCACTTTTTAAAATTATATTAAAAAACACACACACACATACACACAACTACTTTTGTTATTATCCTGTACGTTGCGTGGACTAATTTGTCCACCCTAAAGTGGCATTAAAAGCTAAGGTTGTGAAACATTTCATATTGTAATGATTATTAAATTCTGTCATATTAATTTCAATTTTTTCCACTGTAAGCTGACTGTGAATCAGCAGGCAGGGACTGCAAATTGTCCTAAGACTCAGAAAAATGTCTCGGTTATTTTGTAATATTGCAAGTTTATTTAGGGTGCAGCTTGAAGCAAACTGTTATTTTGAAAATTGTATACGTGGGAGGAATAATACGTTTTATAAGGAATCGGATGTTGGCAATGCCGACTTATTTTAATGTCGTTTATGCCCAGACCTGTTTCTAACAATATCTGCCTTATTACAATTGAACTGCTGATGGTATTTTACAACCACTTAGCCATTTTATTTTAAATTTTAGATTTCATCCTCGATTCTTGTATATACATATGTCCAAATTGCGAGGATCACTAGAGAAGATAAGAGAAATAAAATAGCCTGCATTCCCTCGGCAATCTGGGTAAAAAATAATTGTCACTGTAACAAATAAATAAAAGACAAGTAAACCATGTTGTTAATTAAATTTTGTAAATCAAATTGCATGATTTAAATGAATAAATTCAATAATTTCAAAACTTGATTCCAAGGCAAATTGATAACAGGTAAACCCACGGGCGTATTTCCGGCTTCTTTGCCGATGTCAAACTTCATATATAAAAAATGTACCGAAAATGGTGAAACAAAGTACTCAGCTGGTGAGTTTACCTGTTCAGTCTACTCTGGTTAATTCTTCAAACTAAAAAAAGTTTTTAAAATTTGTTTCGGATTGAGTGAAGATTTTAAAATATATAATTAATAACATTTTAAAATTAATTTATTAATGAATTTTCTTAAAAGCAGAAGAAAGTACAATTACTTGTATTAAAAGAAAACAATTCACATTCAAAGTATTTGTAATTCGAAATCTTCAATTACTCGTTAAAAGTTTTTGTACTTAGGGAACAAATAATTATTTAAACTTGAAAATTTAAATTACAATTCATTCATGTAATTGATCTTTATTGCAACTAAATAATAAAAAAATTTTAAAATAACTTATTTTTTTATAATTATTGTACTTAAATAATTTATTTTTGAATGCAGTTCAAAAGTAGATTTTCTCAAATACAATTATAGATTAATTTGATTGGAAGTTTTATAAATAAAACAACATGTAATTTTAGGAACGCAATAAAATTTCAATTACAATTCTATATAATAAGTAACTAAGGTAGTCCCCATTACTAATTGAAGTAGTTTTGCTGAAAATAAAGGCCATAAATCAATTATAATAAGACGTAATTGTAATGGAAAATCTCAACTGAAATTACTTCGAATTTTTTCAATTAAACTGAAAATATAATATATTTTTTTAAAGAAATTCAATATTAAATGAAAAGTAATTGAAGACCTGGGGTGTCTCAATTACATTTCAATTACAATTCCACGTAAAAAGTAACTGAAGTATTTTCAATTATTTTTACCATTAATTGTAATACAAATTAAGAAAGTTGGAGATTTAACTCATTTACAACTATATGTTATTGTAATTGAAAGGCCTCAATTGAAATTAATTGTAGTGTTTTTAATGACATTTTGTTATAAAAAAATGCAATACTGATTTACAAGTAATTGCGGGCTGGAAAATCACAATTCACTTCAATAACAATGCCATGTTATAACTAACTAAGGTATTTTCAGCTATTATTCCAAGCAATTGTAATTTAAATTAAGGAAATAAAGGGCTAACATCCATTTTTATAAGATATATTTGTAATGGAAAAACTTCAATTTTATTTAGAATTTTTTCAATTAAAATTAATTATGTGTATTTATTTGTCAGAAATACATCATTGCATTTCAAATCTTAACTTGCAAGAACAGTTAGTTGCAAGTACCTGAACATAATTACATTTAAATCTTAGAAAGGCGGTTCCGATCGAAAATCCGAAATAGTCTTGTTTGTGACCACCCTAAATTTATATTAAATTATTTGAATACATTCGTAACGAAACTAAATTGTAGCAATAGAGGAATAATAAAATATAAAAATTCCATGAAAACCTTGAACAAAAATCACATCACTTGATCGTTCATTAATGTTGATGATAATGATGCTTTCAAATAGTTACACAAAGTGAAGAAGTTTCATAAAAATGGACAGACACTTCTCATATTTGGTATAAATTACTCGTCAGCATAATCTTGAAATTTTAAATAAGATTTATGGTTTTTAAATTAATCAACACCATACTCGCACACACATTTTTTCTCTTCATATTCCAGTCCAATCTCAGTTAATGGGTGGGTGACTCTTTGAGGAAATATTTAATAAAAATGTGCGTGCCTTTTACAATAACACATTTGCAATGAATATTAAAGTTTACTAACATAAATGTTTACTTTTTATGTTACGGGTAATGGGAGATGAAAAAAGAAATGGAAATACTACAAATATGAAGCCAGACATTTGATAAACAATTATTACTTGTATTATTTAAAATACTTATGTATGTGTGCATGTGCATTTATAGAAGTGAACCGGATGACAAAGATGTGAGTGGAATGTAAAAAAATAAAGTATTAAATTAAATACAATTATGGTCATGATCACACGACAGTGTGATATAATTCATAAGGAGAATAACAACTGTCCCAGTGTTCGAGTGAAATGTTGTGAACAAACAATAAAGTGAGTTTCCAGCATAAATAAGGGGCGCAATGTTAAAAATCTGTTTGTAGCAGACATTTTGCAAAGTTAAAATAACATTTGCAGAAGCGCCGAGGAGAAAACTTTTGCTTACAGAACTCCTGCTGTGCGTCTGCTAACTGAATTAAAAGTTCGAAATTAGTGCGATTAAATTTAAAGAGATCTTCTTTCGCACTTTCATAAAACTTAATTTTCTTTCCGTAATAACATTTTCTTTTTATAGCTTGAACAACCAAATAAAAGCTATAATTCCACTGTTGATTGATGTATTTGTGCCTTGACAGTCGTTAAACGAAATTACAATAAACACCTTAAATGCTCAATAAATGAAATTTTATGTCTCTTCTACACCTGCTGTTAACATTTCTTTGGTTTTCGTGAATGGTTTTTTTTTATCACTCCTTGAAAAAGGAAACCACCTTTCTTCTCCATTAACACTAACGAATTATGACGATGATGGGCTTGTAACATTTTTAAATGAATGATTGAATGAGTCGAATGCATGAATGAATGAATGAATCAATGCACTAACTGCTGAATGTTTGTCTTATGCATGTGGAAATCACACACACACACACGCACCACATGTCTGTTTCATTCCCCAAATTTTGTGTAACTGAGAAACGAAGAAAATTTTTATTACCATAAAATCGCTTTATTGTCAGTTTTTATTTCTATTTTTAAAAACAGACAAAATGTTTACAAAAAGTATTTCATATAAAAATAAAATTTCCTGATCTAGTTGCTCAAAAGATGACAGGAATGAACAGGCACGGTTGTAGAGCTTTTAATCCAGGAGAATGTTAAAGGTTTAAGTGGGAATTAAGTCGTAGATTTTCATATTTTAAAGTGCTTTCTTGATATTTTATGAATTAATCTTTAAATTAACGTCTCTTAATAACTTTTGAAATTAACGCCATGTATACGTCACGACGTAAATATTTTTTGGAAGAGTTTAATTTTGAACTTAGCTTAGCGACTGGTATTTCGCTAATAATTCACACAGCGAATATGTTAAGCTTAAGTAAAACAAAATATTTAAGAGCCCAAATTTCGCGTCCCAGATAGATGTTGCTCTTCCAACTTATCTCTTCAAAAATTTAAATTTGTAAAATCAAGTTCTAACCGCTGAAACGACGTAATCCATAAAAAACAAATTTTATAGGAGAGGTTTTTAAACTTTTTTTCAATTTAAACTTTTTAAAGAAAATTCAAATGAAGCCTACTAAAATGGTCTTTTGCAAGTTATAGAAAAGTTTTGCGTTAAGTTCCCGTATAGAAAATCTTTCTGTCAGTTACGTTGATTTTGCCGACACAACCGACAGAAAACTAATTTTATAGGAGAATTTTTATTTGAAATTTTTTTCTAATTACTTTATAACTTTTTGATGAAAATGTATCTGTAGCCTACAAATGACGAAATTTCGTAAATTTTAGAACAAAAGTATTTATAATTAAAAATCCTAATTTTCAATACCACTGAGGACAAACTCTAATTTACACGTCTAACCAAGCGTAGATTATAGAGAAAACAAAGAAAATAAAAGTATAACATAGAGATGACCAACGCCCACATGATATGCGTGAGTCCTGCATGATCACGTTTAGGTGAGCAAATTTTTTATCCAATCGTGCATATATGTATGTGAGTATTAAAAACTCGCTTAGGTGCGTTTGCATGGGTAGGACTTTCGTTTGAAATTTCTTAAAAACAATTAGAAAACTATGGAATAAAAATAAAGTGGTGCATTATTGGCTTCAAGTTTGTAGAAAATATTCGGATAAGTTTGGTAGTAAAAATTTAGAAATTATTTCAATACTTTTATTTCTTTCCGTGAGTATCTTATGACCATGAGTTTTTGTGATCGTGGTTAATTTTACATTAGATTCTCGTGAGCGTACACATATAGTGAGTATGGCTAAAAATTAACAAACTTCTGTATCAAACTATTGTTTCATAATTTGCTTAAAATCTGTTTTGGATTTGTACAATTAATTTTTTATTCACAGATCCAGCTCTAGATCAAAGTAACTGACTGATAACAGTTTATTATGTTCAAATTGATTGCCCTTTATAATTACTTCACTAATTATTTCGCGGATCTTAATACTTGATCATACGACGTGTTGGAGACTGTTGCGAACCGGTCGGTCTGACGAGGGTCTAGCTCTTAGATTTTTGTCAAATGGTTCCAACCCTTCTCGCCAGCCGCGTATTCGAACATAGACTACACTAAGCACACTACACCACACCAACAATTCCGAGATAGATTATCGTCCGTTTGCCTGCCCAAACATGTCGTAGTTGCCGCTGTAAAAATATTTAAGGCTACGACAATCAAAAGGCCAATTTCGAAGAAATATGTCAGTTACGTTATTTTTGTGGTTAAGGCTCGTCAATGTTGTCTAAGAAACTTTATTTTTAAACGAAAAAGAATAATGTTGTTTTTTCGAGGGAAGAATAAACAAATTTAGAGAAACCTCATACTCATCCAGGCCTCTGAGAAGCCTATCTGATAAGCCTAACTATTAATGAATCTACAGCATATGTCCAGCCGGGATATGTTGACTTTGATACCATCGGTTTTTTGCGGCTTTTGGGCATATGCCTGCGACTTCACGGCAATTCACGACATCTCTACAAGAGATTCCGATACCTTCAAACCATGCTAATTTTGATTTGTAGCGGTTGCCGATGATGGTCATGGTCCCACCAATCTTTACATATTTCATTACCACCTGGCAACTTTGTGTGGTTTGGCGGTGTTCTTCTCAAGGCCCACACAGAGAAAATATGGCGTTGTTTATGGTTATTAATTTTTAGGTCCTGAACCAGTTGGATCTTGGACGGGTGCAAACCCAAATCCCGCCACCTAATTTACCAAGTTGTGATGTCTGCGACAGTCTTAGTTCTTCTGCACGGCAGAGAATCGATTGCCATGGATTCTCCGCCACGCTATAGCGAACAGCAGAGATCCGTTGACGTATGGGTGTATACTGATTGATTGATTGAACTCTTATTATTTTCGTACTAATTATCTAATATTTTAAGTTGGTAACCTTAAACAGAAGTTTACAATTATTCAAACTTTTTGGCCACACCAAAACTGTATTTTCTGTTGGGATTAGCAGGCCTTGTATTACCACTCGTAGCTCGTCAAGGCAAATGCGACTCATTGAACCAGAAATTAACAGTAGTAAACATATTTTCGTTAAGGTTTCAATATTTAACTAGCTGAATTTTATCCGGTCTGTAACTGAGTAAATAGATTAATACCAAAAATCATTCTTAAAATTAAAAAATATATATTTATTCCGCTGTGCTCCAAATCAAACACTCGCCAGTAACAGCTTAAAATCACATGAAACGGGATGTGTTTCTAATCCTTGCATGAGTATCGATACAATTCGATGTAAAATTTCGATGGTAATCTGTATTTTCATGTATGATTTTCGCTAGAACATGTTGCATGTAGGCTTATGTTGCAGTCATTTCTTGTTAACGCTGTGTGCTGAAAGAAAACGCAGCTGCACTTAGAAAGCGTGCGAGGGGAATGTATGTATGTGTGTGTGTTGCTGGCAGTTCGTAAAAGCATATTAAAACTCGCACAACCTAAACAATAAAATCATTAACAGAAATGAGAGGCAAGTCATACCCTACGCATCAAAATGTGATTTCTTGAAATCGAATTTATACAGATGAAGTAGGGTAAGATCAAGTTCCTAGAAGAGCACAGGTATTCATATAAAACAAATAGTTAGAAAGCCATAATAATGATACTTCATTATGATAATTTTTATGGCAGGAAGTTTTTTCAATGCCAACAACTGTAAATGATACACAGCGTGAATAAATCTGGGCCCAAATCTGAATCACTCCGGGGCCATAACCCGGAAACTTTATTAAAAAAATTAAAAAACATCAATTATCACTTTAACCGAAATAGAACGTACCTAAATATACATTCCAGTCTTGCTAAATACTATTTTTAAAATTGAAACTGATCGACCCAATAAAACGATTAATGAAGATTAATAAAGATATGTAACATTTGCGAAAAACAGAACATTACTTTCTAAATATGCTGCACTAAACACTGGCGAATATGTAAAATTTTTTGCACTCAACGTTTTTTTAGATCAGTGTGAAATACTTCCCTTCTTTACAAATGTGTTAACTACACTGTTTATATAAAAGAAGAGTTTTATTGCAAGTGTTTATTTTTGTGTTGAAATTTGATTTAATCATTTGATCCATTGTAATTGTAAGAGCGGTGCGGGGCAATCTGAAAAACGTACTACCTATTCAAAAGGCGACATTTTTTTTTTCAGAAAGGTAAACGCCATCCATTAGTTTTTATGTTTGCAATATAGGGAATTTTTATAAACTGTGCGCTTTTACCAACCTTAAGAGTACTTAGGAATTATGAAGAAAATGAAGCGTGGTAAGGGATTACACGATGGTGGTCTTACCACCGACTGAACACTAGCGCCTATTACTCACACAGATAGGTGGCTATATTAGTAATGTGGCTGCCTAGACCATGAACATACCCTCGACTTACTACGTAACTTCCCCGATGGGTTCTCACCAACAACAAGTTCAGAGCTCATCATCCCGTTGGCGCCCGGCTTTTGGTTACTGGTTGAACCTTAAAGGTTCTTATCTACCAGTTTCTGGCACCAAGAAGCCTTAGAGATTGGTTCCTATATATTTCCCGGATAGTAACACTTTATGGTGTTAAAAGCATCTGCCGAAAACGAACTGAAAATTTGAGACATCTGAACAAAAGTACACAACGCGCACAATTTACAAATATGATGGGTATTTTCTGAATTTTCATAACACATTCGTTTCATTTCAATTCAAATGCGTTAAACGTTCAGGACAATACGTTTTTATATATTAAAAATGCTAATGTGTCTGTAGCATAACTACACAGGCATTATAAGAAACTGGAGTAGGGTGCTAAACATAGGCTAAGGCGCGGGGTAGGCATTACATGAAACCTTAATTTAAATTGTCAATAAAAATATTTGAAAGGCATCAAAATACTGTAAAGTCCTGAATAAACAACAAACGCACACAGTGCGTGCGGCGTAATCCCAGTCATTTTAAGATTTAGGGACATTCCGGAATCGAAAAAAATCGTGTAAATTAAAAATGTTGCAGCAGACATATAGACAGACAAAGTGGAGGGAAGGCAAATAAGTGCCGTTACTGTCTGTCTGCCCGTCCAAGCGTTTGAATGTCACGTGGAATTATTATTATTTTTTCCACATGTTGACATAATTTGTGTGAAGATTATTATTATTGTTGCTGCTGTTGCAACTGCCGTTGCCCAAGAAGGGTGTTTATATACCAAAGACACAAGACAAGTTGTACGTTCAATTTGCGTTTGAATTAGGGCGGCATAAAATCATTTTTAACATTGCTGTGTTCTTCTCTTTATTGTCATACGTATGTCATGTTTCAGTATAGACAATCATTTGTCTTCGAAGTTAATTATGGATGTTGTAACTGCGTGTAACTAAAAAATGACACTCAAAATAACTCTAATACCCATATTTCCTGTCTTGGCTTTTCCTTTTATTTTTTATTTTTTTAGAAATTTTGTGTTGAAGGTGAGTTTTACGAATTAGCCGTCTTTTAAGTTTGTGATCGAAAAATATTTAAAAATACTTCAAAATCAATTAATTTTAATTTGTACATGAACATTGAAAATGTACGGTTCATTCATTTTGTTGGATAAATTCAGTGACGATTTGACATGCAACACAAAGTGACACGTTACTAGTGAAAACATTTAACAGAAATTAATCAAAATCTTTAATTGGCACACATTGAATTGCTTTCGATTTGGTTTTGGTTGGCGTGTGCAAGAAAACTCACCAAAGATATACATATGTATGTATGCGAGGGAGAATTCGAAAGTTGTTTAAAACTGAATAAACACATGTAATATAAAGCATACAGCATACAGCAAACTATTATCGATAGTTCTGTTTCTATTGAACTAACGATACTATCGTTATTCGTTAACGATACTATCGTTAAAAAATTTTATTTAAGAAATTGCAAATGAAAGTCGATGAAAGGTATAAAAAGATGAAAGTATGAATTCGAAGATGGGTTTTTATCTGGCAATGACGGCTAAGCTGTTTCTGCTAGCCAAGTGCTTTAGTGAACAAAACACAGGTAACGCTGGAATTTGATGTAAGCATAAAGTAACGAAAAATTATAAATATTTTTCAATAACTTTATTTTTATTTGAAATCAGGCGAATATATGAATAATAATGCTTTTCTTAAAATTGAACACAATAAAAATTCTTAAAACATTTCGATACTATCGTTAGTTTGCCATCATATTATCGAAGATATCGAATGAGGGGACTATCGATAGTTTGCCAGCTCTACTTTGGTGTTACTTGAAGCTAGTATAGCAATTTGATTAATTATTATACTTTGCTATTGCTGTCGAGTGATACCGATAAAGGAGGGAGCAAAATTGTTATTATTGATTGCCAGCAGCTTAAATACAAATCGAATGCTTAAGCCGCTTTTACACAATATTAAAAGGGTTTAGCTTTGCGTTGGGTTTATGCAGATTTAAACCATTGATAATCTCATGATAATCGTTCTGGCTGTAAAAAAATGAAAAGTAAAATATCCTCCTTACCAAGGCGAATTAGAACAGGTAAACTCGGCAACGCAGCTTAAGACTTTTTTAAATCAAATATCAAACATCATGTAATCATTTTTTTTTATCATTTCCGGCAGTTTTTTATATGGAGTATGAAAAACAAAACGAAGCCGCAAATGCGTTGAAGCCGCGGCGATGACTCTTAAGAAATTTTAGCGGGTCTAGATTTTATAAAAAAGTAGTAAAATGGAGTAACAAAACAAATAAATGTTTTTTTTTAATTTTATTTGGAATTTTCTCAATTTAAAATTAATATTTCAATTTGAAATTCTCATTTCATTTGGAAATTTCAATTTCAATTTCGAATTGAATATCTCAAATTCGTTTGGAAATTTCTGAATTGAAAATTTAAATATTCTAAGCTGGAGCTAAACATTTCTGAGACCTACTTCTTTGTCCAACAGCTGCTTTTGCTATTTTTTTTTTGTCATATACAAAAAGCGGCGGAAAAGGCGATACATTTTTTTACATGCAATTTGACATCCAATAAATAAAAAAAAATCATCAGCTGCGCTGGTGAGTTAACCTGTTTTAATTCGTTTTGGTCTCAGCGTTTAGAAGTTTTCCTAAAAATAATGAGAGCCATACGACCGTAGAATTTCCATCCGTATTTTTGCCTTCACATTATAATACCGTCCCATTTTACTTGCATTTTTGTCAAGTCGTCGTAGTCGATCTAAAAGTCTTTAAGGCACTTTAATACTCAAGATGCTCCGGACACTCTCGGAAAAATTTTTGGCCAACAATTATACTTTGATATAAATAAATATCACAATTATGTACTTCAAATAATTTCTTTTCATTCGCGCTACTAAGCTAATATTTTGCATACTAAAGAAGAAACAAACAACATGTATTGAAATTAGCAATTCCTTCGATAACATTGCAAAATTTTATTTGTTTGCGCACAAACACAACAGGAAAACATCAATATCAGTTCGTTGAAAGATGTCGTAAATTACAAATCGTTGTTCATTACATTCATGCCACTGAAGGGCCTTTTTGGCAAACAACAGTCATGCTATGAATTAAAAGTTAATGATGTATTAAGGGAACGCAAAAAAAAACAAGAAAAAATAATAATAAAACCAGCATACGAGGGTGGCTTCTGAATTAGTGTAAAACCGAATATATTTTGAAAAAATCGATTTGTTTTTTTATTGTGGTTCCTTAAAGCTCGATACACTTCTACCAATAATAGTAAAGAGCTGTAATATCTTATTTATATTAGGAAACGTTAAAACATCGGACGACAATAGTCAATAGCCATAGATTTCATATTTTAATTTTCGGACTTTGGTACAACTTTTAAGTTTTTAAAGATTATAGTGCCAGACCTATTTGCAAAAAACTAAGAAATGTTGGTGCCTGGCCAAGAATCTTTAGTTTTTTTTTTAATTTATGGACCAAGGACCAACTGTGTCAATTTTGAAAACTCCAGGAATTATTTTCCTTCCTGAATTTTTGTGGGAAATTTTGTCAGCTTTAACTAAAAAAAAGTTAAAAGTTGTAGTTGTAGATGAATTAGCAAAAAACTCAAACAAATCTATACTTAAGAGGGTCCCATTTCCTTCAGCTCAGAGAATTATTTCGCTCGATTTGTCTAATTTGACTGGGCCGAATACATTGGTTAACATTATTATATATATAATAACAAAAAAGGTAGAAAAACCATTGGCATTGTTAATATTAGACGGTTGCTTAGTGCCCATAAAAGCCGGTGGTTGGCGGCGGCAACTATTAGCCGATCGGCTTGCTGCTCGGCGGTCTTCCATTACAAGCCTGGTGCATTTATTTCATATTTCTCTCATTCTACTCGTATATATTATTGTTCCTATTATAGCTGTGACGGTCACGAACTAGTTCGCACAATGGGGAGATTATTACAGAAAGGTGGTGGTAAACAATTTACAACAATAGCACAAACAACAGGACATTTTTAATTCTTATATTTTACACCTCAAAATAAATTATGTGTTGGTTTTGTAATTGTTGTAAAGTTGCTATCACCCTTCTGAAGTAATCTATTCATTAAGGGAACTAGTTTGTCACCGCCACAACTGTAAACTCTCTAAAAGTAACGTGATCGAATTGGACAGAAAACTGTTAATTCGCTTTGAAATGAAAAACCTTCTATAAACTTTTTGTCGCCATCAACTAAATGCTATATTTGCAAGCGTACTTTCTCATAAACTTCAAGCCTGGTAATTCTGGGTTCGCCCTCTTAAGTAAAAGAAATCAAACACACTGTATGTTGCCCTGTATCTATGCTATTATCCAGGGAGCATCCGTCAGCATTATCGGCATCATTCCAGACGCTCTAGAGACATTTTACGTATGGATGGATTTATGTGTGTTTGTGAAGCTGTTGTGAATAAAGTGCTGCAAATGTCAAACTCAAAATTCATCCCGTTTTGTTTTACATTGAGAACAAACGAGTAAAATTCCAATATTGTTTTTATTTATTTTTTTTTCGTTTGCTTACATTAAGAGCAGCACAAAATTCTTTAAAGGAAAAAATGTTTTCCTTTTTGATGACAATTCTTCGTATTGAAATTGACACGCGTCACTTGTCTTCAAGTTGGGCGCTAAAGAAAACAACTCAAAGAAAAAAAATCAAGTTTTATCTTTTGTAACGGGCCAAATGACTGATGATGGACTCTGTATGCCTTGTTCTGGTTATTATTTTAGTTGGTGTTTTGAAAACCATGAGTGTCAAAAAGAGAGAGAAAACAAGACAACAAAATGATGTAAAATGATCAGATGACTGAATTGAAACACACGTTCATTCTTTTCATTTTGTTTCGTAAAGAAATATGATTTTAATTTTTTTAAATATATTTTGTGAGGCTCATGTGAACACAGTATTGAAGAAAGAAATTCATAAACAGAAAAAAAAAACAAAACAACAATAGAAAAGTTAATGCTCCAAAATGTGTTTCTTAATTATCAAATTGTAAAATGTTTTTATTTTTGTGAGTGTAGGTCCATGCGATAGCAATCCTATGTTAGAAAGATCACATTTTTTCACAATTAGAGTTTAGAATTTAATAGGGTAATCGACGTAGCTATTAGTTATTAAGACTTACAGCGGTAGAAATGTTTTTGAAATGTACCATAAACCGGGATTTTTGCTTTGAAAAGAACCGGTTAAGATTTTAAAAATTTCTACTTGACAAGTTCTCTTCTTCCAGTATAAAGGCTTTTAAAATTTTGTAGTGAATTCTATTTGTCAGAGTCAGCGAAAAAGTGCACAGTGCAACCAATATTACTTTATACAGTAAGGTGCGGGAATAGTCGCTAAAAGAAACGGCCAGTAGGTGGTCTACGATAACCACTTGCACATTGTACGAAAATCTTTGCCTCTCAGTCGATAAGAAAAGGACGAAGGCACTACTGGCCCTCGGGAATATTTCTATATCGTTACTAGTTGACATCATAACGGGGCACTGTAAGATTGGACGTATGCGAGAGCGTATGGGAATCTTTCGTGGCGAGAGCTGCAGAAGATGTCTGGACGAGGAGGAAGAAGAATCAGTTCAACACCTTCTCTGCGACTGCCCGGCTCTGCAAGAACAGAGGATCAAATATTTGGGGCAAACATTTTTCCAGGATCTAGACTTTCTTCGGAATGTGACACTGACGAGCCTGACAAATTTTGCGAGAAGTTCTAGGTGGTTCTTACGGACTGAAGATCCTGAAGATTTCCTGGTGATTGCATTAATAGTCTGTTGAGAATCAGATAGAAAATATATGCTTGAAGAAATTAAATATTTAAAGCAAAATGGAAAATACCTTCGTCGCCGTAATCATTGTGTTTTCATATAACTTTGAGGATATATTTCTCAATCCAAAAAGTTTCAAACTTTCATTTCATTGTGACAACAAAACTAGTCATTTGAAATACATATCATAATTAATTTTTTTTAAATGGCAAAAATGCTTAAATTTCCAATCAAAACCAAGAACGCAAGTAGTGGAGTCTTAAAAAATGTTTTGGCCTTGAGTCGTTATTATTCTGATGCAAAAGCCGGAAAAACTCCCACAAAACCCCCAGCCGCTAATCCAGGCCCCAGCCAAAAAAAGGAACTGCCGACACCAGCTAAGAAGGCGCCACCAAAAGAAAAGGGACCTCAAATCAAGACCATTCAAATATATCGCTGGAAACCGGGGGATAAGCCCAAAATGCAGACCTATAAAGTAGACTTGAGCACTATACCGCCCATGGTTTTAGATGTTTTATTGAAAATTAAAAATGAAATGGATCCTACACTAACTTTTCGACGATCATGCCGTGAAGGTATTTGTGGTTCATGTGCCATGAACATTGGTGGCATTAACACCCTGTCTTGTATCTACAAAACCGATACAAATCTCTCGAAACCCCTTAGGATCTATCCTCTACCTCATATGTATGTCGTACGTGATTTGGTAACAGATTTGTCCCAATTTTATGAGCAATATCGTTCCATACAGCCATGGCTACAACGAAAAAACCTAAAGCAAGAGGGTCAGGGTAACTCGCAATACCTGCAGGATCCAAAAGATCGTCAAGTTTTGGACGGTTTGTACGAGTGCATCTTGTGTGCCTGCTGCCAAACTGCTTGCCCTTCTTACTGGTGGAATAGTGATCGTTACTTGGGACCGGCTGTGCTTATGCAAGCCTATCGCTGGGTCATTGATTCGCGTGATGAGGCAACCGAAAACCGTTTGAATTATTTAAGAGATCCATATAAATTATATCGTTGTCATACAATTTTGAACTGCACCAATACATGCCCAAAGAACTTGAATCCGGCTAAAGCTATTGTTAAGTTAAAGCAGTTGTTGGGTGCTCTGAAGTCCAAAGGTAAACCTAAATTAGAGACAGCCAAACTATTCAAATAGTAACTTGTGTTGGAGTGTATAAGTTTGAGTTGTTTTTTAATCAATAATTTGAATATTGTTACATGAAATTGAATTTCTATTAAAAACTTATAAATCTGTTAGAATACAAAGCACAAGGGTCTCAATTTAAATACTAAGAATGTTTACAGAAAGGAAGTGGGAGTTTAAATCTAGTTTAGGACAGCAGCTCCGAAGTGAAAGAAGTTGCTCACGGGGTATAACGTCTTATTTTAAGGAGAAAAAGGCAAAGTAGGGGTAACCGGCGGCAACCCCTATTATCGCAGTTACGGATCCTTTTTCACTATTTTAACCAAAAATATTTTGTCTCATTTTATAATCCGCTTACACATGAAAACGAAAGTTACATCTTAAATTAACACAACTTTCATATGCAGGAAATCCTTAGTAAGCGAAGCCGATGTTCGTTATATCACAGAGGACCAAATCCTTGCGCCCAGCCGAAAGAAAGTTATGTAAGGAATCTTTAGTATGCGATCCGGTGGTCGTCGTATCAAAGAGGAGAAAATCCTTGCACCCGGCCGAAGGACTGTTATGCAGGAAATCTTTAGTAAGCGAAACCGGCATTCACACCATAGAGTAAAGCCTGTTTACACGATAAACTTCCATTCAAAATTTCTTAAACCTATTACACATTTACGGCAATAAGGCCAAAATACCCAACAAATAATTTATAATCAGATGCCCCTCAATGAGTTAAATTCTTTCACGCAAATACGTGCCAGCTGGTACATATTATGATTACTTTTCATATCATACCCAATTTGCACCAATCCCTTTCAAAGTACTCGAAATATCGCACATTATATATAAACATTTTGGCGGCCCGTAACTGAAAATTGAGGTTGCCGTCAGTTTTTTTACATTAATATTTTCTTCTTAGAATTACTTTTTCTACCACCTAGGAAACTTTTGTATTTGTTTTTGGAACTGCTGCCCTAAACTAGATTTTTTCCGGAGTAGGAAGAATGTGGAGGTATGGCGATGCGATTTATAGTCAGACTGTCCTTACGAAATTAATTCGTAAAAGGAATGCGAATTCTTAAATTACTTAATTTTAATAATTGTTAATATTTTTGGACAAACGAAAACATTTTAATAATTTAATGGCTACTGTCGTCTCATTCGTGATAGTTGGAAAAGTAATTGATTTAAATAATTTTATAATAGAAACTGATGAAATTTTGTTGGGTTTTTCTTAATACATTAATCAAGATTTCTAAAGCAATCTTGATCTTTTCCACTTAAAGCTGCTTATTGTTGTAATAAATACTAAATGAACTCAAGAAAAATACAACAGACTCAACTGATGCAGTCTTGCAGTTCGTAGTAACTGCTATTTCCTATTTGTCTGGTTATCAGTATAAATAACAAATTGCGGTTTTAGTTATTTTTGCTTATGGTTTCTTTTTTGTATTAACAATTTAGTTTTACCCACAAACTGGAGTTTTCGCACAATCAAAAGAAGTAAAAAATTAATTTAAAACCACGAAACATTTCATGATGGAGAGAATAAAAGTACTTTATTTGGAATTTTGTTTGGTTTGTTTTGCGGGTGTCATTTGTATTCGCATTAGGGGAAGGATGACCACTCTTAAAAAATGTTTTTAAAACACCAGTTTGTAAAGAACGTGTTGTAAAAAAGAATTATATTACGGGTTGCACTGATGTTGAAAAGGTTGTCGTTCCCTTGCTACTTTTAGAACAACCCAAATAGAAGATACAGATACAATTCTAATTTTAAAGAAATCATTTAAGAGATTTTCTCAAAAATTTTTTGCTTAAAAAAAATTATATTACCTAAATCCAGCATATTTCATAAAATAAATAGACCCCTTGTAACAATTCAAAGTTATATTCGGAAAATAAACAATTGATTTATGACATTTGCCTGAAGCTGAATTTATTATCTTCCCTAGGTGCTGGAGGGAGTAAACATTTTACTTACAAGAATCGGATGGAAGGGCCAATGTTGGACCACCTCGAGGCAACACTGAAGAAAATTGGTGTTACTGAAACCTACTTCTATATACATATTACATTACCAATTTAGCGGCAGTCATAATCTATAGGGAACTTTCAGACTCAGTTACACACATATCATATCGCACACCCACTTCAAAGGTGAGACAAATTAAAATTTCTTAATTTCGAGTTGCTTGTCTGCCCGTACAAAAAATTCTAGCTTTTTTTTTATTTGAAAATGTTAAAAAATATACTGCACTAGAATTGGCAAATATATCACATAAAGCGTACGAGTATTACAAGCTCATATTTAATTAGTTAAATTCTTTAATGTTTTTAATTTTATCTTAAATATATAATAATCCATTTTTTATTTTATGCACTGCTTTTACTTTGGTGTTTTTGAAAAATTGCAAATTTTTATTGGTGCCATCTTCGAAGTGGGTGTACGATATGTTTGCATTATAGTAATCAAGTGTGAATCAACTTCGTTTAAAACAAGTTTTGGATAGAATTAAATTATCCGAAAAGAGCATGACAATAAATACACAGTTCCTTATTGATGATGAATTTTAACTGCAGTTACCAGCACTCATCGATAGAGTCTAAGTGGTTCCAATAATCCTCGGCGATTGGCATATGCTTCGCTCCTGTAACTATAACTTTTCAAGACATATATGCATTAGAGAGGCTCGTAAAAAGTTGCACAAGTCAGCTCCAAAGATGAAAGATATTTCAATGACGATTTTAAAACAACCAGAAACAAATTTTTGCCGCGCCCCCAAAATATTAGATTTTTGTTTATGTTGGCGTCATTTTAAGGCTAATCATAACATATAGCATATCGTTGTTAATGGTCTGACAAGGGCTTTGATTTCGCCATTGTAGGTTTTGCAACTCGACGTCAAATTCTAGATAGGCCCTCTGATAACTTTGATTCTTCCATTATTAGACGCCCATTAAAATTTTTTTGTCCCACCCATTTCGTTTCAAGTCGGATCGTAACATATATCATAATATTGTTAATGTTTTAAAACGGCTTCAATTACTTTTTTAATGATTATTCAAACGGAGATCTAATTTCAGACTAGAAATTTAATATCTCGGATCGCTCTGGTCTCTAATAACCAATTTTTGCAATATATTCCTTAAATTGAAGGTTTTTTTTAAACAAAATATAGGTTTTTAAAGTTCTGGTAGTACGAAAATGAAAAAAATAATAGAGGAGGTGAGATAACATGACTTTAATATACAATCTGCAGTCAGAATTGTACAAAAACTATAGCAGACATATAACGTTATTTTTAACAAGAAATGTGCGCATTTATGTATATAGTGTGTTTTTTAAGCCCGTTAAAACTTTCGAAAGGATTAACTATCAAACGATGACAGACTGCGCTTACTTTTTGGCATTTAGGACCAATATACTCTGGTAACCCCTTGCTGCATATGGCTTGAAACCAACCTACAACAGACGCTCCATTATATTCAGAAAAATGCACAGCTTGGTGCGTTTTACACGCTGGTGGCATCAATGGATCTTATTTTTTCAAAGATAAAGAAAACTGGACGTCTAGAAATCACTTCGTCCGGAACAGTTTTTGTGTTATTTTTTACAATTAAAATTTTATCTGGCTTAAAAAACACCCTCTAAAAAAATGTAAACTTCAAAGTAAAATGGTAGGTAGCACTTGTGATTACGGCTGTAGTTTTTATTGCGAGTCTTCTCTCTCTCTCTCTCTCTCTTACAGCTATTAGTAGTGAAGTTGCAGCGCTTTCTACCAAATTTTTTTATTTGGTAAGATTCTTTTACGAAGCAGCTGTTTAAATGTTAGTAATTTTTTAGAATTAATAAACTAATAATTGTTTCTTTAGAGTTCTCTTAACTGCGACCTTTACGAACCATAATTTATTTACTAGAAGAAACGGTCAATATGTTCCCTCCATAGAGTTAAATTTTTCATTGACTTAGCCTGTTCTTTTAACGTATTTAAAATAATGTGTTCACTTTAGTTTTTCTAAATTCGTTGGCAGTTTGTTTTATTTTTTTATTTAATTTATTTTTGCGTTTTTACTATTTTCGCGTTCATGACCCAACATCAAAAGCCCAATTGTCTTTCCATAAATTACGTTAAAGTTATGAGGGAGAATAAGAAAATCTTTCGGTTACGTATTCGTTTGTTTGTTTTTTTTTTTTTTTTTTGA
The DNA here is from genome assembly GCA_963932375.1 of Phania funesta. Taxonomy (NCBI): domain Eukaryota; kingdom Metazoa; phylum Arthropoda; class Insecta; order Diptera; family Tachinidae; genus Phania; species Phania funesta. The sequence continues at coordinate 64,507,798 of OZ010655.1, forward strand.
AGAAAAATGTGGCAGAGTATGATGTTCATGTTGCTGCTGATGATGATGAGGCCGAACAACAAATGAACCAACAATGGTCGCAATCTCAATCAAATTGGAAAAACAAAATAAAGTTCTTCTATCCAACTAACCTACCAACCAAACAATTCCTTAACAATAAATAAGTTTTACTTCTTTAATTTGCTAAAATCATGAACATGAAAATGGTAAAAGAAAAAATCGTACAAAATATCCAATGAATATCGTGATCTTTGATAATGTGGAATTGTTTACGAGTTGCGGCCAATTTTTGTGCGCATTTCTTTGTTTCTTTGTTGTTTTGCCTGTTGCAATCGTTTTAAGTTAGCAGCTAGAAAATACTGATTTGGAAACAGGAAATCGAAAAAATAAAATTAAATTTTAACTTTTGTAATACTTTTTCTTACGGGTTTTTTTCTTGTATGTGAAACACACTTGGCAATAGACAAAGTAATTCAGTGACCGCTATAGACAGAGATACGGATGGAAAATCCCGTAAATTGCAATTCCGGAATTTTTCGGTATTTGGAAACTCCCCAATCTCAGATTTTTTTTGTTTCGCAATTATTTGTTTTTTACAAATAGTATTATTTTAAAATTCGACATTTTACGCGTTTTTCTTTTGTGTCTAGTTTAAAGACGTACCATTTGAGGATATTTCGATAAGCTAAGATATCCAATATTATCCTATTCCGGCTCAAGGAAATTGAGTTATCACAAGTTTTGAACACGTCTTTGGAATCCGTTGCTCGGATTAAATGGTCGTCGAGAAACGAATCTTTACAAAGAGGAAAAGGGTTTGTGATTCCGTTTGTAATTTCCAAAGTATTCATTTCCGTACCCAACAAAGTTTATATATTCTGGATCCTTATAAGTAGGGAAGATAAATAAACTGTGTCCGTCTGCGCGTCTGTCTAATGTTGAAATAAACCTTCTGACGGCATTAGACAACTTGGTATCTTTAAACTTGAACAACTTGATCAGTGAGTTTGGTGAATTTTCGCTTTTGAATTTTCGCGTTTGAAAGCAACCAAATAGATCGACAAGTTCCCGAGGTATAGTATTTACACTCTTGCGGGGAAACGCTTATAGACAAGCGCGTAAAATTTGCACATTCGGAAACTCTATCAAATTTATTAAGTTCCCTGTATAGCAGTTAACATTTCGTGGCCACCAGATAACCTGCGGACCTGAATGTTGAATCGAATTAAAAACATTTTAAGAAAACCATAATATTTTAAAATTTAATAAAGAAAGCGAATTCCTCCAAATGCCGAAATTTCACAAAAAAATTTCAAAAAGTCGAAATTTTGCCAAAACTGGTAATTCACCACAAATTTGAAAATAAAAAAAATCAAAATTCATTGAAAAACCGAAGTTGTACCAAAAAACCCAGGAAATTCAAGTCACAAAATTTTTAATATTCAGCACAAAAATTTAAATTTCACTAAAATTTTGTAATTTCTCAAAAAACCGAAAATCCTATGGGAAACGTCGAAATTTTAATAAAATCGATGTTCAAAAAACAATCAAAAATAACTAAAAAATTGTTATTGTAGTATAACATAAGAAAATTTTTAGTTGTTTTTTAACATTTGATTATTAAAATCGCAGATATTATGCGTAATAACACTTGCGCAAAGAATGTTTCCCAATATTTCTTGAGAATAGTATAACTTGTTACTTGGCAGGCATCAAAACCTAGGGTCTAAGCCCCGCGTATGATATCGAGCAAAACGTATCGAAATTTTGTATTTTGGTATTCTGACATTCGATATAAGAAATAAAGCGTAATTTGTAACGAGCTGCCATTCGATACGTCTGAGTCTATCGTATGCATAATAATTACATTTTTAGCGCTAAAAATGTCTGGTTTTGCTAGCTTTTTAATAAGAAAGTATAAATATGTAATTTTAATTAATATAGAATGTATAAAATGGCGAAAATGCAATGCAAAAAAGCTAATAACAGAACTTATGAAGGAAGACTGTACTTTCCCATAATCTCATTTTTCACACTGTGATAAGAACTTCTAATTGCCAAAAGTAAAAAAGTGTCTCCTTTCCTCTCTTTCTCGGCACTGTTGCTAATGATATTGCTGAACCGAATACCCCAATTCAATTTATCACTTCGCTTTCGCAACAATTTTAATTTACGCAACTGTACAAATTTCTATTAGTTGCGTTAAGCATGGTTTCACTATATTTTATATAAAATTCCGTTGGAGAAATATTTAATGTAATTGAACTAAATACCCAACGAAGCATTTTACCACCAAACCACGTCAAAAATCTAATAATTCCTAAAGTAGAATTTCCGTAAAAAAATTTACGACGCTTCGATCAGATTTTTTTTAGAGCCCTAACGTTGCCCATATATCTGCACTGTATTTTTCGAATCATATTTGAAGAGATCAGCAGGCTTTTTTGCTTGGAATATGAAAGTTGTTTTATGAGTCTTATATTTTACTTTTCTCTTGTTCTATTTACCTTTTGTCAGTTAATAATACACTGTAGATAGATAATTTATAACAATAGGTCTGTGCCAGGTGCATAAGAACACAGTCCGAGCTCGCACAAATTAATCTAAAAGCGTTCCAGATAACAATTTTTATGCAATTTTGAGAGAATATGAGAGGGTAAAATTTTTCATTTCCTGTATAAAGTTGTAAAAACTTTTCCTTTGGGTAAGTGCGGACTAGAATTAAATTATCATCTGTTTTTTGTTTACATTTAAAAATTAAAAAAAAAATGTTTAAAGAAAGCGGAAAATAAAACTGAAAAAATAATCATAAAAAAAGAATTTTTTGAATAAAATTTATTTAAATGAGAAACGATAAGAAATAATTTGTGAAGTAGCAGAACAGCGGCAGGCATATACAAGAAAAGCAGCTACAAATTGAATGGTTCACATGTTGACTAATAAGCCTTTGATGGGTTTAATCATTTAAATTAGATTCTCCGCAGCTCGACAGATACTCGTATGATATACGAGTATAAATAAACGAAGGATAATAAATAAGAAAAGTGTAAAAGACTTACCCAATTTGTACGAAATAAATTGCAATTCATAATTCCAATTCATATAAGGATGTGTCCTGCTTTAGCACACTCTAGAAGGTGTTAAAATTGGCAAACTCGAGTGTGAAAAATGTTGCGGGCTTGAAATTTTTCTTAATGTAAACCGCCATAAATTATTTTTTTCCGAAAATAATATACTCTCAAAGGAAAAGAAATAGCTTTTACATAAATTTACTTATGGTATGTTCGTTTCTAAAAAAAATTTAAAATTTATTAGCGTTTTGTAATAATCACAACATAAAGGTAATGTTTTTTATTTTACTCTTAATAATGTCGTCATGCTGTGTGTTAGCACGTACTCTTTAACAGGGCAACATTATTTTTAAGAAACAAAAACGTTCTAGGAAAATAAAATGTAATTTTTTATTCTTTGAGTTTTTTTTTTGACTCATAGTGTTTTTTTCAAAGTGAAACAAACAATTTTTGAAATTTTGAAATTTGGAATAACAATTTCACGGGAGGTTAAATATCGTTAAGTATTATTGGAAAGCGTGTTTTTTTTTGAATTGGATATAAAAAAATATATATTAAAAGTTTTAGTTTTTAACCCAAACTGAACGTCTCTATTTTTCTTTTTAATAGCATAGAATCATTTTATTTTTAACCTTTTTTTTTAGTTTTTAAACCTATTTTTTCAACACTTTTGTTTGTAGCGACCATAAAATTATACATCCTGTACGGTTTCCAAGATATTGCCCACGATAGATAGAAGCCATTCTACAACAATTACAACATTACAAAAACAACAGGGCTTTTTATTGTTGCATTTAGGATGCGAAATGTCAAAATACAGATAACTAAAACGAAACAAAAAGAAGGAACTAGTACTTGAGCAGAGTTGCCATTTTTCGTTATGTTTAACCAAAGTTGGTTTTTTATCTCGAAATATTAATTTCATATTCATTGACTTTTGCTTTTTACTCACTTTTTTTTAATAAATCACTACTATCATTTGCAGGTTTTTGTAATAAGTAATTTAGTTAATAACTATTTGTCCACGACATTTATACCCGGATTCACAATAATTTTTTACAAAATAACCGCGTAAATGCGACCCATTTCTATATTAACTTATAAGCTTAAGTTTTTGGTTCATGCCATAAATGGCAACAAATCGGACTAGTTACTTAACAGTGGTTAATATTACCAAAATGTGTAATCGCCAAAATTGTTTAGTCACCTTTTCAATGACTAAATTGCAATAATTTTTTAAGAAGCATCAAAAATTCGTTTGTGTAAAAAAAAAAAAAAAATAAATTAAAAAAAAATAATTTATTCTGATTAATAAAATAAATAACAAAAATTGTAAATGCATTATATTTTGTGGAAATATAGTTCACAAGGTTTAAAATGCTATATTTTACTTAGTTTTAGAATATTGGCGCAGACGTGCAATTTTCTTTAAAGTTCAAAATTAATTACTATTCTCGACTCCTGTATAAAATGAATTCATGTTTTTATTTTTAATAAAAAAAATATTGAACTAATGAGTCGGAGGCAAATGATTGAACATTTATTTACTGATCACTCAATTTTAAATAACTTATGTGTAAATATATTTAAATTAAAAAAATTTTATTATTATTTTTTATTCCTAGATTCTTAAATTTTAGCTCACAAAAATTTTTGGTTCATGGCAACACTGTACACGGAATTTCTTTATTTGCTTACGAATTAACAAGAAGAATTTAATTCCCATGTAAATGTGTTTGTGAACAAATGCTTTGGAGTTTGTGAAACATAAACATTTTTCACATTTCACATCACAAAAAACGCAAAAAAATAAAAGAATAAATAAATAAATAAAAGTATTATCAACACTACCTTGTGTATTAAGGTACGAGTACCTTGGATATTGCTCTTAAAAATTTCAAATTAAAAATATCAAATCGAAGAGTAAACTATGAAGGCTACTGAGTCTGTCGGAAAATGAGTGCAACACGCGCAACGATCGCACTAACGAACTATCGTTTTGATAGAAAAATTTGAACCTGCTGCTTATCGTGTAAAATAGGGGATTTTACAGAAACCGGCAAAAGAACTCGGTGACCGTTGATTGTAAACATCAACTCGCCCATATTGGAATACATTTTACCAATGACATATTGTTCAAATTATGTTTAGCCTATTTTAAGCTTGAGGAGAAAAAAGTGAATAAAAGATATAAGCATTAAAAAGCGTTACGCTTGTAAAATATATTTTTTATTATGGGTATACAAATAAACACCATCCTCATAATTTTTGCCATCCCTGTGTACATGTTCATAATTGGCATAAATATCATGCAGAAAGTAAGCAGATGAAATATTTGATACTTGAACTTCTCAGCATTAGCAGACCGACAATAACAGAACTAACACACACACACACACATTCCGACGTAGGCACGTTCACCATAAAACAATGTCAGTGGCACAACTCGTTGACGCCGTCATCTGGCATAAAATAAATCAATACAATAAAAATCTAACAACAACTATAACAGCGATTTTGGCACATAAAATACTCAGACACATGGAGAAAACCTTCAAGGGAAAAAGAGCTCAAAATAAAAGAAGGACAACAAGAATTGGAATTAGAATTTATGAATGATGACCATGAAAAGAAAATACATATAAACAATTTTCAAAAATTTATTTGAAAAAAGAGCGACACTTATGAAAATGAAATATATGAAAAAAGAAAACAGACAGAAATAACTGTGAATCATAGAGAAAATAAACAAAATGAAAAAGATAAAAACATAAATACAAAAATTCTTATTACGAGAAGACAGAACACGAAACACATTAACAACCTTGTGCGAGTACCATGTGACGTATGAGTAACAATTCGAAGAAAAATTAAAAAAAAAAACAATTATGGAGAAGTAAAATGCTCACTGTGGATGGATGGATGGATTACGACGCCTACAGTGTTTATTATTAGGATGTGTAGTAGCTTTGAAAAACTGTTTGAAAAAAGCTTTTAGTTAGTACCAAATCGTCAAAGACGTTGTATATAAAGTATAGTGTAGAAGCAAAAGCTTTTTGTTAACAAAAAAAGCTCAAACACGTGGACGTACTATATACAGAACGTTGTTGTTCGGAAAATATAACTGAGGAAAAAAAAAACAAGAATACAAATTAATAAACTTTAACAAAAACAAGCAACAATTAGAGAAGAGTATGAGAAAAAAGCTCTTTCTTATAAACAAACTACGTCACGTTATTTTTTGTGATACTACAGTATACATCAAATATTTAGTGCACAGTGGTGTCATGAAAGGTTTTAGATTTTGTAAACACAAATAAATATTTTTGTGTAGACAAAAAACAAAACAAAACAAACCCGAACCTTAACGGCAATCACGCCGTGTTTTCAGTCATTTTGAATTTTCCTTTTGCATAAAAGAAGCAACTTTCACAAGCTACGCAACAGGTTGAACAGTAGACCTATTATTAATGCATATTTACTATTTTTGTTTTTAAGTTACTAGAAGAAAGTCAGCAAGGTCAATTAGCTAGCTCTAATTGCAGCCTTGGAAAACAATCAATCTGTTGATGTGTTTTTAGACTCTCCAAACTAAATGTTTTGGCAATATGGGCGTTTGTTAATTAAAGCGTACTACAGACGGCCTTCGCACATGCAGCTTCAGCTATAGAAGATGAATTAAACAGTTTTCGAAATTATTGCTTGCTAAAACATTAATTCTATCAAAACGGATATATTTTCTAAACTATTTTGCTAGATACACACGAAAAAATATTAGAGGAAACATACATAGGTTTCTTAATTTTTATTACTTTTTTAATAAAAATGTTTTTTGGTGAAAAACAATAATTTCTCTATGAAAATTTACTGCGTTAAAATTAAGAAACGTTCATAGTCCAACCAAAGCAATTTGAATTTTACTCTTTGCTTACCACTGTATCTGTTGCCATAACAACTGTGAAGGGAAAATTTATTTTAAACTTTCATAGAAAATTTATAAATGAAACAAAACATGTGAGAACGAGTAGAGAGCGTCAACAAAATAAAAAGCAAAATTTAAACTAAGTGAAACAAAATAAAAGCTCTAATGGTGGGCGCTACGCCTTGCACACCATAAGCCAACTAATATCTAGCGGCAGCAACAATATATGCACTACATACTTATGTACGAATATGCATGTTTGGCGTCGTAGCTAAAACAGCCAGAGCGCAAAACCTGACGTTCAATCCATACAGCCACCAAGTAAATCAGTTAGTCGCAGAAAGAACGTCACGCGAATTTTAAGTAGAAAATCTAATAAAATTTATTTAATTTCAAAATTTTGTTATTTATAATTTTTGAATTGAGCAAACAAACGAAGAACGTTTAAATCAGTAACTAACTTTTAATAACTATAAACAAAATATCCATTTCTCTCTAATTTACAAGTTTTGCCATCAAAATTTTAATTTTATTTCAGCCACTGAAAAAGTGCAAATATTTTTTAAGAATTTTTTTACGTTTTTATATAAAACAAAAAGAAGAGCGAGACATAAAATTGAATTAAATACAACGTATTTGAAAAAGTGCATTACACAATAAAAATAACTTTATTCTAATAGAAATAAAATAATTAAGCAACGAAACGAAAAATTGCGCGTTTTCTTATAATAAAAATTGCCTTAAGTGAAGCGAAGCTGTTAAAAGATTCATTATTCAAATAACCAAGGGCAACCTAAACTAAGGCGTTTCTGTTCTGTTTTTGTTCGAGGCTGAAAACTAAACCAAACACAAAAAATAGAAGCAACACCCTGTTTTAAATTTCTAACAATCAAGAAAAACAATAACAACAACTTTTAATAAAATGTCATGGAGATATGCGGTAGGTGGAAAATATTCATTTATATTATGGCGTTTTCCTTTCTGATCAATAAAGGTTGCATTTTGAGATGGTCCAAACGCCTCACAAAGTGGATGTACTTAATACGATTACAAAGGAGTAAAAAGAACTAAATCAAATTTCAACACAAAAATAATCACGTCAAATAGGAATATTGATTGTATAAACAAATGTTACATATTCACCAGTTTTTATGTTCAACATAATATAAAAGGAACGTGCTGCTTTATGTAAATGTTGCATATATTTTAGAAATGAACACAAACATGCAGAAATGGCAATATATGTTACATCTATGTAACATTTTTGTCAGAAAGGAAAACGCTAATAAATATCCATATCACATGTCCCTACTACGTGTACAGAAATTTAGGAAATATTAATTTAAGGCAATAATTCAATGGTAACTAGTCACACCTTTTTAATAAAATTCTTACCAAGACTAACAGGTCGCTTATGGAGAGCAACTAAACTGCAGTTGCGTTGCCAGTTGCCCAAAAATGTATTACAAACAGCAACTGAACACTGACAGCTGTTATTATAATTGTCAAATAGGACTCAACTGAATTTCAGTTGCTGTACATAGTTGACCCATAAGTTGTAACTGATCAATGGCACCGATCTATTTTTTGAAATACTGATATGTCGCTTACCTTGCAGTCATTGCTGTCATGAAAATGTACTTCTTGCGCTTTGCAAAAAAAAGAAATATAAATTATTGAACGATGGCCACGCTATCAGACCATGACTATAATTATTTCAAACAAATATGAGTCGTTAACCCCACAAAAGAGTAGATTTGACTAGATTCCTTTGCCAGGTTCGTAAAGCACACATTTCTAGCAATGGCAAAAAGTTATTAATCGATTAACTAATCATACTATTAATTGAATCGAGAAAATATTAATAGCAATTAATCGGAAAAAATAATCGATTAATCGGATAATGTTGAAAACCGTCATAAATAACATAAAAATTATCCGCAATATTAAAAAACATAAATAAATTTCTTCAAATTTTTTAATTAGTGCAGGGCTTAAAAGGTTTTTCAAATTGATTTGTTTAAAAAAGAATTTAAATATAAGAGTTTCGAAAGGCGCTTTGTTGCCAATCTACTGCTTTTGTCCGTAGCGGCCTGCGTTGATGGTACAGAATTTCTAAACAGAACACAATATATTTGTGCCAGTGTATAAAGGTCAGGGTAACGATGTTCTCAATTCATCCAACGCCAACGATTTGTGGTGAGACCGTAAATCGATAAATGATAATTTTCAACCATTTCACTTACGTCACTTCACTTACGTTACTTCACTTACGTCACTTCACTTACGTCACTTCACTTACGTCACTTCACTTACGTCACTTGAATTACGTCACTTCACTTCACTTACGTCACTTCACTTAAGCCACTTTAACCCGAGTCTAGTCAGTAAACATTATTGATCCATATACCTTAACGGGCGTTTATACTGCCTCAGAATGGTTATTTTTAATTGATTAAGCTTTGTAATTTACTACTGGTCCGGAGAGACATTATCCACCCTTTATGTACACACCATTATATAGAGTCCCATTTTCCTGGTGGCATTTGAATTCATCTAAACAAACCCTTGTCATCTGATACACATATCATGGAGTTGTATTGGAAAATAATCAGCCCACAATATTTAAGCGTGATTGCAGAGCCATCTACCTAATTAAACACACGCACATTATCTCATTAAAATCGGCCCAGCCGTTTAGTAGGAATTAAACAGAAGAGTTATACATGCATACATGCGTTGATATATAAAGATAAACGTTAATAAATTTTAACTGAATAATTTTGACTTTAACCAATTGTAGCGATCCATATATGTAGAAAGAGGCGAATATTTTGCACTAGAAAAGCAAAAATTGTTAATTCAAAAATTAAATATTTGAATTTATGTTCCTCGTGCTAAAAATAACTCCACAAAAAACGGTGGATTTAAAAATAAATTCTCAATAACTTGTCAACACAGCACAGCTGTGATTTATATACAACAATTTGGTTTCTATACATTTTAAATTGTGTATATACAAATGTGTGTATGTATGTGTTGGGGGGTATATGAAATTGCCAAATATATACATACGTGTGTAACTTCAAAACCTGCTGATGACCTTGATTTTCTCTACAATTTCGTTGCTGCAGCTCTGATGACCTAAATTTCCATTGAATTTTTATTATCATAGTTTTGTTGTTGCTGCCCATTTTGATATAAAACAACACAAAATATGTGCACTAGCAACATGTGCACAATTTCGTTCAAAATCAAGATGATGTAGAGATGATTTTTTAGAGCCTTAACAAACAGACAACTAATAACAACAACAACAACAACTATTTTAAAAGACATACATACATGTACATAATGTACTTCTGTTTTTTTCTTCTTAATTATTGCATAAAGTTTTCACCCAATATTCATTTACAACAACATTTATTGCCCACAATTGCAACACATGTTTATTTACGTGGTCTGTTTGCTAAGTTTGTGTTGGACATTCAAAAAGGCCATGAGAAAAAATTAGGCCACAAAGGTTTTTTGTTTTTGTTAAATATTGATTGAATTCTTTAAGGTTTTATGCTAAATATTTCTAATAAGGCTGTTTTCATAACCAGGTTAAAAGGAAACTGAGACAAGTGAGCTTTGCCTATATTTTTGTTATTGCAACCCTTTTGCAATATCAAATTTATAGCTTTAAAATTATGACAAGGCCACAGCAAATAAGGATTACCTTCAGCACATGTTAAACATAGGGGCTGCTCTGCAACACAAAATTGGGAACTTCAAAAAAATTTTATTTTGTGGGAAGTAAGAAAATAAAAATAAATCAGCAAAATAGTCCTGGCTGGGAGATTTTAACGAATCCTCTAGCTCGTTTTCATTATTGATATGTACACTCTAAAAGATTAAGCCCGACGTAAAGAGTAGAAGGATGCATTATCAGCCTGGTAGGTTGTCGATAATTTTTAGCTTGAAATGTAACTGTAAGAAACAAAAATTAATTATCGATATCAATAATGGAATAAGTTATTAATTTGAAAGGCTCAAGTGTGACCGTTCAAATGTACGCCGCGGCTTCGCACGGTGGCACAGATGCAAGAATTCAAATCTGGTTAACTTTGAGCTACGGCCTGGGTTATGTTGACAGTTGATGTCATCGCTCGATTGCGTCCTATTCGTGGCCGTAGAAAATCATACAAGAAACATTTTATCCGGCTCAGTTTACAGCATCTTACTAGGTAATTCATGGCATCTGCGCCAGAGATAAACATACCCTCAAACCGTGCATACAGAATGCACATTGTAATGTTCGCCTCGAAATAAACTGGTTATTATGGACTCCAAATGCTCCCCATTGACGGTGATGGCCTTATATTAACACCGTAGGCCCAAAATCGATACCGGACTCCAACTTTTTAGGGACACAATGCCGCCTGATGAACCTAGTATCAGTTACCGCCGTTCTAATTTTGTTTGATTTAGACGTGTTGCTCAATTGTGTAACTTGCCGCGATAACTTAGCATCTGTGACTAAATAATAATCAACAGATCTGAAAAATACTCTCAACAACCTCTTTAGACCAGGCTCTAAGATTTTATTTCTTAGAGGACTTTTGTGGTCAGTGCTATTTACGATTCTCTTTCAAACAAAAATTCAAACATAGTTGTGGCATGGTCATGACAATTATATTAAATTTTTTACAACATAATATTTTATAGTGGCAAGCATATAATGGTTATTTGAAAAAGTTGTATAAATTACTTTTGACAAGTTATTGTTTACATTTTACCGCTAAATTATTTCTATTCATAAAAATTGCTGTTACTGCTGACTGTTACTTTTTATTGTGGAACGACTTTTAACTGGTTTCGTAAGTTTTTTTTAGACATTTGGATTTTACACTGCTTACCTAAAAGATGTAACTTTGAAGAAACAACAATTAAAGAGCTGAAACCTGAAAACTAAAATTTATAAAAAAGAATCCAAGACTGCCTTAACAGCAAAAACATTTTAACTTTATTTCCATAGTGCCAGATTCTTTAATTCTAATTATTTTGACCACCACTGTATCATATGTTGTTTATTCTCTCTTGTTAGTTTATTATATTTTATCTAACCCATTGTGCATTGCCTTCCAACTAACTTAAGATATCTTAAAGCCTCGGGAGTATAAAAAACAAGCAACATTTCAAAACACATAGGCATCTTCTTTGAAAGATCTTGAACTGCTTTCGTTTTCAAATTTAGGTTACGATAAATACAAATAAACCATACAATTCGGTGGCTTCAAATGTTCTTGATAAAAAATAATAAAAATCAGAGGAGAAGCGAAAGAAAAGAAATATATAGTTGACAAAACACTCTCCGGACACACGGCAACTTTTGTGCTACAAACATACACTCATGTTGTCACCGATTTTTCATTTTTCTAGTGCGAAAATTTAACAAAAAAAAATGCATCTCTTTCTCGTTACCTTTCGATAGTGTGTGTGTGTGTTTTTTTATATAATTTTTGTAGCTTACGTGCTTTTGTTGTTACTGCGTTTAGTTGTTGCACCACATACTGGTTTTTTGTAATCAATTTCCTTTTTGAAAATTCTAAAATAATGCAAAATTAAAAAGTGAAAAATGCTACAAATAGAGAGTGAGAGATACCTACAATGACGGTATTGTTTTTCTTATTCGATAAAATACAACAAAAACTTTTCCATTGTTGTAGAATAACAAGGGCATGAAAAACCAGAGTGATCAGGAGGGAGAGGGTATTGATGACATGTTTTATTGTAACTATTTGTAGTCTATTCAACTTGTTATTAATTGAAGGATGCACTGTGGTTGAGAGAACTTTCAAACTCAATAAAAAAAGCTGGTACACGGCAATTCGGGCGATAAATTAGCTGCCCAAAAATGGGCATTTGGTTAAAAACCCGAATTCGACATTATTTTTGCCAAAGCCTAAATTCAATAACGAGGAGAGAATTCATATAGACTTCATCTTAGTAGTATATCAGATAATGCTAACACGATACAGACAATTATTTTTTTTTGCAGGGACGTAACATTCAGACAAATAAATGCCTACTAATTATTTACAATAATTGTACTACTTTCTTTGGAAAGGGATAGAACTAGAAAAGGCAGGTGAGATAGAGAGAGAGAGAGATAGAAAAGCTGCAATTGCTCGAATTGTTTATTTTATAGAACATTGTTGCAGCGCCTTTGGTGTTATTTAGACGCATTATATGAAGCTTGAGTAGCCATTTTATTAGTTAATTTTTTTCGCCGACGATTTAGTGCAATATAGTGATACCGACTATGGACGGCGCTATGATATACTAGAATGAATAGAAGCTAGTTAGTACATATCAGAAAAATAATGTATGAGATACGGAACGCGCTAACTACTTAAGCGACAGCACCCTCCTTATGGCAGTTTGCATTTATTTCCATAATACCGTAAGTCCATATTGGTTTTATTGGTTTTGGGTGTGTATAAGAGGACTATGTACTCCAAAGCTTGGGTTGAGTTAAGCGCCATTAACCAGTGCAGTTGAATTGTTCTAACTTTTATGGTCGTTATTTTTGTCTCAATATGGCGTGACGAAGTTAGGCGGAGATCTAGATGGTTACTCGAAATTTAAAGTGAGTTTCCGCTGGAACAGTGATATTTTTTATTATTATTGGTGACAATTTGGCCCTCTCATGGTAAACGCTACATGAGTACATTTCGATGCATTTTCCTGATGATTGAATGAATGCAATATCGTCTGCAAACGTTGACGTATATACGAGTATAATGGTATATCCTCTGTGTATATAATATAATATCGGCCAAGTATACTACGTTGAGAGACCCCTACAGAGATTTTTTCTTTTTTTAAAAACTTGATCCTTTGACCTTACTCTAAACGGTTTATGTGTCAAATAGCTCTTCAGATGCTTGTGGCAGCTTTCAGGTAGAACTTTGTGAGTGGCCCATTATGCCAGATTTTACCCAACGTCTGGGAAATAACTATAAATAATGTTGATCTGTGTTGCTTATTTTCAAATGCCAATAAAATAACGGTAACAATTCTATGCTCAATAATACCAAGCTTGACTCGAAAACCAAACTGATGGTCCGGCATAAAATCTTGCTCATTAAGATAAGAGAATAGTTTTTGCAAAAACTGCGATGAAATTGGTAAAATGTGCCTGTATGACAAAATCTGACTTGAGTCCTATAACGTTTTAGGGATACAAATTAATGAAGTTAGAAAATGTACGAGGTTGTCTTTTAAGGCGACATGAGATTTTCTGCTGATACAAGGAGCATGGATCATGTTGAGTATAAATTATACTGGAAATTAACATGATTTTTTAGGAATTTCATGAAAAATTGGTTAAGCTGAATTTTGAAAATTTGGTCGAACATTGGCTTCTTTATCGAGCTAAAAAAGTGATTTGATCCCAAAGCTTATTCGAGGAAGGGTTCTAGGACTCACCTTGACTGTGCAGCGTATTCCAATAACTTCTAGTCAGTTTATGATTATTTATGATTTTTTTAATCATGAAATCTCTTACGAGTTCATCTATCTGGAAGACAGAGTATTTATTTATTGTAATTTCGAAAAACAAGCCTTTAATTCGATTGGGGTTTAAACTAAATTTTCTTTATGCAAAAAATTCGAAGTTGAACAAAATATTTTCAAACAGCTTGAATAAATTTAAAAATGCATTTCCAAATACAGAATAAAAATAAAACAACGTTTGTTCTATTAAATAACATAATTCGAATCGCACATAAAACAGTTTTGAGTTTTTTATTTTATCTAACTTGCAAAAATGCAGTAAAACAATGTTTTTGCTCACTGTTTTGTTACCATGACATCAGGTGATGAAAAAGTCTTCAATTCCACTGTGCGTTGAGTGTTGTGACATGTAATAATGATGGTTGACAAATCACACTTGTTTTCCTAAAAAACTCACACTTCTACACATGCACACACACGCTGACATTATTCAAACTCAAACAGGAAAAATTAACAATGACATGAACTCACTCTCTTGCACAAAGTTTTTGCATCTATAAATTTTCTATTGTTATCGGTTGAAATGTTTCTCTCTGTTTAAAGGCACAAGCATCTCTGTTTGTTCAGTTTGTTTTAATGAAACTTTTAATTGAAAATTAATTAGACATTTATTGCCATAGAAAAGAAGAAAAAAAAAAACAAAACTTTGCATGTTCAAGCTGTTGTAAGGCAAAGTGAGTGACACAATCAGACTTTGTAAGTTTTCTTTATGACTCTTTGCGTGTGTGTGTTTGTGAGCAAAGCTGCATGTGTTTTGTTATAAAGTAGAAGAGGTCGGAAAGGGTATGATCCAAGGATGTTACTGATGCACGAGCAATTTTAAGTTTTTATTTTCTAATTCAGTGTTAAGGAAATTTATCAATATAAATATATAAAATAAAGAAAGAGCCGTCTTCAATTGTACTCTTCTCTATTTAACTTAACTTTGGGTCAAAAAGATTGTCGGTAGAAACACATTTTTTTTTGTTAAGCGCAGTTTGTTGGAAAATAAACTTCATATTTGCTACAAACCGTCTGAAAGTAGGAGTTACAAATTCTTGTTTTACTATTTGTGTGATAAAATTTCAATAGATATTTCCTCATTCGTTTTCATTTTGTAAGGAAAGAATTCAACCAGGTGCTGTTTATTTATTATATATTTGTTATAAATCTTCTTTGGTAATAAAAGTGCTTGTAATTCTCATTATATTTTACAAAAAAATGTCCCTCTTCTAAAAAGCCCGTAATAAGCAATTGGAAAAAAGTCAACAAACTTGTTCGATTCGCATGTTCACAACGAGAGTAATCAATTTCAAAAATGCAAAGACCAAATTGTTATAATTTTGCATATGAATATGAACATTGTTTAATCAATAATTCAAGCATGATGCATGCATACATACATACCTATGTATGGACACACATACATACAAATTACAAGCTGCAGGCATCGACATCTTTCTATGCTAAGCCACATACTCGCATGTGTATTAGTCAACGTGACAATGTATGTACGAAATCGTGTTCTTTTAATATAAAAAAAAAAAAAAAATTATATATATGTATGTATTATATATACTAGAATTCAACGAGCAAGATTTGTAGAAAGTTCACAATTTATTTTTATTAGGGTGTCAATAAAACCACTGTAAAGATTTATTGAATTTTCATTCTGATACTCCTATTGAACGTCAGGGATTTTGAAACTAGCGACAATAAAAAAAAGTTATAACAAATAAGTAAGTTTTTCTAAATAAGAGTGTTGTTATTATTTCAAAAGGTACTTTTCCCATAGAGATAGTTTAAAAAAGGTACCTATTAGGGCACTCTTTTAGAAAGTATGGTATTTAAAAAAGAGGTTTTTAGGAATGAAAGTTTTATTAAATGAAGTTTGTCTAAGCACTTAATTAAAATGAGAAATACTAATGGAAGACAATCTCTGGGCATCTCTGACGCCCAGGTCAAAACTTAAATAGTACTCTTCATGCAAATATTCGTGAAATAAGAAAATTATTATTTATTCATATAAAAATTTCTGTTGGCAATTATTTTAAGGATAAAACCAGACCTATACATTCTTTAAAAGGTACTATTGGTCCTATTATGGAGAGGAACACAAAAGCAAAGATCAAAGCGGAACATTTCATTGTTCAAAATACAACCATGAATAGGCGCGGTTAAATAGCGACAGTTAGTTCATTTGATTTTCTTCAATCTGACAGTTCTTCAAATTGTCTGACGAATCGAGAGGAAGTAGAATTTTATATTAAGAATATAAAAAATCAAAAGCGCCAGGTATGGACGGAATACAAAACATAGTTTTATAAAAGCTTCCTAATATAGCTCTGGACTTCTTAGTTAAAATTTTTTACTTCTGCAATCAAAAGTCATGATTTCCAAGCTATTTTGAAAATTGCCCAGTAAATATCGTTCAGTTGGCCTTCGAAGCTGCCTCGAGAAATTATTTCAAAAAAAAAAATAATTTTTATTAGTTTGAAAGCATTTGAGGTTAAAAATAATCTAATTCATAAATGTCAATATGACTTTAGACCTCAACATTCCACAATCCAAACCCGTAGTTAACATAGTAAAACTAAGTAGGTGCAAAATACTATCTACAGCTTTTCCCTTTTCAGTTATGTATAGAGAAAGCTTTTGACTTGATTTTGGTACGCAGGACCAAAAAAATGAGTTAGCCTCTATATTTGGTCAAATTAATATGGATTTTGCTTAGGACCAGACGTTTTGTTGTAGATGTCGAAGGTTGCTGGT
Organism: Phania funesta; assembly: GCA_963932375.1. Classification (NCBI taxonomy): domain Eukaryota; kingdom Metazoa; phylum Arthropoda; class Insecta; order Diptera; family Tachinidae; genus Phania; species Phania funesta. The sequence goes on from OZ010655.1 coordinate 64,525,105, forward strand.
CTAATGAAATGTCAATTCCATCCGGAGTATGCCATAGGCATCAGTGCTAACATCTCGACTATAGTCTATTAATATATCAGACTTTAAACCTCTTGCAGGTTATGATGTAGCCTATAATGCAGATGATAGCGCATTTGTTTAGTCAAGGTAAGGTTTCCAATGCAATAGTAAAACACATGCAAAGATCACTTACGACATTTCAAAAATTGTTCACTGAATGGAATTTAAAAGTTAAACGTTAAAAAACTTTAAAATTTTTGCATTCAATAACTCTCGTAAAAGATTTCCATCTCGTCCTTTCTATATGCAAGGCATGACAATTCCGTATGCAGATTCCATTAGGTACCTAGGCGGTACCCTTGATCGTAAGCTATTATTCAAGCAGCGGCATGTAGCAGGTACCCTTTACCCTCTCCTTAACAAGTTTCTTTTGTAAACAATGTGCATAAGACCGATCTTAACAGGTACATTTGCGTTATGTACGAACCGCAAGTTATTCAGAACAAGAACCTAGAAGTTATATACGATCTTTCCAGAAGATTTCCTACTAAAGTCTGGCTCACAGTAGCAGGCCAGAGAAATATAGAAGCGATTATCAGATCAGAGGTACGACACTACCGTTTACACACAATTATAGAAATTCAAATTTAGAAGATGGGCCATCGGTAGCTGAAAGACTTATTTGGACATACATATGTCAAATTAGCAGCTGTTATTTACCGATCTCTTTGTTGATCCTTTATACTTTGTAATACTTACTATAGGTTTTCTAATATCTTTTTCCTATAATTATCTTTCATATTTTCAAAATCTAGTTACAAGTTTTTAAAACATGTATGTTACTATTTCCTGTAATATTATTATATAGAACCTCAAATCGTATAATCCATAATAAAAACATTTTTGATAAAAAAAAGTTCTGACGGAAAATGATGTTATTAAAAAGCGTCTTTTAGCAATAAACAATTTAAAGGAAATTACAAAGAAAGTACTTTCCAAAAAGCACTTTTTAAGGAAACGTCACTATGTATCATAAATACACTTCCTAAGATAAGAAAAATTTAGTACTTCATGAAAGCAGTACTTTTTTAAAAATGGTACTTTTTCTTAAAGTAATTTCCAAGCAGAACAAAATGTGTATTTGAAAGATAAAGCTACTTAGCAATTAAAACATTAAAAAAGTACTTTATAACAAGCATACTTTTTAAAAATGGTAAATTAAAAAAAATTAATATATTTTTCTAAAGAACTTTAACTGTACCTTATTTAATTAGGCAGTTTTTGCTTAATTTCTTTAAATTGTTCCTTTGAAAATATACTTTTTTTTTACCAGCACTCAGGGGATGGCCCCTACTCATTAGTGCATTGTGACGGAACTAGGAAAATAGGTTATGGGAGGGGGGAAAGAGGGAGTATTGTTTGTGGACGTTTGATTTGAACGTCTCAATATTGAAAGTGGCAGGAAATACTTCCGCAGGGAGTCTATTCCACATACGAACTGTACGGCCAAAAAACGAATTCTCTCGGTAATGCGTAGTGCGGTTCATTGGCCAAACTACAAATTGGTGAGCTCTTGATGAGTACCTTGTCTCGCGGAAAAAGGTCCGGGTTTTGGGAACAAGTTCCCTGATCTCATTGGAGCATCTCCCATTGTGATATCGATAGAACAGTGAAACACACCCCACGTGACGTCGATGCTCCAACGAATCAATAGAGTTGGTTATCCTACTGTCGCCGATAAGCCTCTTCGCCCTCTCCTGTACGCGGTCGAGTAACTCCAAAACAGACTTTGGAGCCCATTTTCGGTCGAATGTAGGTAATATAAATGTTGAGAAGATGAAAATGTAATTTTTCGAAAAAAGTAACTTTTGAAAGTAGGTTGCATAGAAGTGAAAAGGTATCGTACATATCAAGAACTCGGTTCTCATTTTGATCTGAGTACTTTTAACGCTGGAAATTTTTGGATGCAAACTTGGCCTTATTTTCACATTTATGGGTATGTGCATGTCCGGCTTCTTTTTTTCGAGTTATTTATATATCTTTGTATGTCTAAAACTTTTTTAAATTTACCGTTCGGAATTTTTGATTTTTTACTCAGCTAAATAGAACAAACCGTTCTCCAGTCCTACTAATATATGTCGTGCCACTTCTTCATTTTGCAGATAAAGGCATGTATATCACAGCAACGAGAAGAAATTAAACAAATGTAGGTCAAGTTTAAATTCAACACCCCAAATTCCATAAAAAACAAACTAGCTCCAGTCCAAAACCTTGTGTACTTGTGTAATTAGAGGTTCTTTAAAAAAAAACATTCCAGAAACATTTAAGTATTATGTCTTGTCATGTTACTGATTTAAAAGGAAACATATTTTTCCGCATTTATAAATTCTAAGTGCGACATTATTTTTTGTTTGCTCAACATTTCCCCTAATGTCGTTGCTTTTAGCAATAAGTTTGGAATATTTATGAACTTTTTCTTTGAATTTCTCTCTTGCATTTTAAATGTGAAATATGAAATTAACAAATAATGAAAATTAAATAAATTGTTGTTTATTTACGAAAGATTAATGTCTGTCAATGACAAAACTTCGAATAAAATTTTTTAAAAACTTTTTAAAACTTTGCAGTGGTATTTTATAAAAGAAACCTGCACAAAACAAACAAATTATATTTGAGTTGCCTTGCAAAAATTTATAATTCCACTGCAATCCATGCAAGGCCTATGCTTTTGTTTTCTTTCCAAAATGCTAATGGCTTCACAACGACAGTGTTCTGTGTTGTTGGCAAAACAAAAATAAGTTTGTATTTTAAAATAATGGCCGTGTTAAATATATCACAATATAAAAATATTCGGCTAATAAAAGTCTCAAGGATGAAGCTTTCTATTTGCACTTTCATTCAAGGGGTATGAAGAGCAATTGTTAAATATTATGTCATCATATTTTGAGTTAAGCAACAAATAAGTCCTCCAACTAAAAGCGCTTACATTTCAGCATAGACAATTATGGCCATAACTCGCCGTATATGACCTACAAATGTGTAACCAGGTCAGCACTGGGTTGTGAAATCATGTATAAGTGGGTGTAGATCCAGCTTAAGCGTTTAGGAGGGTTTTGTAAGTTTTTTTAATATGTAATTTTTGCATTACGTTTACTTTAATAGTTCTGAGGGGAGTGACACTTCTTTTTTTCTGTGATTAAAATCCTGATTAGAGGAAATATTGTAGGAAAGAGTTAATTAGTTGTTAACTCTCTCTCAACTCTAGACTACTAAAGGAGAGAAAGGAAACAATTAGTTTCGTTTCTGCTTTATAAAGGACACATAAGTGTAAAATAATTTAATCAAAGAAGTATTGAAGTCCCCCAGGTAGTTAGTCCTTGCTTCTATCGATGAACTGTTAGGGGTTTCTTAAAGTATTGTTTCGATTTTCTAACTCAGTGTTGAGTAATTTGAATTTAACATTGTAGTATTACAGTGAAATCTGCAAATGTTAGACAGAAAACTAATTACCTACGTCTCCAATTTATACAAACTAGTAGGTATTCCCATAAAGCCGGGTAGATCGGAGCGACTAATCGGTTTAATCACTGATAATAATAAGCCATGTCAATTTACACGATGGAACTGCACACCCGAATGATGAAAGTAATAATTCTCGTTTAGTTTTTATAAAATTATGGGTAAAGATTTCGGGTCGAGCTGTTAGAAATAAGTTGGTAGAGAAAGAATTACAGTATTTAATATAAAATAGAAAATATGAATTTATAAATAATAGATTATACTCGTGTCAATACCCAAGAACTCTTTTGATTAAAATGAGTGATCTTTAGTGCGCATCGCACCCTTATTATATAAAATTCAACTCTCCAACGTTTAATCGTAAAAATCAATAAGGCTGGTTCGACAAACTACGTCAAAGGAACGCTAGGTCGTATAATAACATCGTTGTTGTCCGTGAAAGTGTGCAGGAGCAAACGAGCCAGCCCTGCACTAGAACTATGATTTTGGCAAACTTCAACTTGGCAAATTTCGAGTCAGGACTGCACTCGATACAACCCAGGAGCTTAAAGTTAATGTTTTTCAACAACGTCGTTTGTTTACTGAGTGGGCATTGGAGTGTTTTGAAGACGACCCCAGGTGGCAATAAATTTACAAACAGTTAGTTTTGAGGCTGGCATGATCATTGGCCCGCGTTTTTTTGAAAATATATTTTTGAAGGTGAGCATTGAATAAAACGCTCGTGGAGGACGTGTCTTGTTCCCACGCTACGTACCACACAGTGCTTAAATGGAATCGGAAAAAGTACCATTTCTTTTTGACGGCGAGCAATCGACTACCCCGGGATCTTCTGCACACTCTTCTTGAGCGAACTGATGTATTTTGTGTATGTTTGCCATTTCTTTACCGAGCCGGCAATGTCGAATTTAAACGCCGAACGTTGCCAGGTCGACTTTGAAAATCCTCAGTGTTTGCCTAGGGAATTCCTTTAGTAATAGAACGTTTAATTAAAAATTTAACTTTAGAGCAAAGCATATTCCTTTCGTCGTGATTTTACTGTTGTTGCATGAACGTGTTGTATAATACATATTTCGCATTTCATGGTTGTTGACTAGATAAAGCAGGTACAATACATTTGCATTAAGTGAATAATGAAACTCCTATACAATGACTAACTCTATGGCGGCCCTTAGCCAACGATTGACGTTAAATGTAGGTTAACAAGTTTATTCACTTACCATCGAGTTGAGGCTCGTTCTGTTTCTTTATTATTTTGTATGTAAATGTATTCGCATTTGTTTTGTACTCGTGTGTTTACGATTATTTTTGGAAAATGTTGGTCACTAGAGCAACAGTTTTTATTCCGTTCGGTCGGTGTACAAGAAGTACTTTAGACAAATTTATTAGCCAAAATACCAATATCAGCAAAAAAAAAGGAGAGTGTTTCGCATCAATGTCGGTCAATAGAATTTGGGTCGCACATAAATATGACATGTTTTTTTTTCAGGTGTGTTTTTGTTTTCTAAAAATTTTATATTTCCTAAAATGCAAGAAAGAAGTAACACTGTCGAATTTAATATAAATTAATTAAATTCAATTCTATTGTTTAAAATAATATCGGTTATATTGATTTTTAAATGCGCATTTGATTTCTTTCCAAAAGAGAAACAACATTTATTTTATTTTAAATTAATTGATTATCGATTAAAAGTTGGTTGTATTTTTAAATACAATTGAACGTAATTATAACAAGGATATTCACTTGAGGCTGAAATATTGGGAAATAATAAAAATTAATAAAACAAGAAACGTTTTCATTAATATAATTCAATAGTGGTGATTTTTCCAAAATAGTAAATTGACAATAAATTCTCAAAATGATTTATTAGGGGATAAGCTGGGGTCTACGCGCATTTCACCGGTTGCTTACGCAAATTTTTAGAAGCACTAGAAATATCGTATCCTATGCTTGTTATTTCATTAAGCCTAGCACACGATATTAAAGTTTTATTTAAAACCCTCAAACAATTTATTTATTCTTTTTGCTCTTCCCTACTCTTGGCTGGCTTTTGTCGAACTCAAAAAAAGTTTCGCACTAAATTCTCGGCTTAAATAGGAAATAGTTTTTGTCTCTCTCCCATTGCATAAACTGAACTGAATACCCTTTTTCTAGCAAGTTTTTGTAGTTTTTATATTAAACTAAATAGAAAGAATTAAAAATAAATAAATAACACGTTTAAGACGCGCCCACCATCATCGATTAATTCATTTATTGGTGTTTCTGTTTTTTTTTTCTGTTACAAAACTGCACACATGACTGATGTTTTAAGGTGGAAATGTTGGAAATATATTTTAGGTTGCAATGACATTGACATTCTCTAATTATAGAGAGAACGACTTGTGTTTAACTGTCCACCTCCCAGCAGCTCCCTTGCCACATTGAATATAAATACTTACGGAAGCAACAATTTAATTAATGCTCTTTTAAAGTTGTTTGTTCGTATTTTCCCTATTTGTTTCAAGTCAGAAAAGGTAAAAAATAATTCGCTTTTATCGTGTAAAAAATGCCGCCTTTAGTTTGTTAAAACAACAACAATAATTAATATACTAATGGAAAATGTTGTTCTTGTTGTTTATATAATAAAACGTTTGTTTTCTAAGCCGACAATTACTTGGAACTTTTTAAATTGTTTACAATTTATTACATATTTACAATTGATAATTTCAAACGATTTCACGCAATGAAACATTTTAAACTCATGAATCAGTTTTGAAAACTATATGACATTCTACTTCTAATACTCATTTAAGGATGATCACAAATAGATTTTTTTAATATAAAAATAAAAATATATAATTTTCACCATTTCTGTAGTTCGCTGAGCTATAAAGAATCTTTAATAGTGAATGATTCACACAGATTGTGTTGAGCTAAAATGATTGCCAACAAATATTCGTATTTTTATTTTGAAAACAAACAATGATTTTAATATAAAAAAATTAAACTTGACATTTACTGAATAAGAACAAATCAAACACAGCGAATGAATAACATTACAGTGGCCACTGAAAATAAACGGACACCTAGTAAACGCTACAGTAGTAATAGGAAAAGTAGATTTTTAAATAAATTTTTGGAGAAGGTGCATAATAAAAGCTCATCAAATGATTGTGTGCAAAGTTAAATTTGATGGCAAACGTTTGCGACAATACGCAGCTATTGGTTAAATATGGGTAGAGCGGTGAAGTGATCGATAACTATTCTTAAGAAATTTGAAATGTTTTTATGAAAGTTGAAACGTAAAGTTAACGAAAGAATTTGTTTTCTACCCAAAACGTAAAGAGCGGTTATCGATTACAGTTTTATTAATAAGTAAAGCTACCAATTTATTGATAGCTATATGCTAGGTTTATTGACAACCCATTTAAAAGAGTTAAGTTATTTACAACTCGATGACTTTTCTAAAAAAAGAAAAAATGTCGGTTAATTTACTGTAGCAAAATAGTGTTATCTATCACTCTGTAATAGACAAGTAAAGTTAATAATAACATTTCTACAGAAAACTAAATCTAGTGTTAGGTTTTGTATTGAATAATGGAGTTATCGATAAGTTTTCTGTAGAAAAGCAAAATTATCGAAAAGTTTTGCATAGAAAAGTATAGTTATCGATAAGTGTTCTATAGAAAAGTACGTTCAGAGAAGTAAAATCGTCGATAATTTTTATTTTACAGAAAACTTAATTTATCTACAAAAAAGTGACGTATATAATTGATAATTTTTCTATAGAAAAGTAGAGTTATTTATAACTGAATAAATAAATCGAATAATATCGATAACTTTCTATAGAAGTATATTCATCGATAACTTTTTCTACAGAAATATAAAATTATTTACAGCTATAAAAACGCAAAATTGGGTTTCTGCAGAAATGTAAAGTTAACGATAAATCTTCACCGAAAAGTAAAGTAAATGATTGCTAACTTAAAAAAGTAAAATAAAACTATCGATAACTTTTCTACAGAAAAGCCAACTTACCGAAACTTTTTCCATGAAAAATTAAATTGAAAGTTTTCTACAAAAAAGCAGAAAAGTAAATTTTTCGTTAACTTCTATACAATTACATTTATAACTTTAATCGAAAAGTAAAGCTTCCTATAGAAAAATTAAGTTATTGATTTCACAAAGTGAATTTATCGATAAATTCTTATATAGAATCTATATATCTTTAATATAAAAGTAAAATTGTCAATAAGTTTTTTGTAGAAAAGTAAAGTTATCGATAAATCTTTGCAATAAACTTAATTATGGAAGGAAAGTTAATTATAAGGTAAATTTACAATAAATTTTTTTATAGAAACTTTTTTCAGAGCCAAGTAACTTTTGAATAAACTTTTCATAGAAAGGGTAAGTTTTCGAAAACTTTTAAGTAGAAAAAAGTTGCAAATAACAATTATACGGAATGATAACTTAGTGAAGTGAAAAGCAAAGTCATGGCAATACTGATTTCAATCAAGGCACGAATTTTCAAATTTTAAATTTATCACAACAATTAACTTTAAAACCCAGATGTTTTAAATGTATTGTGTAAAAATGTGCCAGTTAATAGTTATTGAAAATATTGTTATATAATTTTGGGATAAAAGCTTAAAACAAGTATTTAAATTCAAACGTTTAATTGTGTAACCTCCAAACTATTAAGTATTAAAATTTTCCCTACAAAATTAAAAAAAATTGCAAAAAATTTTTCTCTACCAATTTACCCACCAAAAGCTTCAGGTGAATCAGCGTCTGTTTGCGTATATGAAAATACTATAAGAGTGTATCACTAATCTCTTTATGTCCACCGTATGTATGTAGGTGCATGCGAAAAATGTTCGAAAATATATTTACGTTTGTTATTACTTAAGAAATACGAATAAAAAGCCAGAAAAATAAAATTGCAAGAAAATGCAGAATGTTGTCGAGCCTTCTTATAAGATTTACAATCGCACAAGAAAAAAAAAATAAATTAAATGAAATGATTCAATCGCTTTCCAACAACGCAAGGAATAATTTGGCTTGACCGTGGCTACGTACATTCACATCAACGTGAAATTCGTTCTAATTTCTAATGAAAACTAAGGTGAAAAGTAAAAAAATTAACCCATTAGCTTCGGTTATTTAATTTCGCGAATATACTTATAATGTCTTTCAATTTATTTTCTTGGCATTTTAGGTTAAATTGTTTTATGTTGTGTATTTATGTTTTTTTTTTACGCTAAGGTGTGATATTTGTGTTATTTAATACCTTTGTGAAAAATAAAATCAAGGTAAATAGTTTAAGAAAAACGATACACCATTATACAGGTGTGTTACCGCTTAATGCATTTAACACATTGACCGCATCGTGCTACAGGGCTACATTCCTACAAATGCCGCTGGCTACAAATGTTGTCCAGTAGCCAGCTACATAATTATATCGAGAACGACAGCAACATATAAAACAATAAGTTATATTTTAGTACTGCCACATTAGATTTTTAATTTTTTAAAGTTCAGTTTTTTTCATGGACCAAGTTCTGTGTGTGGACGGGCTTGCAAATCGGACATATCTTCTGAACACAGTAACGAAATATATGTTAATTAAATTAAAGCTTATAAAAATACCTTTCTATCAGCAACATTTTGGAAGTGGGGGCTTAAAATAGGTCAGTTAGGGAGAAATGAAATTCTATTCAAGACTTTTTTCAATTCATCTGAAATATCGAGAAAAAACATGTATCATAGCAAAATCAATAAGCCTTCTTTTGATGTATAATGGTGCTAGAGTAGGTAAAATATAAATGAAGTAAATGTGGAGAAATATTAGGGCGATCAGTTTTCAAATTTTGTGCGCCGCTCACTCGAAGGTAGGCGTGGCTGGCATGCAATACTATAAATGTTATAATCAAAATTGAAGTATTATTAAAAGCTTAAAGTTTGAGTATGATCGGGGAGGTCCACGGGAGGTAAACGGGACTTAAGCCGAAAAACATATATGATTCTAGACATGTAAATAAACTTCACCCAATATTTATAATAATACCATTACTTATTTTGAATACTTGTATATAAAAATAAAACAAATGCATTTATTTATTAAACTAATTGAGGCAATTGTATCTTTTCTATTTTCCAATATAAAATGTTTCTAAGCACTAATATGCTTTACATATTTTGATCTATTGTCAACATTGTTTTTGTTTTGTAGCCAACAAAAATCGATATTAGTTTAATTTGACTACAGCGACAAGAGCAGCATGGACAACAACCTGCAGCCGTGTTGCTTGTTGTCGTTAAAATAATTGTTCTCATATAAACATGTGTATTTTAATTTTGACAGATTGTAACTGTAGCCGTTGGCCGCTTAAAAAGTTAAATGTTTGTGGATCAGCGAAGTTAATGGTGACACATGTCTGTGTATCTTGACCACTAGCCTGGCATTCTACCGGTACAATGGTCTGATGTGACTGATTCCGTTCACTATATCATAAATAAGTATGATATAATATTGTTATTTAAAGTTCTATATCTTTTTAATCTCAGGTTACAGCCGAGAAAAAATTAAGTCATTTTAGAGGTATGTGTTTGCAGATGTGCCAAATTTATATTTTTGTTAAATCGCATCAGTATTTTAGAAGATACAAGGGTTTATACTTGACACTAATACTTGCGAATTTAATACACAATGTATGTGTAGCTGTAATGGTTGTTGGCATAGCTAAGTCTAGCACAAAAGTTAACATATTTTTATTCTTTTCTTTTATTTGTTTCGTTAACTTTCCTACACACATTAGAAGAATGTAGAGGGGTCGGTCGCATTTCGACTATAAGACAAACATGAATTTCTATTGATTATGTGTTATTCATTTTCTGGCCACTTTTTCATATTTGATTCAATATATTGCTTTAATGATATTTATTCCTGTTATTTTTTATATATTTCATATTTAATTTTATTTATGTTGCAGCTTGGCAGTGACAGATACTCAGCTGATAGATATTCCACATCAAGTAGTATTGGTGATAGATACAGTTCCCTCTATTATCAGGTTGGAAAATTTTACAAAAACAGAAAAACTAAAAACAAATAAAATTAACAAACAGATTTGCCTGCTAACCCATTTAAATGACAAGCCGATTATTTAACTGTGAACCCTCGATGACTAATCACACGTCAATGTTAAAATCATGTGTGTTTCACCTAACTGCAAACAGTTCGTTATCAGAAGAATCCATGCAGTAATGTAACTGTTTGCTTGTTTTTCTGTGATGTTTCAGCCGTATTTATTTTAATTGTTGTCATTTGCATTCTAACTGCTTGGCTTTTTTATTTGTTCAGCCTATTATTAGGCTTATGATATTAAAAATAACTGAAGTATACTTTTGGGCGCTTAAGCAAATGAAGGTACATATATAAAGGCATTTGAATTTGTTACTAATGCGAAGGAAATAAAACAATCATATCTAAATTACACTTTTTGCCATTTACCTTGTCTAAATGTCAATTGTGTTTGTTTTATAATCTTTTAATTGGTCTTTAGATTGTTTTCTACCTTCTCCTACTAACTACTTCTAATTGGCTTAAAACATTTGACTTTTTTGTACAAGGAGCAAGAGATGGTGGTGGCTTATACAAGTAAGTTAAACTTGTCATGTCGTTCTTTAAACATTTCCCCTCAGGGTCTTTTCGTGGTTAAAATAAAAATTCTTGCATATAATTAACTGACTATGATTGTTGTAATATTTTATTGTTGTTGCCTCTGCTGTTGAGTTGTCACATGTTGGCGTTGGGCCAATGAAGAAACAAAAAATTTGGCAAAATCAAAAAATCTTACACATAAATTGTCGTCTTAAATAAAATCAGATTCTCTAAATGCCATGAAGAACCACAAATAGGAACTGTTAATTTAAATTTGTAATTCAAAAGGTTTTTGAGTTTGAGAAAAAGTGATTTTTTTGCTTGGATTTCTTTAATGTTAAAATCACAGCAAATCGCCTTCAGGGTCAATCGCTTAAAAATACCACAACGGAAAGTGAAATCAAATGCATTTTGTGTTAAATATAGAAACGAATTTCTGTTTTTGTATTAGATTTTCAGGTAACTGCTCTTAAATTGAATGCATATATGAGTTGCTTATGAAATACAATTGGCACAATAGCCACTGTCGACAACAAGTTTATACATACAGAATAGAAAATGTTTTACTTTTCTTGCTCTCTGTGCAGATGATTCCATTTTTAGACATTTCCACGATAGCGTTGCCATATATTTATACTAAAATAATTAATAGTTGTGAAATAAATTTTAGGTAGAGTTTTAAAAATGTGTATCATTTTAATATGTTTTATATATGTCGAGTTCATATATCCCAGATTTTTTCCTTGGAAACTAATTTTGGTAGAACAACTAAAATTCGTGAATCGATGTTTCAATATTTTTATTATATTTTTACAGTGTTAGAAATAATCCCAATTTGTTAAAAATTTAACATTATGATACCAATGTTTCTAAAAAATTTTAATACAGAATTATTTTGTCCTTTATCCTCAAGATTTACTTTATTTTGCTAACACTTGGTTTAATTTTTGTTTTTAATAATTTTTTTACTTGAAAGAATTAAAAAAAATTAAATATGAGTAAATTTATCATAGAGATTCTGTTTGATTCCTTGAAAAATTTTCACAAATTCGATAAAATTTTAATAAATTTATCGATTTTATTTTAATGACAACGTCATCGACAAATTTGTTAATACACTTTCTTGATATTAATTCTCCATCAAACTATTATCATTAACGTTTTGGTTAAAAACGGACCGCAAAAATTTTTAAGGAACATGATTACCATACTTTCAATGAAAAAGATATCGATAACTTCAGTAATAAATTTTATTTTACGAAGTCATTAATAAATTTAACCGCAGTCTTTCAATAGACCTTTTAGCGGAAAAAATTTATCGACACATTCATTTCCAACTATTATCGATTATTTTATCGAAAAATCTGGTTTGGAAAGATCATTGATTTTGATAATGGATATTGTGCACCATTGACCGGCTCTTCTTTTACGCAAAAGTTGTCGATGAATTGAGCTTCCGATTAGTTGTGATGGAAAAAATTCTTATTTTTTCTTTTAAATTATCGATGATAATTTTCCATTAGAAGTTATCGTTTAACATGTAATAAAAAAATTTTGATTTACTGATTGAAATATAATCATATTATAAAATTAACAACAGCTTTAATAAAGTAATCGCTAAGTTTATCGATAAATTCGCTTAGAAATATCATGGATAATTTTAAGGTAAAATCGTTATTGGAAAGTTATTGGTAAATGTAAGTACAACTGATCGATTATTCTTTTACGCAAAAGTTGTTGATAGGTTTAGTGCTATTAAGATAAATTTTATAGATATTGTTCATTAAAATATTGATTATAATATTCCAAAAATAATTTGATCGATTAATGTAACATGAACATTTTTGGTGTTACTGATCGAAAAATATCCCTTGAAAATAAAATTATTAAAGTTATCGATTATAAATTAATTGAAACATTTTTGGAGAAAATATCTTTCATTAATAATTTATCGATAAATTACAAAAACAGAAATTTTCTATAACTTGATTGATAAATATTGAAGAATTATTTCTTTTTGAAATTGTTACCGATGCCTTATCTTTTTAGTTATTGGGCACAAATTTTCTTATTGCATAGTTATCGATAATTTTCTTTTGCGAATTAAAAATAAAGTTATGAACAAGTTGTTCTGAAGAATATAAGCAGTTATTGGCTGTTAGGAATGGGGCTTGTTTTCACAAAATAAAAATTAAAAACTAATTTAAAATTAAAAACAATTTAGAAGCAATTGTAATTTAACAATCCCCCCACTAGCTAAAAATGTTGACATATTTTAAATGACAGAATTCTTGTCCTCATTAAATGTAGTTATTTATTTTTAATTTAATATTATTTTACGATGAAAACAATAGGCAATAAATAAGTTGTTCCGCCATAATAGTTCAAGGACTAATTATTTATACGTAATGAAAATCTGAAAAACTTTCTTTTACCGGAATATGAGACAAACACTGAAATTCCACTTAGTAAATATTGCCTTCAGTCAGTCAGCCATTAATTGCTTTCACGTACAATAGAAAGAAATCCCAGTCACCAACAACAAGACAACATTTGATGCTACTATCGTATTGTATTTTTAATGCTATTGTTGTTTTACTGTTTGCTACTGCATGTGTGCATCCGTTTTGTCTATGTGCACAAATATGAATGTCAACACATTCATTACTAAAAGTCAAGGCATCTAAGACTTTAGCAATGATAATGAGATTCTATATATTTGACTTATTTATTTCGAATGTTTTTCTCTATTTTATTTTATATTTGTAGTCGCCCAGCCGTCTGGAGTCAGCAGCCTCTTCAAGTGAACACACCACAGGACGTCAATTGCAACGTGTGTTGCATTATTCAATGACACCCTGCCGTACATTGCCAGGTCTGAGAAGGTCAGAATGTGCCATACATGATGTTGACTGCGATGAGGTTTACCCAGGCATCTATATTGGCGATGCGTAAGTTGGAAGGCCATTCTTGCACACACGAAGGTTAATTAAACTGTTAACATATTTTTCCGTTTTTATGATTCTACCATTTAGAGCTGCTGCTAAAAATAAAACATACCTGCGTATGATGGGCATAACACACGTACTTAATGCTGCCGAAGGTTGCCGTTATGGTCAGGTCGATACAGGGCACAGTTATTATCGGGATATGCCAAGTATTAGGTATGACATTCATTGCACACATGCCATCCATGTACATATTTTAGTTTGTTTATAATAGCAGAAACTAATTGTAGTGTGTTCTACACAAGTATACGAGGGTAGTAATAGAAGAAGAAGAGAAATATTGGAAAACGTCTCAAAGGGTTTATTTACTAAAAATTTGAAATGAAATGAATTTTATGAGCGTCGCTATGTTGAGCGAGCAATTCGAGCTGTCGTAACAAGACTTCACCACTTTTTCACGCTAATGAATATTATTCTTCATCGATCCGCATGCTTGGAGTGCGTTGTGATTGAAAAACTTTCCGCCAGTGTTGATGAGTGTTTAAATGGTTTATGCAAGAATATTGGTTTAAAGGCGTACAAAATAGACAAGTGGACTCTAAGAAGGAGTTTTTTTTGACAGTCATACATATATGCCCATTACGATGACAACCCGAATGATATGTTTTAAAAATCACCAAATCATGTTGCAGGTGTATGACTTCGCCATTAAATATTATCTCAGTTTAGTAGAATGTTTCTGCCACGAAATAAATAATAAGCCTTGGAACCACTTTCTTGTCAAGAGTTTGATACGTACGGCATTACTGACATTATGAAAAAAATTATGAATTCTTTGCAGAAGCCCTGCATAACGAAATCGCAAGAAGCCTAAACGAACGTTGGGAAAATATACATATTACACTCAAGTCTCGATAATTTGAAACTCAACGGACCAGAGTTCAAATTATTGCTTAGAGCACTGAATAGAAACTGAAGTGATCAATTTAATTTTCTGTTTGTTCCAAAACACAAATACCATCACATTACCAGTTTAAATTATAGAGTCCAGTAAAGTCAAACTTCTAATAAGAGCACGCCCATTATAATAATTTCAAATTGCTGAGATAACAAAAATACATGGATTTTCTCAATTTATCGAATGTTTTTCAAGGGATGTTGAAAACAATTCAAATTATCGACAGATTCAAATTAATGAGTTTCAAATTATCGAGGGTCGACTGTATACATACATAGTTATTATAATTCGATAAAGTTGAGTTTTATTCATTTTCGTGCCCTCGTTGCTTATTTTTTATGCACTGTTGAGTAGGCGAAAGCACGATGGCACCATCCGCATTATATAATTCGCAAAAGCACAGTGAAAATAAGGTTATGTGAATCGGTTTTGTCAAGTGTAGCCAATAGACTTCAAACGGATTTGCAGTTTATTACCTGCTTTAGGAAATACTTAGGAAGATCAAGATTGTTCAGAGCATAGTGCACTCTGTCTTTTGATTAGGATGCGGTTGCAACAAGATGACTTTCTAAGCAATAGATCTAATGACGGATGGGCCCAGCAAGCACTTTGCCTCATATGTTTGCTACTAGTGAATTGGCTCTCGAGATGACTTTTCAAAGTTCTTCTATTACTACTACCGTGTACTAACTAACCGTTGGCTTTTGTCTCCCTTCTCCTTATTACTCCGTATACGGCTTTATGTGTTTAACGATTTAAATTGATTATTTTAATTTTTTCAAAATTATTTCGTCTCTGGGTTTCACCATCACTACACAAACGTTACTGAACGGTTATTTTACTTTGAAATTTCAATCGCTTTGTAAATTTTGCATTTGCAAATATTTTTTTGATTTTATTACAACATTTTTGCACCATTAAAACATCTGAGTAAAATTATTTTATGCATAAAAATAAAAATCAATTTTATAAGAAATACGTGTAGAAGAAACAGCAAAGACACTTTTTTCAGATACATGGGCTTCCCAATGATTGATGCGCCCACAACTGATATATCGCGTTATTTCTATGTGGCGGCCAAATTTATCGACAGCGCCATCAGCAGTGGAGGTAAGTGAAGGAGTGAAAACTGAATAAGATTTTGTGGTGCTACAGTTGAGCAAATCTTTCTTCAGCTTAATGGATGTGTTGCTGTTACCTTTAACTTGAAATGTTTTCTTGATTAAAAAACTAATAATATTTCTTCTAGGCAAAGTTCTGGTGCACTGTTTGGTGGGGGTTTCACGATCGGCTACCTGTGTGTTGGCCTATTTAATGATCTGTCGCAAAATGTCGGCGGTTGATGCCATACGCACAGTACGCATGCGCCGTGACATACATCCCAATGATGGTTTCCTACAACAATTGGCTGATTTGGATATGGAACTGAAGCGCAAACCTTTATATCCATATTAAACCCAGCTGTAAAATCCCACAATAACCACAACAATAACCAAAGATAGCAACTCGAATTATTGAACCACATATTCATGAAAATAATATACCTTAAAAATAATTGCATAAATACTCGTATATAAAAAGTGAAAACAAGCCCTGAGAACAAGAAAATAAAATAAGAAAACAAATATTTATAGTGATAAAATTATATAGAAATCGCAATAATCAGAGACCATTTATAGTAGCGAAAAATTCTAAAAAGTAAAAGTACTGACTCCAACGGACGGACTGAAGGACAAACAAAACGATCTTTTGAACTTATTTTATAACAAAAACTAAAAACTAAAAACCAAAAAACTAATAAAACCTTTTTCTTTGTAGTATATTATATATGAATAAATATATATACATAACATATATATTCTTACTATTATAATTAATTGTATCTTAACAAATAGTTTCTTTTGTATTATTTACTAATTTGACAAAGAAATCAAATCAAACAAAAAATCAAGAAAGAAAAAGAGAAACAATAAAATTATATTAATTATATACTAATGGAAAGAAACCGAAAACGAAGAAACAAAACTCTGTTTTATTTTGACTTCTTCATAATTATTTCCTTTCTTTTTTTGGGGTTAAGTCCGCTAAAGGGTGGTTTAGACGGCGCTACTTTACGTACGTAAAACTCAAAAGAAAATAACCAAGATTCATTCGTGTTTTAAAAATGAGAATAAAAATCTTATGACGGATTTGTTTTTGCATAACATAGTAAAATGAAAACAGCTGTTATTAGAAAAGTGCTAAATAACACCCATCCATATACTATATAAATCAGTTTGTAATATAAAATATTGCCAAGCATAATAGGCGTATATAATGAAGAGTATCATTCGATATGTTATTAGCTGTAGTTCTAAGACTGTTTTATTTTCAGCCGTATGTTCTCTCAATGTCGTACCGTTTATTACATACTAGCCAAGCCCGGCGCGTGTTGCTATGCCCCTTAATGAGCTCAATATGTGTGACAAGTTTCAGAAAAATCGGTCCAGTGCAAGTACCTCAAAATTAATATTTATTTTGAATGGGCGTATTTTATTCTTATGTATATGTAGATGGACGTAGCCTCGCCGACTTTTTAAAAAATTACCACCCATAAACACTTCCTGGAATGTGTACAACAACTTGCAAAGGTTTGAGTCCGATCGGTTTTACTGTTTCGGAGTCTATAGCTAACACACGCACACAGACAGAGTTTCACTTTTATATATATATATATATATATATATATAGAAGATTATGTTTAGACCATATTATTTGTGCTCTTTTATAAAATTTGACATGTCGTAAGACTTGTGTGATAATGTAAACAACCCTTAAATAATACTGGTCCACAAAACTCGTTTTCTTTTTAAGACCCCTTTCAGACCAGCAAAGTTTTCTTTGACAAAGGTTCTTGAACAGGATAATTTTACTTTGACAAAGTCTGTTTCTTTTGTTTGTATATTTGTCAAATATAAAGAGCAGCCATATTAATTCGGTTTACGAACTAAAAACACAAAAGGAATTTGCGAGTACAACAAGTTTTCTACCAACCCCCGCTCTCTTTTCCCCTCTCTTCCACAAACTCAAGACTTTGCTAAAAAAAAACTTTGCTGGTCTGAAAGGGGTCTAAAATGAAAACTTTCGTTTGGTTATATTTACAACAAGTGTAAAAATTATATTAGACTGTTCCATATACAAAATTTCAGTTCTTAGGAACAAAATTGAGTTATTTTGTAATATTAATATTAAATTGAACTTACGAGTTTATTCTGTATTTTAGTTCAGGGACGTCTCTTAATGTCCAACAGTAGTCCGCCAGCATTCGTGGACTCTACTTGAGCTGTTATCGTTCTTTATATCCTTCACCGAAGGTGCAATATGTATTCAAAAGTCATTCTGTTTGTAATTTCTACAACGCTCATTTAATCACTTCGGTACGAGCGTCGACTATAGGCGACAGCCATTTAATCATTAAATGACTTCCGTGCACAAAGTTTCCAACATGGTTGAGTTGAATAATTAAATTTTTGCTAAAATTTCTAACAAGTATTTTAACTATCAAGGTATTACTTTGTTATTTAATTATAGAATGTTTTTTTTTGCGAAGCAAATTTTATGCTATTTGATTATGGTTACCTCAACCATATTTTTCTTTAACTTGAAAGTTGGCCCATATTGTTAACGTGTTCGGTGAAGTTTCCCTATTTGAAATCAGCACTGTTAATCCGCATTTACGGGGAAACGACTACCTGCAATCCCATACAAGGTACATACATACATTATCGAATTGGTTATTATTTCGAAATGATAGAAAATTCTCTATATCGCCAAAGTACAAACCAAAAAAAAAAGATGCCACCATAAATTAAAAATTTACCAGGAAATCAGAAAGTTTAGTATAAAATTGTAATTATTGCATTTTACTCGTATCCACTTTTGAAAATTTGTCAAATTACAAAAAAATCAAAAAATTAAAATTTCACCACAAATAGAAATTCACCAAAATTCGAAAATTAACTAAAAAAAATTGTAAATCAGCAAAAACTTGGAAAAGCACTAGGAACTAAATAGACTATCAAACACTGAAACTAACCGAAAAATCATGCAAAAAACGGAAATTTCACCTAAAAGTTGCAATACTTCAAAAATTTAAAAACTCAACAAACGAATTTAAAAATCGCATTAAAATATTTTCAAAAATGCCTGCATCTCTTGAATAGGGCATATTTACATTTTAAAATCCTAGGCCATGTATTACAAATCTAATCGACGCATGTTGTAAAGTCATAAAAATTAAATTGTTTTATTTTAAATTAAAAATATGCGACGCGTAGAAGCTCTTAAAAATTCCGAAAAGAAACAAATTTTAATTTTAAAATGCAGTGAAAAAGGAAAGACAGTTAATTCATTAATACCAAAATCTATGGTAGAAATATGACAGGGTGCACCAAATTGTTAACTATGCGTAGAGAAAAGCAAACAATTTGCACACTTTCACTTGTTTCAAATTTGAGCATGTTGGCGGTGAAAATTTGCAAAGAGAGCAGAGTTAAAGCAAGTGTTTGCACAGTTCGTTATATTTTCAAGTCGTTGCCTTTCAAAGTTCATCGAAATCTTTAGAAGAAAACACCAACCAATAAGAATCGTTAAGCTTAGCGTTCCAATTTGCAAAGAATACATTGACGTGGTCCGATACGTGGTATTTGTAATTGCTAATGAAAAAAGTTTTATTTCGTTGGACCAAACAGATACAACTTTTATTTGCACGACTTAAGAAAGGAAGAAATATATTTTTAAAAAGGAAGACGCGTCTTCTTTTCAAAGGCTCCAATGTTTTGAAGTGCTTAAACCACATAACGATCAAATTCACTTTCGGCGATTTAATAAAAAAAAACCCTTAAAAGCATGGATCGCCTGCAGCATTTATTGCCGGTTTAGTTAAAACGAGGAATATAACTTCTTCCCGCCAAACAGCCAAATATTGTATAATTTCATTTTATAATATGATGATGTGTCAGGCCGTTTGAATTTACTTCTAGAAGAAACTAAATTTTAAAATTTTTAGCCGATATCTGCGCCTTAAATCACCCCCATGGTCGACTAACAAGATCACACAATAGCAGTTATGGCGACCGGGGACGCATGAACAATTCTCGTCCCCCATCAATAATGCCTGCGTTAGCAATATTTCGCTCTGTTCCCCAACAACTTGAAGGGATAGATGAATTGATACCTTAAATTATGTCAAAATTTCAGAGCCACATAATGGTCGAAGTGATTAAAATTTCCCGTTTAGGAAAGGATGTTGTAATGAGCAAGAAAGTTGTGAACCCAACTTTAAATTTTGCGTTTTCGACTTTCACACTTGTCACAAATGGCAAAAGGTCTGTCGAAAATGTTATGCCGCAAAACCAAGCATAAAAAAATCACACTGTGTTAGAATGTCATAATAACTGGACTAAAAATACTTTTTAAAACTCCTTTTGGTCAACGAAGCGTAGATAATTACATCAGTTTTCAAAAATATTATTGTGCACAGTGGTTCTTGGTTTTTGATAAATTTTAATTTAACTGTCAAAATTCCTTTTAAACATCATTAATCATCTAAGAAATAACCAACACATGAGTAGCAATGAAAGAATGACGATTAACTACTAAGAAGGACAGAAATGACAGACAGCGTACTCGCACACATATCAAAATGCTCAACATTTTTAAGAGTCACCTGTCAAATTGTCTCATTTCATTATCATCATGATGACTTCAAGGTAAGAAGAAAAAATGTTGCTAATGAATTTTAATGACAATTTCATCTGGTGAACCTTAAAATTAAAAAATAAAGAAAATAGTTAAATATTATTTAATTTTTATTGCTACAAAATAAAAATATTTCAAAGTATTTTACGAGCAATGAAAAATTTCTATGCTGCGGTAGTTGAACAATGTCTGCTTGCATTTTTTGTAAAAAAATATTTTTATTGTAAAGGGTACTTTTTTAAGTATCGAATTTTAAAATGGAATAAAATACTTGGGCTGACTGGAGGTTTTAAAAGAATGCCTGGCTGCATGGCCAGGACTCTCAAAACCAGTTCACGTCCAGTGTAGTACAAATTTATCTGTATATATTTACATATGTGTAGCTATGCCTCGGTTAGAGTCGGCACCAATCTTTCGACGTTATCCGAAGGTGGTCTTAACTGGCGCTGAAAATATGCACCCACCAATCGGCATATAAGTATTTGTGTACATGTATATCAATTTTTGGAACATGGCTTCAGGGACGTTGTACCCACCTTTTAAGGAATTCGAGGCTGTCAGGAGCTGTTCTATTGACACCTTGATCATGCATCACAATCTTGCCACGAACAACTAAGCAAAGTACATTGCGATGGTTACTGGTTCCCGTCGGACCAGTGCTTACTTACTGGTCGAACCTCGAAAGTCCACTTCTTCTAATTTTGGGCCCCAGACAAGCCTCGGGATCTGATTCCCTTAGATCGCCCTGGCTAGCAATGCATCAATGCGGCGGGATCACCAAGCACAACTGCGCCCGGCGGAATAAATATATGTGCAGATGTAGTTTAGTTATTCTTTACTGGACTGGAGAGCAGACTTCAGTGTTATAAAAGGTGAAAGTTACCGGGTTGAATCCGGATAAGTTGGCTCAGGAAAATCATTTCCTACAATGAAAAACGAAGACCATAAATCATGGGAGCGACAAAAACTCTCTCTGCATACATAAACCAGTTAAATTATAAACAGGGGGAATACTTGGCCGTTGTCAGTTTTTGCAGGCATAAAATGTTTGGACTTTAAAACGGGCATGCCTGAATGAGTCTCATAAAGAGCTTGGGTAGGAAATGGTGATTAGATAAAGTCGGACCAGATTCAGTTGAATAAATGCGCTGGTGACAGGACAAAATTTGTATTACCTTAAATTTTATTTTACCAAAGTGAAAACCCAAAATCCGCCTGGAAAGGGCTACGACAGCAGTATATAAACCAACCATCTAAAACTATCATTACACTGGCACATAATGCATGGCCACGACACTGTTTACCAGTCCACCTACAGGTTGTAACTTTAATTCTCCTTGACTAATGGAATGAAAGCATTTGTCTGAGGTGGTTAAAGAATGTGGGCTTCTACAACGGCTACCTTAGACTATACTAGGATCACAAAAGATGTTCAAGGGTGTCGTTGTGACTTTCGGCTGATTCGAAATGGTTGGACTCTTTTTTATAAAAAAAATTGCCTCTTGAAGCCTTTGAGTGTTTAAAGACGTAAAGACGTAGTACATGATATATGTTTCGTGATCTCAAATTTCGTCGATGTAGTTGACGATTTCTGGATGTGTCTGGCTTATATGTAACAAATCGGCGTTAATAGCCTTAATTTTACAGATTATTCAGACTGAGTAGAGCAACAACTGCTATTCGAAAGCCACTAATCATTAAAACCGAAAGCAAATGATTACAAGCAATGTTGAGTAATCGTCGTCAACTACCAGTCGATGTCCCGAAATCAAGAAGGGCGCTAGAAAAGCGGCACAATACAATAGAAGTGTGCTCCATCATACTTCTATATAATTTTTATTATACAACGGGGACTACTACCGGGCCATCTGCATTTTATTTGGCTAACATTTAAAAGAACACCCTATAGTTTTTAGTACAATATCAGTCATGGCGAAGGTCATAAATGTCAAAAATACATATTTTTTATTTTCAAAAAGAAAACACGGGTTAATTTTTGATCCATGAAAGAAGAAGACCACCTGATATTTTATGCAATAGTCAAAAAATGCTGCGTAAAGAAGCCAAAGGGGTTGCTTTTATTAGCTTCTACTTGCGATTGTCATTTAAAAAGTTTGAAATAAAATTATTCACTATTATTTGTATGGAAACAAATATGAAATTAAAAAAATTTAAAAATCCTATTTCACTTAATGGGAATTCAATTATTTCCGTCGGTTGGCTCCCAAGAACCCATTTAAGCGACATTTCAAGGGACTTTAGGCGTGGACCGTAAGTGTGTTTTTTAGCACTAATTATTTTGTTAAGCAAATAAAGCAATGTCGAATTCAAGCGATCGAAGAGGTTGTCTAAAATGTTGTGTTTGTGTAAACAGCAGTCCACAGGGACCCAGAAATATTAAAAATACAAAAGCACGAATTGTATAAAGAGTAAAGGATAGGGCCACAATTTAATTGGTAAAATGCAATGTTCCGTTAATGCAACAACCTCTGTAAGCGACAAAAGCAGATGGTTTTGAACACGGCTTTTGACATAAGTAAACGACTTGTCTAACAAAAAAGCACTCTCACACCATTCCACAAGTTTGGACCTACCTTTTTCCTTTTCAAAAAATAAAGCTACCATTTCGCAAATAGCGGTATGAGCGCGATTCCGAAACAGGTCTATAATAAATCGAGGTAGTGTAAGAAAGAAGTACTGCATTCCCGTTGATATTATTTTGAAGGGAATAAAATGGTCTCCCTTTCCGTTATGATCACCGCTTTAGAAATGAACACCAGTGCGGGTTATTGGTATCATTTACTTTTGGGATTGTTAATTTGCAACTGTACCGAAACAGAGGTTTTAAGAGTCAGTTCACGGCGGCAATAACTGTTTACTTGACAGCTACTTTTGCAAAATTGAGCTATAGTTATCCTATAGCATCCGGCTACGTACGAGGTAGCGTGACTTGTTACCGTATTTGCTATCTTTCCTCTAAAATGTAATAATTATTAAACATACATCGTACATGTGTTTTCGTGTGTGGGAACATTTATTTGTTGGTGTCTCTCTAAATAAGTTATAATTATTTGCTACTTGCAGAGACATATAAAAACTACGCAGTAATATAAAATGCCATAAAAAAATCTTTTTATTAGTAAAATAATTAGTATTTTATTTTTTAAACTATAAAAAGTTTTACCAAAGTGATAAACATCGCTTTTGGTTGTCATAAAAAGTTTTCAATAATTCTTCAAAGGAAAACATGCTAACAATTCATTCGTTTTAGTAGGAGCTTATCAAAAGTTTTTAATTAGAATTTTATAGAAATATTAGAGAAAAAGATTCATAATGCAACGCTTATCATTAAAATACCCAGAATTTAATGATTTAAGAAATATTTCTAGCAGAAAATCCCAGCGAAGTGTTTTGGGGTTTACAGCGACAGTAACTGTTACGCTACATCTAATTGATACTTTTAAACTGACTTTTTGGTCTAAATAAATGTTTCCGTTGAAAGATTTGCGACTGCTTAATCATATAACCAAGTAATCCTTCCAAAGAGATTTTTACAGAAATATCTAAATGATTACCAAGCCGACTCATTAAAGCAGGTGGTTTGTTTCATCCTCAGTATAATTGAGTTCCACTAGAAAACAAATAATAATCTTTAATCTCCTTTAACTATGCTATTACAATCTTGCAAATCTTAGGTACGAGTCTTCTATATATGAAATAAACGTCTTCAAATTGTGATTGAAATAAGACATTCTCTCAAATGCTCGTTAAATCCAAGCGAAAACACAGTATATGGCAGGAGCGCGCGGCAATAAAGAGATCCACAATTATACAATGAAAAGATAATGTAACCACATGCGTGTTGTACAACCAAAATTTTGCGAAACCTCGATTTTCTAACGATCATTCGTTTTTATTTGGATTTTTAATAAAATATATCGCACTAGTTCTTCTAAAGGGGCTTTAACGCAAAATTTCCAAATTTTCAGTAGATGCAAAACTGTTTTCTAAATATATTTTTTTTAAATATTACGAAAGAGTAGAGAACATTTTTACATGGAAGGTAATTGAAAAATTTTGAGTTGATTCCTTTTAGAGGTACAAGTGCGATATTTTTGGTAAATCTTTTAAATTTTTATCGAATTTTTTATTAAAATTTTTTCCAATATATAATTTTTAGAAAAACTTCAACGTTTTTCATAGCTTCGCTATTTTGGCAAGTTTTGTTCTTTTCATTATTTAACAATTTTTTGTGCCACATTTTGGGTTTGTGGTGAGTTTTCGAATTTGGGTAAAATAAAAAAATTTTGTGCATTATAGACTTTTTATGATGTTTTTTAATAGCTTTCGTAATATTTATAGGTTATATGAGTTAAACATTTTGTTTTGGAATTTTTAATTTTTAGGTCCCCGCGCATAAGTACCACTTTGGTAATGAACAAGCAGACAAACTAGCCAAAGGAGGAACCGCTCTAAATACTCCCAATGTGGAATCAGTCGCAATCCCCCTGGAGAATATTAAGAGCGGCATCTTCAGTCAGTTTCTTAAGGAGGCTTATAATAGGTGGCGGAGACTGAGCACATGTAGGGTCTCTAAATTGACGTGGCCCTCTTTTGATTTTAGGCGCACTATGCAATTGATAGGTCATGATCGGAGAAACTTATCGAGGTTGCTGGCAATATTAACAGGTCATTGGGTGTTAGGAGAACATGCCAGGCGACTTGGGCTCCCTATAATGACCACTGTCGCAGTTGTAAGGACATAGAGAAAGAGGAGACGGTTTTTCACCTTCTCTGCGAATGCCCTGTCTTGGCTGTCAGGAGACACAAATTTCTTGGAGACTACATACTGGATGATCTCAGTGAGTTGTCTAGGTGCCGTTTCAACGATATATTAAGATATCTCACTGCTACGGGATGGATATAGCTCCCTAGTCTTAGTGCGAGCATAGGCTCTAAGACGCTATTTACCTGGCGAGTGGTATGGTCTTGTCAAAACGGGGTCATTCAGACCTTACTTGACAGCCTGCGTGTAGCAGGCTACCATGTATATCAACCAACCAACCATAGAAATTTCTGTAAATAAAAGTTTTTTTATTGCAATTTTTAATTCCTTAGTGAGTTTTAGAATTTCTGGAGAATTTTAAATTTTGGTTATTTTTGGTCATTTCTCTAGTAAGACTTGAAAACAAATTTAATAAAGATTCATAAGATTTCTCAGAATAATGTGATTTCGCCCATATCACGGGAATTTTTGAACCGATATTATTGATTCCGCCAAACGCGGCGATGAAATGGTCCAAATTTTCAAGTTCCATTCAGAAAGTTCATTTCAATCTTGGACAGTTGGACATCCCACTGACAGGGCTCCAGAATATATAAAGTATTGGGTCGAAAGTAAATTCTTTAGAAAATACAAACAGAATAATAATCTTATATATATCCTTTACACCTCATTTAAAGAAGAATTTTTCTTTATTGTATTGGATAGCCGTGAAATTGCAGCGGCCATTATATGCATCAGTCTACTACGAATTTCAAGATATTGATATTCGAAATTTTAAAAGTTTAAAATAAAATTTCTTGAAATTTTGATTTACAAATCGCGGAGACAATGATCTTTTTTTTCAACATATTTTTATAATCTTTCGGAATTTTTCTCCTGTGCAAAACACTGTCATGCTATGTAATATGTCTGAATATTTTGCATCTAAACTCTGAGAGATATAGTCCACACACCTCTTTAAGTTTAATTGCTCAAAATGTTAAATGGAAACAAATGGCGTCCACAAACGTAGATATGGCCATCAGCCTTATTGTTATATGCGGACAAATGAAGTTGTAGTTATGTACTCGTATGTCAAGTTAAAATTCTAAGTTGTAAAAATTACAATAGAATGATACTTTCAATAGTTTTGGCTGCAAAAAAAAAAAAAATCGAGTGGTTCAATAACAAAAGAACTTTCAACCAACAAATGTGCAGTAGGTGGGAGGCAGATTATTAAAGTGAAGAAGGTAAACTCATTTAAAAAACGTTTTTAATAAAAGAATGAATTTAAATATAAAAATTTACTTTCCTATTCAAGCCGACAGTTGCGAAAACAAAACGTTTACGAATATAAATTCCTCCATAATCTATAAATGATGGATGCTAAAATATGGTCGCAAACAAAGGAACTAAAAAACCCACAGACACATTTGCGAGGGCGTTGTAAGCGCTGCGTTGGCTTAAATAAAAGTTTGAACGTTCTATTGTAGTCTCCTTTAACCACCGTTCGTTCAACTGCGCATTTGATGGGGCAAATGCTAAGCGAGAAATAACCACCATAAACAGCAGCAAAGAACTTAAGTACTAATACTCGTATGTACGTAGGTCGAATGGAAGAGCCACCAACAGAAGTGTTAAATTGAAATTCGGCCAACGTACGTTGTTGGCATTTCCATCTTTATGGCGCCGCAGACGTTTAGAGTTTATCATTCATTCTATTTTGGAAACGTGTTGCTCTTACATTGTCTAAGAGATAAAGAAGAGATGATGGTGTGGCGGGTGACTTTGATGACGCAGGAAGTGTGTGTTTTGTAGAATATAATGGTATTGTGTGTATGTGTCTTAAATGACTGACAGAATATGAAGTGTTATGCGGTGTGTTAGGGTCTGCCGTAATAGTGAACTCTTGTCTACATATTGTCAGCTGGAGCTGAAGCCTGCTGGCTTCGCTGTTTTTATAAAGTAGAACGCTGTGTAGAGAAAAGGGTGTTGCACTAAGAAATAAACACACTACTTAACCGACTGACTAGTTGCCAACTAAGGCATTGCCGGCCACCAAAGCATTTCTGTTTGCCAAAATGCGTCAACTAAATAGGCCGTGTTTTGGTTTACTTACCTGATCGATTGATCAATTCATTTCCAAAAACAGCAATTAACTGCTACAAAAGTCTATACTGCTGCAGTCCAACCAGTATTAAGAGCTACAAAGTTCTTAAGTTTTGAATTACGAGTACATGCCATATTGTAGTAAGAATAGGTTGTATAAACTCATATAACATTTCATTGAAAAAATTTTAGATATAGATCTTGGGGACGAATTTCCGTCATCCCTTGTAAAGTTTGGTTTGGTGACAAACCGGTTTCGGCGATGTGCCATTTTCAGTGTCATTTTTCGACCTCTTAAGGCCTGAAAACAAGGAATGGAATGGATATTGGTATATATTAGTATATTACCGAGCTATAAAGAATATCAAGAGATCAAGATCACCTTCAAATGTAAATTAATTACAAGGGTATCGAAGCAGATGGGTCCCTTTTCGACCCCCTTCTTTCCTCGAATTGATTTTAGGCAACATATTTGTAGTTTACGACTACCTTACTCTAACTTAAGTCTCGTGCTTTTAGTCTCGACTGTAGTGATTTCAGACTGTCGATCTTCTTCCTCATCACGGAGTTTCTTGTTAATTGCTAGCATTTGTCTAAGGCTTAGGCTCACCATGACATTCACATTTGACAAGCGTCTGCCCAAGGGCTTAAGCCTTATGCTAGCCAGTGATCCATTCACATACAATGTGCGCTACCGTCTAAGCATTTTCCGCAGGAGTATCTTTGCAGACTGACCCGTCTACCTCTTGCGAGGTTTTCTTGTCCATCACTTTCCTTCATGGGCCAATAAACACCGGAGTTCCTACATTATTAAAACTGGAGATCGACTGGTAGACAGAGTTCGCATACTAGTGACCAAGCACAGTCTTGGCCACGCATCCCCGGCGTATGCGGTTCCACCGTGGACTAGGGACTTTTTTTAAAAAGTGTTAACTTCTCTCCGCTTCGCTTATTTAGCGAGATTTCTAGCAGAGACAGGAACCTGTTACCGGCCGCCATCACGTGGAGGAATAATACAGACCTTCTGACAGTGTACCCAGTGCCTGACAGCTGACGTCCCTTTAGTACCTTCACTATATACAAAGATCAATATGTATTCCAGAAGTCAAAGATTGTTCAAAAATGGGATCAAAAACTAAGATTGAAGCTTGTGCTGGTCTCTTTGGGCCGAGTACAGGACTCAATGCCCGTGGGCAAATGATCTATTGTATTTCAAGCGGAAATTGTGGCAAACTCCAATTGTTTCACGTTAACTTCGACAGCAGTGTAAAGGGGAGGCATATTGCTACTCTGTCGGATAGCCAAGATGCTTCGAAATTCCACCTTTTACGGAAATTTCGATTAGTCACTTATCATAGGAGTTGTTTGTACTGGATACTTGACTATTAAGGCAAAGAGCGATGAAAATTCCAGATGATGCTGTGATTAATTGGTCAACGATTACGTCACGGATCTTATATTACAAAATTCCAGAATTAAGTAGGACCACCGTTCCGAACAATCCTGGAATGTCTGAATAGGATACATATTATTTGTGAATATTGTGTTATTTTAATTAGTCATGGAGGACTTGATTTTTGCTCTGACCCCATTGTTTTAATGATATAAAGCGAGCTCTTCCGACCATAGTACTACTCTTCTTAGCAACGTTATAAAGAAATTGGCTTAATAAAAAAGATCTATATGCTGCCGCAGTACCATATTTATAGTAAGCTAGACAAGGAACACTGTGCAAAGCAACTGCCGTTGAAATTTCAAGAGCATGTCTGCATGAAAGACTATTTTATATAGTCTGACTTCTAAGAAATTGCTTAAATACATTTTAATCTCAAGTTGTAACCATTTTACAGCCGTCAGTCTATTTTAACCGATCGCTTGTAGCGCGCACTCTGACATCAGCTCTAACCAATTTGGGATAGACCTTTGATTAACTGAGTGGGCCATGGTGAAATTAAACTATTAATTTGTTTCAACTGAATCACTAGCCTTACTTTAAATAGCCTTACAAATTGTAGGTAGTTTTAGTGAATATATGTGCAAAATGCAAGACACAGGACCGCTTTTTGTCTCTTCATTCCAAATTCTTCCTGTAACTGCCAAACGAACTATCTCCTTTCAATATCTGTTCCATCAGTTCTAAATATAAGAAAAGTCGCTTAATGTGTGCTTTGTGTATGAGTGTGTTTTTTTGACGCGTGATAAATGAAACAAATTATTGAATTTGTAAAACTTTTTACAGCTATTATTCTCCCACTCAAACAAACACATGCACAACAAAAGTAAACACTTGAGAGCATTGTATCATTTAAACCAATTCCCATCCCTGTCTTGTGTAAGTACACTCGTATGTAATCAAACGTTTAATCATTTTGTTGGAAACCTGAAGGGCTTCTTTGTTCTTCAGCAGCAGTAAATTAAAAACGGATTAATTTTCTTCTGAAAAAAAAACGTTAAGCAGAAGAAATTGAGCAATTATCAAAATATATTGTTGTTCATTGTTGGTTGTTTAGTGATTTTTTCATTTTTTCTTTCTTAATTTTATTTCACAATTTTCCCCCTTTTATGAAATTTTTGGGGATTACAAGATTGCTTTTGGTTTTGTGGAGAACAAATTGAATATAATGATTTGATTTTGTTAAAAAAAAAACAGAGCAAAATAATGGAGAGGAAGTAATCAGTTTGTGGAAATTGAAAATAGTTTTTCTATTTTAATTTTGTCTTGAAAAAAAGTGTTAATGATGCATGCAACATTATGTGTTTGATAGTCAGATAATTTACTATTTCATAATCTCTTTGACACGAATTGACTTGAATTATTTGAAAAACACAAAGAAGAGACTCTTGATTGTTGAGGTCGAGCAGTGATTCTCAACCTTTTTCTTTTTGTTGCGGCACACTTTTAAGGACTTCAAAAATTGGCGGCACACAGGACAAAAAAATAAGCTTAAAACTTATTTACGAGTACTTACCACACACTGTGTAAAATAGTTTATCATAATAATTTTAAATACGAGAAATAAACTAAGATGTACCACAAAAATAACAATACGTTTATTAAGGGATTAATTACAAGTTAATAATAAGAATACATTGTTACTTTCTCATATCGTCTTCTGCATTTAAAAATCTTCACATTTTTTTATAATGTTGGCAATAGATGAGAATCCGAATTCACACCCAAAAGATGTGGAAATTTTGTTTGGCTATCATTGGATAAACGCATCTGATATTATTCCAAAATGAATTAATTGTTTCTTCTGATTGTTTTAAAATTAAATGTCGATTATTGGAAAGCAAAATGAGTTCTTTCCCTTCACTTAAAGTTATATCAAGCACAGACGTAGCCGTTATGAGAAAAGGATTACGACCGCAATCAAATTTCTTTATATCTAATTTTGGGATTTAATAAATAATTCTCTCCTCTATTATTGTCATATGGTCAATAACAATTATTTTTTAAAAGTCTTTTGGAAGTTATTGTGTTTGGAATCCTACCAGCTTATCGGTTGAGTTGAAGATATTTTCATGAGGCCCTTGTACATTTGAATCTCTGATATGTAAGCCTGTTTCGTACACCATGTTTTATCTTGCAACAAATGAACGAAATCATAACTTTTATGTTGTTCAAAAAACATTTACATTTCCACTTTTAAATCCACAGAACTATAGGTATATGTATAGCTAAAATTTGACGGAACACCTTTAGAATATCGCGGCACACAAATGTGCCGCGGCACAGTGGTTGAGAGTCCCTGGTGTTGAGAAAGGAAATGTATTAAAATGTAAAAAGTATTAAATTTTTCAGGGTGTTGGAGGCGGGAATTTTCTTTTTTTATGCTCTCAAATCCAAAGCCCGGCAACATAATTCAGTGCCAACATTTTACAAGTCACTTTTAAGGTGTTTAAAAATTATAGGGATGGTATAACCAAGAAATTAAATGAAAATAGAGTCTGGCGTTCACTCTATAAAATTCCAATTTATTTTAAATTTGTAATGTGGAGAAATATAAATTATATTAAGTTCTAGAAGGCTCCTTTCTTTTAGCATTGGTTAGGAAATAAATCTTATAAACGCAAAAGTACCCAAGAAAATTTGCGCACTCAATGCGGAGTGCGCTATTGTTCAATCACGGTTTCATGTATGTGGTTTCAATCAGATAAAGCTATAGATTTTTGGAACCGATTTCCGTCATCCCAGGTAAAGTTCGTTCTGAGAACGAAAAATGACTCTGATGATCAGTGTTGCCAAATCGGACAGGTTTTCTATATACGTATTTTTTGCCTTATTGCATTTTTATAAAGTAAATGCAACAATATTGAATTTTTAAAACAATCCTTTTTTTGAAAATTCTTTAAAAAACACTGATTTTTTGCAATTGGCGACACTAATATGTTTTTGTTTTTCTAAGATACCGGGCGTTTGCTGTGAAGGAGCCAATGTCGTGACAGCAAAATTTAACACTTTGATAGAGCCCAAAAAAGTATACGGCAGCAATTATTACCAATAAAGCTTGTGTTAATTGGGTCCTTTATTTCTGGCAGATCAAAGAGATGTGCCGAACTAGAAGATTTTCAATTTTCATTGAATATTTTACCGGAATATTTTAAATATATATGTATGTGATCAAGATAAATTCAAATCTGGCATAAAGGCTTCTTTATTTTTCTTAAAATATGTCTTAAACTATAAAGTTACACAGTAATAGTCAAAGATGTGTGAAACGATCTATTGTACAAATGTAAAAAATACGCAATATCATAAACATAAAGCAAAAACAAATTGCGTAGCAGAAATTCTCCGAACCGCGGGGATATATAGTTGACTTTGAGATTTCATAGAGTGAATATCTGTGTGTACAAAAGAGTGTTAAGTGTACAGTGTGAATTAGTACTGAGCAGTTGTAAATAGAGCCTAAATTGCTGAATAAAGTTTTGTACTGATAAAATCATAAAGAACTGTGTATTTTAATATTTGCAATTAAACGAACCCTACAAAATAACGTTGATTGTGGTAATAAACGTAACAATATGCTTTTTTCAAGCAAACAAATTATTGATCCAAGGGTTGCATTCTGAATTAAAGCTCGCTTAAAATTGTATTCAAAAGGCGGAATGTAAAGTAATTTGTGCAGTAAGACCTCGACGTATTTTCTTGCCAACAAAGGAAATTTTGGTCAACTACGAATGAGAGGAACTTTTTAAAAAACTACGTGGAAAAAATATTATAAAATTAAAACTAATTGTCAAGACTTTTACTCAAAAGTACTTTAACAAATACAAAATAGACTTCCGTGAAAAAATTATTCAAATATAAAGAAATAGTATTCTTAAGCTCAGTACATGTTTGTGGAGGAGAAAAGCTGAATATAAATTTTAACGTAAGTCTTAATGATGCATGAGTGGACAACAATCGAATACAAATTTTCCTCAAGTGAAATCAATATCTTTTCAAACCTGGATAAAATAATAAAAATTAAAAACTATAATGAAGAAGTTTGAATATCAAAATTTATCCAAACTGTTAAATACAAATGCCGAGGCAGAGATAATTATTCCAATAATAACAATTGTTCGCGAAAAAAAAAACGAAACAACTTTAAGTACAATTAAAATTCCAAGATCACTTCTTCGAAACCGTGGAAAAGACTGCATTAACTTTGAATGCATTAATAATCATTTTAGGAAATTTACTCCAAAAGAGCTGTATTCATATTATTTCTTGTTTTTGTATCGGAATTAAATTATCCCGTAACAATTTTGGTAAAAATAACTATATTAATTTTTAAGTATCCTTTTGATTTTTTACTCGATCTTAATTAAAATTACAATTATTTTTAGATGTATTACTTACTTTTATTATTAAAGCTTTAATATAAATATGCAACTACAATAAATTTATTATCACTGTTGTTTATAGGGGATTTTTTTTAGGAAATTGGGGTTATTTTGACAAACAGAGGTATTTAAACAAACAAAAAATCGATTGGCAACACTGCCTTCTGATACATAGCCGAAACCGATTTGTCTCCAAACAAAGCTTGACAAAGAATGTCGGAAATTTGTTCTAAAAATCTATATCAAATTATCTGCCGGAACATCAAATCAAGTGATAGAACTACATGCCAAGACAACTATATGCAATACACGATAATTATATTTAAACACACTACTTTAGCTGCGATAAACAAGTTATTGTTTACATACTCGTATACTCATTAAATGATTTCGTTCCATAAAAATTGATCTTTAAGTCTCAAACTAAATAAAACCTAAATAATAGAATAACTCTAGCCATAAAATGTTCTTAACGTGCATAATATTGAAATTCTTTGGGTGTTTAATAAAAGTATGGCCGCACTGTGACTTAAGTGATTAGCGCGTTGACTATTCAGCATTCGATGGCTTTAGTCCCCGGTGTTTGTACCTCAGCCCTTGGCAATGTGCACCATAACTTTTCTATTATTCTAAGTGAACCATATTATTATTAGCTGCAATATCAGTATAATTTATTTGCAACAATATAATTCAATTACTATATTATGGTTACATTCACTATATGTTTTTGTTTTGCGTGTAAAGATTTCAACGCTGGCGGTATTGCATGGGTGAACTGAAACCCATTATGCAAAACAACACCCTATAATATTACATTAGGAGTACAAGTAACAATTTTTTTTTTAATATAATTTTTAGGAACACGGTCAATAATAAAAAAGTTTGAGTGTTGTAAACTTTTTTCCTACCCAAGGCAAAAGCCAGAACATGAAACTTCAAATATTCATTCTCGTATTCTATTTGTCTTTAGTGTTGGGTTAAATAGACGACGTTTACATTTGACACAAAATTAGTAGAAAAGACAAGGAGAATGTTGTTAAGGTGTTTAGAAAATCTATTCCAATTTGCTAGTGGTCTAATAAAACTTAAACTTTAAAGTTATCATATCAATATCAATGAATAGAAAGAATAATGAAAAGGAACTTATTCCTAAAAATTCAATTACTTATTATTATTAATTCTCCTCAATTAGAAATTATTATATTTTTTTTCATCTTTTAATTTTATCTAATTAACTAATTCACAATCTTGAGGTCTGTAATAAAACTAATTGAAGTTTTAATAAAAAAATTTGTTTCCTGATGATGCTACACACAGGGGTAGCAAAATATTGAGCATAAATGAAAAAATTGTGTTATAAAAATTTTTATTAAAGGCCGCATGCTTGGTAATTAATTAAATTAATTAAATATTATTATATCTCCTGTCGTTACAAATATTTTTCCTACATTAAATAAGGATTCTCCAAAATCCTTAAGTGTAAGTGTGGAAACTCATGTCGATTATTTTTATTTGAGATCGTTAAATTATTTTATAGCTTTCCATAAAAGAACATTAAAATGTAGCATGAGTTCATTAAAAAAAACTACAAAACAATTGAAACAAAAAAAGAAAAGAAATAAAATTAACAAAATTACCAAAATTTAAACTTGTATGAACAGGCAGTATAATTCAAGTGGTAATAAATTAATTACTTTGCAGCTTTTGTATTTACAAAATAAAAAAAATCTACACAGCAGCTTTAAACAACTTTAAAGTTCTGAAAGCAGGTATACATTTACATGAGGAATGTTTGATGATTTCAGTTTAAGCTAACGCCAGAGTTTAGCCAGCGAAAATCATTGAAATTTTCCTGAAAATATTGAAATAAATGCCTGACTACGCGTAAAACTACCAACTGGTTTTGAGAACAACCCTCACCAAATTTAAAGACTGACACAGTTTTAGCTTTTCAGATAAAGGAAAATTAATATTTAGTTTTTATGGCTGGTACCTCTCTATCCGCCTGCAAGACTTCAGGATTTTTCCTGAGTACGCTCTTGGTGTTCCACGTAACCCACACTAAATTTCAAGACTTTCACTCTCCTTTCACTCTCCTTGTTCAAAATACCTCACAACATCGTATAATTCTA
This sequence comes from Phania funesta, assembly GCA_963932375.1. Taxonomy (NCBI): domain Eukaryota; kingdom Metazoa; phylum Arthropoda; class Insecta; order Diptera; family Tachinidae; genus Phania; species Phania funesta. Next base: position 64,560,750 of record OZ010655.1, read on the forward strand.
CATTTTTATTAATTCAATACCAACTAATATTTCAACTGGCAGCACTGCATCTATAACAAAAATAACAATTGACCTTGATGGGAGACTAGTAAAATCTACCCCAAAGCGATTGATATGAAGGCTTGGAAAAAATGATTCCACTGAACCATTAACATATTTATGCCCAACCAGGTGACAACAATTCACTGCCACGAACAACAAAGTTGGCAGACATTAAAACAATTATTCAGGTAGCATTAGCTTTATGTTCCTTATAATTACCATCATCATCATCATCAACATTGTTGTTATAAAGATCATAAAACTACAACATTTTACGATCATTAAATGATGTTCTTGAATAAAAAAATATCCTAAATGACCACTTGCAACCTAAAGAAGCAACATACATTTGTACGTTGTAGTTGTTACAACATAAAATAAGAGTATTAATGGGCACAAGGAATACGTTTTTTTCGTTTTTCGTTTACATAAAATGTATGGCGCAAGAGTGACTGAAGGATTTAATTTTTTTATTGTCTTAATAAGATTGACATTTCCAGAATGACCGAAATTTTTAATTTATACAGATTAGTGTCTGAGGATCAGTGCGGTTTAAAGGTTTTTGGTACAGCAGTTGCATATGAAGTTTTCTTTCAGGATAAATTCAAATAGGCTTAAGTCAAATTTAATTATGAGCATATGAGCAGAAGTACCCAGGATCTGAGTTGACGATTAGATACTCGTATGAGCAAGCGCGGATTCAGGGGAGGAAAACCGAACACTTCCCTCAACAAAGCGAATAAAAACAAAAAAGGAATTCCCAAATGAAAAGCGTTGTTGGATTCTTCTCTCTATACATCCTCCGGAGAACTTTATGCTTGATCCGCTTCTGGATTTTGAGTGCTTCTTCGGTCTCCATTCTAGCTAACTTCATTCCATATAAAAAGTTGGCGCTTTAAGAATTAACCGAGTTGGGACCTTAGGAATTAACCGAGATCTTGTAACCATCTCCAAATAGGGTAGTGTTGTAATAAGAACCAGTGAAGTTTACAAAAGAGTACACGCAAAAGCAACATCTTTACCAAAAAATTTCCAAAAAGTGGATAGGTAGAAGAAGTATAATTGTTTAGTGCCGCTGCTCATTGCAAATTATTCAGGTGGCGCGCACTGTCCGATGTCTTACGAGATGTGTATTAATTTAGGGTTTGGAATTAATCGCTCTACTAGACGATTATGAGTATCTTAAAACAGTTCAAATAATCTTCTTTATGTACATAATTTCTTCCCAAGGGAAAGTCTTCTTGGAGCTACCGCCATCTTCATGTATTGTTAGCCGGGGAATTTGAGGGAATCATTGCCCAAGACTTGTGTGGTGACTTAACTGGAAGAATGTAAGAATTTCGATGTTCGACCAGTAACTAACCACGGCGCTGATTGTTGGTGCGGCTTCTTTGGGAGTGCACGTGATTCGCGGAAAGATTGTGCTGCATGATCGCTGTGGCATTGAATTGCAAAGCAAGCTATCAATAGAACAGCTATTGATAGCTCCCCACCCGTCAGGAAGAATTGGGCTCAAGATTCAGGTAGCCTTGGTGCTACCTATGCAAATTCGTTTAGGACTGTCGGGGATCGTCTAATTTTTACTAGTGCTAAGTCCACCGTTGGCTTATGACGAACGACAGATGTTAACATCAATCCAGACATACACACACTTTTTCAGTTGGGAAAGTGATGTTGTTGTAGAGAGGCATATATCTCGTTGCTTGCTAAATGATCATTATATTGTACAGTGGAACAAAATTAAAGTATTTTAAAATTATGTTACACATTTATAAAGGGCTGCTCCGAACTAGTTTAATAGTCGGACCTGCCTTACTGTTCTTTATTATTTTTTATCGATCGAACTAGCCGTTTACAAATAGCAAACTTCTCAGTTCTCACTGCTACTGAGTATGTGGTGGCTTTAGTTTGTCAGTTGCTACCATAAGTTTAGTTACTTATTATTCTATCATATATTGAGGCAGGCCGCTAATTGTATAGGTCTCTTTTCGACCCCTTTCTTTCAGATCGTTGACTGATGACAGTCCACCTTCTTCCTTATCACGAAGTCTTTCGTAGCCAGCACTAGGCATTCACCCACAATATGCGCTACTGCCTCAGTCTTTTCGTTAACGATATCTTCGGATACTGACCGGTCCACCCTTTGCAAAATTTTCTTGTCACACTAAATACCGAAGGTCCTACAGATATTAGCCTATCCACCTCTTACGAGGCTTCATTGTTCATCCCTATTGGAATCTTACGGTCCAATACTTTCCCTGGCCAATTAAAGCCGGAGTTCCTTCATAGAATTCACATAATTCCCACGAAATAGAGAAAAAGATGTCCACTGATACAGAGCCCCATATACACCGGTAAGTCTGTATTTCAACAGGAAATCGACTTGTATCCAGAGTTCGCATACTACAGATCAAGCACACTTGGTTCTACCGTGGATTAGAGATTACCGTAAGTGAGTGTTAATTTCTCTCCGCTCGACTTATTTAGCCAGACTCCTTGCAGAGGGACGAACCTGTTACCGGTGGCCCCCACGAGGAGGTATAAGTCAGAACTTCTGCCAGTGCACTCAGTTTCGGCAAGCCATACCTTCGTACCTGCCAGCTGACTGCTGTTAATCTCCTTCTAACTCTAAGTATTGTCTTAGCTATTTGTAAGCGTTCTCTCGTGAGCCGTCATATAATACGCCGATATTCAATTTAGAAAAATCTTTTTTCCGATCTGAAATCTTTCAATTGCATCTGCTAACTGCTGTTCATTAGGAAAGCCTCAATATATATATTTCATTCAAAATGAAGAAATAACTTTTATTATGTAAAGAAACGATTATTTCTCTAACCGAATCCTTTAGTGAACCTGAGTTTCTTAATTAGTTTTTTTCCTTTAACTTTGTGTGTGTGTGCGATTGGAGGAAACATTCATTTGATATAAATATGTACATAATCTGACAGGGTAATTTATTAAAACAACATTGTTTTTATTTTTTATAGGATGTTTTTTCTTTTGTTGGTGCTAATCCGCAGCCAAATATTAAGTAAAAAACAAAACAGAAAATATGTCTGAGACTTGACAAACATCAAGGTATCACATGGAGTTCACCTTCAGCTGCATTCGCGACACAAACTAAAAACAATAATAATCTTTCGCTCTTGCCGAGAGGGTTCCCAAAGTTAAAATTTTGTTTATAAAAATAAAAAACTTCACAAGCCGTTTCAAAATGTTAAGCAATTAATAACATCAAGTTTTGTGGCTTTTAAAGGCCTTTTGGATTATGCGACATGTTTCTAAAAAATAAAAAGAAAAACAAAGGCACCCCCCAGTAAACTTTTTTTAAACTACGTCTATTAAATAGAAGCTCCATTTGTTGATGTGAAACAATTCCAACCTACTACGGCGTTTGTTTGGACACTAATCAATTACTCATTTCATTATTATTTAAGAAGTCTAGTAACCGAATCTTATTTTCTATGTACAAGTTTTCTTTTGTGTTTTTGAGAAGAAGAAACAGTTGTCTTATGCTTGAGAAGGTTTATTTTACTCCCAGCTTAACAATAAAAATGTTTGTCACTGTATTTTTCAAACAGGGTTTGTATTAAGTAAAACTTCGCTTACATGGTGGTCTATCCATTGTCGTAATCATCACGGACATTGCGGATATAAAAGTAAAGCCGATGAATAAGGCTTAGAGACTCCTAATGTTATTGCCAAATAGTTAGCGTAATAAAGTCCAGATACTTGAAAAGAATAGTAAAAGACGGACTTCTCAAAGTCACACTGGGAAAAATCCCTATTCTATTAAGGAAATCTTGTACGTTGCCATTACGTACGAAACGCAATGTCCTTTTAATGACCGCGTCTATATTCGACCACTTTTACACGCATTTCGGGCGGTATCTTGGCGATAACTTGACGAATTAGCAAAATCCCTGACCAATCTTTGGGAAGGAGCAAAACTAAGAATCGATAGCCTGCAGGATCTACAAAATGAAGTCAGGATGATTGTGATTGCTCACGCTTCTATCGAGGGTAAAGACATCATTCTGATAAGGCTCATGGGAAATACTTGTTAGTTTATCAGGAAGAATTGCTTGGGTTGCTGCAGGCGTTGGATCACCTGCTCGAATGTCGGGTGCGTGGAAGAAAGGTTCTCACTGCACTTGACATTCAGTCGGTTATGAAAGGCATTAGCGAAGTGAACGTGTGTTCCAAACTAGTGCTGGAATCTGTTATAAAACTAAACAGATGTGCGTCGTTAAATAAAATGATGTAGGTTAAGGGACACATGAAGCACCAGACGAACTAGCAAAAAGGGAATCTGGTGTGGATTTCTGTGGACCAGAACCCATAGCTGCACTGCTGAATGGCCTAGTGCGAGCTAAAGTCCTACAATGTATAAACTCATTACACCTAAAGAGTTGGAGACAGGCTACCACATGGCTCGAATCCGCTTAAAGGGCCCTACGGCAGGAAGGGCTGCCTTAAGCTGGATCACTGCGTTAATAACAGATCATGGATACTTAAATTATCAACTGGCCAAGATAAAAATCGTAGAAGATGAAACTTGTAGTCTGTGCCTGAAATAAGCACACATTGCTTAGGACCACAGGCAGACACTTGTTAAGTATGAATGCCAATGGCGGAGCTAAGCCTTAGCCAAATGCCAGCAATTACAGGAGGTGTGGAGGAGTGTCGACAGTTACCCGCCGACAGTCTGAAATCACTAGAGTGAAAAGGAAAGGCTCGAGTTAGCACGAGAGACAATGAAAGCAAGCTAGTCATGAATTACAAATCGGTTGCCTGAAATCAATTTAAGGACGAAGAGGTCTGCTTCGATATCCCCCTATATTAATAATAAAAACTTTTTTAAAATGATGAAATTTTAACTTTTTGTTAAAGTTTAGTTTTTTTGGAAATTCGATTTTTTGGTGACTTTCCATTCTTCGATTCAGAGTTAGTTATTTTAGCAGATTATTTTATTTATTGAATGTTTAACTCGGCCAACAATTAAGTTCCTAAGTTCCCAAAATCGTTCGGCGAGCAGAATTCATGGTAGCCGATCCGTACCTGATATACTACAAGAGGTGAGCGAAACCCTTATTTATTTTAATTTTTGTTGTTGTTTCTTTGTTAAAAAAAACTATTTGTTCGCAAATTTTAAATGAAACTTTTTAAAAATTTTGTCAAACGGAAATCTGTATTTATTTTTAGAAACATGTTTATGCAGCTTTTCGTATTTAAATTTTTACTACAAAATAAAAATTTCAAATGTAAATATTTGCCGAGCCTTTTGGAAATACCAGGTTAAATTAAAAAATAATTTACAAACGGATATCAACAGCTTTTCTCACTTTTACAGTGGGATGAATAAAAAAGCATTTTTTTCTATTATTGCAAACGATACTTGATCATTTAAGTCAACTATTTTTTTTAGTATATACGAGTACTATAATGCAACAGCGAAAAGATATAAGAAAAGTGATTCGATGTGCGTCGTTTCGAATTTACCTGGGTCTATTTTTGAGACGCAAATCGAGGCCTAATTGTTTTTTTACCACTAAATTTCCGAATATTTTAGAATACATTTTCGAATTATTTCATTCCGAATATATCTACAATTCCAAATGGTTTCATTCCACTCGGAATACAGAACAGGGATAATTATTAACCTTTTACAGGGTGTCCGCCGGGAGGGTATACTACTTTGTTTTGCCGTCATTTTAAAAAACATTAGTCTTGACTGTTCATATTTGGCAGTCGTGAAGTAGAGACGTCGCAAATTTATGATGGAAAAATATTCGGTAAACCAACGTGTTGTAATCGTTAAAACATTTTATCAAAATCAATCATTGATTACCGTGACGATGAGAAAGTTAAGTGACATTTTTGGGAGAAACGACGTGCCAACAAGACGCTCTATTTATCGTGTAGTGAATGATTTCGAACAAAGAGGGACTGTAGCGGGTAGGCCCATGCATGGACTACAACGTACTGCAAGATCGGCTGAAAACATTACTGCTGTTCAAGAAAGTGTTCAAAACAATTCATCAACCTCAATTCGACAGCGTACTCAGGAGCTTGGTCTTCAAAGAACAACTTTGCCTACAATTTTGCACAAAGATTTGCATTTGTTTCCATTTACGATTCAGTTGACACAAGAGCTTCTTCCAGAAGACCATTTACGCCGCCTTACATATGCCAATAGGATGCTACAGCTCGCCCATGACAACCCTGAGATTCATGAAAAAATCATAATGAATGACGAGGCACCTTTTCATTTGAATGGATAAGTGAGTAAACAGGATAGTCGGTTCTGGGCAATGGAAAACCCTCAAATTATTCATCAGTCACCTTTGCATCCATTAAAAGTGATAGTCTGGTGTGCAATTTGGTCAGGAGGAATCATTGAACCTTACTTCTTTGAAACTGAAAACGGCGTAACGTGATATGATTGAAAACGTTTTAACGCCACAACTGCATGCATTGGGCTTGACTAACATGTGGTTTCAACAAAACGGTGCCACATCGCATACAGCAAGAATTACAATGGAATTACTGCGAGACCTCTTTCAAGGAATGGTGGTGTTGATTGGCATCCATGGTCGCCTGATTTGACTGCTCCGGATTTCTTTTTGTGGAGATATCTGAAAAGCAAGGTTTGTGCAAACAACTTACGCAAAATATTCGTGATGAAATTAATGAAATACCACGTGAAATGTGTGAGAATGTAATGAAAAATGTGTTCAAAAGGGAACGCATTTGTGAGGCTAACAGAGGCGGACATTTATCTTATATTGTATTCCATACATAATTTTCAACACAAGTCGATCGACAATAAATGCGAACAAAAACGTAATCATTTTCATACAATTTTGCGCCCCAATATGAAATGTCATGCGATCATAAATGTCAAAATCAATCACTTGTGTTGTGATTGTCGACAGATACATTGTTTTACAAAACAAAATAGTTTATTGTTTATTTTAAAAATTTTATAATGGAAAATAAATGGTAAATATAAAATTAGTAATATTATACAATTTAAACCAACAAAAATTATTTGTTTAGCATAACAAATCAAGTTTGAAGCAGCTGCAGGTTCTTGTAGAATATATGGAGGCAAATCCAGAATTCGCTAGAGGATCTGCTGTTTATGGAAGCAACAAACTCTCAATTGGGTAAAGCTCACCAGGAAATTGAATTCGTATGGGCAACCAATGCGTAGCGTTGTTGAGTGGAAAACGGTAAGGAACTGTGTAAATTAACTACGCCCAATAAGGCAGAATTTTTTAAAATCGAAAAAGTACTTTTAAAGATAAATAAAATATATATTTTTTAGAAATAGGGCGAATTTTTAAAATTATTTATGATATACAATATTAGTATTCGTACGCTACGGGAATTGGTGGCTAATGATTCTTATTGTATAGTAATAATGCTTTAAGACGATAGCAGGAAAAGCGGATAAAGCGTAAAGAAAGAGGGAGTTTCATTTCACCCTTGGTTCCCAAATCTACTACATTTTTAAAAAAGTCTGTAGCTGACGGAAATTTTCTTCTTTAAATTCAAGCAGTTAGGTTAGAAGTTTTAGAATAGAAAATAATAAAAAAATTATCTACACAAGTAGGCCTATACTGGATGCCACATAGTGTATTGTTAGCGCACAAGTAAATATTTACTTCTAATGCTCAAATAGTTTTCTTATTAAAGCTGGTTAAATATTGGTTTTATAGTTTATGGCTAAGAGCCCATAATATGGATATTTTGAAAGTATAAACGCAACAAACACCGAACACGTTTCCACAGTACTACGTTTGCTATAGCATTCTGAACATAAAAAATATAAAATGAAATTAATTTTCGTACTTTTTGTCTTGTGCTTGGTGCCCGTAAAGGGGGATACTACTCCTGAACCCTTAGTGAATTACAATGGAAGGAGGCAGGAAGTCATAAATGTGATGGCTTTGCTTACCAACGACATGAATTCGTATAAAAACGAAATAGAGCACATCTTTTCCCGTTCTTCTAAAAATGTTACATATGAAATTGAAACTCTTAAAATGTTGCGTAGACAACACAGCACTTGCGTAGTGAAAGAAAATCAAAATATTACACTGGCTATCTATTTCCTTTACAAGGCTACGAATACTTGTAGATCAACAATTGATCAGATTTTAAACGAGACTGCCACAGAAATCGAACAATTGCTGATTGATGGTAAGAAGTTTTTAGATTCATATCAAAATTGTCAGACCCTCCCGGTCGCTCCATCTGTAAGGTTTTGTTTGAGAGACTGGCCCTATAGGGCCGATTTTTATTCGAGCACTGCACGACATGCTAAGACGAAAATAGAGAAACGTATTCATGCCGGTATAGTTGAACTCAGTTCCTGCACTTCTAAAGCAATTGATGAGTTCTTTCGTAAATGGATCCGTATACATACAGCTATTTGGAACTGCGTTGACAAATGCGTTACAAATTGTAATACATTAAATATATTTAAGGAAACTTAATTGACTTTGTTAAACAAATATTTTTAATTATTAAGAGCTTGACTATGTTTTAAGCCAACAATAAAGATGCGGTCAGATTAGGCAACTGTTTGCCGATTTTGGACCAATATTTTTTTAAAGCAGTACAGATTTGAGTTTTTGTTTATATTATGAGGCTTGAAAAATCTTATTATATATTTAATAATTATTTTTAAATAGAAAAACTTAGTTGGGTTGATTTAGTAGGGCATCGGTAATGATGCAGAGGTAAGTGGAAAGAAAATTCAAGTGAATTTTGGGTTGTAGACTTGAAGAATTTTTGCGGTTGCAACTACGACATGGTTGGGAGGGCAAACGAGACGACCATCTATCTCGTATTTCTTGGTGTAGTGTAGTGTGATTAGTGTCACTAATTTTTGGGTCCTTTATTTGTTTTTCTACCTTCGGATGCGTGGCTGGCGAGAAGGGTTGGGAAAGCTGGGAGCTGGACGGAAGCTGGGAGCTGGGAGCTGGACGGAACTTTAGTGAGACCAAAGTCAAAAAAGCAGCATTGATCATGGAATAGGAGATAGGGCAACTAGAGCTACAGACATTTCCATGTTGTATGTAGTGCATTTCCATTGAATTGAATTATTCGTAACAGATGAAGGGTGGTTCTCACACCATGAGTATGAATCTCGAAATCAGAGCTAGTCGCATTATATTCGTCATGATGGGTAACAATCACAGATCACAGTTGCACAAATAATTGTTTTACCAAATTATTTGATTGGACTGTTAAAAGATTATGTAACTTTTGATGGAAGATGTAGAAGCTTTATTGGACGGTATGTAAAATTATTAAGGAAGCTACCGGCAATAACTCCAATTGTATTGTGCATAAGCTCAACTAATTTTGACCATTTGGTAAGTATTAATTTAAGAAGAAATTTTTTTTTGGTACATTTAAGATTTTCTGCGGAGTTTATCGGTTTAAGTTCAAATTCAATTTTTGATTTGTTTTGTTGAAACACTTGTGTATTTTTAACGAAATTTCAACATTGTGGTGAAATTAAAACTGGACCAATTCCATAGAGAACAGAAATTACGAACGCTTAGCTGAAACACAGCAGCGAAATTTATGTTACCTTCGAACAAGAATTGTTTCTGAATTTTAGTTTTCAATTATTCACCTTCCCAATCAATACCTTTACCATGTGATATTAGGGACTTCATGCGTCCTTCAGTATGAATTCCTGCGAATCTAGCTTAAATCAAATATGTATATGTGTATGTATGTATGTATTTGTAGAAAGTACAAGTTCGAATTCTTGATTGTTCGTTATTTAATTTAAAGTTTAAAAATTTATCGTTCAAGCAATGTTTTACTTATATCTATTTATACTCGTATGTAGTTTAATTTTAGTTTAAAACTTTGAAACACCTGTTAGTAAACAAACCGCCCAGTTTTTTCCCCAATATTGAAAAAAAAAATAATAGACTAGAAGAGAATAAACAACAAGTTAACACATGTGGTCCAAGCGCAACACCAGAAGCAGAGCTAACAACAAGCTACAACAAAACTGTTTTCAAAAACCAAACTTTAGATATTTCTCAGGCCAAATCAACCAACCAACCACTTAAGCGAAAAACACAACTCAACGGACCGAATTATTGAAGTGAGAAGCAAGAAAAATGCGGGGAGAACAGTTCTTACAAGTTCACGTACGCGAAGGTGCAAAGTGTAAACGTCGCACTTGTGTCTCTAATATACAACAGCCATCCCTCGTCCGTTCATACGAACAAAACTCAGCCGGCCAACAATCTATCTATCCATCCATTTATTTAAGTTAAAAAAAAAAACACTTTTGTTGTATTGTTTTGTTTAATGGCGAATGTTGTTGCTTGATGTAGCGCGTACTTCGTGGCCATTTGTTTGTTCGGCATCTGGGAGTGAAGTGGAGCGAGTGTGACAAAAATACAGACTGCTTCCTGTGCATGTATGCGTGTGATTTTCAATATGCAGCAAACAAAATCAAACTACTGTGTTGAGAACAGCAACATACGCTAATCACAGTTCCGACAAAATATGGAAGAAGTACTTGCTAATTACACAATTGTCGAATTCACAACGTATGCTATCATTTCATATTGTCGTAGTGTCCTAATATTTTACAGTAGCTTAGAAATATTGTTATTGGGTTTCAAACATAAAAACGTGTTAAAATATTAAAACCTTTTGTTCTATATTTTGTGTTCTGTCGTAATTTTAGACTTAAGCTTATTTCTTGTGTTAAGATATCACAGTTACTTTTTTTTTGGTCTTGAAATTTTATTAACACCGTATGTAATTTTTCTGAAATAATACAATAAATTATGAGAGGTTCTTTACGGCAGCCGTATATTTTAATGTTATTATTATAAAATCAATGCATTCGGTAAGCAAGTTTTCCAAAGTAAGACATAAACAAATGCAAAATCTATATAAAGGGATCATAATTAACACTCCGAATTATTAGAAATTCCTGTCACCTAATTTATTAAAGGCCCTTTCATGGCCAGTTTTTTATTTGAAATCTTATATGTTTATAGATTGATTATAGATGATTGCCAATAAAATTTCGGATTTGTTTTGGAATTATTGTGCACCACATACACTCTGGATAAGATGATTAGAATCACTTAAATTTCTGGTTTTAGTAATCCATATTTTGTTGAATTTTGGCCCGAAATTTTATTACCGTTAGAGGCATTTTCTTAATATTACAAAAACAACAAGAAATTAAATTTGTTTCAACATAATTTTGTTTTGTCGTTCATATGATTGGAACCATTTAACTCAGTTATAGTATTAAAATACCCTGTCGGAATATCAAACAAAGAATCAATTAATATTTAGTTTATTGATAACTTATTGTTCGACGTCAGTTTGTCGAACTAGTATATTTTTTAAGTAGAAGGAATGTTGATAACGGGCAGCTCACATACAGCGAGATCACTCGGGATCCATTCATTGTATTGCCCCGGCGAAACATATCTACCCCTATATTTCGCTATAGACCTCCAGGATCTCAAGTTCTGGGGCTTCTCGCAAAACAGGCAGTTCAGGTTCTGAAACATTCTTTGGCCCAGATATTTGAGCCTGCGTTCTTGCTGACCTAAGCAATCGCAGAAAAGGTTTTGAACTGACGCTTCCTCCTCTACACCCAGGCAGCTTCTGCAGCTCTCACTCACGCCTTCGTTAGATCACCTACGGGCTGTTTATTTAAGCGACCATACCCGTGAGGTATTTAAAAGTTCGGCCAGGGGGTTATTAATGTTCCCCTGTGCATTTACCACGTCCAGCTTCGAACCTTTCCTCGCACTTTAATCGACCATTTCATTTCCACGAATGCCCTCATGCATGAAACGCAAGCAATCCTTACACGATTTCGTACAAGTAGAGCCGATCCAGTCCCCTTGTCTGCCTTAAAGCCATCTGTAAACACCGAAACCTCCTTCTACTCATGTCGAATTCCATAGTAGGGCTCAAATAATCAGTCTCCTCCCCCAAGCTATTATCACCTACCATACGTTTCTGAGTATATTGATAACTTTAGTCAAATAAAAACAAGCGGAAAACGAATTGGATCGCAAATTGGTGCTTGGTGCGCCCTTAACCAAACACAATCTCTAATTAGTTCGACTCTATAAAAATGGCAAGGTCCTTAGATATAGTCAGGACACTCTATGACTGTAACTACTCTGGTCAGTACATGGACACTACATGGAAATTTAGATAAATTGTCTGTGCCTGCGTTTCATGTGTGCGAATGTTTACCATTGGTTGCTAAAGTTGAGACTGAACAGTCCACAAACGGAATATCACTGAGAATTAAAGTGGTACTGAAATAGAACCAAAAAAAAAAGATAATAAAAAAACATAATTTTTCATTAGACCTTCCTGGCTGAATGACATACTAATGGATACTAAAGATGTAGCTGTTAAAAAGATCTTTGATTTTATTGCGCCTTATTGCGATTTTCTTTACTTTCGAAGCAAAATTAATTCAGTTTGTTTAAATTAAAGATTTTTTAACTCCTCTTCTTTTTATAAATAATTTCAGGAAATATGAAATAAATGGGGTGGTAGAGAAATAAATGTTTTAAATTTCTTTGTTATAAATTTTCCACAATCAAATTAAAGTAAAATAATTTTTGAAATCTAACAAAACTAATCATGGATTCTAAATTTTAAATGAACCGCTATTTTTAAAAAGTCAAGTATTTTTGCGTCCAGCATGTTTAAAGTGTCGTTTACAGTTGACTTGTATTCGTTGGTCCAAGTACGTGCAGAAAGAGGTGTACAGAAGTGGCAGAGCGAAACATTTAGCAACAATTGTACATACAAACATTTGCAGTTCTTAAGTCATAATGGCAACAAGCTGTAGTTAAAGCTGCAACACCGCCGGTAGTACATGTGTATTAATGCTCATACTCGTATGAAAATCAAAAATAGCCCAACTAAGGAACTAACAAAACTCCACTAGACTTTATTTAGCAAGTCTCTAAAAGAAGGCAACAACAGCAGCAAGATCAAACAACAAAAGAAAGAAAAAGTTGGTCTAAAAATCGTGACTAACGTGTTAGTAACTACTGTCGTTGTTGTTGTTGTTGCTATTGACTGCCGCTGCTAAAGCATGTTGCAGTTTGTGTTGAGAGAAGTTCAAAAGCTTTGTTACATTTGATTACAATTGTTGTTACAATTTGGTTTAAAGTGTTTCATGTCGTTGCTGTTGTTTGCTGCTGTTATTCATTCGACTCGTTCCATTAATACACGTACTTAGTTAGAGTGTGTTTTTGGCCAGATAAAAAAGCCAAAACGAAACTAAAATAATGTTTAGACTAACCAACATTAGACTGCTCCCGTTTTCTGTTTAAAGCATTTTGTTGTTTTGTTGCTTTTGTACACAAACGACAGCATGACCAATCGTACATGACAATTGTCAACATTTTAACCAAAATGTATAATGACATCTAGTCTTAACGTAAATAGTCATGTTAACTTTAATGTTTTTCTTGTTTGGTAATTTGTATTTTTGGTTTTTTTTTAATTTGTAAGTGCATTTTTAATTACAGGTGTTTTTTAATTTAATTGGTTTAATGGAATTGAATTTATTTTTTACCTAATGAAATTTTCGCACCCTTTCAGCAGGTGTTGAGCAAGACAAGGTTCTGTCACATAAGTATGCCAAAAATTATTATAAAATATGGGAACCCTTAAATGTCTTTCAAAATTGCATGCAAATATTCAAGACATGTCTTCATACTGCCCATGAACAGTTCAATATATTTACGTTGGAATGGTTCTAGCGATTGTTCTGAAAACTGGAGCCTTGTCCACCCTTGAAAAGGCTGCTTAAATACCCCACTAAAAATATTGCAGTAGGCTTGTTAATGGTCGTCAGTAAAAGAAAAAATGCTTGTCTATTGCTAGATAGCTAATCTTATCAGGTTCTTTCTAAGCATTCTCTCGATATATAAAAATGAAGAGACATATAGGGATTTACAAATTTAAAATCCCATAGGACCTGCTCAATGGACGGTCGAAACAAAAATAATGTTGACTAAACGAGATCGGTAAAAGGACTGATATTTCCGATTTGTCCACGTCAGACTTATGGCATTTTCGTTTCTTAAGTAAAATGTTGCCCTGTTAAAGAGTACAAGCCTAACACACCCTTATTATTTGGGACTGTAAAGAGCAATGCCTTTCGCCATTACTAAACGTAAAATCCATAAAAAATTACCACCATTTGTGGGCATTTTTTTTTACGAAAAACACTACTAGTATCTACTTTTTCCATTGTCTTTACTCGTAGTCCTTTATTTTGCATTTTTTTGCTATTTAGTTTAAACCACGCAGTCTTATATCAAGTTATAAGCGTTGGCCATTTATAGAACTTCCTAGAAACTTCCACAAATAGAACTTTTAAAGTTAGAGATTCAAATTTCTAAAAAGAAAACAATTCTGCAAGAGCCCCCCCAAGGTAGTGTACATGGGTCCGATATTATATATCCCCTGCACAGCGGATATGTCAACACCACCAAATACATATACGACAAGAGACACACCTGGGAGGTAAATTTCGAAAATCGGAACAATTCAATTTCAACGTTTCTAGGCCACTGAAAAATAGAAACTGTCATTATGGTGATAGTCTTGCTACAGTAGTGGGCATTGGGCACGTTCAGCAGATGCAGTTTGCTACTTAAGTGTTACTCAACAATCACTTGGATTAGTGATTGTTGAGTAGGTATTGATTGTTGAGCTATTAATCAACATGCTGAGTAAGCGCTCACCACTTTTGGTGTCAAAAAAAAACTTTAGATACCATTTGATCAAATTCAAAAATTTCATGAAGAAAGAAGAAAAATGGTTGGTTCTGTTACAATATGGGTTTTTATAACATTTTTTTTTCAATAAAAATGTTTGAAAATAACTCTCCCATTCCTGAGTAAGCGTTTGGATGAACTGTAGAGACATCATTAATTTATTTTAAATTAAATTTTTCTCAATATTTTCTGTCCGGTTTTTTAAGAACGCAAGCTTAGATATCTAGGCGTCCTTCAGGACCTGTACAGCCTCCGAGATGTATGGCCGCCTAGCCGCTTAGAGTGCTATATCGCTAAAACGCGAAAGGGGTTCTTCTTCAGACTTTCCCAGGTGGGAATACATTCAACAATTTCTTTCATCAAGTGTAGGAAATGGTTCGGGCTGGATTCCATATCGGCGCCTTAATCCTAATCTTCTTCACTCAACTTTTCGAGTTTATTTTCTTCAGTTATCAGTTAACGAAAAGTTAAAGGATTTTCGGACCCACCTGACCCTGTGCGGCAAGCAGCCACAGATCCAGGAGGGTTGCAACAAAAAAAGTTTTCCTCCTCGAGAAACACTAAAAACTTAGGAACCAGCGCGATAAAAAAATATTTTCTTAATTTTTTCCAATATAAAAAAAAAAACTTTAACACGGATCAGAAGTTATTGATGGAGTATTGAAGGGCAAGAAACACACCTACCCCTTGATCCCTGGACTTTGCTCTTTGTCTCAAGCTTTAAATTTAATTATTTACATCTGTAATAAATCACTGCCAGCCCCTGTAAAACAGCAATAAATTTTACATTTTAATCTTTCGAATGGAGCCTTAAAATGTAAATTAATTGAAAATGTCTTCATTTAAGTGTTAAATATATTTATTAACATTTGTTTGCCCAAAGATAATAAACACATACGATTTTATATTTTGTATTTAAAACAATTCCCCAAAAAAAAAGTATTAATTCAATTCAGTTCCCAATGCATTCACCAAAATAAACATTTATAATTAATTATAGGAAATAAATTAGCAGTCCTATTAAGTTCATACGGTTATAAATTATGTTTCATTTACCAGATAAGACTTCCTCATTTAAAATAGTAGACTTGTTGTGCACATGAGAAAAGTAAGACAAACAAAATAAAAATAAAAAAACACGAAACAATACGACAGTGACAATCTCATAGATGATGTCCACGATGTGATGATGGTGATGATATGCGCCAACAAAACGTAACAATGATGTTGTGTTACCTCCTCGTCATATACATATCTACGACGAGTATATTTATAAACTCAGGAGTAGTTACTGCTCCTAGCAAACATGCAGAGTTGAGGAGTTTAAGTCAGTCAAGCCAGTCTTTAACTTTATGAACAAATAAAAATTCCCAAGTAGATGAAAGTATAAAAATAAATGCCCACCAAATACATGTATAATAAAATTTTAATTGCATAACAGATATCAACACATTAGCATTGATTGATTGACGGCAATCAATTCGAGTAGAATCGCAGAATACTTAACTAAACAACCGACCAGCCAAACGTTCCATCCATCTATCCTTGCCTTTCATACGTACAATATGAATTTTATTCATAGCTGGAGTAGATACAAATCTTTTTTCCATTCGCCCTTTTTTCTGATTTGGTTTTGAAAATAAATAATGAAAAATAAACTTCACTTGGTTTTACAACGAGCAAAAAAGAGAAAAAAAAAAACAGTGAAAGAATTAACAAAAAATAATTTAAAGTTATTCACAGTGGTGTGAATGGAGACGACATTTATTTGCAAAATATTTAAATGATATTTCGCGTAATTTTATTCGAGTTGAACTTACAATTAAGAGCATAATTATTCAATCAGAAAAAAGCGCACAAAAAATATGCGAATATAAAATACAAGTCTAATCGCAATTTTTTAAAACATTAGCAGACCTGTCAAAACATCTACATGCCACATGCATATTGCACGCATAAAATGTTTGAGAGATCTAAAGATTAAACCTGATAGTGTAACATGGCCACAACAGAGCAGATGTGCCTCGGTGAGTGAGGTAACGTTAATGTGGGTTAAAGGACACATATGTGCGGCTAAGAATGAAGCAGCAGACGAAATAGTATCCTGTAATGGATAGACTCATTACACTTGAACACGTGGAGGGAAGCTTTCACATGTAAAGAGGCTGGAGTGGTGCTCAAAGAGGGAGGGATACCTAAAGCTAGATTACTGCGTGACAGGTAACGGAAACTTCAAGGATCATCTGGCTAAGATGAAAACTGAAGAAGATGTTATTTTAAGACAATGGCTAGACGATGCTCAAACGGTAGCGCACATTGTGTGTGAATGCCCAGCACTGGATACCACACTTATTAAATGTGAATTAAATGCTCGCAATTACAAAAGGATCCGTGATGAGTAAGAAGGGCAACAGTTACCAGTCGACAGTCTGAAATCACTGCAGGCAAGAGTATAAGCTAGTGTTGGCCCGATACTCGATGAGTGTAAGGTAGTCGAGATAACTACAAATCGGTTGCCTGAAATCAATTCGAGGAAGGAAGGGGGCCGAAAAGAGACCTACATATATAGTAAGCGTTCTACTATATATATAGCTCAGGTTATGCGATATTGCTGTTTAAGGAAAGTTTTTGGCTTTTTTTCAAGAAAGCAACAATAAAGACCCATAGTGCAGAGTTAGAGGAATAACATGTTGCATACAAATTTGTCTCGTGGTGTTGTACAGAAAACTGAGGAACCCACCTAATATTTAAAATGTAATAATCTAATGATATTTCTATGGCGATTCACTATAACAATGTGCAAAGGGAGGGATTTTAACCCACATTAAAATAAACTACAGACGTAAACTTTCAAAACGCCAATACACGTATATAGTTTTTGCTCTCCTCTACTGGAATCCGTTGTTGACAAAATTATTTTACTATTCAAAACGGATGTGAAACCTTACTCATTGTGGCCGTATTCAATTTCAGCAGGCTTTTCGTTTTGTCTGCATTTGGGCCACCCCACAAGATTCCATTACTTTTCTTTTCCGTTTCAATGTTCCACGGTGCAATATTGATCATTTTAGCCCAGTTTTTGAACATAGTCCTATCATATGAATGTATAGCATATGATTAGTTTTTCTTAATAGAAAAGTAAAAACAAACTTGAGCCCATAAGTAAAACTATCAAAAAATCTTCTGGGATGGAAGATAAGAGGTACGTCACAAAATATTAGAAAACCCCAACTAAAGAAAAGAAGAAACAATATTTTAATGTCAGTAAGTTTAGAATTATGGCAAAATCGATTATTTGTGATCATTTGACATGATTATATTTCTGGCCATAGAAACTATTTCCATAGACTGATCACAAGTGATCAGAGCGTGCACGATAACCATAATATCTTCTTTACAACAAGTTATTGTCGTGACAAACATATAATGGTTACATTTAATAAAATTTAACTATTCTTTTAGTTGCTATTAACAAGTTACCGTTCACATTTTATTTTTAAATGATTTTAAATGAAAAATACAATTCCAACTACAAACCAAACATTTAAAATATACAAAAATAATATAGTAACTGTAACCATAAATTATCATGACTATTTAATCATAATATGTTGCTTTTAGATTATATTCTTCGTTTGCCAATATCCACAATCTGATACCCGTGTCGTGGCCACCAGCTTGGTTGTCGGGGAACCACTTTCAAGATTTCCTTGAACTGAAACGCTTATGGAGTAACCAGAGCAACAACCAACAAGTAATGCGAATCATTTTTAATCTCTTCGACTATCAAAAATTGTAAATTGATCATTCAAAACTCCTACAACTTTTAACAGTGCGGGCAATTTAAATATTTCCATATTTTTGCAACACATTTCCTAAACCGAGATTTCATAAACAACTTTAAGAAGACTATTTATTGCTGTTGACAAACACTGTGCCAACCTCTACTACTCCTAACTTAACACCAAATCAATAAAACCAAAGAATTTCTTTAAAAAATCTTTAGGAATTATTGTTATATAGAGTTTATAGATTGATAGACTTAAGATTGAAAGTCTTACACAAACATAAGGGACTGGCAACAAATAAATGAGCATAAAAAATAAAATGTAAATGACCTCACACTTCTTTCCCCTAGATTTTAGAGACGTAACAATTCATTGATTTTACGAGCTAAAGAGCAGCCACGAAAATGTGTTCAAAGTGCTAAAGTGCATGTTTTTTATATTGTAGTGTTGTGGACACCATCTCTGAACTCGTAGGGCTGCCTACACTACTTGGTCTTGAGCTACTGCATCTGCGACTACTTCTAGCATTATTAAGAATATTTATTTTTTATTACTTGTATATTTTACACTCCTTCTTATAATGGCATTATTATCAAACCATAAAATAAAAACAATGCACTCACGCACACACACACACACACACACACACACACACCTGATACCAAAGAAGACTTGAAACAAAAAAGGTTTTTATTTTTAATTTCATGCAATACGAAAACAAACCTTTTTAAACATTTAACAAAGGATAGAGGGGTAGACGGACAATTGGGCAGACGGATGGATAGACACGCGGATGCAAACACATACTCGTACAAGTGTGTGTGAATATTCCCTGTATTATTATCAAAATAAAACATTGAAATTTACTCTTTGAAAGGAAGACAAAAATAAAAAGTTTCACAAAAAATTTAATAATAAAAAACGAATTCTTACAAAGTTGAGAGAAACAGAAAAAAAAAATTACTCAAATGCACTTTGTCACTGTCAGTTCGCACAATAAATCTATGAGATATCAGCGAGTTGTCAGACATAGAAAAAACAATAAAAAAGTGAAAATAAAAGAAACTACTCTATGAAACGCAACAATACGATTAACAGAAAACTATTGAATAAAAGAAGTAAAGTAAAATAAAATAGCACGCTGCTCAGGACCCAGTTTAAATGGTGGTTAAATGTTCTTTACTGTGGCAGTGCATATATTGATTGAGTGACCTTTGTACAATGGCAAGGCCGAAAGTCTATGCGTGGAAGAAGAAATGTGTTCGAGCTCTTCTGTATGGAGAATACGTGTCGAAGTTTCTGCTCCGTTTGAAGAACGTTGTTTGAGCACGAACAGACCATCAACAGCGACGGTGGTAACGAGGCAAAACTCTGTGCTAGCAGCAAAATGTACGACAGCTGAACAGATTTATGGCTTGTCAAGGCTACGTGAAATAAAATCGTTATTCGAAAAATTTTCAATCTTTACATTTTAGGTATAAGATGTGTTCAGCACTTTTATGTAAAACACTGCATCTTAACCCTCAAACACCTCGCCGTATGGGTCTTTTTTACACCTTTCTTCTAAAGGGAACAAAACGCCCCTTAAACAACAATAAAGCGGGCAAATGATATTTGTCTTAAAATTCTACTATAAATTTTGAAAGACGCTAAAACGCAACATTCAGCTTAAACACCAAAAATAAGTAAAAACTAAAAATGTGTTTGACGGTTAATTTCCCACTGATTCACAATTGGTGCTAAAATATCCCTCAAGACCGGGTTTTGTGGGGCTATAAGTCACCCTGCAAAAGCAAGCTTTAGATATAATATCCGCACAAAAACATAAATGTGAAAATAAGACCAATTTCATATCCAAAAATTTCGGCCGGTAAAAGTACTGAGATCAAACTTAGAATCAAGTTCTTGTTATGTACAATACTATTTCATATCTTGGCATCCTGGTAATTTGGTAACATTTTTCCCATTTTTCTTTCTCATATAAGAAAGTTAAAACAATGTGGCGAAGCTAGCGAGTTGCCTAGAAATGAGATGTTATTGTAGAAAGCAAGAGCTGACTCCTTTTTTTCATGTCACTCTTTTTCATAAATGCATATATTTGTATATCTGTTATTAACTCAAAGTTTACAGATGGGTTGGGTTATACCAAATTTCAGCTCCCTATTTATAGGGGAAGTGTCTCATGCAAATAAGGGGCATCCAAATAAAAAGTGCAAGTTTTGCGACTTTTTCTTATTATTTAAATCCCAAGCCCGACCTGCATGCTAAATTTCAGCTCTCTAGATATATTGCGAGTGCTCCATAAGATTGAAGAGCGAGCCAGTGAATAGGTACTAAAATAAAGACGTTCAACGCTTTCATATCTCGGGCAGATTTTAGGTAAAACTTAAAAACTTCTCCTATTATATTACCAATATGTAGAGTTTACATGTTTCCAGTTTTATTATTTTAAGAATAAAGAAAGCAAAGTTATTACACAATATCCAGCATATTTCGGCTATAACAAAATGAATACTTTAGCCTCTATAGCGTTGTTGAATAGGTACACATGTCTAATGATAGCGTTCACCATGTTCACTGGATTTTGTTACTAACTGTTGCTTAAAGTATCCAGGTGAATATTCGTAGTCATACAAACACGTTATAAATAACGTTGTATAGAACGTGACTAATGCTTTAGGTAACGGCCGGCACAATTGGTGAGAGCATTTGATCAAATTCATCGTTTCGTAAAATCTTATTTTATATCAGGTTACCCCTGATCTGCAACCCCAAACATAGCAATATCCACTACATGACTCATAACTTATATCTGGCTCGCCGAGTGCTAAGATCTTATTTTCTCGAAAAATGTGCAATAATTTTGCAAATGCTTCATGGTTTTAAGGCTTTTCCGCGCTCTCTGCGCTCTCTCTTTTCTGTAAGATCTATTATTACTAGCACAACTGTACATTTTGGCACCATTTGGAAAGTGTAGAAAAAGTACTTAAATGAATATAAACACATTGGTCATATCGACAGACGACAACAGAATAATGTAACAAAATAGCAAAGTAATAAGTACTTTTTTATAGTGTGTCAACGTATGGAAATACAGGGTGCATAAAAATAAGTGCAACAGTTTAGAGTGAAATAGGTAGAAGTGAAGTAAACTTTACAATTCAAAGAAAAAAGTTCTTCCTAAAAAGAGATTACATTAAAAGGCGTTCACAAGAAGTTCATTTAAAATCAAAGAACTTCTTGATGTGTAAAATATTTTTGTTTCTTATATGCCCTGCCACTTTGTTGCAATACAAATATAATATGGCCCTTTTGCTGCAACAATGTCATAAGTCAAAACAGGCATATTTTAAATTAAAATCTCTAATACATTGGAAATAATGTGTTTTATCGACCAACCAGGTATTATATCCAAACTCATAAAATATAAAACTGATTCTTATGTCAAGAGCACCGTAACCAGTGATGGTAATTCAGATATTTTCCCGTCAAATCTACCGTCTTTGAAACCGGTTTAGAGGGGTAGAAATTTATAAAAAAAAACATTATGTAAAATAAAAAAAGAAAACCATGTTCACTGTTAAATTTTTCTTTTTTTTATATAAAAATACTCGTAGAAGTTAAATTTAAATGAGAAATGATGCCAAAATATGCAGTTCCTGACAACCTTATACACATTTTTAATAAGTACTCGTATTTAACAATTACCATTTGGGTTAGATATATTTATTTTAATGAATATTTCTCCATGAACTTTATAGTAATATATAAAGAGACGCATGTTGTACTGTATGGGATTTGAAAAGGTGTTTTCGGCATTGCTCCACCGGCAGTTTTCGGTAGGTTGGATGTAAAAATTAGTTGTATGCAGAAATTGTACCGCAGAGTGCAAACACGTGTGTTGCTTTACACTTTTGACCATTTTTGATTCTTAAATTAGCCGTTTGCGAAAAACACGTTTATAACTATGACCCGTCCTTCTAAGTGGCGGAAGTTGATTTTCTTGACCGACGCACCGGTCTATTTAGATCCTAAAAGCTTCGATATTTTGGGAACTATTTGGCAGGTCCGTCAGAGATATCTTGATAGAATTTCACGAAAAAAAAACTTGACCTACTTGTGAATTAATTCAAAAGTCCATGAGTGTACAGAGGGAAGTATGTGTACTTCGGATATTTTTGTACACACCAGAGATTTTTAAACCGTCTAGAGACTGCAAAACACGTGTCGAAGGAAATCATGACAGGAAACAATGTCTTTCGAGCTCTTTTCGAAATACCGCAAAAAATACTTTATGAAGAAGTTGTTTGCTATCTCCGTAGCTTTTTTCCATTTTATAGAGAATACATTAATTACTCTTAAAGTATATGACTTCTTGTAATGTAACTGGAACAGATGCAATCAAATTACATACAAATTAGATTTCCTTTTCGTTCCTTTTTTTTATTTAACCAAATTTTTCCCCCCGTTTTCCGTAATTTTTGAAAGTCCTGTCATTTATTATGTTAAGATCGGGACACTGGAATGGCCATGGAAGCATAGTTTGTTCAAATTTATTTAAAAGCTAAAATAAAAGCCTGGTAATTTTAAATGTCAAATCCATTGTATGAGGTACATAACTGAGTGACCGAAACGATGAAGAGATTGTACTGCTTTATGCCTCAATTCTTTGGACAGATACATAAAAGTTTTTTTCCAAATTCACATAATTTATTATGCCAAAACTTCACTGGCTTATGGATATGCCCCTTAGAAACTGTGGCCGCCTTGTGTTGTTTCATTCAGATATATCAATTATTTTCCTCTCGATGTAGGTCTTTAGATCATATTTAATCTTCGCCAAATCGTGGACTCTCGTACTTGTTGTAAAATCATTTTTTTTGTCTCTGCAGCCAATTTAAATTGACTTGGCACTGGATTTTATGCGAATATTCTAACAATTGAACGGTCTTCTTTTGTGTTTGTCATAAATGTTTTGCCCATATCTGACCATATTTTGCAAGATTTCTCATGTATCCTTTTATTTTCATTTGTTCAGTTTTCTGATTTGATATTTGAGCCTAAGTAATAAAATTTGAGAATTAGCAAACCTATTGACGGTGCTTTCAAAGATTGGGCATTTTCAACATCGTTTTGCTAGTGTGTAAGTTTGAAAGACTAACTTAATCTTTATAGTTTGGTTTGATTTCGAAGCATGTTGACATTTTGAGTTTGTGTAAATATGTATGACAATGGCTGCAGGTACATATTTTATTACTTATTAAATACAAAGGGAAACCTTGGTTATATTATTTCTTTAAGACATTAGTTTATAGCTAAAATGTTAACCCAGTAAATAATCTGATTATTTCTGGCGGTTTTTATGTCACATTTGATGAAAAAAGTAAGTAAAGTAAAGGTAACTCTGACGGACCGTAACGAAAATATTCGTTTCCCGAAAATTCGTAACTTTTGAGTTATGGCGGTGTTGCAGCAAACGAACGATATGTACTTTATACATACTTATGTGTGCAGACGAAAGTACTAAACATGTCGTGAAATATTTGATTTATCCATGAAGTTATGTTTGTTAACATTGTCTGCGACGTTGTTGTTAACATGCGAGTACAGGAGGGAAAAAGGATATGCATTTGTTGTCTGTAACAAGGTTACATCAATGAGCATTTCATGCAACAATGTGCAGCAAATTCCGTTTTGGTGCTACAAACTTTAAAAAAGCAAAAGATACTGTTCATCAATTTGGGAATAATAATAATAATTATATTAGGTAATAAATTGTTATAAAAAATATGGGACATTCATTTTCAAACGCCGCATACGAAAGTGAAAAGCGAAATTTGTTTGTAAAATTCTCGTATTTACTTTTGTTTCTTTATACAAAATATTCAATTGTTGAACAAATACTCTTAGATTTTCTTCCAACCTTTAATATTATGAGACTATTAATGTGACTTTTTGTGAACATTGCCTTCTCTGGTACACTACTGGCAAGTATTCAGGATTTTGTGTTATTTTTGTTAATTCGTGCAACGTTAAGGAACAGAAGATAGAGGAAGCAAGTAGCCTTTGTCAATTGTCCTAATAGAAATTTGCTACAATGAATGTGATATTATAAATAGAACCCTTTAAAGCAGTTGGTGTGAAAAATTACAAAGTCGAAAGGCAAAGCCCGAATTGGTTGTATGCATCAATAGGTTAATATAATTCTTATCCTGATAAGCGCTTTCTTTCAGCTGTTTTATGTGGTCAAGGGCTCCTAAGTAGGATCCAAAGCACCGCATAAGATTTATGTTAAACTTTCGGCCAGAAAAATGTGATGCAGATTAAGAGATGAACAAAGAAACAAACTAAGCTGAACCGAATCCCCTTAATCCATCTTTTAGTATTGCCCTTTCACAGCTCCTGACACCGCTGTCAACAAAAGGAATTGTATTGCTGTATTGCAATACCTCACAATTAGTTGCGAAGTAAAATAGGCCTAGTAATTCCAGTCAGTCTGTCTATTCTGTCTATTCACATAGACTACAAGGACATTAAATTTATTATTTAACTAAAATTAAATTAAAACCCATGTCAGGGAACGAAACTTCTATTTTTAAATATCGCGTGTTTTTTAGAGCTATAGAACTTTAACTTGACAATACTGCTTGATATGTTCGCCATTTTGACATCTGTTGCTTTGTTTGACAACTGAACAATGTCTGCAAATTGCGCAGATTCTTTACGAAAATCATGGTTCAGTTTAAGAAAGTCATCGCGAATTTCATAAGAAAATTTTGTTCCGCATTTTTGTTTGAATGGATACGTCAATAACTTAAACTGGAGGGAAGATAAATCACAAGCGATTCCCGAAAGACCATTACAATCAGATAGAGTAACTGAGTATTGTACACTATATGCCAATGAAGTGATTGGTCCGTATTTGTTTAAAACAATACCTGCCAGAAAGCTGCAGTTAATTGTAAGTGCTACGGGGCCATGATCACTGATTTTTTTGTACCACAATTGAATACCACTTATGAGAAGAAGCAGCGGTTTCAACAGGTCGGTACAATAGGCCACGCAGCTCAAGCAACCATTGATTAATTGGAAGAAACGTTCGGTAATAGACTCCAAGAACATACGACTTAACGCCGTCGAACTATTTTTTGGTGTGCTATGTGCAGTTTCTGGTCTCCGCCGCTCAGCCACAAAAAATTGACTGACGTCTTCCTCCGTTGTTGAAAACAGTGATTTAAAATAAGACTGCCTGGCTAGACTTCCTCCGAGCTATCCCAAAATGGCCATATGCCGGATATCATAAAATGGCAATTAACACCGTTTATCTGCGTTTCAATTCAATTTAAAATACTATACTACTAAAAAAGCACCCTCTACATATTTTGAGTTTATGATTCATAACCTTTTAAACTTAAAAAATTTTTACTCTCCAACATCAATTAGTTTAAAATGCAACTGCAATTGGTAGCGAAAAAGTCCTCTTAAGCCAGTTAATTCATTATCATATTTCAAATTTTCCTGAAGCAAAATAAAACATATTCTCTTCTACGTGCTCTCAAGTCATTTATAATTTGAGCACAAATCACCTGTGGCGTTAAATGGGCAGTTTAACCAACAAAGAGAAATAAAAAACCCAACATTAAACGCAACCTCAGAAAACTCAAACACATCAAATGTAATTTAAGTCAAATAAGATGATAATTTTAAAGGTTGTTTACACGCAACAAGAATTTTGTAGATGCACTTCGTACTATTCACTTGGGTTGCTTTTAAAGGCAATATTAAATCAGTCAAGTGTCAGAGCAACAAAGGAAAAGGATTAATTGGGAAAATAAAAAAAGTATCAAATAAAACAAACCCTGACCACAAATGAATGCTACAAGAAGACTTAAGACTGTTAGTGGAGTGGAATTGTAAATATATTTTCAAAGCAAATACATTTACTTTACAATAACTTCGATTCTAAAAATTTCCAATAATGCCGTTAAATTTTTGTTATTCTAAATTTGTAACTCTCTAGGAACGTGAAGAATTTTATATTCACTTCTTCGGATAAATTGCAAACATCTTGACAAACCAAATGTTATTCCCTTTTTTAAGTAACCCCAAGTTGCATGCAACAAGATATACGAAATACTTATGTCTCTGACTTCAACGTGGAGTTATTGTTTGCTTCTTTGCTCTCATGTTCCTTTAAAAGACTAATTATGGGCGTTCCGCCGTAATTTTGCTAATCATTCTTAATAGTTTTTAAGTTTATTTTACAGAAAAGAACCCCCTAAAAATTATATTTTATATTGAAGTCGCGTAATGGATTTCAATTTGATTTTATCAATGACTTTCAGTGAAATCATAAAAAACAAGGAGCCTTGAACTCTTTCCTTCAGCTTCTTCGGAGAGTTCTTCTTTATTGGCTCAGGCAGCTCAAATCGCTGTTTCCGAAGCGGTAAATATTATTAATGTAGGCGGGATGAGGAAGTAGACCGCTATTTTCATAGGTTCTTTTTCGACCTCCCTTCCTTTCTTCCTTCTGGGGCAACCACAAGCCTTTACTCTTGTAGTGCAGTGACTTTGGACTGTCGGCCTACTTTCACCTCCCGTAATCTCTTGTAATTGCTAGTATTTGTCTCAGCCTTAGATCCACTATGGCTATGACATTTAACAATCGTCTGCCCGTGGTCATAGGCCTAATGTTACCCATTGCTGGACATTCACACAGAATGTACGCTGCCGTCTCCGCCTCTTCATCAGGAGTATCTTTGTAGACTGCGAGGCTTCATGGCCCATCACCATCGAAATCTTACGGTCCAACGCCTTACACGCCCTGTAATGGAGAAAAATATGTCCAGCCACACATATATCCATATGCACCGGTAAGTCTGTATTAAAATAGAAATAGGATATCGCGTGTTAAAGACCAAGCATCCCATTAACAACGCTTTCCTGGCATACGCTGTTCCGTGTTTAAAGAATATTATATAGGAGAGGGCGACCTTCTCTCCTCTCAACTTTCTTAGCCAGACTTCTTGCGGATACAGGAACCTGTTACCGGTCGCGATCACGAGGAGGTATAAGTCAGAACTTCTGTCAGTGCCCTCAGTTACGCCTGGAAGTAATAACTTGTAATTTAGAAAAAACAAAAAAAAAATAGTCTAGACATATAAGCGCAATATTGGAAGGATTCGACAATTTTTGATCAAAAGGTATTTAAACATACGTCACATTAAACTACATTGTAGAAATTAAAAAAGAAAATTTATTTCTCTTCGAAGCTAGATCTGTCGAATTGTCTGCCATTTATTTAGTCTGTTTCGCCAAATAACCCTTAACGGATATTGCATTCAACAAGACATACAAATGATGAAATTGCCTTATCAAAAGAGGTGCAGAAACTGACCCTAATTTTCATAACAAAATCGTCTTCAGCGATAGGGTCCATTTCTAGATGAATGGGTACGTCAACATACAAAATTGTATAATACCAATCCTCTTGATATCGAAAAACGTCCAATGTATACCGAAAAAGTCACAGTTTGGTATGGATTTTGGGCTGACGGAGTTATCGGTTCATAATTATTTGAGAACGACGGTGGCCATCACCACCAACCGCAGGCGCTTTAGGTCGACCATCACCAACTTTTTTTAGCCTACTTGAAATGATATGGACAGCAACATGTGGTTTAACCGGGCGGCACTACGTGCCATACACCTAATGCCACATTAGACATTCTGCACGAGCGATTTGACGCATGAGATTTGGCCACGTTATACTCATTTTTGTAGGGTTTTCATAAGCCGCAGGTCTATGCGAATAAGGTACAAATCACAGAGGCCCTCAAAGCCAACAATACACTTGCCGTCAGTGGAATTCAGCTTGATTTAGCTGCCAGAGTAATGGAAAATTTGACATTTTGGATGCGCACAATGTTATATTCCATAAATAATCGCATCGATAGGCCTTTTAAACAAGTAAAAATCTCATTAATTTCTTAGAGACATTTTTGTTTTATTTAAATTTAAAGATAGGAAGCGCTTAATGAAAGACCCATCATATATGGTTGTAGCCAACAGATTATTGTTATTTTAAAAGATTTAAAACATTGCCTTAGTTACATTTAATCGTTAAATGATGTCCATCCCTAAGGATTGCAACAATACAATTTTTACTAAAATAATAACTACAAACAAAGTATTTCAACTATACAAAAATAATATAATAACTCTAACCATAAAATGTCCTCAATATGATGGTTATATGGTAGAAAATGGTGTATTAAATAAAAAGATAATCCTAATTTGGTACTCTTTATTCTCTATGAAAATATTATGATTGAACTAAAACCATATATGTAAACAATTCCATTACAGTCTTCTGGTTACCTCAACCATGTTTTTTCTCTCCATTAATAGTTTTTCATTTCTGATACCATAAACGTTTATCAATTCTGTAGTAATATTTAGCGGATATTAAATAAATCGTAAATCATAACTAATGAAGGAATGTGATGCACAAGAAAAACTATTAAAAAGAAAGTTGTATTAAATCGTAGAGTTATTTTTTGTTTTGTATTTTCTCTGCTGATAGCGTTATCATCATCCTTAAACCAGCTACTTATTTGTTATTGTTTGCTGCTGATGCTATTGCAATATTTTCTCAAAATATCCATTGTATTAAATAAGAAAAAATGCTGGAAAAGATGTGTATGTGAGTGTGTGTGTCTGTGTGTAATTCAGACAACAAAATCACAAAATAATCAAATGTAAAATATGTTGAGGAAAAATCATGTAGGAAACTCCGAAATATGAAGAGAAATGAAAATATTATTATAAATGAGAATTTAACTGATTGTAAACTGTTGGCAAACTGCAAAAAAGAAGACATTGAAGAAAAAGCAAGAGGAGCTTGAAAAAGCGTTGAAAGGGTTTGTGGCGGCGCGGTGGTGATATGTATCTGCAAAAACAACAAGGAAACAAAAGGAATTTTATTGTTATTTTTGTTGTCGGTAGGAAAAAAGCTCCAGTAATAAATAATGTGAATTAAATTTTTGACAGTGAAAATATTGCAGACAACTGTGAAATTTAAAAAAAAAAAACGATTAAGCAACCACATGAACGATTGTGTGCATTTGAGAGATTCAGGGTCGACCCAAATAAAGCAACAACAACAAAAAACTGTAAAAACAATAAAATAAAAAAAACAACCTTCTCGAATGCAAGTTTCGGTACAACGTCGTCCACATCACAACTTATGATGCAAAGCAATTTGTTATTATTATTTTTTTTAATTTTTTTCAGTTCGCATTATTTGTGGGAAGATGCAGAACGAGTTCACACAAACTGTTTTAAATTTAATCGATTAATAGCCAAAATATTAATGTTAAAAAAAAGTTCTGTTGATGGTTGGTGCTTTATTCCTTTAGTTTGCGCAGATTTATTTATGATAACGACGTTTTCGTAATATTTGTTTAAAATTTCGGGTTTTGCAGCAATTTAGATTTCTTGTAAATTCGGTCGAACGTTTAGATCTGTAAGTTATCTGCGAGCCTGGGATAGATAATTTAAATAGCGTTCTTGATATCGTGATTTAGTGATTCCTCGTTCGAAGGTGGGACGACTAAAAGCTTCCCCGTAAGATTAAAAATACCGAAACCCCCAGAAAATTGTTTTTTGCCCTTATCTCGGGAATTTGTGTATCTATATTGCTGATTTCTGATGCTTCCTAATGTATGAACATTAGAGGTTGCTCCAAGAACGAACTTCGTAAATTTTCTAAGGCCTTCGAAAAACTGTATAGACGGATAGACGTTAAATGATTTTCCCTACCTATAAAGATCGAGAATATATATGTGGGGAATGAATATTGTAGACATTAAAAAAAATAATGACAAGCTATACATGCCTTCAGTGAAGCATGTAAATATGCGTTTTAATAGACTTTGATAAAATAAAAATTTAAACATTTTTCATTCTGCGTATTTTTACAATTTAACACGATTTTATTCTATTAGAAATACAAAACAGTGCCGATTGTTAAGTAATTTAGTAATTTATTTTAAATATGTAGTTTTAATTTTTTGACAGCTGTAGCGATTTGATCGGGTGATTTTCAAATTGTTTTTTGTAACTAGCATTAGACCGGTTACTTGGAAAATAAATATTTTGTACTTGTCTTGCTTAAAAATTATAAAGTTTACTAGCGTTTTTCTTTCTGAAAAAATGTTACCTCATCAATAAGTAGTATATTCTTCAGATTGCCCAAACCCTTACACTTTTTACGATTATATGGAACAAACAATGTACGAGAAGTTAATACAGTTGTAGTATATCACCCTGACCCACTAGTTGAGTGCAAAAAATGTTACATATTCGCCAGTTATTTGTGCAACACATTTAAAAAGGAACGAGCTGTTTTTCGTATTTTTTTATTAGATATGCAGAAGTGGCAAAATATATGTAACATATTTGTTCGAAAGGAAAACTTCCTAGGTGTCACCAAGAGCCATTGGCATTGATGTTTTTTTTTGCAGTTTCCGCTAATTCAACTTAAAATTATTGCAATAAACTTTTAATTTACCTCAAAAGTTCTTTAAAATATTTCGTTGAAACGAAAGTCGTCTTTCACACTTTTTATTTATTTTTGCCTTGATAATTAATTTTGCAGTTTTACTTGTAACTGTCAAAAATAATTTTAGTTGAAATTGTGCATAATTTTGTACACAAATGTTTTTGTAAATTTTTTGCGTCTTACTTTATCAGAAACATTCTATATGTTTGTTTTGATTTAAACATTGTGTTTACCTTCTAATTTAGCTGATGTATTCCATATGCCAACAACTAAATTCATAAGTTATGAAGTTGTAGACGAATTTCAAATAGTTTCAGACTTCAAAGGGACTTCATTCTTTATACGTTGACTTAAGTTTACTAAGCCGGAAAAGTCAAGTCGTATGCGGCCGTTATTTTCGTTAGTGATTTGATATTTTGCCAGGCCAATTTGATAAAGATATTTGGAACGAATTTGCCTTATCCCTTGTCCCTTGTTTTGGTGGCAAACTGGGTTCGGCTATGTGCCATCTTCACCTTAGAGTCTTCTGGTTTCTACAAATATTTTTAGATTTCTATAAAAATAACCGTAAATAGAAAATATAGATTTTGTACCTTTCAGCATCTGCATCCTTTAACTGAACCGAACAAAAAGCGAAACACAAATAATGTTGCACACATGTACTTGTAGCCATGTTCGTCATCATTAATATAGAACTCGTAAGCTTAATGAGCCACAATGTTTTACAATATCTTGTGGAAGATGCAAAAAAGATTACTGCAACATTTTGTTGGTAGTCTAAATGTTAATTACAGTGCTGGGTTTGTGACAAAAATTTACGAAATATAACAAGTTCTTGAAATGAGCTGTGAATACAAAAATATTCTTATACAAATAATCAGTGTTGCCCACTCGATCTACTTTTAGATAAATCTTCCTTACTTTGGATTCTTCAATCTACTAATTTGCAATGATGGAAGACACTTTTCAGTGGCTACTTTTAAAAAATTTTTTTAGAAAAATACCCCATCTACCAGTATTCTCCTGAGGGCGGATTATCAGCCTGGGGGCTGAGCAGTATAAAGTTTTGAGAGAACGAAAAATGCCATTGAAGATGGCACATAGGCGAAATCGGCTTGTCTCCAAACCAAACTTGACAAGGGATGACGGAAATTCGTTCCAAAAATCTACATCAAAACACCCTGTCGGAATATGAAATCAAGAATTTTGAGTATAAGTTATTGGCGATAATTTCTTTACGGCGCTTTGGAACACTTATGTTTTAAAGTCAACGTTCTGAAAAAGCCAGTCGAATAAAATTTCTCGAATTTCATCATTCCAATCCAGATAAAATAGCCTACGACTTCAATTATAACACTAAGTCTTGACTAGCCATAACTATGTTCACACATTGAGATGGCCTTTCACAAAATAACGAGAGAAAATCTTGTCTTCTGTTCAAAGAAACCGTATAGATGTTCACGTTCAGTTTCAGCATAATTTTTTGCCACTCATCGAGATTGTATGGATACTTTTAGCACAGCTTATGACAGGTGTTCATATACATACTGTTTATTTTCTTTTGTTCGGACAACTCTGACCATAAAGCGACCATGAACAGCAGCGGTCTTGACTACCCATTTATCTTCGCATGCAGCAAAATGTGCGATGGCTGAACAGATTTATGGCTAGTCAAGATGCCATGTAAATCACGTGATAGCCGCTTCCAAAATGGCTGTAAATAAAGTGCTTATCGGAAAATGTGAGAGCATTACTCGACGTTCAGACGATGCAAGTTTAGTTTTGAAAAAACAATTAAAAATTCCCAAATAGGCCCGAAAGCAGTGTTGTCAATTAAATACTTCTTCGAAAGTGCATACAATTGAATGCAAGTAGGGGAAAATAATTCGTCTATTCCTATCCTTCGCCTTCAGACTTTAATGTCTCAAATAAACTCCTTCAGATGAGTAAACAAATCGTTATGATATTAAGTTTGAAGATTTTTCATTCTTGCATATTTTTCAAATACGAATGTCATTCCCTAAAGCATATTTTATGATTTCTAAATGTACCACGTATGAAAAAGGGGAGATTTTTGCGTTTGCAATTTGTTACTTGCCTTTTGTTTGCCTCCGTATGCGTTCTCTCTTCGGACACGACTTTCATTTGATTTAACATCATTTCGCAAAAATATTGTTTCACGATCGCCTGCTTAAAATAATATCTTCAGTTTTTTCCTTCAGGTTTGCTTTTGTACTTGATAATTTTTCATTTCACTTCGTGTTTTATTCAGGTGTTTCCTAGAGGCGATTAATTAATGATACGTACACGCACAGATTTATGCGAATAAGGCGCAGCACTTCTATATGAAGTCAACAGATGTTGATAGAAATTATGAAGTTCGCTACAAATGTTTATTGCGAAGTAAGTGAAATTAAATTCTCTAAAGAACTGTAACTAATTTTTAATAGGTATTATTTAGTGATATACACAAAATTCTTAGAGGACTTCAAGCCCATATCACTGACAAAAGGTGTGTATATTTGGCATCTTCATGAAGTTTATGATCTTTTTTTATCAACTACAGGCTTCGCCTATCAACGAATTGTAATATTTATGTCTACATAAATGCGATTTAACAATTAATTCTTGTTATGGTTGAAACTATTTTTTTTTTTGGTTTATTTCATACTCACTCGCGAGAACAATGAAGATTGTAGCCAAATCTAATTGATATTTATATGTGTGAACGCATCAAGCGCTGCACAGTTGGGCATTTGTTCACTTCCTGTAGGAGATTAAGCATTAATTGTATAAAAGCTACTAGTACAATTACTAGAATAACAAGCACTAGTGCAAACGGGGTTAGAGTTTTTATAGAAAAGTACTAGTGCTGATGTGTACTAGTACTTGAACTAGTTCAGGACGTACCTGCAGAATGATAGAATTTTAGAATTTTTAGAGTAACGGAATAACGATTGGGTCATTTGTGGGGACTTTTCCTATGCAAGAGAGCTGGTAAGAAACAGGTTCTGAAGCACTCAATCGGGTCAAAGTATATTTCGTATAATTAGTGGTACTAATAGCTGGAAATGCTAATTTGAACATTATGATGGTACAGGAAAGATTATCGTAGATAACTAGTACCGGTGATTTTTACCCTAGTACAATATTATTTAGAAAGTGGTTTGATCTTTGATCAATTTAAATTAAAATCTATTTGCATTCGTAATAGTTAAACTGACAACCTTTTAATTAACTTGAAAGATTTAATTAGAGGAAGAGCATTAAGAGAGTGTTGAGGCGACAAAGGAGAATTTGCTGAGGGCTTATGAAATGTGTTTCGAAGAGTGTAGGAATAAGTGTCTTTATAGGAATCGTCGTTTTTTTTATATAAAAGAAATATCGGATAGTATTAGTAGTGGAACTTGTGCTGCCTTCTACGTAAACCTTATATTATATAGACGGTCATTTCTCTAGTGGCGCTGTCGCCAAATATAAGCAGCAGCACCGCGTGTCGGCACCAATTCTAAACTTAAACTATCCAGAAATCTACTTTAACACACGTACTCCTCTGTTCGTCTAAATCGGTCGACCCGTTTAGGAGGTAACCGATTTTTTCAAATAACCCATCACGTAACGGGTCTCATTATGTATATAAACTATCCACGGGCCGCAGTCTAGCCGTGTACGATGAGTTCATTTGTACAGAAGAATCATGTATATATAAAAAAAGTAATATGTGTTTGTACCTCTGGGAAAGCCAAACGCCTTGACCAGTCGTTTTGAAATTTTTGAACCGTTTTACTACTGTTCGCGAAACAAAAACAGGTTTTTTTTTTATAACTTGTGGGAAGAGTCCCCCTTATACAGAGTAAATACAAATACAAGTACAACAGTGCATTCAAATTACCTACTGACAATTTTTCTAACCAGGGATGTTTTTAGGCAAAATCCTAAAAGAATAGGAGCGAGCAGAGGGTTACCTCAATACAAAGTAGTTAATACTTTGTCTTTATTTCAAGAACTGCAAAAGTGAAAGGGCAAATTTGGTCTGGGGCATTTGGAGCCTCCAGTGCTACTCCAGAAAAATCCTAAAGACATGGAAGCAGGTAGAGTGGTACCCGCCATGCAAAGTAACTAATGTTCCTCTATATCTAAAGAGCTAAAAAAGTGAGACTCATCCAATTCGATGCCAACTTGACAGGTCACAAGAGTTTTTGCCTCCACTAAAGTTTTGGATTTGTTGCGACCGGTAGTAAGGATTATCTACTGTACCATCTTTCGAATACTGACATATTTAGTCTTTAAGAATTATAAGATTCTAGTTTTCTAGGTGGTCATTTAATTAAGTTCTACCAAAAGTCTTTGAATTATTAATATTTTTTTAACTGACTCTAGCGATAGCGAATCACACCTGATGAAGCTATTACGTATATGTATTTCTCTCAGCGAGTAAGTACGTCATGGTAATTTTTGAATAATTCAAAAGACTAGAATTTTGTTTGGTAAAAAGTTAACTACTTTAAATATTTAAATAACATTTTTAAGACCTTTTCTATTTTACGGTTATATCTTTGAATGACCCTTTTTCGGGAACCATTATAACTAAAAAAGTTATTGAAGGACTGAGGCCCAAAGTTATGCATACCAAACAAACTAGTCTTATATGTTTTCAAAATATATTTATTTTTACTTGATTCAACCCCACTGTAATGTGCTTGTGTGGGACAGCATAGAACTCAAAAGAAAAAAAAATAATATTCATTAAAATCTTCACACATTTGTGGAGTTAAAACAAAACAGAACAACAAAAATTTTAATTTTAATTTGAATAAAAAAATTATTAAAAAGGGCGCCTTAGGAAACTGGTCAATGTCAGCGCTAATGGAAATCAGAAAATTATTGTAGTCGTATTGTTTGAAGTGAATGAATTAACCCTATAACCGCCTAATAGAGTCTTTAATAACATAGAACACATGTAAAGTACTTCAAAAATTGATGTTCTGCTGGAGTCATATCTATATGTGATCCATTTCATTCCGAAAAAAAGAGACATACGCGCAGAGTGGTGGATATATATGCTAATTAAATGTATGAAACACCTCTTCTTTCTCAACTCCTCAGGCTATCAAAAAAACGCATAACGCGAAATATTTTATGGCAATGCAAATTTCGCTCCGCTTTCACTTTATTGGACATTAATTCGACAAAGATGCAATGGTTTGTGAGCCGGCGGCATCATTGACCCGTACTTCTTCAAGAACGTTGAAAATCGCAACCAACCAGTCAATAGAATTAGATACAGTGCGTTTACATGTGGTTTCAACAAGCCAATGCCACATGCCAGATGCAAAGCAAGTTTGGTGAGCAAATAATCTCACGTTTCGGCGCATTCTATTGGCCGCCACGGTCATGCGATTTGACCCCACTAGATTATAATTTTTTTTCTTTTAGTCTCTCGAGTATAGGGACAAGCCAGCCAGGAAACAACATACCAATATTTGAAAAATTATGCCAATATTCGAGCTTACGAATGGGCAACTCTTAAAAAATAAATGGCCTGCATTTATTTATCAGCCCAAATAAATACTCACTTTTGTAAATTGTCTGTTTTTTTTCAATTTACAAAAACCCAACGGTTAAAAAATTACCCTATATAAATTAATATAAATTACCAGGAATGTTATAATAAGGGATTAGTTGAACCAAAATGTATGTTATCAAAACTTCAACTGATTTTGTTACACATATAAATATTGAAGTCTTGGGTCTTAAGTTACTAGTATTAGCCTTTAAAGGTTAACCTTAACTAATTATACAATATATTAAAATATGCACCACAACAAGTGGTCTTTAAAACTTTCCTACGAGTGCGATAAATAGACTGGACGTCGTCACATGAAAAATAAAACCAAACTTCAAATACGAGTACCTGCATTTCAAATTAAACAATTTTGAACACACCTTCACAACCATATGTATTTCCAAAATCAAAAGAAAAAATATTTCAGTTAATAAAATCAACTCGTTCTGACAAAAACTCATTTCCAAAACAAATTTAAAACTTTAACCTCAAACATTATGCACGCAGATCACGAATTTACATCAAAAGAAAGCCAATAAAGTAAGAAAACTAGTCGGTCACTTTAGAAAAAAAAACAAATAACTTGAAACAGCATTTCGTCAGTCAACCTTTTTGAACAGCGGGAGGAAGTCATGCGTCAGTGCAGGGCAATGTTTGCTCGCTCGCTACGCACTTTTAACGCTACAGTGATCATGAGTTTGAAGCGCATCCAATGAGTGTAAACGAACGTTGAAATAAACAATTGCAAATACAACACTGCCGCCATCACCGCAATCATCATTCCCATTCCTTATTCATACACACAAACATACTTGCTTGATGTCGCGGCTGATCAACGTATGTTGATACGCTGCAAATAGTGTGGGGCTGTGACAGACAAGTACGTTGATGAATTGTTTAAGAGTTGATTTTACCTTTCCGTTCAAACACCCTCGTATTCTGTCTGGTCTAACGCTTTAAACTACATTTAACTGTTCCCATGTAAAAATAAAATTTCATAACATTAATAAGTGTTTCAGTGACGAATGGTTTTTGCCGGCAATGCATTTTGTTTTTTCTGTATTTGAAAAAGTGCAATAGAATAAAACACAACACTTACATATGTATGCGGTTTCTATGGTGGCAGAATTTTTCAATCGTTTCCGTATTACTTTTGCTTAAGATGGATCGTTAGTAATAAGTACATACCACCATATGTTTATCTACATTTTTAAAGCTGTCAAAATGACACTATTGTAGCGTATTGTATTGATATTGTATGTGAAATGAACCCTGTGTCTGTTTGTCTTTACAAACAATTATTTATCCCGTTTATTAAAACAAGTGTTGCAAAAGACCCTGTTGGGAAAAGAAAGATTTGAGAAAAACTTTTTTGATGCCTTTCCGTAGCTGCGCCCTAAATGATAAAGAAAATTATCTTTTGTTCTGTTTTGCACCTTAAATGAAATTTGTCTAACCTTTCTAGGTGTTGCAACCATTTTGTTTCTAGACTACATATTGCGTTGGCGCCGATACCTGACCTTAAAAAGTTCTCCCTTCAGTTACCATCTTCAAATTATCAACACAAAATTCAAATTTTATAATGGTTGATCCATTTAGAGGCCTTTTAAAATTTTTTTCCACATACAAAGCGTGATTGCTGTCATACTGTTATTTCATTTTTATTCACTATAGTTTGACAAATTCATCATGGAAAGCTTCAGTCCGCAATAACGCAGACAAATTTTACACTTGTATTACAAAAATCAGCGTTCTCTAAGGAATATTTTTCGTGGTCTTCGAGCAACACATGGTGTGCTTCATTGATCCTCTGAGCCCACAATTTCCAATAACATTCGTGAATTTGAGTCTTAGTGTACGTTGTTGAATTATTCCCGACCGAATGGACGACATGAGCAGAATATGGCTGATGTAGCGGACGGTGTGGGTAAAGACAGTGACCAATTGATTCGCTGCTAATATTGGTTATGATAAGGGAACTTTTGTGGCCAGAAATAAAAGCCCATGATGCCGACGACATTTGGTCTCAGCAAGACAGTACTGTGCCGCAAACAGTACGCGAATCAATGGCGTTATTGAGAAATCATTTTGGTGAGCAGCTAATTTCACATTTCGGACCTGTCAACTGACTACCTACATCATGTGATATCACACCTCTGAGTTTATTTAAGCCTGCTATGATTCAATATACTATATTCGCGATATAACACTAGCAACGCAGGAAAGAGTGAACGTAAATTGAACCTTCCGAATTAACCACCTACAACGTAGTA
Source organism: Phania funesta (assembly GCA_963932375.1). Classification (NCBI taxonomy): domain Eukaryota; kingdom Metazoa; phylum Arthropoda; class Insecta; order Diptera; family Tachinidae; genus Phania; species Phania funesta. The sequence goes on from OZ010655.1 coordinate 64,599,824, forward strand.
GCGGCCGACAATTTCATGAAATTACTTTTAAAAGGTAAATGTCGGGGATTGTCGTTTTGGGTCATAATCAGGAATCCGACATCCAAGTCTATTTTAAGTGTTTTGTTTTAAATTAGAAAAGAGGTCTGAATGGATGACCCGATATTATTACTTAAGTATAATTACAATATATTAACTATAGGAGGTGTCTGACAGTGTTTGATATACATATGTACATATTTTTCATATGTAGTATACCTTAGAACATAAAAAACAATCTTTCTACTATAACATTTTTGGGCAGTTATTTTACACACTTCATGTGCCGGAGTCAACGCGAGTCAAAATTCATACAAGCCAAATGCACTTAACTGCTATAGTGTAACAACACACACACAAATTTTCGTTAACGTTGGTCTAACGTTCAAGAGTTGGGATGGGACTCTATAAAAACACACCTAAGCGACCTCATGAGCGCAAGTGATGAATTCGGCCTTCTACACCTAACCTCAAATACTGTTGAAGTAAATATGAATTCTAAACAAATATTACGAATTGAGCAGGTGATGAGTTCGCTCGTCATTACCTAATGGCAAATTTTGTAACATTTGTTTCTTTTTCCAAAAAAAATTTAACTTTAGCCTGACAGTTCTAAAATTACTTAATTTAATCATTCTAGTTCCACAAATTTATGTCAAATTTCAAAATTATTTTGTTTTAATTTGTTTTTCGCTTTGCTCCTACCTTAAAATTAATTCGTCTTGATGTTTTAATGCCCTACATTACATTATAAAAAATCGAATTCGCCTTAAAAATATAAAATAAATAATATTTGTTACAAGGCAAATTGATAACATGTAGACTCAGATGCATAGAAGCCGGAAAAAGTATTTCCGGCTTCTATGCGGATGTAAAACTACATATGTATGTACATAAAAAATTTCCCGAAAATGGCGAAATATTTTTTATATGAAATTCGACATCTAATCAACTTAAAAAAGTACTCAGCTGCGCTGGTGAATTAACCTCTTTAGTCTACCCTGCTTTGTTATGCTTGGAATTTGCTGTTGATGCTTTTTTTCGCTACATGTGTGTGGTAGAAATTAGAGTAAAAATTAATTTAAATTCTAACAAATTGATTCAAAAACTCTAACAAAACTGCCAAAATTTCCTATGTTTTCTATATGCGTTTGCTCGTGTTTTTAAATTTAGGACGTTAAACTACTCGGAAATGTCATGATCCCATCAATAATTCACGCTCTGTTTTATTTTCATCCTTTTCATCCAATTACCCATTCTCCCATTAGTACTCCCCACCAAGCAAAAACAATCATACACACACATACCCATGACCATTTTTTAGAACACATCAATTATAAAAGAGAAAAACAACAACAAGAATAAAGTTACTTGCATTCCTTTTTCGTTTTCTCCGAATTTTGCAAGTGTTCGGTTGTTTAATGATAAGTCGTCGGTAACTTATTAACAAATGCGGGTAAATATTAAATTAATTGAAATTTTTTTGCATAAATATAAAATTTAAATGTTATTTAATAATTGTGGATAAGTGTCGTTAAATAATATTGTGTAAATAAGTAGAAAAAGTGAAGCAAAAGTTATAAAATGTAGTGCAATGTTGTTGCCGGCCGAGCTGTTGCTTTTGTTTGGTTCGTCATGAAAATGGGAGTGCTCATACTATTTGTTGTTTTTTCTTTTTTGCAAAAATTAATATCTTTAATATTGAAAATCGGCGGCGCGCCGTCTAAGTCTCTATTAACATAAGGTAAGTAAATATTCTTATAAATATTTCTGCAATTCTCTTTGAACAAGCATTTACATACTTACATACGTTCACAGACAGAATTTATTGTTGGCAATTCATTTTGTTTGCGTAAAATTACGAATGAGGATACAGTCAGTACGGTGATTACTTTTAATTCTGTTGCGGCCGCGCATCTTACATATCGGCCTTACTATGGATTGTTTCTCGGAAGAAGACGAGTTAAACATTCAAAAGTTTAAGAAAACGTTTGAATCAAGAGAAATGGAGATCTGGTTCTTCTGATTGTAACATCTACTTAATAATATTGCTGGGCATACAATTACATTTCCTAAGGGGGCTTTTATGCATTCTGTCATGTAAACAACATTCTTAATGAAACCAAGAAAAGTTAAAGTGAAACGTGATCAATCTTGATATATGACTGTTTTTGTGCGTGGCTAATTTTTAAAAATATTTTAAAAAGACATTAGAGGGTGGAAACGATCTATCAAACTATTAAAAGTTTACGACCAATTTCATAAGCCCCGAAAAAAATTATTGTTGGCGGTTAATAATAAATAATAAGCGTAGATGTGTGAATATTTTATATTAGGTAAAGGAAAAGGTATTTTCTATTTCCGAAATTATAAAAATGTTGAGGGTGGATAGACCAGTCGTCTCTATGCGCATTTCTCTGGTTGCTGAGACCAGCACATCCGGAAACCTTTAAAAAAAAAGCTTTTAATAAAATATCGATTTTTTGTGATTTATCCGCTTTTCGGCGAAATTACAAAATTGTGGTAAAATTTAAATTTTCGTGGTGAATATTCAAACTTTGGTGAATTTTGAATTGCTTTTTTAGTTTTCGGTTTTCATTAAATTTTGTATTTTTGACAAACAAAATTATTCTTATTCTAATTTTTCGATTTAGTGGTGAATTTTCGAATACGTATTAAATTTAACATTTTAGTACAATTTCGAATTTGTTGTTTCGGGTTTCTTTCTTAGTTTTTGAAATTTGGTGGTTTTTTTTCTAAAATTTTTAAATTCCGTGCAACCTACTACTGTGGCTAAAAATAGTAAGACGTTCATAAATTTAAATTTTTTTATTTATTCTGCCAAATCTATTTCGTCCCCCCTCAAAGTAATCAACTCACAAAGAATCAATGCGGTATGTGACGGTGCATTATAGTGGTGCAAAAACCAAGAGCTGTTGGCCCATAATTCCGGCCTCTTTTTACGAATAGCTTCGCGCAAATGACGCATAACACTCAAATAATATTCCTTGTTGATAGTTTGGCCGGTCGGAAGGAATTCGGAGTGCTCCACACCTCGATGATCGAAGAAAGCTGTCAACAAGACCTTAATTTTTGACTCGCTTTGAAGTGGTTTTTTCTACTTTGGCTCACCTTTGGCCGATTGATCGTCTGTTTTCGGGTCGTAAGCGTTGATCCCAAACTCGTCGCCAGTTATAATACGTTTAATGACATCCTGGTAGTCGGAAAGCATTGTCTGACAGACGTCAACGCGACGCTGTTTTTCAAGAATATTGAGTGATTTTGCAACCAATCGTGATTTCATTTTTCTTAGGCCCAAATGATCTTTTAGAAGGGTTTTCACTGATCCCTCCGATATTCCAACGATATCAGTAAGGTCTCTGAATGTTAATCGTCGATTCTCGAACACCAATTCCTTGGTTTTATTGACGTGTTGATCATCAGTTAATGTTGATGGCCGTCCTGGACGTGGTTCATCGTCAACGCGTTCTCGACCCTCTTTGGATAATTTGTACCAATCAAAAGCACTTGCTCGCGATATACAATTATCACCGAAGGCCTTTTGCTACATTCTGAACGTTTCGGCGCCAGAAATTTCATTCCGCACACAAAATTTAATAGAACTTCTTTGTTGAATAATTTCACTCATTATAAAAATCGCCGAATGCACTTGTTGTACTTCAGGAAGACAAGCGTTTACTAAACACTAATGATTACTTTGATGTGATATTTGGCTCAGATGTCACTGACAGTCATACCAACGTAGAAAAAAATTCGACGAATGGATTTCCGCGAAAAATTAAAATTAAAAAGTCTTACTATTTTTTGCCCACAGTAGTATAGGTCCTTAAGTTACTTAGAGGTCAGAATATTAAAATTTAATATAAATTCAAATTTAATAATATTTAGAATTTTTGGTAAAATTTGAAACATTTTTGATTCGTTGGTGAAAGTTTGATTGTAAAGTTAAAATTTTTGGGTGAATTTTCGGTTAAATTTAGATTTTCTATAATTTTTTTAAACTTTTTTTTTAAAATTATAGAATCTTTCTATCTACTTAAAAAATTATAATAAGTATTCAAATCTTATCTCTAAATTATTATTTACCAATGCAATAACTAATTTATTGCGTTAAAATCTTAATAAACTGTCTACTATTTGGTACAGAGAGCCATCTCACGAACAGAATCCCATGGATTTGCATTAAATCGCGTGCTAGAGTGTTGGGATGGACCACTAGTTTGTTTACGTATTTGGATAGTAATTTCTTTTAGTGACATTGAAATCAAATTTGGTTTTATGGTTTGTTAGTATCTTCTCGATTTTTTTGGCAAAGTTTTAATTTTTTATTTAGCTGCGTAAGTTATCTCTTACATTTAGGAAGTATTTATAAATTTTATATCAACTTTGTATGCTACGGACAGACAGAGTTAGGTAAATTGAACCCACAATCTAATAAAATGGATTTGTAACTTAGTTTCAGACATGCAGCTTAATTGAAGACAATTAAATTTCAAATTGAGTTAGAGCTTTGGTGGTCGCATATATGCAGTTTAGCTTACTCAATAAGCATTTGACAGCTAAAAATATTTTCATTTTGTTCGTGAAAATTTGTGTCGGTGAATTTGTGAAAATGGAGGGAAATACGGGGTTAAAAGGAGTTTTTTTTATAGAAATGATTTTGAAAAGTATTTACTTATAGAAACGTATTAAACCTGAAAATTTCATGAAATTTATTAATCTTCAACTTCACTTGCAATTTCTTTTTATTTTTGTTTGTCACTTTGTTGAACTTGCTTCGATTTTGTTATTAAATGGAGTTTTCTGCTCTCTAAAGGGTGGTTTACATTGTGACATTAGTCGTATGTACGACATGTCAAATATTTGTCTGGAAGACCACGAATCGTGTCGTCTAAACATGATATGTAATGAACGATAAAACATTGAGAGAAAATACGTATGACTCGCGTTGTTTTTTGAAATGTTTACGAAACCCATCGTTTTATTAGATCAGGGATGTATTTTTCTGTGAACAAATAACAAATCAAATTAAAACAGCTAATAATGTACCAACTGCTATTCTTCATTATATTTATCCATTATGCTTGGCAATATGTTATATTACAAATTGATTTGTATATATAGATATGTCTAATTTTACAATTAAATTACGTGCAAGTAGTAAGGTTTTTACTCCCATTTTAAAAACGCGGATTGATATTTTTATATTCTTTTCTATTGAGTTTTACGTACGTAAAGTAGTACCGTCTAAACCACCTTTCACCACACTTTATCAGAGTTACATTGGGAAGTAAGTCATTAATAGTGCAATTAAGTATATACAAATTATCAATTTAATAATTGAGGTCTTGTATGTCAAATTGTGCTCAATTGAGGTATTAATTGCGTAAATTTGCTAATTGCGCGATTAAAGTGTATGTCGAAATATATGTAGTATTCATGTTATTTAACATTTGATTTTATTTCATTAGTATCAAAATTGCAAATGCGTTGTCATTACAAATAGACCGACTGTAAGAATTCGAAAACATTCTGATAAAAACAAACGTAAACATAAGTATGTATATGTACGGTATTTTACACATGTATACACATATGTATATGTATAATATAACCAAGAATGATAAACTAAAGATTATGTCATCACTCACACAAAATTTAAACTTTCTGGGCATGTTGAATCAATGACGTCACGCAATTTGTGTTCCTATTGGCTAACGATTTTCGACTGTCAAACTATTATATTTAAATGTAAATATAACAGTGGGACAATTTAACATTTGTTTCTACAAAATTATTTATTAGCAAAAATTTTTTTTCAAAAATGTATTTATTGAAAACTCAATAAATAAAAATTATCCAGCAATATTTTATTAATTGAAATATTATATGAAAATAAAATAAAGTGAAAAAAGGTTTTTTATGCTATTATTTTATTCATTTTCCTTTTTCTTTTGTTAATATTTTGAGAAATTTCAGTATTTAATAATCTCATTCTAAAGTACATTCTACATCTAAAAAAAGTTTTTTCACTTCATCCTTTCCTTCAATGTCCTTTGCTTCCAACAAGTGTTTTTGGATATACCCGCTCGTAATCATCAATTGTTCTGCATTTAATTTCAAAAAAATGGCATCACACGATTTTAATGTTTTCATTAGTGCATCTGATGGCTTACTTAGCCCACCTTCACTTAGGTGGTTGACCCATGTATACGTCGAGTTCTCTAAAGGATTCATTGCAAGATTGGGGTTTTCGTTTTTTTACTTGTGACAAATATATCCGGCCAAATTCTCTAAACCGTCATACTGTAGGTCTTCTAATTCTATTTAAGAAACTTCACTAATTTATTTTATAATGTTAATTTTTTTAACGTTCTTTTTCACTAAATTTTTCACAAAATTCGATGTATATTTCAAGAATAAATAAATATTTTTTTTTAAAACTGTCAATGTAATTTATATTGCAGGGCTGCCAACTTTCACTTAATGCACACATTTTCAGAAGAAATGTTAATTATCACATATGAAAAATACTTGGAAACCTTTCAAATAGCCCAACTACGTCATCTAACGGGAAATCATGCGCAAGGCGTAATCTTTAGTTTATCATTCTTGTAATATAACTATGTGTTCGAAAAATAATTTTTGGAGTAAAAAAGAATTGTATGGAGAAAATATATCATGCGATAAAAATTGTTCTATTTATCTTCATAGTAAATATGCTTGCAATTTTGTTAAAAAAAACATGGCGCTTGCAGCTTTAACTTTATCTTTAACTTTGGACTTACCCGTATGTAATAATTATGGCAATGAATGTCTCTATTCTTTACTTGTAAATGGTGAGATAAGCAGTCACCTTCAAATGCCAATCAATGAGAGGCTAAATTGTATCTTTTTTTCATTTCTATAAAACCCAACCTTCATATAATAATTTTATCTAAAAAAAAAAAAAGAAAACTAAATGTTTCTTTTGACTGTAACAGTTGCCAAAAATGAAAATAACGAATTCTCTAGACGCCTTTTTGACCTCCAAAGAGCGTCGTCAACTTAGTCAAGGATTTTTTTGCTAAGTTAAATTTGTTTTAAAATTTACACCAAATACACTTAAGAAGAAGTGTGTGGCTGCTAAAAATGTATGCAGAATATTTATTGTCTTATCTTAAAGGACCATTATTGCCAAGACATTACACTAAACAGCAACAACAAGTAAAAGAAAAAGAAAGAGTCCAAGAGCAAGTTTTAGTATAAATTTATAACGCTGTAAAAACCCAAATTTACTCTACACAATTTCCGCACTACTTGTACTAAATGCCAGCCACAACAGACATCAATCCTTATCTGTTGTGTGCAACAGTATAATTTTTGGCACTTGAAACAACAAGAATGCAGACGGACGTACGTACGTTGAAACAGCCGGAAAGTGGATGGATGGAGAAGCATTTTCACTGTGCTGTAGCTGCTGCATCATGTCACGCATTTAACCATGACACAACACGTGTTAGTGTTAAATGGTGTGACAATAAGATTGAATGTGCATGTTCAACAGTCACATGGTTGAGAGAAAAGACGCACAAATTGATGTTGCTGATGCTGCTGCTTCCGTGCTGTCACTGCATGTATCGGGTTTGCGACTTTGGCGACAGTTAGCCAAACAATCAATAGTCGTGAGGGCTGTATGCAGTATTTTGCTAAGGCACTGCAAGAGTTGAAGGCATATGTACGCACGAGTAAGTATAAATAACGCAAATTAAAAGTGAAAAAATACCTACTAACATAAACAAGTATGAAAGGAAACAATGAAACAAACGGTCCTTGCATATTATTCCTAAATAAATGACTGCGGGCCATAACTGGAGGTTTCTTTTTTAACTAACGAGTTTTTCCTTTGTTTTTATTTCACTCTACCGTAAATACACGGTAATGATGTAATTATCAATTATTTGATGCACACTTTTTACGGTTTCGTCTCCAGGCCATTTAAAAGGACTTAAAACATTTTGCAAATATGAGCAGGTTTTGCTAATAATGGAATTGTGTTCAGGTTATATTCGAAGGATAATGGTTTTCTGGGTTATGTGCATTCAAGAGTTTAATTTTTCATGATTCAGATAGTTTGCGGGTTTTTCGCATAGATCAACAAATCGCTGAAGTTTACATGCAGCTAAGACTTTTTTGGCATAACGATATATCTCGAAAATGATGAATTTGTAATTAATTTTTGTATTCGTGTACCTTCTGCAAAATTATTGTCGATATTTACAACAAAACTTTTTTGGACTGGGGATATCTTTTCACCAAGAAATTTTTTCATACAATTTGTGTTTGTATTCGGCAGAAGATCGTTTTGTTAGTTTATCCAGACTACACTTGACAGATTTTTGGCTAAGGGTTTCATAAACACGAAAGCTGCGTAATTCCGTTATTGAATGTTTTAATTCCCAGTTGAAATCGTAGTATAAAAAAGTTCTGGTTCAAGTGTTCAGTTAATATTATATAGTAATTTAAAACCTGGATTTAAAGCTGCATCTTTTCAAGTTATTTTTATAAATCGTAACTCAAGGTATTGTTCACTGCTATACAATGCAGTTTCGACTGTATTTATTCTCAATAAGAAAGTTTTTAAATGTTTTCTTTATTAATTCCAGTACCTTCTATTCATACCCTCTCACGCAAACGACCTACATGGCTACTGTGGTTGTTATTTCCCTTATTCATGAGTATTTGTCAATCATTATTTTCCTAAAACAACAAAATGTGTTTGATATTTTTCATATTTCTCTTTTATTTTACTTATTTTTGTTATTGTTATTATTAGTGCGCCCTTATAGCAACGTGTGTGTCCTCTTCAATTTCCGTTGCGTGCCCTTCATTATCACAAAATAACATTCATTCATCTTCATATTACATACTCTCAAAGGGTGTTCTTTTTAAGGAATATAGTAATACTTAAAAATACAACACCGATTCATTTGTTGATCGTACTGAAAGAGGTTCACAATACAGCGATGTTTAAGGCCCTTTCACATTATTAGATTGAGCAAATTACTTCTCAAAAATTCAAAAAATACGGATGTGAATTTGACAATCGGTTTTTTAGAAAATTTCTTAAACGCTGAAAATTTTAATTTTACCAGGGTTATATATTAATGCAAGGGAGATATCGAAGGAGACTGCTTACCTATCGACCACATTTGTTCTTTGAATTCATTTCAGGCCAAGGAATTGTAATTAACGACTACCTTACTTTCATTGACTCTCGTGCTAAGACTAGTCCTTACTCTTGACTGTAGTGATTTTAGACTGCCGATGGGTATCTGTCGGCCTTCTTCGTCATCTTAGAGTCTCTTGTATTTATCGAAGACTTAGGTCACATTTAACAAGTGTCTTCCCATGGTGCAAAGCCTTATGCTAGCCAGAACTGGACATTCACAAACAATGTGCGCTACAGTCTTAACCTCTTCCTTAGGAGCCCAAGCAGCCCCTTGCCACGCATTTTTTATTTTTTTGACATTCAAAACTGTTTTCATCATCCAAAATAAATTTGTGAAAGGGATGTGATAATTATCTTTGATCAAATTACAAACACAAAACCGCTTGCTACAGGTCAACATTAGGAAAAATGACTATTCTTTAAACCGCTTAAGTCTCTGGCCAGGCCTGAGTTAAATCGAATTAAACTATGTTCACTGGGCGGCGCAACACATCCAAATGCTCGCGCCAGAATCGATTAACTGAAAAAAAACATTTAGTGGTCGAATATCACGCTTGTGAGCACCTCTACAATATATTGGGTGTATCTGGATTATTTTCGCTAGACTACTCCAAATAGTTAGAAGTAATTCACAATTATTACAGATATATACGTCCAATTAAAACTAGACTTGCTAGAATTGCACTGCATGCCAGGGGACAATATGCATAAAACTATCTTAAACAATTAAATGGCAGAAAATTATATTTGTATTAATGGCGAAAGTAAAGTGGTGGTTCTTCTTTACGGGTACAGCAAGGCTCTGTACTGCCTCCTAAGCTATTTTTTTTATTTTTCTAAATAACCTTCTATGTCGATCTTCTAACGCTATTCATTCTTTGGCAGATGATAGTAGCAGTTTGTATTTGTTTTTATTAAGTAATAGTCGCATTATGAATGATATACTCAACTGAGATCTTGTGATAATTTCTGCATTTGATCGTGCGAACAGGGTCGATTTTAATGCACCTAAGGCCCAACGTTGTCTACTTACTCACAGTCGCACGACAGAATATATCGCTTTATCTATAGCTATGAGTGGCAAAGGTTTTAAGTAATCAGAAGCTTTTGATGTCATCCGCTCGCCTTATTATTTACTCCATATTTTTATGACCTAAACTCCCATGTGTGGGCCGGTGATCTATACAGTATTTTCAAGCTATATTGACCGCGTACAAGAGATGGCTTATACGGTGACAGTAGCGTAACCAACTCTATTGATTCACTGGAATATCGACGCAATGTGGGTTGCGTGCCATTGTTCTGTCGTTACTACAACGGAAGGTGCTCTAACGAAATTGAGGGAACTTCCTTGTACCCGAAAATGTGCGCATATATTTCGTTCCTCACTAAGGGCTCATACGTTCCTGGTAGATTGATCTGAACAACACACTACAGGATGTTTGTAAGTGCAATACACTCCCTGCAGATGCCTTTCGTGTCACTTTACTGCGGAATACTTTAAATCGAATATTCACAAACACTACTCTCGCTATTCTCATTGCTTTAACCTTTTTTCCTAGTACCATTGCATGAATAAGGGTCATCCTCTGAGTGCAAGTCAACTTCTAAAAACAAACACCCTTTAGTGGGATTGTGTTAGTATGTTTTTGTAATACAATTTTGGCACAAGTAAAACTCGGCACGGATATCATTAGCTGCATTAAGTCTGACGCATTCATACATATGTGCATATTTTTCCTCAAGTACTCTTTATTACGTCTTCTCACACACATTGTTTCTTGAGTCCAAAGAAAACATGCTTAAAGACAGACAGACGTCAAGACATTATATTTTAAACATTATTTGTTCAATTTAGTGAAAACTGTTTTGATTTCAAGTGTAAATGTTGCATTCAACTCATTCATTCATTATTATTATTTTTTTTTATTAGAGTTGTAAAGGAGCTTATTCGTCTTGCAAAGGCAAATCGAATTTTGTGAAACCGATATCACTTAAAGAATCGTTTTGTCATACAAAATTTTTAATACTTTATTTTTTTATACTTCACGAATTGCCAAACTCGGTGTAATGAACTAATTCCTTCAAAAACGCATCTTATAATTTTGCACTTTACGTTCATGTTTTGTTGTTTTGCTTACGAGCATACAAATGTCTCCTAGTCCTGGCGTAATACTTGGCTGTAATAAGAATGTTTTCAAATGTTGAATAGGAGAGTCGTTGTGTTATTTTTTCACTTTATACTGCTGCTACAGATGCTCCTTCTTATGTTGTTTTTGTTGCTACTTGCTGCAACACTTAACATTTGACATATTCACAAACACGTAGTAGTGTGAAACTATGTGCCTGTGAATGGACCATATGGTGCTTGAATCGCCTCGTATCATAATGTAACGTTTCTACGAATATCATCTTATCTGGAGCATGCATTGTATCTATGGATGTTTATTTTCATTTTCAATACATGTTTCTAATGTATTTATTCAATATAATTTAATGGCTCTGAAATTCATACCATGTTACACAACAAAAATGTGCACATTCTCAATTGTTCTATTGAGCAGAAGTTATTGAAATGTTTATGTATTTCAACTTGAGCAGAATTGTTTTTCTTTATATTTGAGTCTATTGTTAGATAATATCGGTTTAAAGAAATACAACACAAGAAATTTTAGTTAACAAGAGTTATAACTTAAAATATCAATAAGTATATAAAAAAAAACACATGTAGACATTTTCTAAACTTTTTTCCTTTGTAAATTTTGAATTAAATTAGGCAGGTTCCATAAAAAGTGTGATCAAAATTAAAATTGTGGCAAACATATATTGCTTACTTGACAGATATCAGTATATCAGCTGATGATTACTACGAATTTCTTTTAGCTAATGGCTTTGTTAGCGTTGCAAATATGCTTTCATTGTCAACCAATAGAAAAAAAAGTTCGATTGTTGCAAGCTTCGTTCTCATCCAGGGAAAAAGCAAGAATATGAAAATTTAAAAATATTCATTCTCGTATTCTATTTGTCTTTAGTATTGAGCTAAATAGATGATGTTTACAGTTGACACAAAATTAGTAGAAAATACCCGAAGAATGTTGAAAACGTGTGGAGCGGCATAGAACATGCATTCCATTCTGCTAACTTTTACTGTATTCAAAGTTATCCTATCAAAATAAATGTTTTTTGTGAATAGAAAGAAAAAGGAAAACGAACTTATGCCTAAAAATTATATTATTTAATATTAATACTTGTAGTTCGACAAAAGTTACGTCAAACAATAAATTTACTAATCGCCGGACGCGGCTAAAAATACTTATAATACTTCATAAAAATCGGTTTGATACTATTATAGAATCAGCAGAGATAGAACAGAAATACATAATATACAAGGTAATTTTTTAATAAAATTCAAAGAAATTAAAAGTAATGCACCCAATGGTAGTCTGTGTAACAAGGATGAAGAATAATGGTTATTTGCGGCCCCTGATTAATCTACAACTTTTTGGAATCAAGTGAGTTGGTAATGGTAGTAATTTCCAATTTATGTTATCTTTTGTAATTTTCTCTTTTACAATTGAAATATTTTAGCTTGTTTTTTTTTGGAAATTAATGTTTATTCTCACTTCCAAGCCCACCATTGATTACTTAAAATGTTACTGTCTTCGTTAATACTACAGGGGCAAAGATAAAATATTCCGACAATGTAATAATCCAAGTAAATTCATCTCTACAAAAACCACCAGGTGAAACCAAGTCTCACTATCTATGTTATGTGCATTAGGAAGTGGAGAGATCATGTGAATATCACCTGCCAAATGTGTAACTTAATATCGTATGTTTCAGTGAAAATTAACACCTTTTATATATAAGAGTGTAGTCCCTGCACTTTTCATAAGATTCTACATTTTCTGCTACCAATTGATCCAGAAATATGCATATTGAATGGCTTAGTTACTTTGGTTTGACTAGGACTTTCTAAGGAAAACAAAATATAATTAAGGCCAACAATTAATTACTAAAACATTTTTGCGTTGTTTTCCTTTTTTACATTTTTTATTCCCCTTCCAATTAAAGCAGCCTCTTATAATTGAGGAAAATCGAAAACTTGTCTTGTTATTCATTTAATATTTGCCTAATCGCAAAGTTCAAATAAAGCTGTTCACTTCCAGACATGACACTTCCCCGCGGCTTTGTCAATCTTATACAAATTACTTCCAATAAGAAAAGATAAAAGTAATTAATAACACCCCACCATTTTGAATTGCATTGTCAATTGCAAAAAGCTTCTGCGAAACTCCTACAAGTTGCTTAAAGTTTATTTAAAAAATATAATTTTTTCATGCATATTTCGAGCTACTGTTTGTGGTATTCGAGATTTTTATATTATTTCAAAAGTTATTATTACACAAAAGTTATTTAAAGCACTTTGTTTAACAGAATACAAAAGTAAAAATAAACACATCACAGCTTCAATTAAATTGTACACATTGATGTTCTAAGTTAAAATAAAAAAATCTAAAAAAAAATTAACAGCAACAGAAAAGCGCAAGGCAGAACATCAACAATCATTTGAACGCCCCTTTCATGTTACAAACCGAACCACGTTTAGTAAAAAGCGCAAATGTCATTGTAAAAAATACAAAGTATTTTGATGAAATTTCCGCATAGAACAAACAAAGTCTCATACCTGTACAGAAAATGTTGTCATTGCTTAAAGCCTGGACTTTGATAGAATTTAGAAATGACCATGTAGTCACATGCCAATCCATTCATTCGCCCGTTTATATATTCAGTCAGTCAGTCAGTCTGTTATTTTGGTCACATGCGAAAAAATACACAAGGTAAAAAGATAAATCAGACTGAAAAATGAAAAATATAAAGAAAAAAAATATTCAAAAAGAAATTAGCGGCATTTGAATAGCATCACTGCAACCGTATATTTATTTGTAAATAAGCAGACGGCGTTTTTTACTTTTCTCATACAAGACATGTGCCGAGAAGGTACATGCAAGGCTGCATGAAACTGGGCACACTTGAGCAACCAGGTTAAAAAGGGCGAGGCCTTTGGAGGTTACCAGCCTGTAAGTGTTACTCGCGAAAATAAATTAAAAATAATATTTTTTATTAAAAAATTTCACATCAAAAGCTTCAGCTGCATTTGAGCCTGCTTTCAAGGCTCAGATACCTACCGAACTACTGCATGTCGTAAAATGCAATAGACAAAAATGATATAATTTCCTTGAGACTAGTCTGAAGGAAATTACTTTATTGGACCAGCACTTGAAGGATCATACCTACTCGTGCAATGCATTGTGCAGGAACTGGTTATAGACAGGACGTTAGCGGGAGTATTGTCAGTGGATATTCGATTTTAATTCTCCCCCAATGAAATTGACAGCTGCAAGGAGTGCGTTCCACATACGAACGGCTTAAGGCATCCGCTGGCCAATTTACGATGAACTTATGAGTCGTTAATGGGAAACCTATTATACGTTCATATGTTCGGGTATCAGGAACAAGTTCCCTAATTTAATTGAAACCCATTCCGTCGTAGTAATGATAGAACAATGACACACAACTCACATTGCGTCGATGTTTCAGAGAGCATTAAGGCTGGCTACTCTACTGCCACCACCTAATTGTACGCGGTGGATGGTGTAAATAACGAGTTCAGATAAAGTGAAGTATCACTTACACCATTTCAAAAAACCGAGTGTTTCTATGGCGACCTGAAAAGTCAGGCTGACTTCATGGCAAGAACAGCAAGAGCTTCTGATTTCCTAATACCTGAACATCCTATAACATAACATAATTTTGCAACAACTAAGAGGTTCAGGGGTTGCAAAGAATTCCCTGTTGAGGTTAATAAATTATTGTTATTTTGTCAAAATAAATTGTTGGTGAGTTTTTCGACTTACAGGGCGAACAAATTCGTTAAGACTAATTTGAATACAAGTCCATGTCTATTATCATCTACGAAATTTTTAAAACAACTTTGCTTTGGTTGCAATCTTAACTTAGAAGCAAATTTTTTAACTATTAAAGTTTCGTTTCTTTGGTCATCAACTTGTGCAATGCCAAAATGTGCGTATGCACTGCAATCAAACATATTACAAATAGTGATTGAAATAGAAAGAGACCAATACATTCCTGAAATGCTTACAACTAATGCATGCAACGGCAAACCTTGCTACAATCCCACCAGCCACACCACAATTCCAAGCAAGCTCCAATCGTGCAACTGGTAGTTGTTCCGTTGCAGTTTTGAAAGTAGTTGCTAACATTTTTATATGCACATCCTTTTCGTTGGCTTCTGCTGTTTTACTTTTTTTAAGCAACATGCAGCAGCCATCCATCCGTCGAAATAACAACAAACAATCCATCCGTCCATCTACACACTCTCAGCCATCCATCCCGTCCATCCAATGCCTTCTGTAGATGGGATACACATTTAATATTCGTTCTTTTACATCTTTTCATCTGCAACAGTCCGTTGCGTATTCGTATTCACGTTGCATGTACGTGATTGTATTAAGTGATAGGTGTGTGTATTTGTGCATGCTAAGCTGTATGTGCCGATGTACATATAACGTAAAAGATCGTTTCCTAACGTATCGCGTATAAGTTTGTTCTTTTCAAATTGTCTGTCTATCTATCTTCTCAACTGTCAGTCTTTCAATGTCTCGACATTTTTCGACTGTCGTATGTTTGGATGTTCGGTTGGTGGCAACTATGGTTGCATACGTCAGTGTATAATTTCAACTTATATTTAAGTATGATACGAATAAGCGGCGTATTCGCATTTCGTGTCAAATGCCAATTGGAGTAAATGCTTTGCAACATACGCATACACATACCAACATTACGCTTCACTCTGTCTCTGAATTGAAGGCACGTAGGAATGCACGGATGCAAAATATTGCAATTTCTAGTTAAGCTAGGACTACTGATATCTCTGCTGCTAAAATTGCAACTGTCGTCACTGTTGCGTTTATAATTCAGCTGTTGCTTGGCGTTTCATGAATTTGCAGCTTGATGGAGAAAGCTAGCAGGTTCCTACATTTGCTGGCTGGTTGCATAGGAATCTCTTTCAGCATCAACTAAAAATAACATTTCGCTTTATGCTATGCCGATAATGGAGCAATATAAAGGTTTTTCCAATAAGGAATGGTCAATATAAAAATAGAACAAGACAAGCTGTATGTCATTATGTATAGAATATAACACCGCTCAAATGTCCGCCGAGTCCTTTCATGATGGCACGGGTGCAAGAGGTCTAATTCCTAATTACACTGCCACATAGATCGGGCTAAATTTCAATGATAATTAATAATTAAGAAAAATCTAGTGGTGAGAAATCGTACGATCGGCCAAGTCCGTCATCTTCGCAAACGATAATCTTTAATGTGTCGTCCACCTACATATTGTTCAATTCCAACCCAAAAAGTATGGTTATCAATAACCTGTAGCTGCCTTCGCTTTGGTGATGGCCCCACCAACCTATATTTCCATCAGTACGGACCAGTGGTGCCACCGGCTCGAAAACCATACAACACGGTATGTTTTTGTGGCTGCGCTGCCAACTTGTTAAACTCGTGTTGATTCGTGTCGCCTACATAAGGTAATATAACTGAGTAACATTATTATTACTATTATTCATAGGCTATAATAGCGCAGCTACCTGAAATATTGATTGTGCTGCCTCGCGTCCAGCTAAAACAATTCTAGACTTTTTATAAACCTCGTAATCATTGTGGGTTTTATTTTAAATAGGTTGTCTGGAACTACGAGTAGTATCCTACTGCCTAGTTAGGTAAGTCTGCCTCTTGCCACCGCAGAGAAATCACATAGAACATGTGCCGTTATTTCCTGTCCCACTTGATGGAGTCCGCAAGCACCACCTTGTATCACACCTATTTCTTTCATATGATAGTTAATTCTGCACTGTCCTCTTAAATGTTCAATGTAGACCTTAATAGCTTTTGTGCTAAGTTTTACATATGGCTCCACCTTAATACTTCCGTGGTGAATATGTTATTCCGAGTGCCGCATGCCTGTTTGGGCTTTACAGTAACAGAATAGACTTCGTTTTTCTTCTTCGCGTATTAGGTTATTTGTGAAGCTATTCTTTATACTCAACAGTAAGGTTCTGTAACTATGAATAGAGTGTCTGCGCCTTTTTAGCCAAATAGTCTAACTTTCATGTCCCGGTACCCACCTTAGAGAATCGGAATTTTTCGCTGCTAGGCTAGTCTAGAAAGAGGGGTATGGCCGCGCCTTAAAGTTTTGCACGGGGTAGGATTAGCGCAAATATTTATACGAATTTTTTTCTTAAAAAGCTAGTAGAGAATTTCTCCTGTCAATTTAAATCCATTTGTCCATATATTTCACATGAAGTTTTTCCGTTTTACAGCAGTAACTTGTTCTATTTAACCTCTCAAAGTATAAGTTAGTTGAAAGTCTCAGTTCAAAGTTGATTTAACCTCAATAGAATATCTTCATCCTTTCTCTTTGAGGAAAGTATTCCCTGCTACTTTAGTTCTCACTGCTGTTCACGAAATATTTGTGTTAATATCTGACTGTATTCTACTGCATTTGTAAGCGAATGGATCGTAAGTATCTGCCAATAAAAACGTGAGTTTTAGTGTTCAATGCCTTTTTGGCTGTTTTATTATCATAATTTTTTTTACTCATTTTTATTTCAACTTCTTGTGCGCATTATGAAATATTTGTATGGTTAGCAAGTATTTTTATGGTGAGTTAAGTTATCTTATCTTAAGAGTATTTTCATTTACGCGACATAGTCGCTGTACATACGTTTGCCGTGCACTCAGTCATGGTGCAGTCATCCCATACAGTTTTTGTTCTCACAACCAAACTTTGTTGCGAAAAGGCGGACGGACGCAAGGACAGACATAACAAAGTTTGCTATCAACCACATTTGCAGCAAGCACACATCTTTCTCTCTCTCTACGTGCAAATATTATCCATTCATCACATCGATAACACACTCACATTCTTTTTTGTTGGCAGTTTTTTTTTTAATTTTTTAAAATTTTTGCTTTTTATTTTTTTGCCCACTGCCACATCATGTGTCGCCTTTGGTGTGAAATCGTTGTAATGTCAAGGCACAAATCATCATTCGTGTTTTTATTATTCGGCAGCAATAGCAACCAGTAGCTTCACCGCAATTTTCACTACCATCAAAGTAACTAACCAACATTGCACAGTGGATCGATGGATCGAAGGAAGAGTTAATAGTGTTGATCACCCGTTTGCTTACGGCTGTAGAGACCATGTTCTTTTGCTAAGCGAAGAAAGGATTATATTGAAGTCTGTAGTTTATTACAAAACCTCTGCGGTTTATAAAAAGTTTGAATGTTTTATATTAAAATCTTATTTTTAATTTACTGAATTATACCCACTTTTCACCAATATTTCTACTATTGTCGCAACCACTTACATGCGTAGATGGTATTTTGTAAGTATAATTAGTTGAGCTAAACAATTTACTTGTTTCTTATTCTTATTTCATCTTACCGAATTTGTACGTGGAAATAAGACTTTGAACATATCGAGCACAAACCTCGTAAATAACGTAACTGACATATCATTCGATATATGTTTTTTGTTGCAGAATCTTTCTATAGGCTCCAACTGATAAAATATAAAATCGAAACTAATAATAATTACAGAATTGCAACCCTTTCAATTTTAACGGAAACGACATCCACATTTTTATGTTATCGCGAAAGCAATTTAACTGTTATAAATAAATGTCATAGGCGTCGAAGAATTAGCGAAGTAAGCAAAGGAATTAAATTTAAAGGACAGTCAATATTAACATAGGTAACATTTACCAATCAGTTATTGTAATCCAGGGATGGAACCGTGAATAACTTTTCACACACGATAATGCACGCCTTGTTTTTTTTTTTGCTCACACTCATGTGAATATAATGAAAAGTTAACTAACTAGCACCAAAAAATATATTGCCTAAATTGGGGTTACACCCCAATGATATTGAAAATTCGGACTAAAAATTTTAATTGCTTTTGTGAATAATTTTATTTCTATATTTACGCAACAAAAAGTTGTTTAAATTTTCTTAAAAAATGTTAAAGAAATAACATTTTTTTTTAACTTTTCCTGTAATATTTGTTTTTTATGGGTTACGTTATTTTCGCTGTTAGACCTCAATATATGAAACGTTGGCTATATGTGACATCAGTTTTATACAAATTGTTTCTAAAATTATTCGTCTCGAGTATGTTATGTTAACGAGCAAACAAGCATCAGCCCGGGCTATTCGATTTGGTTTTCGATCAAGGCATAATACAATTGAGCAAGTAAATAGAATTATCACTGTTATTAGATCGGTATTTGAAAATGGCAACACTGTTCAGCTTCACTTATAAATATTTCCCAGACGTTCGCTAAAGGCTGCCATGATGTGTTACTCACAAAATAGCTCGAGTTCTTTCTGAAAGCTCCCAAAAGTTTCTTAAGAGCTGTTTGATATGCCAACAAGACCACATACATAGACATCAGTCAACGCTTGCAGGCGAAACTGTATTTATATGGGTTAATTCAAATCCGAAGGTTGCAAATGAACTACATAAGTCCCACATTCATCCAAATGTTCTCATTTAAAGTTTTCTCTCAGAAAGCAAAATTGCCCACCTATAACAGTAACGAATACCACGGTTCCAGCGGAAACCCGCGTTAAATATTTGTGATATCCACCTGGATCGACGCCTATATTGATATGGTAAATAGGGCCACACTCAAAACTTGCTTTAGAATAGATAGTCCTTTACACAAATCCGTTATAAAAGCAATATGGTCATATGGCATTCAGCCATAGGATATTGGTTGTGCATCAAACATCTAGAGGCTATAAAAAAGACAGTCTAGGATGTTATACCTTCTCGTTTGCGCTTCCTGGATCTAAAAGTTTCCACTATCCAGGAAGAAGTTAAAACATACTTGGGTAAATACGTATACTAAATAATGGTACATTCCAACACTCGTACTTTTTAACAAATTCTGACACATTGAGCCTGGCGACACGGCTCTCCTTACCCTAAGCAAATAGTATAATAATATTTGACTGTTATAGTTAATAAATAATTTCTAAAAGATAAGATTTAAATACCTATTGTGAATTTCTTTTAGAAAGGTTAAATAAAATAAAATTAAATATTAAAAAAAAATATGTGATATGAAAGTTGAATTACATGTTTTTTTAATCAAATTAATTTCAGTCAATCAGTTTATATTTTTTTAGTATGCTTTCTTAAATATGCTGGTCAGCCTGTTTTATATTTTCTAACATCTGTAACTCGCTGTGCTTGACTACCCCATCAAAATGATATAAATATGTATTGAAAGAGCCATGCCGACCGTTACAATTTCGCTGAGTTGTATGTAAGCTTACTTACATAAAAGATCTAGATATACATATTAACATTACATACCATGGTAAATGTATACTTTTTTATCACGGAAATATTAAGCTGGTCTATGAGGACTAATAGCGAAGTTGATCCCACACCTTATAGCTTTCCAGTTATGCGATAAGCAATAATTACTTTATATGACCCGTTTCACGCTCGCCAATTTGAAGATGCACTCGGCAACTAATTATAAAAGTACGCTTATCAATTTGCGGTATTTCTTTCTCCGTTAATATTCATAAGATATGCTCCACACCTACTGGTTCACTTACGCCAATTTTTAGCTAAACAGTGCGGACTAACAACAAAAGGTAATTTCTACATAGGTTGAAGGGTCACATCATTTAAGTTCTCTAGACAAGCGATTATAAATGTACGTAAAGTGACACGCCCACATTTCCAACTGCCCCCTTTTATAGCATTACTATACAGATTACTATTTTACTAATACATACAAAATTTTATTGTTGTTTCGGATATATACGATAAAAAACTTTACAATGTAGGATAGGTGGAAACGTGGACAGTGCATACCACTTTGCCATCCCACTTTTTGATCAAAATCACCCGGTCATGTTATATGAATTAGTTTTGCCAACAAGTACCGCAAAATTAACACTTTATTTATACGAATTGTGAATTTACATTTTATTTCTTATTTTTATTTTTTATGTATTTTATTGTTTTTATGTGTACGCAGTTTTTCTTTATGGTCCTGGCTCATCCATGTTGAGAATTTTGCAGAGCTTTTTTCTGGCCTGGTCTTTTTGCGACTATCAGTAGATTTTAATTTCATTATTTGCATAAAATATCTCACGTCCGAAACAATTTCATGTGTCTGTGAATGTGTGAATATGCGCGCATGTGATCACATTTTTCGTAAATGAAATATTTCCATTTTTGTTTTTTATAATTTGCATTGCTGTCGAAGTCGCTTTTTTTCACTTTTGTTTGAGTATTTTTGTAATAATCTGCATTTTTTAATACGGCGTAATCTATCTTCTGGTTTTAATTTAAATTCAACTTCTTTGTTCGTTTGCAACTTTATGGAAGGTATCTTTTGTGGGGTTTTATTTCTTGTTTCAATACATTTCATTTCATTTTTTTACCGGTTTAATGTCGTGTGTGTAGGTTGTAATTTATGTAAAACATCATCATTGTCATCATGGGTCAGTAACATCAAATATTTGTCAGGCTTTTACCTTTTTTCATGTTTATTTGGAGGGACATGTATGCACTCCTTTAAAAACGATATTCATTTGATATGAGAAAAAATAATAAAAAAAAATATTATTTTGAAATAAGGAATGAAATGAAGCTTCTTTTTTATTTAAGTAAAATACATTTTATTTGAAAGATAATATTCTGCAGGCTCTGCCATAATCCGTTCCCAAAGAAGATGATTATTTGGCGGTGTGAAATTTCACCCTTTTGCAGATCAATTCCGAAATCGAAAACGCCAAATTTTTTACTAGTAAAACGTTACCTTCAATTAATGAAGTTTACTTAGTAAATTTGCATAAATAATTGGTAAAGCCAGGTCCACAAAAACTTGAAAATGCAAAAACGATCAATAGGCGTTTCAATAGGGGCAGTTATATATTGTAATATGTTTAATAAGATTTTATTATCAAAATATTTATGCGAAATCTGTCGAAAACATCTGGCAACACATAGCATTTTCGGATAAACGTGTACGCTGCAACTTTCATTGTATCCAAAGAAAGTCACTGCTTGGGATGAATTATGGCACAGTCAACTCTTCTTTTCCAAAATTGAATGCTATGGATGCGAACGGCATGATATTTTAACAGATCGTACCACAAAAGGCAGGATAATCTCGCCAGAATTCATGTGATTTGAGCTTTAAGATGAAAAAATATCCGGATATCCTCGCATGCTCAGCGTTATTGTGTTCTGAAATTTATTTTTATTTTCACATAAACCTCTTTACCCCATTAAAATGTCTGTCGCGCAAATATTATGTTTTATACGAAACCTTTAAGAGGAGATTATATCATGTCGAAAACATTTATCTTCAATAAAAGCTTTAATGCAACTTTTATTGGTTTCGAAAATTTTTAATATCACAAATATACAAGATTTTTTATTTGGGCAGATGAAAATTGTTTGTTGTGCTGAATTCGAATTCCGCGATATACCGGCATGACATATACACATTTTTATAACTTGAGAGCGGTTTGTTCTATTTGGCTGAATGTATAATATGAAAATCCAGATTGGAAGTGCCTTTAAGTTATACCAACATTGTCTTTAAAACTGCTTATTAGTTTTTTTTTATATAAAATTTGAATATGGGTTTTATTTCTAAAAAGTCATAAAGACTTGAAAGAAAATCTCAGTTTTTCTGTCAAACAAAACGAGATGCTTGATTTCAAACAAAGTTGTCATATGCTTACAACAGTACCAACGACATTTCCAAGTTTTGTTTTACTGTTCTGCGCATACGGCAACTTTTGTCGGAACTTCACTTGATTCTGAATTTTAATTAATTTTAATAAAACAACAAGTTTTGCATAAATTTTAATTTAATAGGGCTGCTTTTGTTTGGAATATATTACTTATTTATTTACCTATACGTGTATGTCAGCAGATAAAGAATAACTTTTTTTATGAACTTTTTAAGGACAAAAATTTAAATTCTTTTGCCACAAGTTCCACAATATCTCTGAAGCTACTGATCAGGTTAAAAAAACATTGTTGACATAAAGATTATATTGTTGTCGAATTTCGTATTTATTTAATTAACTGAATAAAACAAACCATTAATATTGTTTGCAGCCGTATATCTCGAAAAGTAGAATTAATTTGAAGTAACCGAACGCAAATTCGAATTCAGCACTCCAAATAACATCAGCAACAACTTTCCGTTTCTCCAGTTAAAAAGTTGAACTGAATTTGTAAATGATTCCAGCAAAAACTACTGATTTGTTATCAGTAGTCTTGTAAGGGAATATCGATGTTTCACTTTGGAGCATTTTTTATAGGGATAATCACTGAATGCTTACTATCGGGTAGTCGTGTTTTATTCGTTACTTATTGCGAAATGTATAATTTTGTGTTCATTAATGTACAGTAGTGCTATCTGGTATGCAATGGTATTATAAGCTTTTAACTAGTATTAAGTGTGTTAGTACCCCAGAAAAGCTATGCACTGTTTACAAGAATAAACCTTTTACGGTCTCCTTGAGACTTAGGCTTTTCCTGATAAGCCAAATATAACTGGTTGTCATCGCTTAGAAAATCAGTCAGATCTTAATATTCTATAAATCCATAAAATAATTAAGTACTTTTTTGATTGTTAAAAAGTACTACTTTTACCTTCAAGCTACAATGTTTTGTTTCATCAAAAACTTATGTTTACTTTATTCGATAAATACTTTTATTTTAATAATTTAATTGTTCAATTCCACAACGCCTTATACTGTTGTATCGGTTGCATTATTTTATATTAATACTTGTTTTCCTTTGGTAAATATGTGATATTATAATACAACTTCACTTCATATGTTTTTGGAATATTGAATTTTTTGTTTATCTACTGGACCAGAACTTTAGACATGACCCCTACTCGTGCAATGCATTATGCTTGAATTGTGAAACAAAAGTTTAAAGGAAGGGGAATAACGGGAGTAGTGTTTGTGGCCATTCTGTTTAAGTTTTTCTACATATAAAGTGGCAGGAAAGAATTCTATAAAACTTTAAATCACGTACTGGTAAATCTACCACGAATGGATGAGCCCTTAATAGGGAACGAGTTATACGTACATATGTTGGGGTATCAAGAGCAAGTTCCCTAATTTCAATGAAGCAGATCCCATTATAGTAACGATTAAACAAATAAACACAACCAACATTACGGCGATGTTCCAGTGAGTCAATATAGTTCGATGTCTTACTGTTATCGATAACCACATTCGCCCCCTCTTGTAGGCGGTCGTTCAAAGTAGACTTTGAACCACCGGCGAGTGGTATTCCATTTTCGGTCGGATATATGCGACATACATAAGAATGAAATCAGATGGAGCGAAATATCTCTTACACCGTTTTAAAACCTGCACGCTTATCTGCGTCATTCGCAATCGAAAAAATGTGCTTAGTCCGTTGAACACCACAGTGGATACCTTTACTATTCTTAATTATATATGAAAAGCAACATGTTCTGCCGAGCATCTGTGAGTAAGCTCACAAAATTGGGTATTAAGTGCACTAATTATTCTGTTCGCACGACCTTAATCGGAGGTTATCACAAGATCTCTAGTAAGTTGCGAAAGCATAGAAAGTTCGACGTAGAAACTCGTTTAGAAAAATAAAAATAGTGCAGATGGAAGTGACACCATAATTTGGGTTTAAATAAAATTAAACATAAAGGTAAACTTTAATTAAAGTTGAACATTCTCAATGTTCATTTATGGGATTTCTTTAGAAATATAAATAATTATTTGTCATTTGCTTTTTTGCTAATAATGTATTGGTACCTTTAAGTGCAATTGTTAGTAATTTAGAGTTCCCACACCTGATTAAATTTCACAAACAAATAAATTTTATTACACGCTACAATAATATAAGGCATTTGTGAATAGCATAAATAACTTGATTGCCGTGCTAAAGTGTGTATCGTAAACTTTCTAATTTGTCAAATTTGGCTGTAATCTCGATAAAAACAAAATTGATGACTGTATATAATTTTCACTAAATGAACTCATAAAAATCGACTGTATTCATCCGAATTCAGATCGAGTTTCACTTTAAAAGTGAACCTCATAAAACCTCTTTGAAATTTGCTTAACAATACCAACTAAATGATCATTTACAATGACTATCAAATCTATAAAATTAAATTAAAATAAAAATTTAATTTTTTTTACAAAACTATTTAAATAAAAAAAACTCATAATAAATTATTTACCTAACTCTCTCTTTATTCGTGTTGCCTTTAATTGTTTGTCAAGATTGAAGATCAAATTTAAAATGTCGACGAGTATATAGAAGTTGTTGAGGCCAAAATTCTACTATGAACAAGGCGTTACAATGTAATCGAACACACTGCCACTAACTAGTACTATCGTGAAGTTAAAAGCAAAAATAGTAAGAGTAAGAAAAGAGGAGGTTTTGCCATAAAAACCAGGCTAACAAACTTAAATTTTAACAACAACAAAAAAAAATAATAAAACAAAATGAACAAATATAAAAAGTGTTAATAAAAATCAGTAACATGAAAACCTAACTTGCCACTTTTTAAACAAGAGCTTTGAGGAACAATAACAAGAACTACAACATCAATAAGAAATATCAAATAACGCGTATTTATTTATGACAGTAACTGATCTCACAAAATTGATTAGAATAATAAAAGTTCAACAACTCTTCAAGCGCTACTTTGTTTTAAACATGTTTAGCCGACTTTAGCAAAAGTTCGCGACACTAAAAAGAAAAAGTCTAGGATTATGTCCACCTTTTTAAGTCCCAGTCGCATTCCACATTGAACTTGTCGCGTGACCGATACTTTGCTGATAGGTGATGGCTTGAGTTCTGACACTTAGCATGTAAGGAGCTGCCGCTTTAACATGGCGTTTTCATAACAGGTCGCTGAATATACTTACAGATTACTGTCTAGTTTCGCTAAGATACTGACGTGCCAGATGGTTGCTATGCTCGCCTGCATGCCAGTATGTCGAACGGTCTCAACGGTTGCTATCCAGGTCCTGCTTGGTGTGGCCCCCCTTGACTTGGAGGTGATACGCCGTGCTATCGTTTTCAAGGTTAAGAGGGGTTTACCACTTCTTGGGCATGACTGGCTTTCTGCTGTTGACTTGACAGATGAGAATAGGTGCATCAAGACACTCTTAGACGAGTGTCTTGTTTGCTAGGTGGAGGACCAGATGGACGAACAGTGACCATGGGAGAGTAACGTATGAATTCATACGTGACGCGGACTTCGTACGGCAACGCCCAGACTTCTGCTTCGGCATGAGCCTGGGATTCTTACTGACGGGCTACGGTTCCCTCAATGCATTCCTACATGTGAGAGGCCTGTTCGAAACTGCTGACTGTGGGTGTGGGAGGGGACCTGAGGACTGGAGGCTCGTACTGAAAGCGTGTCCCGACTATGATGACCTTAGAGAGTTAGATGGTATGGGCATTACCCGCAGGTGTACTGATCATACCGGGGGTTGGGATTTTAGTAGGGCTTTAGAAGACAGTCGCACCTTTAGTAGGTTGGGTGAATACACCAGGGGGGGGTATTCAATAGGAGAAGAACTGGACGCTAGCGGAGGTAATCCCTGGCTGGTTTGCCTGTGGATGCGGCTGCTGCCAAGTGCACGGTCCATCCAGACGATATCGTCTGTCCCCGGCATGTAGGTATGCATATGATTTTTGCAGAAGCTAACTTCTGCTGCTGTCCGTGCTATCTCATCCGTCTTCGTCTTCATTACCGTTATTGTAGCTGCTACTGCTGTTCGTCCTCTTCTTTCTGGTCCCCTCGTTGTTGTTGTTGGGTGACTACGTGACATTGACTTGCCCGTGAGGGCAACAGCATTTATTGTCGTCATCTGTCCATTTGTAGAACGTTTTGTTCTTGGGTCTCCCATTGTCTGTGTGTATTTGTTGTCCCTTTGTCCATCCATGTTGATGTTTGTTTTGTGTTGTGGCGGACTACCAGTCCCGGATCATTTTGGGGTCCAACTGGAAATAGCTTCGGATACGAGGTCTGACCGGAGACTTAATTCTGGTACCACGGGTGTCAGGAGCCCATGGAACTTCGGTGTCATCCTGGCAATGGTGCGGGCCTTCGGGGAGCTTCGTGGTGGTTGTGGTTTAAACCCAAATCGCGGGTAGAGCGCAAGCTCGATGTGGAGTTGCATTGCAACCGGGTGCCGTGGCCCATAGAGCGGTAGGAGTTTTAGGTAGGCTCCGCTCCTCACCAAGGGGGAGGCCATGTCTAAATGCATGGTTTCGAATTGGTACTCACGTGTAGTGCATACATATTTGTTGAAAATATCTGTTTTCTTAAAAGGTATTGTTTTATTAAAAAGTACTTTTGCATTAGAAATAAATTCACTATTTTCGAAAAGTACTTTTTCTAATAACGTACATTTTTTAATAAAAGATTTGTTTTAATTAAAGGATACCTTTTTGTTGAAAAATACTTGAATTGTAAAATGCATATTTATTTTAGATTGCACTGCTTTTATTAATAATCACATTTCTTAAAGGCTACATTTTATTATAAGGTACTTTTTAACAAACAAACAAAAAAATTTCTTAAAAATAAGTTTTTTACTGAATAACAATGTTTAACAAAGCGGCCTTTTTTATTAATAGAATTTTCAGTCTGTAAAATATTTTTCCTAAGGTGCAATTTCTGTAAAGGTACTAAAAGGTTTTTTCATATGTTTTGCTTGTATTATAGGATACTAATTAGTTATAAGATACACAAAACTTATTGTCGCTACATAATTTTTCTATTAACGGGTAATAAGATTATTAAATCATACTTTTTTCTATTAAAATTCTCTTTTTGTTTAAAATAAAATGCTACCATTTTAGCTTAGTTTTCCTATTTTTTTCTCTTAGTTTTCCTATTGATTTGTTAGAAGTGTAAGGTGAAGTTTGTGGCTGCGATTCCCCTTCATTTAAAGTTGCTAATATTGGCATTTACGGCGATGACACGACTGCAATAATGATGAGGTTAAAAATGCTTGTGATGGCGTTGTCGATGATAATGTTGGTACTTTTCGAATTCTTGAGAGTTTTTCCCGTGAAAAGAACACACTCTTAAATAAAAAATAAAAAAAATTGTAAAATAAATTTCTGTTTTGGTTTAAATGTCTACAAAATAAAATCAAAAGTGTGAGATCCAGCGAATATTCGTATCAACACACAAGGCCATATTGTTCGAATTGGAAAGTTTAAAAGAGGGTAGAAAAAGAAAAAACAAGAATCCCAAAGGCACATTTGTCAGAGAATTTGTTGTAGGACGTGAAGCAACCAATATAAATACTCAAGAGCTTGAGGCTGTGGCATCATCTGGCAGATATTATCGCCTATAAAAGAGTAATTAACGTTCGAAAGTTACAATACAGTTTTGTAAAAAGGTTTAGTATGCCATACAAAAGATAGGCAGCTTGAAGGACAGACATCTGGAAGGACAGATACAGACCCATTAAATTTATAACACGTTAGGTTGGCTAGCAAAATGGTTGTTTGCATGGTTAGTTGGACAAACAACAGCGAACAATATCTGCAAGAAATGTTTAACAAACCAAATTTTGCTTGAGGTTGCTAGACTTCTTACAAACTATCGTATAGAATGTATTCTTTTTCTTGTGTTCTCGTTCTCGTTCTTGTTTTTGCTGGCTTTCAATATCCCTTAGTTGCCGGTAAGATTTTGTGGTGCCAACACCAACCAATAAAAATTTCCAATTTATGATTGCAATTAAAAATGTTTCTTTAGTTCAATGTTGTTTGCTCTGCTGTCTAACCACTTTTTTAGAAGCCAATTTATATTTCTATGTTTAAGATAATTTCTTTTTTTTATATTTTAAATACGAGTATTGCTGCCGCTCTAGGAGTCGTCGAACAATCAGGAAATGATTTGGTTTTAAAATATATGGCCAAATTTTAGTTGTTATTAAAAAAAAACTTTATAAATGCTATTTGAAATCTTTAAGTAATTTTTACCGTGGATCCCATTAGGTCTTCGCTATTCTAAGGTAATGTCGGTGGGTCTCTCTAACGAAAATTCTCCATATACATACTTCTTCTAGCCAATGCTCACTCTCTTATTAATTCTCTTAACACTTTCTTAGCCATGCTTAAAAAGAATTGTTTTCGAATTATTACGCGCCATAAAAATTTAAAATAAAATACCATTTGAAATAAAAGTCTTATTAAAGCATTATCAGAAACATTTAATAAAACATTTGACAGCCTTATAAAGCTGACAGCCATAAACATTTCAACACTCTGCATTAATAAACAAAATCATGCAGGCAGCCACTATTCATACTCGATACTTTCAACTCCCTCCATGCCGCCCCCCAGTAAAGTGTGAACCCTTTACAATTGCTTACATTGTGTTCAATATTGAAGTGTATTCCCTCAATTAGATCTGTTGGTTGTGTCTTGTATGAGATTACCAATAATAAAAAAAAATGGTTTTATTTCATTGCAACTCTTTACCCCTTTCAGTGGAAAACTTTAGACATACTCGTACATACTCGTATCTCGCATTTATGGTTGGGAAATAAAAAATATTTAGAATTTAGACATGTAACATCAAACGTACTAAAAACAAACAACTCTATATTAAAAAGAAATAATGATAATAAAAAATGATATAAAATGCAATATATCCATCTAATGCACATAAACGAGGTGCATAGATAAAATTTATACATGTGCTAGGGTCAGATATTCAAAGGAATGTATTCCTTCTATAGGGGCTTCTTTTTTGGTGAAACCTTATTGCCTGTTGTTTTCGTTACTATTTCTGCAAACCCCGGCAGTATACAAGTACAGGGTGTCCGCCGAGAAGTTATATTACTTTGTTTGTTTATAATTTTTGATTAAATGAAAGAGAATGGATCGTATGTTTTATTTAATGTCGGCAATTATGTATGGAATACAATATCAGATAAATGTCCGCCTCTGTTAGCCTCACAAATGCGAGCTCTTTGAACACATTTTTGATTACATTCTCACACATTTCACGCGGTATTGTGTTGCTCCAGCGTTCCTGGTATTGTTTGCATAAACCTTTTTTTCAGATATCCCGACAGAAAGAAGTCCGGGGCAGTCAAATCAGGCGACCGTGGAGGCCAATCAACATCACCATTCTTTGAAATAACTTGTTGTGGAAAGAGGTCTCGCAATAATTCCATTGTAATCCTGGCTGTATGCGATGTGGCACCGTCTTGTTGAAATCACATGTTAGTCAAGCACAAAGCCATGCAGTTGTGGCATTAAAATATTTGCAATCGCGACTGACAGTTACCATTACGCCGTTTTCAGTTTCAAAGAAGTAAGGTCCAATGATTCCTCCTGACCAAATTGCATACCACACTGTCACTTTGAGTGGATGTAAAGGTGACTGATGAATAATTTGAGGGTTTTCCATTGCCCAGAACCGACTATTCTGTTCATTCACATATCCATTCAAATGAAAATGTGCCTGGTCACTCATCATGATTTTTTCATGAAAATCGGGGTTGTTATGGGCGAGCTGTAGCATCATATTGGCATATGTACGGCGGCGTAAATGGTCTTCTGAAAGAAGCTCTTGTGTCAACTGAATCGTAAATGGAAACAAATGCAAATCTTTGTGCAAAATTGTGGCCAAAGTTGTGATTTGAAGACCTGAGCACGGTGTCGAATTGAGGTTGATGGATTGTTTTGAACACTTTTTTGAACAGCAGTAATGTTTTCAGCCGAACTTGCAGTACGTTGTGGTCCATGCTTGGGCCTATCAGCTACAGTCCCTCTTTCTTCGAAATCATTCACTACACGATGAATAGTGCGCCTTGTTGGCACGTTGTTTCTCCCAAAAATTTCACGTAACTTTCTCATCGTCACAGTAATCGATGATTGATTTTGATAAAATGTTTTAACGATTAAAACACGTTGGTTTACCGAATATTTTTCTAAAATAAATTTGCCACGTCTCTACTTCACAACTGCCATATATGAACTGTCAAGACTAATGTTTACCAAAATAGCGGCAAAACAAAGTAGTATACCTTCCCGGCGGACACCCTATAGATTCATATCGTTTTACTTTCGAGCTTCCAGTATCGTCACACAATTGGTGTTAGATACTCAAAACGTATTGACGATAGCAATACGACAAATTTTGATATTCTCTCTCTGTCAAAATCTATTTTGTGTAGATATTTGCGTTAGCAAAGTTACTTGATTTTGTCAGCTGATCCGTAATAGTGCGATACAAATCTACTGATTCTAGCATCGCAAAGAACTGCCATCAGGATATTAGGAAAGATCCATGTGGCGGTATCTGTCAAATCTCTTATTTTTTACAATACCTCATGCGACATCAACATTTTCTGGGACTTAATTTTATTGGTCGACTATTTTTAGTTAAATTACCAGAGTATCACACAAGAACCATCTCCATAAAAGGGAACGATCGGAAATATCAGAGGTCGTATATTGTGATCGGTCTACAAATGGTGAAACAGTGTACACAAAATTAAAAGGCCAGAATATCTAGGCGTAAGAAAAAAGCTTGTTTCTGTAATAGTGTTCAACTAATCTTTAATGGTAGGGGATAATAACATTTAATATATAAATACACAGTGTCAGCATTTAAAGTAAATCGGATTGAATTGACTCCTTTAGAAGAAAATTAACATATGACTAAAAATGCGTATAATCATAAGATTTTCATGAATCTACATATGAATTTGTGTATGAAGAAATGTTGTTGTATCAACGATCATGATTCAAGTTGTATAAACATAAATAAATAAATTTCATTTGATATTCTACCAGACGTCATATGACAATTTGCATTTGCAGAAGGTGGCTGGCTGCATAGCTCGCTCACTGGCTGGAAACGCTTAGAAACAAAATAATATTTTGCGTATTCATTTAAACGCACATGCATACATATGTGTGAGTAATCGTGCTTTAAATTAAAAATATTTCAAGGGTGCGAGTGCTATTCGTAAGTTAATATTGTGATGGTATGCAGTCGAATATCTCAATTTCAAACAAAACCACATATTAAAAGATAAAAATGCATACAGTTTGACTCAGTCAGCCAGTCAGTCAGTCAGTCATTTATTTAGTTTGTTGTTTGCAATTCAATTCATATTCAAATAATGATTGTCGCGCATGATGTCTGGCTACAAATCACCATGTCAGAGTTGCAAAAAATAACAAACTAAAGCTCCCACTAAACTTTCGAATGCTCACAGATTTATTGTCTTTTATGCGATTTCAGATTGCAAATGGTTGTAAATTTCAGTTGTAGACTTTGTTTAGTTGAACGTTGTTTTTTTGTTTGTTTCTTCAAATTTGATAATTTCCTCTGTTTTTTTGTTTTTATTTTTGGTGTCAAGATGTGTGTTCTTGCGATTCCTTCTCCTTGTGTGCATGAAATAAGGAAATAAATTAAAAAAGAATTTTTGAAGCCTTCTTCCTCATCATGCCAGATGCTAAATTAGAAATACGAACAAAAAAAAAAACATGAAATGCAAATATAAACAAAATAATCGTATGTAAAAAAAAGTACTTCCTTTAGCGGGCCAACAATTTGTTGCGTGACTGAGGCAATTTGAATGAAGAAATTTTAAAACTTAATTTTTCTTAGGAAAGCTAGTAATGCGTAGACTATTTTTTGATATTATTTCCTCAACTTTCTTCCATCTTTTGAAAAATATTCGCTTATTGGAGGAGAACAACTGGTCATCTTTCGAAGCGAACCACAATTAAGTAACAATTTTATACTTCCATCTGTTGAAGCCTTCCCTGTTCGAATTAGCTATCGTGGTCAGGCTAGGTCTCACACTGAGAGGGTTAGCAAACATTTTTTTAAGAAAACTGCAGTTTGTAAACGGGTGGAAACTAGGCGTTCGTTAAAGTTGCACTAGATTGGGTTCGTTTCAAAATTCAACTTAAGTAAGCCAACAACCTACATATACCGCCAGCATGGCCAATTGCAGCATGCTTGCTGCACGTCCGCTAGGGGCGCTTCGAACCAGTAAAATCTTTAATTACAGAGAGGGTTAAATAATTCTTGTCACTACGTCTTGACTAGCCATAAATTTTTTTGCGCATTGAGTGAGCGACTGCCAAATAAAGAAAAAAATGTAAATGGTCTTCTGTTTGGAGAATACGTGTAGATGTTCCTGTTCAGTTGAGCATAATTTTTTGTCTCTCATCGAGATTGTTTCGATGCTGTCAGCTGAGGTATTTAAAGGCGAGCGCACACACATATAAATTTTATTTTGCCTGTGTGTATTTTGTTTGTGTAATGGTAGAACAGAGTTTTGCGAACAATTGTTCGGACAACTCTGTTCGAACACGAACCGACCATCAACAGCGACGGTCCTCATTACCCAAATTACAGTGCGAACAGCAAAAGATACGATGGCTGAACAGATTTACTGCTTCGCCCTACCACTCATCACTATAGTAAGTTCAAATTCTTCAACTTTACTACAAAGTTGTGAAAGATTAAAGATTTTTTGAGGTTTTATTCGGGGAATAATATGACTGATCTCATATTTCACTCCCTTTTCGCTTTGTAGAATTTTTTAAACAGAAGTAAAAGTTTTGTACAAAATCATTCAAATCATTCTTCAAGACTTTTAATCAATCAAATCGTTTTGAAGCTGACATTTCCTATCGCAAGTATTTCAAATGCATCTCTACATAAAATGTCAAAGTTTCTTTGTATTCACTGATTTGATTAATTTATTGGAAATTATGGCGTTTTGTATCATAAATTCTAATAAATATTAAATATTCTCATCACTGTTATCATAATTTTAATTAGTTTGCTGTTCTTTGTTGCTCCCAAAAATAAAACCGCATAATGAAATTTTATATTCACTCTAAACCACAGGATGGTGAATCATAAACGAGTGAATGTCAAGATACAAGACATCGATTTTAAGGGGTCTGGTCGTTTGTGTGCTGGCACTTAAAAAAATTATTGAGATAAAATTCATACAGGGTATTTTTTTTAGTAGTATACAATTTTTAGTGAAAATAAATATTTGAAAGATAATTCTTTGCCATTTTTATTTGAATATGATTTCCGCCATATGACCACTTTGACGGGCTTGGCGAAAATCTAATTTTCAATCACTTTTGGCAGAAACGTAGGTCCTATGTCAGTTATAACGTGGCGAATGTTGTCTTCCACGGCGTTAAGACTAGAGACTTCATATAGTCCCACAAACAATAGTAAAGTGCTTTTAAATCGCATGATCTTGGAGGCCAATTTACGAGTCCATTACGTAAAATTATTCGTTCACCGAACATTTCCTTCAATAAATCAATTGTGGCAGCCGTGTGCAATATTTTACACCGTATTGTGGACTCCTTCGCTCCTCCACATTAAGGCCTTTCTATTGTGGTACAAAATTGTCAGCGATCATAGCCCTTTAGCGGTCCCCTTTAAGAGTAACTTTCTGGTCGGTACCATTTTTGAAGAACCAATGATTACACGGGCGCATAAAACAGAACAAACAATGACTTTCTCTGGATGTTTTTGGGTTTTCGGTAATGAATTGTGGATTATGTTTACTCCAAGCGTGACGACAGATTTGCTTATTGAACCAAAAATGGGCTTCATCGCTAAACATAATTTTCGTGTGTAAATCGCGGTAGTTCCTCGACAAAACAAGTAACAGCTGTCAAGATGACGATTATATCAAGCCAGTATTGCCAACTGAAAGTTCTTTAACTCTAAAAAAACTTTTTAACTTAATTAGAAATATGTCGGTTGGTCGGTGTTATCGGAACTAAGATATCACCTTAGAAATTTCACCTGGTCACCTTAGAAATTTACCGAAAAAAGTGTCAATTAATAATTAAAGTTTATCTCTTATCTTTCCAATGCTTTAATAGCATTTCGTAATAAAAACACATACACGGACACACTAATGGGAGCTAAATTGTCAAAACAAATGTTAAAACTTTTATTGATAGAGTAGAATATTCAAACGCTCAAACACAATGTGTCAAGTTAAATTTTAAAATGAGTTGTGTGACGGTGTGTTTGAACAAATTTAATTTATGACGACATAATTGTTTATCGAAGCTTACAAATAAATTATTCACCAGCGAATCGTTTTGAAAGCGAAAAGAAACCACTAAAGAAACTATAGCCGGTCACGTTAGATCAGATAATGCTTTAGAGAACTTACGAGTTCTTTTTGTCGCCAACTCTTAGTGTATGCAGAACTAACCACTAAGTTGAAGATAAGAACATTTGAAGTTCTCTCAGTAGCCAACCGACTTTTAGGGAATATTATGCAATTTCGATATTGTTATTTGAATATTCTTAGTCGCGGTTTATCTGGCTTTGCACCACAAGCCGTCAGAAGTTTACGTTTTTCTAAAAAGTTGGGGTAAAGATTACCTGATGAGCTGCCCTAAGCAACAACCGAAATGCGCATAGAGACTAGCTTATCCATCCTCATCAATAAATTGCATTATTTTTTACATTTATGTTTGTGTGCGGAATCGTACTTCCCTGACGATGAGGTTTAGTCAATTACAGGCACCTTACCGTCACCTTTGGTTCGGCAGCCATGTATTGTCACTTGCTGGTTAGGTTTTCCTTTGTTGTGTTCGGTTTTATGTGAGTTGTGGTATCCACGAGACGTAAACCTGATTTTTGGTGCGGCCCGTTGCTGGAAGATCATCGTGATTATGGATTTGTCTAAAGTGCAACTAAAGTATAAAGACTAATGTGCACTTTCAAGTGTCAAGTGCGATTGTCATTTGCGCAAGGGGATGGTAGTGGACACATTATCTTCACCCTGTGTAGGGAAACTGTGATATTAGGCCATCCTGAAGGGTATTTATAATAGACTTTATCACTTGCGTATAGTGTAAACCAATTTAAGCGGCGGTGCCACAAAAATTTGGTGGAGTTTTCATAAAATTTATGAATGTTTTTTAAAGGATCAAATGTTGCTTGATTTTAAATTGATAACAATTAAGCAGCTTTCACACTGTTATGGAAATGTTTAGATTTTCGTTGTATTTTGCTGTCAAAATAACCAAAAGTCAAATTTTAGCAATACCAAATATATTTACGCTATAACAATTCTGTAAAAATTCAAACCTGGTAAACTGAAAATTCTAAGCTTTCAAATAATTATGAATGGAATGGTGAGTGCTATACGCATTTCAAGTTTCCAACCGTATTATTATCGGATTCACAACATATTGATTTCACACTATAATAATACTTCTGTTTTATTTGAATTTGTAACAGGTCGCTTGACCAACCTAATAGTGTGAAAGGGGCTTTACAGATATTTTTGGTAAAGGGAGATAGAGTAGAGCCGTGGACACTTGTAAGCTAATCATAAACTGATTGAGTAATTAACATCGCGGTAAAATGTTAGAAAAAAGCTGTGGTGTGCAATACTCTATTAACGAATATTTATAACGATCTTGTACGAAGTTGGTGAAGACTTTCATCAATTTTTCTTGCGTAGGGAGAGTATAAAACTACGACGAGGTACTTCTACTATTTGGTTAATTGTTAAAATATCTTATCTGCTTGTTTCACCTTTAATTTTTGAATACTTAACTTTTACGTAAGCGATCGTAAATAAATTGAAAGCTTTTTTAAGGTAAAAGGCGGTATTCACCAAGTCATTTGATCTGACATCTATTTGACACATTCGTTGAAGTTGCTCAAGTGAATAGTTTTAAGTGTGAAATAATTCTATTGGTAGAAGAATGTATTGATGGAAGGTGGAAAAGTGGAAGAGATTATATTTTGTTCGCCTAGGGCTAAAAATTAAAGATAATTTTTGAAATTTATCAATAATTTTTACAGGCACAACAAACTCTGTTTTAGTCCTCTTAAGAAGGGCATTTCAATTTAGTTGCTGAATAAATTCAAACTTAATGAATTCAAATTTAATGTGTTCTGAATTAGGCCGGCAAATTCAGTAACAGTAACTAAGTATATCCATAAACGTTTTATTACGCTCTCAGCTGCCAACCCTGATAATGTGGACACATTTCTCAATATGAAAACAAAGTTTGTGTGCGGCATATTTAATGTCACCTACTTATATTTCAAACACCCACACACACACACGCATACAGAATGCTTCGCGCCGTTTATAACATTTAATGTTACTACTCTGTTTATCGCTCTATATCGCGCAACTTATTAGAACGATTCGATGGTTTTTATTACACCAGATAACTGTCATAAAAATTAAAAAAACAGAAACACCATAAAAAGTTTGTATTTAATTGAAATGCAAATATTTACAATACAAGCATATTGAAATAACATGGGAATATAGATTTAGGTATACTTAGGTGCAGAGTTGCCAGAAAAGTTAATAAACAAATTCCTAAATCTTCCTTACTTGGAGTAAAATACTTTTTCCTAATTTTTTGGATTCAGGGACTTTTTAGTGCAGAACGCACTCCAGAAAATCGTTTACGAGTGATACAATTTATTATCCAAGTTTATGCAGTTTTTTTTGGCTCTCCGATTATTTTTTTTTTTTTTTTTTGTTTGCCGCACCATGCCTATACTGTTCTGCCATGATTTACGTACCTGTGTTACGACCTTAATCGACCTTAATCAAATAAAATACGTTTAAATTATTTAAAGTTAAAAAATAATTCATAATAGTAGAATTCCAATATTACTAAACAATTAAATTAGGAAAAGCAAATAACTAACATAAATAACGAACTGTTTAATTTAATTCAATTTAATATTTCGTATATGATCCATTTTTTGTATAACTTTAGTATATTTGCAAGGCATAGGTTCAGTGAGAACAGTTTCTAAAATATGTTTAAGTCAGTTTCAAGAGTTTTAAAGAGTTCATTCTGATTTTTGAATCTGTTACAGGAAACCACCCTCTTCCATATTCAAAAAAAAATTTCCAATGGAATTAATATCCGGTGATATCGTAAGTGTTTCGGATCATTATCGTGTTGAAACACCCATCGAAGGGGCATGTTACACTCAGCGTGCGGAATCACGTTCGATTCCGGAATGTTTTTGGATATGAAGCGGTCCATTTTTCCACCAATAATTTGAAGTGATTCAACTCCCCGTTCCCCGCCCACACCGTCATGTTGTCTTCACCATACTCAAAACCATTTTTGCCAATTGCGTGGCTTAAGCTTTTCACTATGTAAACGTCCAACTGCAGACATACTATCCGAATTTATTAAATTGAAAATTAACTCATGTAATAGAACAGTTTTTCATTTTTGTGTTGTCCAATGTCTGGTATGTTTTTGCAAAATGCCATCTTTAATAATAACAGAAGCACTAATTGATTGCAAAAGAAACACGTTTATGCTATCTTAACTCTTTTGGATGTGCTTTTTGGTTAATAGTGCGTTTTTCGTATTTAAATTTAAATATTTTAAACCTCACAAGAAGAAGCAAATGGATGTTCTTTTTTTTTGGAAAATGAAGAATATTTTCCCATCTCTACATATGGAAGACTTTCGTAGACACCCCTGGAAATCATTTACATTTAAATATATTGTCGACTTGTTCGTTTTTAGCAATCTGCAAGCTAGTAATCCGCGTTTAGAAACAAATGCTTGCTTTCCTCTCTTTCTGAAAACTTAAATTATTTGAGATTTCAAAGTTTCGTAATATTTAACTCTAGTGATTCATTTAGCAACAGTATGATTAAAGTTTAGAAACTCTTTTTTAAAACTCATGTAAAGAATAACAAAACTTACTTCGATAGTTGAACCATTGGAAATGTGTAAATAAGTATTTTGTTGCTTTTGTTTTGCACAACATGTAGCAATTGAAGATGATGGCTGCCTGTACCCTGATCCCACCTCTTGTTGAGGGGTTCGGATCTACATATTCTGCTTCTGTCAATAGCTATTCTATCTATCGCTCCTGCATCAACTTCTTCCCACGATATGGACATAAACCACACACGCCGCATCCCCTACCAAAGAAGCCTCACCAACAACCAGTCTGGGACTCGCGTTCCAGGGGCTACTGGCTCTGGTAATACCAGTGTTTATATTGTTACTGTTAGAATTTAGCAAGTTCCAGCTTCTTTCAGACAAACATGGGGACTGGCCAATCGTCGAATTTTTAACAGGTGGGCCTTAGAAACTCTCGAACAAAATCTATATTTGATACCCAATAGTGTGTCCATTCTACTGGAATTCTTATGCTAAGCAACCAGAAATAATAAACGACTTCACAATGCATTATTATTGTTATTAACCGACGCCCTATGTACAACGAACCGCTGAATCTTTTGTGCGACCTTTAGCTTTCACTGCAACAAAAATAAAGACAATTATATGGTCCAGGAAAGATTCTTGGAGTTAATGAGGGCGTGCCAATTACCTGTATTCTACGAGACTAGAAAGTTGGATAATAGCAGAGTACATGCTCAGGTATCTCATGACTCAGGTCGTAGTTCCCTTTTTTAAATTGGTGGTATCTCAGACTATATGTACAGTAAATTATGCCGTAATAATCTTGAGCTCATTGTTATTTAGACTCAGAATCCTTTGGGATTTTTCACGTCACAGCATAGTGAGCTGTTTTGGTTACTTGAGTCCGACAATAGTTTTCCACTGCCGAGCTAATTCCGGTTCAATACATGAACCAGTTATTTCAATAAGGTAACTTTTTATTTACTCCGAAGAAAGGTTCCGGTTCTTTAAAGATACGCTAGGCTTCTCTGTTTGCTAGGCAATAACCCCGCTCGCTCCAAGCATGACCCCTATGGCCAAGCAGAATGTAATTTTATTGCCGGTACCAACATAGGTTAGATACCTAATGCATTCTCTAGCAAGCCCTGAAATGAGCTCCTACGATAATAGGGCTTTGCTGACTGGTTGTCCGACATTATGAAGATTTTCATACCTCTTATTCTTCTCTTGTGACATTCTTTAGTACAGCTAGGGATAGCGTAAATTTCAGCTTAAACAATTGTATTTTCGCCATGGAACTGCTCTCTGGAAATTTGGTCAAAATAATATTTCCCCAGTATCGCTATTTTCCTGTTTGGTGACGTAAGTAAGTGTCACTCCCATTGGTTCGACCAATGGTTTCTGCTAGGATTGATGCATGGTTTGTACTCGGCTTATTAATGGGCCAGTATTTACGTATGTTTTAATGATTATGCTGTCAGAGGCTCGCTTTAACGTGCCCTGCACCTTTTTTTCCACAATACTATTTCTTGGGAGGGTAATTTTTTTATCCATAATCGATAGAAATTGGGAACTCTGCCTACATTTGGCACCAGTGTTTAGATGTGTGAAAAGAGATATCGACACATGTAAACAATGTTACGAATACATGAATATCGAATACAAATATTTATTATTAAATTTTTGATATTCATTTCATGTTTGTTTAAATTTGCTCATATGACTATTGGAAATTTATTGAATTTCGTGGTAAAATTAAAGACTGATATCGATGACACATGCTGCATTTAGATACATATGTATTTATCGAGTATTTAAACGAATGTATACTATTGCAATGATATTGTTATAAACAATAAATTCTCGTAAGCATTCAAATATGCGACAAAGCGATTCCAGCGTAAATAAACAACTAAAATGATACTGTAGCTTGAAATGAGCTATCATGGCAGTGTTGTTTGGAATTATCAATACCTATTCTAGCCATTGGTATAAAGGATTTGGGTATAACTGCAGTCACCACGTACACTACCAAAGGAGCATCACAAAGATCCATGGCTACTGGTTCCCTTGGTACCACTAGTTTATATCGATAGTGCTCGAACTCAGAAAGTCATACTCTCCTCCCTGACAGCTTGGCCGACATTTTCGTTCAACATCGTAAATTTAACATGACCGCGCAATAAAATACTGCTTAAATTTCAACCACGCGTTCAACGATCCAAATCACCGTGCTAAGCAAAGATTATTGAACTTTAAAAAGTGAAGTGGGTTTCCCCGTAAAATCGTTACAAACGATGACGCTCCATTTCCCACTGTTAGCTTTATTTATCCACAAAATTGGCACATTTTTATTTCGAACACAACGCGTCAAGTTGGTGCCACAGCAGTCATTGAAACGTATTTCTTTAAAGATGAGGTCTGTCAACCAATGACCGTTTTCGATTTCTGTCTAAATTAAATAATACGGCGTGTACACGAAACACAGCTTGGGCTGTGATAATGTACAGCTGATAATG
This sequence comes from Phania funesta, assembly GCA_963932375.1. Taxonomy (NCBI): domain Eukaryota; kingdom Metazoa; phylum Arthropoda; class Insecta; order Diptera; family Tachinidae; genus Phania; species Phania funesta. The sequence goes on from OZ010655.1 coordinate 64,641,473, forward strand.
TAATATATGCAATCTCTCGTTTCGGTTATCAGAATTGGCCTTCTTGATAATGTCACTTTACAACATTAGATTTCGCCCTGAGACATTATTGATATAAATTTCAAGAAGCCCTAATGAAGGAATGGCCAAGAAGTGTTGGTCTATGTTGTAATTGAATAAAAGAGGCTGTGTTGGAAGCATTAACGATTTTATTTTTCTATTTGAAGGGCGCATGTATGCCATCACGTATGAAATTCCACCTCGTTGAATTGGCCGCCGCACGACTGCGAGAGGTGTAATTTTCAATGACTACAACGTAGATCGGGTTGAATTTGAGCGATGGGTTATGTTGACCTTGAGGGCATCGGTTGATTCCAAATTATTGGTACAGACCTGCGTCTGCAGAGCCCACAGCTGCATCATGTTCACCACTTCACGTTACCTCCAAAAGAGTGACCCATACTTTCAAATCTCTTTAGGAGAGTGTTTACCTTGGCGATCTGCTGATACCAGATATCGTCTACTTCGGGTAAAAAAAAATTAAACGTCATAAACGAATGTTGAGACGACTTTGAGCTCCTGGATCAGTTGGAGGTCCCAGTCCATATGCAGTATTAGCCAATTTGGAATCTGTGAAATTCCAACCGTGGCGATGACTCCACAATATCGAGGCCTTTCAGAAGATGAAGAGCCACCAGATCTGCCATAAAATGGAAACAATATATGCATCATTTGCGGTAGCAGCAGTCAATTTATTATTTGGACGTAGTGTTCAATCTTATAACTCACGGTTATTTAGCAACAGTTTTGACAAACGCCGCCAAAGCGACGTGCGGAATGGATACCGGTTTATTTAATATATTATTAGATAATCTGATATTTAACATACAAAATAGTTGAACACAAGTGCCTACAACCGCAATACCTTGTTAAATGTTTACTAATCGTCACCATAATAATTTCAAATTTAATTCGTTGTTGTTTTTTGTTTATTCTTATTTAAATTTTCCAATATCAAATGAAATGTACGAGCAGCAAATAAACCCTTCTTTAAAATATTTTATTAACTTTTCGTTGCTTTGCATTCGAATTCATTCTCATAAAATTGATAACAAACAATCGCAAATGACCTGTTGTAGTTTTTTGTTAATAAATTTCATTTTGTTTTTTTTTTCTATCAGTTGCACTCGGATTTCTTTTTGTGTAAAAGACAATTTTTACTAACAATCAGTTCAACATTTTTCCTTTTTTTTCTTCTGAGTTTCAAAGAAATATTTTTCGTGTTCTAGTGCCTCGTGTTGAGTATTTCAGTCATATTTATGTGACAGTTATTTGATTAAAAAACAAAAAACACTGGAAAACGAAACACAAACTCTCCATAAATTGCGGCTGTTGTAAAACATTTTGTTCTTGTGGTTGTTCATGCTTGTATAATGTGAGTTGTTACAGATTGTGCCGCTCCGGCCGTGTTAAGTATCGATTTCTTGGAATGGTTTCCAATCCCTTTAAGCAGACATTGTGCTCAAACACATAAATGCTCTCGCAAGATTTAAACATGCAAAAGATAATTGTTTTCTGAATTTGCCTCCTCTCTCTAGCCCATATTTTAGCTTAAACGCTTTAAACGTTACACCAAAGTTTAATTGAAATTTATACGATTTTCTTTAATATGCTTTTGTAGACTTCATAATTTGTATAACATGTGATAAATGGGCTCCTTAGCCAGAGATCATATGGGGAAGATATGAAATAAAATGTTTCTAAGCAACGATATGCTTAACTGTCGGCCAATGTTTAAGAAAAGAGAGAACATCAAAATTTTAAAAGAAGCATTTGATTGTAGGGAAAAGACGCTTAAGAGAGGAGCCTTAAGTATTACAAATGAAATTAATGTTGCAAATGCCAGTGTTTCTACCGGCACCAAATTCTTCTCAGGCATATTGGTAGTAGTCCAACAACAGTTCCTATTCATGCAACAAAACAAACCGTAGAAGGATAATTAAATCCGATTTATACTTCTATACTTTTGTTAAGCCTTAATCTTTTAAAACTCTCACTTAGTTTAAGAAGTTTCTCCCAAAAAAGACGCGATTAGACATTGCTAAAAAAATATAATTTGAAATTAGAAGCATTTCCAGAACCAGAAGACATTGCCAACATTGACATGCACATAATGTTGGGAATAAATACATCTATAAGGTGAAACAGTGTACTGTATATTAGATGAAGTGGCAGCATCAACACACATAGTCCTTTTCGAAGGTGCATTTTTCTGTTGTCTTTCTTTGCAGTACTTACATACATATAAGCCGAAGCCATGGAGGCGACTTCGTCTATAATATGCAGCGCACGCCATCTTTAATTTTATGTCGGTATGGCAACATTTAATAACTTTGACATTTGTCTACTGATTGAATATCCTTTTATTGCTTTACCTAAAACATCGCACTGAAATAGTGAAGCTGTACATTGAAAATAATCGTTCAGTTGTGTCTACTCCACATGCACATCGTCGAAGATATCGCATCTAAGAACCGCTGCCTGGCACTACTATTCCTTTAGCGTCCAATGTCATTGAGCACGGGACAGTGGTGGGATGTCCTTTATAAAAGGCCAAGACGTTGGAACGACCTGGTTGAAGTGGTAAATGGGCGTGTGCCCGAGAACCCAAATAAGCGGTACATCGCTCAACATAATGGCGCTTGCAATATATTCAAACAGTCGCTTGAATGAAAAGCAAATTTTGTATATCGGAGATGACTATTTTACGCCCAGTGGCGACGTTAACAAGCAAAAATTGCCGCATTTGGGGAAAGGAGAATCTACACAAGATCCAGGAAATACAACTGCATAACCAAAAAGTGACTGCTTGGGCCTGCGTTTGCACCAAAACGCTCATTTGTTTTTAGTGAGGGTGAAACTGTTGATGAGAAACGCTGTCAGGGGATAATGGCTGATTATGTCTGTTCGAAAATTCATGAAAAATTTTTGAACAGTTAACGGTTTCAACAAAACTGTGCAGGCCTGTTGCACAGTTTTGTAGCATATCAAACACCCCACTTTTTGCAACGAAAATTCCCTGGATGTCGATGTTGTGATTAGCTCTATCAATATAGTATTTTACATGATAGCTTTTACCTTCGCCTTCACATGGAAGTCTATAACATTTACACGACTTCCTGACTTTATAATTAGAAATTTCTGTGAGGACCTAGGATGTCTTAAGGAGAGGAGATAATTAAATTAGACATGTCAACAGTTATTATATATTTTGAAGCGAAATTTGAACGAATAATGCTTTGCCTTCAAATTTATAGTTAATCGAACAATTTGTATTTCACACTTATGTTTTATGCCTCCGCCAATGGCAAGGTGTTCATGTGGCCTAGTCCGAAAAACAAAATGAGCAAATTAGAGCAGAAAAGGAAAAGCAGAGGAAAAATAAAATCAAGCTTCGTGATTTAAAAGCCACAAAACAGACCGCCTTCATGTAAACGTACAAAGCGAACATAAAAAAATTGCTTTCGTTTCGTATCGTATGTGTCGTCGCTAGCGCGAGTTATGTTATTTTAATTTTTAAATCAAAGAAAAAACGTCTGGTTTGTTTTACATTCAAATAGCTTCTGCTTTATTCAATAATTTTCTTTAAAAATCAAACTTATTGTTAAAATACAAAAATGCTTATCAATAAAAGTTCAATACATTGTTGTTTGTATAAAACTATGTTTATCCAATAATTCCAATAAAATATAAAAGTGCTTATGATCAAAATAGTTCAATACATTGTTGCTTCATAATTTCTGTTTAAAATAGTTCAATACATTGTTGCTTTATAAATTCTGTTTATTCAATAATTTCGTAATCATACATATAATTAGGTCATATGCAAAAAGTGCCTATTCTGAAAAGAGTTTGCTACATTGTTGTTTTTGTTTATTTCTTATTAATTTTATAGTTTTGTTTTGACAATCAATATTTTTACTTCCTTATTAATTTTTTATATTTAACTTAATTAATCTAGGTTATTAATAACTTATTCTAGGTGGTTTTGCTGGTGGGTTTGTTGTTGTTGTAGAAGTAGTTGCTTCTGTAACTCCTCCCCCCTTAGAATAAAGTGAAGGCCACAAGGAGGACGTAGGGGCCGGAACGTTGAGTGGACAGTTTGGTGTATATTGGATTTTTACTTTCTTCCTTATGGTATAAACTAGACCAATAGTAAATATGAAACTCAGTGTGCATACGGTTAGAAGAGTATAGTTGTATTTTTTTGATGTTGTTTCGTAGCTTTCTATTTGATATTTTCTTAGCTTATCGAGGCTTAGTTTATCCGTTATCGTTTTTGCGTTTACTTCAGAATATGTTAAAAGATGCGGAAAAAATTCATCCTTAAAGAACATGGGATTGTCTTTGTACCTTTCGCCGTTGATACTGATAGTGCAGTTGCTGTATTGAAGGAGAGCTGTACCCTGAACATCATACGTGTCATTGCTATAGTTAGTTTTTATGGAAGTTTTGTTTACATTGATGAAAAGTATATAGTTTGGTTCAGGCTGCATTATAAGGCTTGTAGTACCAACGTCTTCTATATCGCACAATGCATCTTTATTGTTAATTATTTGTGCAATGCAGGTAGAGTTAGTTGTGGATTCAGTCCATAGTGAATTTTTACAGTAATAGGAGTTCTCAATTCTTGGGCAAGGTTCGTCAAAAAGTTGAATGTGGTTTTTATTGTATGCTATGTATGGTTTTATTTTTATCTTTTTAGTTTCATTTAGAGGAAGTGGGATTATATGAAAAAGTTCATAGTTTTCTTCAGATATATTTGGTATTTGTATGTTAAAAATAATATTTGAATTGTTATAATACGCTTGCAATCCAAGTATTTCATATATTTGTTCTTTGGAGTTAATTTCTATTGACTGATTTTCCATATACTTATAAATTGCATCCAGTTCTGTAGTACTGAGTATGAACTTAGAAATTACATTAAGTTTGGCGAGAATAATTGCTTCAGCAATATTAGCTAAGTGATTATTTAAAAGGTCTATATTATAATTAATCTGACTGAAGTATTGAAGTTCGAAAAGTTGGTCATCTTCTTTTAGGATATTGTTTGCTAGTTTATTGATGTAGTTCTCTATTCTATCTTGTTCCTTGTTTATATGATTAGTGACGTTTTGTAACCTTTGCTGCATTATTGAGTTTAGTTGGTTCTGATTTGTCAGTAAAGTCTCGATATGTGTAGTATCTGTTTTGATGTTCTCTATTTGCTTGTTTATGAAAAGTGCGTCGTTTGTGTCCATGTTTCCTGTTATAAATTTGATAGCTGTGCCTAGTCCATTTATAAGTCCACGTTTATGTCTTTTGTACGGCATAAGGGTATGTACTTTATTTTCTAGTTCTTTAAGTTTTAACTTAGTAACTTTTGTAAAGCTCGTTGTTCTGTGAGCATTCTCAAAGGTGTTGATAGTGTCTTGAATTTTTTCGACATTTTTTGCGTATTCTTCTATGTTAACAATATGTATGAGGTTGTTGTGGTTTGTTATTATCCTTGCGGTGCCTAATCGGAATCTAACTACTTTCTGTTGTTTGTTTATTTCTCGTATGTCTATAATTTGAGAAAAGGCTAGTGGAATCCTGTGGATAGAGAAGAATATTAGTTGGGTGGTCTTTTGTGTATTTTTCTTATTTTTGACTTGTGAAATTTTTTGTTACGTTCTGTAATTATGGTTACTCTATTGTTTTTCCTAACTTTGTGTTTCGTAAATCTAGGTGTCAATTTATTGCGTTTTGCTTCTTTTCGATATATGGTTTGGTTTTCTAAATTTTCCGGTTCGGAGCGGTTTTGATTCAGTTTGTCAACCCTAATGTTAGTTTCATTTTGCATTTTTTCCTTGATTTTTGGATATAAAATGTTTTGGAATTCATTAAGTTTCGTGATATATTCGTGTTCATTCTCGAATGTGACAGTGTTATTAAACTTAAAAGTTCTACCGAAGAATAACTCAAATGGGGTCAATTTGGTAGCAGAGTGTATTGAATTATTATAAGTTATAAGGGTTTCTGTAACTATATCGTCATGGTCTTCACTAAGATTGTTTTCTTTCCTGGTAGTTTTCACAATCCGGTATATTTCTGTCAGGGTTGAATGTAGTCTTTCTACAGGAGCGTTGCTTGTGCTCTGTTGAAATGAAGTTATATGCAGATGAATTTGAAATTGCCTACAAAATTCTTTAAAAATATTTGCTGTGAATTCTGAGCCTTGGTCAGCAACAACTTTTTTTGGAATACCGTAAAGGTTGATGAAACTTTTCAGGGATTTTAGTATACAAATAGAAGTTCTTGAAGGGAGTGTATATGCCGCTGCAAATTTTGAGAATTTGTCAATTATTGTAAGGATTTGTTTATTATTTATGCTGTAGATATCTATATGTAAAATATCTAAAGGTTTTAGAGGGGTTTCTGGTTTTTGGAAAATTGGTTTTGGAGGATTTCTGTCGTATTTAAGACTCTGGCATTTATCGCAATTGTTAATTGTCTGCGTTATTTTATTTTTCATAAAAGGAAAATAAAATTCTCTTTTAAGATGAAGTAGTGTTTCATTAATACCGCGGTGATTATTGTTTTCATGGTATGTCTTTATTAATTCTTCCTGTTTGTCACTCTCTGTTATATCTTCTAGTATTTCTGTACATCTTATTAATCTAAATATTTTACTATTGGCGAAAAATTGTGAATAAACTGATTGAATAATGCGAAAAGTTTCGTCATCTGTGAATATAGCTGATAACTTATTTGGGCTAAGAAATTTTTTGAAAATGTCTGTTATTGCCTCCTCCGTATATAAGGGTTTCCTAAAAATTCGACGTTGTTTGTTTTTGAATGGCATTATTACTGACATTTCTGGAGTTTTTGATGATTTTTCGAATATAAGCTGTAGGTTAAAGTCATTTAAGGGTTTTTCTGAGATGTATATGCCATCATTCAAATTTTCATCTGCTGAATGCACAGTGGTACCAGCTGTACCACAATTGGAAGCTATGTCATTTACATTTATATCTAATTGTTTAGGTGTATCTATTTTGATTCTACTTAATGCGTCAGCGTTTGTGTTTAATTTCCCTTTTTTGTATATTATTTCGTAGTCGAACTCTTCGAGCTTAAGTCGCCATCTGATCAATTTTGAATTAGGCTCTTTTAAACTCATTATCCACGTTAGTGGTCTATGGTCTGTCACAATAAAAAATTTGCGTCCGAAAAGGTAAGGGCGGAAGTATTTAGTTGCCCACACTATTGCTAACAACTCTTTTTCTATTGTTGAGTAGTTGCATTCAGATTCCGAAAGAGTGCGACTGGCATAACATATTGGTTTGTCATTTCCTATACGACCTTGGGATAGTACAGCGCCTAACGCAAAATTGCTTGCGTCTGTGGTAAGAATAAAGGGTTTCGTAAAGTCTGGGTACTGCAGGATAGGGTCATTAGTTAAGATTGTTTTACATACTTCAAAAGCATTTAGGTATTTGTCGCTAAAGTCTATGGTTTTACCTTTCTTGAGACATTCTGTTAGGGGTTTTGTTAGCTTAGAAAAATCTTTAATGAATTTTCGGTAGTAGCCAACGAGACCAATAAAGCTTTTTATTTGCTTCTGGGTTCTAGGAAGCGGAAAATTTTTTATCGCTTCGATTTTTGCAGGGTTAGCTTTTATTCCGTCCGTTGAAATGATATGTCCTAGGAACTTTGTCTCTTTTTGCAGGAATTCTGATTTGTCTGGCTGAATTTTAAGATTTGATGATCGTAGTTTATTAAAAACTAACTGAAGATTTTGTATATGTTCCTGTAGGGAAGTGGAATAGATGATAATGTCATCTAGGTATACAAGACATATTTTTCCTATTAGTTCGCCTAGAACATTATCCATGACCCTTTGAAAGGTCGATGGTGCATTTTTAAGTCCGAAAGGCATTCTTACATACTCGTAATGCCCACCTTCTACTGTGAATGCGGTTTTAGGAATATCTTTATCGTGCATCTCGATTTGGTGAAAACCGCTTGCCAAATCGAGTGTGGTAAAATACATACATTTTCCTAGTTTGTCTAGGATTTCGTTTATGTTGGGAAGGGGATACCTGTCGGATATGGTTTTTTCATTAAGTTTTCTGTAGTCTATTACTAGTCGCCATTTTTGTTTTCCGCTGGCGTCCAGTTTTTTAGGAACAATCCATACAGGAGCGCTCCACGGAGAGTAGCTTGGGCGTATTATTCCTTGTTTTAACATGTCAGTTATTTGATGTTGAACTTCAGTTTTATGTATTTGAGGGTATCTATATGATTTTGTATACACAGGTATGTCGTCAATTGTTCGTATTCTATGTTTGACCTGATTGGTGAACGTCAATTTTGAATTTTCTTTGAAAAAAATGTCTTTATAGTTACGGCAAAGATTAAATAAGTGTTTTTTCTCTTCACTGTTTAAATGTTCTGTCCTAAGTGTTTCTAATATATTATCATTTTGGTAGTTTCCTTCTTGAATTGTCTCAAAATTAAAAGCTTCTATGAAATCTTGACAATTGTACTTGGAAACTTTCAATGGTTGTTCTATATACAACATTTGTTGTTCGTCTGAAATGTTAATTATTTCAAGGAGACTGTGCCAATTTCTCGTTTGGTATATACCTTCTGGTATATAAAGTGAATCATTAATGAAGGTTTTTCTAACGTAGATGTCTCCATTTTTGACGTCTACTGGAATTTTTTTTATGACTTTAGAATTTTCAGGTATAATATGTTTTCCTGATGAGAAATTTGGCTTAAATTCTATAGGAATTGTTGCGTTTTTGGTTAAAATTCTGTTGCTTCCTAAGTCTATGTTGGCCTCTAGTTGTGAAAGTATGTCGATACCAATTAGTCCGTCAAAGTAATTGTGGAAATTAAATAAAAGAAATCTAAACTCTCCTGGTTGATTGAATTCAACAAAACTTTTGAGTTTCACCTGTTTATTCAGTTCGTATTTGTTAAGAATTGTTGTTATAGTTATTGGTCTGCACGTCTTTTGGTCTGAAGGGTCTATATATTTTGGGTTAATGAATGATGAAGACGCTCCAGTATCAATTAGGAATTTGAGCGGCCTTCCGAAAGGAGATGATATGTTAATATACCCTAACTCAGACCCATGTTTATTGATATCTAGGTATCCTGTTTGTTTTTCGAGGCAAAGTTTTGAAAATTTTGTTCGTCTTCAATGTTTAACTGATCGTCTTCTAATTTTTGGTAATGATCCAAATTTTGTTGATAACCTGAAGTTGGTGGAAAATAATCTACACAGTTATTGTTTTGAAAATTAAAAAGCTCTCTTTTATTATATTGATTTCCGGGTGCGGCAGATCGCATCGTGTGGTCAGTTCTAAAGGATCTTTGAGTTGTTGATGGTGCTTGAGTTTTTATATAACTGGAACCAGTGTCCATAGGCTCTGGTTTATTGTAGTCTTTGAATGTATTGAATGTATTACCTCTAAATGCGTTTTGGTTGTGATTTTGGTTAGAAAAATTGGAATTTATTCTACGTTGAATAGGTTGGGGATTATAATTTACAGTTGCTTTTGACTGTTCGGGGCGTGCATTTTGATTGTTGTAAGAAAACTGATTTTGTTGGGGAAAAGGTGTGAACCTATTATTATACTTGTTTCCACTATAAAATGAATTGGAAGGTCTAGGTTGCCATTTGTTTTGATTAATAGTGGGATCTGTTTTCATGTAGAATATGTTTTGTTCCTTAATGCATAAAGAAAAAGCTTCTGCTAATGAATCTGGCTTAGATGCTCTTATAGTCGAGCCTAGAGGTTCTCTTAATCCAATGAGGAAACTGTTTAAACACATTTCAGAATAAAGATCTCTTTTAGATTGAACTACTCTTTCGTCTCTTTCATGTATTTGAATATTGTTAAATAGGGATGCTTGAATTTCTATTATTTCGCTGTAAAATTTTTCCACGTTATTGAATTTTTGGCGAATATTATGTAGATCTCTAATTAAGGATGTTTCAGTCCTTTTATCCGAATAATGTAAGATGAGATTTCGCTTAATGTCATCCCAGTTGAGGGGTGTGCCATACATATTTAAGACTTCGTTGGCTTGTCCAATGATTTTGTTGCGAATGGCTCGCAATAATATTTGACCCTGAGGTGTTGCGTCATACGCTCTTATGTGAAGTAAAATTTCTTCGACGTTGTTAATAAATTCATTTAATAGTCTTGGGTTGCCTTCGTATGTAGGCAAATCTTTTATTGCATCAGGGATGCGAAGTGATTCAAAAGACATAATAGTAGGAGTGTTTGGGACATTAGTCGCTAACGGATTTTGTTGTCCGTTTAGAGGGGTAGACATGTTTTCTGTATTAAATTCTAACGATATGCCTGACAAGGGAGAATCTTCACTAATTGAGTTTAAGCTTCTACTTTTAAAAAGATTACCGAGAGAACTTGGATATGGTTTAAATGTAAGGCTTTTGGATGTTTTCCGTTTGCTCATTTAAACGCTATGCAATCGTAATATGAAAAATTAGTCAACACACTTAAGTTTGTATATATTTATTTTGTTTTAAATTAAAGAAAATAATTTGTTTATACAGATATTCTCTCTGTATTTACTAAATTTTAATCAAAAATTTTTTTTTTTTGTATCTTTTTGTTTATACAGATATTCCTTCTGTATTTATAAAATTTAATTCTATTTTCTATCTTTCTGTTCTGTTCGAAATATTATTTTCAAAAAAAATTTTTTATATAATAGATGTCACTTGTATTAAAAATTAAATCAAATTTGTTTGATTTTATATTTTTATATGTATTCTTATTTTTAAATGTTTATAAAAAAAAATTTTTTCTACTTTCCTCTATTTATAATTTATTTGTATTATATACTTTTCTAATCTGGAGGGTCCGGCTTTTTGGGCTACAGAATCGCAGATTTAAGTTTTTATTATACAGGAGGGTCCTTCGATAGGAATCGCTGTTGTGTTATTATGTTAAGGCTTTACAGGCCTGTTTGTTATTTATACAATTTTATTTTGTTGCTTTTTATTAAAAATTATATTTTCCACAATTCACTCTTGACTTACCAAACCAAGATGAGGGTCCTTTGCATATTCCTGGTGATAAGGAGTTGAAACTCGCCGACTTCTGTGCCAAATTTTGTTTCCTCCGATATTCCCTCGAAGTTAATGTATACTGTGATATTCCCTCACGGTAATGTTGCAAGCACGTAGTTTTTCTTCGATATTCCCTCGAAGTTTTTATCAGATGGTGCTGTTTTTTGTTTGGTGTTGAAGTCGTTCACTCAGGCGTACCGACTGCGCCAGTTATGTTATTTTAATTTTTAAATCAAAGAAAAAACGTCTGGTTTGTTTTACATTCAAATAGCTTCTGCTTTATTCAATAATTTTCTTTAAAAATCAAACTTATTGTTAAAATACAAAAATGCTTATCAATAAAAGTTCAATACATTGTTGTTTGTATAAAACTATGTTTATCCAATAATTCCAATAAAATATAAAAGTGCTTATGATCAAAATAGTTCAATACATTGTTGCTTCATAATTTCTGTTTAAAATAGTTCAATACATTGTTGCTTTATAAATTCTGTTTATTCAATAATTTCGTAATCATACATATAATTAGGTCATATGCAAAAAGTGCCTATTCTGAAAAGAGTTTGCTACATTGTTGTTTTTGTTTATTTCTTATTAATTTTATAGTTTTGTTTTGACAATCAATATTTTTACTTCCTTATTAATTTTTTATATTTAACTTAATTAATCTAGGTTATTAATAACTTATTCTAGGTGGTTTTGCTGGTGGGTTTGTTGTTGTTGTAGAAGTAGTTGCTTCTGTAACTCGCGTCAACACTTTACAACCAATTAGTAATGCCACTTAAGTAAACACTAAAATTCTTTTTTAAAATTTTCGTTTTATTTAAAACTAAACGTTGTGTGTATCGATGTTTGTTACAACAATATTCTTCAGTTAACAAATGGATTTCTTATCAGAAAACAACACTCACATACGTGCACTTATTTACTCATTTTGTCTGGCCTTTATAAACAGCATGAGAACAAAAAAAACAGCAACAGCAAGTTTAACAAAACACATAATGACAAAAACACAAACAACACAAGTGAATTGAATCAAATATTGAAGTGACAAATGCAGCAAATACGACATTTTGTTTTAAAAGGCAGGGCTTAAGAGAATGAATTGTTTTTAAGATACCTTTTGCAGGTCTATTAACATTGGTATCGTAAGATATCCCAGGGTGAATAATATTAACCCACTTCTTCTGCTGGTCCAAAAGCGGATATATCGCACTGAAGGAAATGCGTAAACTTGAGGTCATTTAAAGTTAATATTTATAGAGCTGTTGATCATATAAGTGCCATTTAGTAATGTTCATCTGCCTGCTGTTCATAACTCATGGTTCTGTTTGATTATCTCCTAAGATTTTTGATAATGAAGATAACCACAATTATTTCATAAATAAATGCGATATTTCTAAACACGTTGCTGCGAGTTCGGCCTTTTACATTAAATTTGTAAAGAAAATATAATTAAAAAAGTATTAATCTTTTATTAAAAACGTCCCATTCAATTCATTACAATTATTTATTCAAGATTATAACAGCTAAATTGTCGCTCCTACTCAAGTGGTATGACGCAGAGCAATTGCATAATTTTCCATTAAATTCTGCATTGACTTTCATTAAATCTGTCGTGGATTTCCTGATCTCCAACTCGGGCATTATTGTCTGTTTGCAAATCCGTTGAGGTGGAAATCGCTGAAGAAAATTTCCTTCGAAAAGCCTACTTGTATTTCACGCATCCATATACGACGCTGTTAATGGTCTCAATTCTAAGGTGATTTTTTTTGTTGGACTCATGTAATGCATTGCACTTGTACTAAGAAAAAAAAGTTAATGCAAGGGGGGATAGCGGGAGGAGTGTTTGTGGACATTCGATTAAAATTCTCCCTCACTGAAAGTGGTAGGAACGACCTCTGGAGGGAGTTTACTCCACGTACGATGGGTTCATTCGTAAAAAGGGAAAATACAATAATTCCCCGAAGAATTTTTTCCTGTTCCGAACTAAGAATTAATATTTCTCTATGATTTTCCCTTTTTCTCTTTTCTCCAATCTCAACGCTGTTTGCAAAAGGGAAAATTACTCTGTTTATTCCCTTGGCTGTTAGAATAATGGATTTTTTTCTGGAAATCAAGTGGGCAAATTCGCCAAGAAAATTCGAAATTCAGCTCATAGTTTTAGCTTTAATTATTTTAAAACTTCTTATATTTTAAAACGAGCCTTAGTTTTTCTGTTGATTAAATAGTTTTATAACTCTTTTTAAGTTAAATGTCTTTGACATGAAAATAAAAAACAACTGATAGCCAGACACTCACTACTTGTTGCTGGCTTCTCATACTGTTTAAATAACAAAATATTTAATATATGCAACGAAGTGACGCAAGTAAACAAAATAAGGAAAACTTTTACAACAATATTGAAAATTATGTGGCTTTTATTAAAATTATCAATGAAGTGGCTAATTTATGTACGTAGCGGTCAACATGATGGTCCTAGAAACAAATATGAGAGTAGATGTCTAAGCGAGAAAAGCAATTATTCTTTTAACACATCTTGAAATTAAAAAAACAAACAAAGACAACAACAACTCTACCGCACCAATCAATAGTTTCAATATCGATTAGAATAGTTTTTTCTTTGACGTAAGAAAAACGAAAACTCGATAATCAGAAGAGAGGATAGTTTTGCCCGATTATGTTTTAACTTTATTTCTGTGATAGAATTTAGGTTTTGTTCAACTTATGTTTATGTTTAACGCTTTTTGATAAAAGTACAATAAATTTTGTTTGAATTTTTTTAAAATTTCGACGCTTCCGCCTAACACTGAATACCGCTATTGTAAATCTTTGAATTAAAAATAAAAGTTTTTTCATTCTTAATCAGCACAACTGTTCTCTTCCTAGAGATTTCTGCTAAAATGAAGTCTTATATCGCGTTCGTGGCCGGTCATGGCAGATAATTTAATATCCATGTGCTTGCTTCTTCGCTCCTTCCCATATGCGATTGAGTAGCTTTAAAATAGATCCGGAAGCAAAGTCTCATACATCAGATCGAGTCGGCTGTAGAAGTAGCGAGAGAGAAATTAGGATACTCCCTCTCCACGAAACTATTAAATTTAAACATTTTGCTATATATAATTTGCCTGTAGATGAAGTGAAGACTGTTCTGATTCGTATTTTAAACTGTTGCAAAAAAGTCACATGACCGCATGCAACTAATTATAACTTTGATTTTTGCCTGCAGATGATGAAATAACCAACACAATCAATTATTGCCAAAAAACCTTGTCAATTGATTCTGTTGATGTCCCAGTAGCTTTGCGGATGGTACTTACCATTCAAATATTTTCTGTATGACTCGTTCGGAGACATAATTTTCATTTCAACAATCACTGAAAAAGTGTTTTTCCTACCCACCAATGCCAGCACGAAAAGAAAAAAATGGTTGTGGCATTGTCACGACAACAATTTTGTTTTCTACAACAATATATTGTTGTGGCCAACATAGACGATTTAAAAAAATGTTAAACATTACTTTACTTTTGATAAACAAGTTATTGTTTACTTCTAACATTGAATGATTTCCATTCATAAATATTACAACATGGTTGATTTGAATACCACAATTTTAACTATACAAAAATAATATAATAACTCTAACCATAAAATGTTCTTAATGGAGATAATATTTAAAAATCTCTCGGTATTTAATAAAAGTATGAGAGAATTGCGGCTTAAGCGGTTATCGCGACGACTATTTAGCATTCGATAGCTTTGGTCGCCTGTGTTTGCACCTCAGCCGCTGCCAATCAGTATCATAAATGCTTTGCTTTCGTATCGTTCCAAGAGCATCTTCTTATTATTATCTAACCCATATAAACATAAAATTCAATCATAATATGTTGCTCTTAGATTATGATTATCTCAACCATATTTTTATTGTGCGAATATGTGTGTTATGTTGTATTAAATGTGCGTTTTGGTGAGTGAATATCTTGATACAGAATTTTAAGCTGTTTAAGCGCCGGCTTTCTTTGCAAGAAAACACCAATTATATCAAATAATTTTGGTTAAAACCACCAACTACCATTGCTGAGACTACTGGCTCCCGTGGCACCACTGGCAGACATGCCACGAGAACTGATTGCCACATACCCACGAATATTCCTACATCAAGGTGGCGTGATTAGCAAAACCACGTGCGAGAAGTGTGGCGAATTAAAAAGATTACAGATGAGTAAGCAAGTACTAGTGAAAGAAATAAATTGTCCAACGCTTTAAATCACATTCAGTGCTTCTGACATCAAACTGAACATTTGAAATAGATGCATCTTTGGACATGAGATCGGAACATGTCGAACAATATCAGAAAAATGTATTTTTAAAAAAGAATCTTCCCTGTTTAACACACCACTTTTCTCCTTTAAAAGAAAAAGCATCATGTAGTTCACCCATGAAGTACCGGGAAATGGGTTTAATAAGGACCTCAGAATAATTTAACTTCCTACTTAGCAAACAAATATTTAGTCTCAGTACATCAGACCTGCAGGGCTGTGTATATTAAACATGCAAAATTGTGCTCCCTCCATGTACTCGTACTTAACTCATGGTGGTCTCTTCAATTCAATTTATTTCATTCATTAAGTTTCATACATAAAGACTGTATTGTATGAACGAAATAAAAAAACATCTAAAAGCATCAAAAACGACAATCACATTTTAACGGAGTCCATTAAGAGTCGAAAATTTAATGAACGACAGAGCATTATGACTTGTGTATAGAACTGTATACCTACCTACTCTTATGATTTATTAGTAACTTTTATTGTTTTTAAACAAAATCTTAGTGAAAAACTGTGTTAAGCCTTTTCTCTTCTTTTGTACAGAGCTACGAGTATAAAAAAGCTTTTGTGCTGTTCAGTTATAAATCAGCATTAAGCACGAGGAATTTAATCAATAAAGAGATTGACCACAACATTAAAAGGAAAAACAATGCGCACGAATGTGAAATACTAAACATGTCAAACGAAAGTAGGTTTTCGGTTAAAATTTTATACAAAAAAATTTACAAAATGGGGAGATTAAGTTTAACATTTTTTAACTAACGATTAACATAATTTCGAAACAGTCATTGTTGTTTTAATTAACCATATTCTGAGAAGATTTTGAAATAACTTTTTAAAGGATGGATGTAGAATTAACGAAAGCGTCTGTATTTACTAAAGGGTGTAAGTCATTCAGTACCGACGAAACCTACAAACGCTTTTGCTTGTTACGTCTTCACAAAAATGAATACTTGTCAAATTTGCTCTAAAGTCCCCTACCAAAAAGATCATCCCGAAGACTCCAGTTAACTTACGGACATAAATGTTGGACCTCATAATTCCAAAAATTGAAAATTTATTACAAATTAAAAAAATCACCGTGAAATCGAAAAAGTTGAATTAGAAATTTTTTTTTTGCAAAAAAAATAAAAATTCAACACAAAACAAAAATTTTACCAAATAACATAAAAACAAATAAAAATTCACCAAATTTTGAATATTCACCACAAAAATTTTAACTTTACCACAAATTTGCAATTTAAATAAAAATAAAAACCGAAAAATTAAAAACAAAATATTCTATAAAAAACGTCGGAATTTTAACAAACTCGATGTTAAACAAATACATAGAAATACCAAGATTCACCACAAATGGTAAATTCACAAAAATTTTAAAATTCATCAAAAAATTTCAAATTCGCCAAATATTTTAAAGTCATACAAAATCTCAATTAATCTGAAATTTTTCCTATAATTTAAAATTCCCCAAGAATCCTAAAATTCACCATAAAGTCGAGAAACTGTATTTCTAAAAAACCAATATTTAATATAGAAACCATAAATAATCAACATTCACGACGGAATTGTGAAATTTCACTATAAAAATACAAATTTCACCAAAAAGCAGCCAAATTTACAAAAAAATCATATATGACGAAATTGATGCTGAACAAATTATATGAAGAAAGATCTCAAAATTTACCACAATTCGGGAATTCAATTAAAAAAATGCACCCAAAAATTTAAAGATAATTAAAATTATAAACCTTACCAAAAATATATATTATTTAAAAAAAAAGAGAAAAAAGTGAAATTTGTGAATTCACCAATATCTGAAAATTCATCGGATAATCAAATTATAGTAAAAAAATTTAAAATTACAAAAATAACATCGAAAAATATAATATTAGGCTAAATGTAGCACAAAATATCTAATTTCACCACAAATCGGAAATTCCCCAAAAATCCGAAATTCGCCAAAAAATTAAAAAATTATAAAAATAAATTTCAACAAAAATCTTAATTAAACTGCAAAACAAAAAAATTTAACATAATTTGTGAATTTAACATACAAAATAATGTTAATCTTTCGCGTAACCAAATTGTAAATCCCAAAATAATAAAACTTGAAAAAAAGCAAAGTTTAAGAAAAATCGAAATTCACAATAAAATCAAGCTTCACCATATTTTAAACTTCAAAGTGAAATTTTTCAATTCCGTCAAAATTTTGCGGTTTTGCAAAAAAATCTATATTTTATAAAAAAAACATCGCAATTTTAACAAAATTGACGTCACACAAGGCGCAAACAACTGAATTTACGCAAACACATAACCAAATACAAACTTTGTCCAAAGGCTAAAATGAATTATTACAAATTTGACTAAAAATCCAATTCCGCTATTGACTACAATTCACGATAAAATTTCCGACTTTATCCAAAATTATTAAGCATTCAGAGAAAAGAAAAACAATTTAAAATAACAGTGATTTAGAAAAACATCTCATCTATTAACCGATCGGAAGTAATTATATTAAAACGACAGGAAGTTTCAATGTAAAATAAAACTACTTAAACCGGACGCCAAAACTAAAGATCGTAAAACTTTGTTGAAGGGTATATTAGATTCGGCACGACCGAATATAGCTCTCTTACTTGTTTATTAATTTTTTGTGCATTAAATTTTGGTGAAAACATTCAGCGTTCGTCTAAAGTGTCAAAGATAAAATGTTAATGATGCCTAATGGTAGCAGCACCTGCCATATGACAGATAAATTATCACCGCCACTACCACGGCCACACCTTCGACCCATAATGGCACAATTCAGCATAGCTCCCAAAACACAATACAAAGAATTCCACAGTTTATATATGTATTCTTGCAAATAAAGCAGAGGTAGGTACCTTTTTCAGTTTAAATTCGCATGTATTTTGGTTTTTTATAATTTATTAAAAATTTATTTACTTTTTTTTATCACAAAAAAAGAAAAAAATATTTAATAAACTCCACACTCAAATATTAAAATTCTCTGGTTCGTTTAATGCGAACCAAAACCTTTTTTTATATTTAAAAATTAACTTCGCTCAACCTTTTTTTTGTCCGGTTGATGGGTCTTTAATATAAATCCTCTACTGGCATTTTTAATGATTTTAAATGGATATTTTTTTCTGTAGCTGCCGTTCAAAGTCTGGCGATATCAGGTTCCTTTAACATTTTTGTGGTTATTTGTTGTCGTTGTTTTTTTTCATGACATTGGAAAATTATGTGCCAAAAAACGAAGGCATATGGTTTCTTAGAATTTCAGTCGCCTCCTTCTGCATGAAGCTTATGTTATATCTACATATGGCTAAGGACATACGAGATGAATAATAATTTGAATTATTATTAAATTGTAAGTTTATACTTGAGCTTCTGCATTTGGCAAGAGGGTTTCATTTTCAGGTTATTTAATAACAAAATTAATAACTTAGAAGCTAAATACAGCTTCAGTTTGAGACACAGGTTAAAGAAATGTTGCATTGACATGAAACAGTAAATCAACTTTATACTTACTCGTAAATAAATTCTAAAAGCAGATAATGGTACTTATTGGTAGAAGTTTAAAGTAATTATACCTGGAAATAAGTTCAAATCACTTCTAAAATCAATTCTTAAAAAAAAGTAGTTCTGACAAAAAGTATTTTTTAAACATTTGCAAGGATACTTTTTTGAGGTGCGTGAAGTATTCTTTTAACAGGATAGCATTTCGTTATGTATTTTAGGAGGCAGTTTCCTTAACAACTAACTCGTTGGAAATTAAAAAATATTATATTGATATATTTTATTGGTACTTTATTTTAAAGGTACTTTCTTGCTTACCAAGTACTTTATTAAAGGGTGTTTTTAATTCTTCTTTAAATGGTACTTTTCGCAAGTATTAGTATTTTTTACATTTTGTTGAATAAACAAAGTCTTCACTAAAATACTTTTAAAATGGTTTTTCAAAAGATATTGATTTAAAAAGTACCCTTTGGTATGATACATTCCTTTTAACATACGTACATAGTTGTTTTAAGTGCTGCTTTTTTAAAGTTACTTTTCTTAAAGACACATATTTAAGGCTTTAAAAAAACTTTTTAGAACTACTTTATATGACGCTATTGTTTCAAATATGTTTTAAATACACTTTTCCCAAAAGTACTTTTTTAGGTACTTTTTTGAGGGGACTTTTTTCCAGGTAACTTTTAAAAAAATATACTTATTTAAAAGTTCCTGCTTTTAAAAGAAGTTTTTATTTTTTTGAAATGTACTTTTTCTTCGTTACTGTAATAATGTAAAAGGTATTTTCCCAATAGGTTCTATTTAAAAACGTATGGTAATTTAAAAGGTACCTTTTTCAAATTGTAAAATTGAACTATTTACTTTATTTACAAATAGCTGTTTTTCAAAGCAGTAGTAATTTTAAAGTATTTTTTATAAAGCGTATCTTTCAATAAAAGGTACAAAGAGTTTTCAAGGGGTTTGTTTAGAAGGATTTTGCAAAACTAATATCTAACAAGTACTTGCTTTAATCTCCCCTCTTTTATGTATAGGGTGACCAGCTTTATTTTGGAGTTGTGTACCTTTATGCTACTATGTGAGGAATAGCATTCAAATGGACGCCTCTGCTTCGCTGGCGGGCCTTAAACCGATTTTTCTGTTTTTGGCAAAAATCCATTCCCAGCGTCTAATTAGCAAACTCACAGTGTTGTGGAAGGTCGTCCGACTTAAATTTTTGCATCAGCACAACCTCTCTGTCGATGTCCCATTCAACTGGTCAGCACAGAATCGCCATATATAGATATTAAGCAGCTAGATTTGCTGCACTTAGCTCCAATCTCTGGTTAGTCCGTTAAGGTCCAAAAAAATACGGTGCGACGAATTGATGTCGAAATTCATGTTACGTATTTATAGCGGATGCAGAATTTCGAAAATTTTTTTTTTAATAAGTTCTGTAAGTTAAGCAGGCGTAAAACTATGCGTTGTGAAATAGTGGAACTTTTCGAATATTTTGACAGCTGGATTTTACAATTAGAGAATCTATGATTTCCAACTGGTCACCCTATATATTTTATGGCCCTCAATCATCTGTTCTTTTTCATACAAATGACACATTTTCGTATTAAGCAACAGTTTTCATGAATTCATTCCAAATAAATTCGTATTTTGCATTCGCTGCATGAAAGTGTTGCCATAATTTAAATAAATTTATTACCAAATTTGTGAAGAATATTAATAAACGTTCCAAATTACCACTTAACAAAGCGGACACATAATTGGCTTTATTTTTTCCAAATATATTTTTAACCACAAAACCGAAAACTTCCACCAAAACCGCTGAATTAATTGATTTAAAGTATTATAATTTTTGGGAATTTCTGTAAATAAAAACATAAAGTCAAAACAAAACATTAATTTAACGACTTCAGCTTCAAACTACAAAGTCAAATCACAAGCAATTGATTAAAACAAAACTGGTAAAAATAAATTGGAATTAATTTTTAATTTATGACAGACCCCGAATTTTTGTTTCCTTTTTTGTGGAGAATTTATTTTTATTTTTTATAGATGTCTGGTAGCGAGAGGGCTTTAAAATTAAAGTTGTTGAGTTTGAAAGTAATAAAAATCTGATGTTTTGACTTGTATGTGTTTGTCAAAATGGAGTTGTTTTAAGGTAACTGTTTTCGGTTTTGGTTTGTACCGATGAGTCAAGCTGTACAAACTTTATTTGCAACTGCAATATAAGTGTGGAATTGCATCTTTGGAATGAATGCCTGCCTCTGCCAGCCGGCTTCTGCTTTTAGCTGCTTAAGCTCGAACATAAGTGATGGCTGTGTTATTTTTACAAGTCAATAAAAGAAGCTGCTGCACAGTAAAGGTTTTTAATTTTTATTTTAACACTTTATAAGGACTTTTTAAGAAGATGAAATACTATTGCGGAATTATGCTTCAATGCCTCGATAAGGATGATTAAACGCGATTAGAAGTTTTTTACAAAACAATTGAATATAAACCAGAGATCTTTTTAGTCCTTTTAAATATTTGTTTGAACAAATTTTTAACTCGTTTTGTTGAGGGATATGGATATTTGCATACATATAAAAATAAACATAAAATGCTTACCCACGTAATGGCCTTAATTTTCAAACAAGTTTTTTGTGCAGGTGCGCCTAAACTTTTTGGGGATGTTCTAAATAAAACAAAAAATCTTCAACAATTTAGTCTGGGAAAACGCTTCATTTTCTGAGAAGGGGAATATCCTAACCTGGATTCTGGCGTCTATTTGTAGTAAATTATTTTGCTTCAGGCCCATCTATTTGACGATAAATTAAAGTGACAATATTGAAAAAACGCTGCGAAATTCGAGCTTCTACAGTGTTGCCAATTAATTATGTTTCATATAAATGCGAATCCAGCATTTACTTATTTATACGTAACTAAAAAGCAATAAATGTTTTAATCCAACTAAAGTACAGCATACATATGGAAAATGTTATACAGAGTCGTCTTGTATACGAAAGTAAATAAGAGTAGACACAAATTTATTTATTATTAGATGGATGGACCCAATGGACTTAGTTTTATGTATAATTTAATTGATTTAATTCATTGACAGCATCGAAACAGCGTTTGATTGTTGAATGAAATATTGATTGTAATTAAAATGGTATCAATATCATTTGATTCAATTGAAGGATAAATACAGTTATTTTCGTAAAGCTTTCTAATAAGCTAAGTTTTTTTGGTTTTATCATCCGGTGAGTAAATATACATCGATAATAGTTTTCCAATACGCGGACGTGCGACCTAGAGTTTACCAATGTTAAAGTTCGGGACCCCACGTTAATCCAATACGCTTTCAAAGAGTGTCCCTGCCATTAATTTATGTTCATCCCAAAAGCTAGACGCATGGCGAATTGTAGCCCCTTATAATAGAATGGCAAGTCAGTTGGAATAATCGGAATACGCGGAATCAAAACATGTTCTCCTTCGTAATTTCCCCTGATGATCGTTGCGCCAATGATTAGATTTTTTTTTAAATCTGGATTTTGTTATTGACGACTTTAATAAGCCCCTTAAAATCTTATATATCTAATACACAACTCCTTCAACTGACTATATCAGTACAAATAGATTATTCACAAAATTCCACAACATTTTTTATTCTTCAAGTTTTCGCCGAAGTAATGGTTACCTCGAAATTGTTATCTAAATAAAGAAAAAACCTCAACCCTACAGGTTAAGCCTCTAATCTGTCAACGTTGCTTTACATGAGTGTTTTTGTTTGAACGCTATACACAATTCTTTGTCTCTCTCTCTCTCTAGCCTGTAACAATATAAAAGCTCCAAACGTCATGAACATGTTCTCTGGTCCTCAAATGGTTAAGTAATTAAGTAGAAATTATGTTTTATTTTTACAACATAACTACCATCATATACTCAGTCATATAAACATACATACATATATGTATGAATATGCTTAAATATATGACACATGATACAATGTTCTCATACTATTATTTACAACGGCTTACAAGTAGAGTTATGTTGCGATGCCACAGCATATTCGCTATTTCTGAAACATCACTCTTTTAGTTCTGCTTGGGGTTTTTATGCTTTTAAGCAACCATAAAGTAGCATTTATACATTTTTGTCCACTGTCGTTTGTTATTGGTCGCATAAAATTGCGTGTGAATTGTGTACAGTGTCCATTCTATTGTTATAGCAATGAATTATAGGTTTAAAGAAGGAATTATATGTTAACGCCGTGGCAGAAGTTCCCCTATACTCTGTACTATCACACCATGTTGTGATTTGAAAGATTTTAAATGCAATAACATTCAAGAATAGAAGGCTTGGTGGAAAATGCTTAAAGGCCATGAACATCATGGGCTCTTTTTTGACGCTTCTCTTTAAACTCATTGCTTTCTTGGCTTGATTTATTCAAAAATATGCTGACTTCCAAAAGATATATATAGCACACTTATTTCAAACTATAGCCTAAAGTCCTTAAGAGGGTATTCCTGTAAATAGGTCAGAAGTTAATTGAAAATCAGTTCTTCGAACGAGGGCTACCCGTAGTAAGAGTCATATGAAGTGGGATTGTGTCGGTTACAGGCCATCGAGGACATAAATGTTTAATGTGCCGATTCTCTTGGTCGAGGCATGCAGATTCATGGAAGCCATAAATATCAGAACCAATTATAGTTATTGCTATGGCTACCAATAATGCCTTATTGTTTGGCGGTGGAATTTTCAATCCATACGCCCTTCTAGTGAAAACTAACCATGGCCAAGCAGTTGTCATACAATGTGTCCAAAAAAGTTGTCGGGGTTTTGTTTTTTAATTTTTTGTTGTAGATGGTTGATGTGGGGGCGTTGGTATGGAGAGCGTAGCGCCGTACATCTTGGAGATGTAATAGCAAAGGTGTTTCAATAGTAAAAGCTCAGCGTGTGTGTCGTGGTTCTTGGACCGGAACAGGATTTTTGACTGAAAATACGAGGCGCTATCCGTACCCCCGTTCCAGCACATCCACATTTGTGGACATTTAGTAGTTAAACAAGTGGAAGTATTAGTTGATCGAAGGACGCACTAGTAAATTGTTGCGACAAAGGAAAGAGAATTGCCATTTTAATCATCGATGTACTTATTTGTGACGCATTGCCATTTACTTCGCCAGTTTGTTGGCAACGCAGTACGCGTGTAGACATGGGGTTCACACACCTAGGTGAGTGTGACTGTTGAAAATTTCTCAAACTTATATAAAGATGTCCAGTTTTACTGGATCAGACTTGATACAGAATACAATATTCCAGGCCCCTTCCAGGCAGCTGCGTTGCTCTTAGTAATAATCTTATACAATATGCAAAGGCTTCTTACTGAATTTATATTTCTGCACATCTCTGTTATGAGGGCGGTATGGTCATGCCAACATTCACAATTATCACCAACTCTTGAGTGCCGGATGCAACTATATATCTCTGTAAGTACAGAGTAATTGCGATTACATCATGCCGTTATGACAATAGCCGAGTAGATTTTACCAGGCAAATAGCGTTCTTTCTTCTTTAAACACAAATATATTTATAGTGTAAAAAATGTTCACTCTGCCCCCAATCTTTTACAATATTTTCACAAAATAATTCCGCAATAATTCAAACATGCACCTTCGAGGATTGCCACAATCGTGAAAGTCGTCAACAATGTCATTATGGTCGTCAATGGTCATTTCCTTTTTAATAAAAAAAAATACCAGGAACAAACTAGAATCTTTTCATTTCCTGTCACAAACACACACACACAAACTTAAATACAATGAAGGTTATTTTACGACTATGGCGTTTTTCACCAAATCATAAAATGATATAAAATTGTGAAATAGCATTCCGTTTGTCTCGCTGCGTGTCAATCTGTTGCAGAACGAGTAGTTGAGTAGTTGCAGATGCAACATTTAAAGCTTATGAAAAATGCACAGTTACGTTTAACAGGATTATAAGATGTTTATGTGATGGCGAGTGTGTCCTTATAAAAATGTAGTTTTCCGTTTATTCTGTTCTGTGGCAAAAAAAGTTGCACAAATGGTTTCTTTAAATGATGCATGAAAATATTATTATTATTGTTTATTACTTCTGTCCGTTATTTATTATTTTGCATCTACTTAAAGTTTTGAATAATCGTGACGTATTTCAAGGAGTTTTTTTCATTTCCAGATTTATTTTCTAGCAGAGGGTTATTTTTGGAAAATTTTTTAGATTGTTCAGAAACTCAGCACTAATTATCATTTAGCTGCATGAATAGTAATTTGAAAAGCGTTTCCGCAAGCTAAATGCTGTAAAAACTTTCGCCCAAAATATCCGAACTAGAAAAAGTCCGCCAGAAAGGCGTAAGATTTCGAAAATGAAATGGCTTCGGAATGGCAAGGTTAAGGAGCGCGCGGGAGGTGGGCTTGTGTGGCTCGGTTTACGGGTTACGGAAAATTATTCGCAATGGAGCCTTTCGGGGGTACGTAACGTGCGTACTGCGTTAAGAATTATAATAAAAATGGTGATTTCTGCAACGTCGTTCGCAATGAGTTTGGGTTACACGATTTAAATCAATAACTCAGTGAGAGTGTTACAGGATCGTGGATTAGGAAGTTCAAATACACCAGTTCTATGCTGAACCATAAACCTGCATCATTCCGTCATATGGAATCGTTAACTTCATCATTTTATTCGCCCCTATCTGGCCTACCCAGCATTAACTGTTCTTCTTTGGAAGTTGATTGGATTAAAATTTAAAGGGTTATGGACCTATGAAAGGATTATCTACACCCTTTTTCGGCCACCTAGTTCGCTATTCTATTGCACTTTTGTCCTGGTAATCAGAAACTTAATTACTCGTTGCTAGATTATCTACATGTTTCAATCACTCTCAAACCAACTATGATTCGATTGAGTAGTTTGCTCTGCCACCGGGGTTGCATCTACGTACACATTCAGTGAAACAGAGCTCTAAGGTCTGGACTAGTAGCTGAAAGATTGAAGATGTTTTTGCATTGCAAATGTAGCCCTACAATTACCGCCCCAACACTGCCATCTCATTCCCATTTGTCTACCATAACTGTGAGTCATATTTTACTATTATCTCATTATTTCCCCAAGCTGGTGATCTCTTTTTGAAGTGCTTAAACTAGTTGGAACGGCATACAACTCCTTCACTCAAAATATGTTTGCCGAAGAGATACCTCAAGTCTTTTTAACAAAAAAAGCCTGAAAGCACCATGTCAAATGTCGAACTGGCGAGTACTAGGAACATTGCTTTCGGTCAAATATTCGACTACAAAGTAGGCTGTGCGACCCGATGCGTGGTTGTAACAAGAGACCTGCGCAATTCGAACCGAACGAATCATCAAAATGTCTTCCTGGTGGAACTAACATCACTTCTCCGATCTTACTGCCGGCGACAGAGCCAAATGGACGGCGCACTTCCAACTGTTTATGCCACTCGTATGCTTTTCATTTTCCTAACTGTCAAAGCCGAGCAACTACGTTAAATCTTTCAATGCTTGCAGACTTGTTAAAAACAAGTTTTTTTTTCGCAAGCCCCATGGTTATGTTATTTCTATATTGTGAAATTTGGAAGACAACCAACAATGGTTTTCTTCCGACAAAAATCTTCAAATAAAAATTGGGTATAAGGTAACAGATGCACAAAATATTGGTGGAATATTGGTTTGGTTTATCATCAACTTGAGTTTGTTCAATTATTCTCCTGCATTCTTCTTTTAGTTTGACTTTCTCCTACCATCTGAGAATTTCCATTATTCTCAGATCGTCTTCAAATCAATCTTTTAATCTGGTACCGGATTATCTTGTTCGTCTAGAGCCTGTGTTTTTGTAGTTAAGCATCGCCTTTTGCTGTTAAGCTGTCGTCCACTCGACGTAGGTATTGGACCTTGATCATTATGTCCTGGTACTTGCTGAGCCTGAGCAGTTTATGATTGCTTCTCTAAATACAGTCCAGACTTTGATCGCGCACAGCGTCAAGAGAATTACCCACTGATTCACAGACGTTGTTCGACGTTTGCTGTCATGGCCCACGTTTCGCATTCATAAGTGGCGGCAGGTCTTATAATAGTTTTGATATGCTAAATATGCATGTCTTCGACATCAGCTTAGACGTAAACATTTTTCTCTGCGAAAATAATGTGTTACTTGTACCAATCGTTTAGCGGCATAGGTTTGGCGAAACTTTGTTAAAAAAAAACGATTCTAGAGTAACAATCAAGAGTAATATGTTATCACGGACCCTGTTTTAATAAATTAACCTTCAGTCTTTCCCAGTACGAACGCTTCCTAAGTCGGCATAATATCTTCAGATAAATTTCCAGGGGTAAAAACTCCAATATTATGGAATGCGTAATCTCACTTATTATTGCGAGTATTATAAGATTTTTGAGTTGTTTGAGATGTAACATTTCGCGTACCAACTTGACACTTGAAGTGTGTTCTTCGTAACCATTTAATGCTAAGTTCCAAAGTATTTTCTTTTGTTCCAATTTCAAGAGCTCAATGCTGGAATGTGGTACAACGGCCTGTGTGTCAGTATCTGAGGGTCTATTTCATTGTTCGTGACTACATACATACATGTACATATCTATTGGTATGCGAGACTGACTGTATTAATAAATTGTATTGTCTGTCAAATATGACATCACATTCAATTCATTTCAATTTGAATGACACTTCAATTAGAGCACCATTTAAGAACAAAACCAAATAATAATAAGAAAATATTACAATGCGAAAACTTCAAAACGTAAATTATTTTAATAAACGAAACCTTTAAAGCAACCAGCAGTCGAACTACTCGCCAAAAACCTTGTCAATTAAAACACAAATATATTTCCATAAATATAATTAAATGTCAAAATTTTTCTTTGATTTTTGTTGTTGTACAAAAGAGCTGATATCAGATCGCAGTCTTAATTTAGAAGTTGCTAAAGTCGCAGCCTGTTCGTTGCTTTCTGCTGCAAACATTTAATAATAATTATTTCTTGGTCGAGTCTTATTTTTTTAAACTTAAATGATCATTGATTGAATAATTATGGTTTTATTAATTTTAATGATTTGTCTTAATTTATTTCTTTTTCTTTACAGATTTTGCTGGCAATTATCTCGCATCACTTGCAATTGTTGAAGGTACTTGTAGTTATATTTCCAGCATTTTATATTTTCAAATTAATCACAACTCCATTGCGATCATGATGAGGTTCTGTATTTGACACACATAAATTTATTAAATTTTGATAGAATTAATAAAATTCCTAAGAAGCGTATTTAAGAGAAAATATTCTTTTGAGCAGTTGTGAAACTGTCATGAAATCAATTTTGACTCTAAGACGAACCTAAACAAAAGAAGACATGGGGGGAGAATATTGATTAATAATTAAATATGGTTCGTTTTATTAAATCCTGGTTGACTGGAACTTCGCTCGCTTTAGAGATGCGTGAAAGAAAACTTAATCTCTTCGAATTATACGAAAATAAGCACACAATTGTCACCTTAACACCTACGAGGGAAGACGACTAGTGCAAGATCTTGTGGCCTAGTTAGTCTCGCTTCGCTTATAAAGCGCACGAAAAAAGCATAAAATCTTCTTCTAGTCATTAGAAAATAACACAATGGTCGCCTATTGAAATATTCCACGAAATAAACAATTAATCATAAAACTTCAAACATTTTAATATTTTACATAAATTTTACTTAAAATCCACTGACCAAATGCGACTTTGTTTTGTAACTTTTTTTGTTTATTTTATTTTTGCTAAATAATTCTAATAGAAAAAAAAGTACAACTCTTGAAAAATTACCACTCGTAAAAATAATCAAGACTCCTAAACCAACCCATAAATTTTGCGATGAAAACGCGAGATTTAAATATGTTTTTCCATTTATTTATTGTTTAACTACAAGAGAAAAAAAATACTAAATTGAAAAAAAGCACAATTGGCCTTTTAAGTTTTAACGTCTTTGTTGCGTTTATGGCTTTCAGTTTGCTTTGATTATTTAAATATAAACTATAGAAATTTTAGTTAGAGTAATAACAACTTCTACGATACCCTATAGGAAGAATTTTTAGCAAGAGTGTGTGTGTGAGAGAGAGAGAGAGAAAACTTATGCTAACTGATTGTTAAATAAAGTAATATGAGATTTTTGGAGCGATTTTCCGTCATCCCTTGTCAAGTTTGGTTCGGAGGCAAACTGGTTTCGTCTATCTGCCATCTTAAGTGTCATATTTCTTTCTGAGACATTTGTATAAATATGTATAATAAAATAGTACTCGTCGTCCATCCTTACAAAAACATCTGACCTACGACCTTTACCTGCTACCTAACAGATATCTACACCATAAACGAGAGTCACCTGCTACCAGCTCACATGGCGAATAGATACTTGAAAAACAATAAAACAACAACCAATTTATCGATCTTCTCAGAACGAAAAATGACACTGAAGATGGCACATAGCCGAAACCGGTTTGTCTCCAAGTCAAACTTGAAAACGGATGGCAGAAATTCGGTTAAAAAATCGACTCTTTAGTCTCCTTTATCTACTACAGTTTATAATGTCCCTGTGCCCTGAAATACACGCCTTTCACAGACATTGAAAATCTCTTAAACCACATTGTGGTCAACTTTGTCTTCGGACAAAAAGTATGAACATTGTTTTTGGCTGAATAGTTACGTTACGACGAATAGACAGACACCTGAGAATAATTTCGCGTAAATTTACCTCCAACATCTGGCGATTTAACACTGCTGGTCTATGTTATGGGGGGGCTATGAGAAGTCTCTGTTCTACGCCGATAACCCGCAGACGATTGATGCCTTGAAAGAAAATTATACACGGCCGCAATTCCTGCGAAAAGTGATTGAAAATTAAACTTTCTCCGAGTCAGCCGTAGTGGCCATATGCCTGAAATCACATTGAAGTAAAACCGGCAAAGAATTATCTTTCAAATGACGCCAAATGCGTGGCAATTAACACCATCTTAAATTCAATCTAAAAACCCCTTGTGCAAATACTGACTGTATGGCGTACATTTCAAGTCAGAATGAACGCCATATTACGGCCAATGGAAGTATCGTACAATATCGGTTCGCTATTTCAGAGAGAATATAATGGGGTTCACTTCAGTGGTATGCCAATTGATCTAGTGAAAACGAAGTTTTACAACACTGTGATCGTAAATAATAATTTCAAATGTGATTTAACGCCATTGTATTTTATTTTATCAGGGGTTAACTTAAGACTTTGGTTCACAGTAACGTTAGAGGAGTTTCGGAATGCTATTGCATTGGGAACTACCATAGTTCAAGCTCTAAATTCGCTCTAAAGTGTCTAACAAGGGCCGCTGCTATTCATATCTATAGTAAAACGGGAGATGTGTACTATATTTGAGTAAATTTGAGTCCTCACGAAAACATAAATGTGCAAATTTCCTATACAAAAATGTCGGCTGTGAAAAGTACTGAGATCATAATGGGGACCAAGTTCTTGATATAAACATTTTTAGGCAAATTTCTCCTACAACTCTTTCCCATATTGGAAAATTAAAAAAAATTTTGCCTAACATTCAAACTTGGCCTATAAAGTTACCCAGGGTAGACTAAACAGATAAACTCACCAGCGCAGCTGAGTACTTTTTTTCCCTTATTGAATGTCAAATTCCATAAAAAATTTTTTTTTCGCATTTCCGATACATTTTTTATATATGGAGTTTGATATCAGCAAAGAAGCCGGAAATATTTTGAATTCGCCGTTGAGTTTACTGTTATCAATTTGCCTTAAGGTTAACTATACGTAGAGTCCTTATGTTTCAAGTTTCAATATTTTATGAAATCAGCGCGAATGGTTTCATGTAATATACATGTGTGCATTACACCTGAACTTGGCCTGGCGCACCACCGTGCGCCTTATTATTTTAATTACTCTATGTTTCATTAAAACTAAAAATTCGTTCATACAAAAAAAGTACTTTTTCGAAACTTCACATAAAGAAGCCCTCTCTTGAAAGATCACATAAAAACTACTTTTTGAAAAGTACTAATTAAAAAAAACAATAATAACATTTGTTTAAAAAACATTAAAAAACAGGCGCAAAAGTACTTTTTTAAAATTTAAATTTTTTCAAAAAATAAAACCTGACAACATTATCGGATCGTTGGCTGTAGTGTGTCCATTAATAAAAACTTTATAAAAACTAAATGTTCAATTCTAATTTTAATGCAAATTTATTAGATTTTAATAAAACAACTACAATCACTGCAACAATAAAATATGAATACACGTGAAACAGTAGTGTTACAGAAGTGGGAACTACACAACAGCAACAATAACAGCGACAATTTAATTTCCTTAAAACGCCAGAATGGTGGGTTGTCATTTACTGCTTGTAAACGTTTTAGTGGGGTTCATTGGTAGGTTCCTTTACAGCCTGGTTGTGATTAAAACTCTGCTGTACATATTTGTATTGATGCTGATTATTTTTTTCTTACAAAGTTTGGTTTTTTCTGCCACTTTATTGTATTTTCCCATTGAATTGTATAAAAATAATAACTTTATTATTTGAAAGCCAATTATAAAACAAAAACGAAATCAAAATATAAGTAAATAAATCGGCATAAGAAACATTAACAAAATGTTCAATTGCAATCAAATATATAACGAATACAATGGTTTGTTTTATTTCAGTTGCAGTCGTTGTTGTTGTTTTTAAGGGGTTTTTATTCATTGTTCGAATAAACAACTGACATTTGTACAATTGTGTTGCATTCGATATGAACCACAATTGTTTAAATAAAACTTTTATTTGGAATTTTTTTTTTCATATTTAAACTACAACATCGATACTTGATAGTCAGCGCCAGTCTGTACAAAAAGATTGGAAAAAGGAAAATATTAAATTAAGAAATATGACCTTCACCGTTTGTGCTCTTGTGAAAAGCAGGCCATAGCCAACTGCTAAATGTTAGAGACAATTTATGAGGCCAGGGAGTGATTTCATTCGGCGGGTGAAGGAGGTGAAAATATCTGATTAAAAAAATTATTTAACGTTCCACAAGTTTAGTACCGCACGAAGAAAAAAAAATCAGGGGCCAAATTTTTTCAACTAAAAAAAAAATGATAAATAAAAACCGGAGAATATATTTTTTAATCCATGGCAGGGCAGGAGCAGGTGTATTATCAGCTGAGCTGTGCTTGTCCTGTAATCTGCGTCAGGGGAAACAAGTGTCAGTTTGCCAGGCTTGCTTGGGTTGCTGCATGTGTTGATGACTCACCTGTTCGAACGACGCACATCCGATCAGTTTCAGAACACATTCCAGCACCAGTTTGGAATATACGTTCACTTGTCTCATGCGTTTTATAACTGACTGCTTGTCAAGTGCAATGAGAACCCTTTTCCTATGCACTCGGCTTTCAAGCAAGTGATCCAACGCATGCAGCAAACCAAGCAGTTCTGCCTGGTAAACTGATACGTACCTCCCCAAACACAGACTACAGGACAAGTTCAGCTCAACTGAGAATACACCTGCTCCTGCCCTGCCACTCATAAGAGAACCATCAGTAAAAATGCTGATGTCGTTCTCCATACACTCAATTGTGTATAATGCCTTCCGCAATGAGTGTCCGATGCAGCCTCTCGACTACCTTTCTTCTACTCATGCGTTCCATCGGCATCTGAGCAGCCCTAACCTCTTTCCCAACGAGGTCCAGGATACTCTTATCCCGATGTTCGGCCCAACGCTATGCCAAACCGCATCGCTCCTCATTCGCAAAGCTGACAATGCGGCCGTTGACCTAATGAATAAGTCTAATGGCAGCAATCCCAACATTGCCTCGATTACCTGTGTTGGCGCCGTGCGCATTGCACCACTTATACCCATGCAGGCTACCTTCTGAATCCCATCCAACTTACGCTTAATTGTGCCCTGAGAGGCCTTCGGCCCCCACACCACGGATTCGTAAGTTATAATGGGTCTCACCATCATTGTGTAAATCCAGAATTTAGCCTTCGGCGAGATTCTCCACATACGGCCACACACTCGTTTACATTGATGCATAATCCTTTTTGCTTTCCGGACCTTTGTTTCGATGTGTTCATTCCAGGTAAGTTCCTTATCCAGGGTAACGCCCAGATAATTCACCTTCCTGGACACATTTACTTCCGATCCGAAAAGCTTTAAGGCTTCAACCTCTACACCCTTCCTCTTACGAGTAAAAAACATAGCGTCGGATTTACTGGCATTTATGGTTAGACCCTGGCCACTGCACCATGTCTAAGTCACCATGAGAGCCTGTCTCATGCAACCTTGAATGGCCCCGATGAACTTGCCACCAACCATTAGTGCCAGATCGTCTGCATACGCAATCGTATGGACGCCTATTGAGTCCAATATCCAAAGAAGGCCATCTATGGCGATGTTCCACAAAAGAGGTGACAATACACCTCCCTGTGGGCACCCCCTAACTACCCTTCCTCGAATCTTGGTTCTCCATTCTCTGAGATTTATAGCCCTGGTCCGAAGCATAGCGTTTATCCATTTTATAATAATGGGGTCAACCCTACGTTCAGTAAGAGCATTTCTCACCTTCCCAAAAGAGATCTTGTCAAAGGCGCCCTCGTGATGAGGTTACCATGTTGATCGTGTTGACAGTTACCAGTTGACAGTGTGAAATCACTATAGTCAAGAGTAAAGGCTGGGGCTAGCACGAGACTAAATTGAAAGTAATTACAAATCGGTTGCCTGAAATCAATTTGAGGAGCATAGGCGGCTGAAGAGGGACTCAAAAAGTAAGTGAACTGCTTTGAAATCCTCCCAACATTAAAAAAACCATTATATTATTTATTATAAAACTATCTACTATTAAGTAGGTAGAGCCGTCTCTCCAGGCCCAATATATCAGTTTTTTTAGCCTCTGGTGACGATCAAATTGCAGTACCTTACGTACAAGCATATTGGAATGGACCACAAGTCCACAAGTAGTAATATTCTGGACAGAAGAAACTTCTAGATCTCTATGTTTATACTTAACGTGTGTTTTCACTGGAACACTGCTATTTGTTATTCTTATACGTAGACAATTTTGCCTTCTGAGGGAAAACGTTACATGCGCACATTTTGATGGATTTATCCTCCATGCTTTTAGTCTGTTCCCTAGCGCATGGATATGGGACTGAAGTAGTTCAGATGCACTTATAAATGCAGTATCTTCTGCAAGCATTGACTTGTAGGTATAGCGGCTTGACATAACCGCTGTATAGATTATATATAATAGAGGCCCCAATATACCACATTGAGGAACTCCTGCTATTTTTGGAAAACTGATCCTTTGATCTTGCCTTAAACGTTCAATCTATCAAATAGCTCTTAAGAAGGTTGAGGGAGTTTTCTAGAAGAATTTAAGTTATTTTCTTCAGAGCACATCATGCTACTCTTTCAAATGTCGATCTAATAACGGTGAAAATTCTATGGACTTGCTCAATAGTACTATGCCTTGCTCGAAAACCACTGATGGTCATTGTGTTCAGTAAGATAAGGTTTTAAACACGATAGGTTAATGGGACTGTATGACGTAATCTGACTTATATAATTTCCGCATTTTCGCATTACTTTACACTGGCGTGGACGGCTTCGCCGCGATGCTCTCGCACAGTCATCATTTCACCAAACAGACTAGATGTGATTTTTCCTTTCGTTTAAAATAAATTAATTGCGGCCAATAACTTCAGTTCGAGGTATTCGATCACAGCTGTAATATTAAACCCTTCCTTATAAATCATCACATAGTTTATGTTGGTTTCAAAAAAAGCATAATTTTTCCCACGCCAAATTGTATTATGATCGCGACATAGCTGATAATAACAGTTTCAAGTAACGAAAACAGTTATAAAGACGCTGGTAGCCAACTTAAGGTTACCGCATGATTATCTTTTCCTGCCTTGATTATTTCCTATTTACTTAAGAAAGTATAGCATAGTACTACATATAGCAGCACCTTTTACACTTGCTGGGGTAATATCAGCGAAGACCAGGGTCGGTAATGTTTTTCGGTACCGATTTGAGAGTGGTGCTTCTGTTGGAGAGAGTTTGAGAAGGTAAGAGGAAGAGCAATAGAGATAGTTAACGCGAAAGAGTGTGAGAAAAAAAAAGTGTGTTGAATAAGGGCTTACAACATTCGTACCAGAGTTGAAGTGCCCGTGGAACCAGTAACAGGCTTTACCGAGGTTAGTTATGACTCCTGGCGGCCGTCTCACGTATAGCATAAGGAAGAGGTTTAAACTCATTAAAGTGCTATTAGTCAGCTTGCAGAAACAAACACTGAAATATATGGCCTTAAAGCAATTCCCTACATATTCCCACTTACATACCACAGTGCTAACTTGTTCTCTTTGTAATCATCAGAAGAAAAAACACCAGAAAAATAAATCCAATTGAATTTAACCTAAAGACATTAATATATTTTCAATAAAACAATTATTACAACTGAAAATATTTCAACAGCAAAAACGACATTTAATACAAAAGCGATCGAACAATTTATTATTGCCTTGTAGTTGTGCCCGATTACTGCTGTTGAGAGGCGGCGCCGTTAATTGATGATTCAACACTTGCACCTCTCCAATTGTAAAATTGCTAAGACTAAGCAAATTCTCATACCGACAACAATCACACCAAACCTCGGTCATTTGCGCAAGCTGAGAACTCAAATAAAATAAAAAAAATTAAACAACTGAATAAAATACTGCAAATTGATTGCAAAAATATTTTCAAAGAAACGGCAAAAATAACTTGAATTGTTATTAATGATTATAATAAAATTTAAATATTATTGCAAAATGATATAGAAACTATTACTCATGCCATTCAAATTACTTGCGGACTCTTGGAGTATTTGTTGATTGTAAAGTTATGATCCGATCATATTTAATATTTAAATTTCAAGACGCAAACGTGCATGTGTGAGTGTGTGTGTGTGTATCTCTATTATATTACAGAGGAACGCGTGACCGCATGTATTCTTCCCACGAGTAATTCACGTGGAAACCCAAACTTCAACAAGTTTGATACTTTTATAAGTTAGACTATGTTGCGTCGTTACGTAAACTTAAATTTTTCATATTAATACTCACGAGAAGGAATGGTCCACATAATCATGAATGTGACGATTCGAGAATAGATTTTAAAGACAATAAAAGATACTTAGAGAGTTATCATTTAGAACAAAGTTCATTTCAGTCACCAGCAGGTTGCTCTTACACTCAAAACCTAGTTTTGTTAATTTTTGTGTACATAAGTTAGAATTTGCTTTTGTTTAAAATTACGAAGTTTGTACTCCTTGTATCTTCTCTCACATTCACCATGTCATGTAAGTGTACATGACAACCAAAATGTGGTTTCACCATTAAAATTGTGCTAACACATTTTTGTTTTCGTTCGTGAGTGATTACGATTGTGAGTGCAATAGACTCACACTGCCATCTCTAATATTTTATCGCCGGGTTGTAAAATAAAAAATTCCATAACTGCATTGAAAGATTATATTTTAAAGGTTGTTGTTGTTAAACAAATTGAAAGTGCACACACTGCTGCAAATACGAGGGCAATTTGATAATTGCATGACTTTTTGGATAAAATTCTTTTTAGGCAGAATTGCATTTTTATTTCTCAATAAGTAAGCTCGATATATAGGGAGATTTCTTAAGCTCGATAGAACTTTTAATTGCAAAAAATAACACACAAAATTTAAATTTAAATTTAATTTAAAGCAAACAATTTTTTTATTCGAAAGATCGGAAATGATTTCGAGCATAAGTTTTGTCCTGTTCTGTTCGTAACTCGTTCTGAAATGTAAAATATTGAGCTTGTTACTCTAAGGCAATTTCTGGGATGCAAAACTGTAAGCAAATGTGGGCAAATGAGAGTTTTTTCCGCATTGACCGCTAATATACCAACATATATAAAAAAATTTTACATTTTCTGCCATACAGTGTTACAATTACTGAGACAAATTACAAGTGCTTACTATGAAAAGCGTTTGGGCGCCAGAAGAAAGTATGTACTGCTTACGAAATCATTTAAAAGAAAAAAAGTTTTTGCTCGATTTCAACAATGGCCCGCCCTTAATGTGCACCTCTGTTTGTCCTTAATTAATTTAAGCAAAAATTTAGATAATTCTCTAAATGGTTGTGGAAGCTACCAGTTTTCGAATAATTAGTAATCAAATGCTCTGACTTCACTAAAAGGCAACCAACAATAACAGCCTACGCTTTCAATATTTTATGACGAATTTTTTATTGTTTTTTTTATCGCTTTTTCTATTTTTTTTTTTAATTATAAAATTTCGTTTTGAATATCGGTAGTGAGGAATAGGCATGCGACTGCATAAAACCCATAAAAAGAACACCTTAGAACCATCAAAGTATTGTCCAGCAGCGTTTTGGGAACTTTACTTCTTTTATTTGTAAAGTGTGTTTTTTAATAGAAAAACGTTAACAAAAATTTAATATTTCTCGGCCATTCGCATAAGAGACAAAATAAAAAAAAAAACAGAAATTAAATGACAAACTTAATTTTTTATACGATTTCTTTTCAAAGTCATCATCATTTTACACTTTTTTGTATGTTCCTGTTACTTTAATCGTTATTTTTCATTTTATAATTTAAGATCAATAGATTTTATGGCCACCCATAAAGTTTAGAAAGCCAATTTCTTTGAAATAACAAATGGAAAGTTTTTTAATACATTTTTTATGTAAATTATTAATTTTATATAAAATATTTGCCATCATTTTTTTATAACCTCAAATAATACATGGAATGTTTGCAATATATTTGTGAAGCTCTCAAAGCTGTTCTTAATTTATTTATTGTTATTTTAAATTTTTGTTTATGTTTTATTTGTTAAAAATCATAAAGATATCATCACGAATAAATCAGTCATCAATTTATGAATTTTTTTTCCAAATAATTCTTATTCATATGTTTTATGCAGTCGTACATCCATCATGTTGTTGTAATTTTAATTAGCTGCTGCTGATTGCCAAATATTACGAAATAAATTGAGTGCGAGTGTTTAAGAAAGTCACGCCCGCCGTCTTTATCTCAACAAATTTACGATATTGCATTTCAGTACTACTTTAATAAACAAAAATTGTTTTTTTATATTAACTTCCCTGGGAACCTCTTTAATCGGAATTGTTAATTATTGCTTTTATTTTTTTTTTTTTTATAAATTTTGAAATACTGAAATATTCAATATTTTGTTAAGAAAACTGTTCATTACAATTCAATTGAATATTTTGCGATAACAAACAGCACTTTATGAACAAACAGTTTTAAAACTGAAATATTTTATACGCCGATCGATTCAACTCTAAAAAAAATGTTTCAAACTAGTCGGTTGTCTAGAAATGAGATGGTATTGTACATATCAAGAACTGGGTCCTCATTTTGATCTGAGTCCTTTTAACCGCCGAAATTTTTGGATAAGAACTTGGAATTTATTTTCACATTTATGTTTTTATGGGGGCAGATGTTTACAGCAGAAACTTACTCAGTAGAAAGACACAGAGAATGCTGTTGAAGTGCGTAGAGGTAAATAAAATGGATTCCGTCTTGCTAGAGTCTAATAACTTTCATAGTATTAACAAATATACAAAACTTTTCTTTCTTAAGCGTGAATAGAAATTATTTATAAATATTCGAAAATGTTCTAGAAAATTATGTATTTAATTTTTGTATAAGTTTGAATATTTTTATTCGAGAAAATCTACAACGCATTGACAATGAAGAAATTTGTATTTAAAAATATTTTCATATCATCATACTTTCTGCGCAAATGTTACGAATGTTTTGAATTGACAACAAAATATTCGCACGCAACTTGATAAAGTTGCTTCAAGCACTTTTCGAAGGTGTCTAATATCCCATAATTATTTACAGTTATTTTTAAAATGAATTTCCTTTATAAGTGTCTAAAAGGCATTCAGCATTAAATGAGGTTAAATTCAGAGAACTCTTCGTATTTACAGCATCAACATTTTGTGTTAAATACAAGAATTTCCTGGCAACCCTTGTAATACGTGATGCGTGATTTCGCAGCTTATGAACTTCAATAATATTAAAATAAGCCTCATAAAAAATATACTTAGGAATAAATTTATGTTCTTAAGCAAAACTGTGTTAAATCATTTTTTCCATTTAATAATGTCGCGCATACATTTCAGAAACCACAAAAATTTTTATTATTATTTCTTCTTCGTTTTTTTCTTCTTGTTACTAAATGAACATGTTTGTGTGTTTTCTTGTTCGATTTTTTACTTTTGTGAATATTTCTCATTTTATTATTAAGTATTCCAATAATGTCTTCAATATTTAAGATCACAAACAGCTCAGTGTTTTGTAACAAACATGACTTAAGAGTTGTTCGCTTTATATTTTAAACCACTTAATTCCTAGTCTTTTGTGTTAAAGTATTAATGCAACGTGTCTCGAGATCGTCTGGGAAAGGGGTAGGGGCCTCTTTACGTCCCCTTTAGCTTTATTAAATTGTTTTCAACACCATTGGCGAGGCAGCCCATGTAGTCTTGCAACCATAACAATTGGTATGCATAACTTTATGTAGTTTACAACACAGGCAATAATAATGACAGCAATAGCAGCACCAGCAGCAGCAGCAGCAAATATTACTCATAACAATGGCAAGAAAAAAAGAAGAAGAAAAAAAAGGCCAGAATAAACTTCAACAGCTACAATTTAAATAAAGCAGAACATAAACATTATAAATATTTTGTTCGTTCAACCATCGCCTCTCGTAGATCCTACACTCGCTTTGTCATAAGAAACCCCACAATCACTGGCTGATACTTTGAAAACACAAAACAGCTACTTAATAATCTTCAAAGAAACCCAAAGTGTTGTATGCACCAGTGTGCGCCTCCTCATCACAACACAATTAGACTGTGTACATTTGACAGGCTCTAGTGATGTGCTAAAGTCAATAATTTAATTCAGAGTAAGCGATCTCTAGAAATGATCTGTAAAATTAAGATATTCGACAAGGTAATTTAAAAATAAATCTGGCTGTTTTTTTTTAAATTTTTAAATTGTCAGTAAATTTGTATACAAAATTGTAAGATATGTATTTAAAATTCTTATCGAAAAAATTTCGAGTTGAGAAAAATTAAGCAAAAGTCTTACTATTCTTTGCCCACAGTAGTAGATGAAAAATTAAAAAAAAAAAAAATAGTTCCTAATATTTTGAAATAGAAATAATAAGTTATTTTCGACTATAAAAGGAAAAAATACCAAAAATCTACACGGTGTGCCAGTGAAAATGTACCTTAGAAATCATCTCGATTGTAGGTCTACTTGAGTAAATGATTTTGTAATATTGAAAAATTCGACTGCAACCTCAAAATTTAAAATCTTCGATAGCAAACGATATTTTTTGACTGCTGGGCAAACAAATTTTAAACTAAATTATTTTTGTCCAGGTTTTGAAATTTTAGATTTTGCTAAATAGAGGAGAAGTTACGCTTCATTGCTGAGCTTAAAAAATTTTCAATCGACCAACCTTTTGAAGACATATGGTCGAAGAAAATATAAAAAAAAATTTTTTAAACAATTTTCCAACTTTGCCAGCTTCTTTGCAACACTTAGTTGGAAATCCTATTTCTGTCTTAATTTTCTTAGAAAGTACGCGTACAACAGCCTCATAGTGATTTTTTGTACAACCGCGACACTACTTAATATAACGAGCCCAGAAACGTATCAATCTCGTGTAC
The DNA here is from genome assembly GCA_963932375.1 of Phania funesta. NCBI lineage: Eukaryota > Metazoa > Arthropoda > Insecta > Diptera > Tachinidae > Phania > Phania funesta. Next base: position 64,682,263 of record OZ010655.1, read on the forward strand.
AACCTCCTCAAGTTGTTTCAACGGTCGCAACGTCTGTGGCTTGCTTAAGAATAATCTTCAATCCTCTGGTCGATGCTTATACTTAGACATGGAAATTAATTATTTACAACGAAACAATATATAAGATCGCCATTATCTTTGTCAGCTTCAAAAGCCTATTCGAGTAATACGCGGTTGCTATCTCTCTGAAGTGTTACACTAAGGACTCCTCTACGTTCCACTGCTGCAACATCACTATATTCCTCTATTCTACATCGTTTATAATTCCAAAACTGAAGAAAAATTACTTAGTTTAAAATTTTGTTGTGCATGAAACCCTTTTTATCGATAACTTTCGACTTTGAGGGTGCAATCGCATTTCGAAAGATTTAAAAATTATCTACTCATGTATACCTACAACACATTCTAGGCCTCTGCAAAAGTATATTCAAGTTTTACGAATTTGTCACCGAATAACTATAATTACATCCGAATAATTATATTCGTATAATTGTATTCGAATATTTAACATATGCGATATGAAAGTTTTGCATTATTTTAAGTATAAAAAATAAGAAATTTAAATAGTCTTAAAGGTGTCGAAATAGGGAATTTGATCAAAATTTTGCAAAATGGGAAAATTTTAGAAAATTTCTAAAAACAAACATTTTTCGAAAATAAAAAAAAATAAACTTTCCAACTTGTTAAACTTAAAACACGATTTCAATATTATTTTGTATCTAGATTCATGAACTTGGTTATTCAATGAAAACCCGACTACCAATTGCTCAAGTAATTATACTATACCAACCCGGGTCTCTACTGAATTAACTAACTCAAGACATTTATAAGGCACTTGCATGCGCGCATGCTTAGTTTGCTTTATTTCCATTGTTCAGCTTTGATTGTCGTTCTTTATAGTTTTTTTTTTCAATTTTATTATTGTCGCTGCTGGAGTGTTGGTGGTGTTGTTGTTATTGTTAATTTTTCTGCTTCATCAGGAATTTTACGTTTCAGCACGTTTTCTTTAGGAATCATTTTTAATATTTTATATTTATTTGTAAATTTATTTCTGCCTTTAAATACGTTTTCTTTTTTCTTTGCTTTAAAGTTTATTTTAGATTTTTCTTCTACATTTTTCGATTATTGCTTAAGTTTCGGTTGCTGCAACTCGTCTCTCCATCTATCCGTCGAACCAACCGACCAACCATCTATTCATACTGCATCCATTTAAAGAGTCGTAATACCAAATCGTTTTATTATCGCTTTGTTGTAATCACAGCAACAGTCACTGGTTACTAAGTATGCGTAGTTTCTTTTTTCTCATTCTGCTGCTCTGGTGCTTGCTGATTGTAGCGCAGTTGTTGAATTTTATTATGCGGCTGTTGCAGTTGCCGCTCAACGTATTGATTAGTTTCTGGAATTGAAAAAGAAAATAAAACGAAACGAAAAGAAACGGCTTTTATCGCCCAACCAGCAATAAAATATTTAAGTATTTTGTATGAATTTATTTAAAAAAAAGGGTTGGGTTCGGTTGGTGCGATTTGGCACTCTTTGCCTTTGGGAAGCAAAAGCATTCAAGACGACAAAAAGTGTAGTAGCTTCTAATTGCAGTTGTACTTAAATGCGGTGCTTGTAACTTAAAATACTATAATCTGTGTTCGAAAACTTTTATGCGAAATCTATATATTTGCAGTAGATGCGATAGTTGTTGTTGAGGTAGTGGGAAGCAAGGCGCTATTTCAACTTACTTATTTTTTTTCATACTGGCCTTTATTTAGAATGCCCCGTTTATTTTTTTAAAATAAATTTAATCGTTTTTTTAAGATTAATTTTTAATGTTTGTTATAAATTGTTGGCAAGTTTTCCGTTGAAGTTCAATTTGGCAGACCATGTGTTAGATGATGCTCTACTATATCGTTGGATTTTTAACTAGGAGCGAGTACGAAAGAGAACTAAAACTTGTAGGTATCTTTGGAAGAAGTTTCTGGTTAAAGAGTAATTTAGGTTTTCGCTACCAAACGAAGGATCTAAATAAAAGTTAATTTCTATATCTTTATGTTAAATAATTAAATTTTATAGTTTATTCAATGTTTCCATTTAGTGCAAAGTGACTAAGTTTGTGAGAAGTTTATAGCATTTTATTGTAGGGTGACCAGACCAAAAGCTACAGCAAAATTTGATACTTCGTCATTCAGAGTTTTACGCCTGCTAAAAGTGTGAACATTATACAAAATTATAATCGTATTTCTGCCTCCGCTATACATATGCAACGTAAACTTCGTTAGGAGGTCGGTCATCATGAGCAGGCAATTCCTCACATCGTGAAACAGTTTGACCGTACATTCCTTCGAATCTTAAGCGTTCAACCAGATAAAAGAGATTGCCGAAACAATGAAGGGGAAGCATTGAAGAACACCCAGAAACGTGATTTCGGCGCATATCAGCTGAATTGGACATTGCCAGAGAGCAAATCTAGATTATTTTGGAATTTGAATTGGGCCTTATATCTGTGCAAGATTGTACTGAAGCAAGAATTAAAGCCTGACCACCACAGAGAAACCTGTGAGTTCGCTAACTGAGCACTGGAAGTGTTGGCAGGATGTTAGCCAAAACATCATTTTTCCCTTTTCTTTTCTAATGACAGCATAGAAGTTGCTGTTTCATCTGATCAAATCACTGTGTTATGTCTTTTTCTGGGGGCTAATGCTCTTTCGAATATTAAAGAATATTTATTTAACAAATTGAAGGCCATTTAATTCCACAACTGAAATATGTATGCAATTTTAGTAAAGGCGTGCTAATTATGTGCAACACTATAATAAAACTTACAAAACTGCACCATTCTTTACCACTTATTAGAATATATAAACTGATTACAGTTTTTTGAAAAAACTACTTCACATACAGTTATCTCACTCGTAATAAAACATAAAATATATTTCTTTTCCACAAGTTCCTTCGAACAAAATTCCATTTCAACATAATGAGGAGATACCAGAAAATTTTAAATAATATTATTATTAACTTGTGTTTTTTAACTAACTTATGCCACTTTTAAAATAAATGGTTTATATTATGATTGAATTATATGGTTGCAAGCAAATAATATGATTATTGTTGACAGTAATATAATTTTCTTAGAACGACAGAAAAGCTGAAATTGATTGTTACTCTTTGGAAGTAGTTGCGATACGAACATTTTTATTTAACATATTATGTCTATTAGGCATATTTTATGGTTAGAGTTATTATATTATTTTTGCATACTTATACAACTTTGCTAGTGGTTAAAATCTGACTAAAAATTCTATAATTCAACTTATCATAGTGGCAAATTTTATGGATGCAAATCATTTAATGATTAAATATAAACTATAACTAAAATGTGATCAAATAATCAATATATATTTACCACAAAAATATATTTTTGTAGGGAACACAATACTGAACATACCCGCACCTTTGTTGCTTTCTCTTCCTATCGTTCTTATCGTATCTGGTTTCTTCTATAGTCGAAATATTTGAAATATTTTATTTTATTTCAATTTATATTGTGAAATACACATACATTCTTAAATGAAATGTAAATTAATTGATAATATTTTGTATTCAAAACTTGCAAGTTTTTCTTATTTCAAAACATTTTGTTAATCACAAAATTCATTTGCTGCTGCGATTTATTTGTTTGAGGATTTCGCTGAAAACTAGAAATATCTTGTGCTTAAAATTATGCAAACCCAATTAGATAGTTAAACATGTTTAAACAAAAACAATAAAGCTGAACACAACCCAAAATAAATTTAAACCCTTTTGATTGTGCAAAAGTATTTAAGTCGAAATATTTCTAGTTTTATTTAATTCTTCTCTTTTCAATATTCGCAAATTGTTCGATGTAATAGTTTTTCGACAATGGAAACTTTTCTATTCATTTTTAATTATTTTCACAATTGTATTTTATATGCTCAAATATGTAGTTTTACATTTTTCAAAATGTTTCGAAACATGTTCGAAATTTTGGTATTTTGCGTCTAAAGATTTTTTTAAACTGTTGGCAAAATTTCTCCCTTTATTTCGATATTCAAAAAATTTTTGTATAATTAATTTTTTGATATAATAAAAATTTCTATTAAATTTCGACATACTTCGTCATTTTTAAAAATGTCTTGTGGGAAAATTTGTATTGTTATTTTTTTAAAATTTGGGAACTTTCGTATTTTCGAAGTGCTGCCCGCTTTTAGAAAAGTTTCGGCAAAGTTTTTTAAGTTCAATTCGTAAGCTAAAACCTTGTAAACTTTTTGAAAATTATTTCGATGTCGTTCGATAAAAAAAATATCGATGTTCGATTACAAACTTAAAACTTTTTACCAAGAAATTTTTCAACTCAATATTTTCTATAAATTGTCTTTTCTGTACTTCAACTATAAAAATATAATAAGAAAGTTTTCGATATTTGAAATAAGATAAATTCTTATTGGAAACTATTTACTGCCCACACGTATTAATTTATATTAATTCTTAAAACATTATTGCTCTTGCTCGATCAACTGCGCTGCGGTTAATGGAATTTGGTTGAATCATAAAAAAGCTGTAAAAATTAACTTAAAAAAATATCAGAATTCATGCAATCATATTTACACGCACACAGATACACATACACGCGACACTCAAAATAATATTTTTACCAATCATTTCAACCTTCACAGAAATACAAATTCATAGAAAAATATTTAATCACATGCTGCTAGAGAAATTTTTAGTTCTCGAATATTCTGAGAACCATGTAGTCAAATACCGCGCACCAGCCACCACCTTTCATTGGTGAATGTACAGATTCGACATGAAATCAAAACTATTTGTTATTTACAACAATTTCTTTTTCTTTATTATTATTTTAAGCTTTTCTTTTATTTTTTGTTAAAAGATCATGATGGGAGAGTTCGGATTTCCTTAAAGAGAACAAAAGAAAAAACACAACTAAATTGAAAACTGCAGCGGGTGATCGTTGTTGAACCTGGCCTTTCTGTGGTCATTGTTAAATATACGAATGAATTTTAAAAATTGCTAACACAAGACATAATCAAAATATAATTTATAGATTTGAAAGTATGAAATACTTTGCAATAAGACAGCCCTATTTAAATGATGAGTATTGAGAATTTAAACCAAAGTGCCCAACAAAACTGTGTTTGGAGATATTTTTTTGAGCTGATTTTTAATAAACCTAACAGAGACTTTAAAGAGTGGTAGACCATAAAATAAATAAAAATTTATGAAAACATTAAGATTAACAAGAAGAGAATAGAGTGGTCTGTAAGAACCGAATAAAAAGGGAGTTACACTAGAACAGAATTATTCTCCTTCTGTGACACAACTATAGTGTTATGTCTCGTTATGTTGAGGCCGTCTGTCAATGATCTGTTCCTACGTATTAGTTATGTTCGCTGTTGATCGCATATGATTGCTTCTGTCTGATTTAACAGCTTGTTACACACATTGACGGGATAGCGACAGCAATCACAGAGAAAACGATCTTGCAAACCTGAATTTTTGGTTGCATTGTTAACGTATCGGGTGACTTGAACTTTGTTTAAATTTTAAATAAAATTTCGAAAATAGAATTGAATATCGGAGTCTTTATTATGATCCGAAAGAACATTCTCTGACATTTACATTTTAAAGATAATTCCCCTTAAATGTTGGCGGCTACTACGCAGTAGATGGCTCCAATATTAGATCACTGTTGTCAGCATTTCTACCAGTGTCTGGGGAATCATGCGGGTAAACTTGGCTTCCACTAGCTGAATAATAAAACTTTTGACTTCCCATCACCCCAAAGAAAAACATTCAGAGGTGTGATATCAGACGATTAAGGCGGCCAGTTGACTGATACGGAGCGCGAAATTTGCTGGTAACCAAAATTCTTCGCAATGGCTGGATATGATATATTCGGTGGAGAATCACTAAAATAGTGTGCTCGGAGGGTCGATGAAACGCTCCATATGTTTCTCGTTGAGTATGAATACATTTGTCAAAGAATGCAGATTTTGCTAATTCGGCTGCATAATTTTGAGACGGTATGAATCTATCCATGATAAAGTGGAACAATTAATAAGGAGATGATGAAGGTCAACTTTGCACTGCAACTTCAATTGGGCTGTTCTATCATCGGCTTTGGGTAGTTTTACTGGCTTCAACTTTCCCTGACTGCCCTTTAGCAGGCAGGTGCAGACTTTTAACACCAGCATAACGTTCTCACATAGACTACGTATGATAATTTCCATTAGATTGAGATCTGCTAGTAATGTTATAGAAATCACCGTTATAAGATATTAGAAATTTAAATGAATACAGTTGTTAGACGCTTGGACTCTTCTTATCGCACTCTGAAACTGTTAGGAACTCCAGCTGATGAGATACTATTTTATATCATTTTGAAAAACATTTTATCTTTTTCCGCTAAGCCGGTAGCTATTTTGTGAACCGGGAGCCCTATTATTAATAGTAATATTTTTAAATTGAAGCTTCAAACTAAAACCTATCGCAAATGGCAATTTCAAATTAAGAGTAACTTTATGATGAGTCTGCAACTCGACATTTTAAAAAGCGTTCTTATTTTTTTCCTTTTCTTATGCCAAATGCTTTCCTTGTATCCTTGCAATCTTTTACGACCCGTTCTTTCCTCAATAGTGATTTCACCAGGAGTATTTGCAAGTGATGGATTATTCTGAACCGCAGATATATCCAAATTGAAGCATGTAAACTGTCATTTCAAATTACGAACAAGTTTATTATGCTCTTATTATCACGTATCTAATTTATTTTCACTATCGCTTTAGCCTTCTTTAGGAATACTTCTGTGGCGAAAGCGAAGTTCTGAAATAATTTTTTTTCTTAAAACCATTTGATACTATCAACCGTCTTCAATTAATATCATACTTCCAGTAGGGTACAAAATACCTTAACAGATTTATTAACATTAGATAGGGGTCTTTGAATTTGTTAAATAAATAAAACTTGTGTTGTGTGCTCCACTTGAAGAATAGTCATTTTGTGTTGCCATATTTTTTTTAACCGCAACCCAATCACACCAACACACACATACAAATTTAACGCAAACAATTTTCAATATTTCCGGTTTATAAAGAGTAAAATGATGTCTGTAGTGAAGATGGGTCTGTCACAATTCAATAGTTTTCCATGTGCAAGAGGAGAATTTGTGGTTGTAAGTCTTGGACTTGACTCGTTGTTTTGTTTGTTTGATTTGCTACTTTGATTGATAAATGAGTTCATTATTCTCCATTTTAGACTGCGTGTCTAATGCATTTACAAGCCAGCAATAATAACAGCAACTGCAGCAATAAGAGCAGCAGCTACATCTACATACCAAACGGCCAACAGACTTGCAATCAGTTGTGCAACATTTGCAATTGTCAATAAAACAGCAGCATGTTGTTGAAGAAGAAAAGAACCAAATGGAAAAAAAAGAAACGGAACTTTGTTAAATCACAGAAATATTTTCAAATCATTTAAAAGTTTGTTAATGGTCACAAAGAAAAAAACTGCTTGGCCTAGGCCCATCTGCTACACCATTTCCCAAGCCAATTAAATAAAAGTCCTGACGCAACGCCGAAGCGACATATGTAGAAGTAATTGGAAAGGATTTTGTATTTAAATGTCCTCAACAAAATACAAAAACAGTAGTATTGAAGATTTACCTCTTGACGTATTTTAGTAACTAATATGAATAAATGCGATCTCTTTATCCTTGACTCTCTCCCTAAAATAGAAAGGGATTCAATTTAGAAGGATAATCCATTTGATCGCATTTCTTGGGTTAGTGAGCAAAACATTATCTCGTACCAGGATGAGTACTATTGAAAATAAGAAATACTGTTCAGCTTTATTTACTAATATTTTTCAGATGCTCTTCCTGAAAACTTCCAAAAGCTTCGTAGGAGCTAATGAACAGTTTAGAGGAAGGTCAAATGACCAATTTTATAAAATTGCTGTAATCTGCAGGTAGTGTCCTACGACCACTATTGTATATCCTCTATATAGCGGATATGCCAACAAGCCTAAATACATATACGTCCACATCTGCAGACGACAGTTAAATTATAAGTGTTACTCAAGATCCAAAGGCAGCACCTGAACAACTTCAGTCTCTGGCTAAAAAGTGAAAAATAAAAGTAAATCCATTCCCTCACTTTGGCATACAAAGTCCTTTTGTACACATCCATTATAAAAACAATATCTGTGGGGTACTGTTTGCGCATATTTATCCAGTAGTCAGACGGCAAGAAGACGGCATTGGATTTTACGACAAACCTTCTGCGCCCCTGGATATACATACATATAAGAAATGGAAATGTTCATAAAAATCTATAAGTTGCCACTTACCAGGAAAAAAACAATTTTATTACTGCAAGGTGAAGGGCACCAGGACCATGGGAAACTGACATATTGGCGAGACGGCTCTCCTAACCCAATCCTAAGCAACGTTTTACAGTTTGGTAATAATCAATCATATCGTCATCAATACACATCTATATAAAATTCACTCTAGCATGTGATCTCTATACTCTAGGAAAAGTGGCCATATGCTTCTGTACCGGCAATGCTTACTTATAGGCCTACTTTTAATATGAAACTTTAATTTGTTATTTAATGATTAAGTTTTTATTTTCCAACGGAATTCACTTCCACTTCGCTCACATATTCCTTATACCTCAACCGAGGTCACTGTGTACTTTTCATGAGCCTTGCTTATTATTACATTCACTTTTTTATAAATTTTTTCCTTTAGACAAAAGAAATTTTTTTTACTGTGAATTTTTACAAACTGAAACACGGAATTTTTAAAATTCTCTAGATCCACACGGAATGCCTTCTTCTGAGAGTGTTGATCAACCAAAGATTTACAATGGTACAAAACTATTGTTGAAAAAGTCATTATCGAATGTTTTAGATGCAAGCACACTGACAAAAACTGGAGCTACTGAAAAAGTTTTCATACCAGGACCACCAGGATTTTAAAAGACTTAAACTCCCGGTACGTCTTGCATTTGCTACGACAACAAATCCTATAGACAATCACTTAAGGTAGCAGGTATCAACTTCGAGTCTCTCTGTTTGTGCATTTGCTTCAGGGTTGGATGCCAGCACAATTTTTTCGAAATGGAAAAGCAAGAAATTATGTATAGCCCAAGGCTCTAGAAGAAGCAAAATTCGTAAATTCCAGACATCATACACTCAGAAAAATTTATACGTAGAAATAGTTAGCTTTAAGTATAAGTTATCGAAAAGCATTTTCATGGAAAATGACTTTGGATTCCTAGCATAAACAGCTGGTAAATAATAAGTTAGAACTACACGCACAGAAAACAAACGTGAGCAAGTTAACCATAATCTAACGGCAACTTATCATGATTGAATTATATTATTGTAAAAAAAACGTTGCTGTTATTGCGTATAATAATAATATGGTCCAGTGATTGTCAGCGTCTGCGGTACGAATGCAACTGACTAAATGCTTAATAGTCAACGTGCTAACCTACTTAAACCGCAGCACCCTGATACTTTGATTAAACACGAAACGAATTTTAAATTTTATGTCTATTAAGAATATTTTATGGTTAGCGTTGTTATATTGTTTTTATATTTAAAATACTTTGCTTGTGGCTAGAATTTAAGTAAAAATTGTATTGTTCAACTCCACCAAAATGCAATTTTTTGGCTGGAAGTCATTTAATGATTAAACGAAAATAATCACTTGTTTATCGCAACTGAAGTAATGTTTAAAATGTTTTTGAAACAACCATTATATGTTTGCCACAACAAAATTTTGCTACAGCGATCATAATATAGTCCTTGTGACCTTGCCACCATCATGATTTTTCTTTGTGTCTAAAATTTTAATATCTCTTGTAATTTTGAATTGGAAAGATTAAGTAATAAAAAAAAAATGCTTTTGCATGGTTCAATACTACTAAAGCTTGTTTCTCGTACAATTAAGAAGAATGAAATAAAAATAAAACGATTAAAAATGAAATAAAGACAGCAGCATAAAGTTGAGTTGAGTTACATTTTCTTATTCTTATTCTGTCCATTGTGGTCAAGACTATATTTTGTTTTGTCACAAGCATTTCATAAGTATTTTATTGTCACCGAGTTCTGAATGAGCACCATTGTTATTATACTTGTATGTATGTGTGATTGTTGGTTGCACTTAATGTTGAAATTTATTTTTTTGTTGTTATTTTACTTAGTCATCTTGTGGTTTCTTTGGCTTGTGGCAACTTGTCGAGCGCCATTTTTTTTTCTTAACTTGTATGTCAACCATACGTGCTGCAGCAGCAATTATTGTTATATGTTGCACATATTATTTTTGTTGTTGCTCTTATTGTTAATATGCTTCATCCTCTAGTTGTTTGACATGCACAAGCCAACAATGCATAAAATGCAGTTAGTTTCTTTTATCCGCAATTGCAGCCACATTCCGTTGCTAAAACCTGCAACACATTTCATAACTGCGTTTAACGGCTTGACGTTATAGTTTTTGGGTTTTTTTAAATAGCTCAGCCTTAAAAGCTTAAAAATCTGTTTCAGTTCTTAAACTTATTTGAATTATTTTTTTTTTTACTTTTGTACTTGAATGCTAGTGAGCATTGCGTGTCTTCTAGTATTTGTGCTTGAGTTTGAAGTGTAATTCTTATATTTTAAGTAAAAGAGACTATTTGGCTGCTGCTGCTCCCTATTCTGTTGTTTGTTGCAGTGACTTCTGCCGTTGTTGTTGCAACTTTGTTGCTTTGTTTTCTTTCTAATCGATTGTGCTCATTGTGTATCAATCTTGGGTGCACTTAAAAATATATTTTCTTTGCTTCAACATCAACTAAAGTTATTACATACGAGGGTAGTTGAAACAGGTTAGTTGCTTTGAATTTTTTAAATCGCCGGATACACGCCAAAAAACTCTATTCAAAATCGAGTTTTTTATTGAATACGAATGCATATGTTTTATTATTATTATTTCTTTTTTTATTTTTTTTATTTTGGTAACATCGATAAATAAGACGGCGCTAGATTTGGCTGATTATTGTGCTGGCAGAATTTCAGGAGAAAAAGAGTTACAGTCGCAGCTCCATTTATATCATATTTTCGCTGAATGCTAATGTGATTTAACGGGTGCGTTGGCACCTCCTGGACCCCATGTTATTGAGTGCCGCTTGGTTTCTATATCGTGCTAGAAAAGGAAGCCAGCTTAATAACTTGTAACATTTTTATTTAAGCTGTTATATCACTTAAAATTGAAGGTACCTATCGCGTAGAATATTCATGATAGCGCAGGATTTAAATCCTAGTTCAATCTTGAACTTTCGTTAATTAACGCTAGTCCATAATTTTGGGCAGTACTTCCAAATCTTCCAAACTTTATCGAAACGGTGACAGGTGATAACCAATTCCCTTATATGATGCCTGACCCTCATCAAATAATTCCACAGGCTACTATGTCGGGTGTTTGTACGGAACATTAAATTGAAATAATACACAGATAAATGGTCTTAATGGCCATAAATTTGGCCATTATGCTGTACTATTTTTATTTAGATATGACCGCGTCTGGCTCGGAGAGAGTCCAATTCGGAAGTCAAACTTTCGATCCCTTTCTGCAGCAATGAAGCACGTATATCACACCTTACGGTTCTTTTTAAAAAATCGATTGTAGCACACGCTATGTGGCACGTTGCAGCGTCCCACTTAAAGGGCATTCAAAAAATTCGGTGATCATAGCCCGGTAGCGGTCACCATTAATTGTAAGTTTATGCCCGAATTCCTTTTTGAAGAAATCCGCGGGCAAATAAATCTCACTAAACAGTGAATTTCTATGGATGCTTTCGGGTTGCGCTTATTGACGTATTCATTCAACCAAAAATGAGCTTCATCGCTGAACCAAATTTCCCTGTGAAATTCGCAAGTAGTTTCTCGCACTGCGCCATATCTCTCGTAAAACTAAGCACAATTTGCAGGCGTTTTTCATGATGACATAGAAAATACGAAACTAAATTTAAACAAGTAACAGCTGACAAACTGGCGCACATATCAAGCAGTGTTGTCAACTTAAAATGTTACACCTCTAAAAAACACGCGATACTAAAATCCGTGGGGAATGGAAAAAAGTTTCTGTTCTTCAATAGCGACTCTGTTTTGGTTGCGCAGAGTTAAACGAAGTGTTGAAATTTTTATAAAAATGTTGCCAACTTCTCAACCTTTTCGAAGTTCCCTCGTATATTTTGTTTATTTTCTCTCGCCTTCGTTGCAATTTATTTCATGTTTTATTTAAAATAACAAAAAAAATGAGGCAGGAAGAGGGCGTAACGAGCTTATTTGGAAATGTTACTGTCAATGCTTTTCATTCAACAATGGCATGGACATTAAAAAAAACTACACAATGCCTCTTGCTACAAAGACTCAGTTAGATTTGTTTCAAAGCTAAATTTATTTGGCAACTTGAAAAAGTTTTTTTCCTTCATTAAAAAACTCAAAAAACAATGAAAAACACGAACATGAGACTTTAAGGCAAAAATGGCATTTCGAGTTTAGTTACTCATAACAAAAACAATATATGTATTTTAACTTTTTAAATAGAAGAATATGTCAACGCTCGACGATCAAGGTGATAGTGATAGATCCCGAAATATCCGGCCATAGTTTAGTGAGTAATAAATTGTTACATATAGCTCATAATAGTAGGCGCTGTAGCAGAAGGAGAGGAAATGGTTTGTCGAGAAAAATTTTAATTTAAAAAAAAAAACAGAATTTACTCAGCTGTTAAAAAAATTGAAACCAAGTGTATCAGTGCTTAGCCATTTCAACAGTTCAAAAGTAAACCCTAAAACCCCCAAAGTATAAAATACTTGTCGCCGTTTTTATAGTTTGTTTAGACGTGCGCCTTAATTAGGGCAATTAAATTTTAAATTGGGTTATAGACTTTGGTGTTCTCACATATGTAATTAAGTTTACACAATTAGCATTTAACAGCTGAAAATGGGTTCGTGCATTTTCATGAAATGAATTATTTTTAAAAGAAATTAAATATTTAAAATGTATTTTGGTTGAAAATTTCTCTAAATTTACTAGTCGTTCATTTTGTATATATATACAGTTTGGCAACTGCCATAAAGAGTCAAATGTAGCTGTATCTGAGATGCAGTCATCTTGGTGAATATGCCTTAATGTTGTTATTAAACATAGTTTTTTCTGCGAACTAAACACACGTAATGAGAGTTGCAATGGGAATGATACTCAATTAAGGGTGCAATTAAGTACTAATTGCTTAATTTATTAATTGAGACTTACAAGCTAAATGGAGCTCAATTAAGGCCATAATAGTGTAAAATTCATAATTCCGTAATATCTGAACATAGTATCACTATGGGGCTGAGAATAATATATCACAAATATTGGTACTACAGTTAAAACTTTCGAAGCTACACAGATTGTCGTTATATTCGCTTTTACCTTACTAACATTAGAGTTTACAAAGATTCCTTTTCAGTGGAGCATGAATAGCCCGTCACTCACAAACATTTACCCTTACACATACAACATGATTACTATTTTCTCAAATAGCCAAGCTATCTTTAAAATTCCTCATCGGAATTTCAATCCAGAATTCTTTGAAACACAAAAACTGGCCACCGTAATACGGTTTGCTATTATGATTGGTATTCTGTCCGGTAATTTGCGATGGAACTATACTTTGAGGAGGGGAAATCAGATTAGTACTCATTTGTGTCGTTTGTACCTTGTGTATCATTTGTGCCTTACGTAGATTAAAATAACTACATACATTCTTTGTGAATGTATTATTTTAATTAGTGATAGATGACGTCTTTTTTAGTTCTGAGCTCTTGTGTTTGGATGACATCAGTGATTGATTTATAAAATAATCTGAGGCACAAAGGATCCACAAGGTGTCACAGTGCCGGTCGGTGGACCAGGTTGAACCCTCTTTATTATTAAATAATAAGCTGATAACAGCATAGCATATACTAAGTTTAAGGGCTAACAATATGTAGTTTCTTAAAGGCCTCTATTCTAGTTGTCGATAATTGAGAATATTAAATATCAAAATTTAGTGGATTTTTGCTGTTATATTATCAGTAGAGCGATGTGAACATTTCAAAAAGATTTATTTCAAAAAAATCTTCTATTAATCAATCCATCATCAGAAAAAGCGAAGCTTTAACATTCTATACCGATTTCTATTTTCTTCTTATTTTTATTTATAGCTTTTGTTATCAAATAGTTCTTTCTTTATACCTCCAACTAATAATTATTACAGTTGTAATTGGAAGCTGCAGGAGATGAAAACTATTTAAAAGTAAAGGGTTACTAAACAAGGCAGCTCCATGTTTTTTGGCGGCGTCTGTCAAATCTGATGTTTGTTATGCAGTCACCGCGCAAAGTTACACTATTGTCCATCATATCCAATTGACCAACCTTTATCGAACAAAATTAGTTCGCCTAATCAGTGACAGGCTCTTAATATGTGACTTTTCGACAATGGAGAACCGCTTTGGTACAGAATCATTGAAACGCATTGAAACTCGGTCTTTCGCGAAACTTAACTTGGGAAACTTGGATTTCGGATTTCAGTTTGAACCCGTATTAGATCTAACTGTTCAGGACTCCCAGACTTAGTGATTATAGGCATCTTTGTTTGAGTTGGATCCGGAGGGTTTGAAAAGGACCGCAATATTGACTGAAAATCATGTTTAGCAAAAACCCGCTTTTTTTGATGAATGGCCTTTTAAGCAAAATATTGGACAATACTAATCCACATACGATTCATCAGATGGCAATGAATGCATGGTTCAGATTTTATGTCGTATATCTTCCAAACTAACAGTGGTCAAGTCATGTCCTTCGATAGCAAGCCCTTAGAGATCCATGATAAATAATAACTTTACATCCGAAAAGGATGCAGACCAATTTTGGATCCAGCACGACGGCTCTGCATGCTATGGAATGGGCACTCTGCGCAGATAATTTGAATTGTTTATAAGTATCTTGCTATTTCACCCAGCTAGATTTTTCTGAATTCAAAGTCAACATAACCCAGGCCGAACACATCGACCAACCATTTTTGAAAGATCCTTTAATAAAACAATTGTTTGATATCTAATCAAACTTTACTCAAAAAAAAAATCCCATGAAATTCTATAGAAATTTAAAAAATTTCACGCAGGGCCGAAGAACCTATAATTTTCAGCATGGGTAAATAGGCGGGCTTTGTCGGAATTTTTCAATTACACCAACAAGTGACGGTTACAGAAATTATCCCAAATCTTAAGATAATTTATCATTTATACCCACTAATCATTCGTGTGGCATCAATTAACAGTTTAAGTAACAGTCATGGAATTGAAGAAATAAATTAATTTTTTGAAAAAGTTACACGGTTTAGAATTAAATTAAAAATAACTCACATAAACAACCTCCCTCAAAATATTATCTTATGTGCTTTGCTCATTTTAAATTTAATAAATCTGGCAGGCAGACGGGTAAACATGCGGAAGCCCAAAATAAAAAATTATCATTTCCATTTAGTGCATTTGGGTTACTTTCTCTTTTGTATCTGTATCTTAGAAAAATACGAAATCAAATTGATCTTCACGCCAAACTAAAGTTTTTGTCTCTTTGATTAGTTTCAATTGGTTTATGGTTAATAATTTAAATTGTTTTGTTGTTGATCTTTGTGTGTGTGTGTGTGTGTGTGTGTGGAGCTGTATCTGTATGTACATAAATTAATATGAGTACCACCACCATCGGCAGCAGCACCACACATTAACATTTTCCACAAGTATCTGTGTTTTAATTTCTGTTTTGTATCCTCATTCATTATTATTATGATTTTGTTGTTGATTCGTTTGGGTGGTTTCTGTTTTTATTGATAATTTTCTTTTTGTACCATTCATCTTTTTGGTTTCTGTGTAATAAAACAATTTAGAATGATTTATATTGAGATAATGAAAAAAGAAAAGAATGGGAGCATCAATTAAATTTGATTTTATAGCGAAAATCCCAAACAACCAAACAAACTTTGACAATCTCATTAAAAGCGACATTCTTGAAGCTTTTCTATTGATTATTGTGTATTTTTCTAACGATATATATTCCATAAAATAATTTTAAAAAATGTTAGAAATTATGTAAATTATTTGTTTTATTCAAAGATTTAATGTCTTTTTCAAACATAAAAACAATTTATTAGGCGGATTTTATTGTTCCGGCCTTTGGGGTTATGCAGGATGTGCACAATGGGAATGAAGATTTAGATGAGAATCATAAAAATTTTGCAATTTTGTTCAGATGTTCATTAGACAAGAATTATTGTTAAATTGACGCCCATGCGAATATATTTTTAAAAACTTTGTTTTAAGAACAACACGGAACAATCAAAAATTACTTTCATTCTTCAGTCAAAAAAATGCAGAGTTAAATGATGAAAAAATGATGTAACAAATTGACACAAAATGTTCCAAATTTATAGAGAAAGAGTTTTTAATTTTGTTTTTGTTTTGGAACACAGTTTTTTATATTTCCGTTTAAAAATAATACAAAAATAAAAATTATTTTTGCTAAATATTTGTTAATCAAATATATTAAAATTTCTCTCGAAATGGAAATTGCATCGTGTCTAAAATTATAGAGCTAATTTCATTAACAATCATCGCATATTTCTTTTTGATTTGGAAGGATGTTTCAGAATTTTCAGAATGTTAAGTAATTTCTTTTTCAAATAATTAATTTCTTTAAACTTTTTGAAGCCCAATTTGTAAAATGCTAATTAAGTAGGCTGAATTGCGTATGTGTGAACACCAAAGTCTATAACTCAATTTTAAATTTAATTGCCTCAGCTAAGGTGCATATGTGAAACTAATGAAAAAGGGAAAAAACATTAAACTTTTTAAGCCAAACTTAGCTACGCAAGCAACCGTTACAGGACCATTATCAACTTGAAGCTACACCTACTACATTTTGCAAGTATTAGTAGCAACTTTAAACCCTAATAGCTCCTAAAATACTGAACCGAATTTAATAAAAAATAGATAGTGCACATCTGAATTAAATACCGTTCGTACTAAAAGGGGTAGTTTTATATATATGGACGAATAATATAAAAAAGAATAAAGAATAATAAATCAAAGCTTAAATTTGTGGATTGAAAGTGTATAATTACGCGTTGCAAATTGAAAATGTGGTTTTGAAATGAGTAGATAACTTTGTGATTTTTAGAAATTCCAAGAACCGTTTTCAATAGAGTAGAATCTGGGTTTTGTTACGTTTAGACAATTTTTAACCGGCCAATCTATTGACGGAACATTATCGACAATAATAAGTTTTTCAAATTTGGCATATTTTTTTTGTAAAACTTTGTATGAAATCCTATTTATTTTTATTTAACTTTTAGACGCGTATTTAGTAGTGAGTAAAATGATACCAGATTTGAGGAAATCAGAAATATTCTTCTGAAGATACATCTATATTTTTTGTGAAGAAGGGAATTTCTTAAGATTGGAAAGATTGAATAATGCTACTTATTATATAATAACTTCAAGGCCTTTAAGACCTTGAAATTGCTTTAAACAAGAGAAGTTACATGTATATTATCAGTAATCTTAATAATATCTGTTCTTATTATAAAAATAGAAACACAAATATTTTTAATTAGATTAGATATATGACTCTAATCATGTGAATGAAAAAAATTTGTTTAATTATCCGGGAGTTATATAAAAAGTGCTCTTAAACCAACTATATTTTTCTTTTATCAATCTGAAGTTTAGAATTACCTTTTTCATGCTTTTGTACATCATTGAGTACAAAGAATTGTTAACTTTTTCTTTTGTGTTTGGATGGCTTTTGCATCTTTAATGATGGCATAATTAATTCATGCGAAAAAATGTTATTGCGGTTGTTTCATATTATTTAAACAATTTAAAGAAATATATTTTTGTTAATATGTGTGTATATTGATTTAAAGACAATTTCTCTTTAATAGGAAACCTACTATATAGGAAGTAAATCCATTCAATGCTACAATTTAATTTAAATAATTGTCATTTAATTGCTGCTTAAAACTAAAAATCATTTCTCTCTTCATTTACCGGTTTGGTCATTCTCTGAAAATATATTTCTCTTACAAATTCCTACACTAAAGAGTTCAGTTCTTAAATCTTTCGTTTTTTTTTTAGGAACAACACAAAGTGAATAGATATAAAAAAATAACAACAACCATAAACATTAAAACAAATAAAGCAACAACAAAAACAGAGGAAATATCGAATGCATGCAACAATAAACTAATATTCTTTAGTTTATTTTATTAACATAAGCATGCGATTTACTTGTTTCTTAAATTCCTGATTCTTCCTCCACTGCCGTAGATGCTAATGATTATTGCTTTTGTTGTATTTACCTTTGTTGCAGTTAATTTTCTAATCGTTTTATTGGGCATGAAAACAGCTAAAGTAACGAAGAATGCAACAACGAACGTGAAACGAACAAAAAGAAATTCCTTTAAACACTACTTTGCAAAAACAAATAAACATTAAGGCGCACACACACACACATATACAATTACTGTTAGTGAGTGAGAGCAGCAACAAGAACAACACTACCTGAAATTAAGCCCCTCTTAAACTCACATAGAGTTTTTGCTATATATTTTCAAATCTCTTTTTTCTTTCCTTTTTTCAAACATAAAAGAAAATGAACTGAATTTAAAAAGAAGAAGCAAAAAGTAAACAAAACAGGTTTAAATAAACAACAAATTTTTTCGTGAGTTTAACTCTTCTGTTCTTTTTTTCTTAATATTTACTTATGTATATAGGGTGTTTTTTCGTTCACTTTTTATTGTGGCAGTTCTTTTATTATTTAGATATGTGGTTCACATAATTATGTTGGTGAGCAGCACATATACTTAAGTACATCAGCTGAAAAATGTCTAATAAATCATATTTGTGGCATTCAGTCAAAATATTGCATGACCGGCCGGCGGAGTCAATGATCCATACTTCATAAAACTTGATAATGCCCACAACGCTCAACATAGCAGGTGAAACAGTAAGCGCTAAATACAGCGAGGAATTTATATCATTTTCTGTAACAGTCTAAATCTTCTGCATGCATAGCGCCAAAGTACGATTTTACCAAACTTAGAAACACAAGACACCAGCGCTATATTTAAAAAAGTATTCTATTGTTTGCTTTTACATAGTTTATTTATTTAAGTCATGCCTCTTGTAAATATTATTAATGTTGGAAGGGGGAGATATCGAAGCAGACCGCTAACTTTATGGATCTCTTTTCGACACTTTCTTTCTTCGAATTGATTTCAGGCAACATATTTGTAACTTACGAATACCTTACTCCCATTCGAGTCTTGTGCTACCACTTGCCTTTACTCTTGACTATAGTGATTTCAGACTATCGACTGGTGACTGTCCGCCTTCTTCCTCCTCACGGATTATCTTGTAATTGCTAGTATTTGTTTTAGGCTTAAGTCCACATTGACATTCACGTTTAATAAGTGTCTGCCCGTGGTTCTAAGTCTTATGCTAGCCAGTACTGGACATTCACATACACTGTGCGCTACTGACTGAGGCTCTTCCTCAGGAGTATTTTTGGCCCTGCCCTTGCAAGGTTTCTTGTGCATCTCTTTAGAATTTATCCATTGCAAGGCTACATAGCAAAGCCCTATCGAAATCTCATGATCCTGCGCCATCCCTCGCGATGCATTCTTGTCCATCTCTTCCGGATTGCTTCCTTGGCCAATTAAAACTGGAGTTTATTCAGATATTAACCACTCTACCTCTCGCCAGGCTTTTTCTGTATTAAAATTGGAGGTCGACTGGTATACAGAGTTCGCATACTAGACGTTTTATTTTTTCATTTATAATTTTCTCAACAACCTCTCAATCCCTAACTCCGGCTATATCGTGCGCTTTTCTTAGATCAGATTCACAGTAAAAAGTGGGCGGACCATAGTTTAAAATTTTTGTCGGCGTTTGATTCTTAAACTGCTACTTGGAGACTGACACTATATCGTTCTTTAAATATGATCAAAGCATTTTTATTATTGTTTAAAATTTTACTAACAGAAGCAGTTTCTTTAAGTGATTGAAGTGCATACGTACATAAATACATACACACATGTTGTTATTATTGTAGACAAAACCAAACAAGTTACCAAAAACAAAATCCAAACGTTTGAGTTTTGAGCATCAAACTGGAAGTCGGTTTAAAGAAACCAAACAACCACCGGACTGATCAACAGGAAAAAAAGATGTTGTCAGGTCGCTTCATGTTACGAACCCAACGAACGGCAGGCATCAAATCAAATATTTCTTTTTAAAGCAAATCATCAGTTACCCAAAAAAAAAAACATTAGAGATACTTAAGCTAATATTCCATTATTTTTCTTTTATTGTTCGTGTTATTGTAAATTCTGCAAAAACAAAAACAAGAAATTTTAATAGACTAACAAACAGTGATGCCGACTATTTAAAAACAAAACGCAGCATTATATATTATAAACTATCTTAAATTCAAGTTTCTTACGTTGTGAGAACAATTCGCTTAGCCCGCAGTGGGAGAATATGATTTTTTTGGCGAAAATCGGGATCTCTACGGTCCATACTTCTAGCGCTCAATTAGCAAACTCACGACGGTGTTAAGGGTTTGCGGCAGCTAGTCTGCACCGAATGGAAACTTTTGAGTCTTCTCCGACACTGGCTGCTGCAGCTGTATGCACGCTTAAGTTTTTGCACGGTCCGACGAATTCTCTAATAAGTTTTAATAATTTCCACACGTCCGAATGACGTGAAAATATGCGCGATGAAATGACAATCCTTACTGAATATTTTGAAATATTACAATTGCAGAAACTATTACTACTATTACTATCTCATCATACACGCCTTGTATATGATGTGGTGACAGACATCTCATTTGAATAATGTTACTTAAGCTTTAGCATATAAATTGGCTGATCTTAGTAATTGTTCCAGTTTAATTGCGCGAATATTGGGATTGCCAAAAGATTGTCAAAATCTAACGCGAAAAGCGCTGTATTGGCATTGCTGGTAACAAAGGAAGAAAGGAAATATGAGTGGTTGAAAGAGCTTAAACTGTGAACACAACGTAATTTAAGAGGGTTGCACTTGTTAAGAGAGTACTCTCTTTGGCTTTAAACTCATAATGCGAGTGTGGATTGTAGTCTCCAAGATTACAATATTTGCAGTAATTTCTGCAATAAAATGAGAAGAAATATTTTACATATGATTGAAACAAGTCTAGTTTTATTTGTAATTACAAAAAAAAAAAAAGAATAGACGGTGTTTTCAGTTTTAGATTTTTTAATTTAATTTGGAAAAAAATATTTGAATTGGAAAACAACGTACTTTACTAAACAAATTATTATCGTTCATGTTGCTTTAACTCTTTAAATTTATTTTGTGTCACATCTACAAGTCTTTTCCTTAAGGCGCCTTACAACCACCATTTGGTATTATTCGTACTAGCTTGTTGTGGGTTATTGTTACTGCAACATGTTGCTTACAACATGTTCGCTCTTTTGGCCTGTTTGCAATCGTAAATAAATTAACTGGAAATTAAATGATTGTTATTAAGTTTCTTGTTGTACCTCATTTGACGTCGCAACTGGAGTATGAAAATGAGTAATTTTTAAAAATCGTTTTTAATTACTGTTTGTTTAAGATTAAATTTCTTAAAATAATATTTTCTCTCTAAGCACTTAAGGTGCAATTTTTATAATATTTAATTTTTAAAATGTAAAATTTCTACCAGGTTTTGATTAAAGGAAAAGTTTTACAAATAGGACAAGTATTCATAATTATATAGAAAAGTACATACATACACATGTATAAGAATTATATCATAAATATTTCCAAAATCTTTTGTTGACTTATGTGATATAATTGGTTCATATAGAACTAATTTAGCTACAATTAAAACATTAATTACAATTAAAACATTATTTGGCCTTAGTGTTCCATAAACCTAAACAAAAAAGTAACAATAATAAATTTCATTACTAAATCAATTTAATATATAATGCCTTTTTTATTTCCATTTAAATAATTTAATAAAAGGCATTATTTATGCATATACCAATATAAATATGTATGTACATAGATATATGTATATACATGAGAGGGAAATTTAGCAACTTATTAATTATTATGCTTAAGTAATTTTAATGTTAGCCTTAAGTTCGTTTTTTTACTCTTCCTGTTTAAAAGAAACATTTTGTTTTATATGATAACTTTGAGTCCAGTAAAAGCTAAAATTTTTATAAGATACATTTTCTATGCGGAAAGCACTTTATCAACATTTATTTGCGTCTTTGTACCAATTTTGTGTCCCCTGTGGACATCATCTATTTAACCCAATAATCAAGCAAAATGGAACATGAGAATGAATTTTTTTTAAATCGCATTTTTTCACTTTTTCTTGACTCATTAATAACTGAAAGAGGGGCTTAACTGAGCAACAGAAAAAACGGCTTTCCAATTTACACCGTACACAATTTTATATACCTATTTCTTAAAATTTTTCAATCACAGTGACTTTCAACCCCTCATACATATGAATGTACATAATTGTTGGCTTGAAACCCATTTTCGAATCTCATCCGGTTTATGTCACAAATTAGCCAAAACAAAATTGGTTTATATAAATTAATCCAAATATTTATATAAATAATTTAGCATTATTTCAAAAAGGCAGCTTTCCATACATTAATAGTATCAGAAATTAATTTACCCAGCTCTGTGTGAGTTCCTTAATTGTTTTCAAGTAAATGTTTGCATTTCATTGATTCTCTTAATAAGTAGTAGTACTCCCTCTCATCCAAACAATGTGCAATAACAACAAATGCAATCCCGTTACTTTTGCATTCTTTCGTAGTTTTCTTAAACATTTTCAAGTGTTCGGTTGTTCTTGATAAATGCTTTTAAAAAAATTAATAAAAACGTGTGCTATCATTAAGAAAAAACCTTATTTTTGCATAAAATTGTAAAGTAAATATTGAATAATATTTAAGAGTAAAAATGTAATTAAACAATATCAATTAAGTGTTACAAAATAGTGTAGAAATAGTTCGCCGGCATGTTGGTGTTGTAGTTTGATTAATTTAAAGAATGAGCTTAGCATGGAATGTAGCGGAACTTTGTGTCGTTCTTGTGAGAAATACATAATAAGTAATCAATATTAAAATGAGAAATAAGTAAAAAATAAAGTTGTGTATGTATGTACATATGTATGTATGTATACATGTAGGTGGCACAACTTGTCGTCCAGTATGTTTTAAATCATAAAATGTGTAATTATGAAGAAGGCGTTGAAAAGTTGAATTCTTAGTTTAGTAGCCAAAAAATATATGTAAATATTTATAGATACATATGTATTTATGTTATGTAAGTATTTATTTTCAAAATTTTACTAATTGTAACCAAAAACATTTTGGTTTGAACATTAGTCTTCACAAAAATATGTATAAAAGCGATGTCCTTCCCAAATTTTTCTTCCTAAGTTTTGATAGAAATAAGAATACGTGTTACGATACTTTACTTAATAAATATTCTATAGACACTTGAAGGCTAATTATATTCGTCCTCACATTTCTGCCGATTTTAAGTAGTACTACCATTTGAATAATGTATACATATATGTATAATCAGACGCGGATCTAGGGCGAGTGAAAAAGAAAAATTGTCTCCTAAAAGTTGAAAACAAGTTCTTAGTTTTCGTTAATAATTAACAACTTTTGATTTGTGTCATTTTTTAAGCGGGAATGCGACATGTCCTTACATACATATTAAAATAATTTCTCCGTTAATTGGCTGATTAAAATTTGGCAAAATCAAATTAAAGCTCACTAACCAACTAAATACAACAAAACTACTTTTATTACTTACTTATCCAAGCAAAACATAAGTCTTTAAAAACAACTAAAAAGTTTAAATTTTAAAAATAATGTTTATTTGCGGGGGTCTCTGTTTGAAAGTCTACAAAAATATGAAATCGAAAGCATGCCATTTAGCCAAAACAACAATGAATACTTAACATTAAATAAAAGCACAAAATGAAACAATAACAACTTGTGGATCCCAAATCAATTTTTAAATAATTACACTCGAACACAGTGTTGCCATTTTGTAATTTTCAGAGATGAATTTATTATTGCTGTTATTAAAATGCAGTTCGTTTCTCCAAAAAAATAGTCTTAATGCTTTCGTAGCCCATTTTCTAAGGGTTTTAGTTAATTACTTTCGCAGCAGTACAGGAATTTAGGTAGCCACACTTTGTGTTTACAACGTATTATTGCTGCAATATTCATATCACCTTTTGCAATATTGAGCTTTTTAAAAAATGTTAATATTTTTGTAAAGTTTAAAGAAACAAGTTAAATTTGTTCTTGAGGTTTTGTTATGGATACGCAGAGTTTAACAATTTTTTTACATGAATTTTTACCGCGCTCCAATGCATTCATCTATTTTTTAATTATTTTATTTGTTTATTTGTACATTCATATTTTCTTGCTGTACTCAACCTATTATTTATGAAAGAACATTTATTTTGATGTACATAGATATGTACGTATGTATTTTAGTCTTATCGTACTGAGAAAATGCAGTGCTGTTCTATATATTCTGCAGTGTTTTATTTGAAAGAAGAAATTTTAAAATGTTTCAGCTATTCTGTATTCCACTTTCGAAAGATTTCTTTCATTTTCCTTCTAATAAAAAAAAAGTTGTTGGAATAAATTTAAATAAGCATTTCTTCAATTAAAACATTTATTTTAATTTATTTTTAATATAAAATTAAAGTTTCTTTTTATTAAAATTTCATAAAAACTGTCTAATAATTCCGGAAAAATAAAAAGTATTCGGAATACGAAACAGGTTAATTCCGAATTATTAAATTTCGAGTATTTTTACAATTCCTTATGATTCCATTTCTCTCTGAATACAGAGCAAGTTCGATTACTGACACTGAAGGTATATATAGCCTCCAAACGAAATTTGACAAGGAATGATGGAAATTCAATTCCAAATATCTATATCGCATTGCGACATCGAAAAAATCAGGAAACAATATGGTCGTTTTAATAATCAAATAAAGTTTTAATTGAAGAAAACCTAATTCTAATTCATTTCGCAAGCGTGATTGGTAACATTCATCATCTTTGTGGACTCAAATTAACACGAATACTATAGCATTCAGACTTTAACGCTCGACATCTTCCATTCTCTTTGTATAACCTTAGGTTTTTTTAATTATTATACTTGTTGTTGTGCTTTAGCATTCTTTGTTTTAAACGACTAATCTTACAAAATGTGTTAAATTAAACTTTGGATATCACAACTAATTTTAAAGAAATTTGACTGTGAATTTTTTCGCCTCGCTAAAATTTTAACTGTTTGCAAACGTGTTAATACAGTAGTTTAATAATTAAAAAACAAGAATATATCGTGTTTTTCTGATTTCTTTAGAATATTTTTTTACAGTTATCTTATCTATTTTCATGCTTCCATATTTATTCTCTGGCAACACTGCTCCTAACCTAAAGTCCCACTACTGAAACACACAATTAATTTAGTAGTACTCTAAACGCAAGCGAACATCAAACATGAGTTTATTATTAGTTCGAACGAACTTGTGTGAAAGTTTTTGCAAAACAATTGTTCTTTTTAGGTTTAGTTCGTGGCAGTTCGATTTAAACATGATGAAGGGGGCATTTAACTTAAAAGGTTTGACGCAACTGTTGTAGTAATACAATTTTTTTTTAAGATTGTAAGAGTTTTAGTGTTTGTGGATTTTGTTTATTCAATTTTACAAGTTGTGTACAAAAATACATTGTTGTAGAATTTAGTTCTTCGTTGACTTTACATGGCGTTTGACTATGTTGACGGTTCACGTTGTTGATAGCGATTTTGGATTTGTGTTTTTAACATCTTCCACTGACACTTGTACGTCAGTGTGTATGGTTGTGTAACGTTGTAACTTTGACAGAATACATGAAATGTTCGGACAATCGTCTGAAATTTATAAAAATTTCAGTTTCTGACGGGCGGTTAAATGGATTGGTAGTAAAACCGGTTTCTTGTATAAGTTTTAAGTTCTTTTTTTCGGAATTCGTGCTTTAATTTGATAATGATTTTCTGGCCTCTTCTGCCTATTCGACCAAACGACTGCTTCGCTACAGTAAATTAAGCGAGTAAATGTGTATGTATTTGTTTGTGGCAAAAGGAGTAAATGTAATGGAAAACTAATCACAGCAGCCATATAGCAGTGATTTTCTTGTCGTGTTTGGCAAAAAAGGACAGGAAAATTCCTGTTTGAAAAATAATGAAAACTAAATCTGAAAATGTTTGCAATCGAATTTGAGTTAAAGTAAAATAAACAAAAATATTGGCATTAAAGCAGGTCTTGGGCCATAAAAAATAATAATAAAATAGATAAAATTTGCAAACGAAAAATATACCCTACCTATGGATAAAAGAAATGTTTGTAAAATCCTATATATCGTTGCAATTTCTTTTTCTTTAATATTAAGAAATTCCAAATATAAAAACGAAATTGTTTTAAATTAACAGAATCAAATTTATTGACTGGCAACTGAGAAAACATAATCTCAGTTATGCAGTCAAATAATAACTAGTTGAAAAGGAATCTTCGACCTTAACACTTCTTAAAATAAGCAACAAGTATTTGAAATTAAAAGATAAAAATTATTTGTAATGATTTGATTTGTGTTATCAAAATTATCACAAGCAGCGTTCAAATAAAAATATATAAGAATTATACTTAAATTTTATTCTAATTAAAAAAGTGTTTAATTAATAACAAACAAAAAATTATTTAAAATTAATTGAATAATATTCTAATTTTTGTCCATTTGATACATACAAATTTAATAAAATACTTTAGTATTAAAAATTAAATTTTTAACAAATATCCATAAATAAAAGAAAGTGTATAAAATAATAATCTTTAAACATTTGCTTGGCTTCTAAAAAAATATCTATCGACTTCGCTTTATATTAAAAATAATAAATGAAATAAAATTTTATATAAATAAATGTGTCACTACTTGAAAGATTTATAATTAAGTTAAGCTAAAGTTACAAATGTATACTGCATAAAAATATAATAAAAATTAAAAAAAAATAATTAAAAACTGAAGCAAGTTTGGGGAAAAAATAAGAATAGTTTGCAACAATTTTATAATCACTACTGATTCAGCTGATCAAGAAAATACAAAAACAAATACTTCAGTCATTAATGTCACGTTCAACAAAATTTCAAGGTGGGTTTTTTTTATCTCGATTTGTATTTTTTTGCTTTAAGTGAAATATATTTTTATTTTTGAATAAAATTTGATTTATTATAACAATATACTGGCATCAAAGTATCAGAATCTTAATTTAAAACAACAAAGGAATGACAAATTGTTTACTGGCAACAAATTATTCTATAAAACTTTGAACAGAAGTTTAATTGTAAAGTTAATTTGAATAAGAAGAAACAATATCATCTTCTTATTCGAACTTTACAATTTAAAACTTGCCTAACTTTCAGCTAAGAGAGTTTGCTAATAAAATATTATAAAGGCCGCATATGAATTCACCACTTTCTGAATAACTGAAAAGCTTTTGCTAATATATCTCTCACATGTACTCTCTCAAGAAGTCTTTACTCCCGAAACTTTAACGTTTTCTTTCCCGAAATAAATATTGCTTTATAAATAAGTTAGAAAAAACAGTATTAATTCACCCTGAACTTTGATTTCAGTGTAAAACAAGTTCCATATTCGTGAGTTTTTGGGCACAGTACAAATGGAGACACCAATAGTGTGAGTCCACACTTTCGTATATTTTTGTATTATTTTTTTATGAAATAAAGAAAATGTTGTATAATTTAAATTCTATGCAAATTTCTCTAGTTGACAAATGAGAATCATATACTAGCTGCGTTTTAGCCGATCAGCACAAGTCCGGCCTGAGCCGATTCTGTACAGTGGCCCTAGTAAGTCACACTTGTGAAAAGACTCCTCTGCGATTTTAATATGTTTAGATAACAAAAAGTTGCAAGTTTTTTTATTATGAGTAAAATATTTCGGCGTTCTCTTCGCTTCTGTCCAATTTGGAGATGAAACGTTAATGTTCCTTTTTGAAAGTATATCAAAATCGGTATTACAAAATATGAAACTGATTTCTCTTTTTATGAATTGTTCTGGAAAATACCGATTTCGAAAATTATTTGTTTTTTTAATAAAGGAAGCAAGCTGTGTTTACGGATTCTTTTTAATTTAAAAAGCCCATGCGAGCCATAATATGAAATATTTTTACCTCTGCTTCACACGATGACATCGATCAGTTATTGCATTGAATTTTCAGGGAATTGCGACTTAAGAAAACATCATTAAAAAAACACTAGCCGAGTGAAATCGCTTAAATTCGTAGCCAATTCACATCAACTCCGCAAGAGGTACCTATGTATATTCTCTTCGGACGTGCTGCTCAATCATGTAATTTTAAACTATAAAATGTATGTTGTTTCAACACTTTCGAGTGTTTAAAATTTAACAAATTCAAAAGAATATCCACAATTAAAATTGTGAAATAACTAATTTTAGAGTGGTGGTTTTTTAATAACAATTTTGGGGAAAATACTCAAAATTACATCATGATTGTTTTACGATTTTTGGTTTTTGTTGTTTGCTTAAATTTAACGTGTAAGAAGTAATTAGTTTTTTTTTTGTTTTGTTTTAATTTTAGGCAAACAATTTAACATGACTTGACAAGTAAATATTCGAAAGTGTAGTAACCTTCTATTCGAAGGTAGTTTTATGTTTGTTTTTGTACCTCCGCCTTTGTTGTTGTTTGTTTCTTATAAAAAAGCCGCCACAATAATAGATGCAGTAATAACTGCTTGTTTTTGTGTGTTTTATTTTTAATTTGCCTTATATGGAAGTTAAAAATATTGTTGGAAGTGCTGGATTACACAACTGTAACAAATTTGTTTCTTAACGGTAATACATTTTTCCATAATAACAACTGGAGCGTTTCCTACTTATGGCTTTTATAACTTATCAACAGTATTTATTAAAGGGCTGCTATAAACTCCTAAACTCCCCAGCCAGGGTTGGCAAATTCTTGTTCACCTATTTCGCCAAACTCAATGTCAACAGTCGCCAAAATCTCCGAAATGTTTATTTGCTAGCTTTGTTCGCAATTACATAGGTAATAATTAAAGTTATAAACAGAAATTTTATAAATCGCAATTAATGAAAGTTAATTAAAATCCGCCAAAAAATATTAAAAAAAAACAAAACTCCAATATATACATTTTGTTTAATTTTCATTTAAATCAAAACAAAAATTATTAGGATACATAAGAAAGGTACTATGTTTACTATAAACTGGTTACAGCATTAAAAAAAAATATGCACTGTTATTTTAATAAATTGAAATCTAAAGTAACCTTCATTCTTAATACATTCTTAACCGTCAACGACTTTTGTTTGTGATAATGAATTACAACGCTTTGAGATACAAAGATGTTCGCCAATATGCGATTAATTAATTGAAAACTTTCCAAAATAAAAAGCCATTATTAATCACCGAACAAAAGTTAAATCAAAAAAGGAATGTACTGCAAATATTGAAGTTGTAAGCAAACAAACTTCTTCGAAAAGATAAGAATTAAGAAGGTTATATAATTGGCTGTGCGAATCTTGTATTTTCTTCACCCAAGTTTAATATTATACAACAATTTTGTTTTGTTTATTTTTTACGTTAAAAAATATTGTTAAGGATCTTTAGTTTTTATTCGTTTGGTTTCACATTTTAGTTTCATGTTCAGTTTTATAAATTTTTGGCATGTTTTATCTTTTCTTCGATTTAGGACTGAAAAATTTAGATTTTCATGTTACAATTAATTTTTTCTACAGTTCCTATATATAGGGGTAAATTCAGCCCAATTATATATTATGAATTAATATTTCCCTGAATTTATTCTCTTTCCTGTTTGAAAATGGCAAAATTACCTTGTAAATTCCCAGCGTCCTCAGAATAGGCCAGACAAATTTTTCCCGGGAAAAAATGGGACAAAATTTCCAGTGAAAATTCGTAATTGGGATAATTATTTTTTTTTTTGTGAAATGTTGGTATAACTTTGGGATCGATGTAAAATTTTGATCCTTTGGCCAATTTAATTTTTTTTGTTAAATTCTATTTATATTCGTGCAATTTTTTGTTGTTGTAATTTTTCGGTCAAAACAAAAATTTTTTCAATTCCAAGGCAACTACGTTATCTGGGAACTTCACTAAGAAAAGGCGAACGGATATGAGTTCAACGTGGGTCCAGAGTATGTCTTCTTTATGGGTTAGCAGATGAAATCGGAGTAGTGATAAATTCGCCTAAATAAAAACGCGGAAAAATAATCCCACAAACTCAGCATTTTTCAATACAAAACGTATCATAAATATAGACTGGACTATATATTCTACCAAAATAAGTAAAAGTAAGCATTTTCGCATACGAACATTTCTAAAATAAAGCTTAGGACTGATTCCGCGCCTGTTGTATATACTTCGTGTGTAGGCTTTCCCAAGAGTAGATGGTCATATACAAATATAATAGAAACATCAAATTGTTTTGCCTAGTCAGCATTTGGCCAAAATGTGCCAGACTTCAGAACTTAATAAATCATTTCATTATCTACGACATAAATTTGAATTTTATCTACTATTCTTTACGCACTCATTTCGAGTTTGCTGTTGCTTTACGAAAAAAAATCTCCTTTCTTTTAGTTCAATTTTCTTTCGTACCATGTTTATGGTATGTGCAAGGGTAGGTAGGTAGTCTGTTGTGAAATATATATGTACATTGATGCATACTCTTATGTAGCTAATGTTTAGTATGTATTTTGAAAATAAAATATCATAAATGGTTTCAAATTACAAACCTTATGTTTTGTGTCATCTTTTTCAGACCCAGGAGCAAGTATAAAATTAAATTTGATTGAGTTTTCGTTTATTATTAGATTCTTTGGCTGCTTTCTTTTTCTTTTCTAACATTCCTAAATTTTAAAATAAATACAATGTGCGTTTAACACGCAATCTTAGTTGGCCTAAGATTTGTCTTATTTCATGCTTTTTATTAATTAATATTTTAACGTATTCATTTACTTCTATTTAGTCAAAATCTTTCTAATGATAACTAAAGTTGTAGTATGATATTTTGACCTACGAAAAGGCTGAACTGTCAACTAAGTAATTTTTAAAACAAACGTTTTGTAAGTCATACAAAATTCAAACGCGCTAAAGTTTTAATCTCAACGTCTCGAATGTAGAACAAAAAAGTTGCTCATACCAGGGTCGGCACCTGTGCCAACCATCATAATATGTGTTGACCTGACACAGAAACGCTTTAAAATTAAACTGAAAAACTGAGGAAATAAATATAGTCATGAGATTTTAAGACGAAAAATCCAGAGTTAAATCGGAAGCCCAAAATTTCAATATTGTTTTGTAATTTTTTTGTGAGAAAGTTTAATGCGTTCCCGATTTTATCTGAACCGTTGCTTATTTATCAAAATTGTGTTTTAAAATTTACGTGATATTTTTTGTTTCTCTATTTTACACATTTTCTTTATAAATATATTCAAAAGTGCTTTTTTTTCCTAATTTTTACTTTGCGTGTTTGCGTTAAAATGTTTGTAAATTGTGTTAAAAAAGAAGTGTTAAATTATTTTTGATGTAAAATTGTTGGTCAGCTTTCATGTTTTTAATGTGATTTATCGGCTCAAAGGCTGTATTTATTTGTGGCAGCCTACTCGTAATAAATATGTAAAAATAAAATGTCTCTGTATTAAAGAGAAACATATATGTTTTGAAATTAATTAACATGTCTTTTTTTATTAAAATTAAATTATTTTTTTAAAACAACTTGATTAACTGATAGAAGAAATAACAGTTTTCTGACAATTGACCAGACCGTATTGTTAGATAGAGACGAGGGAACATTAGAAGAAACATGTGCTTAATTTATTTCGTAATGATGCTACACAATGGACTAGCGAAATATAGAATAAAAGAGTTTTTATATAAAGACGACATTCAATCTTGAATAATTTAGGAATAATAAGTAAGTGTCGTCAAAGGTGTAGCTTTGTGGAAAATAAGTGTTTGCTAAAACAAAGCGTTTATTGTACACTGGTTCTTTCAAATCATTTTTAGCTGTCCAGCAGGCACGACAATACACCAGGTGCTGATTGTACTAAGGTCCTCGTGCATCAAGAATTATGCGAATTAAAACAAGCACATTGATTCGAAACCGAGCTTTCACGTAGTTAGCATTCTGAAGACAAATTGTCAACTCTCGATAATTTGAAATACAAAAGGTCAGAGAAACACTTCAAATAATGGAGATCTCAAATTACAAGTGTTCGAATGTATATGCGACAGTTATGCGCATGCAAAGAGCAGTGCATATAAACTAAAGCATAATATTTAGTTTATTGTTTCTTTCAAAAACTCGTACACAATAACATTACTAGTTCAAATTATCGAATGTAGAACTTCAACGAGCAAGGTGACATCCCCATAATTTTATCTTACCGAGGGGACCTAATATATAGCTTTTTTTAATTTACCGAATGTTTTTAAGGAGCCCGAAAAAATCTAAAGTAGACTGGATAACATTAAAGCCCTTCAGTCCAAGCAAGTGGATTAATATCTCGGCCAAGTCATTCGGTAAGTAAAGCTAACACCTGGCAGTGGCATTTTCGAAACGCAATGCATTAATTATACGAACTCGAATGTGCTTTCTTTCTAAATCGCACTGTATATTCTCTATCGAAGTTGAGCAGATTTAGAACTATTTTCTGATAATATCAAAGTCTACAACCAGAATATACTCGTACCTAACACTTTTTACATTTTCAGCCCTGATATTTCTACTAAAATAAAAGGCTTTTATTAAAAAAGGCCACCTAACTATTAATGACTGCCCGTTAAACCATAAAATTAATTGTTT
Source organism: Phania funesta (assembly GCA_963932375.1). Classification (NCBI taxonomy): domain Eukaryota; kingdom Metazoa; phylum Arthropoda; class Insecta; order Diptera; family Tachinidae; genus Phania; species Phania funesta. Next base: position 64,715,383 of record OZ010655.1, read on the forward strand.
GGCTGATGGCGAAAATTTTAATATTTACATATCTTCCAATTTGGTTAAACATCAAGATGTTAGCGTAAGTCTCTGCCATAAATGGTGACATCAGCTTCAGTTTTTTAAAAATTATCCCACACAAAATATATCGTGCATTTAAATGGGTAAATAAAGATTAATTTTAAAACAGGTAGTAAGCAGTTTTTTTGTGTGGAATATTCCGAGTTGTAAAGGGGAGCTTCATTTATAAAAGCACTTTTAATTTCTTAAGAACTATAGTGAGAAACTAACTGTGTTTAATTAAATTTATCATGATTTAAATTAACTTTATTGCACTTTTAAGAATTTGAAGAAACTGAATTTAAAAACACACATTCTTTTTAAATAAGCGCGTTGAAAACAACCAAAAAATACTGATACAAAACACTTTTAAAGTGTCAGTTGGCAAGTTTTAGTTTTCAAATGAAATGACCTTTTTAAAAGTATTTCTTCAGTTGATACAATTTTAGATAAGCATGTTTACTTGAACAACCCGCTCTTCTTTGCTTTTTCTTAATTTAAGATCTTATAATACTTAACTAGAAATGACGTGAATAAGAAAACTTAAAATGATAAAGTTAATTAAATCGTATTTATTTAATATAGAATTTTTCTTTAGGCCTGTTAAAGTTGTTTTTCTGTTTCTTACTCTTTTTGTACAAAAAATCTTCTGGTTAAAATTGGTGGTTTATGACATTTGACAATAAAAATAGGAAAATTAAAAAAAAGTAATAAAAAAATACAAAATGGAAACCAAATTGTTGTATTGAGTAGAATAAATTTCATAAATATAAAAATTATTTATTTATTTAGTATTGAAAGTACAGTAGTGGTCAGAACAAATCGAACTGTTATGAAATACGTAGATAGTTTTTATTGACGATGTTTCCTCAAATCATTTCGGCTGTCCAAGAGTTTAAAGTTTTAATTCGATGATAAAATTGGAAAAACTACAACGAATTACAATTATAATTAAACAGCTTTATTGGATTACAAAAACGCATTTTCTTAAAAAGTAATTTCTATGAAATTTTCTGTTCCCGAAACGACTTTGATAATAGAATAGAAAGAAAATCTACACAGGTTATATAGATGAACGACGCCGTATAATGCAAGCCATACTCATTGCAACCGTTGCTACAACTTGTTGTGCACGCAATTGCAAAGTGTGTGGGCTTGTTGTATGAAGTTGTGTCTTGGTTGTACGAAAAATAAAAAAGTTTATATTGGCATGTCGCATAATTTCCTTATTATTATTTTTTCAAATCTTTATTGAAAGTGACTTGTGCACTGCGATTTTACACAAAATTGTATCGTTTGAGGGCAGGACGCCGAACTTGATTATCAATCGAGTTGTAACAAGATTCACAATACGTATGCCTTACATAACGCAACTATTGTAAAACCGATGAGTTATGACTTAGAATTTATCAGACTTAAAAAAGCATTTTTCGTGTTTACGACCGCTGTCGCTCTTTATATTATTACAGGTGAAACTTTAAAACCGAACTCGTTTTTTTATCTTGTATATTACTTCATGATACTCGAAGAAACACTTAAAAAATCGACTACGATAACGAAGGATACTCTTAATAATGGTTGAATAAGTATATGCGTATTCGTAAAAAAGAAAAATAAAACATTAAACTGTAAAATTTAGGTACGGATCCAGGGAGAAATGTTAACGAAGGTAAAACATTTCTCACAATTAAATATTTTTTTTGGAAAGCGTACATTTTTAATCGAAATGTTTCCTTGCCCTAGGTCAGTGTCTAGTCTGTATGTAACACAACTTTTGTAAAATAAAAATCTACAGGAAAAATAACGTCAGACTTTGTCATATATAAAATATATAAAAATAAAATGCTTCCGGATTTATAGACGGTGATACGTTTTGTGTAACTTTTACTATGTTCAGACATGTAGCCTAATTGAGTCAATTAAAATTAAAATGGAGTTGTAGACTTCGGGGTACACTCATATGCAATTGTCCTTACTCAATTCGAAAAAATGGGGGAAAATTCGGCTTTAAAAGAAATTTGTTAAAGAATTTTTAAAAGAAAGTAATTATCTAAAACGTATATTTTGTTAAAAATTTCATTAAACTTGCAATTATACTTAGCATTTTTTTCATTAGTTGTGGTTATATTTTTTATATGGAGTTTGAGAACTGCCGTGATGACCTTGTTGAATTTGGTCCGACTATGTCATTGAACAGAGTTTTTTCTGCTCAATAAACAGACTTCACCAGAGGTGCACGAGTAATTTGACTCAATTAATGTGCAATTATTGCTTAGTTATTAATTGAGTTCTTGAATTGCAAATGTATGTCAATTAAGGCCGTAGCTTAACGATACGAAAAGATATAACGTAATATGGTGCGAACCTCCTTCCATGATAAAGCTGCTTACATATTAGAAAAAATTCCTAAACATTGCATAGCTTAACTTAAGAGAATCGGTAAAAAGTGCTGTCATCTAAGCGTTGTGGATTTACACGCTGATAATCATTTGGAAGAGCCTGTGCTCGATAGCCGCTGAGTAAAATGTTCAATACACAACAGACAATCACAACAAGCAATTACGGAAGTAGCCAAGTTATGTGTGAGAATAATGTTGCCCTAATTTTGGGGTTTATAATCGCCACAGTGGGTCCTTGTTTTATACATTTGAAGCAACTAATATTTATAAATAAAAGAAATTGTTTAATTTTTTTGTTTTTCTTGGCTTTATAAAATTACTAGACTTTTTATAGGAAATTTTGTAGGCCTTACATTTCTTATGAATCAATTTTTGCTAAAAGTTATAGTTTCAAAATTATTGGCAAAAAATGCCATTTTAAGATCTTCCCCTCTCTCTAACTCCCAAAGTTTTACCTTTCATTAATCAAAACTTAGTTTTCTTTCGCAGTCTCAAGTTAATGAATAATTAGGAATAATTTTTATTTTTCTTAAAAAAAAAAAATAATGATTTCTTAAAAAAATCTAAATCGTTGGTGAAAACGTAATTTCAGTTGAAATTTTTTTCACCATCTCTGTATTTAGTATCCAATGCTGCTATAAAAGTTTTTTTTTTATCTTTTAGCTGCCGTTTGCCTCATATTTTAATATCATGATGACTATGATTTTATGTAATAATGTTTGTTTTTTGTTTGTTTCTTCTTCGGTTTCGTGTTTAGCACTTGAGTATAAAATAATATATTTTCTCTAGTCCGTTTAGCTGACAATGCTAAATGTGATAGTACGTCTTCTGGGTTGGCTGGTTGGTTTAGCTTGACTTGCATGGTTTGTACTGACTGGTTCGCTGGTCGTTACGATTTGTTAGTTGTTATTTAGTTTTTCTTCTATACTTTCCTGTTGACTTTTCATTCTTACTGAATTTTTTTATTTTTTATTTTTCTTTCTTGTAACTCAGATTGTGGGGTTTTGATAAAAAAATTTCTTGTTAAATTTTAAAGCTTTAAAATTTCTATTTCAACTCTCTTATTCTTTATAGCGTATTTAGTTTTTTATTTCAAATTAATTTTTGATAGATATTTATTTCAAGATTTTGTCTACACTATAAAAAATAATTCTATGAAGACTACCATCATTAAGAAGAATTTTGTTTCAAAGATAATATCTTAATAGGAATTTAAACAAAAATAAATCGATATTAAAACTTAAATCAAAAAAATTTAAAGTCACCATAAAACGTGACACATAATTTTGATTTCTAAATTTAAAACTTTCTTTAGCGACTGGGCCAAAACCGATTTTGTAACCAGTTTAACTTGTGTGTGATTCAAACTAATCCTTCTCAATCGCTATCGTAGATCATTAAATATAATACAAACCTTTTTGGTTCTTTTACTCAGATTTATGTTTTATTGAAATTGTTTTCAAGTGTAGAATAATGTTAAGCAGCAAATTATTTATTTTTTCAATAAAAATTCTTGCTACGTTGACTCTGATTATTTTTCAGTTACTGCCTGTTGTTTTTAATTTTATGCTCAAACATGTATTTTTCTCCTGTGTAACTATTAATAAAATTAAAAACAAATTTCATACAACAAATTTACAATATAGTTGTACAACTAAGTATTTGTATTTTGGTTCTTGCTAGAATCTTGTAGCTACATTTTTTTTCTTATAACTTGTAATTTGTATTTTTGTTTGTTTTTTTTTCTCTTCTACTTCTTTAGAGTAATTACATTTTAAACAAGCAAAAGTTTGGCTCCAAAACAGTACGAAATGGAAACTTTCTTTAGAAAAATAATACAATACAAGGATATAAAATACAACACGCTTAGATAGAAACAATACAGGACTTTTTCCGACACACAAACACCCAGGTGGTTAAAAGCAACACAAGAATTTCAAATAACTTTAGAGAACGTGTTCGCTGGCTCTTAGAGAACAAAAAAAAAATATAAAAAATAGTTCGAAAAAGAATAACAACTGTTAAAGACAGAGGCTTGAAGGAATTAAGAAACTAAATTGAAATGTTATTTAGAATGAATATTAATTTATACAAAAGCGAATGTAAGAACACATTCTCTGGTGGGTGTCCTGAAAACCGATGTGTGTTTTAGTAATCGGGCTATATAGTGCGTTAGAATTTAAAGATAAGACAAGATAAAAACAAATTAAAAAGCTGCAATAAGTCAGCTATTTAGTTCAATTCTATTCTGGAATTTCGGATTTTCAAACACGTTTTCCAGAACATCTGCATTCAATTATCAAAAAAATTTGTATCGGCCTGTACGGCGGGAATGATTGAAACCGGCAAAATAAGCTGTGGAAGTAGCATTTCTTGGCATACGACAGTTTGGTGTTCTACCGTCACCAATGAGCATTTCTGTCCTCTCTTCTTCGCATACGTGGCAGTTGTATTATATTTTCAGATGAATATTATTATTAGTTATCGGCTATAATAGCACCGTAACCTGATGGATCAATTGCGCAACCTCGAACCCAACTCGAATAATTCCAGCATCCAACTGCCGAGGTAGTTAAATGCGCATCTTGTCACCGCTGAGGGCGCCTATTTTATTCTTTAAGTAGTTAAGTGCCCTATTAACACTTCAATGTAGAGTTTAATATCATTACTGCTGAGATGTAGAATAGCCCACAGAACGGTTGTGGACCTATGAAAGGAGACAACTCATATTTTGTTATCGCAAGTATTCCTACATAGACATTACCTAGCACAGAGTTCCAAGGTGTTCACTGCCGTCTGAAAGATCGGGGAGCTGTTTACCACTGCAACTGTTCGTGTTCCATAACTGTGACTCCTGTTCTAATATTACTTCCACAAGCTGATCGCTTACTGATTATCACTCTAAAGTAATTGAAAAAGTTTAGTATTTTACTGATCTTAACGGCGATAGAGTCGGCGTTAAAAATCCTTGCATGTCCATTAAGATTACCTCCCTCACGACGAACTAGATTGGTTAGCCGTACGGTAAGGTAGCATTAAAATCGACCATGTGATTGCCACAAGATATTGGTGTTAAAATTGTTAATGTAGTAAATGTAAATGTGTAAAAGGCACTAAAATGGATCCCTGAATTAACTTTGAACTCGTTGCATCTATACAGCCTTCCTTCCACGACTTCTTCCTTCTTTCCGTCCTAAATATTTGAGGGCGGATGCTTACTCAATACAAAGCTCTTTCAGTATTTGTTTTTTGTTTTATCAAAGTGAACGTTAATGAATTTAATATTTTATATTTCCAGAGGAATAAATTATTAGTTGCTTAGTTGTCTTTAAATTAATTGAAAGTATATAAAAATGATAAAAACCGTCTAAAGTTTAGCATGGTTCTAACAAAAAACTATCTTAAAAGGCTCAAATTTCTGCTTGTCTAATCAAACAGGTGGATGCAATTCTTTATCCAAGTAAAACTTAGTTATAGATATTTGGAATAAATCTCCTTCACTTGCCAAGTTTGGTTTAGAGACAAACCGGTTTCAGCTGTGTCATCTTCAGAGCCCCTTTTGGTTTTTAGAGAAATTTGTTTCAAATATCTATATTCAAACACCCTGTTTGAATAAAACTTATTTCATAACATTTGCCTTAAATTGATATATTCAATAATTTTATTTAGGCGCGATGTTAGATCTTGTTTAAATCGTATATATGTTTTTATCTTGGCAAATAAGAAATAATTTTTAAAGCAATAATGGAATATTAGGAACTTAAAAATCACACCACATTGGTTTTAAATTTGTTAAAACACTTTTGGTGTAATTTACCTCACTCTTAGCCCCGTTTCTATCCATAAATTATATGTAATTTAATTTTTCTTTAATTTATAATAAAGTTGATGTATGTAGATCATCACTTTGCCAACTTTTGTGAAAACACTATTCTCAAGCACTGTCTCCTCATACCCTCATCATACACCACACAACATGCACCCTTAAAACTTTGTTCAGTATTTACGATTATAGCTACAAAAGTACACAGCGAAAACTAAAGAAGAAAAAAGTGCAACAAGAAAAATCCCCCGCTTGTAACCTATAGACTTGATGACAACTTGCCACTAACAACAACAAAAAGTTACTTACTAACTATAGCAACTTTAAAATAAACACTGAAACTAAACTGAATATAAATACCTTGACACACACATACAAAGAGAGCACAAACACTGTGGTTAGATGGGTTGTTTTTCTTTTCCATGCCACTAGATTTCCCAGTGCCGAATACTGCTGCGCTTTTGTTTTTCTTTCTTTCTATTTTTCTGTTGCAAAACTGTAACAAAAGGCAGCAGGTAGTTTATTATTATTATTGTTTTTGTTAGTCTCTACGTGTACTTGGAAAACTGAAACCCAGAGCAAAGTATCTTAAAGATGCGCAAATATTTACTTAAGCCAAAGAACACATAAACTTCTTACAAATTTCCCAGAAATAACAAAACCGTTTTCAAATGTAAAATGAAATTGAAATCAAAAGTTAGTAGGAAAAAAATATATTTAGTAATTTTCTTTTGAAAATATTATTTTTGTAAGCATTTTAGTTACTTTCATTTAATTTAATTTTACGCTGCGTTTTTTCAAGACGTTATTTGATACAACAACTGGTTTAAAAATAACACTCTTTTTACTTGTTTTATAAAAGTACCATTTGAAATATTATTGTGAAAAAAGTACCTCTTGCAAAGGCACTTAAAAAAATACCTTTTAAAAATGTAGTATCTTTTAAAAATGTACGTTTTAAAAATGACCTTTAAAAAGTAACTTTATAAAAATATATGTTGAAAAAGTACTTTAACAAGTGAAGCTTTAAAAAAAGTAGCTTTCAAAAAGTACCTTTTAAATAAGTACGTTTTAAAAGTAAATATCGTCTCGTCCCTAGTGTGTGTTTACTTCTACTTTTAGTTTAAATAAATAAGTTGCTGCTATTATTTTGTTTAAATACAAAAAGATTATGTTGGAGATTATAATGATGAATGAAAATTCATAAAATGTTACATGATAATCCAGCATCAAAAACAACAAAAATAATCTACAACAAATAACTTTCCATGAGTTACTTTTAGAAACTTCTCTCACAAAAAAAAAAAAATAAATAGTAAAACCTTCATAAAGGAAAGAGTTTATATCGCAATTTATGTTCATTTTATCTCAATCTCGTCCTGAATTTTTCTTTTCCTTTCCAGTAAATCAGACTTCAACTGACTGCTGTTTTTGGCATGAACAAATGTAGTTGATGTGTGTTTTTTTTTGTCTTTGCAAAGGGGGCCTGTAATTTTAATAACACGAAATTGAAATTGACTCGCTTCTGTGCACTTCTTTTTTGTTTATTCTTTGTGTTTGCTGTTTCGATTCTTTTCAGTAACTAGAAAATTTATCTCTTATGACCTCCATTACTTTCACATCACATATTTTTTTATGTGTAAATAATGCCGGAAAGAAGGATATGAAGTAATAGTTCAAGTTGTTTAATGAAAGTAAAACCTTTTAGTATAGACGTCATTTGAAGGAGGGTTTAAGTTCTTGAGGGCCTCTTGTTTGACATTCTATGTAGGCCCATAAATTGTTATTTTGCCTATTGGAGAACACCTACCGTCATCTCCTCATTTGACGTCGTTATAATAGTGATAAATATTTAATTGGAAGCAAATAAATGCTTAATGTGGAGCCTGAAACAAACCAGCTCATTGCTATAGTAATGATGTAGGTAAACATTTTTAGCTTATATTGTTGGTATTATATGTATCTTTATCTCTGTACCTCTCATATTTTGTATAATTTTGGTCCTTTTGTTTTTCACCTACTCCTTTTTCGACTTCTTTATGTATTTTACCCGAATCTTCTCATAGATACCATTGGTAGATAAAACTCTGAATATGTTTACTTTATTTGCAATTGAAAATAATTTCAAGTAGTTGGGTACTAAATAATGAATTAAGTTTATTTTTTTCCTTTTCCCTTCTATGTACGAATACTTTAAGAGAAAATAAAGAGAGTAGGGTTGTTATCAGGCAAAGTACAGTAAATAAGATTGATTACCTTAAACAAAAGCGAAAGTAGACAAAGTTTTGGAAATTGATGAAAAGTAAGGAAGTTCATATGATATGGGATCAAACTAAGATTGTTGTATTTTAAGAGAAAACGAAAAGAGGAACTTCTAAAAAAAGTAGAAAAAATCCTTTATAATCTGAGTTTTACAATATTAACCTCTTCTTAGTTAAAAATATTTCTATTTTTATTAAAAAAATTTTACCCTGCAACAGAAAAAAAATATTTATATAAAGTATGGCGAAGGTTCCTTTCTAATGTTTTCTAATACAAACGTTACGTACATACATTTGCATTACATTTTACATTTTTAATTATTAATGGAAGTGTCATTTCATATCATAAAATGAAAGTTTTCTCCGCTTTTCGAAACACATACATATATATCAATTAGAAATATTTATTTTAATTGATGAAAGAAATAAAATGGATTTGATTTGCTCTTTTAGTGTCACTGATTTTTTGTGTGTCAATTGGCTTTTCAACTACCCTTCTGATACATTTTAAACGACTTTATTTATCAGCAGCTTTTGAAATGGAAACTCTTTCACAAATTAAAATTTCATGTGCAAAAAGATGAAGGCTTGTTTTTTAAGAGCAACTTCATTGATAAAAAGGCTGGCATATGCATGTCACCTATATGTACATAACTTAGTTAAAATATATTTCTATAGGAAAATTAAACTAACGTTTGGTTTTTCAAAACAACTCCACCTAAAATATTTTGATTGTCTGGAATTGCGTGGCTTCCCTGAGTGTGCCTTGGCGGGCCTTGTCGTAGCAGGAGAATATATCCAAACATGTATCATTATTTAAAAAAACAGTGGTTTTTAAAAGGTAGTTTTAAAAAACATACTTTTTGAGCAGTTGAAAAGTAGGCCCTATAAACGGTTCCTTTTTAGATTCCCTTTTTTATAAAACGGTTCTTCTATCTGAGCTAAACTGAAATTACTTAAGAGAATATTTTGTTTACAAAAATTACTTTATTAAACAATTTTATTTTGAAAGTCATTTTTGCTAATGTTTTGCTTTCCAAACTTTTTCACTTACACACATAAGTTATGTAGGTATAAAGTAAAGCCAATTAAGAATGCATTTTTCTTTATATTTAAATAAAATTCTTTTAAGAGCTATTTATTAATTATTTATTTCAATTTAATACACTCTCTTATGCAAAAAAAAATACAATAATATAACAGCAAACACCTCAGTACACAGTAGTAAAAGTAAATATGTATGTGCTCACATAATTCTCTCTTTCTGCTAATACTCGCACCAAGCATTGACAGGGATGGAAAATTCAAATTTAAATTGTACATTCAGAAAGGATATTCAAAAAAATTTAGGAATGATAAAAGAATTTAAATTCAAAACTTTCGTTTTTTTTCCATAGACTTGACAAACATACGGATGCTTCCTTTTTAAACATAAACGTAGAAATCAAATATTGGGTTAGAATTAAAGAGTTGATACGTCGAAGCATACAAAATATATTCTAGAGAAGAATCTCGATCACTTATTTTACGTTAGACCTGGGATTTCTGTAAAAATTAAGAAAATTTGATTTGGAAAGAAGTCTAAAATTCTGCAAGATGTTTTTTTTTAATCTCGACTTCGGTTAAAAATAAAAACAATTTTTAAATTAAAAAACTGAAATAAAATAAAAGCATATCTTGAGTCTTTTTTTAATTTTTACTGCTGCAATCTTTTTTGGTTTTTATTAGTGCTGAACATTTCTACTTTATAGGTATCCCTTTTCAAGGAAAGTTACACAATTGTTCATTAATTGCAAACTGTAAAAGAAAACCCGATAAGGTATAAATGGGAACAATGGTCACAATATGTTAAGTTGATAGGTTCAGTAGGGTTGATTGGTATACAGATTTTTAATATCTATTTACATATTCCAATTTAATAAAAATACTGCGCTGATAGATGAATGCGTATATAAATATTATAGAATGTCAACATTTTTAAATATAAGAATGAAAAGGTTTATGGAAAAAATATACAAGCGTTGCGCTGAATTTATAATTGTCAGTTTGCTAGGAATAAATTCATGTCCAGCTTTTCGCAACAGATAAGTACCTCCGCTGCAAGCAAGTTTTGTCTGATTTTGATTATCTTGAAACGTCAATATAATGCTTTTACTTTAATTTCTGTTCTTATGCGTATGTCTTTTTTTTATCACCTGTAACAATATCATAGACTTCTTTTGAAGCTACCTTTCTGTTCCCAGAGCCTTTTTTAAACAGTTGTCCAATTACATGGGATTCAAAGCACACAAACCTACTTAAAGTTCAAATCTTTATGATAAATTTAATACATCATAATGAAACTAATTTCCAAGAATGCCCCAATATTAGTGCACTATCGGTTCCCGCTCACCTACAATTTTCTCGAATAAAACAATTATTCTTGGGCACGAAAATTGTCGCTGTTTAGCTCCAATCTTTTAACATAGGAAACATTATTAGCATTCATATTCTGCGAATGTCAAACTTTATGACTAAAAATTTTATTTGCTAAACCGTACTATTTTAAAATTACACATTTCCATGCCTGTAATAATACAAAAAGAACATTTGGTGTCTTCGGCTTCTTTGTTTTCTTTTAATTTCGAAAGCATTTTAACCAGGCGTGTGTTCATGGCTTTAATTTTTCCCTTTTTCTTTTTCGATAAAGTAAAATTTATTTGTGTTTTATTTGATTTTTCAGGCTTCCTCATTTGTTGCTGATCATTAAATATTTATAACCTCTTTTATTTGAATTTCCGTTTTCAAACCAACAAATTTATATCAAATAAATTAAATTTGGTTCAAACTCATGTTATGGGACAAATCTTCATGTTCATTTCGCTGTGTGTGTTTATTGAATTTTTAAAATTAATTTGATTTCAGTTTTGTCTGCTTCTTTTGATTAGCCACACACGCAGTTGTTTTACGTGTTTGCGTTAAGTTTTTTACTTTTGTGGTTGACCTGTGTCCGCTTGTTTATAGAAAATTAACTACAAATGGTTAATAAATTAATTTTAAGTCGTTTCATTTTACCCCCTTTTATTTTAAAGATTAAATGAACAGGTTTCCCCAGGGAATCTATGCATCATCAAATGTTTGTTTGTGTGAAAAGCAGCATGGATAGACAGACGTTTGATTGTTGTTTAACTTTATTGTTTTAAAACACATTTATTTTAAAAATTCTTGTCACAAGTAATTCATCCATTTTTTGTTGCTGCTATTTTGAAAAATTAAAGGTATCGATCGATTGTTGTTGTTTTTTGTTCGTTTAAACAACAAATAAAAAAAGGTCAAGAGTGTTTTGGTGTTATTTCGTTTTATCGAAAAAGGTGTAAATGTGTTTCGTTATTTGTTCTATTTTGTCGAAATCTGTTGTTTATAAAATATTTGCTGGATTATTTAGGGTTATTAAATGTCGGATTATCCTTTAAAGCGATTAAACTTAAAAAGCAAAAGTAGATGAAAAAGGTGATTATTTTTAATACTTTAAATAACTGAACAAGTAGGAATTAACACAAAAAGGAAGTTTTAACCAGAATTGTAGTATTATGTATCTGCAGGTATTTTTTTTACTTCTTTTTAACATTTTTTTGTTTCCTTCAACCTTTTTACAGCTGGGTCAATAGTAAATTTCAATCATTTAGAAATACTCGCGAATACCAATTTTAATTATCTGTAAAAAAATTTAATCTTACATTTCAAATACACTTTTGTAATATTTTCATCTAATAATTTTGTTGCTTAGAATTATAAGAATATCTGAATAAAAATATTAAAAGCCTGTAGTAGCCATGATACAAAAGTTCTTTAATATTTTTTGAACTATTTGGGAGTTATTTCTAGTTTGTCTTTTGCACACATTAAAGAAAGCGTTGTCACATGAAGGAAGCTAAATATATGGAGAATTATTGCAGTTTATATCAATTTATTTGATCACAATATTCTGTCAATAGACAGTCTAACAACCTAGAAAGGAATTTTATATAAACAGGTTTTATGAAGTATATTTTTGTTAATTTTTTAAAATTTTTTTATTTTATTTAATTTGGGCCAGTATAATAATTGTAAGAAAGATTCAAAATATGTTGCGGGAACTCTATCTATTTTCCCATATTTAATGAAACGGAATCTACGGGTATATGAAAACATTTTACAACATTTTTTTTTTGTTAATTGCACCTCGTTGGGTTTTAAAAAATCCGAACATCATTATTGGGAAGACTACGCATCCAAAACGAGAGACTGGTGCGAAACATCGCAAGAGGGCATCATTAGGAAATTTGTTTTCAAAAATCAGAACAAATTGTTGTCGACATCTCGGCATTTTGGAAAAAACGGGAGTGTTTCTTGTATGGAGTCGTTAATCCAGAGACGTTTCAGGCCTTGAAACCGAACCCAAAGTAGCCCTTCATAAAATTCAGGGCAAAAGAGTCGGAAAAGTACTTAAAAACACAGTCGAAAATGCTGCAAAAACAAAGAAAAATCACAAGGCACTTATGAATAGATATTCCTAAAATTTTGTCCGCATCAACAGAGACAAAATCTTATATGTAGTCGTATATATACTGGTTGCCATAACAAAGCATTTCTACGCAGATACGAAATTTTTAATCCCTCTGGTCACTTCCAAATCTTGGACATACTTTTATAAGCATTATTTGACTTTTAGTAGCAAAAGTCTTGAAATACGGTTCACCATAACTTTAAACGCAAATTCTTCCTGCCACAAAATCCCTATAAAATAAATTCATATTCACATTTTTTCCTACATATTTTTTCCTGGTACTCAAATTAATTTCATTTATTTATGATGCTTCATTTTTTTATATTTCTTAAATCATTTATCACAATTGTGGTAATTTATATTTAGATTTTCACTGTAGCATTCTACAAACGAGTACTCAAGCAATTATTGCTTAAACTAAATGAGCTTCATAATGATGATGACAGCTTATACACATGTAAACACACACATACACACACGTTTAGCCACTCGGAAATGTGACGGAAAGAAAAGCATTTCAAGAAAGAAACTCCTGTCGTTTCCCATATGAACAATTTATTTTCAACAATGTCAAAATCTAGAAATCTGTCGTCTAATATAAATTTTATTTTTGCAAAGTAGCAAAAAAAAAAAAAAACTAATGACAAATAGTATCAGTGGCAAAGTAACTCTTACAGTTTTGCTCTGTTTATTTTTAATATATAAGTATTTAAGAAAATTGTAAAAAATCCAACAAGAACAAAAGCGATTCAATGCAGAGTAAATAAATGGCAAAAGTACTAAAGCAAGAAAAGATGCTATTGCGAATATTGGTTTTAAATGTAAGCAATGAATAATTTTTTCATAACCAAAAGAAATGAATTTTAATTTTATAAACATTCACTTATTACAATACAGAGAATCACTTTCGAACAAAGTCGCACGAATCAATCGGGAAAATCTCTGACAGAATTCTGTCTCTGGCAAAAATATTCGCAGTGAAATGATTTTTCGAAACCACAAAAAAAACGTGTAGAAACAACACACCACTCCGATCGCATAGAAATAATTATTGGATTCTGAAGAGTTAATCAACTTATTGCGCTAAAGCGGAACCAGTAGAGGAATGTAACGAAATGAAACGAAATTTGCTCATTTTAAATTTTTACATATTTCTCGTCGCGTATATTTTTCTAGGGCTTTTTCAGAAAGCTTTCTTTACATTTTTCTTTACATCATTCTAGAAATTACCTACCAACTTGACAAGCAGGCAAATACATATACTAGAGAATACTATAAATTTTATTTTGAAATAAAGAGAATTTCTCAAATTGCTTTTCACACATTATTGGATTTTATCTAAAATTCTCGAATAGTAGATCTAGGGGCATATTATGGCATTCGTTATCAATCGATATTCCATTTTAATTCTATTGAAATGCTGTGCTTGTCAAAGTGTTTGTCTATAACACATGACATCTGAATACCTTATTTCCGAGTTCATCAAGCATTAATCTCAATTTCCATAGTTCAGACAAAACACATTTTTCCATTACTGATTAGTACAATTCCAATGGATCTAGTCTTTGATAAGACATGATTTTAATATCTATAATTTCTCTGTCAGTTCTTTTTTGTAGTGGAAATTCTAGGAATTTCAGCTTTCGCAATTCCACGGGAACTGCTTTTTCAAATATTGACAACAATGTTCATCATATTTCAAGCTCCTGATGTAGTTGCCCTAGAAGGAACGAAAGTGACATCGTGCTTATCACGTATCAGGTTCTTTAGGGATAGGGACCTGTTCGAGTTCTAACATGTTGCATGAAAAGAACCTGTGATTTTAACATAGCATTGTTGTAGAAGTGGAAAGTTGATATCTTTGAGACACTATGTAACAGGTCACTGAATAGGCATAAATAATCTGGTTCAGTATCGGTTAATATATCACTGATCCCAGTAATAATTTATGTATTAGATATGTTTCTATGTAAATATATATTAAAAGTCACATACATAAAAATATAATTATATAAGTTATAGAAGTTAAGTTAAATATGCTGCTTTTACCGCTCACGGAACGTTACTTTTTTTTTGCCATTTTTACAAGTCATGCACAAATTCGTCTAAATTAGAGTTTTTTGCCTTTTTGAAAAGAAATATTTTTCTGGAATTTGTAGGGAAATTTAACACCAAATTCAAACTACTCAACCGCTGTAACTAGCATAAATTATCGAACAAATTGAATCTCATGTTATTAAAAGGAATTTGGGAACAGCATTTGACAATACGAATTTTATCTGGGATCCCTCTGAAGGGACTACAGGCTTTGGCGGACCAATAAAATGGTGCAAAAAATCTCCACATTTTTCCACTGCTCAACACCACAATCATTTAACAGCATTGACATTAATACATACCTAATGTCCAGGCGCGGATCGCGCCTTAGATTATATGGCATTTCGAAAAGTTTGAAATAAAACAAATTTTTGTTTACACTTGTGTTCAGTAAAACGTTTATTTTTGTTTTTAATCGTTTTCCTCTCCTTAAACTGCCTCTAATTGTGCTATTATTTTAAATACATCTGTAGCTGTCACACCAATGCCTTTTGCATGGATATTGGTAATAAAATAAAACAAAATGAAGCATAATAAATGATGAAGTCTGCAAAAAAGCAACAACAGCAACAAATAAAATAAATTCCAACAATAAACTCATACAACAATATAAAATTTTGTGAAAAACACATAGTAAAATTTTCAGCTAATGATAGCAATTTCCGGTTTCACAAAGCTTACGTACGCAAAAACAACAACAACAACAACACAAATGGCTAAAAGGAGAAAACACACTGTCCCAACAGAAAACAACAGGATTTTTATAGAACAAGCCAAGCCGCCGGCTACAAAAGCAGGATGGCATATAGAAAAAAATATAAGAAAAATTATAACAAATTTATGGTTTATTTTTTTTTGTGACGGAGACAGAGCACAACAGACAAAAAGAAATAGAAAAAATAACATAAAACGCTAGATAAATAGTTCTGTCTTGTTCTATGGAAAACAATTTGTTATAATATTTTTTTTTTAGCTTTTTAACGTTCAAGGATATAAATAATATTTTATTATGATTTTAATAAATATTTTTGTTTAACGGGCTTTCGTTTTTTGCCTTTTCTTTGTATTTTTATTATATTTGCTTAAAGATTTCTTTACTGCTTGTACGCTAAAGGAATGATGATTTCTTTTTTTCAGTTCAAAATATAAAAAAGTTCATTAACTTTTTTCATCCACTTTATTTTTTTTCTCTTTCTTGATTTTATTGTTATTTAATGAATTTAACGAAATCAAAATGTTTGTTGAATTTTAAATCAGTCAAACAACTTACCAACCGTCGCGACGACCTCTCGGCTAAACAACTAACCAACATTAAGGTGTCTCTCTCTCACTGCTAAAGAAGTCGATTGGGCTGGGCTGGCTTTCCACTGAAATGCATTCAACGCCCAAAAAAGGTTAAACACGACAAAAAGCAACCAAAAAAAGAGGAGACAAAAAAACAATGAATGTACGAAAAATGTCAATATTTACATAAATTAGCTGTTAAACACTAAATAAGGTTTTGTCGTCAAAACCCGACTTGTACAATAAAAAATGTTTAAACAATTTATGCGCCTGCACGCACGTTAAGAGAAAAGAAAAAGGAAACCCAGTGAAGTTAAAGAAAATTAACATACTGTTTAAACGACACACTGCACACAGTACAACTTTGGGTCTATAAACAATTTTGTATTTATTTTGTTGTTGTTTGTTTTGGTTTTCTACTAATTTATTGACAATCACAAAAAACTCCAACGCATCTAAATCAATTAAAACAAGCACATGATCACCAGACAACAGCATTAACTGAATTGCTTAAAAATATGATGCTTTTCTTTTTGGAAAGATTTCAAAGCGTTTTTTCTTAACAACTACAAAATGTAAACGCATGGATGGAGTGAAATTATCGTACTTTAAAATAGGAGTAAATACTAAGAGTACTTAGTACTTCAAGCAGTCACAAAACACATACTTTAATTATGTTTTAGTTCTCTTGAGTGTGTTTTATTAAACATATGTACGTACCTGTATTGACATAAGTTGTTTTATCTGCTGACGTTTATGCTTTTTTTGGTTTTTACTGCACTAAAATAAATTTCTTAGATTCATTTTTACTGAATACAAAGTCTATTTGAATTTAAGAAAAAGAAAGTTGCAAACAATTCCTTCCCAACATCGTAGATCCAAATAGAAATCATAGACTTTAGAAGACCCAAACCAGTCAGTCGTACAAGTTTTGATCATTTATTTGTTTTGATTAGATTAAAAGTACTATTTACGTCAGTACTGAAAAGTAGCATACATAGTTCTGAATTTATTATCCGTTTACAACAAGAAATCAAATTAAAAAGTATGCTAATTATTATTTCAAAAGGCAACAGTATTTTACAGTTAAACTCGTGAATTTCTAAACTACTAGGGTTTTCATTGGGGGCGGGTTGGAGCCTCCAAGTGATAAAACTACCTTAGTAAAATAAATATTCGTTAGATCTAAAGACATGGACATAGCCCCTATTTTACGGCAATCTCTATATATCTTTCAATTCGACAGTCAAATTTTGGGTGGTTAAATTCTAGACGGGCGGCTCACCAATTAATCAGCCAATATGCGTTTGTTTGGCTAAGAGCATCTTTTCGTGAAAGTGTGCAAGAGAACTTAAAGTAATCGACTCATCGTTGAGTAGGAAAAGTCGGACATTCATAGACTTCAACTAATAGAATTCTAAGTTTGGAATTGGGCCTACACCCGCATACATATTATGTTCTCGACAAGAATATATTGTTGCGGGAAATTAAATTATTTCTGCAAAAACTGCAACAGGGTTGAACTGAACAATAAAATTTCGACTAAAATCTTACTACGAACAAAGTAATTTAACTATATAAAAATAATATAACTCTAGCCATAAAATATTCGTAATAGACATAATATTAAAATGTTTTTTGGTGTTTAATCGAAGTATGTGGGCGCTGATGGCTTTAATCGTCTGTGTTCGTGTCTCAGCCCCCGCCAATCAATAACATCATTCTAAGCTGTTATTGCAACCATATAATTTAATCATAATATGTTGCTTTTTCGTGTATAAGGTTCAACTAGCCTAGGAGCCAGTTGTTAGTGACCGTAGACAAATTCGTTTGTTCGAATCATCTTTTGCAATGCAGCGCATATTTGGATGAATTAATGGCTGTGTTAACAAGCAAAATTGCCGTTGATGGGAAGGTACTAATATACACAGGGCTTACCAGATGCCAATGCAGCCATAAAAAGTAACTATTTGGTATGGATTTTTGGTCTGCTGCATCATTGCGTCGTATTTTTTTCAAAATAATGCTCATGAAGGCATTTATCGTCAATAAAGAGTAACACAGGTTCACAGGAGTGAACAGATCAGAAGCGTGCCACTGTGTGAAAAATTTTATATTTTATTCATAATAACATACTGTCTTTCTTTTAAAAAGGGAATTGTTTAATACCTAAAACATAGCTAGATCCTGTTTCCTTTCAATGGCGACCTCCCGGTTATTGGAAAACGCTTCTTGCAACTTTTTTTATTGAAAAAAAAAAATATATATTTATTGCTAAATAAACATGTAATTTTTAATACTTTTTTCTTCTTTATCATTTCAGGTATGTGTGCAGACATTTTTGTAAATGAATTTAAAGGTAAATATTTCTGTAAAACTAAAAAATTAAAACATTCGATTTCAAACGTGTAATTATCTCTTCTAATGGAATTTTTGATTTTTCAGAAATATTTTTACAAAATTATTTACAGCAAAAAATAGTTGCGTGGACAATTGTTCAGTTTTTCTTTGAAATCAAATTAAATCGAAGCCAATACTCTATAGATTATTGTTTGGCGATTGTTTTTCTGTCATTAAAAATTCAACTCATTACACAATTTGGTTTTAATTGTTAAAGTTGTTTGTAAAACTTTTTTGTTCGATCATACAGAGATGTACAAGCCATCCCAGTCCTACAGACCTGCAAATATTCGTAGAGAATACAACTCCCTTGTAAACTTTCAAATTAACTAAATTCAGCGCTTGGCCAGCGCTGTGGGATTGCATACTCGGTGGTCTTTTAAAAAATACATTAAAGTTGATTTTATTTCTTTAGTCAACTCATTTCAAATACGTATAAAACATGTTTAACATACAACAACAACATAAATTAAGGTTTATTTTTTGTTTTATTATTGTACTGGTACCAAACACACATGTTTCGCTTTTTTTAGAACAAATTGTATCTGTAATTTAAAGGTGTGCTGGAGCAATATCAAAAAATCTAAAATGATTGTAATAATTTCTTGTAGGAGGAAAAATTAAATAAATTCTTGGTACAGAAATAAATAAAGAATTTGGAAAAAAAGAATTAAAATAAATTTGGGCACAAAATATTTGGAAAAGTGGAATGTGGGCTTGAGAAAGTTATTTGATTCTTTGAAAATATAACTTGCTCTAAGAACACTGGTTTGTAAAGAAATCCTCCCTTGAATAAAAATAGGGCTGATATCAAGGGTTTAACATGAGTATTTCGTTTTATTTCATCACTTGCAGATTTTGTTTTTAATGGGCGTGGTTAAGATGACTTCCTTAAAAGGGCGGTTACACAAGTTTATTTCACCCTAACTCGTCAATTGCTAGGTGCGACTTTAATAACCATAACTATGAAGGATGCGCCATAAAATTACCTTCCAGCTATTTCAACCCTTTTTTTTGATCAACAGTTATTTTCGTGGAAAAAGAAAATTTTGTTTTCCTTAAAATTCGGTTGTTCTTTCTAAAAAAAAAGAAAACCTTTTATAGAAAAAATTTACGAGTTTAGATTATCAGATTTTCTTAACTTTGCCTTTCGAAGACCTGTTTTTGGTATCTGTATTCCATTCGCAATTGGATCGAACGATATCTGCTTTAATTTGGATAAATGTCAGATTATGGACATCACATGGCTCGTTTAAACAGACAGAATTGTTGTGGTTGCGAGGTGGGCAATTGTTACCTCGTAGACGTCTGGTTGTATGATTATTTGACGGGAATTATGCTGCTTTAACTTCAATCCACGAAATGCTTTAAAGCCTTGTAATGCACATTGTTAAATAAAGAGAAAGTTAGCCCTTTACGAAACTACGAATACGATCGAATCTATTTGTTGTTACACGCAAAGGAAAGTCAAGACAACCCTACGATGTTATCCACACCAATATATTGTTATGGGAAACATACATTGTTTATTTGAACACATTTTAAACATTACCTTAGTTTCGATAAACAAGTTATTGTTTAAGTTAGGCTTTCGAATTTCTACATAAATTCTAACCATAAGCAAAGTATTTGTACTATACAAAAATAATACAATAACTCTAACCATAATATGTTGTGAATAGGCATAATAATAAAATTATTTTGTTGGTTAGTCAAAGTATGTTGATAGCTTTAGTCGCCTGTGTTCGTACCTCAGCCGCGGCCAGGTCAGAGGACATTGTTATTATTATTATTATTCAAAATAGTAATTTAAGTTTACACCATAATATATTGCTCTTGGATTATGGTTACCTCGACCATGTTTTTTATTTGCGTGTAGTTGTAAAAGAAAAAGAAACAAAAGAGTTTCTTAAATACCTATATAGACCATTTACCTTACAAATATTTTTTTTAAGAAGTGTTCCAAATATTATCATAATTTAAAAAAGGAATTTCTTGCAACTTCATTTATTAAATGCATTCTCATTAACAGATTTCAAATACATAGTCAGATTTGAATATTCTGGAATTTATGAAATACAAAAACACCATTGACATTTATATGTATGACATTTGGTTCATTCATAGTCTCCTCTTGTCCTCACGTATTTATGTTGCAACATGTTTGCTGCTTTAATTAAGACATTTCTCCATAAATATAAATGACCTTATTGTGACATTTATTCAAGAATTCCAAAAAAAAATTGTTTTTTGGGGCCAAATAAATTCTTTTCGTAAGTGTCATCTTCATGAAGCTTATTTAAAGGCGTCGTCAATATAATTTATGGCAATTTTAAGCACAAACATTTAATTACCCATTTGTTTTTTCATTCAAAAAATAAAAAAGAATCGAAAGAATTTCCCATAAATCTTTCTGCAAACTCGCAAGTATTTAAAGGATTTAATACCAAGATATATTTAAAAATTTCTTAAAAACATAAAGAACTTTCAACTGCCCTAATTAAATATAATATTCGATTCGGATTTTACGCGTAGTAGATTGTGGTACAGAAGTTTCTAATTAAACCTGAAATTATTTTGATTTCATTATACATTTTGCCCTACAATTTAAATATAATTTTGTAATTGACACTGGCCCACTAATTACACTCTTGGATAATTTATTATTCAAAGCCTTTGTGAGCATTACCACCAGACTACCGCCACTCTGTTCTAATAATGCCACTTTCTATTCACTCACATTTAAACATATGTTGATATAAATTTAATTCTACTTCAATTAGCTTTTTATCCTTTGATCTTTTGTTACCTTTTTCTATACTTTCTCTATAGAACACTTTTCCATTATAATTGTTTGTGTGTGCTTTTTTCAAGTTTCTTTGATAGATCCGTGGACGTTTGTCTGACTAATGACATGACTTTTTAATACTCTTATATAAATAATAAATAATGAACGTTTATTTTATATGGTTTCCAAGTAGCACCATATTAAATAACCTTCAATTAGCCTGCCTCTTTTTTTCTGGCACTAAATCGTACCCTATATTTCCTCGTTTTGGTATTAAAAAACAATTTTATTCCAAAAACATATTACCAATAGATTATGAGGTTTTTTACATAGTATGTGTGAAAGTTTCTAAGCAACATATTAATTACACTTGGAGAAATAATTTTGTAATATTACTGAAATTATAACATACATGCAGGCCTTGGCCTGTTAGTTAGTGAACCAAAATCCACTTGGCCTCACTAGTTCAAGTTCTTAACTGTTAACTTTCCTATACCGTCTTAACGGATGAATACTAGTACACTTGGACCCAATTGGGTGCCTTAGAAAAAGTTTGTAACTCCCCACAAATACCCCAAACGTTGTTGCGTTATACAAACATTCTATCAATCTGCAAGTGATGCCCTTGCACTACTTCAAGTACTAGTACTTCAACACTAGTAGTTTTTTTTTTTATAAAAACTCTAACCCCGTTTGCACTTAGTGCTTGCTGTTCTAGTAATTGGAGGTGTTCCTTTTAGGCAATTAGCACTTAATTTTTATTGATGCAATAATGCTCCTAGTCATTAAATTGGAAATTTAATTCAATGTTCCGTAATTCTTCTAAGACCTCATTCCGACGTGTTACTCTACTTTTGCCCTAGTGACTGAATAGAAAAAACTGATTAGGTAGATGCCCTTAAAACAGCAATGCCTGCCACAGATTTTTAACATCAACCCGTCATTATAGGAAGTGATCTTTGCAACGTAATCGTATGACATTCCTACATTCTACAGTATTTTTTACATAGCGACATTGTCTTCAAGCAACCAGTTACTTATACCAGATTTTAGAGCTCTAAAAGGACTCCGCTACAACTGCAGAAACATAATAAAGCAATTAGCGAAACGGTCACTCTGTTGTTGTCTGACTTCTCTTTTGTTGGCTGACTTCACTGACTTTCAAGCAAAACAAATAATAAATAACAGAAGGTTTACGGAAAAGTGTTGGTCAAAAACTTTCTAATAAGGAGTTCTTTTCCAAAAAATATGCCACCTTGTAGGGATTACCTGCACTCGTGATGCCTTTCGTTTTCTTTTCATTTCAATAGAATACACTAGTATGGGGTTGCCAACGACCGTTTAGTCTCCGTTGGAAGTTCGCTCTGGCTGTCAAAAAAAATTATAATGATAAAGTAAAATGTAATTACATTGTTTGTCGACACTAACTTTTAAAAATGCAGCCCTAATGGAATAAATAGTTATACGGTTGCCAAATTTCGATCCATCTTTTTGAAAGGTGGTTTTAGGAAGCGTGCTTTTAAAGTTTGGGAAAAAGAACGCCTAATTCTTATGATATTCGTCTCCTTAAGAGGAGATTAGAACTGAAAACTTGAGTACGGTAAGTTTTCGCCACGCTTGAGCAATTTATTTCGTATTCACTGAAAAAATTGGCTCTTTATTGGGTTAACAAAAATAAAACACAATTTCATACCAAACTTATTCCCTTCAGTAAATGCAGCATAATGTTGTAACATGAACGACCATGACGAACATGATGTACATAGATAATGATTTTCCTTTTTAAAGTTTAAGTTGGACAAACGTTACTCTAACCATAGCAGTTCAATCATTTAGATATTAAATGTAGAAAAAGAAACACCCACTGATACACAGTGGAACCAATGTAAATTTAAATTTATGTAACGAGTGTAATTTTTTAGTTGAACAAAAAAATCATGTCATGACTTCTTTTATAGAAAAAATAAAAAATAATTTATAAATCGGAATGATACACGAAATAAGCCCACTTGACAACCACACGCGCACTAAATACAACAAGTACATCATCATCAATGGTACTTCAACGAAAGTTCTATATTACCGAAAGAGGAAGATGAATGTGTGCCGCTTGCATGTCAGTTCGAGTAAATAATTTCAAAGAACTGGACAATTGTAGCTCTTTGTTATTTATTTTTTGCGGGGAGGGTTTTTCTTATACTCGAGAGTGTGTGAGAGATTTTAAAACAAGAATATGCCGGTTGGCATGCTGGTACAATTTCCAAGTACTCTAATTATAAAACGCAAAATTACGGTATAGACATTTAAAGTCTGTAAATAATATAGATTTTATTATTAAAAGCACTTTTTAAAAAAGTACCTTTAAATAAGTATCGGTAACTAGCACTTTTAAAAAAGTATTGTTTGAAAAAGTAACTCTAAGAAAGTATTTTTGAAAACTTCTTTTAAAAAATATAATTTAAAAAGTGCCTTCGAATGGGCAAATTAACAAAACATTTTGACCCAACATGTGCTTAAGCGTAGGAGTTCTTTAGAGTTGTGTCTTGATCTATATCATATGAAATAGAGCCTCAAAAAATTTCTGTTTAAAAAGGTACATTTTTCGAAGACATACTGCTTGAAACAAGTGTCTTTCGAAAGGTACCACAAAAAACAAATACTTTTTGAAAATTTACTTTCTGAAAAATGTTTTTTACGAAATTTTACAAACTTTCAGAAAAAAGTAAAATTTTTAATGAAATAAACGTACCTTTTAAAAGAAGTCAAATTTATAAAATGTGGCCTTTGGAAAAATTACACTGAAAAACAATAATTTCCACAGTACACCTTTTCAACGAGATGATCTTTGAATGAAAAATTAAAGTCTTAAAAACTCATTGTTAAATAAAACAAGTGGTTTTGAAAGGAAGTACTTTTTGGAACAACCGTGTACATTTTAGAAAACATACTGCTTAAAACACATAACTTGTAACCGTAAAGAAACCGCTTCAAAAAGTACATTTTTCGACAGAAGTTCTTTTAGCAATTCAGGAAACTTTCTGAGAAGGGTATCTTTTATAAATCTCCTTCAAAAGCAGCTTTTTAAAATGCCCCTTTTGGATAAAGGACATTTTACAGAAAATTGCTTTCGTGAAAAGTAGGTTTTCAAAAACGTGCCTTGAGCAAAATGTACCTCGCGATACAAGTATGCAGTTTTTTAAAAGCTTCACTTCACTTCAGCAAAATATTGTTACATTTGTAACAATATTGTAACAGTATTGTAACATTTGTTTACAAATAGAACTGCATAAAATGAAAAAGCTGCTTTAAAAAAAAACTTCAAAACCGATTCTTTGTAAAGAAAAAATGTAAAAATTCCCTTTCAAAAAAACAAATATTTTAATAAATAGAAATTATACTTCTTTAAAAAGTACCTTTTGTTAAAAAAATTTGTTGGCCAATTTTTGTGTGTGGAAGGAATGCTTTTAACATTTGGATAAATTTGAGTACAATTTATGAACATCATTTGCCTACTTCCACGTGCTTTACATTTAATTGCAGAAATTAAAAGAAATTTATTTTTCACTTTACAAACATCTGGCAATTTTATGGCAAAAAAAAATCACAACAAGAAATAATTAGTTAATAATATTTATGTTTTCCTTTTAGCTTTTCTAAACAGGAGGGCTGTAGCATAAGTATAATAAAATAATAATAAGTAATCTTAAAAAAAATTTATCAAAAAGGAAGTACAACTGTCTGTAATGTTGTGAATTCATAAATTTTGGCTGCTGGTTTTAGAAAGATGCCATCATAAATAAAAATGCATAGGTCTGCTTCGATATTTGTCAAAATGCTTATTTTGCAGTTTTTTCCTATAATTTGAAAAATTCCACATAAAAGTTCTAGAACTTAAGCTGTAGTCCCTCAATATTTTGAATAGTATTTCAGCATATTTCTTTCCCCCATGACATAAAGTTTTCTAACATGAGTGATGGAGTGTTTGTTTGAAAAAGTGCGGCTGCGGGTGTGGGTGCTAATTTTTTAAGAGGATTTTTGCCATTTTACCCTTTAAAAACAAATAAAATACAGTTGTTGCATTTGATGTTTTTTGAAATTGCTGTTGGTTTTGTTGCGCTTGTAATTTCCATAGATAAAACACCAGGTAATTTACAAAAGTGTTATTAAGTGCATGTTGTAGCTGTTGCGTTGTGGATTTTAATGTTGTACAAGTACAAACGCATTTGTAGTCGCCGGTTTTTTCTCTCTCTATATTTTATGAGGTCAAAGGTTTAAATTCTACAAAAAAAAAAGCAAATAGTAATAAAGTTCAAACAAAACGGAACAACAACCAAACTCCACTTACCCGGTAGTCTGAACCAGAAAGAGAGAAAAAATAAATAATAATGAAGTAAAGTCGTTGTAATACTTTGGAAAAGAGTTCAAAAACAATCTCAACAGGTCATTAGTTTAATTAGCTTTATATATGCACACACACACTCACACACACACTTACTTATTTCCAACTTTTGTTTGCCTTTTTGCCTGGCTGTCGTTGTGCCTTTTTCCTTTTTGCTCTCTATGGGTACGAGTTTGTTGTTTATTGAAAAAAGTACAAAAATCTGTTTGAAATTTACCGAAAATTAAAAAGTACTTAAGGGGGAAGTTTATGGTTCAGTTTTATTTTTTTACATCTTTTTCTTTTTTTAGAAAGTAATTAACTATTTTTCGCACATGTCGGCAAAGGGTTGAAGGAATGGCAAACGAAAATGTCGCTATGTGATTTTAATACTTGATGTATACTATTCGCATATTGAAAAGAAAACTTCCATGCGATGAGAGGTAGAGTCCATTATGTGGACAACTTTTTCTGTTGCAAGACTAAAAATGTTATTTTTAAACAAGCTTAAATAGCAGAATTCGACAGAACTTTTTTATTACACCCGTCGTGGATTGCGCTTTAGATTTTGCGGGAGGTAATTTTCTATAAAGCGCAAAATTGTCGAAATGTTTGCTCCGATACGAACGAGACACCAAGATCGGCTACTATCCCGCTGATATTCTCACAACAATCTTATAGCACATTTTTCTCAACTTTTTCGTTGTTTGCGTACGTCGAAGAGGTGGATGGACGACCTAAACATGATTCTCAGACAAGATCTTTCGTATTAGTTTCGTTTACAAAGCGACATTGCGATTAGTAGTATTAAATGACAAATTACGGATACTTTTTCAACAGAAAGTATATTAAGGATATGAAAGAGAATTTTGTTGATTCACGTGGAATAATTTACAAAATACCGACTAATTTAATTTATTATACACTATTTCTGTACCGCTACCCTATCTACTCAGTTAATGTCAACTGTAAACATCATCTTCTTAACTCTCTAGCCATTGGAAAAAATTAAGTTTTTGGAAAAATATCAAGCACCATGCCCAACCGCCACGTCCAAATGGCGGATCCGGCATTCGTATGACACCTACTATATAAAGCAAATTTTTGTAAAACTAGGTTATACGGGCAAGAACGATAATAAAAGAAATTTAACGGTGTAAAATATCAAGTTGACGCTGGCTTTAAAAATCCGGCTCTCCGATCCGCCGAATTGGAAGCTACATTTATAACTTTATGTATGGAATGGCACATAGTTTCGTACATGCTGGCTTTGCTGGCAGTCTTCGAAAAGTCTTTTTTGGAAAAAATTTGGGTCCCCGGTCCGCCGATTCAATGGCTGTGTAGGACAATTTTATACAAATGTAGGTCTTAATACAACCGCAAAACAAGCTGGGTTGAGTCGCTGGCGATGCCTAATTTAGCAGATCGGCAAACGTATTTTCCTATCCCGACGACGGGTTGCAGGCTTAAGGTCCAACATAGTGTACTCGCGCTCAGTCTTCACATTTTGTGTCAGCCATATTCTTTAGAAATTGGAGTACGCGACTTCGAATAAAGTTCGAAATGTCCGATATTGCGAAATAGGCATTATACGGTACATACAAAGTTTGATATCCAAACAACTGCATCAAATTTAACTCGTGATTTCAGGATACTGGCCGTGGGGTACCTGCCGTACTAGATAAATATTCATCATCATGCATCTGTAGAATTATAACAAGAGTGTGGAACTGTTGTGTAGGTAATGTTAATTGTTTGCCAAGATTTGCAAAGTCACAAACTAACCTAGTTTAAGAAGATACATCCAGATTTCCTCTCTATAATTTAAGCTTTGAAAGTGGTCGTGGCCTTTTTAATTTTAACAACAGTGTGTCTTTTATCGGGAAGTATTTACCCATTTTTCGAAACAACAATTTTTAAATTGAGCATAGTGACGTTAAAATAAGATTTCACAATCGTACCTTTCCACTTTTGGTACTATTTCTTTGTTGAAATTAAAATTTGTGTACCCAGTTTAAAGAAAATATTTCTAAAATTGAAGTTTTGTCGTCTTAGATTGGCCGAATGTGGCACCGTGCTCAGTTTCGTTTAGTACAGTATTTTTAATTCATGGACATTACGCCTAAGCCATGCCTTCCAATAAAATTGAATTTAGACAGTGTGGACGTCACTCATTGTTTTATTATGTTGCATGGTTTTGTATGGTACTTATGTAAAAATAAAAAATAAAATTAGCAATAATTTTGTTAACAACAAAATGACGCATTAGTTTCATCGTCTTATTACAAACATATTGTCCTCTTCATATTTTCGTAGTTGCAATTTACATAATTTAATAAATAATTAAATTTAATTTCGGTTTCTTGGAATTCAATTTTTTATTTTGCCTCAATTATAATAACTTCAACATGTCCTCAAATTTCCTGGTTGACATTTTATATTTTTCCCTTCCTTTATTTAAGTTATACTCGTAGTACGTATCTAGTTCAATATAAACCACATACATATGAACTTAAATAATGAAATATTTATTTGTAAATAATGGTAAAAAACTGTTTGCTCTTAATTTGTATTGAAAAAATAAAAATAAAATAGTTGCCAACTTTTTTGCTTTTCATTGGTTATGGGTAAAATGTAAACATTTTCATTACTGACAGCCATTTCTTGAGTTTTTTCCCTGGGTTTGATCGTATTTGGCTATGAAAAGTGCATGTGTAAAAAATCTTTCATTCCATTTCATTTTTCTTTCTGACCCAAAGAAGACATTTGAAATTTATATGTCATATGTTACACATGTCCTTGCAGATTTTGGCTCTATTCAATACTCTCTTGCCTTGTAAGTATTAGTACATATTATTGTTTTGAACAAGTACGAGAATATATAAATTCGCTATTGATATTTTTGTTTGCCATCTTGGCAAAGGATCATGTTTGAATGAGGAGAATGTCTTTCATTTTTAAAAATCTTGAAAGTTTTAAAATGCAGCTTTTTGTGATGAAGTAAAAATTAAAGTTATTAAGGACAAGTTTAAAGTTTTATTTTTTAAGTTAAAAATTAGAATCAATTAAAAAATATATTTTTTTTTCAAATTAAATAACAAAAATATTTTAATGAAGCAAAAAAAAAAATTAGCTGGTTTTCTTAGCTCTTGTTAAAAATTCGTCAACTGTGAATATATCGATCCCTAACCGCGAAAATCACGTAACTGTCATATTATTCTAAATTTCCCTTTTTGCGTCAGAGTTGTTTCACTACCTCCAACACGTTGTCTAATAAAATATTGAATCGAAAATAATCAAAAATAGTCACAGAAATACAAGCATTTCCATCTTAACGTAAACGACCACCTTTTTGTGACTTCAGAAGCAACGTAACTGACGTAACAAATGTGAGACTCGCCGGAGAATTTGGGAGATAAACAAATGAACTATTAGAAAGGACAATCAATTAGTAATTACATCGGTACACACAGAGAAAAATCCTGGTTGTGACATAATCACGACAACCACATTGTTGTCTCCACAACAATATACTGTTGTGGTAAATATATAATGGTTATTTGGAAACATTTTAAACATTACTTTGGTTGCGATAAACAATATTGTGTCCAGTTGATCATCAATGAAAATTGCAACATGGCTGAGTTAAACAGTGCATTTTCTACTAAAATTCTAACCATAAACAAAGAGTTTTGGCTATAGAAAGATAATATAATAACTCCAACCATAAAATGTTCTTAATAAATACTAGACGTAAGATGCTATATTGGCTATAGAAAGATAATATAATAACTCCAACCATAAAATGTTCTTAATAAATACTAGACGTAAGATGCTTTTCGCAGTGAATTAAAGTATAAGGGGGCTGTGGACTAGCAGGTTAGCCATTTGACTATTAAGCATTCAACAGTTTATGTCGCCTGCGTACATATCTCAGCCACTGCTAATTAGTAACATCCAATGGTGCTTTGCTATTTTATTATTATCTTCAAAATAATATGATTTGCTTACAACCCTGTTATTCAATCATAAAATGTTGGCTTTAGATAGGGGATAGGAGCATGGCAATAAGAAATTTATGTTCAGAGGTGTGCATCTTTGAGGTCTTGTGGTGCCTCTCCCTATAACACGTTTAAAAGTCAGACTCGGCAGCACCGCTTCTATAGACATGTGAAGTTTCATCAAAAATCGACAGCTAGCTTAGAAACACATCTGTGTGCATATATTTTGTAGGAAAAATTGTATGTGTATCTGCTAGTTCCTAGTCTAAACTTTTCTAAACTATTTTTTTATCATTTTTGACAAGTTGAACAACTCAGTTGAATGGTCTCTACGTTGCTTATGTTCATAGTTCAAACGTGATCTTTTAAATTCGGCTAACGACTATTTATTTGTTGGTTTTGTTTTGAAGTGAGGCCCAAATATAGCATATAGAGATGGAATAATTTATCGATGCTACCATATTATCTTGCAGAGTTCACCACGTATATCCGTCAAACAACTTGATACTTTCTTACTTTAAAGTTAAGCTAATAAAGGCTACCACTCATCGCTATTGCTCGAATTTCTCGACTTGCCACCAATATTAATGCTAGAGATCGTAGGGGTCAATAATGTGCATTTTATTCTCCTATAATGTCAAGTAAATAAACTTTTGCATTTTCTATAAAGCTTTCAAGTAAAAGAAAGATAAATTAAAATATTCAGTTTTTAGTAAAGATCTTAAGCCTGACAAAAAATTTGCTTAATTTAGTACTTAATGTCCATACAACATGTTAATAAGTTGGGCAAGGTTAGAATCGCCCTCGCAAATATTTGCAGTTTTTTCTAATTTTACACTTCTTCATTTAACTTAGTGATATGTGTCCCACCAAAATTTGTGTGTTAATTATTTTTCCATTAACTCTTTAAATTTCGCTAACTCCGCAAAACCTCAAAACTTTTTTTAATTTTGGTCACTTCTTTCTCTTTATTTTTTATTTTAAAACACAAAGTAGTTTCAAACACTGCAGGGAGTTTATATAAAAATAACAACACTGGCATCTGTGGCTTCTTGCCTTAACTCCATTTTTTATGAGCCACTTTTTAACTTTTTTTGTTTAGTTTACCAAAATTACTGTTATAACACAGTAGCTGCCATCACATCAACAAACTGCCATTAGAAACAAAACGCTAAAAAAAACTTTAACCAGAAACTTGAAAAGGATGTACTAGAAATGAAACTTGATAAAAAAAGCCAACCCAGCAGAATTCCCTCAAAATTGTACTCGCACATTAACAGAAAACAAAAAGTGCAATTCTAGTAGAGCTCAGCTGTATTAGAAATAATTCTGTGGCTTCTTTTTTCACTGGAGTGGAGCGCACTTAACTTTAAACACACAGAGAAAAAATGCGATATCTCAGATACGAATACTTTTGTATGTTTTTTTTATAATTTCGTGACATTTTACAACTAAAAAGTTGTAGTAAATTGTAGCAGTGTTCTTTAGTACAATTTTTTCGAACGAGGGTGGGCGCAAAAGTAATTGTTGGAGTTTTTGTTGGAGTTTGTGAAAATTCCTTTGAAATGCTTTTAAAAATAATAATTTCGTCACCATACAAATGCTGTTGGTTAATTATAGTTCCAATCGGGCGTGGTCTGGAAAACGCTTGGTTCGAACTGTTTAGATATTCGAGTGTTTATACCCGAACTAAATTTTGTTCACCGTTTCGCATGTTTGGAATTCGGCGATTTCGAAACAAAGTGTTTTCCAGAACACCCGCCCCCCACCAATTTATGCCTAAGGATACTATTATTGTTAATTTTTCTTATTATTCGGGCCGTTTATGAAGGCCTCGTGTAGAAAACTGATTATATTTTGAAGCCGTTCACGATTCAATCTAATATTCTTTTTTTAATTTTTTCTAATTCGAGCAGTGAATTTTAGTTTGCCTGGCAGGTTCTCAGTAGTCGATTAACACACATTGTTTTAAAGTTTCTTTTCTCCTGTGGGTAAATTTTAGCATTCGATATCGATTTTAATTTCAATAGAATTTAAATGGAAATTGCAATCGTTAAGGAATTCGATAATTTGCCCCCTGAATTCTGCGTTTTCCAAACCATCCCAACGCTCTGTGGGTGGATAAAAAAAAAGAAATTCAAAGCATCTGCAAATAAAAGAATTTTTGATTTTTGAACACTTCAGGGGCATACATAGTTCATACTTAGTTCTTTTGACCCAATGTAAAGATGGCGGTGATCCATATCGATCTAAAAAATCATAGCAATTTCTGAAGATGAAGTAAATTGCCCCCAGATTTCGGCTTTGAATTTAAAACAAAAAGTTAATTACTTTTAATTAACTAAGCCAATAGCTAATTACTAGCTCAGCCTTTTCAGAGAATGCGAATTTTATACTCCTTCCATGAAACTTTCCACACCACCCTCGTACTTTCTCTTTTCTCTTAGAAATCGGAAATGAAAAAAACAGCATTTTTCGGAGTACTTTTTTATTGAGTTGTGTTGAAAGAATATTTTATCATTTGAAATTATTTTTTCCTTTTTTTACACTCTACTGCAAATAATAAAAAAATTTGAATTTAGCACTTTGACTGAACAACTTTATTTAACTCTTTTACTTTGTGAAAAATCGACGCTGCAGTTGTTGCAACAAAACGAAAAAGAAAAAAACAGGAAAGATGAAAATGACAAACCTTTAACAAAATTTGCTAAAGTTATTGCTGCCAAAGTTGCTGCATATCTTTACATTTTTCCCCCCATAAAAGTGTCAGGTTTTTCTTTGCAACTTTTAAGAACTAAAGAGAAATTTTAAGTAACGCCTAAGTAAGTTTAAAAAAAAATGACTGAAAAATGTTGTGTCATTGCACCGGTAGCAGCAGTCAGTGTGAATAATCAAAATAGGCAACTACAAGACAAGTTTATGGAGAAGTGGTAAATGAACACGGTGGCACTTTATACTGACTTTTTGGCACTTTTACTTCGTTTACTTTTTTCAAATATTGTTTTGTTGTCACACTAACTTGTACTCGCATAAGAAATGTTGAAAAGTTTGTCGTGCAATATGTTTTATGATTTCTTTTTATGGAATGACTTTTATTGTATAAAATAAATAAAGGCTAATTACAAAGGAGATGGAAGGAGACCAGATAACAAAATATTGGTGGTTTGTAAGTGAAATAGTTTTTTAATCGTACTTATTCATCTCAGAGGAAGTGACTAGAAAAGAGTTACTGTTTAAAAAGGAACTTTTAAAGGGTATTTATTTTATAAAGTGCTTAACTAGGAAAAGGTGCTTTTAAAAAGGGGTTTTAAAGGTGTTTTTTTTTAATTAAATGGTTGGTAAGAGGAGTTTTTTAAGAAATGGTTCTTTTTTCATATTACGGAACCATTTTCATTAAGGTACCTTTTTCATATTTTTTTCTATCAGAAATTGATTTTTTTGGATATCACATTTGCTGAAGGAGCTATTTTTACTTAATATGGTAATTCTTTAGAAAGACTTTTTAATGATATATACTTCTTTAAGAAGGTGTTTTTTAAATTTAATTATTGTAAAAAGGTAGTTTTCTAAAAAAAATCACATTTTTGTTAAGGCACTTTTTCATTCAGGTACCTTTTTTAATCATTTTTCTCTTAGAAACTGATTTTTTGTATATCATACTTTTGCTGAAAGAGGTACTTTTACTAAATATGTTAATTGTTTAAAAATACATATAGATAAAAGGTACTTATTTTAAGAATTGTCTTTTAATGGTAGTTTTTTTAAAATTGATTTATAGGTATAAAGTATTTTTCTATGGTAAATCTTTTAATTCTTTTCAAAGAGAATTTAAAAATTTTTAGTTTAATTTTAAAACTTAAAGTTGTTCATAGAAAACAATTTAGGTATTAGAGTTAAAATGAATTCAGAAGTAGTTTATACGCAAAACCATTTGCTAATTATTGAAATACTTTTATTCCCTCAAGTTCAAAACCACATTTATGGCCCTTTCGTTTTTTAAATAAAATGTTGTCTTGTTAGAGGCTACATGCTAAAACATTCTTATTATGTGGGATTTTATACAGATTATAATGCATGCCATTCTTCGCCAGTATTAAAGGTAAATTCTGAAAAAAATACACCATTTATTGTGGGCGCAAAAATATATTTCGCGTATAACAAATGGACAAAAAATGTTACATTTTTTCGAAGGAATAAAAAATATTCGTTTGTAAAAAGAAACACAAAAAACCTAAAAACAAAGTTATGTCTCTCTCAGACACTTCGCTGTTGGGTTTACAAACAACACCTGAAAATGAATTAAACCTCTCTATTTCTCTTCCAATTATAACCGACAAAGATATTATATTAATAATTTCAAGTAAGTACTGTCCACATATGAGTAGTGATATTAGGGTTATTTCTTGCATCGATTGATTTTGAAGGCAATGATTCTTGATTTGATATTCCGACAGGGTGTTTTGATGTAGATTTTTGGAACGAATTTCCGTCATCCCTTGTCAAGTTTGGTTTGTAGAAAAACCGGTTTCTACCGTGTGACATCTTAAGTAGCTATGCCGTTAAATATTAAGGATTCGATGATGGCTATAAGTCGCCTGGGTTCGTATCTTATCCGGTGCCGGTCAATTACACAAATTGTTTAATATTACACACCGTTTTGGTATTAAAATTAAACTAAAATTCATTCTTGTGTGCAAAATTTGTTTTTTTTTTCAAATCATACTTTTGATTAAAAAGAAGTACTTTTACTAAAGAGGTTACTTTTTTAAAATGCACTTTTTCTAATTATTTTTATTGATTTAAATTATTTTAAAATACAAATTATATTCAAAGGTAAATTACCTAGCATACTAAATCACTCGCTCTAGTGAAACATATCCAGAGCCTTTGCTGAGAATCGAGTACCAGACAAATAGACCAGCGCACTATTAACTAGACAACCGTCGCACCTGACAGTTCTTTCAAAAAGATGCTATGAATTCTAAAAAATATTTTTTTAACGAGGTCGATTTTTTAAAAGGTATTTTTGAAAGATTGTTATTTCAGATATAATTTACAACTGGGACTTGCTACAGTTACTCCTTTTTAAAAGCTTTGTTGGCGAAAAGCTTCTTATTAAAATATGGAGTCTTTTGAAAAAAATTAAATTTTTTTTAAATTCTCTTTTTAATAAAATGAGGCTTTATCTGAAATGATAATTGTTTATTGTGTATTTGTTTCTTTAGTTTTCAAGTAAAAACTGTTAAAACATACAAGACAACATTCCCATTTATTATATTCACTTCTTTATAGTTCAAGTTAATCTCAATACTCAAGTTCACTAAAAAAAAAACTTTTATTAAAAATCAATATTTTATTTGTCCATTTACATTTAATTTTGCATTCTAATTTATTGTGATTGTTCAACTCAGCAGGCCTTTTTTTAATTTGGTCATTTTCAAATGGGTTTCTATTAATCACATAAAAAAAATAGTCGCCAAAGATTTAAAGGCTTTTATCTTATAGCTTTTAGCCGTTAAATTTAATGCAAATTGGTATTTTTTACTGACCAAAAAAAACTTATAAAATTAATAACAAATTCAAAACATGATGATGTATTTATGAGAACGATAAAATTTGTCCAATATGGAATTTTAGTCATAAATTTTAAATCGTTCTTGTTGAACTTTATTATTAACATATTGTTGTTGTTGTTGTTTATTTGCAGGTATGCTTTAATAAGCCGCTTTAATGGATTTAAAATATTATTGTTAAATGGGTAAGAATTAATGTTATTTTTTTCTTTGATTTTTGCATGAGCAATTAATCTTTAAAATTAATTGATTGAAAATATTGGATTTTATATTAAACCTGTGTTTGTGTGGGAAACATTGAACTGTGTGACCAATTTGCTTCTTATTCACAGGAGTGCCCCTTAGATGAGTTTTAGTTCTCATTTAACGAGGTATCTGATGTCCTACTCTATTGGATGTTATGAATCACAATAAAACTATCACAGTGTACATGAATGCTGTGAGAGCGAAAAATGGACATAATGTTGACGATCGTAGTGTCAGGTAGCCAGGTCAAGTTTATACATACACTACGCCTGCAAATATCTATGCCCAGTAGAAAATTAACAGGTTTCGAATAGAACTAGTCCAAAATTCAAATCCTTTTTTAAAGCTGTCTTAAATCTAGGTCCACAAACACACTCAGACTTTTTGCTTTATGGATCCATAGCGTTCAATATATATCTAAAGAATCTCGCAGAATTAAATCGAAGTGTAACTTACCACGTCTTAATGTTTTTTGTTAACTGCCTGCACGCCAAAAAAGATGGTTGTAGCATGGCAATATATTGTTGCGGCAAATATATAATGCTTTTTTATTAAACGTTACTTTAGTTGCCAGAAACAAATTATTGTTTACATTTTTTCATCCAATTTAAACAATAATTTTTTTTTAATTCTAACCACAGACGAAGGCCATTTTAACCATCAAATTTTCTTAATAAACATAATATGAAAAAATCTTTTAGTGGTTCATCAGAGCATGAGGGTACTGCGGCTTAAGTGGTTACTAAACATTCGATGGCTTTAGTAATATGTATTCATACCGCAGTCTTGCCAATTATAAACATAATTTTTTTTTCTCTTCAATCATTTTATGAGGCCCATATTGTTTATATTTGTAATAATAAAATGATTTATTTACAACCATATAATTAAATCAAGTTTGATTGTGAGTAACTTTTCGCTCCAATCACGTTAATGTGCATGAACTTGCATGGCATTTTTCATATTTGGTATTTTTTTTAAGTTCCTGAGTCGAAACCTTTTTTTGTTTAGATTATTCTTTCGAAACTAATTATTCGCTTACTTTCGAAGTAGTTAAAATCTAGTTCAAGGAAAGTGATTTCCATTTAAATTCCAATATTTAGTATTTTTTCTTAGAATGATTCTGTTTCATTTACACTGGGCTACAGAATAGAAATGAATGATAAGAAATGATTAGACACTTTATTATATTTGAGATAAAATATTCAATATATCATGAATAGGTGGTTTTTATCGTATACAACACACTACACACTTTTGTCTTTAACAATGAATGGATTAACGTCTTTCATATTTACACTAGACTTGAACCCCACTTTCTAGATGTGTATGTGTGTTATTGTATTATCCTTTCTTCGCTTTGAAATTATTTATATGACATACATGGAGAGACAATTAATTCACCAATGTATTATATTTTGTTAAATCAGATTTTGTGGTTTTGTTTATTGTGTATTTGAAATGCATATGTATGTAAGGATGTGTGTTATATTACAAACACACACATACTTAGCTACTCTACTGTGTGTACAATATTTTTGTTGTGATTATTATCGTCCGGTTCGATTATAAGCAAGGGAGAGTATGTCAAATGTCAAAACGTAGGCACTAACTGCATTTGTATATTATATTTTGTGCCATTTCTAAAGCCGAGTTGATAGATGTTCCCTAAGCAAGATTCTACCAAAGCATGCACTTACTTACATTCAACTTCTTGCATACATATATAAATATATATGTATATGATTTTGTGTCTCAGTTTAATTCCACAGTTGTCATGTATAATAAACCTTACAATGCTCCTTAGCGTACTTTTGCCTACCACACATTCTGAAAATCCAGTCCTTGTCTTGTCTTGTCTTGCCTTCCTACTTCCTACTCGTACTTTATATTTTCAAGTACAATCTCATTTCTATCTTTAACATACTATCTACTCGTATTTGCCAATGTTCTTTTTTCTCACTTTTATCTTTATTGGTGGGTTATTTCTTTCTCTCCTGGCTGTAACTTTATTTATGTCACAAAATAATATCGAGTGACTGGTTTTGGTTAAATTCCTGTTTCTTTTTTTGCATTTTGGCAAAAATGTAAGAAATATGTGGCAATGAGTGTTTGTTTTTTTTTGTGTGTGTGTGTGTCAAGATATACATTTATTACAGGAGACAAATAAAAGAAGAAAATAAAATTTTCTCAGATTAGCTAGAAATTTGTAATAAGAAAAGCAGATTTATTTTGCCACCTCCTCGAATGGGTTTCTTTTTATCATTTTTAACAAAGATTTCATTTCGTTTTGCGGGTTTTAAATTTCTGCAAGACACCATTTCCTTTGTGTTGCTTCTCCCTTTTTTTTTTTTTGTAAGTGCTGATAATAAAATATTTCGGTTTTAGGTTCAAAACTATTTCGAGGAGTTTAGTTGTTCACAATCATTTTCTTCATCTTTTAGTTTATCTTTCGTAAGGGGTGTAATTTGAATCTCTTAGTTTTTGTGTTAACAGACAATTGTTGCATTTATTTTTTTTTTGTGGGAAATTAAATTTGATCAACTAAATTTTTTTAAGTCAAAATTGGCAAGAGTAGTTTTTGTTTAGGATTGTTTTAAATGAAATTTAAGTACTAGAAACATCGTACCGTTTCTAGTTTTATAAAAAAAAATAAGAATTGCGTTTGAAACCAAACACACGGTATAAAAGATTTAACGAAAACTTACCAACAATTTCGTGATGAGCTGGCTTAGGCAACCACCAAAGTGTGTATGGACACCAGGTTGTCGCACAACGAAAATTGCGCATTGGTATTAGATTATCCCCTAACAATAATTTTATGAATTTATTGCTTATTTACTACATGGGCAATTAGCAGGAATGAATAATAATAATTATAATTTAAATTCCAAATTAAATTTTTTTAACAAAAAAGTAAAGTTTAAAAAATTTAATAATATTATTTTTATTTATATACGTAGAATTTTACATTTTACATTTTACATTTTAATTGTTGGCACAAAAGCTGCTGCCAGCTGATCACAAAACCTTAAGCGTGATTTGAAAGTTCTCCTTCAAACTAAATGAAAGTTGTAAGATAGTTTGATCAGCATCAGCTAAAGAAGTAGCATAATAATACATGCAATTGCTTTCAATTATATTTAGTAGTTGGCCAAAAGAAAAAAGTTAAAAAGATTACGATAAAGAATACGACGAGTAAAGTTACAGTAGGACAAACTTCGTTCTAACCGAACAAAAAAAAAAAAAAAATAAAATAATTGAAAATACGAAAAATATAAAAATTCTCAAATTAATTTTTCATCACTAATGGGTCAAAAGAGACAGAGAATGCTAATGCTAATGACGTCCGTAGCGGCACAGAAAATACTTGTATTCTTTTACTTCTTAACTTAAATTTTTCAGTATTCTAAAATTATCATATCAATAAAAATAAATTTTTCTTTGATTCTTGATTGTTGTGTATATTTTACGACTATCTCTAGAAATATTTGCCTGTTCATCGGAACTAATTAGATAGGTAAGATACCATGAACTTTTAGTGGCTCCTTGCAAGTATTCTCAACGAATAAAATCGCAAGTCATAGGTATCCAATTGGCATCTCATGACAAAAGTCAAGTCTGGCATCCCTAAGACGATATGATGATAACCTAATGGAGTGATTTGATATCCAGCTTTAACTGAAGACAGTGCACACTTTCCGAAATATTTTGAATTGCAAAGCATAACTAATCTTAAGAGGAAATAATTAAAAATATTTGTGTGCAGAATCTTCTCACCAAGATAAAGTAAAAAGTTGCATTTTAGGTTCGAGTGTATCGGGATTTGCTGCGAAAACACTTGGCGTAAGGTGGACGGACTTACGTTCTTTTTAAATCTTATTATTTGGTTTTCGCCAATAGACGACGCTTCAGAGCACTTTAAATCCACACAACTGGATAACTTCAGACAATAGTAGAACATAAATTGACTAGTTGTACAAGTGATGCATGGGCCAATAGTATAATAATAATGTGGAACACTTCTTCACTATACGTGCACTGAATACTTCGGACCTATACTAGCTTGTACACTTCTACATAATTATTGCGATAATTTATAAAATTTTTAAATGTTTCCTTATCTTAAGTATGTGTGGAGCTGCCTTTAGAAACACCAGATCCCCACTGATTTATTATGCAAAACGAAACAAAAAATCATTCATGTGTTAAAACAACGTCCTCTTCAAAAAAAAGGAAGAATTATATTTCTTTAAGGGTAACTTTTGTAACCCTTGAGAAAAAATCATAAATCTTTTTTACAAGTCAAAATCCTTTAACTGTAACCACTTTTACTTTACTTTTATCACATCCACTACACCTCCATATTGTAGAAGGTAAAGTAACTCAACTTTAAATGTATCACATTCCCCATCAGTCATTAAGGTTAAAAATCTTAAATTTCATTTTCATTCTCGCAGTACTTGTACCTACTACTACAGCTACAACAAACAATTATTTAAAATAATTACGGCAAGTACATGAAGCAGAAAGCTGCATTGAGTTCCCACTTAATTCATTTTTTGTTGTTGTTGTTGCTTTTGTTGTTTTTGCATATTTATGCATACTTGTAGTTCTAAGTTATTGTAGGAGAATTAAGAGGAGAATGATAGAGAGCAAAAAAATTAAAGCAAGAAGGTCCTTAAACACAATATTCTTTCCCCTACAGGAGGGAATGCATGATTATACAATCATTTTTTTATCTTTGTTATGTTAAAATCGTAACAACAACAACAACATGAGTTTAAGCTAGAACAGCGTCAGCAAACACTAACAAAAGCTACAACAACTTTATGCCACTCTTCATCACTGCATTTGTACTTAAAATGTCATTGAACCTTTCACTACGCCAACAATCTTATGAACCTACTCCTCGTACCCAATATAATCCTTTATGTTGTTGGTGTTGTTGTTTGTGTAGCAATATCACATACGTGCAGGTGTGTGTGTGTGTGTGTGTATGTATATGGCTACAAACACTTCAGAATTGCTTTGAAAATGTAGAGAAATTCAAAAAAAGTTTCATTTCATTCGCCCTCTTAAAAAGTGAATAAATAGTGGGAATGAAAAGTGAAAGAATAGAAAATAAAAAATTTTACTTTCTTTTTTGTTGCCTTTTTTTTGCACTCGAATTTGTTTATTTTTCATTAAATGTTTTTTTTTATTATTTTTATTTGTTAACTTGAAAAACAAATACTACAATAATATTTTTACTATAAAACACCCTCGTAGGGAGTTTGTTGTACTGGCGATGTAACATTCCCGTTGGTTTTCTGCCGCAGAAATATTCCATTTTTATACATTCCCTACACATGTTAAATGCAGGACAATTTTCTATTTTAATTTTTTTTTTATTTCATTTTTCTTTTTTGTTGTTGTTTTTCTTGTTATCGCTTTTGTTATAAAGTCCTTAGGAGTCATATGCTACGGATTGTGACATAAGCTTAAGAAAACTTCAACACGGGAAGGACACAAAGGATTAAGTATGTTTATACGAGGACGGTACCGGAAATTGTTAAGATTCTAATTACAGTTTAAGAATTCTATGGTCCTTATTAGGCCTTCCCGTCCCGAAAAGGAAGTATCGGAAATACTTTGTGATTTTTTTGAGACACTAGGCCTTAGGCGTTGTAGCGATTCATGAGTCAG
This sequence comes from Phania funesta, assembly GCA_963932375.1. Classification (NCBI taxonomy): domain Eukaryota; kingdom Metazoa; phylum Arthropoda; class Insecta; order Diptera; family Tachinidae; genus Phania; species Phania funesta. Next base: position 64,756,888 of record OZ010655.1, read on the forward strand.
TATAACTGCAACAAGGATATTACTAATTCGCTCTTAGTCATAGAGACTTGCTTAACAAGGAGGCAGGTAGACCGAGCCATTCATGACGTGAAAATAACCGGTGTTATTAAAACTTAGCAACTGTGAATAATGATTGGTCCGAGCTTAAGTATTAACTGCATCATTTTGTGTCCACGATTTCGGTCAGCTCTAATATTACGAGAAGAAAAATGTATTTTTGTGTATAAGATGTCTTAAAAATGGGATCGGGGCAACTTATGTAAAATATCAGGCGAACTTTTTACAGCGTTTGAGTTACATACATCATGTGATTTTTTTTACAAGTATAGAACTTTAAATTGGCAATACTGTGTTATGTGCGCTATTTTGGACTGGTACCTAAACAAAGCCGGAAAATTTTGAGAAAGGTCTTAAGCCGAAGTTGTATCCGACTTTTACAATAAAATTTTGTCCAGCAATGAAGCTAGATTTTGGTTGAATTGAACTAATAATTAATAAACGTCCAGACAAAGTAACTGTTGGTTATGCCTTCTGAGTCGGTGGAATCATTGCTTCGTATTTCTTCAAAAGTGATACCAGCCAGTTAATGGTGGCCGCTAATAGCGAGCGCTACTGCTCTTTTTAAACTACCTTTAAATGGTCTTGACGAGGAAGAGCTGTAATTGCACAGCGCTTGCACTATTGATTTATTGAAAGAAAGTTCGGTGAACGAATAATTTCGCGTAATGGATTGGCCTCCAATATCACACGATTTAACACCACTAAACTATTTTGGTGTTACCATGTAAAGTCTGTGGTCTAGACCTATGTAAATCACATGCAATTGACGTCTGAGAAGACAACATTCTCACCGGTCTCTAAAATTTCATCGGTAATTGGTCTTCCTCTTCGCTTTTGTTGGAGTCGCTATTTTGTGCCATCGTAGTTTTTACTTGGATTTTGTATTGATCCCTTCTCATGTTTTTATAACTTTCATTACAAGGAAGTTTGTCATTCATTGTACTTTTAGCAAAATGTATTTGCAAACGTTGTAGGTAGTGAAATTGATTTGGTGGCCGTTCGTTGTTGAAGTAGATTTTATGTTGAACCGATCTGGCATCTAGAGGTTGCACAATATTGATGTCGAAAATAAAAAAGTGGAAGAAAAAATACGACACCCAGTTAGTTGTGTAATTTTTTTGGCTGATTTTATATTTTTCTTAAGCTTTTTGTTGGGTGAATTTATTATTTTTTCAAAAGTATTTTATTACGTTTTCTTTAGTATTCTTGAAGGTTTTATTCTTTTAATTTATTTATATTTTTCACCAGTATTTATTTGCATATTTTTTTTCAACTTTCATATCGTAATGCACACATACTTGTACATATGTGTATTGTACATATTTGTGTGTTGAATTTTTTAATTTTATCTGCTGCCACAAGTGGATTTTGTTCCAAAAACCATCATGTACACTCACGTGTGAATGTCACTCTTATGTAAAATTTTGGTGTCACACACTCTTAAGCTGTTGTTGCTATAATTTCTTTTGGCTTTCTTAAAGCCAAGCGCATGTGTCTTTTATATTTGAAAAATATACGAGTGTGTGTTGTGTGAATGCTATGGAGAATCTGTGTTTGTGTGTAAGAGTATGTGTTACATTATGTAAAGGAAATGGAAGCTAACAAATTTGTTTTCATCTTATTAAACTTCTGTTTACAACAATTGCTTTTGGTGAAATACAATTACGTCACTTGTTAGGGATTCAATTATGAAATCTTGCAAAATATAACCATCTTTACCTTTGAGGGCCACAGAATATGCTATGTATTCTTGTAGTCACAACTGGGAAAAAGACATGCAACTTTCCAGAACATATTGTACATAGATTTGAAATAGAATTTGTAGAATAAGTTTTAGCGTCATCACTTCGAATTTTATTTGAGAGCTATATTCATAGCTTTCAAAACATTTGATGGCTTTAGTTGCATGTCTTCTATTTTCAGACGTTACCTACAACAATGTCTGTTATATTTATTATTATACATACATATATGAAGGGCAATTATTACAACCTTCCGATACGTTATCGAACAGATTATTCCTGCACTTTAAATTAAACTGTCCGATATGCTAAAGGGAAGATTTTCCTACCTTTAACTTTTAACGTGAGGTTTATAGATTTGGACTTGTTATATTTTGGAAACAATAAAAAAAGCAAATTTAATTTTAGTATTTTTTTTATAAGCGATTTAAATATTTTTGAAAAACAAAAATGTCAAAATGGTTTTTTCCAGTAAACAAATAATAAAAGTACGTTGTTGTCACTATGTATTACCCTAAAAGGAATTTAATTTGTCTAAAGTAGTCGCTTTACCTGCACTAAAAAAGATTAATAACGAATAATAATTAAGTTCAATTTGTTTCTCACTTTAGCTAATGTTACCTTTTACTAACACAAACTTTAAAAGGTGTCGCAATTAAATAATAAACATGTCTTGTACGGTGAGAAAATTATAAAGAAGGAAGTTTATTAACAAAGAAAATAATAAGAAAATGTAATTGTAATACAGGGTTGCCATAATGAATTGAAGATCTTATACTTAAATATACGACTAAAACGCTTAATTACAACAAAAGGAAATTGTAATAATGACCCTAAGAGTGGTTATTATGATTGTGTAGGCCATAAGAAACAAGACCTTCGTTTGCACTGGAACACTTTTGATAAAGCCCCTTGATAAACCTTGTGCATTTAAATAATATACATATGTATAAATCGTTTGAAGTCTTTGACGACCTGTAGTGCGATTCACTTTTCCTTTTAATCGTATTGGCAAAAAATAATCGTATTATCGATAATATTTTTGTTGTTTAATCGACAAACTAAAACTCATGACATATAGAGACGATTAGGGCCTTGAAACACATAATCGAAATCGCCATTCAAGAAATTCAAACGCGAAACTATCAAAAAAATAATTAAAAGTTGGGTTGGCCGGATGACTTAGTCAATTGAATAATGTTGTGTTTTTGTTCTACATTGTTGTGTTTAGTCATTTTCTCGTACATTAAAGTCCTAACTTCCTTTTAATTCCAAAACGAAAAATATTCAGTAGAATTCCCGGTTTTAACATCTTTTATCTTGGAAAGTTTGGTTAAATATGGAACATAATTTTTTTTTATCAGCTAATTTATATTACAGAAACCCCAACTTGAACTGTTCATGTAGACCAATTTGAAAACGAGAATTCTTTAACAAAAAGGCCTCTACCTTATATTGCTTTCATACAGTTAATTCTGCTTTAAATTTACTCAATCAGCCTATTTAACTTTTTAATACAAAAGCCTACTTGTGTGTGTTAAATATAGATTTACCTTAAGGCTCGCATAAAAATACACGTACACACTCTTACGGTTAAAGCCTTTATTCTCTACAAATTTCGTGTACAAAGTGAATGCATGAATATTTTATTTATTGTAAAGAAAAAAAAAAATATATAAACATAAAAAATTATTGCAACATAATCGCAGAGTGTACACGTATACATACATGTGTGTGAGTATATGTGACCTGGCCTGAATTCGTATACAGACCCCTTTGCATGCCTTAACGGAAACAGAATAAGCGTATGTTGGCATACTGCTTATCACCCATTGAAAAGGGTAAAGAAAATCACCAGCTGTATTGATGACGCTGATGGTGAAAAACCAAGATGACAACAAACCAATAATTGGGTTGAAAGTATAAAAAGGCACGTAAACAAAAGTTAATTTTTATGCTTTTTCTCTTTACTCCTATTATCACCACAAAGCCCTACCATACCACCCGATCAGTGTCATAAATAATGCGTGGCAAAGAACAAGCTAAAGTAAGGAATTTAACAGGATGTGTGTGCGATTCTTTTGTACTCACATGCACACACACATATACAAATTAGTTAAACCTGCTTGATGTTTCTTAATGCAAACAAAAAAAGAACTTCTGATGGCAATGCGGGTGTCCAACTGTTCTGTTGTTGCTTAAGCTTCAAAATGAAAAGAAATGAATGAAAAGAAAAACGTAACCAAATTCATTAAAGTAATTTCCTGTAAATAACGTGACTCTGTGAAAACAATACAATATTTATTACACACCTGCACAATAGTGATTTTTATATACATACATAAGTACTCGTATGTTCACATGTAAGTTTGTATTATTACATAATTATTTATGCGATATTTACAATAAAAAAATTTTCATATTGTGTGCTGATTGTAAAGGAGTTTTCAATACGAACGGGACGATGTTGAAAAGGAATGTAATAAGGTGTATTAAAGAATCCCTCTTTAATTCGAAAGTCCCAAAAATGCAATATTATATGGAATATGACATCGTACAAATATTCGCCGTGTCTTAATGGTAGTGGGACGGCTCCGAGAGGTTTTTAATAGATGATATAATCCGCCCGGAATTCGATGATGTCCACGTTATCTTTGAGGGCATCAAGCGATATGTTATTTCAGAAAGCCCAACAATGAAAATTTCTGTGGGGCAAATCACCATTCGCCTTATGTCTATTGTATCGTTCGCTCTGTTACACTTAACCTCGTTCTACTAAAACCACATTTCGTGCCAACAAAACAGATTGTCTTTCAATTGTAGCAGACAAACAGTAACTTCATAACATAAAATAATTTTGTTTTAACACAGCCATTTGCCTAAAAAAGAACGCCAAAGATCTGAAGGCTCGTCTGCGAAAAAACTGCGTTGTTTGTGGCCGGCAGCTTTAAACTTTTATATTCCAAAAGCTGTTCATGGGTTCTCCTGCACACTTTTACAGACACGTGCGATCTTCTGGCACGATCTGACGTACTTTTAACGTACATATGTTGGCTGATTATCTACCAAAGCCATAAGCAAGTTACTGTTGCAAAGTTAAATATTACAAATTTCCATCAAAACAATTGTAGCAAAGTTGCAATTCTGTATTAAGTATTTACTGGCTTTAGACTCATGTGTTCGTATTTAATCCGCTGCATTCAGTAACATAGATGTTTCGCTATTCTATCGTTCTAAAGACGACAATATAATTGTTATCTACATAAATGATATGATAGTATAATTTAATCATAATATGTAGCTTTTACATTATGGTTACCTTAACCATGTTTTTACTTTGCTCGTATACTTCCGACATCTGTCGGACGCCGATTTCGATAATAAAGTTTTATCCATACGACGAGCTGCTCAACCGTGTGGCTTACCTTAGCGATTGGAGGTCAGTATCTGAGTAACATACAACATGAACGCTCTTATTGGAAAACCCTTTATAAATTTGCGCCTAACAATTTTGTTGTTGTTTTTGTTTGGTATGACAAAAGCCATACGACAGACTGACTTGGCTCAGTTGCTAACTGATGGACTAAGTTGGCTTGGCATTTTAATGTTAAACAAAAAACAAAAACACAATCATGGTGGTTTTTCCTATCAACGTCATAACCACTATTATATCGTGGTAAATATAACGTTAACAACAATATGAGTAGCAACTAAAAAGTCTGCTTTCATAAGACTGTTACGGTATTTCCTTTTATTCATTACAAAGACGAAATTACTTGATTGAAAACTGAAATGGAGCTTGCAAAATAAATAAATTCAAAACATGAAATTTCATAAATATGAAATTTCATAAATAAATATTTCAATAATAATAATAACTCTTGTGGGTTGTGGCTTAAAAGGTGGGTCGTGGTGATATTTCGTTACTGTTTATAAAATATCATTGAATGATACAAAAGGGATTGTGTTTACTAAGCATGGTTTACTCCCGTGCAATTGTTTATAATAAAATTTATTATCTAATCTTCGTTGTCTAAGGATATGCGTAGAAAATCTGGCCACAACGCGCTCCATTTGGGGTCTCTTATATGGCTGCTAAAAAATATTGAAACAAAAGTAATTTGGCAAGGTTCTCTATAAAAATAAAGTATTTTTCGGAGCTGTACCGTCCACCCCTTGGGACGTTTTCTTGTCCAACTCTTCAGAATTCCTCCATTGGCCAATAACTACCAGAGTTCCTACAGAGATTACACCCCACCTTGTGGATTTGGAATTTTTTATACGAGAGTGTGAACTTCTCCCCGCTCGTCTTATTTAGCCAGACTTCTTGCAGAGACCTGTTTTCGGCCGTCACCACGTGGAGGTATAAATCAGAACTTCTGAAAGTGCACTCAGTTTCGGCAAGCCATATCTCTGTGCCCGCCAGCTGACGGACATGGTCGAGGTATGAATATATTTCGCAAGTGAGTGAGGTAAATATGTCGTACTAAATACGTTTTGACGTAACCCCGTACGTTGTTACATACTTACATATACGGTTTTGGTATTTGTGAGACGATTTACAGAAGTTACACATTTGAGGAGAGGATTGTATTCGACAGCAGCAAATCGAATACACCCTTTAGCTAACCAGTTTTTAAATCTAAGGGTTTTTAGTAAGGTGAAGTTAGATTCTTTGTTTTATTAATTTGCTAAACGGTCGCTATTTTTTCAATTTCACCGATTTTTAATTTTGTATTGACTGCTTATTGAAATTTTAACTTCTTCCAGCGAAATAATTTTTCATGTGAATTCGCGATTATTTACGAAATTCAATATTTTTATGATTTCTCCAATTTTGTCGGTAATTTTTCCAAAATATTTAATTAACAACAAATTTATTAATTTATATGAACTAGGAATATAACAAAATAATTAATTAAGTCCTTTCTGATTTACACCGCTACACACACACATGTGTAAACAAACTCCTATTCATTCAAATAAGTTACCTAATTAATTGCTTTGGATAATATTTATTTACAAAAAATTAAAATGCATTTCAAGTTGCTGAACTGCTTGTGTAAATTTGATAACAACAGACATAATTCACTTAAACTATTTTACTGTTTTTATTGTCCTATTCAATTAAGTCAATTAAAACGTGCATAAAGTGTCTCATTTAGACAAAAGTTCTGTTTATTGTTTTTGTTTGAAATTTTATAGCACCGAAACAAAAGCTGTTCAAGTACCATTAAGAAGTTTGTTAAGAATTTATGGATTCACTTAAGTGCAATACAAATGATTTAAAAGGGCAAGTGACCAATTTTATAAAGAAATGTAAAATATTTTTGAGAGCGACATTGTTTTAAAAATAATATTGTAATGACTTACGTTGAGTTAGTTTTCAGTCCACGCAAATGGACATGTTTCTTTTTGACACATGTCGATTATTGTACGGAAAATTAACCCTTAACCCTACCACAAAAAACTACACGCAAAGAAAACATATTATAATTTAATTATATGGTTATTAACAAATCAGTATATGTTATTGATTGGTGGCAGAGCAGATATGAATGTAGATGACTAAAGCCATCGAATACTTAATACTTAACATGTTAGCTAACCACTTAAGTTTGAGCACCCTATTACTTTGATTAAACACAAAAAGGATTATATAAATTATGACCTGATGTAAAAAATAACTTGTTTGTCAAAACTAAAATAATCGTTAAGATGTTTTAAAATAGCCACCATATGTTTTCCTCAAAATTATATAGTTGTAGGGAACTTAATATGGCTGTCGTGACCCATACCATAACCAGGTTTTTTCTTTACTTATAGTTGATTGAACTTTGTTGTCATTGACCAAACAAATATATATGTAATAAGCTCGTTAGGCCCAAAAGTGCTGGACCCAAAAAGTGTCTTTCACCAGAAATAATTTTTTTATTACGATTTCTACTACAGAAGTTTTTCCTAAAAATTTTTTAACCAACAAAAATTTATCACCAAGAAGTGTTTTGCGGAGGGAATTTATTTTCTGTAAGAAAAAATGCAACCTTACTATGCAACCCAAACGCATACAACTAATCTTATATACATATGTATAACAGTTTGTTAATATAACTGATATTATTCATTCCTTTTCTTAATCTTTTTCAAGTCACATGTATAATAAACTAAATTAATTATTCATTTATAAATTAAAGAATTGTGTGTATCTTTTCTTGGGTTAACAGAGGGTATCACGTTAACTTTCACATAAAACTTTGTGACTAAAGCAGGTTAATGCTAACATTTTCAATACCATAATTTTTTATATTAAGTATAAAAAATATTAAAAAATATATGTATATTATTTCACAAAAAAATATCACTATTAACTAACTAACTTACACACTATTGTCGTACGCTCAATTCGTTTTACAAATAGTTTTGTAACAAAATTTACGGTTTTTCACAAATGTTGTATGAAGGCATAAAAGATTAAATATTTTATATCAAAGAAATCTCAAATTAGTTTTATCACATTTTTATAAAATTTTATATCATGTTTTGTTTTCTCAATATGTTGCAAAAAGTTCTCTGTTATACAATGCACAACTTCTTAATAGTTGTTATTTTGTTGGTTTTAAAATTGTTTCCCTACATTTTTCTTGCAGGATTTTCTAAGCAACTTCTTGTCCACAGATTCTTAGCAACATTTGCTTAGCAACTTTTTCTTAATTTGTGGTGGTTTTATTATTTTAATCTTTTTGGTCAGTTCCAATTTCTCAAATATGTTGAGCAACATAGAACTTTTAGTTTGAAAAATTTAACAAGCAATATATGTGTGTAAATTAAATCCTTGTGTTTATAAGTATTTCGTTTGCAGATGGTTAAACAAATTTAATTGAATAGTAAATCCTAGAATTCTGTTCAACATATCACGTAAACTTCTGTCAAACTCCATATAAAGAATTAATATGAAACATTAATTTAATAATGTTGCAGATGTAAGACTTTATGAAAGAGACATGAATTATGTACGCCAACATTCCCTCAACATTTTTTTATACGAACCCATGTGAAAAGAAATTCTTTTATCTGAAAATTCACACAATAGCAGCAAAAGAGTGTGTGTTTTATTGTAAGATATTTTTTTGAAATAATCAATATTGGTAACATATATCTTTAATTCGAACCGAGTACTTAGCCTATCGAATAATTTATCTTTTGCATCAATTTTTGGTTAATTTTCAAGAAAATTAAAATAATCTGAATACTGACTGTTTATGCGATGGAGTTAGATTTTTTAGGTGAAACACGCTTTCCAACATGCTGCTATAAAGTTACTTTACTTCAGATGTAAGTGCGAAAGTTATCGCCGTCTGGCAAAATTAGTTTGTTTCCCTTTTATTTTTGAAACAATAAATTTTAAATCGATCGCGTGTTGCAAAATAATTGATCACTATTTATTTAAAATATCATATGATACAACTGCTATATACGAGTATTATAATGTTGCTTGAATGCTGCCAAATACATTTCATTTAGTGTTTCTCAATAAAAACAGACTACCACTTCTGCAATATTATTTGATTAAAATTAGATAATTTTCTCATCAAGTTAAACAATTCTTTTTATTTAAAAAAATATGTCCAACTTAAAAAAGAACAATTTTACCGATGCAGAACAGCGGTCATATCAACAGAAAATACAATCATTGTAAGCGTTACCCTCTAATAGGAAGACATTATTATTCATAAGAATATTCAAATCAACTGGACTCAATTTCAACTTGTGCAGTGCCAGTCTAATGAATTCATTTTCATAGTCATGCTACTAAAAGCTTTAGTTGTTCGTAGTTTAAAAAACTGTAATAAATTTATATAAACTATATTAGATTAAATTTTTCTCCTTTTTATATTAGGTTGACATTTTTCATACGCTCTTCCTTTCTTCCCATTATTTCCTTCTTAACAATTAATTTATGGTTCAACCTAATTTTTCCTGTTCCAAATACAATAAAACAGAAAGAAAGTACAACAACTTCGTACTACATTGTACAAGTATCCAATACATTGCGTGTTAAATAAATTTTGTGAAAAGGAAAACTTAGTAAAAATCCTTATTTAATGGTTATAAATATACTTTTCATGGCTACAAACCTATTTTATTCTTAAGATTGTGTCAAAGTGTATAAAATATTGTTATTGAAATTAAAGTTTATAAATTTTCGCACACACACACACACACACACACACACACACACACACACACACGCACTTACAGTTTTGGTTTTTACTTCGTTTTCATTTAATAAAACATTTGTTAAAATTTTTCTTGTACATTTTAGGGGGGAAAAAATTAATGAATTTTCATGGGACTTGTTATTCACTTTGACACCTGACATTTGTCGCCGTTTGTTTAGGAAGAAAACTAAATGACAACCGAAAAATAAGAACACTTAATACCTACACGAATCGCCACCTTGAGCAAGTGGAATTCTTTTGTTAGAACGCCCTCTTAAACGAAACCACCCAAATCTAATACAAGTTCTGTACATTTGCTTCAAAAAAAAAAACAAAAAAAACACACACACACACACACAAAACTCAATAATTAATTAACGCCTGTCGCACGAAACGCCTCAATTTTAAGGTATTCAACAGCGACATTCAATTTAGCACCAAATACTTTACAACTCACAAATTTTTTTAAAGACTTAACACGTTTCTGTCAAAAAGACTTACAATTTATTACTCAGTCCCTGATATTCTGGAAAATTTCTTTTGACAAGAGCTTCATAAAATACGATCAAAATGTTCACTCAAATTCTATTGAAATTTTGATCTTTATCGAATGCCGCAATTTGCCACCAGGTTAATTAAAATCCAGTTAAATTCCAGGAGTTTCCCCAAAATATATTTCGGACTTTAAGGGGCCTCTGACGATCCACTAGACCACAAGGTGTTAACAAGTTGTTTGGTAGCCAACTGAGTGTTATCGCAATAGCGTTAGAAAGGGTCAATGCAGATACGATTTTGGACTCTAAAATTTTGATTAGTCGACGCATGGTAGACTACACATCATCCGCTCATCAATCAAATCCAGAGTATTTAAACTAAAACCATTCAAACGCGCAACCTTGTGAGAATATGAGAACAGATTTAAACAAAGACGAAAATGAGCCACGTTGGCAGTGTGGAACAACGAAACGGAGTGATAAATGGCAACAATCTCATGTGGCGACCCTAACGTAGTTAACCCAAACATTTAAAAAGTGACACTGAAGATGGTTTGTCTCCAAATCGACCAAGGGATGACGGAAATTCGCTCCAAATATCTATATGAAATCACCTTGTCGGAATATCAAATATTATGATGAAACTGAGAAATTCCGAATTTAGTGAAATGACAAGTATTTTGGCGGGGCACTCAAACTTACAAGCACACAATGAAACGATGGATGGACATTGAAACGATGGATGGGTAGTTTCCGCACAAGTAGGGTTAGTTTAGGTCTTGGTTCATCCCTTGCCCGTAGGTATACACTATTTTGCGCCATTGTGCGCTCTCCATTTTGAAATAGTCTCCATCCTCATAGGAACATTGTTCTCTGAACAAACCTGTTTAGTAGTTGCCAGTCCACGTCTCCCAAATGAGACACATCGGTTAAAGTATCGGGCAAGGACCGAGAAACAAACACTTTGTCTACAAATGTTTTTTCCAAACAATATTTGAAAATTAATTTTTTTCTTATTTTCAAGAAATACTTTTCAGTCGTATTTGTAGTGAATTTCAAGAAGGTGTCAGTTCGTGAAAAGTCAAAAGCTAATTTTTTTAGACATCTTTCATCTGCCAAATTCCTCTTTTGTCTACAAGAGTGAATGAAAAACACACCACGCAATAGGGAAATTTGCGTGGGATTTGTAACAAGGTTCCCTTTTATTAAGGAAATCTGTTACAACAGCTACTCGTAGCGTAGGAACATGCTACATATGTATACATTGCGGCACTACACCCCAGCACTTGGGAAAACAGCAAAAATCAAGTATGTGTGTTTTCGACTGTATGAGTGCTTCAAGTGTCGTGTTTGGCAGCATAAACTAAAACAAACAAGCAGAGCTGTGAACACATGAAACACAGTTAATTAATTGCAAAACAAATGTCTAAAAAAATGTATTTTTAACATTTAAATAAATGGAATTGTTTTTTTTAGAAAATGTTTTGGTTTTTGCCTGGTTTCCTTAGAAAATGTTCCCTCGTCTCAGTGTCTTCATTACCCTGTAAACAGTCCCTCATTTGTTTTTCCTATCCGAAGCTGTGGTGTTTGTCAGTGTCTTGTTAGAATACTTGTCATCTTACTAATTTCACATTTGCTTAGTTTCATCAGGATCTTTATTTTACCAACTTTTGAATCGCATCTTAAAAGTATTTTCCTAACGCCCCGTCGTTCCGCAGTGTGATATTGGCCATTTTGGTCCTATTTATTTTACATACATAGTTGTTGCAGCCACTGCTATCGTAATTCTTGTAGTTCTCTGACTTTAATTGCCAGAGTATTTGCACATGCACTACGTGGTACCCAGAGTATGACCAGTCAACCATGAAATACTCGAATTTTTCCAGTCCAATTCGTGCTTGATTTGAGACTTTCGGACTCGATGCCCTGGTAGCCCGTTGGATATCCTTGAAGATGACTCTCAGATTCTTTTTATTTACTCCGTGATTGCAAGTGTTTTTGCCTGAAGGGCCGTGTTTTGATCAGGAACTGAAAAGTAAATTTGGGTCATCTCTTTATTCACAACGAATCCCATTCTTATTTTTGCCATTAGTTTAGAACCATCCTTGTTGCAGCTGGCCCGCAAAGGTATCAAAGTTAACGACCAAGAGGGTCCCAACTTTTAAAAATACTCGTATTGAAAAATTTCGCACTGCCTTCAACATCTTGTCGCCATCTTCATTACAGCAGGTTAAACAATTAAATTTCTTTTTTGGTTTAAGTTTTTTTTGCTTTTATTTTGGGAAAACCTAAAATCTTTCAATTATTTACCTCCCCCCATTTACTTCTGCTACTCGTTTTTGGGATTCTTTTTTACGAGTATTTTCTTGTGGCATTAAGAAAATTAACTAAACTGTACAACTTAATTTTACCTCATCATTTTCATTTCCGGCCAGAAACATTTAGATGATGTTAAAGTTGCGTGTTTCACGCAAATCTGTTCTAAACGTGAATAAGGCTATAAAACGCACACTTCCAAACAAAGTACACATGTAAATGAAAAAAGTCATCATTTACAAGGAGCAAATAATGTTGTATGCACATTAAATCCAACCCAAACAAATCCCAGCAACTAGTCCATATAATCAAAAACACTGTCATTTTTTCTAGGAAGACAAAAAACTCAATTTAACCAAGAAAAAAATTTGATTTATAAAAACGAGGAGACAAAACAAAAGCTCCCAACAAAACTCACAAATACATAAAATTAATGCTAAACGAGTGTTCAATATTCGGTGCAGCAATATATTCACTAAAACAAAAGCAATTCCTCAGGTGTTTGATATTTAACATTTTTCTTCAGCACAAATTTCATAGACAAATAAGCGTGAAATGTTGTATGTGCTGTGGGTCCCTTTTGTGTAGGATTGGAAAAAGTGTAATAGATCTAATCTTTAGTCTTTATTGTGAGCTGGTTACGGTTCGCCATAACAGGAGTGTATTTACGATAATATGGGAACCTCACAACAAGGAGCAAATCATCTTTTTCATTTTGCTAAAACATTTGCAAGACTTACATCTGTTGTATCTTGGGGTGATATCGTTATTGAGGGTAAGGAATGTGTGTTTGCCATCTGTTTTTACAAATTTGTTCGGCCTAATCGGCTGCAATTTGGTCGGTACGCTTTGTTGGCCAACTCACTGGTAAACAGGTTGTATTAAATCACCTACCAGGAGGTAAGTTGTTTCATGTCCTGCCGGCGCATGCACGTTGCAACCACATGTCAGCCATTGAATTGAAGAAATAAGCTCACAAGCATCTAAGAGAACATTTTATAGTAAATAATTAGGGAGCGATAAGTCCTCTAAAGAGCACTAGCAACCCTTGTATGGCCCATAGTAGTCAAACAATCTGTGGAATAGTTTTCATCTTTATACTGAATATATGTATATCGATTTGTTAAAGCCTTCGACACCCTTCACCATCAGGCTATCTGGCAAACACTACATTGTAAAGACCTCAACACCTTGAACTCGACATGCAAATGCACGCTCTTTGGAAAGATCGTTGCTCAAGATAGTTCTCCATGTACTAATGCTGCAGGCAACCGCTGTCTGAAGGGGTGAAATAAGGTTCCTGAATAGTCTTCTAGAAGACCTTTAAAAAAACAAAACAGGCTTTTATAGCTCTACAAGAAGTGTGGAAATACCCACAAATCTACGTAAACACAAAATTCCATCTTTTCTCCTCTAATGTGCGAGCGGTGGAACACCTCAACTAGCGATATAAAGTCTATGCATCAAAAGATGCTTACAGGAACTGCTGAAAATATTCTACCCCAGCGTTATCTCAAACAAGAATATATGGGAACAAATGGAAGAGAGAGTCGTCAATCCGAATAAAAATAGGCGACCAAAAGTAATGCTGCGATTGAGTGGAACTCACAAAATAGAATAAAAGCAAACTCTGCAAAATGAGCTGTGCTGAAATAAATCTTCTGAAAGATGAAGATAGAAGTACTTTTTTGCTGCCATTTGTTCCACCATTGAACCAATAATGGAAAAAGTACGGGAGGGTGATGTTACACTCCTGCAATACTCTAAGCGATACAATGTCTCCTCTCTTGTCGTTATTGATGACAGGGAATATGGGTCTTGTAGAAATGGCAAACTCCTTCAAAGTCCTCTACAATACTCTGCCAATAGTCACTCATTTTGCGATATTTTTTTGTAAACGCAACAAATTAATTCATAATTCTTATATGACGCTTTTGGCCAACTGTGTAACGCGGTCGTTAAAATATGCTCACAATATAATAAAAGCACGAAAATTGAATTAAATCTCTGTTCTTGGTCGTTCTTTTTATAGTTTTTTGCCATTCCAACGAAACTACAATCTACTTAAACTACCTTAAATGTAATAATAGTTACTTGACACCGTGGCCATCGTTAAAATTATGAATTTAGGAAACATTTACCTCTAACAAACAATAACATTCCACTATTTAATTTGGCTTTTTGGTCACATGCCACCACAAAATGGAATTCATGTGTAAAAACAGCCGAATAATATTTAAATTGTTGCCACATTTGGGGGCCTAAATTAAAAGTTTAGTTGTGTGTAGTAATTTTATTTAATTTCTCTAGCACATGCCGTCTTGTTTTATTTTTTGTATTGTGTATTTTGTTTTATTACAAGTAACCTGAATTTTTAATTGAAGAATTTATTAGATTTGACTAATTTGTCAGCACACCTCCATTTGTTTATATAGCAAATTACAAGGCAGGGGGAGAAATAAGAATTGTAGGTTTAGTTGGGAAAATGTATAAGGAGAAATGCCCAACTATGGGGAAAATGTAAGTGAACAGTTTTGGTTTCATTAAAGCAGAAGCATAGGGTGACCAGATGAGAACGTTAGGAAAAGAAATTTAAACATAATAAAAAAAGTTGTCAGGTATCAAATTGGTTCAGGCTTTATTATGCTGTTGTGTATCAGTCGTCTGCGCTGGCAGTGCTTATAAAAATTAGCGAAGCCACGGCATTGTCTATGTTCGTACGTCCTCAATTCTTGGATCAGCACAATCTTTTAAGGATTTAGGCCCAAACTCAACCGCAAAATAATCCCGGTCAACTCTCTGTCGACGTGCGATTCAGCTAGTCGGCGTCGTTTTTAAATTTCTCGTCATTCGTCGATACTGGTCGCTAGGACAGCTATGTTTTCTTTACATCGCCTAGTTGGTTCAAATTAGTGTACACACGCTCAGAGTGTTCCACGGTAAGACGAATTGCCAGCGTACTAAAGTCATAATGACGACCGATCTCACGACGAAATTTACGTTTCGTATTTACAACTGAGACGGCTAATATCCGATAATATTTTTAAATAATTCGAATATCTATGATTACTATCTGGACACCCTAACATATATTATTGTAAAACCTAAAGAGAATAAAGAGTGCACTATAGTGGAATTCGGAGGCGTGCAACAGAATTGACTTTTAAGCAGGGGCATGCATGAGGGGAGACAAAGTAATGGCAGGGACTTGCGATTCGGTAAATGGAGTTGGAATATTCCACAAAATTGGTGGAACAGAAATGTTGCCACATGATGAGTGAAATATGCCAGTTGGGTGTGTGTTTCAACAAGATAATGAACCGTAACATACAACCATTCATGGAAAAGAATACAAGTCCTCGGGTAAGCGACACAATCATCTGACTTTAAACCAATTGAAGCCCTCTTTTGTATATTAAAGAGGTATGTTTTCGGGAAGCCACTTGTAAAAACAATAACTTGTTTATCGCAACGAAAGTAGCGATACAAATATTTTCAAATAGCCATTATATATTTGCCTCAACAAAATATTGTTGTAGAGAACATAATACTCGGTTCGTGACCATGCCACAATATAAGTGAATTTTTTATATTTATTTTCAAAATTTCGTATCATCAAGGTGGACTCGTCTTGGAATTCTACTTATTTTCTTCATAGAAGATTCTCGGCTCTACCAGAGTGAAACTTCAGTTGGCTAACTTTATTGGACCACAAGTAACACAATTATTTCCAAAATTAAAGATTTCCAAAGGCTTGTTGTTCAATTTTCAACTGCAAATCGTTTTCGAAATGAGTAGCTACTTAATGCACCTTTGTTTCCACGCTATTGTATGCTCGCAATTTTTATCATTAAAGTTAAAAATAATTTATAACATTTGAGAAAAAAACCCAATCTCCATTAAAATTTCGCAATACGTCATTTACTTATGTAACTTATCTATAAATCCAAGTCAGTAACAGACAAAAAAACCTGTACAAAATTACTGATGCCTTTTCTTCTTTATATTGATTTTAAATTAAATTTTAAAATAATTTATTATTCGTAATATTTCGTAATAACAAACAAATATTTCTGTAAAAGCAAAAGGTACCAGCCAACCAGCATATAAAAGACAAGTTAATAAATATGAAAAAATCATTTTTCATATTTATAATCTTGATGATAATTTTTGGCATCTGCACAAATGACTAAAGGAACGTATGTACGAATGAACGAATGAGCGAATGAATAAATAAATGACTGAATAGATGCAAAGAAACCAGTACAAAAAAAAAATAAAACCTAAATGATTTGGATGAAATAAATAAATGTTGCTGGTTTAACAGCCAGCAGCAAGCAGCCTTGACTTGCTCGTAAAATGTATTTAACCCCCCCTCTCGCGCTTATGCATAATTGTAGACAAATATAGGTTCCTTCCAAATTCGAAATATCAATATATTGCCTTTCAGTACGACTTGCAGCGACAAGCTGTCTTTGAAATAAATATGATTTTTCTTGCAAACAAATATGAAACCTTTTGCTAGTTAAACGTTTTTTCCAACTCATTTATCTTTTTTCTCACATTTTAAAATGTTTGTTTATTTGGTTGCTTTTATATTTAAACTAATTGTACTTTTTTGGGAATGCCTAAGAAGAGAATGAACAATAATTTAATTATTTATTTCAATAAATTTTTTCGGTTTCCATAACCTTAAGCTGTTATTTCAAATCTAATTGTTTTGACTTGAATTTAATTTATAACCATTTGGACACTAATAAATCAATCTTTTTGGCAGAACACTTAAGGGGTGACCGCTGGCCATGCAATGCATTGTTTTGAAACTGGGAAAAGTGGTAAGGGAATTTTAGTTTTTCTTTATTAAAAGTGATGAAAACGAACCTCACATATGAATTGTACGGATGACGAACGAGTTTTCTTTCTTAATTTTTTGTATCACTCACTACTGGCCAAACTACCTAAAATGAATGAGCCCTTGATTAAGTACGCAGGGACTTTTGTTAACTTCATTGGGTTGCATATTCGGTCGTATATAGGCGCCATAAATACTAAGCAGACTAGAGAAAGACATGTATGTTTGTACATATGTATATCTTACAGGAGAAACTTATATACTTTTTTAAAGACATAAGAAAAGTACTCAGTCTTCCACGCATCACTTGAAGTTATATGACCAATAAATATATATTTGGTGCAACACGCCTATAATATTTGCTCTAACCTTTGCACAGGTGAGCCGATGATCCAACTCTGCAATAGAGTTGTTCTATTATTGAATGAACACGAATAGCAAATGTAGATGTGATTTGCAAAGGAAGAATCATGAGGAAGGTCAATAACCACTCTTTTACTCTTTTTATGAGATCCCACCTCAAACAGTTATGGGAGTTTGTTCCACCAATATCCTAATATAAAACGAGAAATAATAAAGAACCATTAATTTACCTTTGTCAAAATGGTTTATAAAATTACGCTATTTTGAAGACTAGAACACATCCAAGAGGCTGTTCCCATGAAAGATATACTAACGTCGCTAAAGGAACTAATAGATTCAAGCTTATAATAAACGGAACAGTTTATAATTGGATGAAGATTAAGGACACTGGGGTCACATGGGCTTTAGGTCATTACGGGTTGGAAAGCGTAGTTAATAAACGGACTGGAGTCGAAGAACAATATTTTTATGTCATCTGTCTCATTTATTAAAAATTCAGCTTTACATTTTTAACTATCGCCATCGTTTTTGTGAGAAACTTGACATTTTTAAAAGCTCCCGAATAAATATATAATGTTGTTTTTATAGCTTCTGAAAACGGTGGCTATTTTTTTTTTTTAGAAAGAAATACGTTTATTCAAACTTATTTTGTTTTTCAAACTTTAGCTAGAATGTTCAATTAAATTTTTTTTGAAAACTTACGCCTAAAAATATGCACCATAACCTGATAAATGAAATACCTATAAGTATGCTACACCTAGTACAGGAGTAAGTATATCATTTGGATTTTAATGTGGTACTAACTTAACCCAACCTTGCTTAACAAATTTTTCTTTCTCCGTCGCAACTATTTTTGGTTTTTAATGAAAGGTAGTGTGAAAAATAACACCAACCATTTTCTGATGGCATTTTCAAATATTTCTTTTTAACCACAATTTATTAAAAAAATTATATATATTATCGATCAGAGATCACAACGTGCCAAAGCAATTAAAGTTTTATATTTTATATGAAAAGAAAAAAAACACACACAAGCGGTGACATTTCCAACAGTATTTCATCTATTGTCAAATAAGTTTTTATGACTACATGCGGTTGTTTATGATTTGTATCTCTGTTTAGCTCTCTCTCCTTCTCTCTTTTGTCATAAGCACAATTTTTTGCGTTTGTGAATTTTATGATACACAATTTAAACAATTAGTTAAACAAATTTAACGCCTACACCTTTGCAACAGAAACTATAATGAATAGAAAACGAAATAAACTAAATGAAAAAATTTTCATAACGAAGAAATAATTTATTTAAATATAAAAAATAAGTATTATTTATGTATAGGATGCCAATTTCATTATAGAAAACATTATTTGAAATACACAGACAGGCCAACAAGCAAGCCACTTTAAAGACCGATAGAAAAAAAATAGCGTCAGCCGATGGATAAATGGAGGGAGAGACAAACAAATAGACATAGAAAATGTTTGAAATTTTTTAAAAAGAAATAAACAACATAAAAAGCTAATTTGAGGTTAATTAACTTTGACACCTTTTGTCTAAATTTGTGGAAGAAAAATTGAAATATAACAACTTCTCCTTGCGCTAGACTTGTACCTAAAGTGTTTTTTAAGTGTGTGTAAAAAACCCATTACTGTCAGTGTGTGTTTTCTAATGGATCGATGTACTTTAACCTTTCAGTTGTGTTCAATATAAATAAAAATTGATTTCCAAAAAAATGTGTTAAGAGAATTGAATAAAGCCACAAATAATTCATTTCTTAAGGGCACATACTCGTATTATAAGCAATATTAGGTTACAAAAGTAAGTTTTGATCTTTACTTGAATTTAAAAAGGGACTTAAGTATATGTATTTAAATAAATACAATTAAATGAGTGGGATAAGGTATACGTTTATATAGCAATAGCATGTGTCGGCTTCAGACTGTATTTGTCAACTGACTCAACATCATGCACTTCATATTTTCTATTCCGGTTCAGAATAGATATTATACTTTAAATGTCCTCCTAGTGATTACAGTTTCACCAGTCGAAAATCCATAACATATTTAGTTGGTTTTCCATAAACACTTGTCGATTTTCAATCTAATGATTGATATATTTTGAATACCTTTCCTTATTTTTTTCTATTTACCTAAAGAAAGTTCGAAAGTTGCTCTTCATTAATCAATGAGTTGATTTAAATTCGAAACTTTGTAACCACTACAGAATTAAGTTTAATTCATTCCCTTTTAAATGTATGCATTTTGCTTCTAATTTTCACTACAAGGTTTTCATTAAAATGTCTGAATGTTTCTTTCCTCCTAGAAGTATGCTAAATGTTTGTAATATAGAAAATCCTAAAAATATGCAACTTTTTATTATACTTAAGTCTTTTTGTAAATTTGTTGCATTAATTATGTTCAAGATTTAAGTGGAATTATATTTCCATATCTAAAGCGTTGAGTCCCAGAGCGGCCTAACCCACAAAAAATAAAATACCAGTAAATGAAGAATTATCGTCCCAAGTGCACCATGAAAATTAACTTATTGTAAAGATAATCTCAATGTAACTCAATTAGAACTGGTTGCACTCAAAAAATAGTGCTGGGTTAGTCTTATAGATTTTCATAATTGATTTTTATAAATAAATAAATGCCAATATAAAAACAGACGCAAAGATTTAATAACTAAATAACCCTTTTACTCTGAAGTCATATCACAGACCATATAACTGCGTCCAGACAGCTACCAGGGCTTCAATGATTACCGCAAGCCCGACAGGTTCAATGGTTTTCTTCGATGACGCTGGAGAATAAGTCAGGCTTCATTAGGCGATTGTAACGTCCTGTCTAACTGGGCCAAATCGTGTGATACACCATGTAATTTGTAGTAGAAAAAAAAAAATCAACGAAACACAGCAAAATATAACCTGCACGAACCAGCGCTGGCATTGGCTAAAACGGCTACCTTTTTATTCTACACAATCAGTCAATTAACTTTTAAATTACTGTCACAATGGGTTCACATCTCCTTCTTCTTGGTAACTTTTAAAAATTTATTTATTGTGTGTTTTCCACGGGGTAATTTGTGATGATGAAAATAATTTACGCAGCAGAAGTTCATAATTTCCCGCCCTTAAAAGAGGCAGTAAGTAAAAAAAAATAATAAAACAGCGTAGAGCTGGCCGCATTAAATATTCAAAAAGCGTTTTTGTAAAATTAATTCAACAAAGAAACTTGAGCTTTTCCCACTCTCCAACAAAATGCAAAGGACTAGTTCGAAAATTGTTTCTCATAAAACGTAGAAAAGAAACGGAATTATAAACATATTTGAAATACAAGAAACATTAAAAAAGTTGAATTTAAAAGAACGAGATCATGAACAGTAAATGATAAACCAACCTTGAACCCCATAGAATTTTTTTTTAAATATTATTTTATGTTTTTCTGTAGACAATACACAATCCTCATCATTGCCAACTATAGTCATCTTAGACTATAGTCATGCTCATTAATGCCATTGTTAGGGCTTGGCAAAAAAAAATTAACTACCACCCACCACTTTTTTCCAGAAATTTTTTTCTTCTTTCAAATAACATCTAACAGCTTTTACTTATGAAATTATAAAGATGCAGAAGAAAAAAAGTGAAAACCTTTTGTTTATTCTTTTCCCTTTTCACAATTTTCCATGGCTTTCAAAGCAACATTCTAAGAAAACTTTGAACAAAAGTTTTATGTGTTTCTTAATTTTAAACTTCTTGTCTTTTTTGTTATTGTTGTTATTTTGGGAAAAACCAAAAAAAACAAAAACTTTTTTTACTTTAACAAAAATAACATTTAATGTCTTGTTAGGCATTTGTTTTCATTCGCACAATAAAAATCTGTGTAGAATCACAAGAAACAACTTTCCTTTGTTAAATTGTTTTGCAGCTTTTAGGGAGTTGTTGCATCATATGGTGTGTTCATTCAAAATGAAACATTTAACGTCTTGTTAATAGTTGCCTTGAAAGTAGGGTGTGTTATTTTACACTGTAGCCAAAACATTATTGTTTAATAATCAAATCTATATAAATAGTACAAATATGTAAAACAATTTTTTCAAATATCATCCTATAAGTATACTTTAAATATTAAGATTACTTTATTTGGAAAATGCTTCATAAAATATTGCGTCTACAAATTTCTCATTTAAATTAAATTTTTAACAATATACTTTTTTCTAAACAAATGCAGTCTTTAGCACATTCATATTTACCTTAAAGTATGCAATACATTAATTGCACATATTACTAGCTAAATTGATATGTTCGAAATATTTTTATATATTCATTGGTATTTTAGTTTTTGTAAAATTTTCTTAATTTTAATAAAAAACTAACTTATCACTACTTCGGATTCTTCATTTCATTTTATTTCAATTGAATGTGCTTATTTACAAAAACTGCTCGATATATTAAATAAAGCATTCATCCTAACGGTATGCTATAGACTTTTGTAGCTTATAGTTAAACACCTAAATGAATGGCAAAGTGTCGGTTCTAATACTCTCCATGTCCCCTTTGAAACTATTGTTTTCACTTCTTTGGAAATGGTGTATGTTGCTGTATTTTTTGTATAGAAAAACGAAAAACAATAAAAACTTGAATTTTCATTAAGGAAGTAGAACACGGAAGGTATTTTTATCGCGGTTAACGAGAAGTGGAAAAGCAACTTTTGACACTCTAATTTGCAGAGGTGAATTCAGTTTAAAGTGACCAAAGCTGGTCGGTCATGTGGAAATACTGAATTGTTTTCTTCCGCTCCAATAAAATATTTCCTTGTGCAATTACAAATTATTTTATTTTCTGATTTGAAGTTTTCTATAAGGTTTCATTAAAAAAAAAGTATTTAAAAAAAGAAATATTGTATATTTCTACGGAAAAACATTAGGGATAAAATTAAAAGAAAACAGCAGTTTTGGGATGACCATAACAATTTCTACAACAAATATGTTGTTGATAGTACTAACGTATTGCTGTGATCATTTTGCTTAATATAGACTTTTGTAAAACGTTTTGAATTAGGCCTGGTACTCTGTGCTCTTACTGTGTATTTCGATTGAAATGTATTTCGAATCGCATTACGCAGTACCTGTTCAACATTTTTTGCAAAAAGCTTCATATAAAAAAATGGACGTGCAGTAGTGCTCGTAGTACTGTGTTTACTTTCAGAAAAAGATATGAAATGTGTACAGCAACATCCACGCAACATTGTTGTTCATAGGAAATAATATAAAGGGTCATTGTTTCAAGTAAATATTCCATCGATAGTGTATATTTTCCAAGAGTGTCAACTGAGGTCTTAAGAAACGTAAACAGAAAACATTTTGTATAAGGATCAAAAGCTATATTCCAAGCAGAGTTGCACTTGTATATGAAGCAAAAGGGCATTCTGACTTCTCTCTGGGAGATAAAGGCTTGTTGGAGACCGCGTGTCGTCCAAAAGTGCTGCTCATAAGCAGTCAGTATTAATTTGATTGTATTTTCTTAGTGATCGGCACAAAAGTTCTTAAATAATAGAAATGCATTTTTTTTAAACTTCAATCATATTGTGCTTGTCGAATTTTTCAAATTAAATAATAAATGTTGCTCGCTCAATTCAGAGCTCATTTCGAAAAGGTTGTTTTTGTGATTGTTGTAATATCGCTACCACCCTTTTGACATAATCTCACAAATGACCGAATTTGTTCGTGTCTGAGCCAACTCTACCTGAGAACCAATTACATAAATCATATTTGTTGCTACTCAATACATTCAATTGTAAATAACAGGTTGCCACATCTGTAGCTTAAAGTATCTGTCTTACGTTCTGGCACTCTGCTTTTGGACATACGTTTATTGGAAAAAAATATATATGAAACGAGAAAGAAAGGTTCGTTCTAGATGCGAGTATAAGTACGATCAGTGACGATTGTAGGTCTAAACTTAAAGATACAATCCATTTATTATTACTGATGTAAGTTCCCGCTATTTTCTTTCTCTCTTTTTTTACTAAATTTTCGTTTTTGCTTTAAATTTCGATCCTCTGAATAAATGTTGTCTTAGCAACATCATTCCACAATTATATAATACCAAGTTTTTATACAGGGTTCTACAGGAAGTTGTATGAAATGTTACATAGAGTTTGAGATTTTTGTTAGCAGGGTTTTATGCAACTGAACTCTTAATTTAGAGTTACACTTAAATTCTAGCAACATATATTGCTTTTTGAATTTTAGCATAGCAACTATATCGTTGTTTGTAGACTGCAGCTTTCGAAAAAAAATGAATGAGTTTTTTATTTTACCAATCTGCTAAAACGAAGCTTAGCTTAATTCCTACCACTTCATTTAATTACGCACATAGTGCCTCGGCATTAAAATAAAGTTTTAAAATACAATTTTCGATGTCGTCTTTGGAGTCAAAGCTAACATATAAACCTGATATTCTACAGCAATTTGGCGCCAGTGATACTAATTAAAAACAATATTTTTCCCGTTGTGCAAAGTAACCAGGATTAAAAATTCTCTCACTCTCTCTCGTTCTTTCTTCCCCTACATCTTTTGCTTTAGAGGCACCACTATAAAAAAATGAGTTTATATTTTTTCTTTTAAATACATTAAACTTTCCCATTAAATGATTAAAGCCAAAGGCAACAGTGATGCTGGAGAAAATGTCCAATAAAAATAATTGAAATTTTAAACTTATAAAATTGTTATAATGTGGAGATTAAAATGTATTTAAAAATTAGTAGCAGCACAAACAGAGGGCAACTGGAATGTTTTCACTACACCGCAACGCTATTGCTGTGCGTCTGCCATGTTAGTCAGTTGTAGGTTTTCGATTATTTTTCGTTTACTGTTGTATGTTAATTTTGTAATTACTTTTTTCTTTTGAAAAATATGTACTTACCAAACAGTTTAATATTAAGGCGTAAAATA
Organism: Phania funesta; assembly: GCA_963932375.1. Classification (NCBI taxonomy): domain Eukaryota; kingdom Metazoa; phylum Arthropoda; class Insecta; order Diptera; family Tachinidae; genus Phania; species Phania funesta. The sequence goes on from OZ010655.1 coordinate 64,781,886, forward strand.
TATTTCAAATATAAATTAAATTATACGAGTATTTGTATATCTAGCGTATGACTACACGGGGTAAAAACCAGTGTTTTCTTATTCAAATGAGTTACTGGTCTCTGTAGAGAAACTTAAATGTTTATCGTATTATTCACCATTTGTTGCAAAAATTTTTTAAACCAAGGAGCATATTTTAGCATTTTAACAAGCTGCCAGCCAGGAATTAATAATTATCCTAACAAAAACGACTGTTTTTTAAAGGAAATAATAATAAGTAGTTTAATTGTTAGGCTTGATATAGTTATTTATCGTTTTTATTGAGAATGAAAATTTGTTTGATATGATAACTTTGAATACAGTAAAAGTTAAAATTTTTATTAGACAGCTATCAGAATGGAATGCATTTTCTATGCCGCCACGCATGTTTTCAACATTCTTTACGTCTTTCTACTAATTTTGTGTCTACTGGAAACATCATTTATTTAACCGAATACTCAAGTGAAATAGAATATGAGAATACATATTTCAAATTTCATACTAATGCCTTTTTCCTTGGATTAGAACAAAGCTTTTGTTATTGTATTATTTGTTATCATCGGCATTTTGCTGCAGCCATAAAATTAGTAGATAGACACAAAGTATGTTGAAAACGTATGTGGCGGCATAACAATTGCACTCCATTCTTCTAGTCGTCCTATAAAACTTTCTTCTTTTACTGTATTCAAATTTATAATATCTTTCTGAACAGAAAGAGTAAATAACGAACTCTAGTCTTACAATTACGGCAAACCATGAATGTAGAAATAATTTGTTTCAAGATGTTGGTGAAACGATTTATTTTTTATACTCTTGTACTTGTATATAATTTTATGGAGTTACAATTTTGAAACAATTTTTGGAGGTTTTTGAAATTATAAAAATTTATATGTAAATGTAAATTAATAATACGATTTAATATCATTTCCATAAATATACCTCCTTCATAGTAATTTTTAAGATTAAGAAATCTTGCAAATGATTAGCAACATGTTGCTAGACATTTTTTTTGTGTATTTTTGTGCTGCTTATTCTTGACTAACAGATCATTATTAATTTTATCCTAATTTAAAATAGTACTCCTTTGATATATCACAATTTTGTCTGTGTTCTTAGAAGCAAAAAAATCAAAGTTTATTATATATGTATGTATGTCTATAGTTACGAATTTGCGAAATATTTTAAGAAAATTTAATTACTTTTTTTTAAATTTTACTTGCAACACAGAACCAGATTCTATGCATTTTGTTTGCATATTAAAAAATAGATCAACTATTTTACGATTCAAGGTCTCCAACAAGTCCCACTTTTCACGAGGGAAGCGAGAAAGTATACGTTGCTTTAGATATAATGATACCTTCGATTTGAATAAGCCCAACAGTAGATGCTCTTTCTGCCTCCTGTTCCTTTCGTGTCCTTTTTAAATATACCCAAAATTGCTCTGTTTAATTTTTTTAAAAATCGAAGGATCAAAGAAAATTTATTTTCTATTATCTGCTTAATATTTTATATGAAACTGAATGCCGTTCATTTCTCTCGTGATATCATATTCCGTCAGAGTGATTTGATATAGATTTTTGGTTTGGAGACAAAATCGTTCGTTACATTTCATATTTTGAAGTAAATGTTGCTTGAATGCTGTCAGATACAATGAAAGTCGGGTAGCACTCCTAGAACATTATTACTTTAACCTTCCAAATTATTTTTATATGATGTTTGACGCATAACTTTTTTAACAAACTTCCCAGCTTAATGCGGTAATTAAATTCATTTATTTACTTGTTCAAACAGGCTTCTGATATATTCCACCATAATAATTAACTTATTTAAAAATTTATTTAAATAAACTAATTGTAAGGAATCTCTTTCACATTTTTGACTTTATTATACCGACCCATTGTGTTTTAGTTATAAATTAAAATAATTTAATTTACTTATTTAATGTTTTGTTGTTTTCTTTTTTGTCTCCTTGCAGGTGTAACGTTAGCTAATGCGATTTAAGAGTCTGAAGAAAAAGATAAACATGAAAATCAGTTCTATAAATTTTTGTTAGTACTGATGATGATGTTCTTTCTACTTTTAAACCCATAACCGTCATACAACAGAAACAATATTAAAAGCGGAAGAAATAAAAGGCAACACAAACGTGTCATTATCAAACAAAAAAAAAAAAAACAAACATCACCGAAAACCCACAGAAGCTAAAAAGAGAGATTGTATTTAACGAATTGAATTGGTTTTCGGTTCGCTTACAGTCGGTTAGCTGTTTCGCATTTGGTTAAGTGTAGCTTGTATTTCAGAGGAGTTGTATGTTGTATCTTTGTGCAACTTTAGCATCTAGCGCGCTTTATCCATTAAAAAATAATAATAAAATTATAAACAAAAAAAATTCTTATAGCAAATGTATGTGATTGTGCATATATCTGTAGCAGTGTTGCAATAATACTAAAGGTAAGTTGCTATTTCTCCACATTTTAACTTTTCATGGCACCAACAAATATTCAACATTTTCAACACACAACAACAAGCATAATTTTCTGCTTATTTTATTATCGCAAATATTTTAATTTTTTATTTCAACTTTGTTTGCACAACAAAAGAGATGCCTCTTCGGGATTAATTTTTTTGAAGTGCCGGGATCGAGCAATTTTTCATTCCCAATCCCGAATAACCGCGAAAGTAAATTCGGACAAGCAACATTTTCTAAAAACACACAAAACAAAAAGCTTTTAGTAAAAATGTAAAAATTCAATGCAAGACCAAAATTTCACGGTAATGGAAATATTAAAATTTCTATACAAAAATAACAATATTTCAATATTTTCCAAAATTAATACTATTGCCAAAAAATCAAACACGTCGGTTAAAATGAAAATTTAAAATTGAAAAAATGTTAAATTCAGTAAAAAAAAGTAATTAAAAAGAGGTACGTGAAATATTGACTTTTAAAGTAAAATTTTTTGAAAAGAATTTAGCGAAAACTCCTGGAATTTCCTTTGCATGGCCGGGATTTGTGATTTCCTCTCTGGCATCCCTATTGCTTAGTAATATCCAGTAGTGAGTAGAAATATTTTGAATTTTTTTTGTGTGGCTTTTCTTTTTTGTGGCCATAAAAATCTGCCTTGAAGCAAAGAATTTTTATCAATGCTCGTAAAAGAGAGGTTAAACATATGATTATCTCTACAAAGTTGTGCTTTTACAATATAATGTTAAGTGTGTTTAATGTAAAATAAAACAAACTACTGTCTTGCCCAGAGCTTTTAAATAAAATTGTATTTCTGCATGATGTAACTTAATAACTACAGTTACATAATTTCAGAAATATCATCCGCATCACTCTAATTTTATTAGCCTATCTACCATTCGTCCTTCCACTATAGATTGTAATCTGTCTTCCATGCAACGGGAATAGGTCTTTAATATTAAGCCCGGTTAATTAAGAAAGCATATTAATTTAATTATAAAACAAGTTATTGGTGCTTATAAAAATGCAAATGGTTCTTGTAATGTGCCATGAATATGTAAAAAATATGTAGAGTTTTATTGCTAGAATGCACATACAATGTTGCAAGCTATATCAGGATTGATTCCTAAATTAATAATTTGTTAGAGGAAGTAAAGTGAAACTCGCTAACAGTAATTTGCTAAACAAAAATGTTGGCAAGTCTAGTTGCTGCATTTAGTAGCTTATCTGGCACCATATTTATTGCCAAATCGAAACAATTTGCTGAGTTTAAACTTCAAAATATATTAGATTATTTTCTTACTTTCAAGCAACATGTTGCGTTCTTGAGGCACCGCATGAAATGATTTTTTTTTATAGTTTTTCGCTAATAGGTCTGAAACTATAAGTTTAGGAAAAATGGCTTCATATAAATATTTAAAACATACGAATTTTCCTACATAAAAGTTCTTCATCCAAGAAACTTTTTGTTTTTATTTGTTGATATTAAACTTTTACGATTTTTCATATTTTTTTACAAAACAAGGCAAAAGTACAACGCATAATGAAAAATACACACTCTTGTTTCAGTTTGCAAGTGACACAATTTTTCTTCAAATTAATTCGTATGAAAAAAAAATGTTTTTTGAATGTTGCTATACAAATTTCATATGTTTAATCAATAATGAACATAGTACTAACTCTGCAACATCATTCCAAGAGTATTTGATATGTATTTTTTACCTTGAGTTCTTTACTTTCTTTGGTGTTTTCATGTTACGCTAAGTCAGTTGTATTCCTCTTCGTTTAGAATTGCGTCTGGATCTTTAGAATCGGCCGCACAGTTAAAAATAATTTAAGTAAAAGCCGTTCATCATACATGTTTCACACTTTCGAATAAATGTTGCTTGAATGTTGCCAGATACATTTAAAATGTTTTTTCAAAGAATACTTTTGCAATAAATATTTTATATAATATTTTTTTGGGAGCATATTATCGCATGAACCAGATCCAGACTTCAAAAGTCAAGTGAAATAAAATAAATAAATTATACTATATGCGTTTGAGTTTATTAAAGTTTCTGATTTTATTCTTAGACGTAAATTTGTCGAACTAGAATTAGTAAAATTAATTAATTGATTTGTTAGGCTTAAGTTCGTCTCTTACTCTTTCTGTTAAGAAAGAATTTTTTTTTTGGTATGATAAACTTTAAATACAGTTGAAGTTAAAAAGTTTATTAGACAATTAGCAGAATGCATTTCCTATGTCGCTAAGCACGTAATCAACATTCTCTGTGTCTTTCTACTTAGTTTGTGTCCACTGTAAACATGATTTATTTAACCCAATTATCAAGACAAATGCAACATGAGAAATACTATTTTTCAAATTTAATTATTTTGCCTTTTTCTTGGTGGCTGAATTTACTTATGGGGTATTTAACTATTCAAATAATAAATATATTTATATATTTTTGTTAATAATCCGAATAATTTAAAAATCTTATTAACAAAATTTGCGACTTTTATTCGATCTAAATTTCACTCGAATATTTTCCAACCATATTTCGAATTGTCCAATCAAACATAAAAATGCAGAAATATTTGTTCTTTCATATTTTCAAATATAAAACAAATCAAAAAAGGGTTTTGATATTTCGCCAACAGTCACTGGTATTTTCTGAAACATCTTTGAAATATGAAGGGGTCTTAACTTTTCGTTTTGTATTCAGCTTACAGCTGTTATAGTACAGTTCATATCACCACATTCAATTTGCTAAATTATGCCTACTTTAAGCCGATGTGTTTAACCATTAAAGCCACTTAAAATTTAGCCTCAAGCCAAAAATGAGAATAACATACATTCAAATAGAAAAAGTGAAAAAAAATAAATTTTTAAGAAAATAAAAACGAAGAGAAATCATTTATTTCATTTCTTTTGGCTTATGGCCCGCAGTATGATTGTGATGTGTCTGTTCGTCTGTCTATATGGATGGATAATAGTTTCATTTCATTGTCAAAAGTTTTTGTTCCTCCAATTGTTTTTTTTTTTTTGCTTTTTTTGACAAGATTGAATAACAATAGAGATAAATTGAAGCACAAGCAGAATAAATAATATTTCGTACACAGATACGCTATGTATATATGTAAAGAGCATGTGGAGTGTAAATCCTTTTTTTTTTTATACAGAAACTGTTTGCAAAACTGCCATATTTATTAATACAAAAATTAGGAGAAAGTTTTATACAGCATGAATTTTTTTTATGTTTCATGACTTTTGATGCAGGTCTCTTATTTGTAGAGTGATTGAATTTGGAGGACTTTCTGGTTTGGAAACTGTTTGTGACTGTTTGTTTTTCTTATTAGGCAACAAAAAAAAAAGAAGAAAAATTAAAGATCAACAAAAACTCCTAACCATGTTTGAGGATTTAACAAAATTTTTAAAAATTATCTACAGATGAAATTGCAAAGGCCGTCAAATTAGATTTACTTAAATTACTATTAACAAGTATTGCATTGATTTTTCTCCCATACAGTAACTTCTTTCGCAGGCAACTTGAGTTGTCCGAAAAGTTACTCGGTTTCAATCATTCTTACAGAGTTTTTATGATGTTGATGAGTAAAAAGTTTCTTCTTAAAATTCTCCTAACAATTAAATCTATTTCTTGTTTCATATTGCTGATAAGATTTATTTTAAATACGTACATGGTATTTTTAATATTTTAGTGATTGTGATCAATCTCGCGCTCTACCGTACTGCCGTACTGGTTAGGTGAAACCGGAACTCTACTTGATACATGTAATCAAGGCAGAAGTCTTTGCCATTTTTTATCTGAATATGATTTCCATCATGTGGGGGCCGTATGTCGACTGTTGTCTTCCAAAGCGCCAATAGTTTGGCGGTGTTAAGTCGCAAGATTTTAGAGGCAAACAACACAGAATTATTTGTTAAGTGAACGCGTCTTTCGGACGCCATTAAGTGTAACGTACTGGCCGGCATCGTTTTTGTAGAAAATCGGACCAATGATTCATTTGACCCATAAAACCCAACAAACAGGGACTTTCTCGGGATGTAATGGATTTTCGGCAATGGCTTGTGCATCATCTTCTCTCCAAATGCTGCAGTGTTGTTTATTAACAGTTCCATACAACCAAAAAGGTGAATCATCGCATAAAATCTTCTTGTGAAATTCGCGATGAGTTTCTCGAACTAGTTCATGTTTTTCGTAAAAAATCTGCACAATTTGTAGACCTTGTTTAGGTGTTAGTCTATTCATGATGAAATCACATACCCAACTAAACACAAATCAAATAATACCTATCATATAGCCTACATACTAAAAGTTTTAAAAGTTCATCTCAGTGTAGAAATTGCCTAAATTTGAATTGAAACTAAAATATCTTGTGCGAGTGCGTCAGTTTTGTAAAGAATTTATTTATCTTGTTACACTACGGGTAGCTTAAACTCTCATTTTCTTAAGTGCTGAAAAATGTGTTACACTGCTTTCGTATTCTTATTAATTTTTCGTATTTTCTTGATTTTTTATTTAGTTGGAAATATTTTTTAACAAGTTCATTCAAGTTGCTGAACAATATTTTAAACTAGTACCACTGATTTCGATGAATGCATTATATTCGTAAGCAAGGTTCCTAATCGAGTAACCAACTGTTGCGTTCATGATCGCACGATTCGCCTGAAAATAGAACATTTATTAAATACTGCTCTTCTTTAACCAGAATGAAACTTTTGCACCATCCAACCAAAAATATTTTCTTTTCGGAAGAAATTAGCATTGATGTGATAGCACGTAAATTACAATACAATTTACCTTAAGTCAATATTTTTGTAACAAAAATCAGCGTAACGCTAAAAAACATTAAAAACCCATTAAAGCATGCATTTTTGCTAAATGCCACTGTACCAGTAAAAGAGAAAAATACTTCAAATCTCGACAAAATAAAAAAAAAACTCCAAGCAAAAATAAAAAAAATTAACAAAAATTAAAAAAAAACGTTTGCGGAAATATATGAGACACAAAGAAAACAACAGCAGAAGTAGAAAAATACAAAACAATCTATGGCTTGATAACAACAATACCCGGGAAAAACACCTCAAAACGAATGGATGGCGACACAGGAACTTTAGGAGTCTAAACAGCAACAGAAAAAGGTGATACAATGGTATTTGCCACATAAAAACTCTTAAACAAACACACTCACTCACTATCAAATTATATTATCACACAAACGCAAACGTTAAATGCAACAAATTCTCTAAAGGAACTAAAACAAGAAAAAAAAACTATTTTATGCGACTTTTTTTTATTGCTGTGTTGTGGTGACATAAAGCAACAAACTGTTAAACTAGACTACATGACAAGGATGTATGTAGCAATGTATGTATGTATGGATGTATGTATCATTACTAAACCGCCAAGACCACAGGCAAATAATGGAAGAAAATAAGAATAAAAAGGGGAAAAAACACACGCACACACAGACACAGATACCCAAACAAAATACAGGGAGTACGAAACAGATAAAACAACAAGGTGCAAGTTATAAGGTTTAACCAAATCCATATCAGCAGCAGAAGCAGTACTCGCAGTAACAACATGACAACAAATTAAAGTGAAAAAAAAACGCCTGAAAAAGTACAACAGAAAAAGAGGATGAGCAGAAATATTTCTTCCTTGAATTTCACTTCCAATGGCACACAGTGTAAACAACACATTTCTGATGTTTCATATTTCTTTTTGCTACATTAAAAATGCAACTGGAGATATTGATCCTTATTAAAGCACTTACAGACATTTTGCCTTGCTTTCTGCCACACCATCTGCTTTAAGAGAATCTTGTAGGTATCCACGTAAGGTTTTTATATTTGTAGGAAAAATAGACTATTTCTTTATTCACCACATGAAATCCTTTTAGTGTTTTTTAAGGTTGGCAAGATTTTTTAAATCGTTAGTGATTCGTGAAAAAAGTGAAACAAGCTATTTAGAATTTAAAACCCCTTTTGCCTGAAATGCTCCTCAAATCATTGGTTTACTGATCTTTAAAAACGTTTTTAAATGCCGAACTAAATAATGGCCAAAATACTCTGGCATTAACGCTGAAACTTGAAGGGGGAAACAAAGAATACAATAAATAACAGTCCATTTGGTTGATCTTTTTGAAAAATTAATTCTCGAATGCTATTTTTCAAACTTGAAGTAGTAGCACACAAATAATTTTGCTGAAGCTCGTAGCGGACCAGAGTATCATTCCATTGGCGCCTGAATCTTTATCATTTTCCATATTTAATATGCATTTATTTCTTTAGCCTGGTAAACTATATAACATTTGCTGCGAACTTCGTTCTTATTGCGAAATACATTTGAAATGTATTTGGCAACGTTCTGAATCAACAGTAGGAATGGTCTTTATTTCATATGAAATTTTTAACATAAAATTATCAATTATTTGTTATTATCCACCGGCGGTTACCCCGCAAGAATCTAGTAATTTTTCGCACGTTTTGTCGCTCCCCAGTGCGATGTTGGTAATCTTTGATAAATGGCTTCATATTAAGTAAGCTTATTTCATATAATCCTCTGACTTTGATTGCTAGAGTATTTGTTTGTTCGTTACCAAATACTCTCAGGTGACCTGGTAGCCAGATGATCACTTGGCTATCGGTAAAAATTTCGAATCTGTTGGCCTTGCGGTATCCCTGCGTCATATTATATACCGCCTGGCCCCTCTATGAAGATCACCAATCCTATTACATTCCATTACTTAATGCGTCCGTGTAGCATAGTCCATTGCTTCATTTAACTTTTGAAGTGTTTCCAATTCAGTTTTCGATGTAAGATTAATTCTAAGAATTTCACCTTGCCGGCTAAATTAAATGTCTTACCCACACTTTGGGTACGTCATTTTCTTCCGACGCCAGTAGCAGTTACGATTTTAAACGATAGAAAGCTATCAGCACCAAATAAGGTACAGTGCTGTTCTCTAATGTGTAGCAACATGTTTATTCGGAATTCCTAACATGTTGCTAAGCACATACTACATGTCCAGTAACATTATGGCAGTGAAAAAATTTAAAAAATATATCGAAACTCCGTCTTAGTTGCAAACAACTCTTGGAAAGCGTGCAGATATAGCAAGTCTAGTAGCAAATGTTCTACATTTTGCAAGACCACAACATCGAAATATATGAAACTGAGATTTACTAGTCTTGAATAAATATGCAACACCAAATCGGTAATTGCAAATGTTTACGATCCTAAAACAGCTGTGTTCTTCTATTTTTACAACCAAAACAAATGAAGACCTGCGCTTACAAAGTTTTACGGCGGCAGAGCCGTCACAAAAGTTGCCTGTTGAGGGTTTTTGATATGGAAGCTAAGACTGCTCAGGGAAATGTTGCTAAAATAGTTCAACAAATTGAAACGTCATACAACACTCCGTTTAAATGTTGGCTGCGGCTTAGTTAGTTAATAATAGGAAAATATGTAGTAAAGAAATTATACAAAATATGCATCTAATTCTCTGTTCCTTTTCTTCTTAATTTACTAGAAAATATAAATCGCTCGTTTCTTTTATCTCGAAAATTAGCTGCTATGTATTATAAATTTTCTAAGTGCTTCAAAAAGTCACTCACTCTTCGTAGCAAAAAATCATGCTACTTATGCTAAAAATGCAGAAACGCAACGAAGGGAGATTTCTGCTAATATTTGCATTAATGCAGTACTTTGTTAGTTGCCAATATGGATATTGAAAAGGTCTGCTATTTAATATGCAACATTATAAATATATCGAAACACATATTGGTTCTACTACTCTAAGCACTCTTATACAAAATGCTGACTAAGATTTTCACTCTTCTCAAACGGGGGTATTAGCAACATATGCTTGTTGTTAAAACAAAACAGAATAAATGTTTCAAAGACAGACCCAACGAATTTAAGGTAAGTCGAACTAAAACAACAGATATTACTAATAAAAACAAAAAAAGGTAAAACAATGTTGTTTACTTCTAAAGACAATAAAAAAAGATAAAAACGTCAACAACAAAAAAATAATAAAAATAAAAAAATAATGGTATTAAACAAACATATTTATGGAGCCACTTGCCAAGAACAGTCCAAACAATAAAAGAAAATATGGCCAAAAGGATGAAACGAAATGATAACAACAAAAATATTGACATTTCTCTCCATACAGCAAAAGGAAGGACAAGCAGACAGACGAAATGCCTTGCAACCAAAAGTAAATGTCACATTATACAATATAATAACTGCGAAAAACAATATGTACATATGTATGTGTATAGGTTAAGTTTTTTGTCTCTTTCTGGCATTCAGGGACAAACATTTTCATAAAGCGGTATTTGAGAAAAGAAATGTAATCGGTTCCGTTATACACAAAACGTCCATCCGTCCTTTACTAATATTAAAAAACAAATAGTCAAATCTTCTTAAACTATGTATTCACATAAGCATACGAGGGTGCTGCTCTGAAGACTGCTGCGATTTAAAATAACCATAGTTTTGGCTTCGTCGAGTGCTATTAAGCTCAATTGCTTTCTTTGAGTCAATGAAGAAATATTAAATTCTCTAACTACAGCTGTGTAATTTTTAGAGTTTTAGATAGTTCTCTTAATAAATGAGAACAAATTTATGCATCGATGCCTGCCTTCACATCATTATCCGCTGGCGATGTCAGCTGTAGTTGAGCACAATGCACCGACTAATGCCATGACAGCATGGAACATGAAATAAGTTTTTTGTTGAGTAATTGGATGGCATCCGTTGACGTCTTGGCCTACAATACAAGATCACATCCAATGTTTACCACGATTTCAATCTAAGCCACTACTTCAGATGGGCTCTGCTAATGCCTTCGTGGCTGCTGACTCCAATCGCGCTATCTGTATTAGTTGCCGCTGGATCACTCAGACGAAGAGTGAATATGTGAATGAGGCAGAAATCAGCGAAATGAAATGCCTCCGAGGAGATATCCGAGATCAGAAGTTTAATTGTGACTAGAAAATCCAAGCAAGAGTTTAAATTTTTTATCTTCAGTTGTCTAAAAGCCAGAGACTCCTAGACTAGTATTAATCTGGAATGCACGGGTTTCTTCTACAGAGTGCCCAGCATGAAGAATGCAGTTCACTATGTCCTTTCGGCCGCCTGATAGGAATCTGCAAATCAAATTCCTCCGCATTACAACGCCAACCCTATGACCAGTTTTCATATCCGACTTCGATATATTTTAAACAAATTTGTTGTAAAAGTACTTTACGAATTTCTATACTACCTCCGTACATAAATAGTTTAACCTTTCGCATGAATTTGCCTTAAGGTTGCACTTGTTGTTTTTTTTAACTGGGTAAAACAATGAATAGGAAAAATGCCGATAACGGTGTCTGCTCTAGCGAAAATATGTTCCTTTTTGCTCACATTTACATTTGTTTTTCCTATAAATATTTATTGTACGAAATTCTTTTGTTTTTAATGTTTGCTGTGCATGTGTGAGTGTGCCTGTCTCTTTTTTTTTGTATGGCTACGTTATGTCCGGTTCAATGAGCTTTAAAATTTTTGTTTTCAACTAAAAGTCGGAAATCGTTTTTTTAGCTTTTGCTCTCTCAAGCAATAAATATCAAACAACAAACAACAACAATAACGTATTATAATTCATATTGACCAGAAGTAATTTTCCGATATTTATATAATGTGACCTTCTAAATGCTTTCTTCTTTTTGCTTTGTGTTTATTAGACCTTAATCTTCTAAAGTACAAAATAAATAAACTTTGGAATCGATTTACTAAAATTAATAAAAAAAAAGTGTGAAAAGCTGAAACAAAAATAGTTGGACCAAGGATGTTCATTCTTTGATAGAAAAAAGAGAGAACTTCGCTGTTCACATTCTGGGCTCTTGCACGTCAATAAAATTATTTGTTGTCTCTTATGTGATGTTGTTGCACTGAACTTACATAAACCTGCATAAGGTTGAGCATGACAAAGTTCATGTCACTTACGCGGGAGTTTATAAGCGTGAACAAGAAAAGAATATCGTGATTAAGAGTGAGCAACGAGTCGTGATGCATGATTACATTCGAGCCACCCACGCGGAGATTTATAAGCGTGAGCCGAGAAAAGCATCAGGAATGAATAATATTTTCTTTGTCATGACCATGTATAAGCGTGAATGATAGTGCATGGGCGTGAGCTAAAAAATGTATCGAGTATGAGTGAAATGTTTAATTCACGTGTCCGTGAGAAAGAGTAAGCTAAAAAATAGTACTACATGAGTAAAGCGTGAGCAAAAGCTATCATGCATGAATAATATTTTTCACGCACGAGATCGTGCATATAAACCAAAAAAAATTTAAGTACATGAGTACAATTTTATCACTTACGATATGGTGTAAAATATTGAGCTAAAAATTGCCTGTGAATGATTGAAATTATATTCTTCACGGGAGAGCATGAGCTAAAAATGAATTATCTTGTATGAGTTAAGTGTGCATTTGAATTATAAATTGGCAGGACATAATTAAAATTATATTACTCACGTGAGAAGGTGTGAGCGTGAGCTAAGGAAGATATTGTGCATGAGTAGAAATAATCTGCTTCATCCATAACTAACTTGGTGCCCAAGTTGTTATTGTTTAACTCCCACTACTTTATTGCAAGGGCTCTGCTTATTGTCCGTTTGCAAAATTTTTTTAAAATATTAATCAAATTAACATGTAAGCGCTCAACATAAGTATTAAACAATTTTCGAATATATAAAGAGAAAATCTCTGATTTGATTTTTTCATCAACACGAAACCACATATCGGGCAATGATGGTTAAAATTATAAAAGAACGTTAAAACCTACACACATGTAATGGTAAACAAATGGTTAGCTTCACCATTCATGACGTCTAAATTTTCATTTGTTAACATGAATAATTATAAATCGCTCTAAATATGAAATTTTATTGTACGCGAGTGAGCTTCAAAACTCCATAATGATTCTTTGCAAGAATGTTTAAAATTGAAATGATTTCCAATTTAATATGAAGTTTCTTTGTCTTATTTTATGTTAAAGGGACTCTGAACAAACAGCAGCTTTAGTTGAAGCTTATCAAATTTTGGTAGCAAGAGCAGAAAAACAGCTTTTGAATATTACTAAGTTCCTTGTGAAATTATAATTCACCAAAGGTATTTGTTAAAGTAAAAAACAGAAAACTTAACACAGACAATATTTACACTTCACAGTCTTTCAGTCAGGCATTCTGCCATACAGCCAGGCAACACTTAACAGGAAACTACGATAAGAAAATATTTTTTTCTACCGCTTTATTTTTTTTTCAAGAAACTTGAAATATAAGAAGAACTTTAATTACATATTTATTCCCAAAAAGCATTCAATAAAACAACAAAAAACTGCTACCTTCGCTTGTTGAGGGGAAAGTTAAGAAGCCAGCATTTTCACAGGTTATGAAATTATTAAACCAAGTGATCCGGACTCTAAAAATTTATCGTGGGTAAATTTGGATTTTCAGGAAAATATAAAAAGCTTTCCAAGAAAGAGCTTTAATTATATATATTTTTATATATTTACAACAGAAGTTTTTAATAAAAACGGTTTATCTGTAAAAAAAAATTAATCAAATTGGCGCTTTTGAAAGGCTTTTCCAAAGTCTTAAATAAAAAAATCAACAGTTTTTAGAAAAAACGCTCCTTTCTTAAAATCATTTAGGAAAGAACATTTTCAAAAGAAGAGTTCAGACCTTAAAAGCTGGCATTACAAAACAAAATCGTATTAAAAAACCTTTTCAACAAAAACTTTTTCAAACACATTTTCGTCAAAATAATGCCACAAGAAAAGATTTAAATAAATATAAAAATTTGGAAAAAAAAATTTCTTCGAAGGAAAAGTGGGCAAAATTATCTTTCAAAAGGTTCTGCTTTGAACTCTTTTCCCCACCGAAGTTTTTTAGAAAAGTTAAAAAAAGGTTTTTTCTGGAAGTTCTTTTAACAAAAGCTTTTTGAATTTCCAACCCTGAACGTTGCGAGTACGTTTTCAAGCGATGGCTTTGATCTGTTTTACTATATAGGCTCGCTAAGGAAATTTTTAATATAATTTGCAATGGTATTGTAACATAAAAAATAAAATAAATAAATATATTAAAACTTTTTTAAACAGCTTTTTTCATAAACAACTTTTGTTCAAGAATCTTTTCTTATAGAGTTTTTCTATCTGACAAAAATGTTCCATGTGTGTTGCCATTCCTTGTTTTTTTTTTAAATATGCAAAATTTACGAAAAGAGCACGTTCCTTTCTAAACATGTTGCACCAAAAAAATTGGCGAATATGCAACTTTTATTGCACTCAACTTAAAGTTCAAGGTGAACTACTACTACTCTTTACTACAACCATAAAAACTACATTGTTTTTGAAACCCTGCATTTTATTTCGTGTCATGTAATCGTAAAAAAAGCATCAATTTGGAATCGGAAAAAACTATTGCCTATTTATAAGGCAACATTTCAGAAAGTACGAAAACTCCATTAGATTCACCATCAGTTGCAGCTACTAATTTTTATTATGTAAAAGGCCTTTCTCTTTCGCAACATATGTTTAACATATTTCCTCTATTTCCACAAGCCGATGGACACAGCTGACCAGAATATTATTCAGTTTTGCTGAGCGCAAAAAAAGTTATGGTGAATTGATTTTTAAATATAAGCGAAATAATAGTTGAACCATATTTTAAAGTAGGAAAAAATCGAAGCCTTAAAAACATAAAAAATTAAATAATTAAAGGAATAACTCCCTTCTTTCTCTCTACTTCTTTACCACGTAACTTATATTTCTGAAATTGCTTGGCGTATTTGTATTTACAAAATTAAAACATGTGCTTAGGTTGCTTCAGAGTTATCGTTCCCTTTGTTTGGCAGCCCGCTAAAGCAAATAATATAAAAGGTAGCAGCAGCAGAAAAAAACATGATTAAAATCACATAAATTTTTAGGGTACCAGAGGAGGATAAACAGACAATACAGACACAAAATAGAACTCCTCTCTTTTATTTCAAGGGCAATTTTGAAACGGAGCGAACCTTTTTTTATTCATATCATTCATTATTCTTACCTGTACAACCAACAACAACATTTTATCACACATTTTGTACTTAATGGCTGTTAATTTTTACCCTTTGAACGTAGAGACGGCTCCTGTGCCTCAGCTGGGAACAACAAATACCAAAAAAAAGGAAATACTTAATAAAAAATCAAACACAAAAAAGATAAAGAAAAAAGAATCCTTGAAATAAAAAAAAAAACCAAAAGCAAATTCATGTTTTACACTCATGTTAAGTGGCAGATAACAGCAAACACCTCTTAACCTTAACAGCAACAACGTCAGATAATAACAACAACAAAATCATGATCCCATGCATAGACATACATATTACTGCAACATGCAGCAAATTCATCATGGTAGTAAAATTACATGCAACATGTTCATAAAGACAATATAAATAAATAGTTGTGCCAACATTATTGTATTTGCCTACTCTTACTCTTAAAGCCTCAACGGCCCACCAATCCCACCTCTGTCTTGCTCTTGCACTAATGCAATACGTGACAGACAGGCAAACCGACAAATGGACGGTTAGTTGTAAAAGCAAGCAAGAGCAGTACAAGTATCTCACGTGCATACGAGTAGGTATCGTATTTTGATACGCATATTATCTATTTTAAAATATTTCTTGGCCT
The DNA here is from genome assembly GCA_963932375.1 of Phania funesta. Taxonomy (NCBI): domain Eukaryota; kingdom Metazoa; phylum Arthropoda; class Insecta; order Diptera; family Tachinidae; genus Phania; species Phania funesta. The sequence continues at coordinate 64,798,108 of OZ010655.1, forward strand.
TGTGGCAGTGATTTATACTACTACATGTTGCTTTATGTGGCAAATGTTAACCTTTTTCACTTGCATTTGTTGCTGTTCTTTAATATTGTTTGCTGTAAGCATGAAGATAACAAAATTCCATAAAGGAAAGGAAATCAAAGCAAAATACTTAAAAGGATTTAGTCAAAAGGAAAAGTTGCTTTTGAAAAGGTTCCGTGGAAATTTTCACAACCAGGGGTTCTTATTTAAGTCATTTACATCTTTGAGGAATTCAATTTTGTTTCCCTAGAAATGAATTGTTTTTTTCTTTTTAATTGAGGTAATTTGAGGTAGTAAAATTAGGTCCTTTGAATCAATTAAGTCTGATGGGATTAAAAAAATATAAGTTAGTTTATTGAAATGATTAAAACTAGCAAAGAATTTTGCAATCACTGAGTAGTGGTTTTCGAACTTGAGTTTTGATGACCTTTTTACTTCGAAATTTCTGTTTAAAGATTTAAGAAATATTTATAGTGATTTGAAGTCCTTCAAATGCAGCCTTAAAGCTGTGGTAATAACTGTAATAAATAAAAAGTCTAAATGGAAGAGAGTTCGGCCTTAAAAAGAACGGATTTTTTGCTTTAAACCGCTTGATTATGACTTCGAAAGGGATCCTTGGGAAAGGTTCAGTTATATAAAGATTTCAAAGTGAGGCTTCATTTGCCGCCTTTAACGTTATTTTATAGAGAGAAAAGAGTGAATTCAAAGATAGAACTCACGTTGCCCAAAAAGCCTGTACAGAGCACATTTACATGTATTTGATTGTACCGGCGCGCCGCGGCGTAAAGGTAAATATAGAAGCTCAATTTATGTAGCCTTACGAGAAAATGCTTGTCATTGAAGAATATTGCATTTCGGAGAGAAGGATCCGACATATCAGAACTGATATCAAGAATTTTGTTAAAACACAAAAGAGGTGACATTTTGGGAATGCCGAGGTCAGGATAATAACATTTTAAGAGGGCTATCTGATGGTTTGCTAAAATTGGTTATTAGTGGAGAAGAATCCAAGATGTTAAAGGTCGTCCGATTGAAAAATCACTAACGGTGAAATTGAAGCCATTTTCCAATCATAAACAACGTTACGCTATATGTTGTGGCCAGACTTAAAGTGGCGATACATTGAATAAAGTACTAACTAGGCTGTATATAGGGGCGTTGGAAAAATTTTAATAGGCGTTTTGTGATCTTCATTAAAACATCTTTAATTTTTGGGGTGATTGGTATAATTTTTTTCCACCATTTTTGTATATTTCAGTACTTTTAATCATTCTATGTGGCTATCGACTACAAGCTGTTAACATTAAAATACACACATTCATATGAAGTCGATTAATTTGACATTACCACAGCTACACGGCTACACGACCAATTTTGCCGCTGTCACCAGCTTAGGCTAATTATAAGCTGTAGTGTTGCCAATATAATACGAAATGTAATTATATTTTGAATAAGTAGTTTTCATTTTGTAAAAAATACAAATTTTATAGTGGCACCATTGAAATATGTATTTCTAAACAAACAACTTTTAGTTATTTTAAATTTTTCCATGTGGTGGTTTGCATTTTTTTTACATGTTACTGTTATTTTTATGGTCACTATTAATCTTATTGCAGGTGAAAAAATGGATACCTATTTATTCCTTTGTCATTATTTTAACAACACAATTATTAAGAATTTTAATATGTTTTGCAACTTCAAACTTCAATATTAGCTGGTTTCGAAGTTGCTGGCGTTTTCAAAATAATGCAGTAGCTGACCACATGGGGGCGATTGTTGCTAACAGTGTTTGTAGTTGTGTAGTTGTGTAGCCGCGGACGTCAAAAAATTTATACTTTACTATATTTTACAAATTTTAAATTGCCTTGATTTTGAAATGATCCATAAACATTACTCGCGAGTACATATTTGCATAATTTAGTAGCTATTCGCATTTAGTACTTTTGCCTTTAAATCCTTTCACCATTTATTTACATGTACATATGATTGCAATGGAGTCACCATTACCAACAAAAGCGTTTTATTTCCCCCAATTTTATATAATTTTCAAACATAAAAGGTCTCGTATAATCTAAAAATTTTCCTCAAAAAACTCCCATAAAAGCCCAATTAATTTGCTTTAACAAATCCCTAGTGAAATCTTTGGTTATCACAAAAATTTGTGAATAGTTTTGTTAAACCTAAATGGTTTAATATTCGTTACTTCTATAACTTACAATTATAACAAAAAGCGGTTTCTAAATAAAATAATACATATTGTAAATCCCCTGGAGTACGTAAATCAAATAAAAAGTCGAAAGTACCAGCTAAAAAAACAAAAAAGCAAAGAAAAACTAAAACCTATAATTTTAGTTTTACAAATATTTATTATGTATAATTGTTTTACACATACTCACACACATTCACATGCACACAGGCACTCACACGATCGTAGACATTTAACAAATAACATGCTATAACAACAATTGAAGCATTAAAGGAAAAAAGGATATGCAACATAAAAAATATTTAACAGGCAACACCCATGGAGGTTTTTCCTTTCCTAAAGCAACAGCAACAGCCATGCAAAAAAATAGGTTTTTAAAAAATAACAATAATATAAATAATAATAAAAATAACAAAGGAAAGAAAAAATTCTTAAATTGTAGGCTGAAATAGGACAATAGGCCGAGTGAGAGAAAGAGAGAGCGCTCTCTAATAACTTTACAAATACGAGTAACAAACTGAATGTGAATAATATTAAGGAATAACAACAACCCGAAACAAAAAATACAATTTGCCTTTAAAGTCATCATAGTTTCATGCAAGCAACACCATTTCCAGTCTGACGCTTTAAACGGGTTTTTTATTACTAATAAATGTAATGGCTAAAAATTAACACAAATTTGTTGGTTTTTAACATGTTAATATATAAGTTTTATTTATTAGACTGCACGTTTTTATTTTTCGTAAACCAACGAATTTTAGTAGTCGTTAAAAACCCACGATAATAAATACAGTAAAACCTCGCTAATTTGATTCGGACAGCAACATATAGCAAATTCCATAAAATAAAATAAGTAAAAATTAAGCGAATATTAAAAAAAAAATAACAAATCTTTTAGGCACTGAGTATTCCACGAATCTTATATTTTTATATCAGAAATAGTGGATGTTCCAATATTATATTTTTATGCCAAAGCTAATACACTTACCTCTTTTCGTAGTTCTGTTAAAATCTTGACTTTCGTTTCAATGGCGTTTAAAGAACACCAACTTTCTCTGATTGAATAATAAAAAAAAAATTTTTTTTTTGCAAATTCAAATCACAGAATACAGTTAGTCCGAATTAGAAAGTATGTAATGTCGTGATTATCGCTGTCCGAAATAGTAGATAATCGGGCTTACCGAGGTAGGGATTAGCGAGGTATTACTGTATACAAAAATATCTGTATAGAGCTTGAAGAAATTATTTGTAGTCCCTTTTATTATATATTTTCAAATTTTATTAACTATTAATCTAATAAATATTAGCTCTTATATAGGTGTGAAATTTTGCCAGCGATCATTTCGATACGATTGTGCCATCAACAGTAAGAAAATTCTTGCAATCTAGCCAATTCAATACTTCAAAAGTGTGTCCAAAATGATCAAGAATTGCAAAACGGTACAAGATTTTGGTCGTTATGAAATTTGGGGTGGCCTACATTTTCTTAAATTGGTTCTGGTTTCCGTCATATCCAAAATAAAGGGGCTGGCACGACATACATTAGTATAACTTGATAAGAGTTGGTTCTATTTGGCAGATTAAAAAATTCCAAAATCCCCACAAACGTTGAAGAAAAAAAAACCTTCTTTATGCAAAATGTGAAAATGTTTGATTTTTAAAAAATCATATAAAATAAACAGACTTACTTATTAACACCGATGCACAACTAAATTAAAGTTATCTCATTTTGAGTAAAGTTGCCATACGAATACAACAGTACGACACATCGTTAGAAAGAATTTTACTGTTGTGTGCATTCAGAAAATTTTGCCAAAAAGAAATAGATTCACTTTATTCACACTTCAAAAGCGTGCATCGATTTCAAATGTTTATTTTATTTGGAACATATTTACCTATACGCCAGTCAGACACAAATCTAGCTTAAGTATTTGGAGGGGAAAGTATTAATAAAAACATTTGTCTAATCTTTTTCTAAGAGAAAATGTTAATTATTGATTTTATTGGAGGGGGAAACTTCCCCTTTTTCATCCTTCCCCTTCTCGATCAGCGCCCGATGCCAGTAGGTTTAGAACGGAATTTGGTAGCATCTTTTATTCTTATGAATTTTGCCGCAAGTTCGTGTCTCTGAAACAACAACGCAGGTTAAAAACAACGTTAGCCTGCCTTAAAAATAATCAGTCTAAAGAAACCAAGTGCTGATGCTTTTCCAAATAGTATAAGAACAGCCAACCAGTTCAAAAGTTAACCTGAATTCGCAAGCGTGTGTTCTATACTGGCATTTAGCTTTGCACCAAGTTTTTTATATATGATCAGGAATAAAGTTTAAAATCAGAATTATTTTCATTTATTTTTCGAGGTTTTATGTAAACGGATGAAAATTTGCTGCCGAATTTTGGCCGTTTCGACTTGATTTTCGAACATTCCAGAAATTACAAATGCAATACTGAACTATACGGAACGATTGTTTATAATTCTTGCAAAAAACCCACCGAACAGACCTATTATTGACTTTTCGAAAACTAAGGCTCTTCGAAAAGCAAGCAATAACTTTGAAATATTATTGGTAGTTTTATATCGATTCGTTAATCTGTTAACTTTTGCGAATGACAAGAAGGCTAATAACTGTGTAACAATTTTTCCGAAATAGATCACACGGACCATAGATTACGGTGTAACGGAAATTTACCTTAAGTTCATGCTATTTTGACGAATCAGAAAAGTGGCCATAAAAGAGGGCGTATAGTGGGTTGTGGTGGATGGGTGCTAAAGAGAAGGGAAACTATTTGGTTGTACCCATATGTAAACTGTAAAGATTTTCCTGGTCTGTTTTGCTCGCCTTTAATTCTTCCTAACAATATGACTTTCAAAAAGATGCAACATCCCTTAACAAAATTATGGAAACAGTGTAAATTAACATATGTTGAAAGCATATACGTGTAAAAATAATCATGTTTGTTACTCACTCCCTTTCCTGTATCTAGTTTGCAACTCTAACTGTCTGCCCAAACGTTTGCCCGTCATTCCTACTGTTCGTCCGTGCAGCCGTACACATGTTGTGGGGGTTTTGGGTTTGCGAACAATTCCGAGTTTAAATGTTAATATTTCTTTAATAGTTGTTTTCGTTTGTTTTTTTTTCGACAAATTGACTGTTGAGGCTGAAATTAAATGTAATTGAGTGTTTTCGTTTGTATAACAATGCAATTTTTTTAAATGTTTTTTATTTTGCAATAGTTTTTTTTTAAACTGCGAGAATGTTTCTGTCATGTGAATGAGTCGGTCAGTCCGTCATTCAGTTTGAGCGCGCGTTTGTGTCTTTAAAATACTCGTAAAATCGGAAAAAAGCAACAAAATTGAATATAAATTATATTTCTTATTGCCGTTTGTACTTGTATTGTGTGCGATTCGATTTAATTGTTTTTGTTTAATGTTTTTTTCAGCTTTATTCATGTTCATGTGTTATGATTGTGGTGAAATATAATATTTTTACTTTTTTGTTTTTGGTTTGTTTTTACATGCCCGAAACTTAAATTCGTATTAATAGTCCGTATACTAGTCGTAATAAATATCTGGTGTATTTAAATAAAGAAAAATTAAAAAAAAAATAATAAAACTCGTATCAGCACGAACACTACACTGGGAAAATCAACAAGGAAATTGTGAAAATTATACTTTTGAACTCCATAAATATTTGTTAAGTTCTGTATAAAAAAAGAAACAAATAAAACTATGGGAAGAGTATTTATTTCACTGTAAATTGAATAATATGCCTTCAAAAAATTAAAAAAATAATAACTGCTTTTTATGTACAAAGATAAATTTCCATAGTGACAAAATCCCTCTTAAAAACGTAATAAAAATTGCAAATAATCCTTGTGTTTATTTAAAGTTATTTAAAAGAATGTAAACAGATTTAGATTTGAAGAAAAATATTATTGAAATTCCAACAAAATTAGTATTTTGTCCCCAAAATGGTAAATTTAGTCGTTTTAAACTCTTAGACGGCTGCGACTACACAACCACAAATGATGTTGGCAGCAATCGTCGCCGTGTAGACAGCTACTTCATTACTTTTGTAGCGACAGCAACATCGTAAGCAGCTGATATTGAAGTTTAACGTCTCGATTATATGGAAATTCTTAATAACTGAGAAATATTTAGTAATCCATATTTTTACCTCTAGTATATTAATAGTAACAATAAAAATAACAATTAAATGCTTACGAACTACAAAAAACGCAGAAGAAAACAATGGTGAACAATTTAAAATGCCTGGCAGTTGTTAATTGTAAAAATAAATTTTTCAATGATGCCACTTACAAACAAATTGTTGAAATCACTTATTCAAAATATAATTATATCACATAAAAACCCTAAAATTTCGTTCATTTAATTTCTTTAAAACTTTTTTAATGTTTTTTCTGTTAAATAAAATAAAATATTTTTAAGCTTTATTTTTTTACGTTTCTTATCATATTGGCAGCACGACAGCTATTAATTGTCGCTATCGAAAAAGTTTCGTGGTGCGGTTGGTCGCAAAAAAAAAACATTTTCGAGGTAATCATAAACTGACATATAGTTATATAGTTGTAAACAAATCATATTATTATGGTTGAAATGGTCCTTTTAGAACGATAGAAAAGTATAGAAATTACTATTTTGGTATAGTTGAAATACCTTGTTAGAGGCTAGAATTTTAGTAACAATTGTTTTGTACAACTCAACTGTTATCGATAGAAACTTGTTTATCAGCGAAAACTAATGTTAACCATAATATGTTTGGCATATCAATATACTGTAGTAGAGAACATAAAAAAAGAGAAAAGTTTGAGCGTGCGTACACTATTTTGAACACCTTAAGCATAAATGTAGCGTCAAATTAAAGCCAACTGGTAAAACACCCAGTTGTTTGATTAGCCATCTGCCTAGGAGAGACTTCAACAACCATATAGCTGAAAAATAGCCGAGTGGCGCCATAGTTCAATTACCAGCATTGGTAGGTGAAATTATGAGAAAGTTCTTTTTTATGTAGGGGGGATATCGAAGCAGAACGCCAACTTTATTAATCCGTTTTCGACCTCCTTCTTTCCTCGAATTACTTTACTCTCAGTAAAGTCTCGTGCTAGCATTAGCCTTTACTATCGACTATAGTGATTTCAGACTTTCGACTGGTGACTGTCGACTTCCTTCTTCATCCCGTAGTCTTCTGTAAGTGCTAGTATTTGTTTAATTCTTAGGTCCACCATGCCATTTACACTTAAAAAGTGTCTGCCCGTGGTCCTAAGTCTTATGCTAGCCAGTGCTGGACATTCACTCACAATGTGTGCTGTCGTCTCAGTCTCTTCTTCAAGAGTATTTGTATAAGCTGTCCCGTCCACCACTTTCGAGGATTTCTTGTCTAACTCTTCAGAATTCTTTCATTGGCCAATAAACCCGAAGTTCCTACAGAGATTTATCTCTCCACATCGTGCGAGACTTCATTGTTCATCCCTGTCAGAATCTCACGGTCTAACGCCTTAGAAGTACCTATAAAGACTGACCCATCCGCCTCTTACGAGGCATTCTTGTCCAATTATTCCGGATTCCTAGTTTGGCCAATTAAAATCATAGTTTCTGCAGAGATCAAGCTTTCCGCCTTATGCAAGGCTTCCTGATTCATCCCTCTAATGGAGAAAAATATGTCCACCCACACAGAGCTCCATATGCACGGATAAGTCTCTATTAAAACTGCAGATTGACTGGTATCCTTACGAAAAGATCAGTATTTAAAAGACGCGAATGTGTAATATCTTGTTTCAGCACTAGTTTTTTGCCGTAAAAAAAGCCAAAAAGGTCGACAATAATGGCGATGCCCATTTGATTTAAAGAATAATGGAACAGAATTCACAGATCCAAGTAAACCTTCTATTAGGGAATATATTATCCGGCATGTGCTTCTAGGCAACATTCTAAAAAAAATCAACAACAGCTGACATACAATTAGGTGATAAAGGTTCTTAAGTGAAATGTATCAGCTACTTCGTAACAGTGAAATTTACGGATGACTAAGTCAGACGTCAGTTTGTATAAAAAACAACTTTCGAATAATTTTCGTATTCCCTTTTGAGCGCTTTTAATTTTTGTGTTCTTTTTTTTAAACGAATATTTCCATTAATTTAAGCCATAAAATTTCCACACTATCAATAAATATTGTCATTTGAAATTAAAACCTGCAAAGAAAGCTTTGCTTGAAAAAAAAACAAACCACTCAAAACAAGCCGATAATAATTTTGCCCAACTAATCTCAAGGCTTAAATACAACAATTTTTATTTTAACGTTTAAACCCAGAAATATAAGGACTTGAAGCAACAAAACCATAAACTTCAACAATTCATGTCACTCTATCTCGAGTTGTTTGTTGTTAAACTACAAATTTTATTTCATTTCGATTTTATTGTTTCTGTTTCATTTTTTTGTTTTGTTTTTTTTTTGTAAACGAATATCGCAGGCAATCATGTCAGCCATATGTTGCCTGTTTTAATAACAAATTTATTATATTTGTTTTTCGCCATCATTGTTGTTGTTGTTGTCGTAGTCGTTGTTTTATTGAATTTGGTTAAAAAGTTTAAAATTAAACTAAAACTAAAAAAAAAACAGAAAGGTGAATTTTAAAAAGCACCTGCTTATTGGAATAAATTGTTGTGTGTGTGTGCGTGTGTGTTTAGAGAATTTGAATACTAGTGTAAGTTCCAATCAGTTTATTTGCAATTTTTAAATCGTTATGCCGTATTTTAGTCAACTAAATGTTTCTTGTTTATCGTTAAGTTTAGTTTTTTTCACAACATTCAGAGTCTTAAATTTCATTTAGCCGGGGTTCGTGCAGTCATTATAATTGAAATTTATTAAATTGTAATTTGTTTATTGAAAGTTTTTAAATTTTGTGATTAGCTTTATTTATGCGCAATCTTTTTTAACAAAATGTTTATTTTTTCTATTTTTAGGTGAGTTTTGAACACAATGTTGCGCCAATCTCTTATTTGCTGAAGCAAATGACAAGTAAGTGTTTTTTTAGTAAAATGTGTAGCATATCCAAAGGGGCACATTTTAATTTATAAAACTTACAGTTTTGCTCTTTGCTTATGTTTTCATGTATTCTCCTGCTAAAGAAATAAGCATTCAACAGCCAAATTTTTTTATAATATTCCAAGCACTCTTATACGTATGTTTACGTATTCAAACTCGTAGTTTTTTTAAACTTAAGGATGAATGGAAAATAATTTTTTAGCAAATAAATTTTCATTTAGCTTGTTAAATTTAATGCTCATCATTTACTTCTTTGAGATAACTTTATGCCTACTATTTCTGCCTTCTCTATAAATGTGAGGTAAATATCTCTCCTAACTCATTGCTTAATGAGATGCGTAGTTTATAGTGCCCTTAGTAGAAACTGCCTGCCAACAATATGCAGCTAGTGGGTTATGCAAACACCGCATGGATGTGCATTTTCCTGTATATGTCTGTTTGATCATCGGATAAAATGTCACATACTTACTACTTTATCGATTTTCGGTTTAAAGAACGCAGCTGCCGTAAAATGAAAGTGTTGCTTGCACTCCGGTTAGGTTGCTTCCATAAAAAAAAGTCGTCGAAAACTAGTCGTTAAATAATTCCTTGCAAAACAAATTTTTTACATAATGGCCGTTTAAATACTCCACTAAATAATTATTAAATATTCATAAAAAATACTACTTTATGTAGTATACATTTAGGCAGTTGTTATTAATTAAATATTAGCATACTTTCAAGAGCTACATACAATTTACTCTCTTAAAAAGTTATAAAAAGCAGCAAAAATTAATTATGCCATTCTGTTTAAAAAAGCAATATACTCGTAATTAAAATCGTTAAATAGTTGTGCCTTTTAAAAGATTTTCTCTATAATCCTTTAATCAATAATTACTACTTTCAATTACCTGTTAAAACTAACATCAGCAAAATGTAAATGTGTTGAATAAAGTGCTTTAACTATGATTTCCTGCTTTTCCTCCCTACACTATGGCAAACAGATATAAGCAGGCACAATAAAAAAAGAGTTTATAAAATCATTCCAACGCCGTTCAAGTTAAAGTAATTCGCTTTTGCGAAGCAGGAAAATGTTTTCCTTCCTTTAAAAAACGTATGAGGCCGATAATGTATTAATTATTAAAATTTTCATCAAATGTTTTTGCTACTACCTTACGCACAACCCTTCGGGTTGCTTTCCATATCGGTTAAATTAACTTAATACTTTATCGCTCTTATTTTACTACCGATACAGCGGCATACACATTGGCTTCAGCCCTGTGTTATATAATTAAGGTTACATTTTTAAGCTTCATTTGCTACGATTTTTTCCTTCGTGTTTCTTTTTTCAAGTTACTATTTTCATACAGCTTCTGTTTATAAGCTACCTGTAATGAAAGTGCGGAAACTGAAGCAGTTAAGCAGAAGTTAAACTAAATAGCATCTTATTTTTTACCCTCACTCGATTATATGTACGTAAGTATTTGCCGTGTACTTTCAATTAATTTATGAACAGCCAATACGTGGAAGAGAGCAGCAGTTGCAAATTTAAATTAGCCCCGCGTTGCTTTATTAAATTTAACGTACAACGCATAAAAGTGTAGCATACCGTTAGGTTCACTATAATTACTATAGTTTTTTTTTAGAAAAAATGAATCGTTAGAAAGTTTTAAATTAAACATAAGCATTAACGTGTTTAAATATGAATAAATTCTTGCATATTTGAAGGCTGATAGAGCTTTCAATGGGAACAATTTATAATTCAAATATAATTGCATATCTGCTGGGGCGATATTGTGAAACGCATTGATTTTAGTTATTTCGCCTAAATGAACGTATGCAGCTTATCTCATTGTTAATTTTAGCTGAATAACTTAAACTTTGAAGGCACAAGCACACCTTGATAAATCTGAACTAAATCTAAACTAAATTAAAAGTTTATTTTGAAAACTGTTTACATAATATCACTACTGCCACGGTTTCCATTTTAAATAAAAGTACTTACTAATAATTTCTTTTAATTAGCTTGAATTATATGCAAAAAATAAAATATAGCAAATATTTTTAGAAACTGTAGAAATATTTAAATGTTAAAAATAGCTTAAAGGAGGTAGATGTGACTCACACATTTTTATTAATTACTTTTTTTAGTTGTTCAGCTTCTTAATTGAATTTTGTGAAGCAATTTATTTATCTCCTGTTAAACTGTCTTATTGTTAAGCTGCTGTTGGCTGTATTCATTCAATATGCGTAATTGCTTTAGTAAAGTATTGGTGTTCATATTGTTGTAGAAAAATCCAGTCACTTTTATTGAGGATTATTCCATTAAAAGGCATAATTATCGTTGTTCATAGTTTAATTAAATGGTAAAATTACGTAAATGAAACAATAAAGAATTGTTAAAACGAACATTTTTTGTAGCATGCTCTTAGGGGCGATTCAGTTAAACACCAAAAAGAAACATAATAAATGTATAAGTGGGCAGCCTTTTAAAATGTGTTTAAATACAAAAATAATTATTAATTGAACTGTTAAAAGTTGTAGTAAATTTCATTTCTAAAGTGTGCTTCAATTAATAAAATCGTAGCATGCTTACAGGAGTTGAAATAGATTTAAAAAATTATTTTTAATAATTTTAAATAAATTGGTTCCTGAGTGCTAAGATAGGAAGTTTTTTCATTTTTTTTTTATGAAAGATACTGTTTTTGTGTTGAAAAAAAGTATCGTTTTTCAATGATACGCACGTACTGTTTTAAGTATAATTTTTTTTACCTTTCAAGTTACTCCTTTTTTAATGGCTCTTTTTTATGGTACATACTTATTTAAGGGAGTGCTCTCTATTTAACGGTACTTTTTCCAAGTGCTACGTTCTTGTTGAAAACTTTGAAAGGTTCTTCTTTAAAATGCGACTTTTTGTAATATATTTTTTGTTCAAGTTACTTTCATTGAGTGTTATTCCAAATGTACTTTTATTGAAAATATTTCTTTAAATGGTACATTTTCGGAAGTAAAAATTTATAAAAACCTCATTTGCTTAGAAGTACTTTTGCACAAGACGTTTTTAAAGGCACGTTCTTGAAAATACTTTTTTAGTTTCTCTTTTAATTTCATTTTAATCAATTCTTTAACAAGGATGTCTTTTAATAAAGGTACTTCTTACAAGTACTTTTTTAATGTGCTTTTAATACATGACGATTTTTTGCGCTTCTCTTTTGTAAATGGTTGTACGTACGCTACACTTAACCATTAACATAATTACGTTTTCATTTTGTTAACAATTTAAATGTGGATAATAATTAAAAATGCAATAAATTCAATATCATTACTAAAACACATTTATACATTTAGCATAATAAAATATAGAGAATGCAAGAAATAAATTCAAAACCATAAATAGAAATTACAGGACAAAATAGACGTATAAAACTCAAAATTTTATAAAATTTAATAGATAAATTTATTAATCGCAAAAATTTGGCTTGTAGTCCAATCGCTGGACACAATTCTCCATCATATTTCGCAGTATCAGGAACCATATATTAGTAATAATGCGGCGAATGTTTCCTTTCAAGTCACCAATACCATCTCGATGTGGGCGTGCACTAGAGATTTCATGTGGCTCCACAGAAAACAAGCCTGCTTCATTAAGAAAGTTTATTATTAAACACTGCCGCTGGCTTAAAGCCAAGTTTGGTATCAAAAAAAGAACCTGTACGTTTGTAACAGGATATTGCAGTAAAGACTCTAATAGGCGGTTATGATCTCACTTCCCATGACCCCCAAATTTGTTGTACTTTCGTGTTAAAATGCATTTACAATACATATAATTATGGAGCTCTATTTACTAACGACTGTGAACGCTTGTATAATTATATTGGACACGTATTTTCATACCAAATAATTGGCATAATTATAATTAATGTGCTTTTGCAGTATTTACACTTACACACAATTACATAAACATTAAAAACATTTAAATAAATAAATCCGAGTTCAAATACTCATTTAAGCACAGTCAACAAGGAAAATTAAAAAAGAAAGAATTCCTTTATTTATTACAAAATAAAAATGGCATTAAAAAGGCAATACATACAGTCGTGTGCAGTTTCCTATGAGCACAGAAATAATATTATTGTTTAAGCAGCAGAATAATTAAAATGAATGTAATTAATAATTATTGTTATTTGCGTAATAAATGTAAAAGTATTACAAAAAGCTGTGTGTCTGTGTTCATCAGTATACAATATTTGTTATCGACAAATAAAAGCTTAATTATTAGTCTGACTTTTACGAGAAAAAAAGGTCAAGCAAGAGATGCAACGTTTCCAGTAGGAAAAAATATATAAAAATAAAGCATAGTTTTAGGGGTTCTTGGAAATAAAAAACAATCTATTTTTATTAACGAAATTTTCAAAATTCTTTTGCGTTTTGTAACACAATTCTATGCCAATCATACTCAGTTAATTTGAATATTTAATTCTGCTAAGAGTTACCATTCAAAAATTACTTAAAAATTAGGGAAGTTCTTGTTTGTACCCAAGCAAAATCGCTTAGTGTAACAAGTAGTTCTTCTAGAATTTATACACACATCACTTCGGCGTTGTGCTTTTATTAACATTTTGTGATCTGTACATAAATGACGACTAAATGTCCCACAATTAGTTGTCAATATTCTGTCAAATACATCCCTAAAGTCTGCTACATTTTTTGCCTTTGCCTATCTCCCTGTTTTTACTTGTGGGTAATATATTTTTTATAAAATATATTTATTTTGTTATTTATTGTTCAAAAAAAATTTATTAAATATTTGCCTTTATTAATTTTGCACAAAAGAAAATATTTACAAAGGTTTTTTTATAAATGACTGGCAGAAATTTATTTCATGATTTTCATATAATAAAATATTATTTTTAATTATATGCGACAGAAAATTTTACATATAAAACATTTCTCTTTTTTTCAATTAAGTATTTTTAATTGAACACATTGTAATTAGAAGAATGATTAATGAATCTATTAGTAAATCATGATAAGAAAAAAATGCAAAACCAAATGTCAAAAGTAATTATGAGGTTAAATTATTAGTTAATTATAGTTTTGAAGAGTTACACAAATGTATAATTTAGTAAAACGAATTCTTTTTAAATATGGTTAGTGCTTTGAAAAAAGTATGCTTTAGTTTTTGCATTACATGAAATGTATGCTGTAGTTTTAGAAAAATTGTATGAAGATGTAATTGCATTGTGGTGGAATGCAAACAATTTTAATATATGCTTTAAATTTACTCAATAAACTTTTAACTGCAAATTTTAATTTTTGATAATAAATTTTTTCTTTGTTAAAAGGAGTATATCATTTATATCATTTTAGAATTAGAGCTAAATGCGCCACCTTTTACTGGCGCTGGTCAAACTCTCGTGGAACATATTTTTTATGATAAGATAAGGTATAAGTTGGGTTTAATAAACATTTTTAAAACATGGTTTAACAAAAATAAGTATTTACCTTGAAAATTACGCCACTGCACTATGAAAGTCGTAATAACAAAAAAAAAAAAAGCAGAGGTAAAGTTGTGTAGTCATAGCAATAGTAAAATTATTGCAGCTTGTCAAAACTAAGTTATTTTGACAATGGCCTCCAAAATACGTGAGCTCGATTTCTTTCTGAATTTTTCTGAGAACATACACTGTTTGACCTATCACCACATTTCGGCTTGACGTTAATTTATGGGGCACCATGTATATTTTATAGAAACAATTTCATAAGGGTTGCTCTAGAGGGATGCTCAATGCTTTAAATAATCATAGGCTTATTACAATTAGTTTTAGAATTATATTTTCTATGGCTGGCTTTGGATCTGAATAAATTTAAAATTTTAATGTTTAATTTAATTCCTTAACGTATTAGTGAAATTTCGTTTAATAACTATCTTACTTAATGAGGTGCCTTTAAGTCTTCTTAGGTTAATTTTCATAAGGCGTTTACTTTTTAAAGCTACTTCTATTAAAAGCATAGGTTAGCTAACTTTTAATATCGTTTTTCTTATTTTTATTAAAAATTACTCTGAGTTCAAGAAGAGTATATCTTACTTTCTTTTTTAATTCGATGTTTTTTTTTAATAAACTAAATACTGTTCAACATATGAAATTCATTAGCAAAAGATATTCTGACAAAAAACTCAACCAACAAAATGTATGCCTGTAGACCTACTTGAATTCCTTTCTTATTTGAGAAAGAAATGCAATAACTTTTTGTTCGTTTTTTTTTTGTAAGCAATTTAAATTGGCAAATAAAATCTGAGAATATAACATTTTCATGTGAAGGAAAAAACTAAAACACAGAATAACAGAAGCCAAAATGGCAGCATATCAACTGCCTGAGGAGGAGAAACAAAAGCAAATCCAAACAAACTAAACATGATTCAAGATGCAACTAAAACACAGACTCCCAAAAAAAATTCCAAACGTTCGTACTCAAACGTTCACTAGTTTGGCAGAACGTGGGCAATAGCCCTCAATTTAGTGCAGTTAAATACATTTTACTTTTCAAAAAAGTCTGCCTTTTTTTGCTGGCTCTACCAGCAGGTTTTGGTTATAAAACGTTTAGTACTATTTGTGCTGGTAAAACCCCAACATCCTGATATTTTAAATTGATTGAATTTATGAACTCTAATGTACAGAAAGTGCTAAATAAATACATGTTGCGAGGTATGTAAAAGTAACAATCAGGCAAAGAATTTCAATAAAAAGTTTAAGTCATACATTTTACAAAGGTATGATCAATTTAAGTAAAAAAAAACTTTCCAATTGAGTGCTTAATTCAGGATTCTTTAATAACTTGCATTAAAATTAATTTTTAACTTTCCTAAAAATATGCTACAAATTTAGAGAATATTAAATAAACACTCGTAGTGAGCGTAAATAATTTTAATAATAAGACTTCTAACGGTGTTGGCACTTTATTAAGACGATATAATAAATAATAATTTAAAATTTCCATTAAATAAGCTTCAGTTAATTCTACTCGAACCCCTCATATAAGCAAGTTTTTTCTATACCTACGTATTTGTATAAAAGCATAGCATATCCGAAAGCGCAAAATTTAATGAAACGAGCATTTTTCGAGAATTTATTTATAGTGAGTTACTTTATATTCCCACAATATTCTATCTTTATTATTTTATATGCTAATATTTTTATAATCTTTCACCGTCATTGATTCACTTTAACAAATTAAGTATAAAGTGTCGGCATTGGACATATAAAAGTTTGAAAAAGGCTTAAAGGAATTTTCATTCTTTCTCATGCTTAATTTAATTTTTACGTGGCACTTTTTAAACATAAAAGGAGATCAAAATAAAAAATTGCTTTAAAGCTTAATAATAAATGGCAGTTGGTAGTAGTTATAGAGTGTGCTAGTCAGTAGCAGCCACATCAGCTAACAGCAATAGTAATAACAGCAGCAAAAGTGGGAAGCTTATAATTTTTAAGCGGATTTTAAAGGAATTTTCATTTGAAACGTATTAAAAGTCAACAAAATAAAGTCAACATGCAAACAGCACATTTACCTCTCACAAAAACAAAAAACATTCACAGAGTAACAACTGCACAAAACACAAGAAACGAGCAAAATGCAACAAGCTTTAAAAAATATTTTGTGCGGCTATTTGTTTTATTATTGTGTTTTCTTGTATTTACATTTTACACTGCATTCATTGCAATGTTTGGCAGACAAATGGAAAGCTTAAGAATATTAAAAAAAAAAACATTTTTAATACCCGCTCAATTCGTTTGCCAATGGAATTTTTTCTATACTTTTTTCGTTAGGGTCAGTAATGTGAAGAGATCTGCTACAACGAAAGTAAAAAAAAATTTATAGGCGTAGTATTAAGTTCATAAATTTTGAGTAAAAAGTCTTTGTTCGTTAATTAAAAAACCCCTTTAAATGCTTAAAATTTTTATAAATTTAAAACGAATGTATTTTAATAATTAAAAGTAAAGTTATCCGCTCTATAAATGCTTTATAAAATCTTAAAATCTTTTCTATATTATTTATAAGAGAGTATTCAATTTATCGAAAATATCTAGTGATAAGAATTTGTCAGTCTAAAATACATACTCGTACGCCTTAAGGGTATGCAATTATTGATTTCGTACAATTTATACATGGATTTCTTAAATTGTAGTTAAGAGTTTACAAATCTAACCTAATTTAATGAAAAATTTGCGACAACAATAAATGTAGTTTCAAAAAGGCGACAAACCTTTTCATTTTGTAAAATTTCAAAATGATCATTAATACAGATTTACTCATCTCTTCCTAAAACTATACTGAATGAAATGTGTGTTTTGATTAGCAAAATTTACAAAAGTGATTTTTTTTGTTAAATATTCCAAATTAACTGAGTTTTAAGTACAGCTGGTTCTGGAATTATTAATTATCACAAAAATTTCAGCAAACTTTTACTGTTTAAAAATATATAACATCCCAAATGTAGGCAGTACTATATTTGGTTGATTGTAATTAGGCGTACCTCATAATTGTACAGAAAATATGGAAAATCTACTTCAATTTAATATATTGTTAATTATTTGTATTCACAATTAAATCATTTATTAAATTTCTGTCTGAAAACGAATTGATTGTATCATTTAATGAATTTCTGAATTAGAGATTCGTTCATATTTTAATGGAAAAAAAGGCTAACAAAACTTTTAAAAATTTTTCAATAGTATTATTTTTTATTACCACGTTTATATATTCATTAATTAAAAAGCCGAAATCAAATATAAATAAAAGACTGCTTATTTTTTTTTTTTTTATTCTTAATTAATAATCCATTTTTATATATTTCCCTCAAGTGCGAGTATACAAGTCTCTTTTTATTAAAGACGCGTAATAACACAGAATAAATTGCGGAATTTATATTTTAATTTAACTATCTCATGTTTGATTGAAGAAGCTTTTATACATTTCTTGTTAGTTGGCAAGTCGTACAAAAGAAATTGATTGAAATTGTAAAAAATATCACACTGTTCCGGATATTGCACATTAAAAACGGAAAAGGTTTAAAAAAGCACGTTGTATATTTTTTATAAAGACAGAAATCGATATATTAAATTCTCCAAATATTCATCGGCAAAAACCAGCAGCTTTGATTGAATATTATGGTCTCACAGTTGTAATAGTTTAGGTTTTATACCTAATTCCTCTATAGTAACAGAACAACAGCACACCCTTCTTGTGAATCCATTATTCTGAACTGCTCCCTATATGTTGCTCCGTTTTCGTCTTTATTCATTTTGAGTTAAGGAGGGAACAAATTTGAACAGAAATTATATTTTATCTTGATCAAAATACCACTTTAAAGTATTTTTGTGGAAAAAAGGCCAATAATATGTTATATGTTTTGTACAGAATATAACAAAAGTGCTTGATTAATATTGCTATTACTGTTGTTATGAAGCTTTAATTATAAATACAACAGCATTAATAACATTTCATAACAGCTAGCAAGCGATGAAAAAACTTAAAAATTTATCATAGCAACAAAGGCAAAGTATCTACGACATTGCTCTAGCTATTTTTGTGCTGTTGAAAAAAGAAAACAGCAATACCAAATGTTTGCTGTCACTTTTCTTGCTCTAGGTATTTGATGATTTTTAAAGGCTATAATGTAAAATCTTCAAAAAATCCTGTATAGTTACATGTGCATTTTTACTGGTTATGAATTCTTACAAGGTAAGGCTTGATTTTTTAACCTAGTTGAATAATTGGAATTGCCGGCATTTTAAAATTAAGAAACCAAATTATGTGCATGTAAAATGTCCCTATTAGTTCAATGGAAGGTTGGTTGCTGTACCCTATCACATGGCTATGACTGCTATCGCATTTGTGCTAGTGCTATTTTCATCGTTCTCGTGCGAGCATAGCAGTAGCAAAAAAAAACTTAATGAGAAAGAAGTGATGCTTTCTGAAAGCAAATGTGTTTGATTTTTCTTTATGCTATTGCTAGACTGTATATATTTCCAACAGAACAGTAACAGCAAAATTGTTGTTAATAAAACTTGTAGCATAGTACAGTATTGTTTCTATCTTTGTGCTATTTCTTGGCTGGTATACTGGTTAATCGGGCGTTACATATCCTTTAATTAGGCTTCAAAATACAACCGTGAACTTACTTTTTTTTTCTATATGAAACTACATAATTCCTATTGGTTTGTTAATAAATAAACAAGATTTTTAGGGCCCCTTAAGAGGTAAAATGTTTAAAATTCTTAAAGAATGTTTTAAATTGCAAGCCTCTTTATTAATACAGTCTCATTATATTTTACTTCACATAGTTTTTGTTCATAAACTCTATCGGTTATGCTGTTCTTCCCTCTGTTTGCCTGTTCTTGAAACGAATTGAAAAGAAATCAATTCAATTGATTTTTAAATGCAATTCATCTCTGTGTCAAGTCCTTATTTTTTATTCAATCAAATGCAATTTATTTGTGTTTCATAGGTTGATGGTGCTTTTATTTATTCAATTTTTTTTATGTTCTTCCTATGATCAGTTGGTTCTATAGTCAGAATTTTATGCAGCAATTGCACATTTTTGCTGACATTTGGAAAAGTTTACTCACAACTTCGTTTTCACAGCATTTCATAGCAGCAATCAAAGTTTTTATATCCGCATTTTTATTTTTTCCAAAAAAAAAAATTATTTTGGTTTTTTTTCTTAATTTTTGTGTATTTTACTGCCTGCTTTAAAAGCGGCATACTTGACGTTGGTTTTATGGTTTAAGAAAAAAGTAAATCCATCATTTTGTTTATTTTTCACAGATGAATTATTTTCTGTTACTTATTGTAAGTGGCAGAAGTAAAATTGAAGAAAAAATACAAAAAAAAACTGATATTTCTTGACTTTTAAGTTGACCAATTGAAATACATTCATGCCGACATTTCTACTTGCCGTCAGTTAGTCCGGCTTATGGACATGACCATGGAGGACGCAAACAAGAGTTCTTCATTCGTCATTCTACATACGAATGCATTCAATTCTGTTTTCACAATCTATCTCTTACTGTGGTTAGTTTCTTTTAAGCTGGTAGTTAGTTATTTTGTCTGCAAATATTGGATGTGATGGACTACATGTTGACAGCTGGACAGTTTAGACAGCTGATCTGTAAAAAAAGGAAATAAATACACGAAAAATTCAAAAGTAAGAATCCAAGAATTTTTTTTAATAGATAAAAAAGGCTTAAAAATCTCATTTGGTTGGGTTGAAGGGTTTAGGATATAAAGGTTTGAATTAACAAAACGTTTAAGTAATAAAATGGATAAAATCGCCAGCAAAACTAAATCAATACAGACAATAACCGAAAAAGAATAAAGTAAAATTTTGAATACCAATTTTTTAAAGAAGGTTTTTATAACTTCTCACTATTATTGTAAATCAATAGAATTAAAATTTGAATTACAAATTTTATTTAAAACGGAATCGAACTATTGCTCTGGTGAGGACAAAGAGGACGAGGGAAGGCAAATGTCTTGGCATTTATGTGAACAATAATTTGAACATAAATATACCAAACACATGTATGTGTAACTTTGTCAACTGCCCACAACTGCTTTTCGGTTTTCTTTCCACCGAGTGAATGCAATGTATGTAGAACCCCTAGAATTATTATTACACATAGATGAGAAGTTTTGGCGCTATATCTGCCTGAACCAAGGTCTTACCTCTAGCTAGGTAGTTTGCAAGCAATGTCACATTAATTACACACCATATTATACCGATTTGGTGGCCTAAACCACTGCCACCATCCCCCAAGAAACTGTTCAAGACTTCATTCTTCACTGTGGTGTTAGTTTGTTAATTACTTGTTAAACCACGAAGGTTCCTATCGTCCGGTTCGAGGTTTTATACAATCCTCGTCGGTTTTTTCCGATATCCCCTGGATAAACATAAATCGGGATGAAGGGATGACCAAATGGACGGGGTCACTAAAAGTGGGTTTTAAAAGCCACCGCCACTACATAACTCTCCTGGACAATCCTCACCAATAAGCAGCCAGAGGCTTTGCATCCCGCGAGGCTATTGGTTCCCGTAGTATCAGTCTTCCAAATTCCAAATTACCCAATAGATGGGATCACCAAAGCAGATTCTTAAAAGAAAGTGTTAATAGCCAAAGTTCAATCTCTGGTTTTCCTTAATACCGTTAATGTTTTGAGATTTACTTTGAAAACAGGGACCAATCAGGAAATTCCAAATAGCACGTCGCCCTAAGTTACGGTTTATATCGTAGAAATGTTAGACTTTTGAATAGCCTCAATGTTATTAACTACAGAATTTTTTAGTTAGAGGTAACTAGTAGGTTGGTTGGGGACGTATGGCGACCCAACAATTGCAGAGAACATTTCATATTTCTTTATTCATCTCTTGCTTGTCAGAGGAAAACACTTGGTATCAACAAATGGATTTACACAGTTCAAAACAATCAAGATCCTAGACTTCTGTGTGTGAGACTAAATGTAGATGGGTCACTATTGATGATTGTAGAATTGTCTGAAGGGATCATGCCCAAAACGGCTAATTGCAGTCAGTGGGGTCTAAAGGTTCCCGTCGCATTTGTGCAGATAAAAATAGATAGAAGAACATAGAATAAATGTCAATCAAGTGACTCACTTAAATACCCGGGAATTGAATAGCACTACGGACAAATAGCTGAAAGTGTGTCGCTGCTACGCTGAGGTACTCAATAGGGTTACTGCTGATAGCCGTATGGCGGCTGATAAACTTAAACATTCTTTCTTAAAAAGTAATGAACTTAAATTATTTCACTCCTCATGATTGGGCCCAACCTTCAAACGATCGTCAACTAACAATTTTGTTCTGATAGACATTTTGGTAAATGTCGTATTTTTAATCATCTTAAACAATTGGCGCGAGTTTATTTAACAGACTTTCTTACTTTTTCTTCTCCTGCAGTTGTTTTTGTTTGTCCAGGTTCTTGTATGTAGTTGTCGTTAAATACTTAATAAGGTTAAGAAAATGTGCAACAGAAAGAAACTGAAGCGTGTAAATACCATTTTAAGTAGTTGAATATCATGTTACGGTTCTTGCAACACCGAGCAAAACGAAAACTTAAAGTGGAGAATCAACGAACAAAAAAGAATGCAATTATATTAAGCACAATTTTACACAACTAAATGATACAAAAAAAAAACGAAGAGAAATTAAAACACGCAGAGAACAAAGCCAACCCAGAAATCATAAATAATGCAAAAGTGCAACAGCAAACACACATTCGTTCGCAGTCGCATCCGTACAAACTTTCAATTCAAAAAACTGTTTAATGTTTTAAAGATTAAGATTGTCAGTATTATCACGTTGTAATGAATACTCTTGGTTGCACTCCACAGAGAAATAAAAAACCTCAGAAAAAAAGAAAATGTTTTAGAATCGTAAATGGCAACTTGCAACATAAAAATGAGTGAGTCGTTGGTTTTGTGGTTAACATACGAAGCAGGTATTAGAATTATGTAATTATTATGAATACGGGAAGACATGCATTTTGTTTTTTAGTTCCATATCTCTCTAGCGGCAGAACCGTTCAGCGATCTACAGCAGATCGAATCTCTTCATTGTTCGAAAACATTTCGCCACAGATTGCCATGATCTTAGCACCGAGTGAATTGAAAACAATGTCTGCCTATACACTTGACCCGCCTTTTGCTAAATGGTTTGGCGCTTCTCATTCTACTGCTGTCAAGATACAATACTTTGACAGGCCTGCATTGCGCCACGTTGATAGTGCACAGAATAAACCACAGTATAAACCACAGTCACCACGTGGATTCTTAGTACTTCAATCATATGAATCTGTTGTAGTGCACTATATTGAGAATTATTCATTTCAGATGTGAACTAGTGGACCTACCTTTTCTTGCATACTCAAATGCAAATTTTCACGACACTGTATTTATGCGCCATCGTGTTTAAACCGATTAACCATTTTGAAAATATCTAAAAGGTCAGTAATAACTGGGGAGTAGCTGCTCCTTGGACTGCCTATTACTCCTGCTGAATTGTGTCATGGTGGTGGTTTTTATGAATAAAAATGCTGCAGAAACGAAAAGTATTCTTGTGTGAGTGAATGGCGAGCATGCTCTTCTTTATACACAATGCTTCAAACGCCTTAAGGATACTGACGATGATGGCCGTTCGGGAAGGTTACAAACTCAATGAAGGTCCGTGTCAAAAAGAAGAAGAACTTGCAAAACTGTTGCGTGTAACACATCAGGCTATTTAATCTAATTTCATTTCATTTTAATTTCGTCTTCATCACGGCCATCCCGTTACGAGGTTTTTTGTCCATCTCTACAGAATTCTTGCATTGGCCAATAAACACCGAAGTTCCGAAGTTAACCTCTTCACCTCATGCGAAGCATCATTGTGTATCTCTTTCGGAATCGCACGGTCCAAGACCTTAGAAGTACCTTTAGAGATTGAACCTTTCTTGTCCATCTTTTCCGTATTCATCCCCTGGCCAATGAAAACTGGAGTTCCCTCATTCATATAATTCCCACCATCAAGGGAGAAATAGATGCCTACCCACACAGAGCTCCATATGGAGAGGTAAGACTGTATTAAAAACGGAGAGGTAAGACTGTATTAAAAACGGAGAGGTAAGACTGTATTAAAAACGGAGATCGCCTGGTGACTAGAGGCCAATAATTCATAGCGGATATTGATCCACCGTGGAGTTTTGACTTATGCCACGAGCAGGCATAAGTCAAAACTTCTGACATTGCATATAGTTACGGCAATCCATACCTTTAAAAGTTACGAAGTCATCATCGTCCTCATTATACTTCTGAGCCTACCCGATCTGTCTACGTTTTGTTTTAACCGGTCCAGAACAATTCGTCTTAAATACGCTTCACTTCATTCGAAGGTATCAAAAATTAGCTTGATTTGTTTCTGGTGTCAACAAATTAGCAGCTATATTCGCGAAAAATCTATCGATTGCCATAAATTCGGGAAAGAGTTACAGCTAATGACTGGCAATACTTTGCATTACAACTTAATTTTTGATAATAAGAAAACTAAAACTTTTTTTACAGCTAACCGAAAATTCAGTCTGAGCTTTTTTCCTTATTAATATTATAGCGGTATCAAAGACTATTGCAACCGCCCTCGTATGAACGCCAAACAAATGGAAACGAAACCATAAGGAAGTAAGTCAGTCCGTTTGTGTTGTTTTTTTTTTTACTTATTTTGTTTCAGTATGAGTTGCATGAACCAAACGAGTGTTTTATAGAATTAATTTTGGAGCTTTTTAAAGTTTAAACACGTAGAACTTTTTGCTCTTGTTTTCTTTGACTACAACTCGACTCATTTGTTATTCAAAACTTTTAAAACGAGCACTGCATGATTCTCACTGGTCAGTTAACATTTGTGTCCTTGTTTTTTTTTGGTTGCATTTTTTTCAGAGATTTAAGTTTTAGGGTTTTATTTTGTTTAAAGTTCCACTATATAAATAAAATATTTATTTTTACTGCATTTTTTCATTTTGGAGGCCTTATTTCTGTTTCTATATACTCTGAAAGCATTTACATGTTGTATTTGTAAGAATTTTGGGACATTATTTTAGCATCAAAAGCCTGCATAAAGCTTCATTCACAATACAAATCATGTTTACGGCAATGCGTATATTATGGCCATTATTTAATGGACTTAAAATTCAAATTTACTGCAGAGTTTATGGCAGAGAGTTTGCTGCTTTTCTTAAAAAACTAAATTTGCTGAGATTTATTTTTGTTGGGAAAACTCATTACTTTAAAGCCCCTGTCAGCTAGCTAATTTATGTGACTGTATAGCAAAATCAATAACTATCCCGAAAGTTCAAAGTGTTTTATATTTTATTAAAAAAAAAGTTATCTTCTATTTAAATTAAATAATTAATTACTTTTACATGTTTTAAAATTTCTGCATAAAAAGTTCAAAAAGTGAAATTAAATTTAATGCCTTTTGCACTATTCCGTTACACTCTGCATGTATGTAAATGACAAATTGGCCCAGATTTTATTTATTTCGTTTTTTTGTTTGCTTAGAAATACATGAATACTCACTCGTACATATTTAAAATAAACTTTCATGCCTTTGTTAACAAACAAAACCTAAATTTCTAACAAATTGAAAATAAATTGCAAAAAATTAAAACTAAAAAAAATAAACCAGAGTGGATTTTTTTGTCTGTTACAAGTTTGGTTTTTCTATTTTTTTCATTACAACTTATCAATGGCATTGGCAACTAATGCTGGAAGGCATGAATAATAATTTTTAAAAATTGAAATTTTGTAATGAAATTTGTATGCCAAAGGAAATTAAGCAGTAGTATAAAACTCAGAACATTTCGACTTTTAATTACGGCTATCAATCTGCAATCAAAATTTATTAGAATTTTTCATTGCAGTATTTGATGAAACTACAGTAATGAAGAGAAAAAATTATTTTTCATAAAAAGTACTTTTTATAAAAGTACCTTTTCTAGTTTTTAGAAAAGGGTTTTTTCTGCAAACGGTAATTTTTACAAAAGGTACTTTTTAAATTTAATATTATTTTACAAAGGTAATTTTTATTAAAGTAAAATATATATAATTGCGTTTACGTATCGTGTACATAGTACTTTGGATATAAAATTTTTATTAAAAGCACTTTTATTAAAAGATAATAAAATACTTATTTTTAAAGTACTTTTTAAAAGTACTTGCTGTTAAATATATTCTACAAGTTATTTTATATTTTTTAAAGGACCATTATATAACTTTTTATGAGAATTACTTTATATAAACTCCACTGAAATGTTTCTATTTAAAAAAGTACTTATTTTCGAAATGAAACGTACGTTTTATAAAATACGCTTTCTTTTTTGTTATATGAGCTGCTAATATTGTTTGTTATTATGAAAGGTGCTTTATGTAAATTCAACTTTCTAGACAAGGTATTTTCATAGATTGTGCAATTAAAAAAAAAAACGTATTTCGAAGCAGAATTTCCCTAAATTACACTGCTTATGAAAGGTGAATTCGTTTTTGTTATCGGTACTTTCTACAAAATTAAAACTTAATTCATTAAAAAATACATGTTTTATATGCTTTTTCTCAAAAAAAAAAAAATTTTACGATTGGGCCTTTTTACTAAATGTGTTTTAACGAAAAGTACTTTCATAAAAATTGCAATTAAAAAAGTACTTTTTCTGAAAAATACTTTTTATAAAAGACGCTTTTCTCCTAATTCAAGGTACTTTCTACAAAAGGTACTATGAGTTTCTTTTTATATAAAGTACCTTTTTTAACAGCTTTACACAAAAAAAAAACTTTAAACAATAAAAAGTTGTTATGTATATAACTTTTCAGATAAATACCTTTAGTTTGTTCAAAGTACTTTTTGCGAAAAGATTTCTTTAATAGAAAATTATATGGAACTTTTATTAAACTACATTTTGTAAATGATTTTCCATTTAGTAGTTTTTGTTTGCATTAAGCTTTTATCATTCTACAGGCTTGAAATTTAATCATATGTCAAAACAAATAATGAATTCAATTAAAGGCAACTAAATTCATTTTGTAACATTTTTTTATTAAAATTGCACATAAAATTACTGTCAAACCTTAATTCCACATAAAAATGTTAATAATACTCATCATCTTCATTTTTATTGTTATCAACGTCATCATTATACTCGTAATTGCGGTGGGTTAAGTGAATTAAAAATCAAAAAAAGAAAAAAAAAAACAAGAAAAATCCAAAGGCATCTTAAAGACCAACCAAAATAGTGGGAATTTTAAAAAGTTACCTCTAGAATTTATGATAATTATGTTGACTTAATGCGCTTACAGTTTTTTTTCTTCAACAAATAAATTAGCAAACCATCATGCCACAACATCACAAGACAATTTTCATGTGCAACAAAATTTTTACTAAAAACATTTTCAAGTTGAAATTGTATGTGAAAGGAAAATATAAAATCCAGACAAAAATGAAGTTTCACAAATGTTTGAGATGAGGAAAACATAAGAAGAATTATAATCTTTTCTATAATAAAATCTTAACATAATACTGCGTAGTGCCATAGTGCTGCAAAGAAAAGATTGCAACAGAAGCGACGCGGCGCGTAGACCATGACTTAAACGAGTCTTTTTTTTACATCATGAATGTTTATCATGATTCAAATTTAACTTTTTTCTTCTAATTTTGTGTGTGTTTTGTTGTTGTTGTGGTTGTTGTTGTTAGAACGCATGTTTGTTTAATGTGTTTTTTATTTTGTTGATTGTAATATTGAAGACACATTTGCTGCCAAGGAAATGATGATGTTTATCTCCTTAAGTAGTTTTTATTTTTGTGGATTAGATGCACAGGCATTTCTGTTATTATTTGTTTCTTACGATCGCTCGATCGCTCGATCGCTGGTAGATCGTTAAGGACTATAAATATAAAACTCGTCATTATGTAAATTTACTGACGATTTAAGAAACTGAAAATCGTTTACAAAAAGAACAGTCATGAAACATAATAGTATAATAAAATGTAAATCTGTTTCGAAGTACACATATATTTTCTACAAATTTTTTTAAATCATTTTTGTTTCTGATGCAGCAGCCTACTTTGAAAGATATTTTGAAATTCTTGTACTGCTGCCGATTGAGTTTATTGATGTGGAGTCTGTGAAAAATATAATAGAAAGCTTAGAAAATGAATGCGAGAGTGTTTTAAAAAACAAACAATCTAATAGGCAAAATTAATACATTGTCCGATAAATATGTTGCCTATTTACGTACTATGCTGGATATAATGGAGACGTAGAACTTGGTTTCCTCCATTTTGCTGCCATAATTAGTTTTAAAACCTGCTTGTAGCCCGTGTCTAAAATGCCAGCTGCGAAATAGTAATAGCACAAAAAAATACTATACTATGCTATAAATTCTACAGGTGATGTTAACAATTATTTTTTTACTGTTACAGTGCTGTTGAAAATAAACACGTTCCAGTAAAAGCAAAAATCAAAAACATTTTCTGTTACAAGACTACACCTCTTTCTTGTTATTTTTATTTATGCTATTGCTATGCTTGTAGTGCTAAAAATACGAAAGCAACGAATAAAACACCAGCACAATTATAATAGCAATCACATTGATAGCATTGTGAAATCGTACAGCAACCGTGCTTTGCACTAATCGAGAATTTTTAAATACGCAATATTTTATTTATTAATTTTTAAGTTCCTGTAATTTTATTGTAATATTTGTTTGTCCTTTATATTTCTTTTCTAAATATTTATAAATCTTATTAAAAATATATGGCAAGAGAAAAAGAACAAATAGCAAGGGCGCGAAGTGAGACACTGCTGTACAAATGCAGCAAACACAATGTATTAAATTTTTTGATTCGCTGCTGTTGTTTAGAAATAAATTTTTATTTTCCTTAATTTATTTTTATCATAATGATGATTACAACATAGAACAACTCAGTGTTTGTGGCCCTATTTTTTGAAATTTGCTATTGCTGTTGTATTTTTAGTACAAACTTTTTAAATGTTTCAAGCCGTTGTTATATAATAAGTCAGCACTTTCTCATAGATAGCCCACTTTATAGAGACAGAGAGAGGGAGAGAGAGTGAAAGAGATATAGTAGT
Organism: Phania funesta; assembly: GCA_963932375.1. Taxonomy (NCBI): domain Eukaryota; kingdom Metazoa; phylum Arthropoda; class Insecta; order Diptera; family Tachinidae; genus Phania; species Phania funesta. The sequence continues at coordinate 64,827,059 of OZ010655.1, forward strand.
GCGACACGATTCTCTACTTAAACTTTTCTAGGTATAGATGGAAATTTTATATTTCCGCGACAGCCGACGTATACGAATTATCAATGGTCGATATTGATAGCCTGCAATATTGCTACTTACGTTCGAAAGCTAATAATACGAATGATACTATATTAAATTTTAGAAATTACAACACCCAACAGCATACGCCAAATCTGACATTCGAGTCTTTGTATTTGCAAAAGGATTTTTGATATTTGTATTTTTCAAGGAGACTGAATGAATTATGTTGATTAAATCATAATTTGTAATTGTAAAAACTTTCATGCAATATTTTTGGATAATTTTTTCATGGTGGATTACCTCAACTATTGTTGATAATGTGCTAGTCAACTTGTATAAATTTTGGATATGAAACACCTTATCTGGCCACCGAGAGGTTGCGGAATTCAATCTTAAACGCCATTCGGCCACTCAACACCATTAGACCGCCCAAAAACGATTGCTTTGCCAGAGACGATTAATGTTGTGCATGAACTGCTGATATAATTGGAGTCCACATAACAAGACGACACCCAAAGAAAAAAACATGGTTGAGGTAATCATAATCTTTGGGATTGTGATTATTATAGATAATAATATTATTGTAGTCAGTAATAAACAATATGATCTTCGTAGAACGATAGAAATGAACAAAAAACTCTTGATACTGACAGCGACTAAAGCCGTCGAATGCCTAATGGTCAACGTGCCTTCATACTCTGATTAAACACCAAAAGAATTTTACATATTATCTACTGAGAACATTTTATGATTAAAGTTATTTTATGATTAAAGTTATTTTTTACTGCCAGTAAAATAATGCTTAACATGTTTTCAAGTGATCATTATATGTTTACTACAACAATATATTGTTGTGGAGAATATAAATGGATTCCGCGACTATGTTTTTCTTTGCTCAAAAAAAGTTCGCCTTAAGTGGTGTAAAGAAATTTTAAACAAAGTCGAAATTCATGATCTTAAAGGCGTCTTAGAATTTCTTGGAAATGACGAAACGCTAGCACTAATACATCACGCTGCAACAACTATCTTTCTCAGTAGCGAAAAAAAACCGAATCGAACATCGATCATCCGGCGTGTAGCCTCGATTGCTACCGCATGACTTCTTTGTAGTACCACCAATCAAAATAAAACTTCCTGCAGAAACGGTTAATATTTTTAAAATGCATTTTTTGAAGTGTCTCGGTTCGAGCGAAAACACTGCTTTGAAAATTGATTGAATCATATTCGTTATTATTAGAAATAGTTTTTTAAAACCAATTTTATATGTTTTTCGCAAAATATAAATAGCAGCCCTCGTACGAACGCTTTGGCCTAGCAGGCTCTACTATTCCGTTTGGCTATCGACGTAGGGTCTAATTTGTGTTAATATATATTGACTGCAAATTACAATTACACATTATTTGTAATTGAAAAGTAATTGAGATCCCCCAGGTCTGATTTCTGTAAGACTCTCTTAACCACAAAAAACTAAACAAAAATTTAACTCGTAGCAGACATTTACGAGTCACATATTTTTCTTGCTCTACAGTATTTAAACAAATAGTTTGCTTGCCAACAACTGTCTGGACAACTATGACCAAATGAGTTTATCTATTTTTCTTAATCATAAAATGTAATTTTAAACCGGTAATAAACTTTTCCAAAAAAAAAAAAAAATTCAAGTGCTTTTTTCTCTCTTCCGCTTTAGAAGACTTCACATGCCTTAATTTTTTTTTATTTTTATTTCCAAGCTACAAAAATGTACAATTTTTCAACTTTTGGCCAACAATACTTCTTTCCTTGAAGAGTGTGTTTGAGCCCATGTCTTGATGTTGTTTAAGATGCTTCTGCATTGATAAGGTTTGCATTTTTTTTCTTTTGCTCTCGAAGATGTTGAGGCTGATGATGATTTTTTGTGTCTCTTCTTTTGGACATAAAGTTTTGCTTAAATGTGTTCGAAAAATTTAAAACAAGTTGTAGAGTCTACATTTAGCAGACCTAGTAAGATAACCAGGCAACATGCTTCAGCGACTACGAGTACAACGATGGCTACAAAAAAGTATTTATGTATATTGTCGTTTTGCTTGTAAATTGTTGTATTTATGAAAATGAACAAGAAAATCATGATTGTCATTAAAATGACACAGGCAAATGTACAAATTACATTACAAAAGAAACAGCAACAAATGAAAAACTTGTGTTATGTTGTCAACCAAGAACCATAACGGATGCAAGGTTCTTCTTTATGTTGTTTAATGTGTTTCAGTATTAAGGATTTTGTCTGTTTAGTGTTTTGTGCGAAACTTGACTTTGGAATTCACCATTTTGCAATTATGCAAGCGCCAATATTGACTGCTAAGAATTTAGTTTTAAATCTAAAAAACTTCGAGTACCAGCATTACAAATGCATGTAATAACTTTGGAGCTTACGCAGATTTTAAAGCCAGGTTTTAATATATAAGAGTTAATGAAAAGCTTTCTTCAAAGTTGCTTTAATCGTTTTATAAAGCGTGTGTGAATATTGTAAAAATTATCTTCCTATCCTTGAAGTCCCTTAACCAGTGCCTATTGCTAGTAAAAGTTTGGCCACCTTCATCTACATGTGCTTTTATAACAAAGTATTTTACCAGTTCGATAACTAGTTATTTAGGTAGCAAAAATAGCTTAATACTAATGCCTGTAGCTGCCTTGGAGTAGCATTGGTATACCTGCCATCCGAGTCCAATGACTCTGACCCATATCTAAACATTTTAGGGACACCGGTCATTTCCGTGATTACTACCAAAGATCCACGGCTGAAAGAAAAAGGTCCGAAAAAATGCAACGGGTTTCAATCACACGGTCTTGGTGAATAGTTTATGCACATCCATCTTACGGTAACCTCTGACGAAGAGCTGCATGCCTGGCGGAACCATATGGTGTTCACATTCATCATATATAATTTTGGACAAAAGAAATTGGTTATCTTCGATTGCTAGTGCTCTCCGTTGAATGTGATCACAAGCCTCTTCAAACATTGATCTTCTGCGGATATATTACCGCTTGGTATTGTTCCAAATCCCTTTACGTTACTTACTGCCATAAGCATTTATCCCATATGGATCTCTTTGCTAATATTATGTTCAGACATGTACCCTGATTGCGTGGTTAAGAAATTATTGCACTTCAGGTCTAAATTGAGCATAATTTATCATACCAGAAGTCAATTATTTAATTAACCAATTTGTGCTTAATTGCATAATAAATTGAGTCAAATTTTCTATGCTACTTCGATCAGTGAGAAGAAAAAAACTCTGTACAATAATTGATAAGAAATAATGTGTGAAAATACAAAACACAATTAAACAAGAACCCGCGGGCTAATTAACAGTCAGTCAATTTAATAAAATTTGTATTCCAAATATGTTTTAAATAAATAATATCTTTCAAGAATACAATATCAAATGGCATTTTCCTCCATAAACACAAGTTTTCACGAACAAAATTACAACATTTTCAGCTGTCAAATGCTAACTAAGGCAGCTAAATTGCATAATTGTGAACACCAATGTCTGTAACTCAATTTAAAATTTAATTTCCTTAATTAAAGTGCATGTCGCAACAAAGCCTAAAGTTATTTTTTTTCTTTCGCTAAAATTGTGATCAGTTTCCAATTTTTTCGAAGTCAGCATTCCAAGTCTAGCGACCTTTTTATCTCGTAGACGCTCTTGTACGCTCTTTGTTGCCTCAGGATGACACCCATTTCTATAATAAAGTTTTTTCATTGACAAGTATAGCTGCAATTAAGATCTATTGTCTGAATAATATAAAGAAGCAACCATGATCTCTTTATATCATTGTTACTCTTATACTTCAGGCTAATGGCGGTTTGCTTTCTAACAAAAGTGTGTGCGTTTATAAAAAAAATATGCAACATTTTCGGAAAACAGCACGTTCCTTTGTAAATATGTTGCACAGAAAACTGCTGAATATGTAAAATTTTTTGCACACAACTTAAAGTTCAGAGTGAAATACAACTGTATTAAGTACATTGTTGATACAAGAGGTAGTTTATGTCATGTTTGAGGAATCTGAAAAAGGTTTTACATTTTTGTAAGGCAACATTTGTATGCAGAAAAGAAAACGCCATTAAGGTCATTAATAAGCCTTTCAAAACCTAGTGAGAGACACAGTAAGATATTTTTATTTTGGTCTTCTCTGCCTTCCTGCATAATTAAAAAAGACTCCACAATTAAATCAAAAACGTTGTTAAACTGCCTGCAAAACAAATAAAATTTATCTGTGGAAACTAGACTAATGAACGAATTCATTAATGTGGCAAATCTTAACTGACTATGTCTGTCTATTGCTATGATTGCAAGTAACACAGGGGAAATAAATAACCCTTCCGTTTAAAGGGAAACAAAAAACTACTTGTAAAATACACTAAATACAGATGCTAGGAGAGTAACATAACTTGAAGAAACACACTTTTTGTATTAAAATGTAAAAATATATTCAGATAGATTTTGCGATGGCTGACTACTTACTACTGTAACTAATGCCAACACATCTACGCTTCTTAACTTACTACAACAATTTTCTGTTACGTTTTTGTCTCTTTCCTTCGAGGAATTTCATTATATTTTCCACATTTTGTCATCTTAACATTTTTCTATTACAATTTTTACTTTAGCGACTAAATGCTATGCGTTCTTTCGTTCGTTCTTCCTTGGCCCCCAAGGACTTTAAATTGTCGTGTGTTTTGTTTTTCTTAGTATCCATTCAAAGAAGAGGGAGCGAATCGAGCATAATACGGCTATGATATCATTGTATCATTTACTATCTCTAAACCAGCAACAAAACACAACAAAAACAAAAGCGTTTAAAAGGAGTTTGTGTTCGTTAAAAAAGCGAAATGTTGGTATTTGGCTTGAAAATATTTCCACAGTTGGGTAGCAGAAGGAAGTTTGGTGTGTTTAGTGGTAGTACGTTTTTAGCATTAAAGTAATTGTTGCCATTAAATGTTTTGAGTTAAATTGTTTTAGTTATTAGATCAGTTTACAAATTTTACTTTTATTAAGAAAACTTTTAGTTTTTCTTCTTTAAATAACAAATAAGTTTCGTAACTTGCTTCTTTATATCTCGAAACTGAGATTGCCGTTTATAATTTTTATGCTTTTGTCTTTTTGTTAATCTTTCTATTTTACATTTACAAATCTGTGTCTTTTTGTATTCTTTTGTTTGTTCTTGTGTGAGTCTCTTGCAAACTCTCCGCCACTCTGTGATGGAAATAATTGCATGATAATAATCTTCGTTTTTTTTGCCTACACGAATGTGTTTGTTCAATTTCATTTAAAGTAAATTTTGCAAGAAAAGTTCTTTAAACAAATCTTAAAATTGTTATAGAAAAGTAGTTGTTGTTGTTGGAATTCTGTGTGTGGCTTTTACAAACTAAAAACTGCAGCAAGATGAGGAAACTAAAATATGGGATTTATTAAACCAACTAATAAAGTAAACACTTAATGGTTGAATTTTAGTTTTTTCTTAAGAACAAAAATAGTTGTGAAAACATTTTTGGGTTGATTAAAAAAATATTAAATTATCAACGAAAATATAACTTCAAGCAAATTTAACGATTTGAAATTTAGTAGTGGATAAAAAAACTTCCAGGCACTTGGTTGGTAACAGTAGTGGAATTATAAAAATGTCATCATTGAAAGAAAGGAGATTTCTTTAAAACAAGAATGTTTATTATATATTTGATGTCTGACTAAATTTAGTAAAAGCTCTGTGTTGCTGTTGTACCTGAAGCTTAAGTCTCCTATGTGTAAAAATATTTCTTAAATGAAACAACACAAAAAAAAAATTCAAACACTGAAAAACAAAAAAAAAAAAACTCTAACAAGCAACAGAAAAGCAAATTATATTCCAACTTTTGGAGTTTCCTTTTCTCACAAAAATGTTACAAATATTATTTGTCTATGTTACCTTTTCTGCATGCTTGTTTTCCTTTCTATAAAATAGGCAATATTTACGAAAAATATCACGTTCCTTTCTAAAAATGTTTCACCTAAAACTGGCAAATATGTGACATAATTTACACCCAACTAAAGTTCAGGTTGATATACTACTCTTTTTTCAACTGTTTTAACTACAATGTTTATTTCGTATGTTAAATTTTGATTTAATTATTTTTCTTCCATTGTAATCGTAAAATGTACACCACTTTGTGACGGTTTGGGGTAATCCGAAAAACACACTACTAACTAGTCTAACGTGGCACCCCGATATTGATTATTGTGATGTAATATTTTTCAGGAATGAATGAAAATCCCAAAGAGATTTAAAATTAAATTTACTTTTAGCAAAAAATCCTTTAAAAAATGCTTTTTTGTTAAGTCTTTACCCAATGCAAAAAGTTTTGGGGAAGTGTAGCCATTGAAGTGCAAAACAGACTGGAATTTTTTTTTATTTAAAAAGAAGAACCTGCATTCTGACTCTGCACTTTTTATAACCGTTGCTTTGATTAAAGCCGATAGCAGTAACATTGCTTTTAATTAAGGCGAAGGTTTAGATGATAAACACAAGTAGAAGTTTCAATAAGAACTAGATATAATGGGGAGGAATCAGTTGGATTGTTATACCTTATAGGCGTCGTCCGCAGGGACAGAAAAAAGTTTTTAAAATTTAATCCTAATTATAGTTTTATGTTATTTTATCTATTTAGTATAAAAGGAACAACTTTCCGTCTCGAAAAGCAATATTTTTTAACTTTCTAATATGGGAAAGGAAAAATTATGGGAAAAATGTTAATAAACTTGCCTAGAAATGAGATGGTATTGCATATCATTTATGGATTAGAGCGGATTATTATTACTACTTATTCCATGAACGTCATAATTCCCACCACACTTAAAAAAATTACCCGTTATAATAATATATTAATAAAAATTTTTATAATAACAGTTTTAAAGTATAAGAGAATTATTTTCTTAATAAAAAAAATAAACAAAAGAATAAAATAAATAAAAAAATGTTTAAAAAAACAAATTATTTTTTTGTCTGACCCTAGCGATTCTTCTTAAAATTGGAAATATTGATATAATTAACAGGTGGGTCGATAAAACTGGCTTAAGGTTCGGATTCCAGCGACTTCAAAAACATTAAAAACCGTAATGAATCCCTATGGGATTTTTAAACAGTTGCACAGTGTCATCAATAGCAAATGCGGGGAACATTTTTTGGAAGAGCTTTTACTGAACAAATTACAGTTTAGCATTATTTGCATTTAAAATGCGATTTAATTAAATTTTATATGTGCTTTTGGTTTAAGAGGCTTCATTCCTCCTTTATAAGCTTAAATTCCTATAAAAGTTACCATGTGTTTTCTGTACGAACTTTAAAAACAATAAAAGCTTTTTCCAATTGTATTTAAAGCTTAAAGGAATTTATTCATTAATTATTCTTAGCTTAAATCTTGTGCATTAACAATTTTGCAAAGCTTTGAAGAGATGAGGAGAAATGGATATTTTTCTTTCAAAGTCCTTAAACTTGTAAATGCTTTTACGTGGTTAAAGTTAGACTAATAATACGCCAAAAATTCCTTGCAATTTATGTTCTATTATTAGAAAGCACATTTAAATAAATATTAAGCTATTTGGAACTTTGAATTTTTATCTACAGATTAGATGTGGCCCGTTTTATCAAAGACTAAGCTTTCGACACAACTATTTTTAATAAAGTTTTGATTTTGAATATCTCAATAATTTTTACTTGTTCTGTGAGAAGCTTCTACTATAAGCTAAATTCAATACAGCTTATTCAATTTTTTATTTTAAATAAAAGTCAGCAACTGCGCAACTATTTTTCAATTGCTTGACTTACATCTTGTCTGCTTGAACATTTTTCCTCTTCATTGAAATGTAAACAAACCTCCTCATTTTCATTGTATTTAATCACTTAATTTATATAAAATCTTTACTATATTTAGAGCTTTGCTTACATTTCGTTTTATGGCAGTTTCTGGTTTCGCATCAAGATGCGAACAAAGTATTGCGCGACCACAAAAGGTTCGCATGCTTTTGCCTTGCGCTTTGTCGTTGTCTGCTTTCAAATTCAAAGTAAATTGATTGAAATGCATTAAAACATGTTGACCGCAAAACTTTATCCTACCTTTAGATACATTCTGGCAGTAGTTAGGTGGAAAACTACTGAAGGAAAAAAGCCTAGCATCATCAGCTCAAACAGAATAAGAATTTTTATAGTAATACAACAAACTACTTCAAAATAAGGAAACTTAATGGAATTAGATAAAGCAAATTTACTTTGTTTTGCACAATGACCAAAATAAATGGTCAATCAACATCATTGTTATCGCCAAACTTGTTTTCTATACTACGACTACTTATGACAATTGTTATGGCTGGAAAAAGCCTTTTTTCCTTTTTGTTCGAATTTTTATGCCTGTCGTTTATAGTCAAGAAATGAAACATAACAACCGTAACATTATCACACTAAACACTTGTGTAAACATTTATACTGGCATTTAACTAAATGCTTTTGTTTTTTTTTTATTCTATTTCGATGATTTTTTCTTGGACGATAAAGAATTGTGGCAAAATAGAAAAAAATAAATAAGTTCAAATTATGTAATGCAGAATGTACAATGACTAGTTATAGGTATTCGAGATACAATTTCCCTGAAGGAGCTAGAACTGGTTAAAGCATTTGTTTGTGCACTTTGTGTTAAACAATATGAACTCGAGGTACCATTTTAAGTTTATAAAAAAGATTAGTTGTTGTCATTGTAGAGAGAAATCTGAAGCGAAACCTGAAAGATGTAATTGCACCATATACTTAGTCAAAAATAAAATCCCTCTCAGCCTCGTTTTTGAACCCACACTGTGCCCAAAAAATGTTCATTTCTGAGAACGAAGGCATAGCTGAGCAGTTAAGCTACAATAATGATTGTATTTCTTAACACCTTAAGGGTTCCAGTTAATTTTCTCTCTTGCGAAATTAGCCATTTGCACAAGATGAAAAAAACGTTTACGCGCAGTTACTCAAAATTACCAGGCAGCTTGGGTTGCATCCCAATAATAGCTAGGCATCGATTCCATGAATATATACATGTCCTTGCAATTGTTAAGATCAAAATAGCAAGCCTAAGTAGTCACTTCCTCTGTATATATCGAGCGAGAAAATAAAAATAGTTTCACATTTTATTCAACAACTTTTTTTTGTCAACTCGAGGCTCGAAGGACCATTTCAAAACATATTTTTATTTTATTTTTAAACTGTAGTCATAGTTGTCTGAAATCAGAAACCAACGTTTTCTTCTTCCAATTACCTATTAAATTTGATATTAATTTTTTACCATTTTTTGGTTTCTTTGCAGGTATCAACAAGTTTAATGTATTGAAGCTAAACGCAAAAGGAACAAAATATTTCAAAGTAAGTTTTTTCAGCTATAAATTTCAAGTTTTATATTACAATGCTCTACTTTAATTTAAGAAATATAATACATACTTACATCAAAACTAGGTATCCTTAAAATATTCGTTACAACAAAGGAACAATGTTAAGAAAGAGCAGAACATTGACTCCTGTTTTTTCTTGCAAAGGACTGCATTTTACAAATTTTAAACTGTGAGAAAAATATCTTTTGAACATACAACATCATCTGCAAGTTTCTTATAAAATATACATTAATATGCCACCAACACAGGGAAAAGAAAACATAGAGCTCACTGAAAGGAAGAGAATAAAGAAAAAGAAACTATTTGCTACTTAAAATTCCATATTGCCAACAAATTGAATAACTTCAAGACTTTCAAATGAAAGGAAAAGCAGCATTTTATTGAATAAGAAGAAATATTTAGACTCAAGTACAAAGCTGCTACATTGAAACACACTTGCCATACACACCTCTCTGCAGATATTTATAGTAGACTTGAAAACATCTACCGAAGCTAAAAGCACATAGCCCTGGTACATAACAAAAATTTCCAAAAAAAAAAGAAAAATATCTGCAAGATTTTTCCGTTGTAATGTTCTCGAAGGCAAGTGTAAAAACACTTTTAGGTGGGAGTTGCGAGAATTTTCTTTAACACATTTGACATTCTCTTACAATTCGCCAGGTATTATTTGATACGAAACATGAAACGCACTTGTTCTACAACAGGGTAAAAAAATATTACGATGAAAAGATACCTAAACTTATATAAAAATTTGTTAGTTCAAGGCTTTCGAAATTCAAAAAGACATGTACCACTGATGTCACTTTTCTTTGCTGGAAATGTTACGTTATTCTACCTTTTTAATGTCTCTGTCCCACTTTTGAAAGGTAGTTTTTTTTTGGCCTCATTTTACAATGTTTCCATACGTTAGACTTGTAAAGTTGTAAAAATCCTTTTGTGTGTAGATCTCTAGCATGTTTGCCAAGGATGTGAGTTCAAGATAATAAGGGGAGTCTAAGCTGAAATTTTGAAATCGAACGGAAAAAAATGAATAGTAAAATATATCGCTAAATGTGTATATTCAATTTGAAAAACAAAGGCATTGCGGTAAGAAGTAAGAACATAGACCGGCTCAAAGGACCAAACAATGGTATGTCTTACTTATTGGCTTCTAAATGCAGTAAGTAGAGTGAGGGAAAACTTGCTGTTACTATTTAATACATAACGATTATATAAATAATAAAGAAACGCTTAATTATGTGAGTTGGCGCTTTTCTCAGTTTTGTTCTGTAGTTTGTTTCAAACTTTGCCATGCTCACACATACAAACGAAACTGAAATTCTTCAATGAAACGAACCGCGTACAAAAGATTCATCGATATTTCTTTCATGTGTTTTCAAGAACTTCGTATTGCCAGCATCTTTTTTATTTAAGCTCTTAAGACGATTTCGGAGTTGCTATGCAACTTATGCGAATGCTCCTTAAAACGCTTTCACGGAAATAAAAAACCTGATTCTTGGGAGCAAAAAAAATAGAACCATGCGATATTAAATGCGTGGGCAAATGCGTTCTTGTGGAAGGCATAATGATCCCACATTCAATCATTACTTTTCCTTTAGCTGCTTGGATCGATGATATTAAAGGATTATCAAAAGAATAAGAGGTTAGGTTGAGCGGGAGAGCCAATTACTGATCTCATGTCCATAGATATACACCTGAGACAAAGGTTCAGTTTGTTGTCCTCTCTTCATTATGAACCAAAAAAAGAGCTTTGTATATTACTCAAATTAGGTGCTTCCAGCGAACTTTCCCAGAATTCTCTTGTGAAGGTGAGTTATACCTGGTAAGGTGTCAACAAATGAAAAACTGGGGTTTTATAGGTGCGAAAGCAAAAAAAAAAAACGGTCGATTGTTTCGATATCCTTATTTCAAACTCTGCAGTAGTTATTATCTGATCATCCCGGATGATGAAGATACTACGCTTGTAAGCTTGAGTGCCCTGTTAAAATATATGTTGTCTTGCTAATCCCGTCCTTAGGCAGTTTCAGCAGGCTCTTCTCTTTATCTACGTTTAAGACATCCCATAACATTCTGGTAATTGTTCTCACGTTCCACAGTGCGAGATAGGTCTTCTTTAACTCAGTCCTGGTAGTTTTAAATGACTGCGTATTTTCTAAGATTATTTGCCTTTAATCGTCTGATTTTGATTGCCAGAGTATTGGCACCTGGTGGCCTGGCAGCCAGATGATTGTTCTGACGCTTTCGGGCTTAATTGTCTTGGTGTCCATTTGGCTAGCAGTAAAGATGTGCACTTCTCTTGGCTTTTTGGACTCCCTCAGCTATCTCATACGTTTCATAATTGTTCGTTATTCAACGGAAGCAAACAATTTTAAAATTTTCATATAAAAATTTTTCATCGCCTGGGGGTCGGTGTAAATATACAATATATTCCTCCGTTCTAAACCCTCACCTGTTTCTCACCGAGAAGTATTTTTCAACTCCCTAGAACGCGTTTAAGCAGCTTCATATCTTTCAAATTCCTACGTTTTTGAAATTAATGCTTGGTTAGTATATTACGGTAACCTTCCCTTTGCCAAATGTATACTATTTGTTTCTTTAGTGAACTCCTCCGCTACACTCATTGGTGATGCATTCCAGTTTCTCTTTAGAATTTAAACATTTGTCGACACTTCTCTTATGTGTGTATTTTTGGTCCTTATTTTCTTTTGCTACCTATTGTGCATACGGAAGCAACTTAAAGTAAGAACAGTAAGAGTTAACGGTACTTTACAATTTTCATATTAAATTTACCCTGGTTTACTTATGCTAACTTATTGTATTCTTTTATGTTTAAAGTGTTTAAGCTACGTTGTAGTAATGCTAGTTATTATTTGACTTGCGTTGCTACTGAGTAAATTCCTTCGGAGTATGGCAAGTAATACTCTTCGAAAAATCTGTTGAACTTTTTCGTCTATTTTCCTTTTTAGTTTAAAAATATTAGATATCGTGTTTTTCCCTAAAAACAAAGATGTCGAGTTTTCTTTAGGATATTGCAATCAATGTCTTTTGTCATTTTTAAGGGTGAGTTTTTTTTTAGAAACGAACATCAACCCCGTTTGAGGTTTTACAATACTTTTAGAAAAGAACACTAAGTTGAATTTTTTTAATAAAATTGCAAAAGTTTACATTTTTTTCTAGAAAAAAAAACACCGTTAAAAATAAAGATACTTTGCGTAACAGAGACAATGAAATTAACCCAGAAATTTGAGAAATCTTACAGTGCCGTGTATAAGAAGTGTCTAAAATTTAGATTTTTTACCAGGACAATGACGAAAGTAATATTTATAGATATTTGTTTTAAATTCTCCCATAGTGAAGTGGCTGGAAAGACGTTTGCAGGGAGTTTGTTCCACATACTATCAGCACGGCTAAGGAACCAGTTTTCCATGTAGTCTGGTGTTCAATCCACTGGCCAATATATCACGAACTGATGCGGCCTTAATGAGAAAAGTAATATACTTACATATGTTCGTACATATGTTTTGTTGTAGTAACGATGGAACAATGACATTCGAGTTCGATACCCTACTGTCGTCCGCGGTTGAGGAGCTTCTAAAATGACTTCGAAGCACTGTCCCATACATGGAAGTGTTGTTGCACTTTCGGTTCTATATAAGACGGGTAAATAATAAGGAGATCAGATGGAATGAAGTATCTCTTACGTGGTTTAAAACAACCCAGGCACTTGAGTAGCTGTTTGGCAATCTGAAAAAGTGTTTAGAAATTTTATGCCAAGAACATCAAGCAACCTAATATATCGTGCGTTCGTGAGTAAGCACGTTGATGGCCCTAAGTTTTGAAAGGATGCAGAAGAATAGATACTGCAGTAAGCAGTAACAATATCTCCTCTTCTCAACGAATTCTAACTTTTCTCTGATCATTAGTTTTTGGCGGATGTGTGGCAATGTTTATAAGAAACTTGTTCGGTCGTTTGGGTTAGTCGAGAAATAAGAAAAGCGTCTTTTGAGCTGATTTTAGGCAACAGCATAAACAGCAGCTAAAATCTGCAATTTATTAATTTTATATTGTTAATAAAATTTAGTTAACTTACACCAACAGTTGAACAGGATTTTAACTTTTTGACTTTTGTTTATTAAATTTCAACATATATAAAACGCAAGTGTGCATTGGCAACGTGCAAACTGGAAAAGGAAAAAGTATAAATCAAAATGTCGGCATTTGCGCCAAAATACGTTTGCATGGTTGTGTCAAAATGTAGTTGCAGAGGTGTTTTAATTTGTAGGTCGTCGTAAGGCAGGGTATTGAACACGCCGTAACAAACCTAATTAAAACATTTTTAAATATTTCCAAAAGTCTTGTTTTTGTAATGCACGACTTGATTTCAAAGTAAATGACTTTAGTTGTTAGTTTCCTCCTAACGCCTTTACGGCTTTTAAAATTTAATAATATTTACTTTCAAAATAGAAATAAGTTCATTGCATTTTCCTTCTTTTGGATCTTGCACAGTAGTGTGAATTAAATTCCTTTTTTTTTGCTTAAAGTTCCTGAAGAAAAATTAAAATTCCTAAAACTACTTCGTAACGAAAAAAACGGTATTAAATTACGCTTTTATTTTATTACGCGTTTTTAATTTATTATTTATTGTTTCCTTATTTTGGCTGCTTTAGGTTAAATACTGAAATCATAAAAATACAATAAAATTTCTTCGTTCACTAATTTTATTACATTTAGTCGTTTACTACGGGTGCTTTTCTCACAAGGCACCTTTATAATCCCTTTGACTTTAAGAAACTCTGTGTTGCATTTGTTGCACGCGCTCACAACTCTGCTTCTTTTCTAAGTTTTTAATACCTATTAGTTGTTTTTCATAATTTTTTGTGATTCTTAACGTTTAGATCATATTTGAAATGACATTGCAACGTTATTTGCCAACAACAAATCATAATTATTGCTTTTAGCCTCCCTGTAGGAGCGAAATAGGGAAAATTCCTAGAATTCCTGGTAAAAATGTATTAGCAAAGAGCACATGTGTGTTAGATAAGTTTTTTTTAAGCAGTACGTTGTAGTTTACGTTGTAAGGAAATTAAATTTTAACTAATCCTCTTTTTCATTATTTGTACAATTAAGGGTAATAGGGTGTTTTGTGTAGGGTATGCCGGAATTTTTATCAGGTGCATGTGTGCTGAAAATGATCGATTTCAAAACGAAACGTTTTAAAATAGTGTGATAAATTATTTCATTTTCAAGTAATTATGACTCAAAATGTATACCAGTAGGTAAAACGAACTTAAATAAAAAATTATTAAAAACGAAATTGAAGAGAATGAGATGTAAAAAATAAAAAAAACAAATCTTAGATCTGTTTTCAAAATCAATTTCCTGCACATTGTAATTAAAGATAGTTTTCTATTATGTAGTGACCGGATAAGAACGATAGGAAATAAGTTCAAATAAAATGACAACGATGTGATATATTCCACTGATGCAAGTTACGTTCTTTGAATTCGATTTATTTTTCCTCCAAAATTATTTTAAATACCGCACTATTACAGTTCCATTAGGTACCCTCTGGAGTACCATTTCTGTGTAGGGGGATATAAGTACCTGTCGCCATTTTTTCCATAACGGTCACTGGCAACAAGTCATGATTAACAGTGTCGCCGAAAGCGCTATTTTTATATTCGATTTAATTTAATTTAGAATTCTTCGGTTTGGGTCTTTGCTAATTAAATTCAAATTCTTCAAAATCTTTACACATTTATATTATTATGTTCGGAATAGCACATCATTTAAAATGGCCGCCTTGGCTTCGCGGCCAGCACTCTTTGCGCTAGTACCGATACCGATCCGATTGAAAAATAAGCTGCGTGAACTATCTGGCTATTCCCAATTCAGCAGATCGCCGCCGAATCGACATTTTTGAGTCTTCCTCAATACATTCGGCTCTGTAGGCTATGATTTCTTCACTTCGCATCAGTCCCTATGTAGCTTCTGGGTTAAGGTTTAAAATAATGTACTCACGCTCGAACTTTTCCACGGTGAGACGAATTGCCGGCACACTACAGACATGGTGACGACCGACCTTGCAACGAAATGCACGTTGCGTACTTGTAACTGAGCCGGATTTTCAATAATATTTTTGAATAATTTGTTTAAGTTTCGTAGGTATGAAACTATGCATAACCCTTACTGAATATTTTGACAGACGGATGGCATTGGTAGCATTGACTACTTCTGCAATATAACAATTGAAAAACTAGCATCGCTCCCTATAATTTGCGGCTGGTGCTTTGAGCCCTTGAGGTACTAATTTTTACAAGAAAATTTTGTTAAGCGTTGAAGCCTATTTGAGGGAGAACGATGTTATTAGTGTTGGTCCTTAAAGGGGTAAACTTATTACGTTAATAAGGCAGCGTACCATAACAGACGAGTGAACAACGTTTAATGTACATGTGAATTGGCATTTCATATAACATGATAATTTATACGAAGGCATGTGAAATTATTACTCTTCCTCTGCTAAGCCGGAGAAATTCTATAAAGTATTGTGAAGGGAGGTCAAAGGGGAAAGAAAATTTAATCTACCGGTGCGACGGAAGCTGCATTCGAATGTTACAGGCGGAAAATTATCTTTTATTTAATGACTTTTTTAAGTCGTTTGTGCAAAAATTAAATTTTATTGACAAGCTTTCTGGAAAACATTTATGGCAAAAATAAAATACAAGTTCAGTGCGAAATTATGTTGAGTAGGGACTGTATTTGAATTTAGGGAAAAAAAGCTAAGCTAAAATCAGCTTTTTGCCCGTTTTTTGGAAATTCACTGAAGTGTCTTGTGCTATTTAAACGTCTTTCTTTGTCTTAAACCAACGACCACATCAAATATTTCCAATTAAAGTAAAGTACTTCAAACTTTAAACTGTCTTTATTTATTTCATCTAAGAAGCAAAACGAAAAACGAAAATCGATTACATTACAAAAAATACTTAGTAATAATAATAATGCACAAGACACTCATATCAAAAATTATTTTCTAAACAATTGCTTCTGCAACGTATTGATGCAACATACTCAAGCTTTTTATTTCCAAGTAGTACTCATTGGTATTGGAAAATGCCAGTACTCTACATATATAAATATATGGATATTGCTTGTATTTTCTATATTTTCTTTTCTATAAAACATTTCTTCTCTCTAAACTGCAGGGGATTCTTTGTGAAATTATAATGCAACTTAAATAAATTCCATTTGATATTGAAAGCAGAAAGAATATATATATATGAAAAAAGTAATATTAAAAACAAAATGCAAAATATAACCTTTTTCGTTTTGACCAAACCCTAGTTTTCTATTATTTCTATTATTATTTTTCTTATACTGTATTTTAAAAAAAACATGATAAAATATTATTTTTTTTCCTACATCATAAATACAAATACGTAGGAAAACGACGTATGACAAAAAATAACAACGGGGAACTTCAAAAAACTAAAAAAAATTTACAACTCATAAAAATTGCAAAATGGGTGTGGTCACTCATAATATGTACTGCTTTTTGTTGCATGTATGTACTATATGATTATTTAATATCTGTTGCGTGCGTTTTAGTTTTTATTTAAAAATAAAAATGTCTTAAAGAGGAAATTTTAGTTCTCCTTTTCTTGATTGGTTTTTACAAAATGTTATTGGTCTTAAGAACAAAACGACATTGAAAGTACATTCATGTTGAAACAGTGTGTTAAGTCGGCAGCTTGAGCAAGAATATTGAAAAAGTTTCCATGGTTGTAACTACTTTCTGCAAACAGAAAGAACAATAATGTCTTTGGATCAAAAAGTACCCGGAAGTTTTTAATGACACGAAAACGGTTTAATTATTCATCCGTATTCCTCTTAGTTTTTTCATGGTAGGCTTCGTTGCAAGCGAAAATACATACGCTAAGAAAAAAAATAACTAAGGCATCATATTATGATAGAATTGTATGGTTGTAAACTTACCATATTATTATATTAAATAATCATAATATAGTCATCTGTAGAACGAAAGTGAAGCAAACAAATTATGTTATTGGAGGGGCGGCGGCTGAAATATGCACACAGGCTACTAAAGCCATCGAATGCTTAAGAATCACCGCGCTAACCACTTAAGCCTTAGCATCCTCATACTTTGTTTAAACATGTTTATTAAAAATATTTTATGGTTAAAGTTTTATTATTTTTGAATAGCTTTGCTTGTTTTTTGAATTCTAGTAACTTTGTTTTTTTAACTCAACCCCAGTGCAGTCGTTGGCAATTATATAATTATTAAATGTAAACTATAACTTGTTTATCGAAACTAAAGTTGAACGTAATATAGTTGAAAGTTATAAACGTGATATTTTTTTCAATTTGAGTTCCTAATACCAAAAATTTTTTCTTAGTGGATCTGAAAATGTTTCTAAAATTGTCGATCAATTTCACTTCTACACTAGCAAAATATACATAAATTTATGTTCTGCAATTTGTTACTACATAAAAGCACTCATTAGCACATATGTTGTTATTCGTGAAACTATTTAAAAATAATTTTCTACTAAATTTTTTAGAATGAATAATTACTACTGTTTAAAAATCGTCATTTTATTCCAGGACAGCAATCTGTGGGTACTTAAATTGTTTTGCCTGCACACGCTTTTAATGTGTCATACTACGTATGTGTGTGTTCTTGCGTTTTGCATCCCTTCGTTAGACCAAAAGCACTGGTTGACCAAACTTCTCATTTTTTGGTTGACCAAACAAGTTTTTTGGTGAACACTTCCGCAACATGTAGTGCAGTACTGTCATGCTGAAGCATTTGGTCCTGTTTTTGGTTGTGTTTTAAACTTTTGACTTTCAACGCTCGACTCTCAACAAAAAATTATCTCACCAAATTTAGAACCCGACCTTAGACTTGGCCTCCTCTAGGCTTTTGCCTACAAAACTTTTATACTGTTTTGTTTTGTGAAACTCAAACGAGTTTTACCAAGAAGTATGAACTTTATTCGTATATTTCTTATTGTTGCAGACACCATCCAAAAAATATTTTAATAAAATAATGTGAACATACATACGCCCTGTTTATATCGGTCACAACTAAAGTCCATTTCACACTATTATGCAAGTGTTTAGATTATCGTAGGATTTTTGCAAAGAGGACTCTAATGATAATCGTTTTGACTGTTAACGAAGTTAAAAGTAAAATGTTGCTACACTATCGCACTTCTGTAAAAATGCAACCCCAAAAAAATTTAAATTCTCAACGTTTAAGGATTTTTCTAAACATAATGAGAGCAAATTTCCATTTAAATTTGTCATCAGATGCATAATATATTATAATATAACTATGTCCCCTCCCGGGCTTTAATCGATTCTTTTTTGAGCATAGTCGCCTTATAGCGCACTGTGCCATAGATCTATAGTTGAAAATATTTTTTGTGTGCAAGGTATGCTTGGACTGCAGCATACTTGTTTCACATCAACCTTCTTGCATACTATTGTAGGTTTTGAAACAGGCACTCAAATATAAAAATCTCGGTAAATTTTGGAATTCATAAACTCCGCTTTTTTTCTAAACACAATGAGAGCCATGCAGCTGTCGAATTTCTATCCGTATTGTTTTATCAAAGGCATAATATATTACCTTCAAACCAATATAATAGTTTGTCTGACAACTCGTTTTACTCAATCTAATAGTGTGAAAGGGCCCTAAGCGGTGAAAAAAAGCCAAACGTATTTTAATGTCTCTAACTTCTTTGAAAGCCTCGTAAGTGTTCAATACCGGTTCATTTTATTTGTTAAAAGAATCCAACAAGGCAAAAAATCGCAAGACATGGCCATGGGACAACACCCAGTTAGATAAAAAATTCTCTCTCATGTTTAACTCGAACATTCACTTTAATTTTATCTGCAGTTGGTATTTTCTGTAATATAATTTTTAAATATTTTATTGTTTTAAAGCAAAAATATGTAGTGCTTTGGAACTTTATAAAAAATGAATAACAATGCTTTTAATTAAAATAAGTATTAAGAAATCGTTGATATCCATTTAATTATTTTAAAAAATTTTAATATTTATAAAAATCAAAAATTTATTTTCACAAAATAATATTCCAAAAAAAATTAAGCATAAAAAACTTTTACTTCCTACACTTAAAATGTTTTCACCCATGACTTATAGAGACAGACAACATTAATTTGTCATTTTTGTTGTCTACACTAAAAAACAAACTGAAAGAACGACTGGCAAAAGTATCAGACTTAAAATCATACAGACACATGCATATGTATGTACATACCTTCGTACAGCAAAATGCGACCATAACTACACATGTTTCCTTAAATCAAGCAAATCATCATCATCATTTAAGTTTTATAATGATGTATGATGGTGCAATACATGTTGCAAAAAGACCACCTCCGCAGAGCCGGAAAAACACATTGTTACTTTAACAAAAATATTACAAAAAAACGAACAAAGAAAAAAGTACAAAATGGAAAAACACTTTAATTTCTTAAACAAATTGCACACAAGTCAACAGAAATTTGTCACAAAAACTTTGAAGAAAATATGAATAAAAAAATATGACGACAAAGTAATCGTGGAAATAGGAACTGAAATGTAAAGTATTTGTAAGAACATGTGCGTATGTGTGTGTGTTTGTGTATGACTGTGTGTGTCTCTATAATTATAAATGAGAAACTTTTGTGATAAAATCTTATTTAAGCAAAAATGTTTTCTTAATTTCTTTGCTCATTAAATACAAAAACGAAATTGCGACACAACAGTCTGGGCGACACTAGTGGCAAATCAAAAATAATCTTACAACATCCAAGGGATTGAAAGCCAAGTTTCGGAGTTTAAAGTTTTGCATTTAAATATTTATTTACGAGTTTGTTGTAAATTTATTGTACATTTATAGAATTGTAGCATATAAAGCGATAATCGTAATGTCAAGATGGTTTACTGCAAAGTACAGATTGTTGTTCACCCAGGAGTTTGGCTCGTGAAGACTGAACATACCACTAACAATCTATTCGTGTTCAAGCATATTTGTCCGAACAGTTCTTCGCACAATGCTGTGTGTATGGTCTCGACTGTAAACAACATCCCGTTTATAGACTATACTGAGAGGAAGGACACAATCTCACTACAACAAATGTTTTTCTAAACATGCATTTGAAAAAATTAAATTTTTTAGAAGGTATTTGTTCAACAGGTACTTTTTTAAAAACATCCTTTTAGAGCGTACTTTTCAAAAAAGCACTTTCCTGTTCTTTAAAGTAAATTTTGAGGATATATGTAGATAATTGTGGAAAGTACTTTTTGAAAGCGTACTTTTTTTAATATGTTTTGTGTTTAAAAGGTACTTTTTGCAGAAGCCTTTTTCCAACAGGTCTTTTACCACTATTTCAAGAGTAATTTTTTGCAATAGGTTAGTGTATACGATAAAATTGTTTTAGAAGGTACTTTTTCCAAGGGTCCTTTTGTAAAATGTTCTTTTTAACAGACATTTAAAAAAAATGCTTTTTTCCTTTTAGAAAGTACCTTTTGGCGGCATATTTCTTTTAATACGTTTCGTTTTAAAAATTTACTTTTTGCAAACGCTGCTTTACAAGCTACAGTTTCAAACACCACTTTTTTTAGGTTTAATTTTTTGCAATAAGTTAGTGTAAAAAGTCAGTGGTCTTTAAAAGGTACTTTTTAAATGCAACTGTTTTCAACGCCTTCTCTTTTTTATACGGTTTTTTATTTTGGGAGCAATTTATCACCACGTTATGTTTGGAAGGGTGAAATTTTTGCAAAAAGGAATTGTTCCGTAAGTTCTTCTGTTCATGAGATACTTATTTCGTTCGGTAAGAAGGAGATGAATTTAATTTAAACATTGTAGAACCACGTCTTTTGCTTATTCAACCTTCCCTTCTATCCTGTAATCTATGACAGCGTCATATTTGTTGAGTAAACAAATACAAATGTCAAATATAATTTGTCATTCTTATGGTTTTGCTTAATCAAAAACACCAGTGTGTGACTTGTTCTCCTTTTTTAAATTTTTTCTTTTCACATGAAAAAAACAAGACGGCGAGATCTTTAATCATTTTTGAGTTAAATTTTGTTTTAAATTGAATATAATTTTTTCCATATTTTTTCATGTAGGTTTACAAATTTAAATAAATGTTGAGTTTTAGTCTACAACATTGAATGATGTGTGACATGAAGTGTTGAAATTAAATGGTTTTATTTTTTGTTCAAAATAACTTTTGTTGGATTATTTCTACTGTTATTATAGTGTTGTTGTATACACCCTTTTGGGCTCCTGTCATAAACATTAGCAAAAAGAAAAAAAAATTGCTATATGTCTGTCCATTGCGACCGGATCCTGTATCTAACTTTATGTTTTTATGATGATGATATTTAGAGTCTTTTTATAAAAAGCAGCCATGCGTGCTTTTTTAAAAATTGTAAAAAAAAATATTTTTGTTTGTTCGTTTAAAAAATATAAACAAAAAAGGAAAATTACTATTATTAAATAAAAATGACATTTAGACATGAAACTTGACATTATGGTTTCTTTTGTGTGTGTGTGTGTTTTTTTTTGTTTTTTGTCAGCAAAACAATTTGGAATGCATTCGACTCACACACTTAGAAAAAAGCACCTGCAGTACTCGTAGTGTCACTATAAATGTCATTTAAAAGTAACACGTGTATGCGTGTGTGCGTTTTTTTGCTTTTTTTTCGCCACCGACTTTGGAATGGTATGGTTATTGTTCGTTGAGTATAATGTTGCAACATTCGTTAAGTGACACACATATTGCACAGAAAAATTTTATATGCATTTGTACTTTGGTATGTATGTATGTGTGTATGGAAATTTCGTGTTGAATTGGGTATTCTTTTATTATTGAAATAAATATGTAGCACTGCTAACAATAGGAGTTCCATGATTTTCCATTTAATAATAATGTGTATTTTTTGCTAGTTTCCTACAATTACCCAGTATGTGACTAAAGGTATTTTTTTGTCTGTCCCGACTTGCACTAAGTGCAGGTCTAAAAGTGTAAAGAGTTTAACACACATGTGAACAAGTATACATTTTGTAGGTGGCTCCTACACACCAACACACACACACAATTTACACCTAAGCATTTTTTTATGATTAATGTTTCATAATGGCCATATATCCCATGCACTACATACCTACGCTACGCTCGTAAGAGTGACATTAGACATTAGCTGTACTGTGGAGCGTAAAAGACATTAACAAATGTTTTCCAAAACTACATACTCGTAACACACATTATTATTTTATTCAATTTACCAACAAGTCAAGAGGTATAATTTATATAAAATACCATTTACCAGGCATTTGTTCATTTAGTAGACTCATTCGTACACGCTGCACTACTAATAAGTAGCATTTATTTCATTTGGTTTTCTCTGTAATCAAAAAAAGGTGTATATTTGATAAATGAAAATGAAACGAAAATTTGTAATAAATGTAATTAAGCACCTAAATATTTCAACGAAATTAGGAATACTTAATGTACGTACACATGACTGTTGAGTAATTGTCGGGAAACAAAATATTATGCTT
Organism: Phania funesta; assembly: GCA_963932375.1. Taxonomy (NCBI): domain Eukaryota; kingdom Metazoa; phylum Arthropoda; class Insecta; order Diptera; family Tachinidae; genus Phania; species Phania funesta. Next base: position 64,850,145 of record OZ010655.1, read on the forward strand.
AACACATACACACGCACACACAGGATATAGTTTGTAATTCAACATCTAACATGTTACAAAACAATTGTAAAGAAACTTTTCATATACCAACCAGTGAGTTGGAGAAATATTAAGGGAAGAAAAAGTGAATTTTTTTTTTTAGGATCTCATCGCTTATTAAGAGACATCTCTTCTTAATTTCATCCCAATTCAATTACAAAAAATGCTGTGTATCTTTTTGGGGACATGCTAGTTTCTACCTGTTGATTTTGCGGAGAGTACCTTTAAAAAAGCATCACTTCAAATAGATATTGATGACTTATAGTATAATTTTACGAGAAATATTTTGATAGCACAACAATTCAGTTTACAATCTTTCTGTTTAAGGGAAGTTTTGTTTGCCTTTTTCCAAGACAAGAGGGACAAAAAAGACCAATGCAGCAAATAGTTAGAGGGTTAAAATGTTCCACAAAAATGTTCCCCGTACTGTTCTGCCTAATATATAATACTCGTATAACATAATATTACAAATATAATATTGCAAGATTTCCCATGACGGTTCATTATAAAAATGTGCAAAGTGTCCCATTTGCCGGAATCCGTTGTCAGACGTTCGGCCAAATTTCGACGAAGCCGATTTGTTTTTTTAATTCGTAAAAAGTTCCGATAAAGTTTAGTGGTATTATAATCGACGTTGTAGTAGAATCTCCTGTTATATCTAATGTGGCCTTTATTGAAGCCTAATAAGTTTCCGGTCGCTTTCAATCCATTTTAGATTTGCTCAAGTTGTAGAACATAGGAATTTTTTGGTGTAATTAATAAAAGTGCTGCTGTCGTCCCTATTGGTGTTTTCGTTTCTAAAAATTTAAATTTTTTAGCCCTTTTGCTATACTTGAAATATGTTTACGCCCACAAAAGATGGTGTGTTTTATTTTGGTTTTTTGCCGAATGGTATTGCCCTCTTCTGATTTGTATAAAATCCCAAATATTAAGGGTATGTTCAGCACGCACTCTTTAACAGGGCAACATTTTATTGCAGTAACGAAAATGCGATATGTCTCGTATTGTCTGATTTTTATCAAGGAACATTTAACTTGCTGATGTTTGAGTCAGCCAGTCTCTTTGCAGCACTTAAATTAGGCACATTATCAGAAACTATTTTCCGTTATTTTCACAAGGCATTTAGCACATGGCTTCATTTTTAAGGATGTTTTTTTTCAAAAAATATTTTTTTAAAATATGTATATTTCCTGTTTAGCAACTTAATTTCCGTAAAAGCTTCTTTTCGCAGAAAGTGATTTTCATCCTATAGCGCTACAGCTCGTGATGAGTTTAAGCTTCTTAAATTATTCTCCTACATTCTTCTCTTACTTCTGGTTTCTGTTGCTAGCTACCCAATCCTATTATTCTTAGATGATCTTCAATGCAGTGCTCGCATCTATTACGTAGCAGTCCTCTTCGTCTAGAGCCTGTGTTTTTTTAGTTCAGCATCACCCTTGGCAGGTATATTCGGACCACGAGTCCCGACCAACGCAGCCACGTTCCTTTATAAATTCTGGCATCCTCTTGGTCGGTTGTTAAAATTTTCTGGCGGTAGAACTAGAGTTGAAAATATATATTTTTTGCAAGTTTTGCTTTGATTGCAGCAGATAATTTATCCCTCTGACACAAACATAAAAATCTCGGTAATTATTGGGAATTTTAAACTCTGAAAGTTTTTCTTAAATATTTTTTGGAATGCTTTCTAATATTCAAAGGGTAAACTATCAACGGTCACTTTTTCAAAACATAGTTTTGAAATAAAGTGTGCGCTTCTACTACTTTTTTATTAAATAATTTTTTAACATGTTTTATATTTTACTCTTTTAAATTTTTGTTTTCTTTGAATGGTATTTCCAAAAAGAAAAATATTTGTTCCAAAGGAATACAAGGATCCTTTTTGCAGGGGAGTTTATAAAGGTAATTTAACGTACTTTGTTCTAATTTTTCAAAAGGTACTTTTTAACTAGAAACTTTGGTTAAAAAGAGGTGCGTAAGGGATTCTTACAGCTTTTATCTTTAAGAGTAGCTAATAGTTTAATAAATAAAGTGAAACCGAAACCTACTTTTCAATCACCCAAATAATTTGTGTCTCGTTTCTTTTTTGTATCTCAATTTTAAGGTTATGATTACTATCTATCTGGTATATATCTCAATATTTTGTGTCATTTTGTAATAAAATGTGGTTTGTTTGTTTATGTTATGTTTGTTTATGTATGTATATATCCCATAAATTTAAGCATGCGTGGATCCAGCTTAATCTTTTGAGGGAGGACATTTTACATGAAAATATGAAATTTCATATGAAAATGCAATTTTCATTTGGGAAAATCGATTGTTTTTAACCATTTTGAAGAGGGAAATATATTATTTTCTATCCCTCGGGATTGGCAACCGCTTCAAGGGTTTTGCTTTCTTTGGTATTAGAAAAAAAGAGAAAAGCAATCAAAACCGGATTTGTGAGAATTATTATTTTTTTTTTGCTTCATATTGGATTTGATTGCTTTACAATTAAGTTAAGGGTTACTTTTTTGGTTGTCAGTAAAATAGTAAACAAAATTATGAAAAAATAAGTTGTGTTGACTTTTCGAAGGGCAGCACTTTCGTCGGTATTGTGGCATAAAATTAAATTAATTGCATCGAATACAAAGGATTGAAAGTGTGAATGATAACCTATAACCGGATATCTAAGCTAATCGTTTCGTTCTTGTAGTGACCTACGCAAGGCGGCGATTATATTTCGGAGATGGATGAGAGATACAATCATAGTTCTACACTTTATGGCATTGAGCCTTGGCAACTCTTATACTTGTTAGTTTCGGATCAGAACAGTTTGATATTGCGTAAATATTTATACAGCAGGATAGTTCTGCAACTTCTGAGGAGCTTCACGCCAACATAATTGTTAGTGTGATTGTCATGCATCATTAAGTTGTGAAACAGATGCTGCAGAAGAATCACTAATCGATGCAAATGATTTTGAAACCGCACATGGGTCAACTTAATTCATCAAAGCTAGTTAGCGCTTGAAACACTTCGAAACAAATGGTGCCATGTGCCAAACCGGCTGAGATTACAGTCGTCTTGTAGCCCGGAGAATAAATGCCTCCTATAACGCACCATTTCCGGCGATATGCGGTCAAAATGTTGAAGACGTCCCCAAATTTTGGTCACAACAGGCGGCTAGGTTGAGTACACAAGAAACCGAATAAATGCACGAAAAAAAATTATTTAGTCTCCTTAGATCCTGACCGCCGTGTACCCATTTCCAAGCTGCACATTTGTAGTTTATGTGTTTAATTGACACTTCTATAAGGCAGTCAATCGTGGATTGCGACGCGGAAAGACATCAATTCGCTTCAGGACTTTATATATTGAGATATTCACAGTCAGTCCAGTCCTCAATTAAATGTGATCGTAGCTGAACTGTAATTGACACCACGTCGGGTTGGCTCTGAATTAACCGCTAGAGTACCGGGAGATCAAGTTGAACATAATATTATAGTCGTTTTTATTATTTTAAGTTAATTATATCCTAATCGATTTCTTACCAAATTATTTTATATCTGCCGCTGAGAATTAGGGTGGCCACTTCTTATATATTTTCATAAAATTCTTGTGTTGCATTTGTTTGAGGCAGCCCACGACACAATATGCTTTGAAGCATATGCAAAATATATTACCGTTATTAATTATATGGCGGCATGCAACGTTTATAATATTTATTTTTTTCGTTGATTTTGCTGATGTGGTTGTTGTTTTATTGAGGCACGAGTTTTACGCCCAGTTAATCATGCAGCACATTTGGGTTGTTACTTTATACAAGGAGAAGCAAAAAAAAAAAACGCTGAACAAAACTCACTTGCGGGTTGATCTTTTCATAAATTAAAAAATAAATGAAGGAGTAAAAGTTAAGGGGGCAAAAATATTTTTGAAATTTTTTCCCATCCAAATTAAGGTAAAATTTTTTTTTGTTTTACTGGAAGCTGGTGTGATAATAATGATGAGGTGTTTAAACTTGTATAAAACTTTGTTACAATAACCGGTCACTTTGCCTTAATTTGAACGCAGATTTAATAAAGCGTAATTTGATTATTTAGGGCTTTTGTCAGTCATTTTGTTTTTTCTATTTGACCCTTTTTCGGCCTTTTTGTTCGTATTATTTTCAACTTAGCAAAAGTTAATTCAAAATTAATTTATAACGCGCGCAGCCAACACAACATAAAATATCTCCTCTTAGTAGGGAGAGGTCGCTTCTGAGGTACGGGGTGTTTTATTATTGAAGTCTATTTGCATTTGTTTTGATAAATTTAAACAAATTTAATTCTATTACAAAATTCATTTAGTTTAGTTTTGTTTATTCATCATAATATTTAATTATATGTGTTGGAGATTATAAGCTCAGCTATCAGCTAATGAGTTTAGGCTTTTTTGTTTCTTTTGTTTTTAATTAATTATATCACTGTTTCTTTGATTCTAAATATATTTTTTTTTTAAATTCCAATTAAAGTGCTTAGGATTTAGTGAAAAGAAGATAAATCTTTTATAATGCAATTAATATGATTTATAGACGAACAATTGTGTATTGAAAAGCCAGATTAAAAATTTCATGAGTGTGGAGGCCTTCTAAAAAGAAATGCGTACTAAAGTTGTTAAAAATTTATAAATGTCTAGAACTTACGCTGTTACTTAATTGTTTGGGACATCGTACTTAGTGGAATCAATCCCCCAATTGTTTTCAACTGCTGACCACTTCCAGTAAGCTATCATCCTCCGCAAACGAATCGTCGGACCTTAGGTCAATCGAATAGACCACAATCGAAGTTCGAGCTCATAATAATGGCCTCAGTTTCTCCTGACAAGCCCTTAATTTTTGGAATGGATGAAATATTTCTTGCACTGCAGAAGCTAACAGATATTAATCATTTTTTTCACATTACCATTTGGTAAAGATGAGCTCATATATCTATTCTTGGCTAGTTGAAGGGAATACTTTAATCTAAGCAAAAGCTAATGCTTCACTTTTAGTAGCTTCGTAAGGAAATACCGAATTGGCATTGCATACGAACCTGCTTATGTATGACAAGATATTTGTTCGAAATGTCCCACTATCTATCGTTTTGTTCTGTTCTAGTTGTAACTCGAAGTGTATAATTTTGTATTTGAATTTATATTCAAAATTGTTTCCTAAATCTGTTTGTAGCTTGCCAGCGCGCTTAAATTTTAAAATACCAACTGCGGAAATCTAAGTTATGTCCGATGTGACTGTCGTTTTATTTATACCAGGTAAATACCAGAAAATAATAAGGTTGGCGACATCCAAATTGGCACCACCAGTAAGAGGCTTAAACGATTAAACGTTTACGTGAAATCGGGAACTAAAATGTGTAAAACGTGAGCAGCAAATTAAAATTGTTGGCGTTAATTTATAGTTTTACAAAAAACATAACTATTATTTTTGTGAGCCTTATAAAATTTATTTTTTTCTGTATTCAATAGCAACTCTCGATTAGTTAAAGAAAAACTTTTTCATACCTAATAAAAATTCTTTCGAAAAACGAACTCGATTCTGATTAATAAGAAATTTTAAATTAAAAAAGATTAAACAAAAAATTAATTCAATTAATATTAAAAGTATTTTTTTCTAGGAAGATATATGATCGTTTTTTATGTTTTCAGGACTATAAAATTCTTTTATTTTTTATACGCCAGTATTTCATCCAGTATTTTTTATAAAGAATGCAACTCTTTTAAATTTCACAAAAAATTACATTCTCACTAAGAAGATCACACTCGTTCTGGTTTTTAAATTTACTTGGAATTTATAAATATGAAACTAAAATAAACTTTAATGTTTATGGTTGGGGGGTTATTTTAGCGTTTAACGGTGCGAGCATATTATTCAGGTAAAAAGCATATTATTCAGGTAAAAGAGGTTTTGCTAATCTTCTCCTAACTTGTGGGTTAAGGCAATGTCATTTTTGTTATTCCTTGGTTCCATCTGATTTCACTGTTCGGTAAAACTTTTATAATTTAAATGTGTGCACTTAACTAAAAATAGAATTTTATTTCACAAATACTTTTAAATTAAAAAACAGTTCAAAAAACGCTGAATTCTGGAACCAGAAAGATTTTGCCGATCGAAAAGGCAAGAATAGGCGCCGATTGTGCAATTCGAGTTTGTTAGAGTCATTACACGGACTTTCAAATACGATAAATCAATATCTTTTCGCCTCAAAACCCACTAAAACCTTAACTGTCTGCTTGTGTTAAAAATTATAAATCGTCGGTAACTAATACAACAAAATGTAATTTGTAAGTGTTAAGATAATTGTCTGTCGGTCTTTATATATTTCACAAAAATTGTAAATTGTCTTGAATTTGTGTTTCAAACACTTTAGCGATTGGTGTTAGACATGCTAAATAAACATTTAAAATTTGCCATGGCACAAACTTATCGTACTTGTACTCATGTGTGTGGGCAGTTCTTAAAGTTGCCATAAAACTAAAATAGAAAAATCATTCAAAGTCATACATCATGTCGTAACATATACTCACGTGCAGTTGCGCATTCGTGGCGCATTTGAACAAAAGTCTTGTAAAAGCATTAAACGAATTTTAGTACGTAAATAAATCATAAATTATTTTACAATGTTGAAGTTATTTTCTTGAACGTAAAAACCAACAAAACTTTGCAAAGGAAGTGAACAGAAAACTTAGTTAATTTAAAACAACCAAGTTTCAAATATGTAAAAAACTGTTCTTTTAATAGCGTCCTAGAATATTTTACGTCAGCGCCTCTATATATTTTTACAAACATTAAATAAATAGAGGGTATTTTGAAAGGTGTACAAATTTGAATTAAAATGGTAAATAGGGGAGTCTTAGTTGTCAGATTACACCCACTTTTATTTGCAAAAAGCTCTGAAATCAAATAAACCTCGTTACCCAGTTTAGGACAGGTATATAATCCCTCCAAAATCATTAAATATTAACCTAAAAAATTAATTTAATATTTCTTTGTTTTTGTTAATACTTGTCCACCAGAAGCTTAATTTGGATCCGCGCCTTGGTTAGGAACATATATAAAATTCTCAGCGCAATAATTGAATTTTAATGAAGTATGTCAGGTCTGTAATGCACAACGCCTACTTTTTTGACAGTATCTCTTCTAAAAGAATCATCTAAAAAGTGATTTTCGACACCAGAATCTTGAAATTGAGCTCAGTGTTACTAAAATTAGATTAATCATTGATAGTGGGCGTGGCAATTTTTAGTAGTATTTTTTTCGTTGGCAATTAAAGTTTGTATGCCAGTTTTAAGCGCCGTTCTGGCGTTAGTCTTTGTCAAACCAAACTGAACACAAATGATAATAGAGTTACCAGATATGATAACCGTATGACAATTCAATCGCTGTCGGAAAATATACATTTTAAGCAAATATGATAAATATGCGATAGGAAAAGGTATTTGTGACGAATTTATTGACAATCCGAATCGCCAGGTTATTGTATGATTAGTATTGTTACGAACGTCGTGGTCGTGTCGTTTTTGCGTTGCAAATGAGCCCATTTTATCGATCCTAATTATGGCTTTAGTTTTTGATAATAATTCTCGAAAACGACATAAAAGTGCAACTTTACTGGCAACTCGATTACAGTTTTTGTTACCATTAGCAGCGGCGCTCTTTTAAATGGATTCAAAGAATACGTAAGTAATTTTTAGTTTTTAGCGCAATTGAATTAATTGCAGAATTAAACTAAGCACTTGACAATGCAATGAAATCAATATTTGGTCGAAAAATCTATAAAGTAAGAATTATTTGCACGGAATTAGTCTTGTCTTCGGATTGTAATTATCCAACTTATTTAAATTATCTAATAACTGCCATTATGGGCGCCGATATATGTGATCTTAATCAATGCCTCGTCAATTTCCGCTAGCGGCTGCACAACTCTCGTTTTGTTTATAAAATTAAACACCTAAGACATATCTACCTTTTCTTAAAATATGGGTAGCCATTTTTGATGATTTGATACATGCAAGCAGAGAAATGAGCGACTTTCAGAGATTTTATAGTCAAATAATAATTGGAAAATTAGTGCGACAAAAATTGATTAAGAGTCAATCAGAAGAATCTTGTAACGCATTTCACAATCACGTCGATCAGTTTCACAAAATTGTGTTGCCACTAGTTGGATTCTACATCACAGTGGCGCTTTGTCTGAATGTGGCAGCTCGCAACTATTGAAGTACGATCATGATTTTAGGTAAATTTATTACATACGTACATTAATTTAATACTAGAATATGATCGAAAACGCTTTTGGAAACGGAGAACATCCAGAAACCTACTTGGAAATTCATTCTAAGATTTTCAAAGTATTTCAAATGTGAATAAGGAAGTCTTTTATCAAAATTCAAATGGGAACTCTTTTATTTTTTATGTTGAACTTAAGATTCTATATCTTCAATCCTTAATTAATTTTGTAATTTAAAATTCAATCATTTCTTCCACCCCACCAGGCGTTTTTAATAAACGCAACCTCATATTTTATCTTGTCATTAACTTGGCTAAAAGTACAAAGCAAATACGAATATAAATCTTAAAGCCTTTAAACAGAAATACCCCTCGTAAAATATTTTTAATTTAATGTTGAATTTTTGTCACTTGTTAAGAATGTTTCTTGGTTGAGTTGCATTTAATCTGTTTACAAAATATATGCGCGTACGAAAGTATGTTAAATATTACAACATTAATGTTATTACTTATGCAGAAGAGTACTTTTGCATTAACACACACAGGCACATTGGTGGCGCCACCAATGTAATTTATGGCACTTTTGTTTTTGCCCTGAAAACAACGTACAACGTGTTCAAGTGTTGTATTTTGTGACAGCTACCTACGAGCTTAAAACACATTTACATTTTTACTTAATTTTTTTTAATGTTTATTTTTGCCTCAAAGGTAAATCCTTTTTATAATTTAAGGAAATAATAATATTACTTTTCTTATTATTGTCGCTCTCTCATTATGCTGAAAGAGCTTTTGAATATTTAAATCGTCCCTGTGGAAAAATTCTGGTTTTCAAAGGTACGTCAGAGTCAATCTTGACTATAAAAAATGTGTCTCATGGCAATACTCATGACTATGTTTCATACAGTAATAGATTTTAAACGATTTCGGGAATGTCTAGTAATTTGCTCAGCGATGCATTCAAAGCCGAAACTAAAATCCAACCCAGTTTCGGAATTGTTATGTTACCCTCTTGACCAGCTAAAGATGACATCTTTAAAATGAAAAAACGAAAAAGGGTTCATTATACGCAAAAAAATCAGGGTTTAGGTAACCATAATCTAATAGCAACATATTGTGAATAAATCATATTATTATTGTAGATAATAAAAATATGGTTCCTATAGAACGAGAGAAGAGAAAAATATTCATGTTCTGCTTGGCAGCGGCTGAGATAAGAACACAGGCGACTGAAGCCTTTGAATGTTTAATGGTCAAAGCGCTAACCACTTAAGTTACAGAACTTTATAAATCATGTCTATGAAAAATATTTTATAGTTAGAAATTTGTTTGTGGTTAGAATTTTAGTAGAAATTTTTATTGTTCAACTCAGGCATGTTGCAATATCTCTGGTTCGAAATTATTTAATGACAAGATATGAACAACAGCTTGTTTATCGCAACTAAAGTAACGTTTAAAATGATATCATTTAGCCATAATATGTTTGCCACAACAACATATGGTTGTATGATTTATGCTTCAAGAGATTTAAGTTATTTACATACCTTGTTATTTTATAAATATTGCGATACCTGCCACAGTTCAAAAGGGAAACAATTCAGACCGACGAATATGCTTGTGCCCCGCACTTCTTTTTTTTCTTTTGAACGATGAATACGTGAATCCTCGATTAAGGAATAAATAATAAAGCATGCATTACTAACGTCTTTCGCTACCAGTTCCCTATCGCTTAAATTACTCGAGTGCATAATCGAAAATTAGATGATTGGAGTAGCGTTAACATGTCAGTAGTTAAATTTCACCAAACACTGACTAATAATCTATCTTTCCATACGTTTCCAACGAGTCATGTGAGTTAAAATTAAAAATTTCATACAATTAACACAATATTATTTTATGTGTGTGTGTGTTGTGGAAGTATTAAAAGTACAACGTACGACTAATTATGGTTTTAAACATTTTATTACTTGCTTTTTGTTAAACAAATTCCGGAATTTTGTATATATTTTTTGCAAGTTTAATATTCCGGCTCCTGGTAATATAAACGCGTATGGCGGTTTCCATAACTTCTGATATATAGGAATATTTTTTATTTAAAATAAGCAAAATCAGTTCATAAATTGCTGATGCTTATTACGTTGTATTTTCTTTAAGGTAAAGAAGTGAAAAGTTTACCATTAGAATTAAAATTCGATAAAGAAAAGATCTTAAGCCCCCAAAAAATAAACTAAATTAAATCGAAGATTTGCTCTATTTCGCCAAAAATTCACCATAAAATCCAGAAATCGAAATTGTTGCGCATATGTTGAATATCACGCGTTTGTCAAATCGCATCACAAATTCCTTTGATCAGGAATTATACATAGATCAAACGTTTTCTTTAATTTTCAAACTTAAATCAGAGATATGAAACAAGGAGTATTGGTTGTCGCGTACTCTGAAATCGATAATTTTAAAGATAGTACAGAACACAATAAATAAATTAAAATAATTTGTTGAATAAAAAGAATTTTAGAATTTTCTTCTTTCTATTTCAAAAATTATGTGCAGCTAATTTTACCACCACTTAGTTTATTTCAAAAAAGCGATTGAGGCATTGGGGGTAGTATAGGGTAGTCCAGGTCGTCAGGACCTTTTTGCCCAACTTTTATGAAAACCTTAAACATCTTTTGCTCGCAAATTGTTAGACCAAATGAGAAATTCAAAGAACGTCAAAGCAATAACATTAAAGTTTTAACAAATAACCCCCGAAAAAATATTGCCTTACTACGCTTGATTGATTATTAAGTAAATTTTTTTAATACTTTACTTATCAGGCGCGGATTAACGTGGAGTTTTTGAAGGCCCTTAACTTAGTACAATACCATTGTTTCAATTTTTCAAAATTTTTGTGAGAGAAAATTTCAATTTTTTAACGTTTTCAAAGGTGACATTTTGATACCTCCAGGTGATCGCTTGTTATTTCGTATCACACTAAATAAATTCAAATTGGTTCACCACGAAAAATAGCAGTATTTTTGTATTGTACTTGGAATGTAAAGAGTTTATAAGACGCGGTACAGCATGTTTTAACATGTTTCGGGGATTTTTAAAACAATGTAAATAATTAAAACAAATATATCCTCTTAAAAGTAAAATAAATAAACTAATCGACATGGACCGGTTAACAAGCCAGCTCTTCCGTGCAATGTAAAGCCCGTTAATTCTGTCTGGTGACATGTAAAGTTGCATGTCTATGTTATTAAACCAAAAGAACTCGGCAGCCAACTTTCGACTTAGTGCAAAGAGTCTGCGAAAATATGAGGTCTAGATAATGCCATGTACGGCACCGCTAAAATCATATATATAAAAACATATTTCTGACTCTTATTTAAATTAAAGTTGGCCACCTCGAAAAAACCTCTCGATATCTATACTGAAAGAGAGCGAAAGAGAGGAAGAGTGAGAAAGCTTTGCATTCTGCGTTGTGGTATATTTTGTTTGCCTTTACTTTTACCTGTATATTTTGTGTGAAACCATTGAAGTGTTTTTGTTTTCAGGACAGAGTTTTTGCTTTCACTATGGTGTTTTACTCAAGGTATGTGTTTAACATGGCAAATTGAGTAGGTTGTGGGTGCGTGTGTATATTTAAGCAACTAAAATTGTATTTAATAACGTCAGGAACTCTCGAATACTGGATAAAAGCTAAACACAATTCCTGTGACAGAAAAATATTGAAGCAAAAACTACAGTGATTACTAAAATTTGATGAAGTGATTAAAACACGTTAGTTCTTATTTATTTACAAATTAATTATAACTAGAGTAGAGTTATAGATACCTGGTACACTTTTTTCTGATTCGTTTTTCTTTATTATTTTATTTCAAAGGCTTTAGTATCTTAAGACTTCTCAATTCTCATCTGGTTTACGAAATTTTAGGTTTAACAAAAGCTTTCCTGGTAAGCAGACAAACTAAAAGGACAGTTTCATAACTGCATGACTCTTTCAGCTTCTATCGTATTTAATACTAAATCCAATTGATAACTTTTGTTAATTTTTGAGAGCAATGGAAAGAAATTAAAATCGTAAGCAATAAAGCATATATTTTTTGCGTTAAAGCACCTTAATATTTACTATTTTAAAAAGCGACATGTTACAATTACCTCCCGTCTTGTTAGCGAAAGCTTTTAAGGTCAGAGAATAAATTTACTTTAAGAACGTACATACAATTTTCACCGCTATAATTAAATTTTAATTAATTTTAGAAGTGGACGTGCCCTTTTATGAACTATGCCTACAATATTTGATAGCGTCTCTTTGCTGAAGCATCTCTAATCTGATATTTGCAAAAGGATTTTTAAAACTGAGCTCAGTACGACTAAAATACAAATACTTACAAAGAGGGCGTGGCAGTTTTAAAAACGCTTCCCTATTTTGGGGAATTTTTTTCGTTGCAATAAAATTTTTGTACCCAAAAAAAAAAATGATCACGAAAGGTTCCACTGCGAGCATTTTTCTGCGATCCGAGCTACACACCCCACCTCCCCCTCGATCCTTTCCGCCTTACCGATTCGTAGCTATTAGAAAAATGTCACAATGAAATTTAAATTAAACTTATCACAATATTTTGGTAAAATTATTAACACAACTTCTGCCATTTTTGTAATAAAACCAGTGCTGCAATGTTAACAATATTTTTCACTGTAAATGCTCTTGTGTATAAAAAATTTCTAGCCACGTTTACCACTTTTATTTATTATTTAGCTATGAGCTTGAAAACCATAATGTTATTAAATATTTAAATGGTTAAATGAAATATTCTCATTTTGCACATTTAAGTAAAAAGTAAATTGAAATATTTGTGTGAGTGTTTGTTACATGCAAATGATAGCTTTAAGTTATTTATAAACCCAACAATTTTTGAATAATTGGAGTTTAAGTTTGATAGAAGTAATTGAAATTAATTGGTGAAAATCGAGATAAATTCTTATGTGTGAGTCCCCTTCATCTAGGTCTTCAATTACACGTATAAAGACTACTATGTAAAAGTAAATTTCATGAAATTCCTTTTATTTAGAGAAAATAACATGGCGGTCTGTCAATTTGTTGTATCTTCTTGATATCAATCTCTAGACGTTAAATAACAATTTAAAATAATTTGGGTTAATCAAAAACCGCAGGATGTATTTCGTCATGATAAATTGTTTAATTAATATTTTATTTATTCCTTCAGTAAGTTTTTTCTTTTCTTCTTTTTTATTAAAATTAATGAAATTTCAATATTTAATTTTTTTAATATTTTTTTCACATTAAAAATTTTAAACAAAACCTGTGTTTTGTGGCTTTTGTCAGAATAAAAAGTCAATAATTTTTAATGCGTGATAACAAAGACTTTTGCTGAAAATTTTCCAATAAAAATCCAATAATTTTTACAGAGCGTTATTTATGGGCTTTATTTATGAAGTAATACATTGTTATTTTTTTGTGAAAATTTAATATTAATAAAACATTAAAGAAATATTTTCCAATAAGGTCGAACAAGCTGTGCTGCAGATACTATCGAATGGTTGTGTGAGTAAACAAAAAATAACCCAATCGCTCCAAAAAATGTGCATCTAAAAATATTAAAAATCGCCCAGAGTGTTGGGAAATTGTTCACTACGTCAAATGACCTAAAATTCTAATGAAATATTACACAGATTTTTCCATAATTTTTATGGGTGCTTTATCGGTTTTTTTTTATAACAGACAACTTTGTTGCTTACTAAAGTACCACTGTTTTGCTCATCTTCACCCGAGTGTACGAATTTTCTACTGTGCATATCCAATACCGATTTTTTTACCAACGCATTACTAAATTTCCTTCGGGTGCAAAGGCCGTCCGCTTAAGAAAAATTAAATATTTTTCAATGGGAATAAATTCCCGAATACGCCATAAAAGGCGTTTGTTCCTTTTGTTTTTTACGCGATTTTTTCCGAGGCGATAACTTGAAACAACTTTGATAAATTATTTCTACGTTATTTTATCCAAACTCATTTTATTATAAAAATACAATTTAGTTGGTTGTTGGTGAAAGAACAAAGTTCTTTTTTTATTTGAAATGCTTACGTATGCGACCGGCTAAATTTGATAACTGGTCGTACCGAAAAACATTTGTTATTATTGATTTGTGATGCCTTCCTTTCAAACAGTAATTCTGTGTTCATAAAAAATGAGCTTACTCGCTAAAAAAGATTTTCACTCCAAAATTGTGAACACTCAGAGTGCAAACGAGCCAGTCTGGGGTACTTAAATTTAAGCTCCTTTTGTATGGATGCACGCCCGAAAATTCGCCAAATTGAAGTCCGAGTGTCAGCGTATAATACAACGCTTCAGGTTCTCCTCTACACGTCCAAGTACAGAGGCGATGTTTTCCATCGATAAGGCGATAAAAGTATATTTTAAAAAGAAAACATAAAGAAAATGTGCAAATATGAAAATAATTTGGACTACGCAAGTCCTGCAACTGAGGAGATATACTTCAACTAATTTTCTTTACTGCTGCTAGCTGTTGTTTTTAACTAGACATTGTTTTCATATATTTAATTGCTTGCTAAGTTTATCTGGATATTTATTTTAATATGAATGAAAATGCAAAATTTAGTAACTTATTTCTATTTACTTTTCTTTGCAGAATATTCTCACAGTGTATAAAAATAAATTGTTGCTTTTTCACCTGCAAAAGGTAAGTTTCCGTTGAATCACAACAACATATTTTTATTCCAAGAAAGTAATAATAATAATCATAATGATTAATTTAAGTTGAAATATCTAAGCCCAACCTTGAACCACTGATTTTCTCATTAGTGTCTTTTACTTTTTTGTCGCATTAGTTTTCGGAAAAAGCCATGAAATTCTGAAAATCGTAGGCCTTCTAAACGAATCGGTTGACTTTATCATCAGTTATTTGAAAGATAAAAAACAACAAACGAAATATTCTTATGATACATTTTTTAGATCGAATTATCAAACAGAATTTATGCCAAAAATTGCCCAGAAAAAGAGTACAAAAGAGAAAAGAAAAAAAAACTCAATCGTTTATAACAAAATTCCATTGCTTTTGTAGAAGTTTTAGAATCGATCCAAACATATGGTAAAAATATCAGGTTGAGAGCTCTTACGGTTCCAACGTTTACGCGATTACGCGTGACTTACAAACGCACCAGCGATTATAAATTCAGAATATAAAATAAAGTTTAATGATGCATTTCATTTGAAATCATTCAATACGCGTGTGAATATGAGTATTTTTTTTTTTTTAATTTCATTATTGCTGTTAAACAGATCGATAAATTTGTATACCCCTGCCTTGCCACGGTCACACAACCAATGAATATAAATGATGGGTTTCTTTATACAAAAGCAGGAAAAAATTATAATGTTTCACATTATATTCATATGACAATAACGACGCGACGTACGTATCACTGTGTTACCCTTAATGTAGGGCAAGTTTAAACATGCTACTCGTACTTGCAACATTCATTCAATACATTCAATTAGCGGTGGTGAGATGAGTGAAAATTCTCACATGTTATTTGTATCATGGTTATTTTACTTTGTTGTAGGCTTTTCATTATTGGCTTTGCTTTTCTATGCTCTTTTGCCATTTTACGATTTGTTATCATCACAATATTTTACATATTTTTATGTATCGATTCGAAAAGTTGGGGCAAGGGAAAAGTAATTTCGTTTTATGAAAAATTCGGCTTAAGAATAAATAAAAATAATATTGGTCGCCGCTAATTTCAATCAAATGTGAATATGTGCGATTTTTTGAAAAACTAATTAGCGAATTTATAACACAAAAAATGCTTCGAAATTGTTTCTGAGACACATGACCAGGAAAACCAGCAACATTCAATTGCCGAATGCCCAATTTAAAAAGCATGTTTTACTATTTAAAAATATTGTCTGGTTTTTAAAGACTTACTTTGCTTTTTAAATCCTTTTCCCAGTTTTGCGTCGTTTTCGATTTCAGTGAAATTCTCTGCCTTATTTTGTCACTGGAATGAGTTTCAATTTTGAAACTTCAACTTCATTTTTAAAATATAAACAATTTTTGGGAGTTATACTCATTTTTAATTTTTAAAGATGTTTAAGCTGTTTTAAGCTGTTTTAAGCGATTTCGGGAGCGAACCAGCGACAGCGAAGTCGAAAATGTTTCAAATTTAAAAATTATAAAAGTGGCTGTTAAAGTTCGACATGGTCTAAAATTTCGATAGACAGATTTTTACTCTTGTTATCTTCTTTGAGAAATGACTGTTATCCCTTCTGTATGTACGAGTATTTAAGCGAATGAGTAAATATTTTTCAAGGGGAACAACGCAAACCGTGTGTAGATTTTTGTAAATTTACCAAGAGAAACCATTTGTCATGGATTAGCGGAATGTCAACAAGAGTGTGTGCCTGCACATTTGCGACGCAATGCCAAAGAAAATTTAGACAATAAATAAATACAAATTTATTTTAACGCTTGACAAGCATGCAACAATTGGATTTTATTGGACAATTTTATTAAATAAATACTTTCGACTGCTTGACGCAAAGTGGGGTTGCGAAATAAAAATCAGGATAAAACAGACAAACAGCCCGACAACACAAACATGATGGTTTTATAATTAAAATTAATTGTAAAAAAGTTCAAAAAAAAAAAACAAACAATCAATCGCTTTGATCTGTCTTGGTTTTCATAAATGAAATTCTGTGTTTGCAAAGCAAATTGTGCCTCCGTTTTTCTCAAAACAACATCAGAACCCTGTTAATTTTTGCTCTCAAAGTGTTGGCATATTTGTCTATTAACTCTAGTTTGTACATGTTTGTGTGTGTGTGTGTGTGTGTGCGTTTGTGTTGTTTGCACCGCAGCTTTTCAAACCCATTAGATTTTATAAATCTTTTGCCACAAATATAAATAATTCTTGCTTTTGTGCAATAAAAAGAAAAATGTCACTAAAGTACTTACATCGTATGCGAAAGTGCTTTCATTTTCTCTCTATCTTTGGCTCTCGTTCTATTTGTGGGTTTTGTTGCATGCAACATGCATAAATTTTTAAATTTATTTTGTACATTTTCTCTAGAGTATTTTCAATAGTACTCGTACTTGTGTTATACATAGTGGCAAATGCTTTTACTTTTCATTCATTTGTATTTTTCTTTCTTCTTATGCTATGTGCTGCGCTGTTGCAACATGTCGCAACATTATCACATAATATTGAATTATTGTTGTGTGCACATGCCATGCGAACTTATTGTGTGTTGCATATTGTGTAAATACAATGACTTGTATTTCGTGTGGAATGAGTTTAATACTCTTTGGTATTAAAATATGTATGAGTGTTTTTCTCCACTGCCATCGTTAGTAGATACAACATATTTTCTCTTAATAGAAATTCTTTCTATGGGATCTAATATGATTTTGCATAAAACTAGAGCAAAATAGCAATTTACAAAAGAAGACTTGTACATAAATATGTGGGCCAACATGAATGAACGAATGGTGGGTTATAAAACAAAAGTACATGCGTACAGACACGCTTTTAAGGGCAACAATTGAAAATGATTGTGGCAAATTGAGATTTGTGTACGTAGATGAAAGGACATTTTTTATTTAAAGAAATAATGGTTTTCTAAAAAACAAAGTTCTTTCAAATTATTTTTAACTAAGTATAATCTCTTCAAAGTTTCGCCTCTCAAGTAGTTAAAACGCTGCACGTTTTTTTAACTTAAAATCCTTGAATAAAATATGGGCAGTGAAGTTTACTTTACAAATTTAATTGAGGGATTATAGAAATTAAGCCTAAGATTTCAATAGAAAGTCGTTTCTATTAAAGTTTTGTTTGCCACGAACTAGTTCATTCAATTGGGAGATTGTAACAAAAGGTTGGAAACGAGTCAGAAAAACAACACACGATTATTTTTGTTGTTGTGTCATAAACAAGAATTGAAAATTCTAATATAATTGTTGTTGCTACAACGTATTGAAATAATCTCTCAACTGAATGAACTAGTTCGTGAACCGCACAACTCCAGAAAGGCGGACCGATTTTGACGATAGGTGGCGTTGCCTGTCAAATGTGTTGGTTGCTATTCAATCAGTCAGCGTGTCCAGTAACTGGTTCAAATAGACGCTTGGAAGTGGAGCGTAATTTTAGTTGAAATTTTATCTGCAGCGACCAAACGCATATCATTTGCTGAATGGCCGTGTATAAAGCAAAGCAAATACACACGAGGTTCACCAGGACCAGTAATGCACAACTAGGTGATACCCAATGCAGGTGGGTAATTCTTACAAACCTACGTGGCCAAGGCCGTCACTATCAACGGACAGCGCTACAGAGTGTACTTAGTCGTATAAAACTTTAAATATCAATATCACGCAGATAAATGGTGTTAATTGCCATGAACTTGGCTTTATTCGAACGATAATTTTCTGCTATTTTCACTTGAATACGGCATCTCGGCAGTATGTCAGTGATAACGTAGCAAAGGCTCTCTTCCAAGGCGTTAGACGTCTGTAACTTATCGGCATAGAACAGAGGTTTTACATAGCCTCATGAAAAGTAGTCCAGCGGTATTAATTCGCATGATATTGAAGACCAATAGACCCGTAGGTCTATTACACGAAATTATTTTTTCTCCCAACGTTTTTTTCAATAAATCAATGGTGCGCGCGCTGTGTTGCACTGTCTTGTTGAAACCAAAGTTCCTCCGCATAAAGGACATTCAATCATGGCACAAGAAAGTCAGTGATCTTAGCCACTCACCATTAACTACAACGTTTGGGCCGGCATCGTTCGAAACATTCTTTAATTACGAAAACTACCCGAAAGACTTCAGCTAAAAATATTATCTTTGTTATTTTCAATTTAAACTAAATGAAGGGAGTATTAAAACTTTTGTTGTCTCTTCATATTCTTTGACACATTTTAAAAACACCTGCCTGCAATCCAACCTTCAGCAGCAAACAATCAACAAAAACTATTTACTTTTGATCACGAGATGTAGCCTGGGAATTATATTTAAGTAAAGTGAAGTTAAGAGTAGAGTAGAAGAGTTCAGAGTAGAGTATATAATTATTTAATTTGATAGCTTTTGCAATTAAATATAATCAACAGTATAATTGAAATGTTAAATGTCATGTCATGAATGTTGAGAGTTGTGAATAGTGAATTATGAATAAAATGTAAAAGTGGAAATTATACAAATTGTTAGGTAGATGAGTCATGAAAAAACTTTAAGAGGAATTCATTCATGGTTTTGCGGTTATAATTTTTATTTTAAATAAAATTATAGATTGTCAATTGAAACATTTAAAAAACAATAACTTCAAATAAGTAATTTAGCTTCCTTCGTTCATATATTTCTTAAAACTTCGACATCTGTCACCAGAACTGCAAAAACAATTGTAGTTTTGCGCCTGTATTAGGTAAGGCTACGTGTCAAATTTTCGTCTTTTCATTTTCGAGCAAATTGATATTCATTTCGTAGAGAAGAGGTTCCAAAGAAGTTTTCGATGATAAAATAATCGAAGCACGAAATGTGGCGACGTCATTAATAAATAGAAGACTAATAATTTGGGAAATCTATAGTCGTATTCCCAACCACATCATGCGAAAACCTCCGCCTCTTATAAAGGCTGTAATCAGCTATCAGAAGCATTCAAGGAGGCAACTTCAACGTCATGACAACCTTGTATATCTAAGGGTAAATGCAAACGGTTATGGTGGTCACCACCTTAAAGGAATCCCAAAAGTGATGCAGCAAGCTGTGCATCAAGGCTGAGCGCTCTGTGGAATGGTCACTCTACAAAGTCGCGGTGCCTAAATTCAAAAATGAGAAT
This sequence comes from Phania funesta, assembly GCA_963932375.1. Classification (NCBI taxonomy): domain Eukaryota; kingdom Metazoa; phylum Arthropoda; class Insecta; order Diptera; family Tachinidae; genus Phania; species Phania funesta. The sequence goes on from OZ010655.1 coordinate 64,870,279, forward strand.
AGAAGCGAAAAACGCAATGCTTGGGGGCTATGATAGTGTGGAGAACTCATCGATGACAAACCTCTTGCTCAGAATCCTCTCGAAATCTTTAACAATTCCTGGATACATCAGGAGGTCAAATAGTGGACACAAAGCGAACTTGAATCCTTAGACGAACTGATAGGCACCAACTCCTCAGTGTACGACATATGAGGGGTTGGAAGTACTCTCTTTCAAAGCGGAGTTCCAACTATAATCGTTGGTGCAATAACCATTAGGCAATAAGGAGTTTCCAAACTTACTACTCACCAGGTCCAGGTGGATTTATACCTGCTGATTTGCAAAGCTGTAGCGCCAATTTTTAAGTACTTCCTTTCTATACTCACTTCTCTAGATCACTTAAGCTTCCTAACTTCACTTTCCTTTCGAACTCTCCTGTGTTCTCTTTTTCCACTACTTTAGGTAACACAAAGTTACCGTATCGGCGAACCCATGTGGGCCTAATAAGCCTAACTTACGAATCATATGATGCCTCAAAGTTCAGAGAAAGTTTTACAATTCAGCAATTAAAAGTCGATAGTTTATTAAAATAAACCATTGAACTTTAAATAAGGCTTTCGAATTTTCCTTAGCATTTGCCTAATGTTTCAAAAGTATTTTTTTTTTTAATTTCCTTTCATTAGAACCAAACATTGCGGAAATAATATGCAAATAATATTGTAAATTAACACATATTTAAATATTTGCTTAATATGTGTTTGAATGTATTAAATGCAAATAGGTGTCTGTCTATCTGTCTTGTCGCTTCTATAGTACTAAAACCAGGTCATATTTGTGTGCAAATGTATGATTAAAGTCTTCACTAGAAACCACACACATCTTCTCACAATTTATATAAACAACAAGTATTTGGATTTCAAATAAATAAATTAACAATTTGAAATTAACATTGCAGCACTTTGGTGTCTGATACAACTTAATCGCAAAATGTTTGCACAAATCATAATATGTTCAACAAATATAAATAAATTGGCCCAGCAAGCAAATCCGTATTATGTTTCTGAAAAGCAAATTTTGACAGGTTTCATCACTTATGTATATTTTGTGGTTTTCTATAAATACGAGTACTTTAGATAATTTTTGTTTGTTTTCTAATTGAAATTTTCTTTACATTTTTTTAGTCAACATTTGTAAGTTTTTCAATAAAATTATTGTTGTTTTTTGTTAGTAGAAAGTCGCAACATACAATATGATAAATTCCCTTAAAATAATAAAAACTCGGTTTGTAATGCTTTGAATAAGTATTATATTTTGTGTCGTATTTGGACCGACATCGTGCAGACAGCCTGCACAAGCTACCTGCCAATTTCGTCTCAGTTATCCATACAACAAGGTGCTGAAAGCAGTATATGCACATAGGTGGTTTAGAAAAATGTGTAACTATTTGTCTGAGAAAATGCAGAAAGAATTTTAGATTTGTGGCACAGAATTTCTTAAGAATTCTAATGAAATTTCTTAGGGAAATATAAAATAATTTCTTTAAAAAATCTGAATGATGTTTGATAAAACAACAGAAAATGTTCAGACCAGCAGCATGTTTATTGTATTATTTCCGGGCAAAACGTTTAAAAACGGCTATCAATTTCGAATAGTTTAGAAAGCGTTTCAAATTTTCTGGTAAAAAAATTTTGACCATTTGCACAATAGTCTCCTACTATTGAGTTCTGATATCTCGGATCCTTCCTCCCCTTAATAAACAATTTTAGTGAACCATCCCTCTTTAAACTAGGTTTGACCCTTAAAATTTTTATTTTATTAAATGTGAAGTGGCCACACAATGTACTAAATTAGGGGCGTGGCGAAAAATGTTAATGGGCTTTTTGGAATCGTTACTGAAATATCTTTCATTCTAGTTGGTGACTGGTCTGGACTTTTTTCTACGAAGTTCGACCTGGTCTAACGTTTGTATGTTTGGCAACCAGAAGCTTTAGAATACAACGTGCACAAAGGTCTAGAAGTTCAGCGGCACACTCGGTTATGCAACCTTCTAAATAGAAATTTCCATCAGATCCAAAAGTACATGGGTATGCTTTTTTGGCATAAAATTCTGCTTACAGCATAAAAAAAAGCTTTATATACATATATTTGTTAAGGATGCTTTGATCCTAATGGCGCTTTTCTTTCTCCAAAAAACGTTGGCTTATAAAAAGATAGTACTTTTTTTCAGATTGCCCAAACCCTTACAGCATGATGTACTTTTTACAATTAGGAATGGAACAAAAATACTCGTATTCAAATCAAATTTCATCACGGAAATAAAACACTTGTTTTTATAAATTACGCAGTTGTAAAAAAGAGTAGTATTTCATCCTGAACTCTAAGTCCAGAACGTGCCGTTATTTATATATATTTAACGGAAAATGGCATAAGAATATCTTGGCGTCAAAAGCAGATATAAGAATGGCTGAGCATTTTTTTAATGATGGAAGGTAAATGATAAAATCAAAATTATAAGTCAAAGTTAGCTGCTTTGCGGAATACCAGACGTACAATTTTCGTAGAAAACGTAATTGAAACGAACTCCTTGCTATCGACCTAGTAGATACGGATGTACCCGATTCAAGATTCTATTGGTCGGCCGTATGTTCCAACTAGAAAATATAGGAACCAAATTAGACAATAAATGGTTCTACTTACGAATCCGTATTAACATAATTGTGTTAGTAAAAGTCCATGGTAATCTCTATACTTTAATGCATAATAATATGCGTAAAATGCATAAATATGCACAAATATGCGTAATATGCAAAACTGTTATCTAGTAATGTCTTGCATGGAAAAATACGCATCCTAAAAATTTCTCATTATTTACTGTGCATTGGGTTGTTGCGTTTAAGTTTCAGGATATTTAATGTGATAAATGTGATGACTTAAGGACTTTTCTAATGTTCGATAGCATTACGTAATAAATTCTACTTTCTTTAGTCATATCCAAAAATATTCAAACATTCAAATATGCAAGAATGTTACACATACTTGGGTATATTTGTTTAGATGCCTATTTGTATTAGGGAAGATGCAAAGCTGTAAATTTAATTCGTAATCTTATTTATGGCCACATTGTTACGAAACTTTACAAACCCAGATATTAATACTCAGTATTCAGTTCAAACTATTGCTGATTATGATACATTATTTTGTATTTTTTTTTAATCTCAACAATAAATTAAGTTTTCAAATGAAGTGTCAACAAGTAATGCTGAGTGCAAAATTTTAATTTTAAAACCTTTAAGGGGTTTTAAGGAACAACAGTAACATTTACTACTACATGAACTTTTTAGCATGAGTGAAAGATAAAAATATACATATAATTGAAATGAGTAAAGGATGCTTTTTCAGTGTACAGAAATTTCCTTTTGCTAATTTTCTTTAAGTATAACAGCTGCCATATATTGCCACTGCTCAAATGTAATTAAGTTTTCGATCAATTTTATTAGTTCTATTTTGTATACTGTAGATAGCCAAAATTGGTATATAGAAATCGGCATATAGTACGGCCAACGTTTGTCTATTGTGGTAGACGCTGCTCTACTAAAATGAGATAGTGCTATAGTGGGTAAATAATATACAGTCAGACTGAAAAAGACACGGATAGGGATTTGACAGTCGAATGACATCCACTACTTTTAGAAAATTCTTAAAAGCTTAGACCTCTTATTTTATCAGGTTGGCATTTTTACAGAAGTGCGATAGTATAGACAAACAGAAATGTAATGATAATATTTCGCTTTTAATTTTTGGACAGTCAGAACGATTACAACTTTTGCCACTTAAGAGCTTTATCGCATATTCGGACCAAACGAAAATCTTATTGAGTGTCAGTTAGGCGCAAAATTAAAAAAAAATACCCTTTATAAGCACAAGTTCGATTGTGAGTTCTTTTTAGGAATAATAAAATAAAAACTACAATATTTCCACAAATTTTTACAACACGGTTGTTTAATCTTAAAAAGTATCATCTCTAAGGAATCAGCTTCCAAAAATAAAAAGAAACTAGGTTAAACACACAACTATAAACAATTTTCATACTCGTAATATTATAAAGTTCATTTTGTTAATAAAAAAAAAACATCTTGAAAATTTCCATGGTAGAAAAAAGGCACTTCAACAGAATAAAAATTATGAAACTTTGTCACTTTGCTACTGCAAAAATGCAGAGATTTTTATACACTTACAATTTATCACGTAGCAAGAGTATTTGGTATATTTTTTGTTACATTTGCCATATTTTAACACACACTGCTACTGACAAAAATAACAAAGTTAAGTAGGAAAACAAAAAATAAAATACATAAAATCAAAATATTTTCAGTGAAAACGTACAACATTTCCAGCTCTGTATGCATGGGGTTAACAGGTCAAAAATGTACAAAATATTACACTTAACATTCTAGCGTTGCTTTTTGCTTTTGGTCTTCCTTTTTGGGTGAACAGCGAAGGAAGACAGAAAATTCACAGATGAGATTACACACACAAACACATGGTATATTGAATCACGTCCCGTGTCCAGAAAAGGGGCGAAAAACAAATACAGTAAAAACATATTTTCACAAGAAAAATTTAAATTAATTTATGCTATTTTTGCATAAAAATATACAAATAAAAACAAGCGTAAATTTTATTATTTAAAAGAAATTTTATGAAAATGTAAAAAGAAAACAAAAATATTTTTAAAGTTTAAACTGCAGCGGTCGTAAACTTCAGACAAATTGACTCTACATATTTAAATAAGAACCATTTGCTAGCGGGCGTGACTCTAGGTAGTCTTCTTTTTAAAAGTAGTCTTCCATACCCAAAGTTGCGACAATGTAGAACTTTTATGAAATCGTGATAAATATTCATATATTAATGTTACAACAGCTACCGCGCCCTCTAACGACCAACATCTGTGGGCCTTATTTGCTCTGTGTCAGTTTTGAATTTTTTACGGATCTTAATGTATAAAACTAGACTAAAGACTTACAATATATTTTAACCAACCTTTGTTTAATAATTTTCTTAACTAAAACATTAAATTTAAGGTTGACTAAATTTAAACTCATCACATAAGTTTAGGCTGGCATCATCGTTTTACCAGTTGTGCCACTTTTATTTACTATTTATTAATAATTGTTTCTTTATAGTGGCAATATTGGTGTTTTGGAATCTCCAATGAGTTGCAGTTGCCGTGTTGAATTATAAAACCTTTTACATTTTAATAAAAAGAATTCTTGGGAGTATATTTTGTTATTCAATATTATTTTTGCTAATTATTCCAATCATTCTATAATAAAACTTATTTGAGGATTAGCGTGTCTCTGTGTGCATTTAGTTGGCTGCTTTAGCCAGCTCATCACCTAAAACTGACAACTAACGTCTTTTAATTTCAGTTGCCAAATAGTACTACTTCTGGCAGTCAAAGAAGCAAACGAACCTCCTTGCACAGTGACATTTTAACAGCTAATCGCTGAGAAATGACGCTCAGTAACAAGGAACTCGCCGCTTTGTCGCTCATTGGGGACCTTTTTTGCAGGAATTAATAGCGAGACATAAAATTTAAACATTAGGAAGTGAATGCAATAGTAAAATATTGAAGCATACTTTTAGGCGCTAAACATATGCAAACCAACTTAAACACGCTAACAAAACCATTTAATACATATTTTTTAATGCATTTTACTTAAATATCTATTATAAAATTTTATGCTCTAATTATTTTTTAATAGCGAATATTTTAAATAGCGGAAGCAACCATTTTTTTTTTGCTGTGCATTTATGCATATACGCGGCATTGGCTCGCACACCTAAATGACGACTTTAAAAATCCAATAAAAATTATGTAGTCATAAATATAGGATTTATTTGATTTTTTTTCAATTATTTTTTGTACATATCCATGTGCTTTGTGGTTAAATAAATGTTTGCTAAATATTAATAAAACAAATTCCCCGCCAATTTTGTATTATTACAATGCAATTTAAGTTTTTAGTTTTTTTTTTATTATTGGTTATTTTTTTGCACGAATATCATCAGTTTTTATTATAAAAATGACCTAAATGTATTGATCTATACTTCCTTTTATAACATTAGGCCATATGTGGACATAGCAAATTAAAATGGTTCCAGGGAGGAAGCAGAATATGAAAAGGTTGAAAAATTTTTAATTTTCTGTGTGTCGGATTTTGTGTGTTTCCAATATTTGGACTTTAAATCCATTGGCAATTTATTTTGTTTTTGTTATTGACTATTTCCATTTATTTTTTTACACAATCCCACAAGAACTCACAATCTAGAAAAAAAAAAAACTGTTGAAAAAATGTATAACAATTTTAATAGAATTTCGTTATAGTTTATTTGAGCTGACCATTTTATGTTCTTCCTCTGTCGCTTTATGATTCACATGATTCCCATGATGTGATTGGAAAGGATTTAGTGTATAGTTTTATATGCGGTAGATTGTTGTACTGGAACACTAAGCCACAAAACTAGATTTGTGTTTGAATCATATAGGAATGTCCTCGTACTTTGTAATGCAATGTGCACTATTACTTTGAGATAACCAAATGAACATAGTGACTAAGTGTTAAAGAACAGTGGACTTATTGAATAAAAAGATTAATTATTTTGTAAGTTATAAAATCGTTTAACTGATAGAAATCACATTTTGAACTACTTCAGATTTTGGAAATGTTTTAATTTTTATTAAGATTTCTTTAAGTTAGGTCTAGGTTTACTTTTACCTTAAATTTTAGTCTGCATTTTAACGTTGTTTTACGGTTCTATATTAATGCATGGGAATATCGGAGCAGACCAATAACTTTATGGTTCGTTTTTCAATCGCCTTATTTCCCAGAATTCCCAGGCAAGCGATTGTTAATTAACGACTACATTAATTTCATTGAGTCCCGTGCTAACACTGGCTTTTTATCTCGGTACTCTGGTAACTGTCGGCCTTCTCCTTATCACGTAGTCGGTTGCAGTTACTAGCATCTGTCTAAGGGTTAGGTCCCCTATGGCATTCACATTTAACACATGTCTGCCCGTGGTCCTAAGCCTTATGCTTGACATTTACACTCAATGAGCGCTACCGTCTCCAGACACAGTCTGCAAGTATTTTATTCTTCATTTTTCCTGACGTGTCACTAACGCAGTTATTTAGCTTCAGGTACTCCTATTATATCCAAGCACTTTCTTTGCCTTTCTGCCACGGGGGTCTTTGAGCACCATTCAAGCCTATCTTCATGTGTTTGCTACCCTTTTCAGAATAATTGAGTCCACCCATTGTAGGACCTTCGGTTGCACTAAGCCATTACCCAGTGCAACTCTGGTTGCTGGTCCACAGAAATTCACAGCGAATTTCCTTTTTGCTAGTTCGTCTGCTGCATCATCCTCAGCTGTGCTTATGTGGCCTTTAACCCACGTTAACTTTACCTTATTCACCGATGCACATATGTTTTTTTTTAGAACACGTTCCCATACTACTTTTAGAGCGTCTCTCGTTTTGCCTGGCTGTTAGGCTCTCTCAAGTACATGCTCACTTGAGAGAGCCCAAGATTGTTACAGTGTAAGTAACACAATAATCTAAAAGTAGGACGGGAGCTTAGATCGTTACCAAATCATCATCAGACAAAACTTTTATGGTGCTAATAGTGACGGTGCTAAAGTTGTCACCCATGCAGTGTAAGGCACATTGCTTTCAGTTGGTGGTTAGACCAGCAAGTCTAACCACCACTACCTTAAGATCTCTTTGCGTTTGCTTTCTATCAAATGGATTGAGCTAACAAAATTATTTGACTATTTCGGTCGGTTCGGAATGATTTGGTTCTAAAGCCCCTGATTTTTTGGTCCTTGAAACTGATATTGTAGATTGCAGACCCAGAAGAAAACAGAAGAACTTTATATGATTTTTAAGCTCCTGTTTTCAATTGTAATAAGTTTTACCCAAAATGTTTGCTGGTCACATCTCTGTCATAATGTTGCATGTGCTAGTTTTATAGTGCAATATGCTTTGTAGTTCTATCACTGCTATATTGCAGTTGTTATTTTCTGTAATTGCTTCTGCATGTTGCATGTTTGTTGCAATAAAACTGTTCTGTAGTAGATGGTGCATACTTAAATGATGATTCGTTTATTTTTTTTTTTTTTAAATCACAGTCCATCTCTCAAGCATTTACTTTTTTTTTTGCTTTTATCCATGTAACAAACACAAAACATATTTTTGCGCTACATTGCATTCAATATAACTAAGGTCGGGATAAACTTTTTTGCATTACGACGTGTAATGCCATACTTTACTATAGAGGAAAAAATGCAATCTTATTTCTCTTAATACATCTAAACGAATGGTTTTCATTTAACCCATTTTAAATGGCAGGAAAATTGAAAATAATAAATAACAAATGTAAAAGGAATTACACAAATAAATGATTTTGTTCGTTCATGAATAAAATACCAAATCGAATTGTTCAAACTAAATGGGGGGCGAGTATGTACAGGGTGTTTCTTTGTAGTATAGCAATTAAATTGATTTAAAACACAGATAAAAAGTGTTAATAGGCATCAGTTTGCCTTTATTCGAATGATAAGTCGTTGACGTTTTTATTTGAATATGATTTCCGGCATGCGGTGTTCTCGTCTGGTTTGGAGGATGTCTAATCGGGAAGTCCAATTCTGGATTACGTTTTTCAGCAATGAAGGTCATATGCCAGTGATAACATGTCTTTTTGGGCAGTCTCGTTAAGGGCAGTCAATTCTGAGACAGAAAAGTCAACGGTCATACTAGACACTAGTTGTGCGGTTTCTCTGTAAACCGTAATATATTTTTGATGCAGAATTAATCGCCCACATCTTTCGAAACAGCGCGAATTTAGTGAAAGATATTTCAAGGCTAGAAACCATTGAAATCAAAATCCGCAAAAACTACGCTATTCGTAAATTAAGGCTCCATTGAACATTTATTTCCATATCATACGGAAATAAATTTATTTTTATCAAATTCAGCGCAGAACAACTGTGGAGTTGATGTGTGCAAGAAATACTTCGTCAATGCTTCAAATACTTCAAAGGTGTGTATTTGGTGTAAAAAATAAAAGGTTTTCTCATATTGATTTTTTCAAAGGTCAATTTGCCATTAAATCACTCATCTTAATTTTTTTCTACTTCAAAAAAATAATTTAAAAAAATGTAAATTCAAAAGCTGCAACACTCTAGTAATCCATAACAACGACAAATAAATATTACACAAAAATATATTTTGCATACACATTAATGTCTACTAAATGTAAAGTTCTGCCAAGTATCAAAATTTACTGGGAAAAACATTTTTGGGATTTCCTCTTGATATGAAATGCCCCATGTGCAAGATTTTGGTCTTAGTTCGGGAGTTTTCCATTTGGATTTTGCACTTTTACTTGAAGATTTGCAAAATAAATTAACTTTCTTTTTGGTAAATAAATACTTTTCAGTTTCGTGTTATCTTGGCCGGGAAAGATCCCAGCAACACCGCAATGCATTTAATTTTCATTTAGCAACAAATATGTTGTAATTACAATTATATTGCAGCTTAAATTACCAAACAAATGTAATTTCACCCCTTGTAATAAAATAGAGCAGAGGGAATCGAACCTTAAGGCAAAAATTGTAACCAACCTTTTTGTCGGGTTTCTTCCTCTCTCCTCTTTACCGTCGTAAATAAAGAGCTTTTCCACTTTTCGACTAAGCGTATGCCATTTTACTTTCTTGCGTTAAACACAATTCCTCAACTTGGTTCTTCATATTAAAGCGTAACACTATTTCACTCTATTTACATTTTCCTCCTACTTTTTTGTCGTTTTAATTTTGTAGGTTAATTCAACAAACAACAGGAGTTACTGTATTTATTTACCTACCGGTTCATCATGATTACAGACTACTTTAGCTTTGTTTTTTGGCCACACGTCTACATTTATTAAATTCATTTTCCAGCAACACCTTAAATTTTAACAGTAGATTTGTATAGCAATGTTTGTTATTCTCTTCCCTTTCCGTCCCTACCCATTCTTGCGCCAACAACTTTGTTCAACAAGTAGTGGTGGCTGGCAAGTTTTTCAAAAGTAATACAATTTCCAAAGTATACATTTAGGTGTATTGTACGGGGTTTTTGTTGTTGCCTGTAGTGTTTACTAAAGGTGTTAAGAAAAGTTTGTGTTACGTGTGCTGTTCGTTTTTATTTTCCTACCTATTTATTTTCTAGTTTGTATTTTTTTTTTTTTTTTTGTAATAAGGTATGAAAGAAACACTCCTAAAAAATTATATAGTTTTTAAATTTGCTATAAATATGTGTGTTTGAGTGTAAAAATGGAAGAAAAAAAATATTAATAATCAGGTTGGGCACAGTGTTTGCTACTCAGCTGTGACGTTGATGGTGAGTATGTGGTAGTAGGTAAATTACAAATTATATAGTTAAGTAAGTTTAGTTACTACTTAAGACAATTCGTTACAAATTTATTAGGTTTGCATTAAATAGATAATTAGAATTGTCAAAGCACAAACTATACAAAAATAATATAATAATTTTAATCATAAAATGTTCTTAATAGACATAATATTTGATCAAAGTATAGTGGTGCTGAGGCTTAAGTGGTTTGCGGTTTGACTATTAAGCATTCGATGGCTTTAGTCGCCTGTAATCATACCTCATAAATTTGCTTCTCTAGCACTCTAAGAGGACCTCATAATTCAATCATAATATCTTCCTGTAAAATTATTGTTACCTTAAACATGTTATATCTTTGCGTGTACATACTTCCTCTTCATTCTTTGTGTTTTTCTGCTAAGTTGGTGACCACACTAAGTGTTGGAGAAACTTTCTCATATTTCATGTTTTTCGCTCTTTTTCTTGGGGTAGAAAGAACTTTATCTTTTTTTTGTTTTCTTATTGTCGTTTTCTTGCATTCTTACCTGCACCTTAATTGAGGCAATTAACTTATAAATTGAGTTACAGACTTTCATCTTTAGACGTGTTCAATTTTGCTTACTCAGTTAGCATTTGATAGCAAAAAATGTGTTCATTTTGTTGGTGGAAGCTTGTGTGTGGAAGCTTGTGTTTGTGCATTTAGAAAAAATATATCGAAATTCGGCTTTAAAAGACATTTTTTTTAACGACATTAACTCTTTAAAACGTATTGTCTTTATAACTTTATGAAATATACTACACGCCAATTCTTAACTTGCAGTCACCTTGTTGTATGAGCCTTGGTTTTGTTATTAAACTGAGTTTTTTCTGCTTCATAAACACATCCAGAGTTGCATTGGGTATGTGGTTCAATTAATGGTAATTAAGTACTAATTGCTTGCGAGTGTCCTTTTTTATGTCTGGGATTAAAATAGTAAAGATTTTTAATTTATACATCAGAGAAGTATATAAATGTTAAAGTTCAATACGCTTGGCAACAAATTATTCTTGATTGCTGGCTTCAACATTGAAATAGAAGGCAACATATTCTGTGTAAATTAACTTTTTGGGTCTATCTAAAATCCCAATAAATTAAGCTTTCTTCAAATTGCTTGTACGGATTCTTTAGTTATAAGAGGCTTTATTTTTGTGGCGTAAATATCACGGTAAATTTGACTGATGTATACAGATTATTTTGACATTTAGGGCAGCTTTCGTTTGACATGGGCTGGCATTAATATAAACCCTGAAAACTCTACAAAACATATCGTAATTGGGTCAACGAGAACACGCGATGTTTTCTTGTTGTCAGAGAGATATGAATTTTGTTTAATACTGAAGTGCCTTTGATTTATCATTAATCTGATTGCAAAGATGTGAAATTATTATTATTAAATTGTCTATTAAATGGGTTATCATTTTAAAAATATAACTATAAACTATTTTTATTCCTAAAAAATCATTTAAATTAATAACTACTTTTGTTTTTCTCTCATTTCAGGTAATCATTTTGTCTTTTCAATGACAGCACCTAAATATGGTAAACATATTAAACTGAACTATATTTTCTAACAAAATAAACATTTCTATACTATGATGTTTACAGGAAATTATTATTATTCATAGTTTTAATTATAACACATAGTTCTAGCAAATTGCGTTTATGCTATATTATACAGAATTTTCTAACATTGTCTACCACTTCGTGTTGCTAATTTTATTCTTTTTATTGGTAATCATTTTGTTTTATAGTATTAAACTAAACTCAAGCCTTGCGTAACTAATAGCAATGCATTAAAAAAAGACAAATATGTCCCAGCAAAGCACCACGGTACTCTTAAGAATTCCATTTCGTGCGGTAATGATAAAAATCATGAACCATGACATTCTGAAAAGTCTCTATTAATAAACTACAAATCAGTAGCAAGAACTGACAACTTATTTTTAAATTTAAAAATATGAAATAGTATTAAAAAGAAGAAGTAAATGTAACAAAGTAAATCAATTATTAAAATAAATGTAGATTTTTGGAACGAATTTCCGTCCTCCCTTGTCAAGTTTGTTTTGGACACAAACCGGTTTCGGCTATGTGCCATCTTCAGTGTCATTTTTCGTTCTTCATCAAAACACCCTGTCGAAATGTCAAATCAAAAAATAAATATAGTAAGATAATTTAAAAGATGCATATGTATTTGTGCTCATTTCTATATCGAGAAATTCTATTAAAATTTTCTTCTTTTTCAATTAATGCGGACGTGGTGATTTACAGACATTGTCGTGATTAGCAATACAAATAATACCATAATAAAATACAAAATTACTAATCGCAAACAAAAAAAGGACAGGCTTATTTAAGTACACGATACAATAATACAATGCGTTTCCGAAATGCAACATTATAAATATCAATTATAAATAAATAACTAAAAGAATGCTAAAACATAATTGTTTTGCTAGATATTCACGACGCAACATTAAAGGACGGATGTTTTAGCAACCTAGTTAAATTTTTTGATGCAGACGATGCAACCGTCAAAGAAACCATAAGCGAAACACCACTTCTGTGTAGATACCGCACATACTATTAAACAAATATACACGGAATAAAACCAAATGATGTTGGTATTTTCTGCAAATGATCATCACGGCACTACTGCTTCCAACGAGCTAAGCCGTCAAAATTAGAACACAGTGAAACAGACGATGCAATTTTAAAAGGAACGTGTTTGTATTTACCCTAATATCCTTTCGTTTGTAGTCAGGCCCCATTCAATGTTTACTATTGAAAATAACTTTTAATAGCCAACTCTGTGAATATGACAGCCAAATTTATATTGTATATTACATGAAAACGGAATAAGTTTATATTTTTCACTGAGTTTATTTTTAGATATTGAAATCAACAGACAGCTCAAATAGTGTAAAGACAACTTTAGTATTAGTATTTAATTAGCATTCAAAATACCTTGAAGATCATAATGTTTTATATATACATATGTAATAATATCTGTGAAATAAATATGATTTCTAATAATAATTTTTGTAATGATAGTAATGGTGTCTTAGCGTTTCAAAAATTACAGTAAAACTTCGATTAACCGCCACTCGGCTTACCGTCAGTTTCACGTAACCGTCCCTACGGTTAAACTATAAAAAATTGTTGCCGATGTGATTTTTTAAAGATAATGAACAGAAAAGTGGAAACATTTACATGACATACAGTTTTCTAGTGTTATTTTTGTCGGTACGGTGACGCTTGATCCAAGTTTTACTGTACTTGGCAAAGAGCATCGTCTGTCATAAGATACTAAAAGTTTTGCAAATGTCGAAAGTTGTCAAACGAAAATTCATTTTTCCTCGTTCTTAAAGAGCAGAGTAGTCCATGTTTTGTTGACGTCCATTTTATATCTGTTTACTTAAAAAACGTCAAAGCGTTGACTTTTTACAAAAATTAAAACACCTTACGGTAGAGTATGTATGTAAAAGAATGATCTTTGCATCTGTGTTGTTTAGACTAGATATATCAAAATAAACTGAACTTCTTTACCCCCACGGATGCGCTAGAGATATAAATGAAAGTATATAGTTTTATTACGCTTCACAATTACACTCACTTGCTTATAAGTCAAAAGTTGAAGTGATAGAAAATCATTAGACTGAAGCAGAAAACACAATAAGTACCAAACTCTTTCTATATTATGGTTAATAATGATGCTTTATGGTTAGAAATATGATATTATTTTTGGATAATTAATAAAACTTCAGCTGAATGTAGGTTTCGGCTATACATTTTATTATAAAGTTCGTAACATACTTCACATTTTTAATGAAATTTATTACGATTTCCGTTCAATCCATACTCATGCTTCGCCATATTTTCCCTTTCCTTTTCCTCTTCCTTATCTTCTCAATCGTCATGCTTATTATCATGTGATAGTTTTATTTAATATTCCTAATTTATTGTAATAACTGGCAAAACAATAAATTTTTGATAGCTCTCTTATAAGCTGAAGATGAACTTAGTGAAGATATTCACACACGATTGATACGATTCGGAATTTCATTTTAATGTTAAGTGAAATTATGAACGATGATGAAAATACTACAACTTCAACAAACAAATAAAAAAAGTCACTAAATTAAACTCAATAAAAAAGTACCAAAAATTATGGGCCATAAAATCAAGACCTTTTAAAAATATTGACTGAAAATAGAATCGTTTAGGTTTTAGTACAAATAGATAAATAAATATTAAAAGCTTAAAATTATTAGAGAAGTGAAGGGGAGGAAATAAATTTAAGTTTATTTTATTTGAAGAAGTAATACAAACTTTTAACATGACGACGCTTCATCTGGCGCCAAATATCACGTCTTTCATTTTGTTGTGGGCTTTGTTTTTGTTGTGCTTTGTTGTTGGAGACGGCAGCATTCAGCAGTCAATAAGTATATGTATGGTAGCAGTAGTAGTTGCTTGATGTTCACTTTTAAGTACCTTGTTGTGATTATATTTCTAGGGATTATACTCCTGTGTATAGCAAGTCATAACGTGTGGCTGCCTGTTCATCTATATTTCTTCCCTGATTCGTCGTCGCCTGTACTTTTCGTTAACTTCGTTTTTTTCATTTTACGCAAGTATTATTCAGTCTAGTCTAAGCGCTAAAGTTAAGGAGGGGAAAAAAGTACACATACCTTGAGCATGACATTTGTGGTTTAAGTTTTATATATAATTTTTTTTTTGTTTCATAAAAAAAGATTTTATTCTTCTTACTGCCAGACATTGAAAACAATATAAAAATCCTGAGAAAAAAAGTTGATAAAAACATAATAAAACGTAGTAAACTGTCATAATGTACTGTGTTTTATCGTTGTAGTAGTTTTGATAGTGCGACTATTATATCTGTCATCATAACAAGACAATGAAGGTTGTTTCTCTTTATTTCTCTTAGCACAACACCGATTTTTTGTTAACTGCTCTGAAGTTTTTTCTAATAAAATTGAATTAATTTTGTGGTTACGTTTTTTAGTATCTGAAACTTAAAATGATTCAAACATAAAATTGCTATTGACTTTGGTAGAAAATTTTTTTGGTTTTATTGATTAAAAAGGGGTTTATTGACACTTTTTTTGTAAAGAAAAATTAAATGGATTCTTATTAATAATCTGATCACTGGTGGGTTCGCCTTTGATTCATTTTCGATACTACGTCTGTAGTAAGTCACTCGTCAAATATTGAAAATACATTAGGAACATTACAATTTTGCCAAATTTTGGGCGCTTGATAATCTAGTACATCAGACTGGTGGCCAACGATACTGGTCTATTTAAGTCTACGTTAGCATATAATGCTGTAGGATTTAATAAGTAATAATAAAGTAAAGAAATCATAACTTTCTTATCAACGAGAAAGCACTTAACTTTTTGGCCAATACATTCTGGTGATAAAGAAGTTTTGACTATGAAAATGAATGCTCTATGCTGTGTCACCAGCATACGCTTAAAATCGAAAGCAGAGCTAAGTTGTTCAAACCGCCAATTTTTTCAAACCGAACATCCTATATAGGCGACAATAATATATATTTTTTAGGGTTTAGTATTGCTAATATTATAGTCAATATTTTCTGTAAAATTTTTATATTTATCAATCGTCATGTCAAGAATATCAATAACATTGCATTGTTGGTATGCAATTTTTAACAGCACACACAATTACTAAACATCCCTTTTGTTTTACAATATTCAAAATATTTTTATGGTGCTATAGTAGTACTTATTGTCGCTAGTATTTGTTTCCATTTTGCTTAGTGCTGCTGCGATTGGCAGTAAACTAATTTTCGTTTCTTTAACGAATATCTGTAAATTGCTAATTTGTATTTTGTTTGTGTGTCTGTGCGTGTGTGATATATAATGCAAGACAAACACAATACAAATTCGCAAATTACAGCCACTCGCAGTTAAAGAAACGAAAACTTTTTACTGCTACAACGCCAAAAAAATATTCGGATTTTTGTCTAAATGCTCCTTCCTACTAATCGAAATTACGAGCACGCGTTAACATTTTAGTGTTAACGCGAACATTTAAAACTGTAGCACAATGATTGAGAAAGTTTTATATTTATTGCATAGTCGTATATAAGAAGGACGTTGCTACTGCTGCATATTAAAATTCTATTTTTTCCTAAAAGAGTTTTTAAGACTTACGGTTTAATTACAATTGGCATCACAACCATGGTGGACAGAAAGTTTACCTATGGTTTGCTTTCTTCACCGATTCTACAATTTTTCACATAATTCCAAGAAGAAGTTATAAGAGTAAATGGTTATATGGATCTTAAATACCGTCTGTAGTCATAATTCTTCTTCGTTTTCTCTTTTTTGGTGCTGTTACGTTTCGGGTATAATCCATGCCCGCTATGCACAATTCGATTCGTACTTACGCCTCTTTATTAGGCACTGACAAAATATACAAAATGTTCACAAGTTTGTACGTGCTCATGTTCTAGGTTTTCAACAATAATAAGACTAGATTTTTGCGTCGGAGCCTATCATACTACTTGTCTGACATTGGTCTTATCATTGTGTGAATGCAATGCTTTCACGACCTTCTATATGCGGCTTCCAAAATATATGTAGGTCGCAGTATTAACACCATGACTGTCTGTACCATGAACTTATGCCTTGCTAAGGCATTCGGAGCAACTCATTCTTACTTACAATAGTGTTGGAGTGGATGACTAGTTTATTTACGTATTTGCTCGGGTAATTCTGGGTGGAGGGAACTTCTAGATCTCTATAGATATTTTCGTTTCTTATACACAAAAGGGCGCATACGACCAGTCGTACAATTCTAGACTGTATTCTTTGTAAATTCACCCGGCACTGATGCGGTTCATATTTTAAGGAAACCTTCAGTCTATTATTTCCGGGTAGTGAAACAAAGGAAGAATAGAAAAGCAATTGTGCATTATGTTTGGTTTTATAACAGTATTGTAGTCTAATGTTATTTTATTATTTTTTACTTCATCGACGATTTAGTGCTCATATAATGTTACTGACGAAGTGTTGCGGTGCAATATATAACTATTATAATTAAGTGCTAGAAAAATTAATTTTGCTGATTGGCATACGCAATAGTCAACGCGTTAACTAGGTATAGCAGAATCATTTTTAATATATTAGAGAAGACCACACAACTCTTTGTATTTTTTGAAATAAAATGGCCAAAAAGTACACATTTCTTTCTAGAAAAGAAAACACCACTTACCACTTTTTATGTTTAAATATTTTTCTTTGGAGACAACACGAGCAATCGAAAAATATTTAATGTGACATAAAAAATAAAAATTTTAAAAGATAAAAGGTGAATTATTGCTATGTCTTTACTTAAATGATTAGAAAAAGTATAAAACTTCTTTAATTAAAAATCGTATAACAAAACAAAAGTAATAAAAACTGTCAAATCCGTTTAAAATTAAGACATTTTTTACAAACCCCACTTCCATTTGCTCTTGAAAATGTTCCAGACATTCGAAATGACACGATATAAAATCCCCTTGTCATAAAAAAACATTTTTTGGGGAAAAGAGCAAAACATCTTATGCTGTATTTGCGATTAAAATACATATCGTAAGCTAAAATGCAAAATGTTTCATGACAATTATTAAGTGATTTTGTTATTGGTTGCATGACCAGACAAAATGCGTACTCATGACTAAGGGACTCAACACATTTTAAGAACTGCTAGGTGTTTGTGAGTTTCGTTTTGAAGGAAAACATTTCCGAAATGCAATGTATTGGGCAAATTCGATTCACTCGATTTTCGAATCGAACTACACAGTTTCTTTAAAACCCAAACATATTAGACTTCACACTTCTCAAATAAAGTTTTGGACGCATCTGTCGTAGGTATTGTTTAAAAACCACCAGCAAATGGCTTGCCTTAATTCACTTAATTGTCGCCAATACAAAAATAATTACCGATGGTTAAAAACAAATTAAAATATGCCGTCAACGACGCGAGCGCGGAATTTCATTCGAAACAAACTGATAAGTCTATTCCATGTGGAATTTTGAAAAATTTAGTGCCACTTAGCAGTTTACAAGTATTTTATTTAAAAATATTAATGAAGATTGTCGACGTTTTAGGTAGCGATATGTCCCTACGAATGTCTTTGGCTTTTATTACTTTTTCTTAAGGCCAAAAATCTCTCGAATTTCTTTATGATAAAATACAACCTCCAACCGAACTGGAAAAACGCTTTTATTTTTAATTCAAAAAACCAGCCCGAAAGAGAAAAAAGTAACCAGAACCAATATTATTTGTAGAAAAAAATATATATAAAAGGAATATAACTTTTTTTATACCTTTCATTGTTACGCTACAAGCGGGAAAGTTAAAACCTTTTTATTTCAATATTAAACTCTCGTTTTAGATGTCTTAGTTTTTTTTATACTTTCTACGATGCTGTATGTTTCATTTGTTAAATATAAAATATGTCCATTTTGCCAAAAAACAAGAGTAAAAAGGTCAAGGAATAAGAGAAAAAGTTTGTTTGCAAAAGTATCATGATAATAGAAAGTGGCATTAGAATTTGTCATTCGAGCTTCTAAACAGCGACGAATTTGCTCACATGCGGAATGACCGAAAAGAGGTTTTAAACCCAACTTGGGTGAAGAACATATTTATTTTATAAGTCACACTGAGATAACCAATAGAAAGAGAAAAGGGAAGTTCTACGGAGCTATGAAACAGCCAAACAGTAGAAGAGACCAAGGGCTTGTTGCTCTTTCACAGTATTCGATTGAGTAAAAGGAAATCTCAAGTTCAAATAAAACGGGAAAGTACGAGTATTATAGAGTGAAAGCAATATGTTATTAATCTGATAAAAAAAAATACAGCTGGAAATTTAACAGTCGTATGGGTCGAGCCATTTTTTTTTTTAATTTTCTAAAAGCGTAAACTTTTTATATTATCTGGGGTACATTTTTACAGAAGTGCGAGTATACACTGTTTACTACACTGTTGTCTAAGACAAAAAATGTAATGGGAATATTTAACTTTTGATTTGCTTGGCAGACAGATTTTTATCTGCGAAACTCCAACGAAAATCTAAATCACTTGTAGCAGTCAGAAAGGGGTTTTATTGTGCACCAAAATTATCAAGAACTTTAAAGTTTGGATAATGATAATTGGAAAAACTGTAGTAAAATTTAATTCATGTTGTTATAAAAATAATATTATCACTTAAAACGGCGCAAACTTAGCAAAATTTTATCCTTAAATAGCGTCATGTCATGCTCGCCAGAATAGTTACAGACATATCTTCCAGCGATAAAAACTATACAAAAATTTTCTAGGTCGCTTTCACTTATGAAAGGCAAAATCTTATTTATATTCCATTAGGGAGTTGAGGGTTTGAGATCATACAACGATTTTAATAAAATATTTTGACTCTCTTTGTAAGTATCATACGAATTTATTGTAATAAAATGTAATGACTCATTTGTTGAGTTAATAAAGTATTCGGTTTCTAACTTTTGAGTTGACGAATAAGGCAGTGAATATGTAAAGCTTTGTTGACAGGTTTTAACTAATTTTTAATACCGGATGAGTCTTCTAAACATTTAAAATTTTTCGTTTTATGTGACGATAATGGGCGTAGTGTGGCAGGTAAATGTGTAGAGTAAAATTTTCTCAATAATTCTATGGCATTTAAGAATAAGTACTTAACTCGACTTAAGTTTTGTTTTCCAAAGTCAAAAATACTCCTTAGCGAAATTTCACTTATTTGGCTCAATTTTTCGGGAAGTTGTGTTTCATTTGGAATAGTTATATGACTTACAATTTCAATAGGAATATGACCCAAATGAACATAAGTTCTTTTCTAAAATCTTAATATTTTTCCAAACGTATATAATAGCCTGTCTTCAAATGCGATGATGTTTAAAAAAATCAACTTTAAAGTTGAAAATCGTTCCCCTGTAAATCGACAAAATCACACTTTCACGTTTTCTTTATTGATAACGAAAAATATCCGACAAGCGTCGAAACGGCAACATTGGCTCAAGCTACGTTTAGACGACATGTTTTTTTTTCCTTATGAATTACAATTTTTAAGATCCATATGAACTCTCTGTTTGTTTACCACATCTCATTTCATAAAGTTTGTTTAATGGATCGAAGCTCATCTATAATTATAGTTGTGCCAATGTGTCTATGCAATTCTTTAAACCCTTCAGCCACTAATAGACGATTTGTTTTTTACATTTGGCTTGTGACTCATATGTAATACTGCATGTATTTCGAAATGATTATTTTACAGAAGATTTATAATAAAAAATTGCAAAAGTATATGTCCAAATTACGTCTGACAGCTCCTCTTTGTATAACAGCTGATCTGTGTACAAATTTGATTCGTCTTTTCCACTGCACAGATATTCAAGTCGTTCGGTTACAAAATAGCTAACTGCTGCCATAAAAAATGTTTACTTACACTGCAGAATTACGAGTACTGACAACTCAGTAATTTAAGTTTTTCTTTTCTAAATTTTAAAAGAATAGAAGCTTTATATAATTGTTATTAAATGGATAAAGCTAGTGATAAGCTTATTTATTTATTGCTCTAATAAAACATCATCTTCACGCGGGTAATGCTACCGCCAATAATCAACCGCCACTGACTGCTCTCCTACGATATGTATTTCTGGCAACACTTGTTGTTATTATGGTAATATCATCTGATGTCAGATGGATTGTGAGATGAAAATTGGAGACGCTCTAATTCAAATTTTCTCAGAACACTTTACAAGAGCTTAACAGAAGCAATGTTTTAAAATTTTTGCACGACATGTGTCAGACTTATGAATCATTGCTTATTCTTAAACAACTTTTTGAACTGCTCTTTCTCCAACCTTCCATTTATAAAGCGCAGCAGTTACAAAGTGTATTGTAGTTCATTAAAATGTTCACCCTGAAAATATTAAAATGTTGCACAATACACTTTCTTCTCTTCTATAGAGTATTTCTATTTTACATTTTATTACAGCCAAGTGGTGGAAGTTTTGTCTACATGTCCGTCTCTTAAAATGCTTTACTTTGAAGTTTTTTGTCTTAGGGAACTGTAAATTTCACATGATTTCTTTTCTCGATTTTGATTGCTTTGCTTCTCATTTTAGGACATGTCAAAATTTTGCAATAAAATAAATCAAAAACATGTCTGTGGTTCAGGCGAAAGTTGAAATTGTTTAAAGTTTTGAAGTATTTTATCGATGCTCTGGATGGTTTTATGTTTCTTGTTTAAAACTTATTCGCAGTTAAATATGTTTTTTAAACAGAAGTTTGTATTTGAGTTTGGAGAAAAGTTATATTATTCAGCCTTTATTTTTTTTTTTATAATGAAGGATTAAACTTAGATGCATACATACAGCCACAAACGCTTTAGTAGTAAATTACATATTTTGTTTAAACAAATATGCTAACAAACATTTCAAAACTAAAAAATACAACAACAAAAATCAAAAAATATTCGTTTTTCTTTAATTTCGCTATTTATTTTAGTATAGCTGAAACAATTTGATTGATTTTGATTAGGAAAGTTCTGGTCACCAACTCTGAAGGACCGGCTAGACAACTGCCGCGGCGGGCTGGATTATGGGCGGATAGATTTTAATGAACCTAAACATTTCTGAAATTTGTATAAAATAAAACGTTTATTTTTAGAAGAACGTCTTTGGCTCGTCTGGATCGTCGTCTGTGTGTCCTTTAATTTTCTGGATACAGAGATATTCGGGCAACCTTAACATAAAGAAATTAAAAATGGAGTGAGCAATAATAAAAAGGCTTTCGAACTTTGCTGCAGCTAATAATATTAGAAAATAATTTTAGTACTAGTAAAAAAATTTCATTCCGAGGTTTCGAAACTATTAAATCAAAACATTCATTAATTTTATAAAGTGTGTGAAAAATAAAATGAACTCTTGCCATGAGAAGTCCAGTCCCAGATGCCGATTTTTCTTTTACAACTTCAAGCATTGCGTCGATTAAATGACATGTAGCGTCATCTTGGTACCACAGCCCGAGCTTCGGCCACTGAAAATCGGTTACATCGCTCTTTATCGGATACCCTGATGTTAATGGTGCCTCCCTCGCCATTTCGAAAGATATAAGGCCCGTTGATGGCACCGTGCCATTAACCGCACCAAACAGTCAATCTTCATGGATTGTGTTCGCTTTAGTGAAAGCAATGTTGCTCTTTGAGGTAGCCACTGGGCTAAAAATAGGCGTCGTCCGAGATTATCCTTTTAATAACAAAATCCGGATCTGCGGCGAATATTTTTAGCGTGAAATTGGCGAACTCGTTGCGTTGTCTATTGTCGTCTGGCTCCTGTTTTTATACAAATTTAGACCTAAATTATACCGAAAAATAAGCCAATCAACCCGGCTAGCAATGCACAAATTAGCTAACCGCCGGCGAATAGACATATCTAGGTGTTCTTCGATACGATCTCGCACGAACCTCTATCTAGTTGCTGGTTTAAGCTCCAAAAGTGTATAGTTTACGCTCAAACTTTTACACGAAGCTACGAACTACCTGTGCACTGACACTATGATAACGGCCGACCTTGCAACGAAACTCACCTTGTGTATTTACAGCGGAACCAGAATTTCTTTATAATTTCCACACGTTCGACAAGCGCGAATCGATGCATGATGCAATGACAAACTTTACTGAATATTTTGACAGCTGAGTGGCATTGGAAACTTTTACAAATGGAGTAACTATACCTACCATCTGGTCACCCTATACATTTAAAACTCTTATCTTTTAATTTTGTTTACAGAGAAGATTTGTAAAGAAACTTTCAACATTATTTTTTTCATAAATTTCCAAAGAGCTTGATTAGCCCTTAGAAATTTTTTTATTTAGTAAAAAAAAAAAAACTACATAAAATATTTACGGCACAAATTTTGTCTACAATAATCAATGATTTTCTACTCGTATATTATTAGCGGGCTTTCTGACTGTAGTCAGTTTTTAATAAACCCCAAAAAGCCAAGGGGGTGAACAAATTGAAACGCATCCCTTTCATCCCTAAACAATAATCGGTAAAAGAGAAAAAACTAAATGAAACTTAATACTTTTCAGCATAAAAACTTCGGTACAGAAAATTAAGAGAAAAAGAAATGTACAACAATGCGCACATACATGTATACATAATTGAATTATGTATGTTAAGGGTGATTTTTTTAGACACATCGAACTTTGAAATGAAATTAAAGAAGGCGCATTTTTTAATTGCAAACAAAACCAATTTCATTGAATTTAATAACTTTGTCTCTCTATTGTTTGAGTTTAATACGTGCAAAAAATCACCCTTTATATGGCTCTTAAGTATAAGCTAAAGTAGGAAGGATTTAACAGCAAACTAAAATGGATATTTTACATTATATTGTGTTGTGGTCATTGAAAATGTGTGTTCTCGTATTAGTAGTCGTATCGTACACACAACTGATTATTTTTTCGCTTCAGCTTTTTTGGAAAGGTTTCTTTGCATTTATCTAATTTATTGAAGAATGTATAATCAGTGTCTGATAAATATATATGTATTGGTAAATATATCCAAGGGTATTCATTTTAAGAATAAATTTAAATTTATTTAAACAAATTTAACTTAATAAAAAATTAATTTAATTTCTACATCAAAAAACGTATCATATTTCACTTTAAAATCTGAATGAATATATTTCGGCTCTCGAGATCTTTAGGCTAGACCAAATCATGAGCTTTTTTTTCCAACGTAAATATAAAAGACTTAGATACATTTCTAAGAACGCTCCATCTTTGATTGTGATGAAATTTAAAGCAAAACGGAGATAGTGCTTTTGTAAATTTAACTTTGAATTACTTTGCATACGAATACTGTGTATCTTGCTGCCAGCTTATGTTTTTCTACTCTTTACACATGCAACACACAAATTCATTTATGCACTTGTACATTTGTGTTAGATTGCCAAATCTTGTAACTTTACAATTGTTGAATGTTTTTGGCTCAGTACAAGTTTAGCGCTCTCTGCTTGTGTGGATGTAGATACGTATGCAAAGCATATAATGCCTGTTATTAAATTGAACTATTGAAAAGCTTTGAAGCATGTAATACCCTCTTAATAGGAAAATAATAGACTCGAATTTTACATGATAAAGCCTAAATATACAAAGTGACCACATAAGCACAATTTAATATAAACTCAAGTTCATCCCAACAGATATTTTTTTAAGTTCAAATACACTTATTTATCCGTGATAAATGGGGCTTCAATAAGGGTTCGTCATTGTTGCCAGTCTGTGGCGATGTCTGTTACATCTGCAAATAATCATGGCAAACTGCAAGGCGGAATGATCAAGTTTTATTATTCAAATGCGTGTTTGTTATCTCGTGACCATTGGTAGCTGAGTGACCTTCGAAACGTTTGAATGATTTTTGGATAACTTGAGATGTTAACAAGTTTTCCACACAAAAACATAAATGTGGAAATAAGTCAAATTTCCTTCGAAAAATTTTGGCCGTTAAAAGTACTGAGATCGAAATGAGGACCAAGTTCTTCATATGTACAATACCATCCCATTTCTATCCTTTCTCATATTAGAAAGTTAAACAAATTTCGCCAAGCTAGCTAGCTTTAACATATGAAGAACTTGGTCCTCATTTTGATCTCAGTATATGGGACGGCGCTGGAGCACACGTTGTTCACATATACAAACAGATCTATTGGTTTTTTTTAAAGGTAAGACAACTTATTTCGCAAAATATTTGCTTCAGGTAAAAAGCTTTTTCTATAATATTTTTTGCACTTTTTTACAACAAAATTTAATTTTTTTTTTAAAAGTCTCACTTTAAACACAGATTTTTACAGTATCTCAAAGAAGCTTTGCTATCTTAAGGCTCCTTCGTTCACCCTACGATGGATTATCTCAAATGTTGTCACGTTTACAACTTTATCAGAGATTTTGTGGTTTATTGTCTGACGTTCAACCATGAATATTTGTTAATTAAATAATAGATTTACAAGTTATTTTTGAACTTTATAGAAAACAAGAGCAAAACTTTTGTTTCAAACTATTACCATTGAAGTAAATTTTGCTTAAAAAATTCAATTACAGTATGTTCAAGCTTATCCAGCAAAACAAAAAAGAAAGATTAAAGTTAAATTCTTCTGAAATCAAATTAATTCTTGCATAAAAAAGGAATTTTAATAACAACAATAAACAAGAGGCAAGAAAAAACTTTACAAAAGTCTATAAAATTTAAATAAAAATATTGGAAGAATGTTTAAGATAAAATTTATAGAAAAGTAGTTTTTAAAACAATATGAAAATATAAAAGAAGGGGATAATAAAATTAAGAACTACACACCCAGTAAACAACAAAAGAAGCTTTCCATATTTTACATCATCGGACGCAACTGCTGACTTAAGTCATACGTAAAGGCGAAAGCTGCATTTGAATATTACACAAACATTTTCTCAAAGAACTAATGCAAGCAGAGTTAAGCAAACCGTTTTCACGAATTATGTCTTTGGCAACAAATTTAAGTTTATGATAAATAAGTTTTGACT
The DNA here is from genome assembly GCA_963932375.1 of Phania funesta. Classification (NCBI taxonomy): domain Eukaryota; kingdom Metazoa; phylum Arthropoda; class Insecta; order Diptera; family Tachinidae; genus Phania; species Phania funesta. The sequence continues at coordinate 64,896,340 of OZ010655.1, forward strand.
CTACTACGTATGTGAAAATATGCTACGGCTTTAGTTGTTCCAAACTTTTCGGTTATATTTTTTCTGGAACAACAAGTTGTTGTTGAAATTTATTGAAGTTTTTTACTTGTGCTCAATAATAATAACCGTACTCACTCAAACAAACTACAATGTGAGTTGTAGACCTCATTTTCCACTTGTGGTTACTCGGTGTTAGGTGCCCTTTCAGACGGTCCAAATTGCAGCTGTCGATATTTTATTTTAAAATAACAATTCCATAAAACTTTGTAAAATAACTTTAATGTTGTTTCATAAGCTGGTGCTTTTTTTTTAGCGAAAATAGCTTTTGATAGCATTTTGTATTTTGGAACACAAAGTTCAAGCAGATGCGTATACAAAATTGAAAAGAGTTTGTAAAGTTCCATAACAAAGTTTTTTAATTAAATCAATTTTCCGATTGATTGGTTTGTTTCCCATATTAGTCTTTTTTTTGCTGATTCATCAATATTATTTAATGGAAAAAATATATTTTTGGAAAAAACAATAATCTAAAGTATTAAACAACATATTTTAAAAATATTTGAGCTGTGAAAAGTTTCGCCACTTTAGTTTTGTAACGTCAGGGAACAGACAAAGCGGAAAGTGCAAATTTAAGTTAAAAGAAAAAAATAATAATAGAAAAATGCAAAAAGCCTTTCAAGCGTAAACTTATAATAAGCATCTTCAATAAACTTAATAAATAATAATAATTTTATGCACAAAAAAACTTACGCAAAGCTACGATGGTGTGTCCAATGAAACAGGGAAGAATTCCAATAATTTCAAACAAAATTCCGTTTTTTTTAAAAGAACATTTTCAATATATTTTTTTGTGTTACCTTAAAAGCGAAGGAGACAAAAATATAATGTCGAAAAGTGAAGAAGACTATAGGAGTTTAGTGTCAATGTAAGGCGAGAAAATAGCTAAATATATATATTTGTGCCGATGAGGAGTCATTCCTGAACCTGTAGCCTTGCTTCCCTGTTTGCTAGCTTATCAAGCATGTGATTGCTTGTATTGGTCCCATGGCCACCCATCAAATATTCTGTAGTATCACAGTCAGTTTGCCGCCTTTAGCACCGCTAAGATTTTAGCCTCTAGAGCACTACATTTGTTGGTGATAAGCCTGTATTATTGTCACATTTCAGTTGTATAGTCATTTAAGTGGTTTAAATGGGGTTCCAAATCCTACGCTGGGTTTTCCGACATCGAGAATAATAATAATAACCGCCACGAGATGCCAGTTCACGTTAGAAAAATTTTCCCACTACTCGACAGGCTTAATTCAAGCCCATTCGTTATGTGTAGCCTGAAATTTGGAATTTTGTATCTCTCTGTAAATATTGAAAGTTCCGTTATGGATCTGTTAGCTGTCAATCCTGGAATAAACTTCACTTTTTTTGTTGTTATCAAATGCAGATACGGATTTCTTCGCATATTAAGAATGAAGGGAAGGTTACAAGGAGAAAAAACTCAAACAATCGAAAACTCTCTATTTCAGGTAAATTTTTCAATACTTTTTTTTTTGTAAAAGAAAGTGTAATCAATCGCGCGATTAGTGATTTATTGCAGTAAACCAAGAACTTCTTTATAGCCAAATGTGGGCATTTGCCCCTTGAATTTGGAGTCATTGATCTATTTCAACTGTCTTTCATTTTTTTTACACGATTTTCCTATTTCAGATTGCTAGAGCCTTTTTGCTCAATTTATCTCTTAGTACGTGCATTCCATATTTCGGATATTTATCATGTTTTTGTGGACTTCCTGCGCCGTTTCTAACGTCAGCACCTATTTTGACCACCTACTGCTAATTTAACCTTAACAGTCACCCATTATTTGATTGTATCAAAAGAAGAATCTGGCACCTTTAGATCAGAGACTAATTCAACTTTTATCGTAAAATACTCTGTCACTGTACCGGGTAAAATCGAGGAGTACCCTCGTATCATTTCAAATCTCTAGCAAAATTTATTTTTTATACCAGTATACTCGTATTAAATTATTTTTAATTTTCTTTGTGTCAAAGGAGTTAGCATTTTTAGTTTGAAATATTAATTTTCATGCTTCCTGGTGTGGCTTGATAATTGGCGAGCTTTCTCATCTGTCTACTATCTGCTGTATATTGTAGTAAAATTTTAAGTATCATCTAAACATTACCGTTTATATATTAACGTTTACATTTTCATTGCATTATAACATTAATTTCTTCTGTCTCTCTCCCTCCTTTTCTTACCCCTTACTCTAAGATAATCCTTCTGAAAGTGTTGCAATGAACAACTTTTACACGCTAACGAACATTAATCCATTAGAAGCTTGCAGGTATGTATTTTTTTCTCAATCGAAGAAGGCGTAAGTTTTCTAACGGAAAATTAACAATTTCACAGTTAGTTAATTCGCCAGGAAATCCAATAGCAGCAGCAGCAGCAACAACCACAAGAACAACTGTAATTTTAATCTTCTGCAGAAAGGCGGCAAAGAAAGGAAATATATATTTAAAGGCGAAGAAATACTTAATTTAGCAACTATTCAATAAAATTATTATTACAAATGACTGTTAAATTACAGGCCTCTGTTTTATGTATTTAACGGTAGTGATTTGTTTTTGCCTTAAAGGCAGAGCATACAGAATGAGCAAATTAGAGGGGGGCCTAAAATAAGGAAATGAAAATTTATTGATTAACGCCTTATTTTTGATTGCGGATTTTCTCTTTTTGCTTTTCGCACTTGTTGCTTTTCCTTGCATTCATGCCATAATTACAAAACTTTTGTTCGGCCAGCTTTATAATTATCTCCAAAGCGATTTTTAATTGTGATAATTTGAGAGTTTCTGGATTAAAAGAAAAACAGCACTTTTTGATTTTTATAATATTTAATGTCGGCCATTAAATCTTAAGGTAGACAAAGAACAATTCCAGATTGTTTTGAATAAAAATATGAGTGTTTGTAATAACTTCAGTCAGAATTAAATACTTTCCAGGTATAGTTAAAATATATGTACATACGTTCTTGTGCTCGTAGAGGTAAAATATAAATGGAAACTTTTGCAACTTTTTTCGCCATATTAAAAAAATCTCTACATATTTTCAAACTTAATTTTCATAGAAATATTTTGTAAAAAAAAGCATTCATCACAAATACTGGAATAAAAAAATAATTAATTATTATTAATTATTACGGAATGCTCACATTATGTTCCCTGCAGCAAAATATTGTTGTGGGAAACATAAAATGGCAATTTGAAAACATTCTCATTATTAATGAGTTGCGGTAAGCAAGCAACTTCTTTTACATTCCAACCAACCATACATGTGATTGAATTCAGTAGCATAAATTTTACAAAAACTCACAGCATAAATTTTACAAAAACCAAGCAGTATTTTAAAATAATAATACAATAAGTCTAATCATAAAATCTTCTTAATTGGCGTAATGTGCAAAATGCTTTGGTGTTTAATCAAATCAGTAAGCGCTCAGTAACATCAAGTTTTTGTTTTCCTACAATTCTAAAAGTACAAAATTATTATCTGCAATAATAATATGATTTGTTTACAATCCTATAATTTAATCATAATATGTTTCTCTTACATTATGGTTAGCGCCATAAGGTTTTTTCTTGGCGTGCAGTAAAGAAATTATGTAACTTGCTATAAAATCTTATAATTTATCAAAGTAATTACGAATAATTTAAGACAATTCATCGTAAATCTATTTTCGATTTAAAATTTGTTCAATCTAAACAAAGTTTATTTTCCTTGCACATGCTGCAACAAAGCAATACTTTCTTTCCAGTTGAATTCCTTAAGACATCTTGAGCAACGTAAATATTAATAATCTAAAATATGTTTCATAACAAACATTTAATTGATTTTTGGGGGAATAACAAAGTACTCATAAAGAACATTGTCGGATAATTTTCATCCATTACATTCTGACAGAGGAATGAATATGCATTATTTGGAGATTAAAATGCAATTAAAGAAAAATTTCTCTTCCATACAATCTTGTGTGTAATAATATTTAACACTTCATAAAATTATCTTCGGAAAATGTTTAATAAATTATTTATTTAAAGTGTTTTATTCAAACAAGCATCATATGGTTGGCTGAATCGCAATGGGGTTAAATCATATACTCGTAAATTACTTATCTAGAGATAAATTACTTGTTTGCCATAGGGAGAAGCAATAAAATAAATATTGTTGTAAAGAATTTTTTTTATAAGGTGGCCATTGTAAGTTGTTTAGGGGAAGCGCATCACGAATTAGTTTTTTTATTATTCTGTCACTGTCAAATAGCACGTTCAATTGATAAGATATTATTATTACTGCCAACGGCGACAGCTACAAATCAGTGTTAATCAATTTTTTTTGTGCCGCATTGGACGCTAAGGTCATAGGTGTAATAGGCTTACAGTACGACTTCGCTTTGTGATACACAGCGAACGTCATAGTAGGTATTCGGTATGAATGATTTGAGGATATGTTTATTTCTAGCGGAGGTGACGAAAATTAGGCACCATGAGCTTGCGATTTGATCCCATTAGACTTCGTTTTATGAGTATTTGTGAAGTCTCAGAACTAGGTCAATAAATAAATCATAATCGATCGATGCCTTTTACGTCAACATAAAAACGGCCACAGCTCAAATTTAGCCTGGTTATATGCGGTGCAATCTTACGAAGCCGCGGTAGGCATATGAACGATTTCATATTACTTTAAAATAAAAGAAGAATTTCCTTAATCCTTCACATAGTTTTATTTCTTATGGGCAACCCAGTTTTCTTTTCTTTAAGTCCCCAGAAAGTCCTTAAGTCAATATTGTTTATATAAAAAGAAACCCTAATTTATTTATCCCAGGATAAATATACTTTTCTTAGGATTTCTGTTTAGACACACACTCGAATGCTTTTTTATGTTTGTGAATGCTAGGAAATGTTTCATTTCGTGATATTTAAAAGACCATTCCCTAAAGGGCAAAAAAGGAAAAAAAATATAAAAAAAAACTGAAATGGGTTAGAAAATGCAAACACCCTTTTTTAATAAAACATGTTGGGACATGTCAAAAGTATTGAAAGACGCATGTATGACGATGCGTAATATGAATTGGCAATATTTTGAATTTGTTTTATATTTGTATACATTTCTAAGTCATGAATAAATTATTGGGACTAAAATACTCGAACACACACTTGACGTACCTGAAATTGGATCACATTTTTATTTTACACATGACACAACTTCTTTTCAAATTGAGGAAATACTTAAATTGTTATGAATTTTATTTCTTTTATGACTATAAAATTGTGTTTTATTTTAAACTGTGTGTGTGTGTGTGTGTGTGTGCGTTAGTAATTGAATGTGTGGGCTTAAAACACTTTTCCTTGACAAAGACCGTGTGACCCTGTGAACTTGTAAAACTCTACATAGTCGCACACAAACGAGTACAATTAAATAAATTGTATTTGATTATTCCTTCCACTGCCTGCATATTGTATCAGAGCTGGAAAACTGAATGGTTTTATACATTTTGTAAACTTTTATTGTACAAAGCGTGATACCTACTAAATATCAGTGGTTCTAAAATTTCTTGTAAATCAAAAATGTTTTTTATAAATCCAAAAATTTGTTTAGGGATTAAGAACTTAATTTCTAAACTATAACTCTCAGTGACAATAAAGTGGGTATTATAGATTGTTCTAAGAAAATCTATAATAAAAATAATTTTTTGACTGGCTCAAATTTTTAAAGATGGATATTTGTTCAATGTACAATATTTTAAAATTTTTTTAATTTTCTTTTATTTCTTGAATGAAACGGTCAAAACTGACTTCCGAGCTAATTTTTCCTAGGCTTTCAATTAGAGTACGAATATACTTTACGGTGAAAATTTTGATCTTGCCTGTAGTACGTGCTATTTTTATATCGCTCAAAAACAATATTCGCGTCAACATTAATGTTTTTTAAATACACATTCATTCTAAAAAAGAGAACATCTTTGAATTTGTCGAAAATATGTTTCGGAAAATATTGTCTGCTTGTTTATATTTCTTTAAAATTCTCTTATTTATTTGTTTCACTCTACCTGCTGCTACTAATATATAATCATACCACCTAAGTACAGCATATAGTCCTCATTTAGTTGATAGTTTTTCCCTAACATGTATTTTAAGTGTCATTCCAATCGGGGCGATTTATACCCGACAAGAATTGTATTCCTAAGGCTCCGAGAGTACATCCATGTTGTAGTGCATAGAGTCGACCTGAACCACTTTAGAGCAATATTTTTGACCTAGCGGCTCCGACGGCACTGTTTTCTAATCACGACTTCAGTCGCAGCTGGTAAGTCCAATAGTCAGCCGAAGCCGCTGTGAATAAAAGAACATTAGTAAGGCAATGTCTCAATTTAGGTCGACGTATTGTCGATAAATATCAAACGGTTCAACTACTTTACTTTAATAAAATAAGTTGTCCGTTCAAGAACTCAAACGTAATTTCCGAGTATTTTGTTTTTGACGGGTATGAATAGCGCCGAATAAGGCATTTATAAAGAAAAAAATACGAAGAGTTCAATGTGGCGAGAAGATTATAAATTTTCTTTCCATTTCATATAAACACATTACGCGGCGTGGTGTCACCATGGTAAGTTCGGATGTACAATTTCCCATTCCTGACACCACGAAACATGTTTTTGTATAAATCAAAATTCAAGTGGCCACTTAAGATGCTCAAGAATGAAAATTAGCCCTGTTTTTTCTTGTGTTTTTGTTTTTCTGAATTTTTTTTATGACGAACAGTTTAAGTAGTGGTGCCATTACTTTTCATTTAATAATATTAACGTAAGTTAGACAAAAGAACCCTTGAAATTAATGGAATTATCAAACGTATCACATAAGAGTTTAACTACATCATTAATTTAGAACTGACAAAATGGTTCTTACGGGGGAAGTGAAAGGAAATAATTTTACTTTTTAACTCACAAAGAGATTTTTCTTATAGAAAGGAAATATTGTAAAATTTTAAATGGGAAGTTCTTCAGATCTTAATCAATAGATACAAATTTAAGAACATTCTTGCACTTGTTATTTCATTATTTGTAGGCAAAGAAATTTCGTCTCTATGGAAGGAGAATTAATTTTTTTTATAAAAATCTATTTCAAAAAAATATGTTTTTTTCTTTTGGCTGAAGCAAGCTACAAATGTTATTATTTTATTTCAGTAGAAAACTTAATTTGTTTATTTTTAACAAAATTCAAAGCTCATCCCAAATTTCTTATGGTATCTCTTTTAACATTTCAAGCAAATTTGTATAGAAAATTTAATCAATTTCAAATCCATTAAAGAAAATGTCAATCAAAATAAGTTTTATTAAAGAAACAAAAAAAAACTAAAAGAAAATAATCAAACACAAAACCTGTCCTTTTATTTCTTAAGCAGAGAAATGTAAACATAAGGCTTAGACCACAGTTTAAAAGAAAACCCATTTCATATATTTTCTCAACTTATTTCTAAATACTACTTCCTTCATTGTGGTTTAATTCAGCAATATAAAATAAACAAATTTAGAGAGATTAAGAATTTGGTTTTTAAATTGCCAAACAATAAAAATACAGTACAACCTCGCTTCACGCAACTTATAGAAGTCTTTATCTATTAAATATTTTTTTTTCATCTAGGAGTGTATCAATTTTTTGAGAGACTTATTTCAAATTAAGCTAAAGTTGTATATAAAAGACAAGTGTGGTCATTAAGCTAGATTTGCGTATTTAAAAAAAAAAATTATTTTAATACAAATAATAAAGCTATGTTATGATAATGACTGCCGTTGTTTTTCGAAGCTGCTCTAACAGAGTTAATATTATGAACAGTTTGTGAGGTGCAAGAATCGACGAGTTGCATATGTAGATCGAGTGTTAAGTTGAGCGAGGTTGTACTGTACTCCGAAGTGCAAGTAGATTAAATTCGATAAATCCTAATTTTTTCAAAATAATTTCATGGAGGGCATTCACGGTCCAAAGGAGTTAAATTTTTTAACAATACATTTTGATGATGTCTTATATGTCTAGATATAAGTGGCCAATGTACTGGTCGTCTTGGTGGATTAAGTTGCTCGCCGAATTCACCTTTCAATAATTGGACCAGACAAAACAGTTTTTTCCTTCTGGAACTTCTTCAAGTGTTTCTAAGCCCCACATGTAAGGCTTTAGTTTCGTCATAGGCTGTATTGTATATGCTTCCATGTTGTCAAAAAACATAATCGTAATTTCATTGTGCAACAACGGTTCTGTGTAAAGCTTGAGACAACCATTGGTAGTGTGGCAAGAATTCCTTATTCAGTAGATCGATTATGACGACTGCGTAAAAAGTCATGTCAATAATTTTTAGTTGTGATCCGATTGTAAGTCCGAGCAAAATAGCACAACAGCAATCACTCAACATTTCAAAACCAATCTTAGAAAAAATCACTCTATAAAAATAACAAATCCCATCAAAAGCAATTAAATAAATGTTTGAAATTTTTTGAATAGTTTTACCCCCAAAAAGACACAAAACATTTCGAATCAACAAACAAATTTTAAAAACAGAATCTTGTCGTTTTATGTTTAAACGAATTATCTGTTAATGTTCTGTTTATCATCAATAGCCCATCATCAGTGGTTGTCAACGGGAATAGTATGATTTTTTTTTAATGGTGGGATCATCTTGCAACTTCGAATTCAATACAAAACAAAATACAATTTATGACAATTTTTATGGCTTTTTAAAGTTACTGTCTGTGAAAAAAAAACACAAAAGTGAAATCTTTCAAATTATAATGAAAAAAGCAAAAACTAAAAACAAACAATTTTGAAAAGTTGCCTTTTTCTGGGAGGGCATACACGGCAGTTAAAGGAGTTTTACTTTTTTTTATTGTTGGAGCTCCTAAGATGATTTAAATAAAAAGATGAATGGTCTCGATAAGACTTGAACACACAGGCCAAATACAGTTTACAAAATTCGTTTATTCTGATTTAAATAAGTTTTAAATTGCCACTGGTGTTTTGTTTCCCAAAATATGTTTGTTTTCGTTGTATTCAAATGCCATAAAATGCGGTATTTAGGTTGTTGTTATGTTATTTTTTTCATTTTCCTTCTGGGAATTCGTTGCGATTTCTGAAAGATAAAACTTTTACAATAAAATCTTAACATCTTAAATTTGAAAACAATGAGCACAATACGAGTATAAGAGAAGTTTTGTCCAAAAAACTTGTGTCAGTCATATAATACTCTGCATATGAAATGAGTGTGTGTTGAACATACCGTGTCAGTATGGAAGAACACTGACAAATATTGAGCTTTTGATTCGATTTTTGATAAAAATTTTTTATAAAGAATTTCTTCTATAAACTGGACTTGGCATCTCCACCTATAATTTTAATTTATTTGCTGCTATGCCACGTTTGGATATTATATAATTTTAAAGGTTCAGGCACCTTAAAAGCGCTACAATAATTAAAAAATCTATTTGTTGTAAATTTTATTTTCATTACGAATTGTTTGAGATAGTTTTGAAAGAAGAAGAATTTGTAGCACCAGCACCGAAAATTTATTGTATAAAAATATCGTTCAATTTAACGCGTTGAAGAAAAAAATTTACATGGTTCTATTAAATTTCATTTTAAGTATCTTTACTGTTGTATACTGCACTTTTGATAAGTTTAAAAATCCACTTTGTATCTCTAAGAACTATTTTTGTTGTTTGCAATGAAAGTTCTGAGACGATTTACTACATTAAAAAAAATTCCGCGTTTCTTTGAAAATTTGCTTCTGACACTTAAAGAAACTCTTTTGTACTTATGGTGAAAGCCATACGACTATAAAATTTTCATGCGTATTTTTATCAGGATGATGACATATTCAACCCAATTATGGACAACAATTTCCCGGCAAATGTTTCCTTCTTTTGTTATGAGCTAATATTTCGCTAGGATTTTTTCTCCTCTTTTGTCTGTTTATCTCAACACTGTTTGAGAAAGGGAAAAATTGCCCTGTATGTTCCCAGGGTTCTTAGATTATTTATTTATTGATCGTTTATTTATTTAAAATTCATAAGATTTCAAGCCTTTTCAGACCTACTTCATCTAGAAAACAATATGGCTTAAAAGTGGTAAAGTTTTTGATTTCTTGTAAAACAACTTTATAGCTTTTATGGGGAAAAATTTTCCGGGAAAATTCGTAATAGAGCGGATTGTATTCACACTATAATGCTTTCTCATTTTATTTGAATTCTCGAAAAGTCGTTTTACTAAATGCAATAGTGTGAAATTAGACCCCTTCAAGTTTTCCCTGTATTCTATAAAAATAAACTTATAAAACAAGCACAAATACAGCTTGAGTTCTGTAGGATGAGAAAACAAATGATTTTCAAATTTTCGCAGGGGAATTATTTAAATAAAAAACAACCAAAACGACCATAAGACGTAATAAAAGCCTTCTCATAAGTTGACGTTTGAAATTGGAAAATTCTTGTTTTGCAACAGGAGAAACTACAAATTATACTAACTAAAAGCCGGCGGGGGGTGGTAGGCTCACCAACAGTTGAGTTACTAGTTACTGCTGGCAACGGCTTGGTATACTCTAGTTGCCATGATTATTCCACCAGCTGTCGAGACTCGGAGCACAGGGAACCGGTTATAATCTACAAGAGGTACTTCTATTATAACAACATTGGCCCTTTTACCCAGTACTATGTCTCAGAAGTGGAGTATAAACCACAACCAATGTAAAGCTTCCTCGTTGACACCTGTTAGGCGTACTGTAGTTCCTACTGTTATTCTACCAATCGTTGACATTATAAGGAATACTACGAGCGAGTATAACCCTGAAGATGAACTCTTAATCTTCCAACATTTGCCATCTTACCAAGTAGTATATCTTAGTGGAGTATAACCCACAACATTCGGTAACTGCCAGAAGACTGCTTTTTGTTCGGCGATGGCGCGTCTTTTGTAGCTGCTGGCTTTAGCTGCGAAGGGTGTCACACCATCCTACCTGAGGTATAGGTTAATATTCAAGGTATTTTATTTATAACCATTTATAAATTAAATTTATAATGCTGACTTCGGAACTAAGAGGTATTCAGCAAATAAAATAATAAAATTGAAGTAACAATAGTAAGAATAACAAAGGAACAATAATTTACTAGTAGTAGGTAAGGTGATACTAGTTTAATCATTTTGGTACAAGAACGAGCTCCGCGACTTCTGTTGTTAAAACTAGTATAACTAACTAACTACTGTATAGTATAGTGTAGTGCGATTCACAAAATTAACGATGTTGCTATTCAGTAACTTTTTTTTAACCCACATTCGCAATCGTTTAGTCAGCTGTTGTTGCTAGCTTAACGATTGTAGACAAGAATAAACTACGTATATTTCTATGTTGTTTATTTATTCGACAAGCTAAAATTCATGGCATCTTTTAGGGGCACTTTTAAATTGTTTAAAAATCATTTATACACAATATTTTTAACAAACAAGGCACTAGGTACATACATAATATATTTATACTTCATGTAGAAAAACCCTCAAATGGTTTTTACTTAACTTTTGCAAAAATAGCAAAACGTACAAAAAATTTTTTTCAAAAAGTCTTTGTTTTGTTCCATTCTTCTTTGTGCTTTTCGTTTATTTCATATTTTTTTGACAGTGATCTCACTAGATATCAATTAGAATATACAAAAAATTAACGATGTCTACTGTCGTTTACGAGTAGTTAGTGAATCACACAATCGTTACTGCAAACAAAGAAATTGTCGACAAATTTTGCGACTGTCGAATCGTTACAAGTTAGTAAATCGGACTACTGAACTGTAAACTTTCCTGTACCATCTTAATCCTCAATTTAGGATTGAGTGTGCTTGTAACCCTATCCCTATTGGACACTTTAGAACCAGTACATTACCAGTTCTTTTTTATAGAAGAACTTCCCCAAAATACCCCAATCGTTGTGCTTGATTTTCTAGTAATTAAAGTGTGTGTTTTAGACAATAAACGCTTAATATCCTTCAGGTGTGTTTCTAAAGGTGCTCATATTGCGAATTAATATTTATTTTTTATTCATTAAATGTTACAGTATAATTACAAATTATATGCTAACTTAAATTACCGGATCAGAGTCTTTGAGGGAAATAAACCCTCGGCCCCGGAGTGATAGACTAGCACTCTATTTGAATCTAAATATTACACATAGTTTGTATAGGTCTGTACCAGTCAGACTAAGAAAATGGGCCTCTTAAAAGCTTTCTCTTCTATATTATTTCCCTGCAGTAACAATAGCTAAAAAGATGTCAATAATTTTAAACAGGTGAAGAAAGTTTCGGTGTTTGAGCATTTTATTATGCTCATGCTAAAACGGAGCTATTTCGGGTTTGCATAAATCCGGATTCTTAATGTCATTCATGATCTGACATGATCGCTGTTACTTAATGGTTTTTTAAAACTTTTATTTGTCATAATTTGAAGTTGGCACTCTTTGTGTACGATTCGCTGCTGTTTTGAGCAAATTCTTAATTAAATTCATTGCGCACTGATCATGACTCTCAATACTCTCTTTTTTTTACAAACATGAAGCAGCTTTAAATAAAAATCACTGTCCTAATAATTGTGCAATAATTTATAGCCTTTGCTTAAATTTATTCTTCTACACATTCGAGTAATATGCCTTAAAGTTATTTTACAACAGACACGTAAAAACATGGAATGTCATATTGGAAAATTACAAAAAAATTAAAAGAGTTTCCTGATAGTAGCAGCGAACATGCCAGTGATTAGACTTCCATATGACAACAACAATACAGCAGGAAGTATTTGTTTTCTGCCACAGCAATATTTTTTCAAAAGCCTTTTGCATACGAGTATAAAAGCCAAGTTAAAACATTGAAACTGCCACTGTCTTTAAGAAAGACTGATGAGGCGTGTTAATTGAGCAAAAACCTACATACGTTCACACATAAGTAACGTTCACAACTGATATTGAATATTATTTTCATTCTTCTTGTGCTGCTCTTCAGAAAAAGAAAAAAAAATATTACGGTTGGCAGGCAGCAGCATGCATTCGTGCAACTATGCATGAGTTTATGCTTGCAAGCATTTATTGACTTGACTACATGCTGGTTTTATAACTATTTGCTGCAAGGTCTGATTCTCTTATTGAAGTAATTAACACTTTTGCAGCTGTTTGCTGATGTACGCCATATTATACCCCACTACTAAATGTGGAAACTTAAATAAATAAACCTATTTAAAATTTTATACTTGTTGTTTTTGCTCTGCAAGCACCACTTAGCGAATGTGTGTTGTGCAGCCAGCAACACTTTTTAAAAATATTCGTAGGAAATTCTTTCTGGTTGCTACACGGAGCGCACATAGAACATGAAGGCTCACGTAACAGGTTAACAGACTTTTTATTCTTGATTATTTAGCACAAATTAGTTAATAAAACATCATCGTGTTATGTATTGGAAAATATGGCATTAAGACGCGTTCAGGTTCTTTCTACAAAGGGCTTAAGTATTTTTCCCTTTTTTAATTTACGCCTTATAATTACTAGAACCACAAAAACAACATAGAAAAATCTTTATTGTTGTGGTGCTTGTGTTATAACAACACAACACAACACCGTGGCAGCACTCTAAATTGTTGCAGTTGTTTTTCTGTGGCTTGTTGCTAGATTTTGTAGACAACAGTCTATTGTTTTTTTTCTGTTGTTCTATTCAGTTTTTAGCTTTAACCACAAAATCATGTTGCCTGTATTGCAATTTTCGTTAGTTACATACAGCATGTGTCATGTGGTTGCAACTGCAATCCATTTGTCTGGATGTTGGTCGATCATCTCTTAGACAGTTGTTCAGTTTGGTTATTGGTTGCTGCTTTAGCTGGGTTTGTTTTTCTTATTGCTCTACTACTTTTGCCGCATTGTGTTTTAGGGTAACTTTATGGTAAAAAGTAATGAACATTCTTCGTAATTTTCTGTTGAAATGACATTGAAATTATTGACATTTATTCTCTTTTTTCAGAGGAATTTTCAACCAACAGCAAATGTAATGTTTCTGAAGTTTGGTAAATTATTTCGTTTCGGTTAGGAAATGAGTTTTTGGTATCTTTTCAGTTTTAGTTGGGATGATCTACAAATATTTGCTGAATTTTTGCATGTAAAAATATATAAGAAGAATAACTATTCAGAACTCACTTCACGCAAAAACAAAACGTGATTGAGATAACCATAATCCTAGAGCAACATTATGTGTTTAATTATTCGAACAAATTTTACGAAATTAGAATGCTGCGAAAGTCATGTTTTTACATTAGCTCCGGATGAGGTGGGGGTTGGTTACAGATATGATTAGATTTACGTGAACACCTGCCAACGTTGGCTCAATCTCACGGTACTCCAACCACGGATGTGTCATTATGCGGCCAAACCAGCGCCCCTATGTGATCGCATAAGCACCACTGGAATAGCACCTATGCCCATCCCATAGGTTGCAAAATAGGACATGTTTACAAAAGGGAAATTCCAAAACCATTAAAAATTTAAATTTTTCCATATAAAAAGCTTAGAAAGATATAAAAATTTTTGTTAATACTTCCGCCCCGACAACTTAAGCTGGCCACGCAGTCTATTAGAATGCTCATTTCTGTGGCGCTGCACACCCCATCAGGATTCTCTGTGTCTCTTTACTGGGTTAGAGTCTATTGTGAACATTATCTCTTTAACCCAACTAGATATTTTTCGAGCATTTTTCTGTTGGGTTAGAACGAATTCTACCCCACTGTGACTATAATTGTTGCAATCTCTGTTTAAATTTTTGCTTTAGCCAGCAATAAAAATATTGAGATATTACACTCTATCCGAATGTATTATGACTCAATATATGGTTACAAACATCATATTATTTTAGATAGTAATAATATGATCTTTTTAGTTCGACAGAAAAACAAAAAAATTGTATTACGCATAAGCAGCGGCTGAGTGAACACAGGCAACTAAAGAGATCGAATTTTCAATAGTCAAATAACCCTTATATGTTTGCCACTACAAGACATTGTTTTTGTAAAGAATATAATATGGTTGTCGTGACCACGCTACAATCATGTTTTTTCTTAACATCTAATTTACAATAAAATTTGTTCTTGTGTTTTAATAATAAGTAAACATGTTTCAACTTTCTTTACTATAAATTGTTCATTGGGTAGTTATGACTTTAAATGCTAAAAGCATTAAAAAGAAAATGGTCGAACAAATTATATGTTTTCATAATGGCAACATTTTAATAATTGGCAACATTTAATAATTTCAGCTACATTTTACCCAAACAGACATGCACACGTACAAGCAAATGCATCTGCAGCACAGCAACTTTGTAAAGAGTTTAACTAATATCCACTGCTGTTTGTGTGGATTCATTGTTTTATTTTTATAGTGCCAATTTATGATGCTTCTTAATGCAACTGAAGCTGCTGTTGTTGCAAGCAAAGCACCATCTTTTAGAAATGAAAATAGTTGCAGAGAATAAATATCAGCCAAAGCATCAATTTATCATAGTTGTTGGTTATTTATTTTCTGCAGCGAACCGATTTTTAAGTATCAGCAACAAATGTTTAACTAGCAAGCAACAGTAAGTTCTACACCATCACCTACCAGCCAGCACCTTGAAGAAAACTGGAATAAAATTTAAGCAAAACTGACTGACTTAAACTGAGTCTTACACAAGAATAACCGTGATAATGATAATTTATATAAAAATTTTTCTTGTTGCTATTTTTAATCTACAACATATGAGTTGCATGTGCGAGTAGTGCCTTATTGAAGCGCAAAGAATGAGTAGCATTTTATAAATAAAAAACTTTTAATATGGCAAGTTTTACTATCAGCTGCAACGTAATTTACACACAAATAACATACACTAATGTAAACAAAATGTGCTTAACCACACACACACACGCATGCAAACTCATACTACGAGAACTATTAATGATAAAAACCTTGCATCTTTATGCGCCATTATAACAAAATATTACTACTTTTAGCTAAATAAATGTAAGTTTCATTCCACACTGATGTTGTTACTTAAGAAAATATATTTTAAAGGGTGCTTTTTTACATGTGTTGTAAGTTAAGTTGCCAGTAGTGCTTTGCGTACAATTAATATACTTGTTTAGTTTGGGGCACAAGCACTGCGAAAGGAGAAAAATAGGATTTTCCGAAATATATTTTTTGCAACGATTAATCGAATGTGTTTTCCCTAGCTTTTTTTTGCGGGTATTGAAATTAAATATGCGTGCAATAAGAGGGACGGAGCCGATTTTCGCTTGTGGATAAATAATTGTGGATAAATAAACGCAAAGAATTAATATGGTTGTAGCATGGTTACGACAACCATATTATATCCTCTACAACAATATATTGTTGGTTAAGTTGAACAATAACATGTTTACAAAAATTGTAACCACCAAGTATTTTTATATGGCTATAGCAATAAAATGTTCTTAATGACCATAATATAAAATACTTTTGATTTTAATAAAAGTCTTTCTAAGAGCATCACATTATTATTATACACAAAAATAATATGATTTGTTTACAACCACTCGATCATAATATTTTCCTATTACAGACCATGTTTTTGCTTCGTGCGTAGCCAGTCTATTACGAATAAATAAACTCTTAAGCAAGACTACGTAGATGCAAAAATAGTAATAATGACAAATTCCCGCGTTTAATGGGACCTCAAACATTCAGAACTGGTGAATCACTAGCCCTGACCTTCCAATTGTTAAATTACTTGCTTCTTAAAGTCAGAAAGATTTAATTTGAAGAGTACGTTGTGTCTGATAGCGCCAGCCACTACTGATTTTTAATAAATCGGTAAGCGCAAAATTTTCTAATATCAGTCACTTTATACGGCCCCAATAATTGTAAAAAAAAAATAGAAATTTCGACTGGCCGTATGCGAGATTTAATACTCAAATCGAAATAGCAAATGCCCATTTTCATTTATGTTCAATAATTTAACTGTGTATTATTTACTTTGAAAGTTCAAGAAAAACCACCCTTTACAACATTTTAGTTTTATTTCATTTTTGCACCATCATCTTCATCAGCATTATCATTATAATTTTGTTATTTTGTGCTTTTGTGTGCTGTTTCCTTATGTCGTTTTTGCCATATTAAATTTATATTCATACCCGTCTTAAAAGAAATGTGAAGTAAATATGAAGAATAGGAAAAATATATATGACATACGACATGCATGTGCATGTCAGTCAGTTAAGGTGATGAATTAAGTGAATTTTTGATTTTAATGACACGTTATGTATGTCTACATTTCATGGATGAAGGTTTGTATAGTTTTCATAGAAATAAACAAATCAAATGAATTATTATATACAGGAGTTTACAATAAAGGCAGGTATTTTAAATTGAATAAAAATTAGAGGCGTTTGAGATAATATTAATTAATGTTTCATGTCTGGACTAACGCGTAAGTCGGCTCTATCTATCCCTTATTTTGCTAAAGCTCCATTAAATATTTAAATTTTCCTTTATATCATTCCTTTTGTGTCATTCTTCCTTCTCATCAACTTTTTGAAGCAAGTGGTCATGGTCTTAAAGAAGGCAAATGAGTTTGGCATGAGAATTAAGAGCCTTTTTAAGGTCTTTTCATGGCTGTTAAAAAAGCAGTCCTTTGCTTGCCCTTCGATAGTATTTTATTGCTGGCAGTTAAAAGAAAATAATTTTTATTTCTCTGTTGTTAATTTTAACTTTAAACTACATGATGGCTTAAAATGTATTTAAGTAAAATCTATTATATTTAAATTGTTTTATTTGGCAAAAATATAGGGGAAGGAATGTTTGAAATAAAAAGCTTTAAAGTAAAAGTTGTAATAAAAATGTTGCTTAAAGTTGATCCTCATTAAAGGCACGTTAAAATATAAAGGACTATTTTGACCTCAGCGTGACGTAGTGCGGTAAAAGGAAAGAATGAAATATTAGTGCGTTAATTTTTTTTCATTGTTATAAAGATGTTTTTCGAAATGAAAATTGTTAATATTTTTAAATGAAAAATTTTAATCTTTTAGACGTAGGGTCGTTTTCTATTCTTTAAATCAGAATATTAAAGTTTAAATTATTGATACAATAATTTTTAAAATACTGAAAAGATTAAGTTATTATACGCTAGAAAAATGAAAGGGACATTTGTTATACTGCTTCACATGTCATCAGCATTCTCTGTGTCTTTCTGCCAATTAGTGTCTATTGCAAACATCATCATGATGAAAACTGACTACGAGAATCTTCTCATATATTCGATAATTTATCTGTTGGGTTAGAACAAAATCTACCAACAGTAACTTTACAGACTGTATTTTTTATTGTACTCTTTTTTCATAATCATAAGTTATGTTTGGTATTAGTGCGTTGAATTGTTCGCATCCAAAATGGTTTTTCATGCCAGAAATCTTAAGGGAAAAATTTGTGGTCAGCGCAATTATTTTTTAAACGCCTTATTTGACACCAAAAAGTAACTTTTAAGTTAGTATATTTGAAAACTAGAGTTTAAAAGGGGTCAGTCAAAAAGGAACTTAAAATTTAAAAAAAAATCCTTTTTAAAAAGCACAAGACTTGTAGCCTTTCAAAAATAACTGCGGCTTGAAAATGTCAACTCTAAACTGCACGCAAAGAAAACACTTGCTTGAGGTAACCATAATCTAAGAGCAACATATTACGATGGAATTGTATGAAAGTAAACGAATCATATCATTATCGTAGATAATAATAATATAGTCCTGTTAAAACGGTACAAAAGGTTGAAGTTACGGATTGGCAGCGGCTGAGGTACGAACAAAGGCGACTAAAATCACAGCACCCTCATTTAATATATTACGCCTATAAAGAACATTTTATGCTTAGAGTTTTATATTATTTTTGCATAGCTAAAGTACTTTGTTTGCAGTTAGAACTTTAGTAAAAATTATATTGTTCAACACAACCATGTTGCAGTTTTTATTGATGGAAATCATTTAATAATTGAATATATACAAAACTTGCTTAAAATATTTTTAAATTACCATTTCATGTTTGCCACGACAATATGTTATTGTAGTGAACATAATATGGTTGTCGTGACCATGCTCAACCATGTTTTTTCTTCGCGCGTAGAACTAAAATAAGCCAAATGAAGCCCATATAATATGGAAATGGGTATATTTTTAGTACATATCGCACACCCACTTCAAAAGTGCACATTACTGGCTTGTCTATCCATACGCAAAATGACGACTTAGTACATTTTAAATTTGATCAATTTATTCTTTTAAAAAATACTTATAAGTGCAATTTAATACACAAACAGCCATTTAATAGCGCCATTTATATTTCATGCAAATTTATGGTGAATTTATTTAAAAATCGTAAGAAACATTTAACCGTTCTTTGAAAATCATTCATGCTTAAAACAATATTTGTCTATTTAAATTTCTGTTTTTAAAGAAACTTAACTATATCCATTTACTGTAAAGATGGGAGTATTTCCATGCTCGCAAAATCCAGCTGAAACGGCATATGCAAATATGTACTTCTGTATCATAAGAACCTTCAACTTATTTTTCATCACAAATTTTAAAAATAAACTTTAATTTTTTTTGCTTTTGGGGGAAAATATGGCAAATGGCACGGTTGAACCTTATTTGTACATATTTGTGTAAAACAAATCGACGACTGAATAAATACTTTTACACGTTTACATTCGAGCCTTGGGTATGTAACTAATGCATACATAGATATGTAAAAGGTACTGTGTGTAGGAAGATTCTCACATGTCAAAAAATACTTAAATCTTAAACATAAATCATATAATTTAAAAATATATGTAAGTAGACAGAGCCAGAGTATGTATAGAAAGTAAATGTTAAAAAGTTTTTTAATATTTTCTGAGCCCTTTCGGCAACATTATCAAAAGTTTTCAATTTTCTTAATCAAACAGAGATTTCACTATAGCCACCGAGTATTAGCGGCAACGGGTGCTGATATTCGAGCATCAAGAGAACAAACAAGTCCCTCAAAAGCCAAGAGAGATTTAAACTAGCCCAAAAGTAATTTCTTTAATTTTATGTTTTGTCTTCCCTTTCATAGGAAATTTTATCAGGAACAAAAATAAACCAATTTTTGCTAAAAGTTATCGTTTCAGACTTCTTAGCAAACAGCTAAAAAATGTGGCCATAAGAGAGCCCCCCTTCCTCTGTTTAGATCGCTTATTTAAAATGGGGTTAAAAAGTTTTTGTTGCTGTTTTTTATTTTAATATTTGTTTTCCTTATACTTAATTCCAACATGTTCACGTAAACCATAAAATTTTGTAAAAATTGCAAAGCACATGTTTGGCCCCTTTAAAACCAACAACAACAGCTACAATATTGGAAAAAAAGTGTAAAAACTCATACGTTTCTTGGATGAGCTATAATAATAATAGCCCTTTACTTACACAAGTATTCTAAGCTGTTTTATGGCCAAAAGCAAACAAGAAACAAAATACAAAGGTTTAAGAAAAAATTTAATTTTATTTACAACATGTTACCAACCCACATCAGCTATAAACAATAATGTTCTACAGCACGTCTTATTTTACTCACTTTTGCCATAAAACGTGAGGTTTCATCAAACATCAACAGCACACTAGCCAACATCATCTTGCTCTAACTCTAGCATACTGACACAGAGTTACTTACACACACATACACACTCATTCATACATAGATGTACGTTTAAATGTGTTTAAACCATATAATGTTGATATAATGGTGCTGTATCAAATATGATGCTTTTATTGAATTTTATGACCACTGCCATCATCATCGAGGCCCTTTAGCAAAATCATATGTTAGTAGAACAAAAAAACAAAAAACATGAAATGAAAACGAAAAGAAAACAGTTTTTCAATAGAACTAACTCTTCTAAGAGAGTTTGGTCGTGTCGGTTGTTTAGTTATAAACACTTTGGCCAGTAAAAGCATTAATAGCCATAACAACAACGAGTGACTGCCATAAGATCAACAACAACAAGAACAAGTCATAAAAAGTGCGTTAATAAAACACAATATACTCGGATTAACAACAACATATTGTACAACAACTTAAAGTATATAAAATGTGTTAAAAGGCACAAGTTTGAGGTTATTTGTGTTAAAGGTTATTGTTGTTAAAGAAGCCAATATTTTTATTCTTATGTTACAGCAGGGTTAGAAAAAGAGCACATTAAGTTTTTTTCAAAATTATTTTCAAGATTTTTTTATAAAGGTTTCCACAAAATTTTCAATTATTTTACGCGAAATTTTACCTCTTCTGCATTCATATTTTGAGGTGCTTTTTTCATACGATCAACCGCCATTGTTCCACAGCTACACAAAGTCTCGATGTCCCGGCTTTCTGCTGGACATTCCAGAAACTTAAACTTTTGCTTTGATAACCAGCATACTACCTCCTTAAGGGTATGTTTGGTGTTGAAATGTAACTTCTTCAGCATAGGCAATATCTGGTACGTTAGTTTTTAAAGTATTAAGGTGATCCTTTTTTCATGATTCCTTAAATTTTTACTAGTGCGTGCTCAAGTATGGCACCAAGTTAATCAACATTGAACTGGCTCCTACTTGTGTAACAGTTTGCTTAACTTAATGCTCTTGAATTCTTTCAACGGATTGGAAACGGTTTATTTTGGTTTCGTCGGAGCAAATGACGCGCTGTCAGTCTTCAATGCACCAAATAATTATAAACGCACTTTCATACTTTCTCTTTTTGATTGTCAATACAAACTCAATAAATAAAGGGTTTCGTAGCCCCCTTTGGTGTTCGGGAATTGTTTTTTTAATTCGCTTATCAAAAGGCGGACATCTAAATCACTTTAGCACATGTCAAATCATCCTGTCCGAAAATCAAATAAAGAATCTTAAAGTGGTACTTTTAGAAAAGTACTTCAAAGAGTAATTTAGAACAGAAAAATTTAGGATGTATAAATTGGTACGTTTTCCACAAGTATTAGTATAAAAATACGTAATAAAAATGCTAAATAAATACTTGAAGTTCTTAAAAAAACCCAATATAATGTCTTAAAAGATGTAAAAATGAGTTTTACCTAAAAATTGCAACTCTAAAAAATTATTTTAATTATTGAGATTTTTTATTTTCTTTTAAAAAGGAATGTTCCAAAAAAATTGAATTTTGAAAAGTACTAATTATAGAAAACAAGAATTAACTAAAAAGTACTGAGGATTTCAAAGCGCTTTAAAAACACAAATCAAACGTGTAGCAGCTAAAGCAATAACTGGTTTTAGCAGGGCTTTAGCAAATGTGGAAGCTTCATACTATTAACAAGTGGCGGTTATTCGGTCGCGCTGCACTGTGTTTTTATGAGAATAAAAAAATTATTTTAACAACTTCTTTGGTATTAAAAGAAACATTTCCCCTTGATTTTGGCATTGTTTTGATAGGCGACATATAATGTTTTTTTAATTCTGTTTTTTGGAAATTTTCCAATATAAAATGTAGCGCAAACCACGTTTTTGTAATGTATACAAGCTGCATAAAAGCACTGGTATGGAATTACGAATAACAAATTAAAACGCGCGCTGGTAAAAAAGTAACTAGTAATGCAACTAGTACGTAACTGTATATAAATGAACTAGTTGGGCTCCATTAATAAGCGATTGTTCAAATCCATTGTTCGTTTTATGGAAAAAGTAAAGAAAGTGGCCAGTCTGAAGTTAACAGCAACCGTCATATTGGTAACCACGTACTAGTTAATTGAGCTCTAGGGGGTTTATCCACTTTCGAGTTTTAGCCTGACTAGAGAGTAAAATGATACAAGTGTGTATTGTTACATTACATTTTCGCGAGTATGATGGTTCATTAATTCATCAATAAATTTTATTCATGCAATCTCTTGTGAGATAGATGCACATCGCCTGATAACGTGTGATCGGGAGTAAGTTTTTTGCGTCACGTAAGCATGAATAAACATTTCTTGCATAATAGAGCGTACTCTTCGGAGGCTAAACTCCGTGCATAACCTTTCCACATAAGTAAACATTAACAACAACAAAAACAAATAATATATTTAATAAGCAGTTCTTGAACAAAGCAGCGTTAGCTTATTAGATTAAGAGGAAAGTTATTTCCTCTGATTTCAGATTTTGCTTTTATTTTACCCTCTTCTGTTTAGGAATTTGTAGATTTAATTTATGCTTTCCAAACGAAAGGCCAAATGTTAAAAGCCGATTTCAATAACCGTAATAAAAAATAGAATATTAATGTGGGAATAAATTCCATCAGTAGCACAAAAAACGTTGCATATTTCATAAAAACTTTTGTTAACGTTTCAAACCTTTAAACTCAGCCTACACTTACGCACTCATCAACTCGTCATAAAACACCAACCCTTGAACATCTGTCTGTTTATATCAGTGTCGTCTCAATAGAGGTTGGTTATTAATGCGGTTTTATATGAGCAGAGGATACAACTGTGATCACTGTGAATTTGAGAAACTTATTGAAAAAAATATAAATTTATTAAAATATGACGCATTTTGTACACTTACGAATTTATTTCATATATGAAGCAACAAAATGATCTATGCATCTGCTGTACATGTTATTTTTTCCTTCAACATTTATTTACATTGTATATATTTATTTTTTCTAAATTTTTATTACTTCATGAAAAAAAAAAAAAATAATAAAACTGGCTGGAAAATAAAAACGTTAAATGTTATAAAAATATGAATGTGTTTTTGCGTTTTATGGTCGGTTTAAATTTTACAATCTACTAAAACTCTATAATATGTTCCTCCATTCGTAAGCTATTAAATTTTATTAAAATTAGTTTTGTTGTTTGGTTTTTTCTACAAAGAAAAAAATTAATTTTCCTCAATGTAGGAAAAAAATAGAAAAGGAAATTTTTGTATTTTTATTTATTTATCTACAGCAGCCAATTGTGTTGAGATAAGATAATTTTCGGAATTAAATGGAATTGATTATGAAATCAGTGGCAGTAGTTATGAATAAACAGCCACTCAGGCAGACAAGTTCACTTATGTAGATTCGCGAAATAGTAAGCATTTTAGAATATAAGAACGCTATTGGTCCAATGGTAGTGTGAAAACTACAAGAAAAATAACTTTCGCCCAGTTACTAGCTTTATACCACGGGCACCCGTACTCCGATGATGACTTTAGTTTTAACCCATATCGCGGTAATATTGTGTCGCATTGCATTGCATCTGGAGCCTTTAATAATATCGGAGGAGTTTAGTTGGTCCCCAATTAAATAGTCCAGGCTATCATGGTACTAAAAAAGCCAACTGCTTGACGGTAGAAACCTGGACTGTAGGTAGACCACCTCAATATAGAGGGTTTCTATAAAAGCTAGATTTAAACTGATATTACTGTAGTGATGAAGCTTGTATACAACAGCAATAGCAACAGTTCAAATGTGATAGCTAACACTGCATTATGCATGTTCGAAAATTACACAGCACAGAATTAGCAAATATTTGCTGTGTTCATTTCTTACTCTTGCTATTTCTTCATATTGGTCCTGTCATGAATTCTTAAAAGGAAAGGGTTGATTTTTTACCTACTTGAGTAACTAGAAAAGAAAACTAAAACGAATTCTCGATACTTAAAAATTAATAAATCTAATATTTATATATATTTAAAAAGTCCCTATTAGTGCAAAGCATGATATACTGTACAACATCACAACGCTACCAATGTGATTGCTGCCATATTGGTGCTGTTAGCGTTGCCGTCGTATTTTTAACAGTACGAGCTTAGCAATAGCATAAATAAACTTATGAGAAAGAAGTACTATTTTGTGACAGCAATTTTTTTTTTAATTTGCTATTGCTGGACTGTATTATTTTTTAACAGCAAAATCATGAGTAATAGAACTTGTAGAATTTATAGCATAGTACAATATTTGTTATGAGCTACTGCTATTTCGCAACTAAATTTTTAAGCACTGCTAAGAATCTTACATCGCACTTATCTTACATCATCACACTCTTGTCAATAAATATAGGAGGTTTTAGCTTAAGTTTTGATAAGGTTATGACGAGAGATGCAGATCTTTATAACAAAATATGTTTGATTTACTTATTTCAGATGCAACTTTGCAACTTGTGTTTTTTTAGAAAAAACAATATTGTGCTTTATAAGATCATGTTAGATGGCGAAAAATATTGGATGAAAAAAATATTAATAATAATAGGCAAAATCACAAATCGTTTTTATAAAAACAACACAATTTCATGCACAACTTGTTTATTCTACTTTAAGATAATTAATATTGTTAGATTCTTAAAAACGCTTTAAAATTTTGTTAGATGATTTAACTCCTTTAGCTAATTAAATTATTTAATTTTTATTTTCAGATATTGGATATAATCGTATTTGCCAGCATAAAGAAATGTAAGTACAAAACGAAATATGCCTACATATGTTATGTATATATATTTGTGCTAAATCTGTATAAATTTAATTAAGACAATAAAATCCCTTTAAAAACAAAAACATTCTCTAACATTTCTGAGCTAAAAAATATTTGTTCAATTCACAAACGTCTTGTATTGTTGTATCGATTGTGTTATTGTATTGTAGTACAATATTGTCTTTGTGTTGTTTTCATATAAAAATGTAATTCATATGTTTCTAAAATGCTATATTGACAGCATAACTGAAACTCTTTGTATGATTAATATGTGGTTGAACACATATAGTTATGATACTTTCTTTTGGAATACAAAAAAAAATTTATCATCTGCTTTTTTGCCTAAGCCATTTTGTTACCTTTAAATGTTATTGTTAGTAATTTAAAGTGCCCATGCCTGATTCAGTTTCTTCATTATACTGACTGTTTATAAACAAATAAACATGGGGTTTATTTTAATACGCGATACAATAATACAAGGCGTTTGTGAATGCCACAATTGCTTCTTATTGCATTTCGCAAATTCAAATCAGCAAATATTTCCTTTAAAAATATCCACTTAAAATGTTTATGGGTTGATATCTTAGACACATGGACAGGTGGTATATTTACGAAAAAAAAAAGAAAATACTTGCACTCAACTTCATACATATGTTGCCACAACACAACTTGTGTATCAATGGCACACACAACAAATTTATATGCGGCATTACACTGAAGAATGCTTTGCAAGAATACAGCAGAACGGCAGACAATTAGACAGATACAAGTATTTGTACAGCTTCTGTAGTCATTACTAATATGAGTTTGTGCCTTCTTTTATAAGTATTTTTGTGTTGCACAAAACTAAAGATTTAATATCAATAATCCGTTAAACGTTTACAAAATGAAATATGAAAATGTTCAATGAGGGCCGGCTGTTGATACAAAGGACTGAGTTTTGTGCAACAAATTTATGTTTAAATAAGTATGTTTTGAATCGCATTTTTATTATTACGACATTACACTGGCCTACAAAAATCAAACTCTTTTTTGTCACATGAAAACTGACATCAAATTTTAAATATTCTTTTATGGCCACCTAACAGTAATTTGTTAGGGTAAAAAATATTCGTGGCATCGCAACATACATACTGATGGCAGAAAAAATTATTAATCGATTAGTGAATCATGTGATTAATCGAACCCAGAAATTATTAATTGCATTTCTCAGAAAAAAAGAATCGAAAGATAACGTGGCGAATGTCATCTTCCAACGCGACAATCGTCTGTTGCTTGGCGGCGTTGAGCAGACACTTCATGGATCCACAAAAAATATATCAGCGGTTTAAAATCGCATAATGTTGGAAGCCAACTGACGGGTTCATTATGCGAAATTATTCGTTTACCGGCTCTGGTCGGTTCATCGCTGAACAAAGTTTTCTTATGAAGTTAAAGATCAACAGCAATCTCGTTTTGAGCTTATTTAAAAACTATACGGCGTGCCCGGTGTACGTGCGGCTTCAATTCTTATACGAGTTGAATTTTGTAAGGCTGCAAACCTAAATCATTATGCAAAATATTCTATAAAGTGGATGAACACAGCTCTAGTTGTTGAGCACAATGCCGACTGTACTCATTTCTCAGTTCTCAACACTACAGCAGCATCGTAGTTTCGCACCGAACCATGTTTTTCGTAAAAAACGGTACGATTTACGGGCGTTGTTCAGGTGTTAGTCCATCCGTAATGAAGTGGCAAACCAATCAGGCTGCATATAGAAAAGTAAAAGCTAAAAAAAATCGCGATACAATCACAAAGAAATAATTTTGCTCCTCGTGTGTGTCTGCAACATATGTATGTCACGAGTATCATACAATTTTAATACTATAATAGTATCAAAATACTTTAGCTTCCCTCTTCCCATCGTTCTGCATTCAATTTCGATTGTTGTAAAAATTCTTCATAAGTTATTCACATTTAAGAAATTTTTATAGCATCTAATTCAGATGTGTTTGGTTGCTAAATCAATCAAATATATTAGCCACAGCCAGAGAAGCATATATTCGTTATTTATAAAGCCAAGCTAACCGTTACATATTAAATTTAATTAAATATTAGTGCTTATAACTAGTGACTTCATAAAATTGTACTATAATGTTTGCCTTATTATGCCTTTTACATAATTTTGAACAAGGTACACAAAGTAGAAGTAGCAAATGCTGATGAGTCTTAAATTATTTATAAAAATAGTTTGTCTCTAGTTGCCACAAAAACAATATTTAACAAAGAATTCGTTCCGTATATTTTTTTATAATTGAACGATTTGCTGAAATGTTAGTGTTTGCCAGTACGCGGTAGTATAATTTTTCTTTAAATTTCAGTGCCTTTCTTAGTTGCTAAACTAACTAACAGCTGCAGTTTTTTACTTAACCTTTAACTTACGAGGTGAAAATTTTTAACATACAGGAAGAGGTGGTAGTAAATTTTACACCGTTATTTTTTACGTATTATTGTTAACGTTGTTAATGTTATAATTGTTTTATACTTACATTACTGAAGGTTAATTACTTCTTAATCCAAAGTTAAGACAAAAAATTAAAAAAAATATGTTCTTGTTTTTAAAACTTGTTGTTTATTTTACAAGCTTTTTTTATATAAACAAAAAATTGATTCATTCTTCACTTCTATATTAGAAAAAATATAAGTTTAACAGAAAATTATATGGCATTTTTCCACAGCCTAACAGTATAAATTAATTTAAAAAAAAATAACATATCAATATTTCTTACATATTAAAAACTAACAAACGTTCTTTATAACTATGTTACAAGGTAAAAAGTTGTAACGTATTGAAAGAGGTGGTAGTAAATTTTACACCTTTTCTTTATTATTATATTTAAAAATTCTGCTTTATACATATACAAAAAATTTAAAATTCTTTGCTTGAACATAAAAACAAAATTAGCTTAACAAAAAATTAAAAAAGGAACATTTCAATATCTCTTACATACTAAAAAAATATCAGTCTTTAAGGTAAAAATATCACTCGTCAAATTCCGTGTTCGAACAATTAATACATAATCGCTTGCTACAGCCCATACACATTGGTTTTTCACATTGTAAACATGTGTGAGTTGTTTTTCTTTTCAATTTATTGGGACAAATGTAACATAACTTGCTTGTAGTAATCGGTTTTTGAGCAACAGGCTGCGGAAGAGAGTCAGAACCCAATATCATATGCATAATATCTCGTAGAGAACGAGTTAATCTTTGGTTGTGTTCTCTTCTTTGTAAATGTGGCACAACTAAATTTCTGGCTAGGTATTTTAAAAAGTCTGCTCTTGAAATTTCATTATAATTACGAGAAGATTGATTCAAAACATATGCATTAACTGCACTTATATCTATTAATCTGTAGAATACAGCTAAAGGCCAACGTCGTGTACGGCGACTACACGAGTAAATAGAACACTTTTTATCTAGCTCATCAACTCCACCTTTTGTGTTATTATAGTCAGCTATCATTTCTGGCTTATTAGTTAACAGATCATTTCCTTTTTGATGATGCATAGTAGATATTAAAATTACAGAACGATTTTTCTTTGGTACGTAAGATAAAAGCGTAACATCTTTTGTAAATCCATAAATACAACTTCCAACTGCCCTTCTTCTGTTTGGTAAAAATTCTAAAGGTATCTCTTTTTTATTTTTTCTTAGAGTACCCAAATAAGTTAGTTGGCGTTCTTTTAATTTTTCAGCTAATTGAATTGATGAGAACCAGTTATCTGCAGTGATGTTTCTGTTACTCCCTTCAATTATACTGGATAATCGCAATACAGATTGAGTTGGAACTGCAAGCTTTTTTTCATCACTTGTAAGGTTAATACCGTCTGAGTTTTTTCCGTGGTAAATATAAGCATTTGCAAGATAGTGTGTACGTGCATCCGTTAAAGCCATTATTTTTATTCCATACTTTGCCGGTTTCTGAGGCATATAAACCTTAAATTTGCATCTACCACGAAATGGTACTAACATTTCGTCAATACAAGCATGAGTACCTATAGAATAATTTGTTTTACAATTTGTGATTATTTTCTCAAAAATTTCTGAAATTGCAGCTAAAGGGTCGTTTGATAACCTATCTTTTCGGTCGGAAAAATTATCAAACCGTAAACACGAAAGTATGGTTAAAAATCGAAGCCTAGACATTGTTGCTCTAAAAATATCTCTGCCGGTACCATCAGTTGCAAATATAAGATCGATAGATTCTCGATTAGATTTAAAAATAGACGTATAAATCAACAAGCCCAGAAATGCTCTAAATTCTATTTTGTCCAAAGGCTTTGCTTCTACTTTATTCGTTGATTGAAATTTTATATCTAACTTTTTGTTGGTGTGTTCTATAATTATATTTTCAATAGAGTTATCAAAAAATTTTGACCAATACCGACAGATTATATTTTCTGATTCGTCTTCATTATTTTGGGAACCCACTGCAGTTGGTAATCTTACAATATTATGTAGAGGAGTTCTACTAAAACGTTGTGGTTGTTGTGCCGACCATTTAAAACGATTTTTTCCATAATAATAACGAGATTCTGAGTTATCATTTACTTCAACTTCGCTTTGTAGGGCTTCAGTAACTTCTTCTTCGTTGTCTACTCTTGCCATTAGAGTCGTGGGTATTTCTTCTTCGCTATCCGTTTCCGATACTTCTGAGCTAGTTTCACTAAAAATTTCAGTGAAGAAGCTAGGATCGACGACTTCATCATCAACTTCACTTCCATCATCAGAAATCTCGTCACCGCTAAAATCCTCATCTTGCTCTAATATTCGACTGATTTCCTGAGTGCTTATATTTTTTGAATGTGACATTTTTCACTATTTAATTTTCTACCTAGTATCAAAACAATATTTTTTTTAACTCAAAACCAAACCATAAATATTTTTTTAAAAGAAAACTTACGCCAACGTAGACGTGGTAGTAAAAAATTTTCTATGAAAAAATCACACAAACGACTATGTGGTAGTAAAAAATTTTCGATGAAAAAATAGCGCCAACGACGAGGTGTAGTAAAGTTTACACCCAAGCTCATATAACTCTGCGTTACTGTACCCCGCGACAAAGCATACACAACTGACAATAAGAGCACAATATTATATGAGGGTACTGAGAATATAAAATTATTTGCGTGCAACAGAGAAAAGTTTTTTAGTAAATAAAAAAAACAGTGTAAGATTTACTACCACGTCATAAGTTAAAGGTTAAATGCTGATACAAACTTGTGCTTTGTGCGGATATCTTTGCGCATCTTCCTTTTGGCAAAGGTGTGTGCATCAACAGCATTTAAACGCTTTGAAGCACAAACGATTGACAGCATATGAGGCGTAAAGTCTCACTTCCTTTAAATTTTTTTTGTTTTCACAAACTCACTCACTAATTCTTACGTATACGTGTGTGTGTGTGTGTGTGTGTGTGCGCGTGTGTTAAAAATGTGTAGAATTTCTATTTATAAAATACATGCATATGCGCTTTATATACCGTGCATACTCTGTGGCATTTTGTTTGAAAAATTTTATATTTATTTTGCTTTTTTCCCAATGTTTGCTTATGAAGTTGCAACAAGTTTTTAATGAGTTCACATGTTAATTATGTTGAGTTTACGTTTTTTTTTTACTTAAGAATTTCCTTGCTGTTGGCTTAAATTATTGTAGAAAAACAAAATTGCTCATCGAAATGCAACTTAAGCCGCACGAAAAAAAAAGAACAGAAGGAAATAAGTTGCATAAAATGTTTATATAAGTAAGAAGAACACACACACATACATGAAGAGAAAGAAAAATAATATACTTCAGTTTAAAAAAAAGCCATACAAAGTAGTATTTTTTTACGTAAAAGAATTAAAACAAAATGCTGAGCAAGAACTATTCATATATAAATAGAGATAATGTGATGACGACACATTAAGGAAATTCCCAAGAATAGACAATTTACATTTTAAGCAGAAGTTATGGCAATAAACTGGGTTAAACTCGATTATGAGGTAGTAAAAAGTACCACATTCAAAATATTGCTCATGGGAATTGTTTTTATGTCTTCGAATTAGTTTTTTAATTAGTTAATTAGTTGAGGAATAAAAGCCAGTAGCAAAGAACCTAAAGCCCACGTAAGCACTTCTTAAAACCCAAGTAAGCACTTCTTAAAATGTTGCTGTGCCAGCAGCCTGATTACGTTTGTTTGTAAAATGCAAGTGTGACTTCGATAAGACTCCAGTCATGCTTGACATAAGATCCTGTATTTAAGAGATTATTATATCAATTACTGCTCGAAATGTTAGAAATCATCTTATAAAAAAATATCATTGATCTCAAGATCTAATTCTGCAAAAAAAATGTTTTATAGTTTTCCTTTTCCAAAAAAACAAGTTAACGTTTTATCATATAAAACGTCGCATCCGCGTCTGGTTAAATTTAAACCACTTAACAGTAGTTTTTTAGGCCACGAACTCCGCTCATATTGGCCACGTATGCAAAGAGTATGCAAAGGTTTTTGACGAAAAGAACAACAAACCAAAAACCACCAAATCCCCATCAATAAAAAAAAGTTGATCCAGTCATGTCCTACGAGTTAAATGTACAATTTGTAACACCAGATAGCTAGATGTTCCTCTGGAGAACCTTATAATAATCTCTAGAAAGCGAGTTTTATTTTTTATAAAAAGGCTTCTAGAACTTTTTATTCGATATGCGAATTTTGTTCGAAATTGTTATCACAATATACTGGATGGAAAAGACGGCATCGAAGTTTCTATTATACTTTATGTAACGGCCGGAGAGACCAACGGACTAATAACTAACTTAAATTTTACACGGTTTTGTAATTGCAACATATATATCCTCACTGAACCATACCATTTTCTAGTGGAATGTCCGAAAACGCAAACTTCTTGATTTGCAATATTCCAAAACTCAAATCCTTTAGAAGCTTTGCCTAATCACAAGCTATGTAAATAATATATAAATTTACTTAAGACATGTCACATATCCATATGAACGTATCGAGCTGAAGGCGTATGCTGCCATTGACCTAAATAATATTAGCTAATAATTTTAGTTATAAGACTAATAAATAAATAAAAATTTTGTTTAAGAAAAAAGAATGCAATGTATTTTCTATGCCGCTACGCACGTTATAAACATTTTTAGTGTCGTTCTACTCATTTTCGAAATCTCATAATTCACCTCAAAATGTTAAATACCGCACACAATCGAAAAATCGTTCAGAAAGACACAATAACAAATATCAAAATTCAAATTTAAGCAAAAAAACCGAATCTTCCCTAAAATATATAAATTGAAGACCTTTTGCAATGTTTTATACCATTAGGTATCTGTAGCCTTATAATTAAATTAGTAAAAACTCTTAAAATTGTTTAGTATCAGAAAAAGGTGATAATTAACATCAGCGTGGCAGCGATCATCAAAGGAGAATACGAAGGAAACGCTGTTTTGATTCCCAGTATTCCATTTGACTTGCC
Source organism: Phania funesta (assembly GCA_963932375.1). NCBI lineage: Eukaryota > Metazoa > Arthropoda > Insecta > Diptera > Tachinidae > Phania > Phania funesta. The sequence goes on from OZ010655.1 coordinate 64,929,391, forward strand.
GTTTGGATTTAAGAGGCTGCAATTCTCTGTGCGTCTGCCCTTTGGGGTTCCAATAAATAAATTACAGTGATAGTTGTCCTTAGAAGCTTCTAGGATAAACTTTGTGTTACCATGTTTCGCTAATTGACAACTGTATATAGCATGTTCACGTCAGTTATGCAACGGATAGTAAACTAAAAAACGGCCTTAGGGGAGCCCATAAATAAATGGCAGTGATAGTTGTCCTTAGAAGCTTCTAGGATAAACTTTGTGTTACCATGTTTCGCGAATGGACATCTGTATGTCGCATGTTCGCGTCGGCAACGGATAATAAAACAAAAACAGTAATCACCTTTCAATGACATTGATAATGCAATAACCAAACGAAGTTACAATCAATGATATAATATTGTGGGTGCAGGCTAATTACGTTTAATAATCGCCGATCAAAAGTTATAAATCAAATAAATTGTAGGTGGAATAAAGTTCACCATCTAGTCTTAAATGAAGTTAACAAAAGTCATTAATTAAAAATTACAAACATGGTAAACAACAAACCTTAATATTTAATAAAAACAAAATTCCTAAAAAGTTTAAGATTTCCGTAATTAAAAGTTTGTAGGTGTCGATCAATTTGGAGCAATAACATTCAAATCTCCGCTAGTGTTTCAGTACACGTATGTTTCAGTAGGTACACCTCAGTAATTGAAGTTGAAGATTTGCTATTAATTTCGGCCAACAAGAGTTTGATTTTATTGTTTCGTTTTGTTTCACTTACTGACACTCCCTATAAAATTTCACTTAAACAGCGCCCTCTATGAAAAACAAATATTTATGCTTAAAGAGAAAATGTTTAAATTGTATTGACATCTGCAGGAGACGTGTGAGTAATTTACAAACGAGTTGCAAACAGTGCGCCAAATTGAACTTATACTCACGACGGTTAGGCCACGCAGTCACACGTTGCACATGGGTACACGCCCCAGAGGTATGTTAGGTTTCATTCTCTTGTATTTTTTTTTAATTTTTGACGAATGTTTTTGAGGCTCATTAAGACGCATGTTGCGTGTTTTGTTATGCTGTATTTGTTTCGCACACATAACGAGCTCAGAAGGTGGTAAATGTCTGCATGTATATGTGTATGTGTACGTAAATCAATTTTATGGTAAGGAAAGCAATTCTTAGACTTTGCCAGCAGTATAGAAAGAATGAAATTTCAAACTAAAGCTAACAATCATTTGGCTTGATACGTAAAAAAAACAAACAAATTTGTACAAATAAAAGACAGCATTGAAATATTGTAACCTTGCATTTACCTACACAATATCGTATGTACGCATGTGTGTATCCTTAGATAATTGTATCCCTGTAATAAGAGATTCAAATATTGTATTCATATCACACAATGAAATGCGTCACTTATGGCACATCATTAAAATAACCGCAGAGCAAACAATTTCATAAACTCACGCACATGTGTAACTAAATGCGAACGATTTTTTTCCAAATGAGGATGTGTAGTATTCTATATATGTGTGTGTGTTACTCGGAGTTTAATAGAAGCAAATAGTAGCTGCAGATTTGAATGATTTGCAACTCGTTATGCCGATATATATATATATGTATATGCAAGGGCTGAAATCAGTCAAAATAGACATGAACATGGAAATTTATTATTTTTTTATGACTATAACAAGTTTGATTTACATACCTCTAAACAGAGTTGCCATAGTTGGAGTTTTAATATAAAATTTGGCGACGTTTCGTTGTTTTTGGGGAAATTCTTTCTTCTTTTTTATTTTAATATTCGACAAAATAGAATTTCTTTGTTAAAAATATTTTAAATACAATTTTGATATTTGTTCCAAATATTACCCAACAAAATCACATAACGACTTGTTTTGCGGACCCTGGTAGGTAAACCAAGAGACGCTTGATTTTGTATTATTCCCAGAGTCACAATTAGTCTGTGAGTGATTAAATAAGAAGTTATGTTAAATTAACCGGCAAGTGATTACCGTTTTAAAAAATATTTCTGGTCAAAATTTAAAAAAAAATATGTCTTCGCCAGATTCAGCTGGCACAAGTCACTAAACATATTTGGTTTAGGTTGCACTCACTATGTTTTCGAACCGGATAAGCAATGCATTCTGGAGCGCGTATTTTAGATGCATTATTCAGAATATGAGTTGAATTTTAAATTTAAACGAACGACTGATATGCTGATTCATTTGAATATTGAGATTTGGTCTAATACAAACCCTTCTGATTCACAAGATGGTGTCTCGGAAGTTTCTTAGGTAATAAATTACTCTGTGAAAATATTTTCGAATTGTCGAACTGAAATTCTTAATAATTAAGAGACTAATGTTTATGCAGGCTCAAATTCATATACGAGTATTATTGTTTCAATTAAGAAGGAAAAATAGATTATTATTAACACTATAGTTTTTAGACTGCTGAAAAAGTTAAGTTTTGAACACTAGAAGAATGGAATATCTGCATTATCTGTGGCGCTACACTCATCACCAACATTCTCCTTCTATTGAGAAGTGTCTCTTGCAAATATCATCTATTTAATCCACCTAACGTTGAAAATTAAATACGATATTCTTCTCATATTTTTCGTATACATATCTGATCATTATCCTGTTGGGTTAAAACGAAGTGTGTCCCACTTTAACTTTATTCGTTGTATTCTCTATCGTACTCCTTTATTCCCATTTTCCTTTTTCGCTATGCAATGCTTTTCTTATACAAAAAGGTATTTATTTAAATGAACTTTTTTTGGACCTTGTTCTTTAAACAGTCGAGTTTTATTTTTAGTTTCTTAAATTGGGGAGAGGACAGAAAAACGTATGTGGCAGCACTGCCTCTAAATAATTTATTGGCTTAATTTTGAATTGCCTTTAATTAAATTTAATAATTTCAGTACATTTCATTCAATTTTCAGCAGTAGGTTTTTTTTTGTTTTGAAAAAATATGATCGACATTTTGGTGGAGCAAAATGCCAAGCCACTAAACTTTGAACTCGTTTTGAGTAAAATTTGTTGCAAAAAATCGGATATTGTAACAAAGAGCCTTTCTTCCTCCGCTTCTTCAAGCACTTGATTTCCAAAAAAAGTCAAGTTCGAAATGCGGTACTCAGTCCTTAAATACGGCTACAGAAAGCGAAAATAATAAGAATAAGGTAAAGGCAACAAATTTTAAAATTTATAAAAAGTTAATGTCGCTCATGAAGTTAAGAATGAATCAGGATTTTTTATCAAAACGTAATCCTAGTGATTGTTGTTGTTTCGTAAACAATGCATTGTGTGTGTAAGAAATAAAAGCGCGTACGTGTGTAAGAAATACACTTCACACCCATCCACCCACAACATGAGCGTAAAGCAGCTCATGCACAGTGTTTTTTCATTATTTGTGTAGATGAGTGTAACGAAGATTTATCTAAGGTTTATGATGTCTTATTTCTATTTATTTCAAGCTGTATGTGTGTAGTATGCTATTTTATGTCGTTGCTGATTTGTCAGCTTAATGAGAAATCAAAACATGTTCCTTGTTTTTCTTTGCTCTTGCCATGATTAAGACGTATGCGAATCTAAAAGCGATTTATAAAAAATTAGAATGTAACCAAGGATTTTTTGCAAATGCGTCGCATGTATAATGGAAAATCTTTCAATGAAATTTGCCTCTTAATATTCCCAACAAGCTGTTTTTCTTAGTCTAAGATCATGTGTTTTTATGACAATCATCCCTACTATCGTCCCTACTGATTCGAGATTTAAGTTGGAGATTTGATTGTTCACAACAGTATTCGTCTGGATTTAATGAGGATAATGATGCTGCAGTCAAAGACATTAACATTACATGAATCATAGATTTGTATGTAAGAGGATATTTTTTTGCTTTTGGTTCCTTTTGGAATTTTTTGTATCTACTCTTATAAAGGAGATGTTGTGTATGTAAATCCTTTACGTCTTTTCCTAAATCATGTTATCAAACATGTGTTCCTTAGCGATAGATTTAAAGCTTAGTCATACAGGTTTTTACTTTAGTTTTTTGTTCGAAATGAACCTTTTAATGAAAACAATAAAAAACATGCAACAATAATCTAGAAGTAAAAAAGGAAAATTAAGCGGGAAAGGCGTAAGAGTACAAATATTCTTAACAAGGAAAAAATATTCATGTCGTACGTTACGAGGGGCGTGTGTGGATGAAGTTTTTTGCCATCTCTTTGGCGACCATACATAGTGGCTTTTTTAAATATAAAGGAAATTGGTCAAGGTGCGATGATGCATTTGAAAGTTTCAACAATTTTATTTGAAAGCTTCAACAATATTTTGGTTTAGGGATCCTACTTCTTCATTGGCAGCATTATAAATTCGGTGGTAAGAAACCTTAGAAAAAAATCTTAAGACTGAAAATTGATTGCAGTTGAGTCAAGGAGCACTAGCTTAAAATCACAGCAAACATTTCAATCGCTGTCAGTCGCATATAATAAATCAATGTTTAGGATAAGTGTCTTGGAAGAAAGTTTCAAAGTACCATTTGCTGGTGTTGCACAATCATTCATAACAATGCAAGAACTATGGGCCTCCTTCACAACCTCTAACAAATGATGGAAGCATTAGGCGGAAATTAAAGTATCACGCCAAATGAAATCGAAGCGGTTTCCATCCGCATGAAAAGACTTAACGTTAATATTTTAATAGAATATTTAAATTTGAATATATTCAAAACGGATGCACATTAAAGGTGTTCAGTCTCTGTACAAAATTTGAGTAATAATTAAAAATTTGAGTAGTAATTAAAGATAAAAAAAAATTAATTTTCGCCACGCCCCTCAATACCACCTTATTAGCTTTTTGTGCAGTGTGTCACCAATTGTATCCGGAGCACATATCGATGTTAAGGATTACAATACGGTTTCTATTTTGTCTTTATGTAGTTTTCAATCGGAAGTAAAATTCTAGATACTATATCTGATGTCTCGGATCCTTCCCTCTAAAAAATAATTTATTACAAACCATCGAATAGCCCTCTTAAAACTACGTAGATCGGCATATAAAATATTCGCTACAAAATGCCGCACTTTTATCATTTTTATATATTTTTTTTCTTTTCCAACCGCAAGGACCTATAAATTATCTAAAGTCGTAATTATTGTCCTACACGCCATATTCATACGATTAGTCATATTTAATTTTCTTTTTTCCACAAATTGGTAAAGCGAGTAGTGATATTTTTTTTTTCAATACCGCAATCTTGAATGATGATTTTAATAACACTGTACAACACAGATAAAAAGTAATAAGGTTGTGAAACGGCTTTCCGCAGAAAGGACCAAACAATATATTGAATATGTAAAGAATTTCTTAAATACCCAAATTTGATTAAAATAAATAAATAAAATAAATATAATATCCACAACATTCTTTTGTAGGGTGACTTATATTGAAATTTTACAGAAGATATATCCCTCAAATACTTTTTAAGTTTTGACAAATTTGTGCAACTCATCTGGAATTTTGAACTCTGATGTCTTTTAAGAGATATAGTAGAATTTTTATAACCAATACTTTTGTAGGACATTTCAACCAGCTTTGTTGTTGTGCAAGAGGAGTTCTTTGTTCTTTTTCAAGTAAGGGATAAAAGAGACCCACACTGCAACGTGTTAGAGGTTTGAAATGTTGCACAAAAATATTCCTCGTAGTGTTTTGCATAAAAGTCTTAAACACACCTAATTGCTAAAATGTAAGTATTACAAGAAATTACATTTTTATTAACTGTTTGCGAAAAATAGAAAATATGTTAATAATTCATCATACTTTCTAGTTTGTTCATTCTCATTTCAAGAAACTCAAAGTATTATTGATTTAATCGTTAAGCAGTCATATAGATATTTTTTTTTATTATTCGAAATTAAATTAAATGGAAGATTTTTACAGATCACAAAAGTAAACATCATCAGCGAATCGCGTATATGTATCTTCCTTTCAAATTTAATTTTTTATTTTCAGTTCCTTTTTCTGTTCCTCCCAGGAACTCTGTGTACGCATTCTTTGTTAATACGAGCGTACGTTAAAGTTAAATGAACCGTTGCTGCTGCATTGTGATAAACATGTTAGCATTTCAACCAACAATCACAGGCAAGCAACAACAACAGTTGTATTGAATATAATTTTCTCTTGTAATGCTAATGATACCAAACTGACAGTGTCGCCTTATGTACTCAGGATGATGAGAGTGTTATGCATATAGAGTATTAAACGCACAGTATACACGTAACGATGCCTTCGCCCCAGCAACATTGTTGTCGAAATGTTGTAAAATTTTATTTTTAAATATTATCAAAAGTACTGGAAAGTGCAATGGCTTGTGAAGAAAATAACTAACGCTTTGTTTACTTGTAGATTATTTTGTTACAAATCATTAATTTTTCGTACAAGTATTAGTTAACTACTTAGTAGGAATACAAATTGCTTAAAGATTTATTTTCCTATACATATGCAGCACACTTCACTACTTGTAGGAAAATATGTTTAGCTCTGAAGTCTAGAATATTAAAATCGTTCGGCATTTTGATAAGAAAAAAATATTTCTTAACTGCATCATGGAAATTCTGAACCTATTGGGGCTCAATTACAGTTCAGTTACCATTACCATTATATGTAATGGGTAATTGTGGTATTCTCAACTACATAAAGTAATTAAAATCAAGGAATACAATTAATTACAATTACATGTAATTAACATTACTAAATTGTACTTTTAATTGCAATTGAAAAAAATCAAATACAGTTTCGAAGTAACAGTAATTAAAAATTTTTAACAAAAAAATTCAATTATCTTTAATTATAATTAGGCTACAAGTATTTACTTACTTCATCATAAGATTTTTTAGCTACCTAAAGTCAATATGCTGTGCTTAGCCTCAACAGCTGATAGAAGAAATCGATGCTGTTAACTTTGTAGTATATTTTTCAATAAATGTTGAAGACATAACTGTGTTTAGTTTTTATTTTTTTACAAAAATATTGTAGTGATGAAGAATAAATAATTTGTTTTTAATATAACTCTTAATATAATATAACAAAATAACAAATGATGGGCACCATTTGAAAGATATTGTCTTCAAAACATAATGTGAACATATGTCTACCTTCTGTATACCTACTTTAAAATACTTCAGTAATTGTTTCTTCATACAGTTTTACGTAAGATCCAGTTTAACGGCCATTATTGTGTTTTATGATGCTTCTTATAACTCTCATTTGGTTAAATTTTAGCTCTTACTGAATTTACAAATTTGCTGATGGATTTGTGTAATCAATCAATCAGCTAAATACGCATAGAGACTGGCTTATAAATATAAAATATAAAAATGGTTGATGCTGTGTTTCAATAAAAAAGATTTCATTGGCGAATTTATTTTACAAAAAAATTTTTAATGGGAAATTGATTTAATTCAAATATTTGCCAACTTTTTTTGCAGCTAATTTTTCTACTTAAATCTTTTAATTAAAATTTCTCAAATATTTTTTATTTCGTTTTGTCGTCTAGAGATTTGTAGAAATTGTCTTCTTCTGTGACTTATCTTAACTTTGAAGTAAAAAATTATAGAATTTTTATCAACGAAACAAAACATTTTATAATCTCAGCAATTATGCCTGTGGGTTTTACAGCAATTTGTTGGATTTCTACAAGCAGAGACAAACAATTAGACGCGTACCTCTTCCAAAAATAATTTATATGCTTCGTCCTGCGTTTAAGTACAGTTATAGTAAAAGTTTTCATTCAGTATTACAAACAAATACCATGTTAGGGGGAATTTGGCGCCACCCCTATCCACAAAATGCCAAAATACGTTTTTCCAAGCAAAAAAATTCAAAATTATTCGAAATAAAATCTTTAATGTTATTCAACATATTTTTTGCATACAGTGTTTATATTAATACACTCTACTGGTTGTGTTATTGTGTTGTTTTTTGTTACTCGAATGCATGGATGCTACTACAGTTGTTGTTACTTTACTACCGACCTCTTATCAAATCCTATCATATTTGATATGTTGATTTTTTCATATGAGAGCAAAAGACAGAAATAAAAAAGGGAAACAACTTTAAAAAAATAATAAACTCAAGCAGAAAAGTTCCAAAAGTTACTTAAACTCTCATGCATACGACATAACTATGTGTATATATGTACATACGAGTAGAAGCATGTGTGTATGTGTGTGCCTTGTAAAATACACTAACACTCATGCAATGTTGTTTGCATGAAATTTAGTTTAAAGTTGGTAATGTTGTTGCTGTTACGAGAATTGTTGTTGTTTTATCTATGGAAATGAATCTTAAAGTTTAATATGGGGTATAAATCAATCATAACTTATGTCATATTTTACCCCTTCTCTCTTGCTCTCGCACTGCTTCCTTCTCGCCATCTTACATTTACATAACAACGAACAAAATGATGTATTTTATCTTGTTTTTTTTTTGTTTTTTTGAGTTATTTGTTGGTAAGATAAATACGTGTAAGTAATTTATGTTTATTTCTAGATCGCTGTGTGTTATCCGTACGTCACAGTGTTTGTAAAAAGTACTCTTAAGTATTTCTTGTTGTTGTTTCTTTTTGCTGCAAATGACACTTTAGTATGTTAACATACACACACAGACACATACATAGGCACTCATAACCATTGGATTGGAGAGTGGCGTCATTGTTTATTCAGTGACAGGAGGGTCGTTAATATGGGGATTTTGTACAAACATACACTCAAGCAAACTTTAACTGATAGTTTTGCATCATTTCAATGGTACGAGGAAATATTGGAAGAAGAACAACAACAAAGTCTGTGTATTATATTTAGTAGATGAAGTGATGCTTGTCATTTTCCTACTGGCTGTTCGTCTGCTTGTGTAACGTGTTGTTAAAGCACTTGCTTTGCATTTGTTACTTGTACAAATTGTCATGTCGAGACAGATATATTACTGATACTGGCTTAAATACAAATGCAGCCAACAAAAGAAAAGAATTAAAAAAAAAACATGCAGCTTAAGAAGTGTTATTTATGCTTAGGATAAGTGTACATATATTAAGATCGGCATATGCATTTGATACAATTAGACATTCATATACAATTTATGAGATTAAAAGAACTTCGTTTGTAATTAAATTGAAATCGAATGAAAGTGCAATGATGACATGAGGACATGGAAAGAAAGAGTTGTATGCCGAGTTAATGTTTCGTAAAGTCTTCAATACATACAAATTTCAAAAAGTTATCGCTATTTGGCAGCCCACATGTGATTTATTCTCATAATTTTTACAAAAAATAAAAATGCTTGACTTTTTGATTTTATACTAACTCTGATTCCGTTAACTGTCATCTACTCGTAAATTTTTCGTGCTGATTGAAACATTATTCTTTACGCAAAAACTCTATTACCGAAAACAAATACAAAGTGCAAAAAAGTACCAAATACTTGTCCGCCATTTTCATAGATTGCTTAGACATGCAGCTTAAATGAGGCAATTAAATTTCAAATTGTGTTATAAGCTGTGGTGTTCCCACATTAATTTAGCTGACTCAATTAGCATTTGACAGCTGAAGATGTGTTCAGTTTGTTCGTAAGAGCTTGTGGTTGTAACATTGGAGAAAAATTCGGTTTTAAAAGAAATTAATTTATTTAAGAAGTATTTTCTCTGAAAATTTTATAAAATTTAGAAACTATTAATTGCACCCACCATTTCTTTTTATTTTTGCTTTAATTTTTTATATATAGAGTTTGACAACGGCCATGAAATAAATTGTAGTTGTATTAGTGTTTAGGCGCCTTGATTTTGTCAATGCCCACAGCTTTGTTTGCAGACGAAACACTTCACTACAGTTGCATGGGAAATTGGACTTAATTAAGGGTGTAACTAAGTATTAATTGCACAATTTATTTAGTTCTTGTATAGTAAATTGAGCTTAATTAAGTCCTTAATTGCGTAAGTTTCCTAAATGTGTAATTAAAGTGCATGTCCAACCTTTTTGAAACTCTACAACGAAGCACAGATTCTAGGAAAATAGTTGCGTTAGCTACAAACCTACTACACAATTTATTAAATACTTGAAAATACCCCTAAATTATTACTATGAATAGCCTGACTTATAAACGAATGCCAGGTTTTGATGTAAAGCTTAATAAGATTTCCACCTTTCACAACTGGCATTTTTAGATATATGCGCCAAATTGAATATTTTTAAATGGAAATCTACTGCAATCTAAGTTCTTCGCAAAGTGATATGTACGGGCATAAAGGTCTTGTAGTTGTAGATTTGTTATTTGAATAATTTTCTATATTTATTATGATCAAAACGTTTCAATAGTTTAAAAGCAAATGAGTCTAAGCAAAGTTTTTAAAAATTTAATTGAGTGCAATTTTATTCTCTAACCAATTTTAACTAAATGTTAACAATTAAATTTTTCGAACAACGCAGCATACTTTTAGGTTAAAAAAAAAGGCAAAAATGACTGACATATTCATAGGTATAATAGTTTGTGTACCCGAAACTTTTTTGCTGAGTATGGATGTGTTTTATCTGACTGAATTTGGCCATGTACATAACTGTGTATTTGTAAAGTAAATGTTTTGGTTGTGTAATGATTTATAGCCATTGCTTTCATGCGCCTACACTTAGGCACTTAAAAATAGAATTTTAAAAAAGCTGCCTGAATACCATCATTATACTCACACAAGTACAATGTGCTTATTCAAGGCTCTCTCTCTCTCTCTCTCTCTCTCTGTTGCACTTTAAAACAATATTCAGGCAGCCACCAAAGTAAAACTTTAAATGGACAAATTTAGAGTGACCAGTAGATAGTAACGATAGGGTTTCTAATTGTTATATTTCAGAAGCTATCATAGTTACCGGAATCCGTCGTGATGCCGACCGTAATCATGGAAGCGCGGGAGTGCACTTTTTTGGATCTGAAACCACCAACACAACAGAGATTGGTGCGAAGTGACGAAAAAACAGCTACCGCAGCGGCCAGTATTAAAGAAAATCGCGGCTTATTTTGTGGTTGGATTTGAGGCTACATCCGTATAAGATTGATCTGAGCAACGCCGAGAGTTTCGCCGTAGATCCAAAGACGATGCCGCCATTTATGTGATGTGCTGTGCCATACATTATGGCTTAAATGTATGATTCTTGGTTCCGACAGTGTGATTTTATTTACATTTTTGGAACAAAATTACGTCATCCCTTGTCAAACTTGACGTTAGTTTTAATAATCGGATACATAAATGTATCTTTAAAGCTGGGCCAAACGGAATTTAATATCTCACACCGTTGTTGTTTTATATAAATTTCTTTTCGTATCGTTTTCATCTGGTCACCTAACACACAAATAAAAAATATATGCATGAATATCTCTATGTCATTTTACTTTTTTTTTTTTTTGCTGAAGTAAACAAATTCACAAATGGAAATTGCATAAAATTGCTTTCATATGCTACTGTTTTTATTCACTGCATCGCATCCGTGTGTGTAGAATATGGGCAATAAACAGCATTGACTTAAAATTCATGCATGGCGCTAAAAAGTAGAATATATATTTTTTTTCTTTTTCTCTAGTTTTTGTTTTTAGCAAATCAAAGCCGCTAAAGGTTTTAGTGTTGAGCGCTTCAAGTTAACAAAAATGAAAAGCATATTTTTGATGCATTTTTTCTAAGCAGATTTGCTTTTAGTACCATAAATACCATCTAAATGTTGGAAGGAGATAACAAGTGTACTCGAAAGGCTTCTTAATTAAAAAGAGTGAATTCTATATATGACCTTGCTTTTGTAAAGTTGAAAAATTAATTTCTATAACATCTCAAGTCATGAATCAGAGGCCCTACACGTAACATATTATGATTTATGAATTATATGGCTGACAAAAATCCTATTAACTGGTTATCAATTTAGTGGTTTCAAAACCGCCGATCTGGCAAGGCTGTCAGCTGTTTCACATCTGTCATCTGTGGTGTCATTTATTTATTAAGAGATTTGCCATTTACAAGTATGATTCGTTTAACAACAAAAATAGTTAAAATTTACTACAAAAGTGCTGGTTGAAACATGACCACTTTTCGAGCATTACGGTGTGATTATGGTCGCCATAATCGACACACTCTGCAAGAAATTGCAAGATTATAAAGAAATTTAAAGAAGCTGGAAGCGCTACAGATGTGGTCAGGGTTGTGCATCATCGCAATGTGCGCACTGCCAAAAGTGTGGAAGATAAGCCGAATTTGTCGCTTCCACCGCGTTCTCAGCATTGGCCCTATTTTATGGCTCGTTATGGCTCGTTATGGCGAATTTTGCATTTGGGTTTGCACCTCTATCCCAATAAAGTTCAACTCATCCAACAATTAAAGGCGGCTGACTATTCACAACGCCGTAGACACGCTGATTGGGCGCTAGAGCAAGGGGCTTTCAATGCTGATTCTACGAACAAAATTTTCTTCAGCGATAAAGCACATTTCTCACTCGGTGGTTTCGTCAGCAAGGAAAATTGTCGGAGAACCTACAAGTGATTGTGAAAAACCTATTACGTCCAGGAAAAAGTGTCTTTTTGTGTGCATTATGGAATATAGGTCTCATTGGGCCGTATTTTCTCGACAATACTTTCAGTAAACACCAAAAGAATTTTACATATTTTATCTATTAAGAACATTTTATGGTTAAAAGTATTATAGTATTTTTGTATAGTTAAAATATTTTACGAAAAATTGTATTGTTGAATTAAACCCTGTTGTAATAATTATGGATTTAAGTCAGTCTTTTCTTGATTAAATGTAAACAAGAACTTGTTTATCACAAATAAAATTAAAATATTGCCAAATAAACATGATATGTTTGCCACAACAATATATTGTTGTACAGTATATAATATGCTTGTCGTGACCATGCTATAACCACGTTATATCTTTTCACAAAAACACAAATGTGAAAATACGGCCAAGTTTTTATCTAAAAATTTCGACCGTTAAAAGTACTGAGATCAAAATTAGAAACCCATAATTCTTTTCATATTTGGAAGTTACAAAAATATTGCCAAGCAAGCAAGTTCCATAGAAATGAGAGGGATTGGAAATATAAGAAAATTGTTGCTTATTTCAATCTCAGTACTTTTAGGAGCCGAATTTTGTGGATAGGAACTTGGTTTTAATTTCACATATATGCTATTGTGTGGATCTAACTCCTTTTTTCAAGTTTTGTGTATAAAACTTAACTTAAAGTTTACACGCGGTTCGGTTATAGCTATCTACCTCTCGTGGGAGTGTCCTATACAAATAAGGGGGCACCCTTATTGTATACCAAATTTCTGCACTCTAGATACAGTGGAGTTACCCCATAATAACAGTAAATTGGTACTAAAACTGTACTTTTTACAACTTCATATCTCGAGTAGCTTTTATGGTACAACCATCAAACTTCACCTATATGTAGAGTTCTTGTGTTTAAAGTTTCGTTATTTTAAGGTTAAATAAAGCGAAATTGTGGGTCTGGTAGAGACAGCACGAATGGTTCCGTGTAATAAACACATTGTGTGCACGGGGCTGAACTTCGGTCTGGCGCCCTGCCCAGTGTGCACCTTAGTTGTAGCCCTATTTAAGCAATAGACTTTTATTTTCTTTTTGCCTTTTTTTGTACGAAAAAATATGCCCAAGGTTTATTAAATTTAAATAAAAAATCACACAAAATTATTATTATCTGAATTTCACACTTTGTTTTTACGAGTATATGAAGTTTATGGTTCGGTTTTTTTTCCAATTAAGATTTGTAATCAAATTTTTCATATGAATATAAAATGTAGAAAAATGTGTTGGATGTTGTGATATTTTCTACACAGTAAAATGCTCCAAATCCTTTGTAGCATAAATAAACAAAAATTCTTTATTATTTTTTATGTAAATTTATTTTGTACACAAATTAAAGTAAACAAAAACATTTAAGTCAATTATAGTGTAACACTTTACTAAATACCCTACAATAGGCAAAATATTGTTATCAAAGCGATTGTAAGGAGTTTTCATCGAATTTGGAAATAATTATTGTAAATAAAATTCGTATTACAATATGAAAAAACTTAGAACAAAATTTACCACAATCTTTCTGGGTTAGGTCCCTTCGTTTTTGAGAGTGATTTCCATCACATGTTTACATATGTATGTATATGTAAATGTATGTGTTTGAGTGGGTCCTTGGATGGTTTATATTGACAATAACAGCTGGCAGTTGGCGCTGTGATCGGGTTCTAGGCTCAACCTTTTACATTCTAACCGCCTGAATCCATTTCATGAAAAATTTGGTGTTTAGGTGGGTCTTCAAGCTGGTTTGCGATTTGGCTTGGTACGTGGAGCTGTCATCATTATAGGAATTTTTTGCTTTTAGACTTGCATGTATTATATCTGCTAGCTAATAGCAATTTATACAAAATGCCAGGCCACTAGTTATTTTAAATTAATTTAAATTTAATTTCTTTAAATCGTTTTAAACTTCCAACTTGTGGTTCTGAACTTTGGTTAAACTCTCAAAGAACTTAAATTGGCCATCAGGAAATTTGTTATGGTTGGTTTAATCCGGCATCACGTCAGTTTGGCTGTTAATAAATCCAATAAAACGTATTAACAAACCCTTTTAAATTTCAATAAATTGCATGACTTAGGAATAACCGTAGTAAGCACACCGTAAGTGTCTTGAATAAAACCAATTATGAAATTTTGTTTTACCAAAAAGCTTAAAATGTTAGTCAAGGGGATTTTTGTTGTTTGTTTTGAGAAAAACATGAAAATTTATTAAATTTTCACTTTTAATCTTATTAAATATAAATTCCAGCATATTTTTAATTTTTCTCTCTCAATTTTGCTTTATCTTTGCAGTTTGAATTTCAACGGAAAGGACATAGAAAGGAGAAATAAACAAAACGATTTAGAATAAAGAAAGAAATAATGCTCTCAAGTGCCCTGAATATAAAACTAATACTTTAGAAACACTCACATTGAGCAAAAGGAAACATTAAGTTTAATACTTTGCTTCTACTCACAAATAAAGAGAATCTTTATCAAGCTGGCTCACATGGCTATGCATCATAATACTATGTATCCAGGTACGGCAACAAAGTTTCAAACAAGACCAGCCTCACCACAGTTCGGTAGCTTTTCGCCACCCTCAGATTATCCACATGCACAGGCTCAAACCGCGGTGCACTTGCATCAACAGCAGCAACAGCAACAAATGTCGCAGCATCAATATCCACCTAATGCCATGTCCATGCGTCATCCAGGCAAGTCCATGAATACTGGTGGTAGCATAAAGTCTCGTTCCGCATCCTCATCCGCCCATCATATGATCAATTCTAATACTATGACAGGTAATATGCTGGCTGCCATGTCGAGTGGTGGTAGTTTGGGTCATCATCGTGGCGACCTAATATTTCCTGATGACATGGACAGCATTGAATTTTGTATGCCTCCAGCGCCCGCACCGTCGAATGGTATGGGACATGGTGTGAGCAGCGAAATGCTGCTAGTGCATGGCAAAAATGGCCTGTGTACGGGTGAAGCCTTTACAGAGAGACGAAGAAGGGGTCACAGTAGGCGGAGTAATCATAAAATGGATGTCGAACAACAGGTGAGGAAAAGAGGCAGCAAATTTAATAAAATATTGTGTATTTTGCCATAATTTAATTTTTAAAATTTTCCAAACTTAAAACTGAATTTGTCGCTCTCCTTTTCTTTTCTTCATTGCAGGTGAAATGGTCTCGTAAAAATATTGCTGCCACAATGGAACGGTTTGAGCCTACACAACAGCATTCCTCCTCTTCGACATCATCGCTGGAATATGGTTTTGCTGCCAGTGTTGTGACACCTTCATCGACACCCTCGCACCATTCGCAACAACAAATTTCCCCTGCTCCCTCACAAACGTATCCAGGTGGAGCCGCAGCTGGCGCTACAGCGAACATCCCAGCAGGATCCGCGGGTTCAGCACCCTACAACCATGTCTACTCGTATGCGTACTATGAACCAGGCGCAGCGAAGTGTCATACAAATATACCGCAAAGAGACGAAGCCTCTGCCATTGTGCCAGCCCCTTTGGTTAGTGTGGCGCCACCTTCTAAAAGTCCGCCCCGCAATTCCATAAGAGCACTGCTCGCTAAAAGTTTTCGTTCAAAATCGAATAGCGGCCAATCGACGTCCTCGTCGCCCAGTGGCAACGATGAAAGACACACCTATACGACCCGTTACGGCACAACTGAGAATCTGTACGAGGAAGTTAATGATCAGAAGATACGCAAAGTTTTGTCTGATAATCGCATAGCGACGTCGAACGTTAAAGAAGAACTGAGGAGAGTCCAGCATAATCATTTCAGAGTACTGGATGAGTTGAATTTATCGCTGGAAGCTTTGATTATGCCTGAAACACCACCTGATATTAGCCCCAATCAGGTGGAAGATGATGATGGTCCATCCACTAGTGCTGCAGCGGCGGCGGCAGCAGTGGCTGCAGGAGCCGCAACGTCTATTGCCTCAACGTCGACAGGTTCTCATAGGGGACCTCGTCGCGGTGGCCTGTTGGGAGGCGCCGCTTCCTCTTCTTCATCCACAGTGTCTTCTTCACAGCAGCGTACCTTATCTCACGCCAGCCTTGAAAATCTTTCTTCGACTCTCAATTCCATCGAACTGAAAGATCACACTCACAGTTCGTGCATCAATCCCGAGTTTGACGAGGGTGATCTCGATAGTGGCTTCAGCGGTAGTGGAAGTAGTAGTGGTGCGAGTTATAATGAAAGCCTGCGCTATTACAAAACCGGCCCCACACCCAGTCATCAGCATCACAACCACCACGCTCAACAGCATCAACTGCACCAGCATGCCGGCCAGCATCATCTTATACAACCCACCACTTTACCCCACAATATGCGTAGTTGTCGATCATCGACTGCATCCGGTACATCGACTTCCAAAAGTAGCATGGTTTCGTCCGAGGATCAAGGCATTGGTATGATGACTTCATTGGGTAGCTGTGGAACGGCTGTTACCTCGCCAGCAAACTGTAACTTACTAGCGTCGCCATTCAACTATGCTCGCCGTTGCTCTGACACGCAACGAGCATCTGGACGTTCAGCCTCTGATTCCTCTGCGACGGGTGCAAAACCGAAAAAAAACTTTTGGAAAATAAAGCCGTGATGCTATAAAAAGGCTTTACGTAAACTCTACAAAAAATGGAGTATAGTGGTGGTAAGTTATTCTTAAGTTAAGCATTTACAACAACAAGTGATGTATTTGTAATGAAAATATAAAAAAATATATAAACACCTACGAAATTGAAAACAAAACAAAATTATTATACTACTCTACTATTAACTAAAATAATAATATTATTATTAATATTTAAATAAAAAAAAGAAATGCACTTTTAGTTAAACTAAGCATACATGTATTTGTTAATTTAAATATAACAAAAAGAAACTAAAGTAAATTAAAAGAGAGAAAAAAAAGGATAACAACAAATTGTGAATAATAAATTTATTGAATTTTTTGAGTTAAACAAAATTAATGCATTTTTTATTTTCATTGGTGGGTTTGAACATTTCTTTTTTACTTTTGTTAAATTTTAATTTAATCAATTGGCACTATTATCATTTTGTACGAATTCGTTGTTCAGTGTTATTCTAATGTTGTTACAAATTTTCACTTCTCATGTTTAAAGAGAACGTGGAAAGCATAAAGAACAATTTTATTAAACAATATTAACTTTAAGGCACCTTACAATGCTTTATTGCCCTACGAATCCTCACTAACACTTGAAGCTACACTTGGGCTAACAACTCAAATGAAAAGGTCAATGCCTTCGCTAATCACTCGGGAAGGTGTTCGCACCACATTATCTTTATATTGTACCATTCTAATTATGAGTGAAACTGTGAATGATGCTGTGAAATTTTAATTGTGTTTGTTAAAATCGACAATTAATATCTAGATGAGAAAACGAAACTGATCCTATTACGGAGCCAGCAATAAGGGTCTTTTCTAATTCTGCGGTAAGATTTACACAATTCATATTTAGTAGCAGGTTGCAAGTTGGCTTTTTCCCATCGATGCTTTTGAAAGATTTCTGAAATCGTTATGATTCCCAGGACAGGAATGAACTGAGGGCCATTAACCACCTTATCAATTCATCAAAGTTATTTGAAACATTATTCGCCTCAAGTCTAAAACCTTAACCTTTTGGGTTTTGAGCGAAGCATAGTACTATTGAGCAAGTCCACAGAATTGCGACCCTTCTTAGCTCGGATTAGATTTTAAAATAAGCAATACACTTCAGGCATTTGACAACGGCTGGCATGATGGACTACTCACGGCATTACTTTAAATGAAAAAAATAAACTCTCCATGTGAATAAAATAACAAAGCTTTGACATATCAACTTATTTTTCCTTTATTTTGAATCTTGTTCAATGCAGATATGTTTTAATAAAATATTCGTGTGACAATGTCTTGCGCGATTTATGGTATGAGAATGGAACAACCGTAACCGTGAATGATAGTCGCTATAGGACGGACCATGTTACTCGAATTTATACAGCCAGAACTAGAGAACATCAATATTAAAGAGATGTGATGCCAACAAAAGGGCAAACAAATGTCGCTTTGCGAATGGATTGGCGATTGGTAAATCTTTCGACGCGGATTTGTGAATTGGAGGACAAGAGCATGTAATTTTATACCCCTTGATTATTTTTTTTTAGCTATGTGAAAACAAAAGTCTATGCCATCAAGCCACGGTATCTTTGGATCACTTAGAGGAGAATATAGGTCAAGTTAATGGCGAAATACAGAAGGAATTACTGCAGCGGATAATAAGAAATTGATTTCGCTGAGTACGTCAGTGTCGGCGAGAATTAATATAATATAAATGTATAAAAATCAGCATGCTTACCTTTGGTAAACCTACAGATCAAGAACTCATACACTAAAAAATGGACTATCCGCTAAACTTAACGTTTATCACCCCCTGTTACGTCTGTATGAACTAATTCAATGGCGAATTATAAAACGCGCTCGATAGCGCACCTGTTCTTCTATATGGTCATCAAATTTCGATTTTGTAACTTTTTAACTCTCAATATCAGGTGGTCAAAAGTGCGTGAAAGCAAGTAGAGCATAATTTTGTAGGAGGTGTATTTCTGCTAACCATTTTAGTAAAAACTTTATCAGGTATGTGATGGAAATCAATTTTGAAAACAAACAATTTAAAAGCGAAAAAGGTTGTGATGTTCTGATTGCTCCCGGTTTGTATTTATTTTAAAATTCGTTTTTTAATGAGTTTTATTAACTTCATATAATTTGTTTGCCTTAATTTTGTTATATGATATGAATTTTATCTCTTGGGGAGCATTTTCAATTACAACAGTTATGACCGAAACTTATCACAGCCCTTCAAAAACATTCAATTCTGTCACATACTTGGATACCAAAAAAATATTGAAGGTATTGAATTGAGCTTTCGTCCAAGTTGTAGCCTAGAAAGAGGACTACAGACGGAATATCTTTCAGCTCAATTTACGATACGAGAACTCAATAAACTGAGCAATTAGTACTTAGTTCCACCATTCAAATGCAACTCTGAGGAAGTGTGTTTAGTGAGAAAACATTAGAAAAAACTCTGTTCAATGATAAGGCACTTTAACAAGTATATTGCATCACCGATACAACTACATTTTGTTCATGAAATTTTTACCAAAAATACATTTTATATAATTAATTTATTTTTAAAGTAATTAATTTCTTTTAAAGTCGAATTTGTCTTCATTTTTCCAAATTCACAAACGCAAGTTTTCACGAAGAACATCTAAATATTTTCAGATGTCAAATACTAATTGAGTAAGCTAAATTGCATTATCTGTGTGAACATGAAATAAAACTTATTTTATATTTAATTACCTTAATTAAGGTGCATGTCCGAATATACTACTTAAAATAATATTATGTTTACTTTATAAGCACTACATAAGAACTCACCTGTTACCTAGAATAACAAAATGTCTGCATGTTCCTGGATCTCTGCAATGTATTGAATCTGAAACGCAAGCAAAAAAGTTCCTTATTGTAAATATATATGAAACTTACATATTTCATTTTTGGAAAGTTTTGAAATACTTCATTTTATCGGGTATCACAATTAGCAGGATTAAGATTTGATTAATATTAAATAATAAATAAAAATATTGAATGTCTTTATTTTGTATTGCTTAATTTTTCAATTAATTTTAGCAATTATTCAAATAATTTTTAGCAGTAATTTGAACTTCCAAAACTCTCCCCTAGTGTAACATTATGATGCTCAGATATTACAGCATACTTTTCATTGCTTTCAGCTTAATTAAATGAAGCATACTTAAAGGCATGTGATTACAATACAGTTTTTTATTATGCAACCCTCGAAAAAATATACATATGTATGTATATGTTTCTCAACAACATTAATTAAGGCAATGTCTAAATATCTCACATTATGCAGATAAGGGAAAGGAAAATACAACATAATTTCTTGATAGACTAATGCAAAGTCAACAGCTAGCAGTGAGATCATATTGATAGATTTATAGCAACAGCAAAAAAAGGAAATGAAAATGAAATCATAACACTTTCTACGAATTGCATTGCAATAAACCCACAAGATGCGGGGGGATTTATGAGAGACGTAAAACAACCACCACCACAATTCAACCACAATGCAGACATAAAGTGTGCAGAGATTGCTCTGCCAAACTATTATGCGTATAAATAATGTTGAAACAATTCTAATCATGCAATGCAAACAATATTCATACTTAAATCTTATCACTTTTCTATAAGAATGAATAATAGATATTATTCAGAATTACAAACCAGCATAAGAGAATTATTTGATATTGTGAAGTAATTGCAACCACACAAGCGAATAGTTGGCCTCACACCAAAAGACAACGATGTAACTGACTATTGTACGCAATCTTGTTGAATACGTAGTAGAGATTGCACAGGGATGTTTTAAGACATTTTCGTACTTATTAGTAATCGTTTAGATTGTAAATAGTACTATGAGAACTTACGTACAGCGATGCATAGACCAAACTAATTTAGATTAAAGTAGTGCGCCCAAACTAAAATTCCACAACAACTATTGTAACATAATTTAAAACAAATCAGGTATTTTAAGTTTGATTATAATTTGTAATTAAATTGAGAAATTTATTTACATAAAGTACAAATCAATGTTTTTAAAGTACCAACATGTGCATTTATTAAGTACCAACAATACTATGCCAAATTATGGAAATTTACAACCCCACACGAGGCAAAAGTGTAAGAGAAAGTATAGGATTATATCGGCAAATTCTTATTTATGGGATTAGCTTAGAGCTCCCCCCTAACGTATGCAATGAATTGCAGCCACTATTTTCACACAAACAAAAGCCAGCCAACACAAACAAACTCAATAATAAATATAGAAAATGCAGCCACTCGTAGAACAAAGATCAGATGAAATAATACGACTATGTACATAAGTATTTATGTATGTGTGTTTGTGTGTGGGTGTGGGTGCGTGTTGGTGTATCATCCCTCAATATTTAGTGGTTTTGTTTGGAAAATACATGAGTATTCTTGCAATTTATGGCAGCAAATAGAGAGTATTTTAACACCAAAACTTAATGCCATAATGGTATGAAACTGTGTATGTATGTATGTATGTGTTTAAAAGTGAATGCGTTTGAGTGGTTTGTGCACTTAAGGATTCTCGAGAGTGTGCAAATGTTGTGGAATATTATCTTATTGTTGGCACACACTATTTTAGTATGCGATAGCATTTGTGTGCTGTTAAATATTCTGTTATGCTTGCAATTTGTTGCTTGGTGTTAAGAAACAAGTGTTGGAATGTTGGTTGGATGGATATGAAGAGGGATATTTTGTTGCAAGTAAATTAAAAGTAAACGTGTGAGAAAACACATCAACGCATTCGAAGTATCTAAACCGAGCTAAAAGTCTTAACATAAGCACACAATTCAACTAAAGACTTTTATCAAGTTACCTTCTATTTAAATAATGCACTTTTATTTCAAGCTATTGTCTTTAACATTGGGTTGGTTTTAGGTTTGTGTTGTGTTACTTGTACAAATTTACTAACAATTTCCGCAATATAGCAATTGTTATGTTGGTATGTAGTCCTTTTTCGGAACCACGACAGACTTAAAGGTATAAATTTCTCGTCTTTTACTACGGCTTTGTAGTATTCTATCTTCTTACTTTTATAATAATTTTCGACTTGTATGTATCTGTGGATTTTGCTAGATTCTTGTTAAGACCAGTTATGGAACATTTAAACTCGCTTTGTGCAAAGTAGCCCACGTTCGCTCCATCATTGGACTAGCATGTGCTATTGTTTGGTCTAACTACGAGTAGCATAGTACCGCTTATTGGGGTCAATCCGTTATGGGGCTTAGACTGCCACTTAATAACTGTCTTAGGTTACTATACTTAGGTTACGTTCTTATACCGAGATAATTGTTTTTTACTTAAGGTATGGCCACACGGAGAACTTATTTAAGCGACCACTATTTTTTGTAAATGTGGCAAATGCCATATGTCGGATAATATGATATCAAATTATATATTAACGTTGATATATTTTTGATTATGTTAAATGGAAATTTGTCGTAGTGCACATTGGCTTATTTCGTAAAATATTTGCTTTGTATGTACTTAGATAAAGTCTTAAAGACGATTGTTTATATAAAGAGTAACTTTAACTTATATTAAGATAACCGCTTGGACTGAAAGTCTTATACGAACACGGGCGACTAAGGCCATCAAATGCTCAATAATCACTGCGCTAACATTTGAATTTACTACTAAATCACATATCCATGATGGACAAGATTGTCTGTAGAAGGATGGCGTGGCCTACTGCCCCAAGCACTACCGATGCGTTGGATTGTGAAATTTGGATAGGGCTGGACAATGCAGCCTCGCAAGAAGTGGAGAGGTTAATCTCTGTAAAAACTCCGGTGGTTATTGGCCAATGGAGAAGTTCTGAAGAGATGGACAAGAAAATTCTTAGGATGAGACTGAGACGGTAGCGCACATGGCAGACACTTCTTAAATGTGAATACCTGAGATATATAAGTCTTAGAGATATTCTAGCAATTACAACCACCTTTGTGATGAGGTAGAAGATCGTTAGTTAACAGTCGACAGTCTGAAATCACTACAATCAAGAGTAACACACACAGCCTGTTGCCACGAGACTGAACTCGATAAAGGAACCCATAAAGTAAGCGGTCTTTCACTACATCGAAAAACGGAAATGTACCGTTGTCTGGGTCAATGGCCGAAATAAAAATATAATTTTTTCGTTTTCAGCACTCCCCAATCGCCTTTAGAAAAGGTGAATACAAACTTAAAATAGTTTCGGTCTGATGAAGTGCAAGAGCCAGCCTAATTAATTACATTCTTTTACAGTATATCCGCACAAAAACATAAATAAAAACAAGCTCATGTCCGTATCCAAAAATTTCGGCACAAAAAGTACTGAGCTTGGAAACATTTTTCCCGTACTCCCTTGTCATATCTTATATTTTTGCTAATTACGTAATTTTGGAGAGTTATGGGGACATCCTGGCTTAATGTTGGTTTAAAAACGATTAAAAAAAAAAGGTTCGATAAATTATTTTCGAAAAATTTTAATTCGCACACAAGAGAAAAGTCTTTCTTAAATTTAATTTTTTTTTTTTGGAGATCTCAAAGTATTTCCACTCTCATTAGGGCCTTCGTGTTTAAAACGCAGGAACAACAAAAACATACTTGAAATATTTTTATAATTTTTTAATGATTTTCATAAAAATTTTTATGCTTTTGAACGCCATAAAATATGAAGGGTTGACTTGATTTCCAAAAGCCCGAAATTTTTATGAAAAACAATAAAAATATTTGAAATTTTTATACGTTCCGGCATTGCCTTGCGTTTGCCCTTAATTTGTTCCATTTTATTCGAGTTTTAAAAATTTTTTTAAAATTTAAAAACAGCTACACTGGCATCCAATAACTCGACAAATAAATATCACACGAAAAATATATTTTATATCTACTAGAAGTACAGTTACATGTGTCATATATCAACAATTTCGAGGAAAAATATTTTTGGGTTGTTCGCTTCAAGCGAAATGTCCCACTTGACAATATGACCAAATACATTATGAAGTTGTTAATTGCAATAAAAGTGACTTACATTTGAATTTTCTGCCAAGTTTTTATTTGAAATATAATTTCTGACATATGCAACGTTAAGCTCTAGTATTTTAATCATTTTTATTTCCGTACGCTACTCCAACTGCCGCATGTGCTATACAGCGATGAATAATTTTGTTTAAGTTTCATTCGTTTTCTTTAATAGCTTCAACAGCTTTCACACAACTTTTCATTATTATATTCTCCCTTCTGTTTGGGAGTTTCTCGTAAATCTTATTTGTTCTAAATCTCGTGCTCGATTACTTCATATTCGTGTGCTGAACGGGCACAAACAACAACAACTTAACAGCAAGTAAATATTTTGGTTATCGGTGCGTGTTGTATGCCACGATTGTCATCTTTATGAAATGCATTTCAACCGTAAAGACTTATAAGGTTTTTAAGTAAAACACTGCAACTCAATTCGAATGGGATGAAATGTTGAGCAAGAAGGGGCGACTTTAATAAAATGAGGGCATATGTATTGATTTTAAGTAGAATTTATGTGTCTCATATAATTGCATGGATTTCTGCTTGTTGTTTTTGTTGTGTTCTTTTTTACAGTTTGACAGATTTTGGGGTGAGGAGGAAGGAAGGAACAACGATTTCCAATAGATCAAGTGTTGTACAATAAGTCTTATACAACCACACAGCTTTTGATGATGATACGTCTGAAGCTGCTGCTGCCACTACTACTACTGCTGAGTCTTTGTTCTGTTAAATCTTTATTTATTGAGGATTTCGAAACTATTCACTGTCTGCGTGTACTAATGGGATCTATGAGCGTTTCATAATGAAATCAGGGTTGTTATACAATTCAATCAATTTTAATTGATTCATTTTACACGCTTACTGTCAGTTAAATGATTTCATTTTATTTCGTTGCTGAAATGAATTGATAAACTGATGACCAGTTAATCTTTGCAAAAGGAAAGAGTGCTTTCCCAGAAATCTTATTGTCATAGTCACTCTTGTTTATTATCATGGGAACATTTAGTCATAACTGTGATTTTTATGCGCACTTTCTCTTAGTTGTTTAGAAGTTTTTGTTTTCAAATGTTTCAATTTAATGAAAACGGAAGAGCCTTGTTATGCACAAGTATCTGTTTCCCTTAAGTGAAATAGGAATAAATAATAATGTTTATGGCTATGAGACTGTTAAAGTTGTTGATAGTTTCACTATTATACTCTTATCAATAGATGTGCGTTATGAACAACAATTTTTGTGGCAGACGTTTAAGTGGAAGTTCTAAATTAGTTACAGTTTTAATGTTGCATTTGTTTCTTTTATTACGAGTAGTAATGATTTATTGAGCCCCTATAAAATATGAGAATATATTTTGGAAAATAATATTTTGAAAACAAGTAAGAGAGCTATAGTCGGTTGTGCGGAATCTTATGCATCCGTTACAAAAGTATGAAACACTAAAAAGGTAGGAGTACCAGAGATTTTTCCCGATGCAAAAGATTAGTTGCGAACTTTACTTTTTTTTTCAATTTCGGTTCTTTTAATTTGTTTATATGTTTCATCTTTTTTCTTAATGCTTATGAGTTTTTGACAAATTCTCGACAATTTGGCGAATTGTAAATAACAACAGAATTTACTTTAAATATCATTTCGAACTTTACAAAATAAAATTTAGAGTTTTCGTAAAGTTTTGCCGTTTGAGTAAAGTTAAATTTTTTTTTAAATTCTATTAGTTTAATTCCATTTTACGTCTCCAACACTTTCCTTCACAGTGGAAGTGTGTTGAAATTATAATGGTTTTAAAACCAAGCAAGCCGGAAAATATAATGATGTCATGATGAGGCCTATTAGCTTATTGCCTATTTTATCAAAAAATTTTGTAAAATTATTTCTCAAACGTTTAAACCCGATTCTTTAGAAATGCAATATTATTCCCGATCATCAGTTCGGTTTTCGAAGTCAACATGGCACACCAGAACAGTGTCATCGAATTATTAAGGTGATAATTGACTCCTTTGAAAATAAAAAATGTTGTTCTTCTATATTTTTGGATATACAGCAGGCTTTTGATAAAGTATGGCATGAGGGATTATTATACAAATTAGAAAATATGCTACCTGCTCCATTATTTTTAATCTTTTTTATCATACTTAAAAAACAGATGTTTGTGCGTCAAAGTCAGCAACGATTTTTCTCATATTTGTCAAATAGAAGCTGGAATCCCACTTTTATATACTTTATACAACAATGATATGCCGACAAAAGAAGATGTAACAGTCGCTACTTATGCCCCTACAGAGGCTTCTAGAATTTTACAGCTGCAGCTAAATAGTCTTTATGGTAAGCTTACAAAATAGAACATTGTTGTTAACACCCAAAAATCAAGTCTCAGCACTTTTACAACAAGAACAGAGAATTTGCCCCACTGTGTTTCTCAATGGCACTTCAATCCCTAGTGTTAACACTGTCAAATACTTAGGCTTAGAATTAGACAGAAGAGTTACATGGAAAGCGCATATTAGCGCGAAAAGAAAACAACTTGACATCAAATTTAAGCTAATGTACTGGCTTATGGGCCGCAAATCCCAACTTTCCATAAGTATATGGACTTATGGCATATAATTATGGGGCCCTGCTAGTAATGCCAATATAGAAATATTACAAAGATTTCAGTCCATAGCTTTGCGCTCTATAACAAACGCTCCCTTTTATATAAGGAACGAAGCTTTACACAACGGTACCTGCAAATACCTTTCGTCAAATCCGAAATTAGAATTTAGATTTTTGCTAAATGGTAAAAAGGTCTGTCGAATCTGTCTTTCAATTTCGAATTATGGTGAAGTTTGTTTTTGGTTACTTTTTTTGTGAAATTAGGGTTTTTTTTTAGTAAAATTTAAAGGTCTTGGATCTTATTTTAAGACTTTTGGATGCATTTTTTATTTTTATTGAATTCGATTTGTATGAATTTTATTTTTAATTCTGGATTCTGGCAAAATTTGTAGTATTTAGTTATTTTTAATGTTTTTGGTGATATTGTTAATATTTGGTTAATTTTCGATTTTCTGTAGAAATTCCGAATTGTGGTAGAATATCGAATTTGAGTATTATTTCGACTTTTTAGATAAAATTTAGATTTTTCGCCAAAAATTTTGAAGGGTGAAAGAGTGTTGTAATCTACAAATTTTTTGAAGTTTTATTTATTTGTAACTTTTTTGTTTAGTTTCGTAATTTTTTGTACATTTTTGGCGCAATTTTAAAATTTATATGATTTTTCGTTTAACTTTAAATTTACGGTGAAATATGTAGCTCCTAACAGTATTTACAGTTTTTAGTTATTTTTTTTTTATCAATTTTAGAATTTTAAGTTAATTAAACATTTTTGGTGAAATTAAAATTTCATATTGCCATGTTTTCGAAAAAATGCCGATTTTAGTGAAATGTTCACGTTTTAGTGAAAAATCAAAATCAAGTCGCATAGTTTTTTGTGAGTTTTGGAGTTTTTCCATAAGTTTGTTCTTTTGGTAATTTTAATTTTTTGGCAATTTACAGTGGTGAAATTATTATTATATTATTTGTGAATTCACGGACTTAAGTGAAATATCGACGTTATTTTATTTTAAATTTTGGTTATTGTTCTTATGATTTTTAAATTCTGTGGCGAAATTTTGGTTTATTTGCGATTTGTGGTGAAAATAAACTTATTTTTTGATATTTTGCATAATTAAAAATTTTGTTGAAATTTTGACTTTTTTCATAACAATTTTGATGCAATTTCAATATTTTGGTGAAATTTCAATTTTCAAATTTTAAATTTCGGTTTTTAATTGAATTTAGGTTTTGTGTTAATTTCGACTTTTTAGTGAAATTTTAATTTTGGCTGAAATTTGTGGTGAAATAATGTTTACAATCAATAATTTGTATTTTTTGATTCAACAATTATGCGCGAAATTCTCTGGTGTTTTGATTATTTTAGTTTTGCATATTGGAAAAAGCGGATCAGGGACAAAAGATTTATAAAATAATTCGTTAGATCTGCAGTTAATGACTAATTTTTTGGGGTGTTGGAGTTTTACTCTAACGCATGACAGTCTTCGTTCTTATGCTCTTCAATTTAGTTTCAATTATAAAATAAAAATTACAAAATATAAAATTTACAATTTTAAATTAATATTAATTTTAAAACATACCAGGCAGTAGAAGACTCAACTACTACTCACTCATTCCGCCATCCACTCGATAATTTAAATTCACGTTTATATTTTTCTTGCTAATCAAATTCTTGCCATTATCTTTCTTATACGAAATAAATTTTGAGCCATTTCAATATTTTATTTAAATCAGCTTAGCAAAACGCTTAGATGTTAAAGAAAGTCCACATGGTGCATGTACATACATTCCGTTTTTCGATTTTACTTTGTATATCAGTTTTGTTCTTGTTGTCAGTTTCATTTTGTTGCTGCTTTTAACTCCCGCACAAAATGTCCTTCATGGTGCAACTAATTTATTATCTTGTAGGAGTTGGTCTTGAAATGTTGCCTTTTTTTAGTTTTACAAAATATTCTGGCAACTTTATTGAGGTCTTAAATCTCTCTAAAATATTATAAGAAATATTGTGAAGCACACTTAGACAGATGGATAGAAGGAAAGTTGGAAGGGAGTAGAGGATATGAGAGCACACAAAACAAACAATATCACGCACATATGCGTAATATTCTATAACATATTTACTGTGTAAAAGCGAACATTTAAAAGAATAAAATGTTTAAAATCTATTCAGAATCATTCTATATTTTCACTTTAATTTATAACAAATTCCTGACGAATAGCTGCAGCATTTCTCAATATAAAGAAGGACTTTTCTTAGATTTTTTTTGTTTTAACTACAGCGATAAAAATGAAGAGCATTTGTAATGGGTTTTCCAATAGCGGCGGGTGGATATTGGAAAACAAGCTGTCTGACGTCTTAACGATACCCTGTTTAAAAAAAAAGTTGTTTGCTAAATTCATGTCGACTCATTGCAATTTAAAATATACACTTATCTGTTGGGGAACAAGCTAGTCTCTCGGTTAATATTTTGGATAATAATGTGAAACTTGTGTGATTTTATAACAGTTAGTGATTTGAAGCCACTTGATTTTCAGAACATGCCTGAAAATAATCAAATTTTGGCGGCGGTACCAAAGTCCTTTCTATGATAATGATTTGACCAATATGTGGTTTCAACAAGGCGGTGGCATTGTATGAGAGGGTTTCATCTACTCCCTCGTTTAGTTATTCAAAATTTTCCGCTTAGATCGTGTGATTTGGCACCGATATAATTCTTATTATCGTCTTACTTGGAGCAAAAGGTCTATGGCAACAAACCCATAACCACCCGTTAATTACTATAAGATGAAATTAAAAGCTGATTTAACGAAATTGAGTTACATTTATGCGAAATGGTCATGATAAATTTCGATAAAAGAGTATGTGCCAGCATAGTAGTGGAGGCCACCTGCCCGATTTGTTATTCCAAAACTAACCCTATTCACTGAGCTTTATGACTCAATAAAAAATAACAACTACTTACCTCATATCTTACGTTAATTTTGGGACACCCTTTACGAATAATTTACGGACAAAAGAGTTTAATTAAAAATTAAAGACAAAGAAAAAAAAATATCAAGGGAATATCAAAGTAAAGCACTCTTTATAAAACTGTCTTTTCAAAACCAAACAAAATTTTCCACATTCTTTGCGTTTGTTTTATTAAAGACAAAAACAAACCAAAAATCTTTAAAGCTTTATTTACTTGGGTCATATGTTATACTCTTATATATCAGTATATATTATTTTTAACTTTTTTTCTGCTGGCTAAAGAAAGCATGAAAGCAATAAGGCTTTGTTGGCTTCAATAAAACGAGGCCATGAGGGTGATTTACATCATCAGCCAACCGCATGTATTTTATTTTTGTTTTAAAATTATGGGGAGTTCTTATAGAAAACTAAGAATATACAGAAATGCAAAGAATCAAAGAAAATAGTCGTAGTCAAAGAAAAAATATATGTCTTTGTGTAAGGCATATTATGTATGTATTTAGATTGAAATTTATATTCTCGTATAGGGTGACATTAGTGTGGACAATGTTGTGGATATAAAACCAATTGGAAATTCTTCATTAGGAGGATGTATAGAACTTTAAGCTGGGTGCACTGCTTTCAGTGTCAGCCATTTCAATAACTTTGACGTGATTAATGTTTAGTTTTGTTTGCCATTTCATAATAAATAGCCGTAAAACGACTGACCAAGGGCTCACTGTTCGTTAAATAAAAAGACAACATTGAACTAATTTGCCACATTTGGAGGCAACATAATATTAATGTCATTTTTAGATATCCTCTGTCTTCATAACAAGTGAGTGAATAAAGGTAATCACTGGTCCGACGAGAATATTAAAATCCATGGTGACCGCTGAAGTACCTTTAGAGCGAGTAATACAACTTGTCAAAAATTCAAGTAAAATGAGAAAGTATTGTAGATTGCAACCAATATGTAATCAGACTATCAACGAATACGAATGGAAACTTGACAGTGGTATGGGAAGGCTATAATTTTTTTTTACAACTTTCGAAATTCTGGGACTTTCGATTTAATCAGGGATGCATTTTCATAGAATCAAACAAATAAAATACCAAAGCAGCTATTTAATAAATCGGGAACCAATTTCTTGAAAATTTTTTTTTCATTTTGCTACTTTTGGCAAAAGAATACCTATCGAATAGTGGATCAGCCGAAAACTGTCCAAAGCTACCGTCACCGTTACCCACGAGAAATTGCTCAGCCATTGCCATGAAAATATATTTTCGGTTTTTTTTTTCAAATAAAGAAAAGAAACACGCCTCATTTATTTTAATGCAAGTGTGATAGTGTAGAGACACAATCTAATGAGAATGATTTCGGACGGGCCCCACAGTTTCCACTTATTTGTAAGGGACACATCCACTATTTCTAGAGAGCTGTAATTTGGTACACAGATACACAGGTTCTTGGAGAATAAGTAATGAGAAAAATGGCCAGTTTTCATCTAGGGGACTAGGGTTCTCTCTAATTTGTGTGGAGAATTTCCGGCTGTAAGCTTTAAGTAAAAAGGTTTTATACATATATTAATAAATAAAAATAAATTGAAAAAAGTAATCAGGTCCGCACAAAAACATTAATATGATAATAAGCCCAAATTGGTGGTAAAGAATACTGAGATTAAAATGAGGACCACCCACTTCTAGGCAACTTGCTAGCTTGACAAGACAATTTTTTTCCAATAGTGAAAAGTGTTATGGGGAAAATGTTAAATGCTTAGAAAGAGATGGTATTGAACAATTCACGAACTTGCTCCTCATTTCGATCTCAGTACCTTTTACCGCCGAAATTTGTGTAAAGGTATTTGGCCTTATTATCACATTTATGTTTTTGCTCGGAATATTTTCAATGGGAATGTATAAAACTGGTCGTTTACCCCAGTCAACCAGAGACAGATGACATGAATTCGAATTTTATTAAAATAAATAAATTTATCAGTATTTTAATTATTCTTAAAAATGCTAATGCCTAAAAGGACAGTTCTAAAATGTTCTTAAAAATTTTATTATTTGAGCCACAGAAGTTACAGTGGCGTAAACTATATTCTAAACCAACAGAAAAATTATCGAAAATAAGAGAAGATTTCTCAAATTCAATTTTCATCAGAAGATGGGTTGTATTAATAATGTTTGCAGTGGATACTAACTGAGTAGAAAATCATAAGATTGCAGATGCAAAGCGTAGGCGTATTAAAAATCCACTCTTTTCTGCTTACATTTTCCAGTTTTAAAATGTGTAATAGTATTCATGAATGATTTGACACACCTAGAAGTGTCATCAGATCCAAGTAATTAAAATATCAATATAGCGACGTACGCTTGAGTAAAGAATCCCACCTGTCCTAGTAATCGCATTTTAACTGTCCTATTAATCGCATTTTAACGTGTAATCAATGTGACATTCTCAAAAATACCCTGATAACCAACCTCTTTGGTGTCACTTCTCCTTAAAATCTTTTTGATAATGAGAAACTGACCTTTGGTTTTAATTCTTACTCTAGACACAACCTAAATGTGTTTGACAATTATTCCTTTCAATCAGGAAATATTTTAAGAAATCTTTTTGTTACTATTTCCAATAAGGATGGCTTTAAATGCATTAAATAACTTTATTTTTGAGTGTAAGAGTTTGTGTGAAAATATAGTCAAGTCTTGAAAAAATGTCTGCCCAATTTGATGTGTGTCTTTTTTAAAGCAAAAACAAAGTAAAAATATATAAACTCACACACACGCCAAGTAGAATCGCACAAATTCGTTCTATTCATTAATTCAGTCATTCTTCAAACTTACTTGCAACCACCCTCCTCGCTAGCCGACAAACGTTTATTCAAACGTCTAGTGGTTGTTGTGAAACTTTACAGCCTACAACTTATACATGCTTTTCTAGCAATGACGACATAAAATGAGATTCAGTTTAACCACTTATTGGCGCCTTGCCCACACGAATAATTTTTTTTATTTTTAGACTTCTTTTTCAGAAGCTTTTCTTCTTCTTCAGAAACCACACACACACACACACACACAACTATTCAGACATTTATATACTCAAGTTTTATATCCTCATCTTGATTATGTGATTTGTGCGTGTTTGTGCATGTTTGTATTTGTAGCATTTTGTTTTACGTTCTCCACTCGTATCAATGGAAAGATTTATCAAAATTTATATTGCTTGTAAGTATTTTCGCAGATTTATTATTTTTTTATGTCAGAAAACTGTTCCAGACATAATTTCATCGTTTGTATTGGATGGAGATTTAATGAATATGATGAAAATCTCTGTTTTGGTTTTTTACGCAGTTCTTGTTTTTTGTTTGCAATTTTTGCAAAATTTTATCATGAACGAAATTGGGAAATTGATTGCACTTTCTGTCAAGATTAAGTGTGACAGAAGGATATAACAAAAAAAGCTTCAAAAAAATTTCAAAGTGGCCAAAGGAATTATGAAAATTTGATGACATTTCTTTCTACCAGGCTACTATGACTTCATTGTAAACATTATGATCACGTAATTAACGTTGCCATTACTATTTTGTCCAAGTGGAGTATGTGATTGATCCTTCAAGCATAGGGATGTTTCTTGAACAAGTGTGAGTATTACTGCAACTATCGAATACTCCGTCTTTCATCGGCCGAAAGGAATTACTTTATTTAAAAATAATATTACGACCATTTTAAACGTTTGTATGATTTTAGAAGTGTCTGGGGCTTTAATAAGTAGAGTCAGTTAATTGTCAACATTTGAAAAGCTAAACAAACTTATTTGGCAATTCACTCGTATTAAACGATAGCGCTGAGCGCTACTAAACGTATAAATAAGTCGTGAATTTAATTTCACTCTTTAGGGCATTCACTTGTATTTCTTTTCGTTTTCATTAAGCATCAGCAGAACATTTTAGTTATTTTTCCTGGGCTATAAAAACACAAATACACTATGATATGAAGCCGGTATAAACAAACAACTTTATAATTGATTTTCATAATTCAGATTGAGGTTTTTAATTAAAATGCCTTTTACAACATAATAGGGGCTACTCAGTCACTCTCTGAGGTAATCATGCATTCTATCAGTTGATGGTTGTTATAAATGAAAGAGAGATGCAATAATAACAACAACAGCAACGGCAACAACAAAAGTAAATATATTGTCAACATTTTACCTTTTGGTAAATATTTGTCACTGTTATTTTAATTAAAAATCAACTTTTTTCAAATAACAAACTTAACTGTTCGCCAATAAGGACCAAAAATGTAAATATCATTCAATAATATGGGAAAATGTAACCAATACCACCGAAAACATTACCACTACCACAGCAAATGTAGTAACATACAGTAGACTCTCGATAATCTGAAATTCAAGGGAGCAAATAAAAAGTTTAAGTTAATGAGGGTTTAAATTTCAAGAGGGAGGGAGATATACCGAAATCCAAACTAACAAGGTTTTGATTAAAATTTTTGGTTTTTGATTTTTGATTTTCAAATTGAGGAAAAGCAACCACGGCAAATCAGTGCAAGTAAATCATAAAAAATTATATCTGTTTTATATAAAACATAAGACATTAAATAATTCTAATTAGTGATTGTAGAAACGAAACAATTCGAATCGAATATTTTTCAAGGGTTCCAGGTCCCGTTCAAATTCAAGAGTTTCAAATTATCGAAGGTCGACTGTAATACATATTATCAGACAGTTCTGCTGGGAATGATATCAATTGAACTGGGAAGGAAATTACAAATGGTACTAACAGCATGAAAATTTGTACTTTTCAAAACTTTAAAAGTACTAAGCACATTTTGTTCTCATACACAAACGAAAATATTTTGCTTTTCGTCTCTTTCTTGGAAAATAATTTTATAATAGTCTTAAAACCAACTTTATTTTTTGTTGTAGCTTTGTTTGTAATCTGCCTTTTCACTGGATCGATATGCGACTTAAAAACGCGCGTTCATTTTCATAATGTTTTCGCGGAACAATTCATCAATGACTTAAGCGCTTCGAACAGGAACTTCGGCGGAAATCCTAAAATCAACGCGTGAAAATGTGGTAGAGGGGCCCGAAATAATATTTAAAGAATTTGCCATATAAAGTTTAAATAGAGCAATGAGTTGTTAGCAAATGATTGCAGCGCGTAAATGGTTTTCCATAATAGTTGGTAACGAGTGGCCACTTCAACAAGCTAAATGATCGGTTCTAAGGGACGAAATACTCACGCATATTTCATGATATTAAAGTTATCGCGTGGTGTGCAGATATGTCGGTAAATGTGATTGGACCTTATTTGTTCGAAGGATACCACATTATTGCTACTACTTGGCCACTTATAAGGCTGCATGACTTCCTAGCACGTGCAAATTAGCGTTTCAGTGATTTGGCTTGTTTAGCCAGATCTCAAAATTAGGCCGCCACCTTTGGAGATATTTGAAGTCGTTGGTGGTCACAAACGAGCCCCGCTTCCCGAAGAATTTAATGAAGCACATTCGAGCTGAAATTAACAACTTGCTACGGACCAATGCTGCGCAAAGTTTTGCAAAATGCAATCAAAAAGGCCCAAATTTGCATGAGTTCTGAAGAAGGCCATTTGTCGGCATTCATTTGGAACATTTGCATCTAAAATTCTTCTACTTTACGTTTAGTTTCAGTATCTGCTGCTACTGGCTCTTTTACTCAAGCAATGAGCCTGTATAATCGATCTATTTAAAATGTAAAATTTTGTTGTTCAGCCGAATTCGTACTGTTATGGTAACCGTTATTTCCTGATTGGTTGTCTCCACTCACTTTGTTTGTGTGGTCGGCCTCTTCTTATTGGTTGAGCTCTGAAACGGGCTTGAACTTGTTGAATTGTTTTCAAAAAACAAATCGAAGTATAGGGTTCTTCCATAGGTAGTCTTAAACTTTATACAATTTAGAAATATATTAATGTGGCGATTGCAGTACAATTTGTTTCCGCTAGCAGTTTTGTAGTGGGACTTTCTTAACCCGCCGATATATGCTGACAACCCATAAATGTCTATATGTCAGCAACTAAAAATTACACCGTTGCGCAATAACAGGAGCCATTAAGCGACAGTATACTTAACGGAATGTCGATTTAAGGCATTTAGAAATTCGAAGAAGTGATTTGTTTTAGTAATTTCAGCACCTACTTGGATCTACCGGAAAATCCCAAGCCAGGGACATACATTTAATTATTAAGATTGCTATGCATACGACACGAATTGCCATGCATTAAGAATTAAGTACTTGTGCAGCACTAAAATTTACCGGTACAAATTGTCCAAGCCTCCTCATCACTGACGCTTAATACTAACACGAAACATGTTTACGTTTAAACGTAAGCATGAACACGGACATGAGCATTTTCGATGCTTTTAACATTAAATGCGGCAGCAAGACCGATGATGTGGCGGACAATGTAAATAACAATGCAGAGGGTGATAGAGTTTTTGTGTTCCCGTTTTGCAAATTTTCTTTGTTTTTGGGGCGTTAAAGGTGGCAGCTTTAATAAATAAAATAAAGCAGCCAACACCTTTGTCTGGCTAACCAATATCAAGAGAGTCTGTCTGGTTTCAGTAGCTGACTCAAGGGCTAAGTACTTGGTTGTTGTTGGTAAAATCAAATAAGAAAATGTTAAAAACCATAATGGAAGTTAAAATAATATTGATGTTATCAATACCGCTACAACAATAGCAAATGTTTTTTTATGTTAAAGTCCAGACTGGAGGGAAAATACTTTAAAACAAGTTGCCTGACACTACATGTACTTTAGACAAATTTCAAAGGGACAACAGGAAAATGGAAAAGCACTTTCAGTAAATTTTTCAGAATAATTAAAGATTGTGAATAAAGCATGTCATAACACATTAAATATCTACCAAATATTAAACTTGACACCAAATAGTAAACTTTGCCGATTTCTTTTTACACAATTGGTAACGACTTATCTGCTCGATGCGCAAAAGTCTTGTGTTATTATATCGTGTATTAATATACGCCTCTGGTTTATGTACAGGGTGTCCGCCCGGAAGGTATACCCCTTTGTCTGTTTATAATTTGTTATTAAATGAAAGAGAATGGATCGTATATTGATAAATGTTTTATTTAATGTCGGCAATTATGTATGGAATACAATATCAGACAAATGTCTGCCTCTGTTAGTCTCACAAATGCGAGCCCTTTTGAGCACATTTTTCATTACATTCCACACATTTCTCGCGGTATTTCATTGATTTCATCACGAATATTTTGTTTCGATTTGCTCCAGCATTCCTGGTTTGTTAGCATTAACCTTGGTTTTCAGATATCCCCGCAAAAATAAGTCCGGAGCAGTCAAATCAGGCGACCGTGGAGGCCAACAAACATCACCATTCCTTAAAATAAATTGTTATGGAAAGAGGTCTCGCAGTAATTCCATTATAATCCTGGCTGTATGCGATGTGGCACCGTCTTGTTGAAATCACATGTGGCGTTCAAAAGTTTTCAATCTTATCACGATATCGCTCCCCATTGACAGTTACCGTTACCCCGTTTTCAGTTTCAAAGAAGTAAGGTCCAATGATTCCTCTTGACCAAATTGCACACCAGATTGTCACTTTTAATGGATGCAAAGGTGATTGATGAATAATTTCAGGATTTTCCATTGCCCAGCACCGACTATTCTATTTATTCACATTTCCATTCAAATGAAAATGTGCCTCGTCACTCATTATGATTTTTTCATGAAAATCCGGGTTGTCATGGGCGAGCTGTAGCATCCTATTGGCATATGTAAGGCGGTGTAAATGGTCTTCTGGAAGAAGCTCTTGTGTCAACTGAATCTTAAATGGAAACAAATGCAAATCTTTGTGCAAAATTGTGGCCAAACGGTGTCGAATTGAGGTTGATGGATTGGTTTGAACACTTTCATGAACAGCAGTAATGTTTTCAGCCGATCTTGTAGTACGTTGTGGTCCATGCTTGGGCCTATCAGCTACTGTCCCTCTTTCTTCGAAATCATTCGCTGCACGATAAATGGTGCGTCTTTTTGGCACGTTGTTTCTGCCAAAAATTTCACGTAACTTTCTCATCGTCACAGTAATCGATTATTGATTTTGATAAAATGTTTTAACGATTAAAACAGGTTGGTTTACCGAATGTTTTTCCATAATAAATTTGCCACGTCCCTTTTTCACGACTGCCAAATATGAACTGTCAAGAATAATGTTTACCAAAATGCCGGCGGACACCCGACAATCGATTTTATTGTATTGTGGTATTATTCTACTGCTATTGTCAAAAAATTCTAGAGATCAAAACCAAATAGAATCACGCATCAGGAATGGGAACTTTAAATTACTAACAAGGTAAGGAATATGCCATTAGCACATGATAAATAATTATTTATATTTCAAAAGAAATTCCATAAGTGATTTGTAATTTTTAATATTACATATACGCCCAAGTTAAGAATTTTTATATTATTTAAACACAAATTAAAATCAACCAAATAACATACTCCCAGGTATGATGTCAATGCAACACTTTAAAAACATGTCAAATGAAGTTGTATTATATTACAATTTTTATATAAAAATTTCCAGTACTGAAAATGTAATATTGTATTATAATACAATAATACATTCGATACAACAATCCAAGTCGTTTTTCTTAGGGTAGAACCTTGAATGTGCAGTTAAAATCACAATAACTCACTATTTGCAAATAGCTCCAGTCAGTTTTTATTATTTAATATTGAAGACAATAACCTAATATGCACGTTAATGTACTTTAGCTAAAATTATATTCGGCAATTGTATGTACTTTTACCGTGAACCATTATAGTAGGACTGCCGAACTGGTCCTTTAATAAACTGTTGTATATTAAAGGACCTAAAAACCATATATATATTTTTATTAAACATCAAAAAAACGTCACATATTATGAATATTTGCCTATGTAGTTACATAATATACAAGATATTCCACAAGAAAATTTTATATAATTTACTCACTAGTTTCAAAAGTATAGTGGAACTTCTGCAAAATAATTTTTTTATGAAAATTGTTTTTTTACAAAATTTAAAAAAAAATATACCAACAAAGTTCTAATTAAAATCTAAATCCAACGTAGTTTATCGTCTTTAATAAATTATGCTTCGGTTTGTTTCAAACTGCAAATTTTGCAACAAAAGTGTTTTTTTTTGCCGCAACTTCTATATAACTATAAAATTACTGAGAAGATCTAAAGACAATGTTACCATAACTTAAAGATTATTCATAAGCTATACTAATATATATCGTGACACTATTTCAGTTTTTAAAATATCAATATGTGGCGGATCCTGAACCAATTTCAAAATATGGAGTTTGTTTACCCCAAATTACATTAGGAACAGCTTTCAATTGTTCCAGTCCAAAAACTGTTATATTTTTGTAATTAAATTAGTATTACTGCTTCCTTTCACAAGTTTTTGGGGGATATTATTTTAAACGTTGGCATTTAAGTTAAGGTGGTACCAAGTTTACTTCACCTACACCCGCTTGCTTATATACAAATGCAACTCTGAGTTTAGTGCAATTGAATTACTCGAGATAGGCTTGTTTGAAAATAATATTTATTTTATTTATCAAATATTACAATACAATTACACATTATATTCGAGCTTCAGTAAGGAAAACTTCTCATAGATAACTTAGCACACTGCTAACTGGTCAGCTGGTGCCCCCAAAATAATATATTTGTAACTTTTTTATATTATCTTTTAACTGTAGATATATTTTTCTTCCTCTTTAGTAAATTCCAAAGTGAGGCTCTAGTGAGGTTGATCTATTGTAGCTCCACTTTTATTGTTTGTGTTTGACAAGAACTTGCTTTCTATACAGACTCCCACCAAACAAAGTCAAAAGACCCACCAAGACATGAAAAAATAAGATAAACCCCTTGCGCTACTTACTCTTTCTTAAGCTCGGAATTAAATTTAAGTAAAAATATCTATAAGTACACTATGCGTTAAATATGCATATCTCAACGCAGGCAACATTCCGTCGACGCATTCCTGGTTTGGAAATAGGAAGTAGTCACTAGGTGCTAAATCCGGAGAATATGGCGGATGAGGTAACAATTCACAGCCCAATTCAGAGAGTTTTGCCATTGAGACTGCACACGTGTGCACCCGTGCATTATTTTGATGAAAACGAGCTTTTTTCTTGGCCATATGGGGTCGTTTTCTTTTTATATCCTCATTAAATCGGTCTAACAAGTTGTCATAATATTCTTCGTTTATTGTTTTCCCCGTTTGAAGGTAATCGCTGGCCGACAAACTTACCTTGGCCTCCTTCGGAGCAGGTTCACCCGCAGAAACCCATTGTTTAGACTGCTGCTTGGTATCCGCAGTACAGTAATGGATCCATGTTTCATCAACAGTTACAAAACGCCGCAAAAACTCATTCGGATTGCGGTAAAGCAACACAAACATTTCTTTAAAGTTGTCACACGTTTAGTTTATGGTCAATTGAGAGCAAACGCGGCACCCATCTTTCTGACAACTTTCTTAAACCCAGATGATCATTTAAAATCGAAACCACACTGCCACATAAAATGCCTATGGCATCAACCATCTCACGCACTTTTACTCTTTGATCGGCCAACACCATATCGTGGGTTTTTTCGACATTTTCGGATGTACTGACCTCAATTGGCCGTCCAGAATGTGTAGCGTCATTTGTACTTGTAAGACCACAACGAAAGTCAATAAACCACTTTTTTACCATAGAAATCGATGGTGCAGAGTCCTCATAGTATTTATCGAGCTTTTCCTTGGTTTGATCGGCTTTTTTTCTCGCAAAAAAAATGTTTAATGAAATTCACTTTTTTCCATTCTTAGACAAAT
This sequence comes from Phania funesta, assembly GCA_963932375.1. Lineage (NCBI taxonomy): Eukaryota > Metazoa > Arthropoda > Insecta > Diptera > Tachinidae > Phania > Phania funesta. The sequence continues at coordinate 64,970,130 of OZ010655.1, forward strand.
ACATGAGGTTGTATGTTTTGAACAGCTGTTAAACGCAACGTAAATGACGACACTTGTTCAAAATTTGAGAGTAGTCTACTAACAAGTGGCACTTGATGGGAACAGTGTTGCATTTCATATAACAACGAGGGAAGTTTGAAGTCACGGACTTTTTGATCCGCCCTCGAATTTACTTGGCAGAGTTTGCGATATAAGATTCCCTTACATTTGACTCTGTAGTTAAACATTGTTGGCTAAAAAGGGTTCACCAACTTTTATCGAAAATATTTTCCACTTGAGAGCGAAGAAAAAAAACTTCACAATTCCCAGCAGTAGGATTCTTTATTGTTAGGATAGTTGTAACAAAATGCTGCTAACAAATAAACAAATGCACACAGCTGAAAATATTTTTCTTCTTTCTCCTCTTTAAATCGCTGTGGTATTGATAACTGGCCCTGGTAGAAAAACACCAGTTAAGAGCTTTCAAACACCTAAAACAACGAGATTTTTATTTCCGAGCTCATGTCTTTAAAAACATTTTGTCGGCCGTTCTTGGCTGACTGTGTGTTTGAGTTTCGTTCGTTATCTTTATGAATTTGTTTACATTTTTCACAAAACAGGTATAAATGACCATAATTTGAGGGTAACCAATGGTGTAAAGGGATGAAAAGTGTAGAAAAAATATATTTTTTTACCCTTAAGCTTTATTATCATCATCAAAGTTAATGTTGAAGTTCAAACAACTTTTGTTCACACTCCTACATAAATACTTTTTCTTTATGGTGTCAAACTTTGAACAAAGGCCGCACAGACAAACGGCTAAAAGGGAAAAGAAAAACCAAAATATTTTTTTTATTATTATATTTGCAGACTAATGTGCCAAATCTTATTATGACTGGTAATAAGTCTTCGATAACAAACAAACACATGCATTTATTTCTGTATCAGAAATGTTGCGTGTGCTAAACTCCATTTAAAATTAGACAATTGTGGTTCAGAGTTTTAAATACGTTCTTAGTGCTTAATGGCCGTAGTTTGGTCACATTTGAATTTTAATATTTCTACAACTCATGAAACAAACAACTTATTCTGGGTTTAAAGTACACAATAGTTAACAAACACTTTTAGGCTATTGAACCTTTGATAAGAAATCGTATTCATAAACACGTTTTGACAAATATATATGTTTAAAATTTTGGTCTTTGTTAGCTAATGTTGCACGGAAATGTTTCACGTGATCCGAGTAATCGGATTAATAATAGTTTTAAAATGTATCAACTTTCGAATTTTGATAACTATTTCTATAAATTGTTGTATTCAGCGAAATAAACACAAACAAATAGAGTAAGTAAAAGTTTGAAATAGGTTTTATATTTACGGATTAGATTGTGGGAATATTTATACTGGGTGCAGTTGTTAGTTTATGGAAGAAAATTGCTTCTAAAACAATTGTTTACCAAAAAAATTAACACGCAAATTTATTGTAGGCTTATCTACCTACTTTAAACCTAAAATAAAATTATTTGATAAAAATAGTTTTGTAATACATTTTTCTTATTTATGGTTTATTTCCCTGTTGTAAGTTTTTATGACAGTCGCATTAATGATGTTAATTGTATCCTAAAACGTGAAGTATTTTTATTGAGTTTATAACAGTTTTTTATGGTTTTGTGTCACCGCTTACGATAGTATTATTTTTTAAGTTCTGAAAAACTACGTTAACCGAAAATATCTTAACTAATGCTAAAATTATTTTGCTTTTGTTTTTGTAACTGCTGCTGTTTTGCAACGTGTGTAGCGACATAGAAAATCCATTCTATTCTGCTTGCTGTCTAATAAAATTTTAAATTTTGCTGTATTCAATGTTATCATATCATACAAAATATTCTTACTTAATAGCAATAATAAAGAAAAATATTTTAAGGCTAGAAATTAAATTACTTGATATTAATAATTTTAGTTTGAAAAAGTTACGTCAAACAATAAATTTACTCCTATCTATAAGTCTTAAAGAGTATCAAACAAAGCGTAATGGTGCGGAGTTTTAATAAACAATGAAATTTCATGTGCAACTGTAAATACTTTATAATAAATACTCACATTTTTGCAACTTAATTATAAATATATCCTTCCGTCGGCAACATCAAATCGGGCAAAAATTAAATGGATTATGAAAAAAAATCAAACAAAAAATGTCGGCGGAAATAATGTACTTCATTCATTTTTATATTTCTGCTATAAACTCACGGTCATATTCATAAATAAAATTATTTGAGGTTTAAAGTACACCATAGTTAACAAGCGCTTTTAAGTTATTGAATCTTCGATAAGAAATCGTATTCATAAACAGTTTTTAACAAATATATATGTTTGCATTTTTGCACTCGAATTTTTGACTTTCAAACTTATGAATTTTCAAAAAAAGTTCCCCTTTTGTATTAAAATAATATAAAAACGATTTTCTTTTCGAATTTGGTATTCTGCTCAAATTTGGAATCATGTTCAAATTTTCGAACATGGCTCAGAAGAATTTTACAATTTGATATGATTATCTTTCTTTCATATCAGTTGGTGGTTAAAATTAATTTCTTCTACATATATTTTCAAATTTCGAAATACAGATGGGACTTTGAATAATAAAATTTGTTTGTGGTTTGAAGGTTTTAGGAACTCGGTACTGTGAACAATTGGATTGTGGCTGGTAAAGTGTCGACCTAAAAATAATGGGATCTTATTTGTGCGAAAGCTGGGCAGCGGCACAGAAAATTTTGTACGCTATGGTTCCACTTATTTGAATCGGAGGTATTTATAGGGGCGAGTCTTCTTATTTTGCCACTGCTATATTTTGGAAATCTTTGGGCAACTTTTTACCTCAATAGGCAAATTACGGCATACTAAATACTAAATTAAATTTTCGATCATTATACAGTTCTCGTGGCTTCAAAAATTACAGGAATGTAAATACAAGGTAATGTAAATAACGTGAAACTTAAATTGATTTTAACAATAAAGCAATTTCTCCAAGAAGTACAAAAATATGGTACAATACGATAAAGTGAAAATGCAATTTATTTGCTAGCGGGGACAAGCTAGACTCATGCGCATTTCGCTGGTGGCTTAAGCAAGCTATTCAAGAAACCTTGATTCAATTTTTTGGAACAACTTAAACGCCTTCTGCTCAAAATTTTTTAGAACAAACGAAATAGCTAAAGAAACTGAAAATATAATCATTAAAGTTTTATCAACGATGAAGTGTGCCCTCCATTGTAGCGAAATTATAACATTTTAAATAAATAAGTAGGTTAAGTTAGGTTAAGAAGAGGGGCTTAGAATTGACTCATGCCCATTGACATATCCAGTGGTTTAACTTGCTGCGTGCTCTTCATTATGAAACCAAAGAATAAGCCTTGCAAAGAATAATTGTAATCTTAGTCATTTCGGCCTTGTTCAGTCTCAGCAATCTCTTTGACGTTTTATCTGCGTTGGATAATCTCTATTACCGTTTCGTTGTTCTACGGGCGATATGGATCATCTTTGCTCAATTTCCTAGCAGCCGAAAAAGATTTTGCAGTATCAAAGTTTAAGTATTTGCTTGTTCGTTACCAAATGCTGTCTGGTCGCCTAGCCCCCACTATAATGCGTAGTCTTTCATGTACCGAGTAGCCGTTGTTCGCACCTCTTTTAGCGCAACAGCGTCCTTGTTTTAACTCTTTTGGATTCATTTGCTTTCGTGATCATTTGGCTATTAGTAAAGATGTTGACTTCTGTTTTCCTTGTGGTCTTACTGAGCCATCTCAATTTAAGTAACCAAATAATAAACTTGATGCTTTTTATTGTTTCTTTATTGTTGAATAATTTTTCTTTTCTAATTTATTAAATTGCATTTATAGCGATTCCGTATCATTTTATTAAATTAAAATTAATGCTTATTTATAATGGGTGGCCAATGATGGCGTACAAGCACGAGAAGTGAACATATGTTGTTGTGTGTTTTGGTTTGCGATTATTTTTAGCCAAAATTGTTTCGACAGCAATAACGAACAGACAAAAATTTGTTTTTCTCTTATCATTTCAATATCTCTCTAAATATTATGGTGTCACATATTGTAGTAATTAATTCATGTCTTGCCCACAAACAATTACTTTAAATTAGAAAAAAATTGTCGCAGTCTATTAGACACCCACAACTACTGAAACGTGCCAGTACCTACTCGTACAATGTAATACGGAGAACTAGACCGACAAACCGAGCAACAACATGAAGGCTGCATGTGAAAAGGGGGATTCAACAAAAATAAAAAGAGAAGTAATCCAAATGTGCCAACTCTTTGTTAGTCATTTGATTTTATAAACCTAAACTGGTTGTAATTTTTCACCCACTTCCAGACTAAAAACATACGTAAGAGCATTTTGGCAAATTTTCAGTGGGGAAGGGAATATAAAATTCATGTTAACCAATATTTTTGTTGTTGCTGGAGGGTGGGACATTTGATAACTTCTGAAACATACGAGAATCCAAATGTGTGTACGAGTATAACAATTCCAAACACATTTGCATGTAGATTCATATTAAGATTCAAGTTTATTTAAACAATAAATTTGTCTGGGTCTGCTAAATGACTGTTATTTCTAACCATAAACACCAAATGGCACATAGGCTGCAATAGCAACAATGATGTTAGAACTTGTGGGTATAATGGAAAAATCTACAACAACAAATTGTCCCCAAAACACTTTTGTCAGTGGCTAAAAATATTAGAGCAATAAACAATTTACTAAAAACAATTGTCAAGTACGAGTACAACAACAACATAAAATCTAATGATGCGAAAAAAGTTTACTGTAAATATGTATGTATGTGTTTGATTAAAGTAAAAGCTTTAGTAAATAAGATTCTCGACTGTAAAATGTGCGATATTACAGGTATCTAATAATCAGACGACATTTTGGGAGCATTTCTTTTTTGCGCCTATTTTATTTCTGCTAAGGCGGTCATAGATTTTTGAAATGTTTTTCTCTTATTTAAAAGTACTGCGATAAAATTAGTAGTGTCGCCATTTCGTCATTTTAAAAATCATCTAAAAACTTCCTTTTGCCCTCATGTTTACAAAAAAATTAAGTTCAAAATTTTTATTATTGTATTTACTTTTTGTACATTTACTGCCTTATCATCAGTAATATAATTGATTTCCAAGAGTTTAATGGTAGATATAGATGAGGGAACATTAAAGGAAACATGTTTAAGAAACCAAGTCTATTTTTTTGATACATACGAAGGAACCATAGAGGAAACCAAACAAAACATAAGTTGTGTGTCAATATCACACACAACCTACCAAATGTACGCGGCAGAAAAGCAAATGATGTTACTAATCTGTGCAATTGATCATCACAGCACGACTGCTTCCAACGAACCAAGCCGTAAAAACATTAAACTTCAATATAAAAAAATATCCAAACCTTTTGATATTATGGGAACCAAATAAGGAACATCAATTTCAACTAGCAACATCGCTACAGACGAAGGAACATGAAATTAAACTTGTAAATGTTTCTTCTAATGTTTACTGGTTTAATTTAGTTAATTTTTTGAAGTTTATATTTTCTCTGATCACATTTCTAAAATTGTCAAATGTGCTGGCAATAGACAAAGAAGAAACATTGTTGTGATAGTAAGATTAAGAGAAACTAAGGTATTATAGTTTCACCGAGAACAGTGCAGTCTAAAGGATGCCTGATAAAATTACCTTCAAACTACAACAGTATTTTTGTACTTAGTTGATGGTTTCCTAAGTATTCAGAAATTAGTATCGAAAAATAGTGAGTTATAAGCCAGGGTAACAATTTTCACGAAAAATTTAAACCCCCAAAAACGTTACCCATTAACTATCGTTGTTAAAAAACGGAATAAGCCATACAAGCAAAATACACACAGGTAAAAAAATATGTTTGTATGTGCGCGACTATTCTATTCGAGGGTTGAATGCACAACGCGGTTTTAACAGCTCGTTATACTGCATCACATCTAAAGAATTGTTGTAGTGGTTGTTTGTTTATTAATGAAATAATAATTATTTTGTTCTGTTCTGATCATAAAAAATCTAGCATTATTTAGAAATGGGGGTAGCGTTTATAGTGTGTTATTCAATTGCACGTAGCATTTTTCTTCAGAAAAGAAAACACCATTAGTTTTGTGTTTTTGAATTTATCTTGCAGGTTACAACAACCTATTTATAATCCATATTTCATTGCTTATGTAATTTAAACAAGACGGCAATAGTTGCCACACAACTTTTTACTTATAAATCTTCAGATGTTGTCACACGAGGCAAATATTTGATCAAATAAGCGTAACCAGTAAGATGTTACTTTTGGTTTTAAAAAATATTCATTAAATTAAACAAGTTCTTATTTGTCATAAAAAATAAGTTATACCAACATTATTTAAGTTCATTTTATTTAACATATTTGCGATGAAATCTGAAACGATTAACGGTGTGAAAGATAACATTCAACCAATAACTAGTAAAAGTGTTGCCAACTCTTAAAAACGAAAGCACTGTGAATAGTTCTTGATTAAGCAGAGACCAAAAAAACGTTTTTTTTTAATTAAGAATACAATTTTTAAGAGCATTATATTTTTGGAACATAGAATCAGGGTTATTACTAATATCTGTATTTAATTACAGAGCTACTTTCTAACATTATTTTAAGCAAGTTAAGTCAACTCATTATCCTTAGAACTTTACTGTATTTTCAGGGCATTTTCAGTCTCAAAGATAGATCAGTTTGCTACTCAAAATTATTAGATAAATTTTTTGGTTTTTGGCTTTACTACGTCGTCACAAATTTTTTAGGCAGCAGGGATATATAACTGGCTAAAGTTTTCAATATCAAAATATAATTTCGTACTAAATAACCTTTTTATTTTGCTAATGACTTCCAAATTTAAGAAGACGAATCCATAGACAATAATATTTTGATATGTACTATGAACTGCACACGCTGTCACAGGATCATATTATATTCTCTACAACAATATATTGTTGGGACAAATATATATTAGTTATTTAATATTATAATAAACATTAATTTACTTGCGGCAAACAAGTTACTGTTTACATTTAGTTCATTATGAGTTTCATACATAAAACATTCAACATGGTTAAATTGAACAATACAATTTTTACTAAAACTCTAACCACAAACAAAGTATTTTAATTATACAAAATTAAGGCGCACGATTCTAGGCAACTTGCATGCGCAGTAAGTTTTTTTTAACTTTTTTATATGGGAAAAATTTTACTTGCCTAGAAATGGGATAGTATTGTACATATGAAGAACTTGGTCCTCATTTTGATCTCAGTACTTTTAACATCCGAAACGCTTGGATAGGATTAATATAAAATTATTAAAACGTTCTTATTAGCCATAATAGGTAAAATTATTTTGGTGTTTAGTCAAAGTATGACGGTGCTATGGCCTAAGTGGTTGGTTAGCGCATTGACTATTAACAATTCAATGTCAGTAGTCACCAGTGTTTCTAGCTCAGTCGCTATCAATCAGTGACAGCTGTTCTTTTGATTATCTGTCGTTCTAAGAGGGCCATATGATTTATAATATAATTTGTTTACAAGCATACAATTCAAGTATAATATGTTGCTCTGAGATTAGGGTAACCTCAACGATATGCTTTATTTACGTCTATGTACTCGCTTTTTTTTAATTGGTTATTTAAAAAAGCTCTGGCAAGTTTAATTAAAAAGCACCAAAAAGTACTCAAAAACCAGAGAAATGACAACACTGATTTAACACATTGGGCCAAAGGCTTAGAAAAGTGGTCTGTGTATGCTAGAAATCGTATTTGAAAAAAATATTAGATACTTATCTTTCAAACACGGTCAATTTCGAATTAAACTGTGTTGTATTTCATTTCTAGTGAAGTACAATGTTTGTGGTAAGTGTGATCCAGACAACCACCAAACTGATGGGCAAGCACATTTCTAAGAGAAACACAAGTTATTCTAGTTACTTTTTTAATGAATCTAAGCTCTGTAGGAGCATAAGTTTAGAATAATTTTTTTAAGTAAGGTTTATTGTAAAAACTTAACAAGAAGTGCAATTTTTCATTCTTTAAAAAAACCAAAAAAAAAAGGAAGCTACATACAAAAATCAATCATGCTTAACAGAGAACTCTTCCAGTCTATCTTCGTCTTCGGAAAATTGTTTTCCACAGACATAAACAATTCATAATGGCTGATAATGTAAATATTTAATGGTTTCAAATGAATATTTGGAAAGTTGTAAACTTGCCATTCAAAGCAAAATATACAATATGAAGTTGCAGCAATAGACACTTAAGTAAACTTTTGTTATTTGCCATTTATCTATGTTTCCACTGTGTACCCAAAGCAGATATTTTCATCTCAAATTCATATCGACAAACAAAACATGACTTTGTTGTAAATACATAAATACGTTTGATATACGTACATCCTAAAGAACATTTGCATGCAGGTGTATGTGTGTGTGTGTGTGTGTGTGTGTGAGACAGTTTGTGTAGTCGTAACTGAAACATTCAAACAGATTTGAACAAAACCAAATTTTGTTGACTGCATTTTAATAATTTGTTGCAAAATATACAATAGAAACATTTACTACAAGATGAGGTGAAAATGTGTTAGTGTTAAGTCAACACCCTACACACACGTAAGCGAAAACAAAACTTACAGCAGCACGCACACACACACGCTTGTTTTCCTAAAGTCATAAAGTGAAAAAGCAATTTAAAGACAAAACTAAATTTATGTTTCAATGTGGTTGTTACAATTTCAACTTTCCTTCGGTTTTTGTTAGTTAAATAATGGTAACACAAACATACACTTCCACATACTCATATACATACATCCATACATACGAAATTAACAAATACATTCATTTGCACATAAACAAACTTGTGCATATTGAGTAGTTAGTTGCTGTTGTCATTGTTTGTTATTTATGCAACAATTGCTTACAACAAATGAATGTTGTAATGAACAATAGAAGTGTGTAGTCTACAAAATGAAGTAGATCTTTTGGCATGCGAGTGGTAGCAAATGTGCATAAAAGCTTGTACATGCTCGTAGTTTTATATACTGCCCTTTTTATGAACATAAACCAAACACCCTTTTATGTTTATGTCTGTTGCATGTTTGTTTAAAATAGATATTCAAGAAAAACAGGGGAACTTGAAAAATGTTTAGACTTTCCCATACCTTGTTTAAGTTTTACAATAATTTGTTTTAGGGGTGACCAAATGGGATTTCATGATTGAACGTTAAAGTATAGAAAAACAATAAAAAATGTGAACCTGGTAAACGACTTGATCAATCTAGGCACATGTGTAAAATAATTTAAAGCAAGTTGTTAACATATTTTAAATGAAATCCCGCCGGAGTGAGCAAATGTATCAGCTAATTTATTTTGCTTTGAATTTTATTTTATATTTGATTTATACTTCAATTATTAAAATTTTTACAAAAAAATTTAATTTTATCCAAAAATAAATTTTACAAGCCATTTTTAATTAATTTTGTTCGAATTTCCAATTTCGGCAACAGTAGAACTTAACAATCTTTCAAAATATATAACAACACATAGAACGAAGCTAAATTTAGAAAGAAATTGCTCGTAATCCTTATTTCTTGCAGAGATGGAAAATTCAAATCTCTTTTTTGTTTGTTGTTTTTTTAAAGTAATTTGCGCGAATTGAGCGTTATGTTTATTTTGAATGTACTTAATGGGTTAAGTAGAAAATTGATTAAAAAATTTCTAAATATGCTTGTTGTAATTAAGTGAAATTCAGTAAATTTCAATACTTTTAAGTAAATTACACAACTTCAAAACAAAATCCAAATCTTCTTTAGTTTTATTCGGCATTAGTTCCGAATTTTTGCACTTTAGTTGCTTATTTTGTCGCTAGGCTCGTTACAACTTCTTTATATTTTTGGAACAAATTATGAACACGTCCAAAAGCAAGTGGCTGAAATTTTAGGACAGTATAAAGATGCGCTGAAAAGCAGCTAAATTCAGTTATATAGAAATTTAATACTCAATTCACTATTTTATTTATTACATTTTTTCTTCCTTCTTTAGTACTTCAACTGGCAGTTTTTAATTCGCCTTTTATTAGCTCCAAGTGTTGCTAGATATGATTTATAATTAACAGATTTGTGTTGATTATCAACTTTGGAATTCACTAAACTTGTTTATATTGTGTCAATTTTCCAAATATCATTTTCATAATAAAATTTCGAAATATAATTTCCTTCTGATCAGGAAACTTTTAGCATCCATATTACAAAAGCTAGAAATGCCATTTATTTTCAACTAAATGAGAATTGCTAAAAGGGGTTAAGTGCCTGTCATCTGTCTCAGTTAGTCTTAAATCCTTTAGATATATATATAATGCTTCTATACGTGCTTGTATCACTGAACTCTTTTTGCAAATTTTTTTTATTTTAAAAAAATGCTATTTAAAAATTATTTTTCAAGTTTTATTTTTTGCTGGGAACATGTACGGGCTCTGGTAATAAAATTTACCTTAAATCACGTCATATTAGTTTTAGACCAGAAATGCTCTTCCTACAGTGAAACAAATTAAATAAAACCAAACAAGAGTAATTTTATTTTCCAAGCAAAAATTTAAAAATGTTTAAATAATTTTTAAAGTTAATTTGATTAATAAAACAAAAATTTAGTGAAGCCAAAGGTTATCTGCATTACAAGGATACCGTTGGTGTAATTCTTAAGCTCGTAACATGTCTCTTTCAGCACAATTTTGGTGGTTGAACTTTAACAATATACGATTTCCTCCTTCCACCAGCCCCAACATTTGAAAAAAATCAAAAGTTCATAATTAAACGTTTCAATCGTCTGAGAATAATTCATAGTCGTGTTTGGTGGACTGGGGCTGAATTTCGTAGTACATGCGGTGCAAATAAGTACATGCATAAGTCAATTGCTTTGTATCTTGGCGTTATGGTGACAATTCAATTTCTATTCGCTGTGTAATCTCCAGCGTCGTCCAAAAACGTGTCAACGAAACGCAAGAACTTTACTATTTTTTTTCTTTGGAATATAAATGATTTAATATAGCATTTGTCTTATTCTGTGCTGTCCAATACAAATTGACTTTGAAAAGTACAACAAGTCTCCAATGAGAAAACGTCATTTAAATACTGGTATTCGAATCAATCAAACTGTAACTGATTCTTGCTTTGATATTCCGACAGGGTAGAATTTTAGAACGAATTTCGGTCATCCCTTGTCAAGTTTGGTTTAAAGATGGCACATAGCCGAAACCGGTTTGTCTCCAACCCAAACTTGATAAGGGATGACGGAAACTCGTTCCAAAATTCTACATCAAACCGTAACTGTACGTTTCACTTTTTGCTTGATGTAAATATTAAATTTGAACAAAGAAAATATAAAAAAATATTTTCTAAAACAAACCTGAAGGGTATTTTCAATTCTATTAAGCCGAATTATTACATTGTAAATTTTACTGGACCAAGAATAAAAAAGGTCTGTGGTTAGTTCTATTTCAAAATCATACTAAAACTGGGAACAAAATAGTGTCTTTTGAATAACGATCTGCAGGCTACTTAGTCTAGGGTTAAAATTATTAAAGGAAACTTTGTAGCCAACTTGTTTGCAAACTTTTTGATAAAATCGCTTAATGCCAAAAGAAGTCTTACAGCCCAAACATTTCTAAATACAGAAACACTCCTTTTTCATGTTAAAACTTCCTTTTGGCGCCACTTTGTAATGTTTTTGTTTTGTTGTAATATTTTACACCGGCACACACACACACTAACACGCACATACATACAAAAGACCACAAAAATACTTTATTTAAGCTTGAAGGTAAATAATACCTAGTTTAGAAATTTACTCTCTTTGTTTTGGTAGGGTCATAATATTCTCCTCACTCTCATACCACATACCACATTTTGTATTAAGTGCAGAACTTTTACCTGTTTTAACAATTCTTGTTGCTTTATTACTTGATGTTGAGGAATTTTCCAAACAATACTTTGAATATATGAAAAGAATAAAAACTAAAACCAAATTAACAAATTGTAAATTGTACAATTAAGACAAAGTAATGAAATTTCTAAATGAAGAAATTACGAAATACACAGGAAATACAAAGTGCTATGCAAATATGTATAATTTAACTATGGAAACTTTATTGGCTAAATACTATTATAGTAGTTGAGTAAAAAAAAAACTCACAGACAATTTAAATTTAATTGAATGACAAGCAAATTGAAGTTTTTGAAATCATTAAAGTATAAAATAATTTTTTTAAACTGGTTTTTGAAATTTGTTTAATTGTAGATTTTTTCAAACGTTTATTTTGTTTTAGGAATACAATGCTAAGACTGCCTCATGTCATATTACACATTATAGAAAATGTGCAAATTATATTTTATCGACGTCAACCTGTTACAGCCTCCTAAATGTCGTAGACGAATGTCGTAGTCCAATTTTTTATGAACATTATGGTGAGTACTGGAAAACACGTTCAAAGTAAGTTTTTACAACCGTATGATTTTATAACACAACATTTAAATATAATTGAAATATTTTGCTGTTAGTACGAATATTTATAAGGGCTTATTATGGTAAAAAGTACTTTTTTTTATAAAAGTACTTATTTAAAATGATTTTTTACAACAATATCTCTCTAAATGAATGTATATTTCAGAATTGCATTTCGTAATAGGCACTTTTTATTAAGTCTAATTTCTGTAATAGATAATTTTGAATAAAATTGCATAAAACGCACTTCTAATAAAGACCATCTCTTATGACGAAACCTTATTTTATAAAGCCGCCTACTTACCCGAGATAGGTAAGTTGAATTCCACGTCACGTTAGGTTTTCGTGCTACTGCGGGGACAAGTCCTAACCTTCTACTGCTAGTTAAGTCAATATTTCTGATTTTAAGAGTGGTCGGAGATTATTATATGATTTATTTTATACCATCCGACCCTACTTGGGTAGCTCCCATAAAAATTTTATGATTTTTGGATGACTGTAGAAGAGGTCATTTTCCTAGTTTAGTTAATGAGTGTGTATGTTTATTTGATGTCTATTGTATGTACTTATATACAAAACGTATAGTTTGGAGACAGAACGAAAAAAGACACTGAAAATGGAACATAGTGTCTAAACCTAAAATCTATATCACGTAACCCTGTCGTGTGGTTTCACTCTCCAACAATATTTTGCGACCGGTTCAACTCAATCGCGCCCCTTATACCTAATTTTCATATAAAGCTTTTCTTGGGAAACTTCTTATCGAGTTTACCAGAGAGTTATTGGAACTTTTTAGTCTGTAAATAGCGGACGTTTGGCCAAATTATTATTTGTAAAATAAACAAATATTTTGTCTTCATAATGAAACATTTTTAATTATACCTTTCATTAATTTTGCCTCACTAATCCAAGAAAACACTGATTTTAGGTATTGAAATCCTTCGCCGTCTCTATCCAGCTTTTAACGATGCCTTATTTAATATGTAGTGGAGGCAGTGGAATTTTGGGCTAAATATCCTTAATTTAACGTAAGATGTTACCTGCTATAAAATTATAAAAAAATCATATAATTTTTATGGGTTTCCCTTTAAGAATGTACCGGAGATTATAGGGCACAACGAAAAAAATGTTGCTCGGAAAAAGGTAATAGGGATCGGACTTGCCGCTCCTATAGCTTAAAAGTCTGACGTGATTTGAAAACGCTGACTTCAGATTTCTTTTCAGCGAATTCAAAGACACTTAAATGCGGTCATCAAGCCCTGCGGGATTTTCGGACTATTTTACAGTGTAAATGAAGAAAACTTTTGAAAAACTCGTTCCGCAAATAGATTTTTCGACAGATTTCGGTGTCTTTCTTGAATCTATCGTCAAAACTGAATAATATTTACGCATTTGTTTTAAGCTCACTTTACTGCTTAATCTGATAATTAAACATGTAAACACGTGAGTGACTGGCCTAAGATGTTTAAAAAAGTTACCTTTTATAAAATATGAAAATGTCGGATGGAGAGTCAGTTTTTATTTAATCAATGGACAAACTCATGTTCATGGCATCTCTTAGGGGCAGTGATTAGAGATGGCATACTACCGATAGTCAGCACATTCGGTATTTTAGATAGTTTGTTGAAAAACTATCGATACTATTGATAGTATTGAATTTTTTTAAGAATTATGAATGTCTTAAATTTTAGGAAAAACATATTATTCGCCGAACCGTATCCTTCTAAATATATTCGCCTGATTAAAAACAAAAATAAAGTTATTTAAAAATATATATAGCTTTTGCTTATTTTATGCTTACATAAATCTCCGGCATCATCGGTGTTCTGTCACAGAAAACTAAACCAATTGGCTAGCGACCACAGCTCAGCCGTAGTTGCCAGATTGAACCCCAAATTTGAATATAGACCTTTATAGTTTTTATCGAGTCTATTGGCATTTTGTTGACAAAATTTTTTAACGATAGTATTGCTATCGAATTAAAACCATCAATAGTTCAATGGAAACAGAAGTATCGATAGTATCGATTTATCAGCTCTAGCAGTGTTAGTTATATTATATATATATATATATATATATATATATATATATATTATTTTTGCGAACAAGGTAGTATGTATGTATGTATATACATACTAATGTAGAGAAAGCATCAGTTAAATCTTGCAAAAATAGCTAAGTGCACAAAAAATTTTGTCCATATTGTTTGGCTAGAACAAGTTCATTTGTTATACAGAGTGTCCGCCGTTTTAGTCTTGACAGTTCATATTTGGCAGTCGTGAAGTAGAGACCTGGCAAATTTATTATGGAAAAATATTCGGTAAACCGACGTGTTTTAATCGTTAAAACATTTTATCAAAATCAATCATCGATTACTGTTACGATGAGAAAGTTACAATTGCCGACATTAAATAAAACATTTATCAAAATTTATAAACAAACAAAGTAGTAGTCCTTCCCGGCGGACACCCTGTATTTTCAATTCTTTTTTGTGGTTTTCGCACTCATATGATAAATTATTTAACAGAAATGCCACTTAATATCAATTTAAATAAACAGAAAATTAACGATAGTGATAGTGTTTCCGACTAGTTAGTGAGTCACATAATTGGTACTAAGATAACAAAAAGTGTTCGCAAATTTTGAGACTGTCGAATTTTTGAAAATTAGTAAATAATCACGAGATGATTAACGGACATTGTGTTTGCAGATGCCACCAGTTTATTATAGGGAATGAAGGAATTAAAAATATAGATTCTTTTACAGCAAGTGCTTTGCTACCGACAGTCCTGCAGAGCAAACCTTTTTGCCGGGTATTTGGCACGGCATCTACTTACATACATATATATGTATATATACTCTCTAATAAAACAATGTATTAGAGTATAGTCGTAGCCTTAAACCATCGTAGAGAAAGCAAAGGCTGAAAACCTCTTTCCCGTACTAACAAAAACTCCGTACTTAGGAGTATAAAAAGTACCTCAAAAAAGGAAGTAAAGAGCAACCCAAAAAGTGATCTTTATAAATGTAACTTTTCACTGATGGGACCTTTTATAAAACCTTAATTTTATTAAAGATAATTTATAACAAAAGCGCTTTAAAAAAAATTGCAAATTTAAATTATATACCTATTTTTGAAATTGTTCTATGAAGAGTTTCGGAAATATTAAAATTAACGAATTGTTTAAACTATTCTTCTCTTCCTCTATTTGCAGATTAACGGTGGTTTCCCTTTTTCTACTAACTTCATGTCTTAATACTAACAAACGTCCTTCACAATAGTTAAGAAAAATCTAGAAAAAACAAAAAAAAAATATAATAAAAAAAACGCACTCAAAATCCTAACCTACAGACTAAATATCTACATAAGTGTTTTTTGGCACCATTAGAGCACAAAGAAAAAAAGAAAAATAAATAAAATTCAATTTTATATTCCAGTCGTAAACCAAATATTGCAACATGGGAAAAAGATTAACCTGAACAATGTAGCTGGCGGAAAGATAAGGATGCACAAATTCACACAAATAGAGAAAATATTAAAAAAATATATATATACAAAATATTGAACAGTGATTGTAATAAAAAAATATTATCTACAAATTAAAGAATAAAAACAATAAGTATGAATGGACAAGTGGAGACATAAATTTATTATTTTTCTTCAAACTACTTTAACGAAGCATTTAACTGGGAGTATGATGTAGTTAGGGAATTATTTACATTACTCGCGCGCATTCAAAGACAGTGTGACAGGCTTAACGGTGAATACTATTAATCACAATTGTCACTTCAGTGCATGAAACGAAAACACCATTAGACGTGATCTTTAGAACAAAAAATAATTATGTAAATCTAACACACTTTTACAAGATTCAGATTCAGTAATCATGATACATATAAAGGACCACGAAGCAGCAATGAATTTTGTATAAACTAAAGGTATGGTCACACGGGGCAAATATTATGCAAAAACTAACTAATAAGATGTTACCTCAAAACTTTTGCAAATATTATCAAGGTTAATTCATTGTTCACATTGCGCACGATCATATTGAGCGGTATATACAAGGTGCCCAAAATAAATAAATCAATATTCTTTGCCTATATGAAGAGAAAAATGGTTGTATTCTTTTCTAAATTATAACCTGCACATTTTATATTAATTACATTATATTTCAAAGACGTATCAGTTAAGTTACCGCCGCTATTTTCAGTTACTATTTGATTCCGTTTTATAGCATAATTGCCACACATTCCTTCACGAAGGTTCAATTTGAGAGTTTTAATAGTCTGAGGCTTATGTATACATATTAACCCCTTAGTTCCATAAACCTCACAGAAGGAAGATTAGAGGCGGTAAATATGGTAATTATGGTCGCCAGTGAGCAATGCCAAAAGGCGATATCAAACCACTCACGCTGCAGAGACGACCGTGGAAAGGCCAATTATGTCGCTCGGCGCCTGGTTGATATTTTTGAGTTTGCACCACATCTTGACAAGCTGAAGCGATGTTCTGGATAGAATGATCAGTTCGAGGTTTTTCACTATACCCTGAATCTCTTGTTGATCCAATCTCTTCTAGTCGACTGGACAAATAGCGCAACGTTAACGCGGTGGGTGTTGTACGATAAAAAAAAAAGATTACATAATTTACGCTATTCTAAACTCCCAAATAAATTATTATTTTAAAAATATGTACAGTAATTGAACGTTGCATGGTTCCTACAAAACATTTTATATTATATTTACTTTACAAATGTTAATAATGGACTGGCGCTCGACGACCTTTAAGAAAGTTATTTGAACACTCAATAGGATAATCGGTTTTGGGCCGTCAATTATATACCAGTAAATCATTTGATTAAATTGTCAACAAACCAAATGATTCACTCGTACCCATAGCATAGAAGTTTAGCCTGAACTTCACTATGAGCGAGTGTCGCAGTTTTGTTGCTGCTACAAAATAAATGCACATATATAAATAACTATATCCTTGAATATAAAGTTCGTATTAAATACGAAATTCATCAACAGAGTAATTTTTAAAAATTTAATCAATATTCGCAAGTTTAACATAATAACGAAGACCAGGCATAGTTACACAAATTATTTATTGAGCGCTTTTTCTAGAGTTAAAAAATATTGTAACTCGGCAGCAAAAAGACTAAAAATGTGAGAAATGTGTCATTAACTTTTTTTTATCAAAGTTGAAAGACCTCTTAAAAGCAAAGTTTTGAACCTGATTAGGAAATCACTAGATACGAGTATATGCCAAAGAAAATTTGACTCAACATATACATGAATAAATGAATAATTTTTTATATATCTGAACTATTCTAAACGATCAAGACTATACACAATAACCACAAAATAATTCGAAACAATTACCAAATTAATTTCGCCCTTAAAATTTTTTCCATGAAATTTATATTTAAACATATATTATTAATAACACTGATTTACTTCAGCTCAATGTACTTAAACACATAACTTTGTTTTGTTAAGATAAGACAAAAATATGCTAAAAAATCAGGCAGATATATTTTAGCTGCTGGTCACACTGTGTTCACACTTTGTAAATACTTTGCAACAAGTGCATATTTTTGTTTTAGCAGGCTATTTGCCTGTTTACTTCGTGAATATACTGGTCAATTATGAAGAGATATATTTAATAACTTCTCGCAAATATATGTCCCATCTGCCTCACCGTAATTAGTGTGATTATATGTTCATTAACAATAAAAAGCATTGCATACCTTAAGGCTGCCGTTAATGTAAACTATAGAGTAGCCATCTTCTTAATTTATGACGACATAATCAATTTATTCACATAAATAACATTAGAATAGCGAGACTCAACATGATAAATCAATTATAAATTAACAAATTTTTATATTAAAAAGCACAAATAAATTTTGAAACAAATATACTTTAACTAACGCAATAAATAAATGTCCATAATAAATAAATAAATAAATGTGTTTTAATTAATTTTCATACTAAAACAAAATAAAGACTAAATATTATTATAAAAACAAAATATATATTATAAATAAGCATAGAAATTCATATTAAGATAATAAAGTTCCCAATATTTCAATCTGATTTGCCATCTATTTATTTTATTGCATTTACCACAGATAATATTCGATTGCATTTAAATAGATTTTTAATTTAAATATCTACAATATTGTTTTAAGTTTAATAAAAAAGAAGGCTTGATTCAAATGTGATATTTTGTAATAATTTATAAAATATTGTTTTTTTTTTAATTTATTATGTAATATACAATAGAAATGAAACAACAAAAGATATTAAAGAGAAATTAAATTAAAAATTATTAACCAATTACATGCCTGTTCATGTAATATGTTTAACATTGTAAAGTTTTAAAATTATAATAAATTATAAATAAATATATTTATTTACGTATTATGTTCAAAATTTATTCCACAGAGAAACCCCTATAACGAACAGAGAAATTTAACTAAAACTACAAAATATGTATGTAAAATGAAAATAATTGTAATTTAAGCTAAATAAAGTGAAAGTCTAAAGAAAAAAATAAAAGAAAATGAATGAATGAATAGAAAAATTAATAAATAAATGTTAAAAATAAATGGCTTTTTATTTGTATGGTGCTGTTTCGAGAGGTAAGTATTTGGGCTCACATTGAGAATTCACCCACAGAGATCTGATAAATTTTCACGTTTATTTGTTATTATTAGAATGTAGGGGGATATCGAAGGAGACCGCTAACTTTATGGGTCCCTCTTCGACACCCTACTTTCCACGAATTGATTTCAAGCAACCAATTTGTAATTTACGACTAATGTCGTGCTACCATTAGCCTTTACTCTCGACTGGAGTGATTTAATACTGTCGACTGGCGACTGTCGACATGCTTCCTCATCAATTACTAGCATTTATCTAAGGATGAGGTCCACCATGGCGTTCACATTTATCAAGTGTCTGCCCGTGGACCTAAGGCCTATGCTAGCCAGTGCTTAACATTCCTACACAATGTGCGCTACCGTCTAATCCAGGAGTATCTTTGGAGACAGACCCTCCCACCCCTTGCGACGTTTTCTTGTCCATCTTTTCAGAATTCCTGCATTAATCAATAAACACCCGAGTTCCTATAGAGGTTAACCTCTCCAGCTTTTGCGAGGCTTTATTAACGATAAAAATGACACTGAAGATGGCAACTAGCCGAAACCGGTTTGTCTCCAAACCAAAATTGACAAGGTATGACGGAAAATCGTTCCAAACATATTTATTTTCTAACCCTATCGGGATCTCACCGTACTTAAAAGTACCTTTAAAGATTGACCCTCCCATTCCCCGCGAGGCAATCTTGTCCAACTTTTCTAGATTCCTCCCTTGACCAATTAAATCCGTAGTTTCTTCAGGCATTAACCTCTCCGCCTCTTGCGAGGATTCATAAGTAATGGAGAAAGTAATGTCCACACAGAGCTCAATGTGCACAGGTAAGTCTTTCTTGACTGGTATTCAGAGTTCGCATACTTGAGACCAAGCACCCTCTTGGCCATGCATCCCTGGCATATGCTGTTCCAACGTGCATTACGGATTTTCATACGAGAGTGTCAACTTTTCTCCGCTCGACTTACGTCTATTTAGCCAGACTCCTTGCATAGACCTGTTACCGGCCGCCGCCACGTTGAGGTATAAGCCAGAAGTTCGGCAGTGCACCTAGTTACGACAAGCCATATATTATTAACTGCCAGCTGCACGTTAGTTTCCTCATATGGATAAAATTAATTACACTGTATCAGACAAGTGAAAGAAACATTTATGCAGAAGTTCCCTGCCATATTTGTAATAAATCTGTGTTGTTAGGAACTATAGAGTACGGTTATACTTATAGTTATTTTCTATCATATCGGTTCATAGTTTTTCGAAAAAATTGAAGTTTACATCTGATGACACTGTTCAGCATTGAAATCCTTCTTAATGTAAAAATAGGATGCATTTGAAGCACTGAATAAAATAATGTTTTCACTTATTTTCTATAATGTAGAGCTAAAAAATTTCCCTCCAGATATCTAAATATATTATTGTGTAAAAAGTTTAGGTATTTATAAATATTATATCATTAAGCTGGCTATATTGCGGTTAAAATAAGACATGCATGATCAAAATCGATGTATAAATCTTGGTGTTATTTACAATTAGAGGATCAATCATTAAAAACTCATCTGATTTAGCTGTGAGAATTATGTTATTTATATTTAATGAAATGTTGTGAGCAGAAAAACAGTTTGTTTCCGACCAATTGGTTCTGAGGATACTTCTCACATGATCACAAATGCGATTCTTTCCAATGACGCTTTTAGTCGCTGACAAATGTACAGCAGTGATATTTTCGCTTCTTGTTATGGTAGGCCAGTCCTCTGGCTGTTTCTGTTTGGCTGCCTTTTGATTATAAGTCAGGTTATGTATATATCCTTATTTTGGAAAACAGCAAAATAGTTCGCCTGAAAAAGGTTTGAGGGGTCCAAATAGAACAATCATTAAAATAAAAGTTACAATTTTGATGAAAGCACCTCGTACTAGTCGATGAGGTGAAACACAGCTTGAGATTACGTCTTACTATAAATCAAGAATAAGTTTGTTATTATTTGGTCCGTTTAGTTTTAACAGCCAATAAGTTTTTCAGTTTGTACTTTTTTTGGAAAAATCAAATTGGAATGAAACTTGTAAGAAACCACATTTTTTACAATATTTGTCCCAATCTTTGGCTACCAAACACGTGATAGAATTATCTCTACCTAAAGCCAAATTCTCAGCAGCACTATTGTCCCAAATATGACATCTTGCACAAGTTCAGTAGCACATACAAATGGTAGAATTCGATTTTGCTGCAAATCAAAACCTACTTATAACTGCAGCAAATTTTTTTGCAAAACAAACCGAATAACAAGTGTCTCAGCATGCAATGCAGAAATTTAATAAAGTAAATTTTTACTGAAATAAGTAAAAATGTGGAGCTGACCTAAATGTTTCGCCAATATAAGATTTGAAGTTTTTGTTTTAATAAAAATATTAATATCAAAAAATATCACATGGTCAAACGTTCAAGTTGTTAAATCCTTAAAATTGTTAAAGGCTAACGTACACAAAATGAACCAAAATGATATCAACTTACGAACAGGGTTACCGCGTTTACCTATAGCGCATTATCCCAGCTTCACATATTAAGAATTAGTGAATACTCATATAAGAAATTCATATTTACATAAAAACGCTTAAAACGCGTTTGTTTAAACTGCGCACTCGGTATAACGTTGTTCATACTGTTTTTGTAACCCACTCATAGATCAAATTTTACCAACAGCCGGCATATTTAATTTTTTCTTCAGTCAATATAATTAGCGATACGTTTTAAAGTCTTCGAAGATTTACTACTATGGCTCTTGCATAAAAAGTTTAAAATTAAAAAAACAGATTGTCTTAAAATGTAGCACGGTGTCAAAAAATAATGTAACTTTTGCAAATATAGCAGGTATCTGCTTGAAAAATCTACACCAAAACACCCTGTCGGAATATCAAATCAAGAATCAATCTGCTGGGTCTATTTTGATATCTGTAAAGTAAAGAGGCACACGTCGTCAAACCATGGAAGGTTCTACTTCTCAAGAGTGAGCAATACACGTGAGAGGCAACTTTATTTCAAAATAATATGGTAATAATTTTGGTGAAATGTAAATTTCCCAGTTTTATCTGACTGCGTGGGTAAAAACGCGAAGAGCAACTGTATTTCAAAGTCACGCCAGTTACGCAGGAGGTGTCGTCGGGGCCTATCATTTTATTTGCGACGCCGGGGTTAAACATCAGACATCAGGCGCCAACAGGAAGTTGTATAGCTCATACGTTCCTATTTGTCGGCTGCTTCTTTCTTTTATTGATGGAGTCACGCGTCTGTAGAAAGATACCGGGGATTATGGACGCTTTCGTTCATCATATTTGAGAAGAGTGACCGAACAGAAATTCTCGCCAGTCTTGATTTGAGCCCAACTAGATATCAGAAAATCAAGTCGTGATTAATACGAATTTATTTGGCAAATTAAAATCACTGTTTACTTGAAGCTACCTTTACACCACCATTTACATTATCGACCGTAGGAGTAACTCTAAAACTATTGTAATTGCCTGAATATTTTATTTCGCTTTGCAATTTTGAAAAGAAAACATTTCAATAGGAAAATAATTTCAAGCAGAGACGAAAAAATCAATAACAACATGTAATAAATACATAAACAGAAAAATTATCCTAATAATCTAAAAATTAACCGGCCAACTACTTATTTATTTTATCAATTCGCACAACATGCCAATCAAATGTTGAATAATAAATTTGCACATATGGCAGAGTGAAAAACAAAATGCTATTCGCATTTTTAAACACCACTTGACCAACAATGGTCAGTCAATGTACTCGCACAAACATCTAAGAGCGCAAAACATCTGTTTATGTGTGTGTGTGTGTGTGTGTGTGTGTGTATGGTTGTCTGTAGCTGTTCATGTAATGAAATATTTAAAGAGGGTGACAGCTTGATTTAAAATCCCCTGAGATAAAAAAGTGTACTTTTATTAACGTGGACGTGGCGGACAATTGATAATGATGCCAGTGATAATGATGTTTAAACTTTAAGTTAAAATGGCACAGCAGGAGGTAAACGAATAGTCCTGCCCATCAGGGTTTCAATATATAAAAATGAACACCCCAGGATATTGTTCTTATTTACAGTTTTTTATTTTTTTAGCCATTTTTAAATAGAAAACTTTCGAATTTTTTATTATAGAAAATATTTATCTCTGTCCTGCTCAGTGAATATTGAAGGGTGAGTGAGTATTGGGGATTAGTTTGTGGATTTAGCAAAAAACTGAGCAAATTAATTTCATTTGACAGCTTGGAAAATTGTTGTAGCAGTTAATTAATTTTTATTACTATGTTAATTTCGTAAATTGTGCACGTATGTGCTTGCATAGTGTTATTGAGTTAATTGAAATTCTATTAGTTTAACTAGAATCGAATTTTTTCTCGAATGCTTTTGTTTTCTGTCTATTCAAATGTTTGTTTTGTTTGTGTCAAAATAATGCACGAAATTGAATGCAAATAATAAAGTTTATTTTAAAAACAACCGCAAAATTGTAAAATTTCATAGAGCAATTTTCTAAAAATAATAAATGATGAAAATGGTAGAAATACTAAAACAGAGCTGGAGTATTAAAATAAAAAGAAATTTAACTGTTGGAATGTATGTAGATGTAAATTAACAGTTCTACTGCTATTTGTATGGGAACAGTGGTAGAGGAGGGGCATCATAATGTCACAATTTACGCCACATCAAGGCTTCTAGAGCTTTGCGTTACGTGTAGATTACCTACTGGTAAAATTAGCAATTTTTACCCCTTTGTCACTTACAATGCCGTGCATCTGATTTGGTTTTTAAATGTTTGTTCTTTTTCTTCTGAAAGGGTCTAAAGATAATAAATGGTTCGATATATTTGATCAGTTGTAAAGAAAAAGTTACGATATTATTAAGGTGTAACTCCGCTGTAGTATGAATCGGCGAATCGAGGTTATGCAGAAGCTCAGGATTCTGTCTAAACATGGCGGAGATGTTCCAATGGACTCCTTTATGATTATTACATCATCCTGGGTGAAAGTAATTGAGACTGGCATGTCGCATAATACGAAACAACTCCCCACACCATCACGGTAACTTCTAAGCTAGGGAGAACACTCAAATATATCACGATAATTATCATAACAAAATTGTAATTGTTTTAGCCTTTTTATATGCTTGGCACTTCGTATAACGCATTTCAGAGTAGCTCAGTAGCTGCATGCAACCGCAGATTTATGGTTAATTTTTGCAGCAGAAACAGTGAAATCGAATTCTTGTTCTAAAGATGGCTCTCTTTTCCACACTTTCAGTTGAAGGCCAACATAACAATGATCAGAATAGCCAGAAGAGGCAAATCGACAGTGAAATCTGTTCATAGTTTGACACGATCATAGAAAAGGCTCATGACTTAAATCATTCAGCCGCATGCTTTCTTCTTGATATGGACGGTGCTTTTGACAACATATCGCATGACGCAATTGGGTTGGCGTTGGGTAGAAAAGGTGTTACTGTAATGATTAGGACCTGAATTATAAAGATGCTCTTATCAAGAGTTGTAGAGTTATGCTTTAGAGTTATTCTTGATAAGTCCCTTACTGGGAATCAACAAAGACTTTCGGGAGACGCGTGGAAACCAAGAATGATCTCTTGGCATCTTATCGCGATAATTAGACAAATGCACAGCTTGACCTGTGTGGCAATCGCTAGGGTAATAAAAACATGCCCGACTTATGCCCTGGATGCGATAGTGCACATACCTCGATTACAGTTACATGACATTTCCAGCATGAAAGCTAGATATATGATAGAATATATGCGGATATTCAAATTTCTTGAGAATGACTCGTAAATCATGCTATCTGATCGTTTCAAACCAAATTTTCCGAGGGCAAATACGATAGGAAAATACTCAATAATTTTTCATTATGCTATTCATATATGCACTAGGGAATGCTTAAGGGAGCGCACATTCGAATGCCTAACTAACAGGGGAGCCAAATGTATCTTTACAGGACCAGAATCTTTCTTGGCAATAAATAGTGGCTATACTATTAAGAAAACTGGATGTTAGGTTGAGTTGGAATTTACTCGGCATAGGAGAGCTCGGACTCTGTGAACTAAGATACCAGCAATTTCAAATATCAAACCTTGAGTCATCAAATGCATATTCTGCGAGCTGAGTAATGAGACACCTGACATTTGATTTGCTACTGTATGTGTATATGGCCTCTCACTGAACAAGATACTTGAATTTATTTTTTACCTTAATCTAATAGGTTGTGATTCACAGAGCCTCAATTATAATATTAATAGGCCAAAATCGTTAGAAGGCTTTAAGAAAACTAAAAATTTGTGGAGATTTTCCAATCGCATATAAATCAAAATGAGTTTGTTCATAATAAACCTAGTCAGATCAGCTGCCATTTTTATTGTGCTCTTTAATGCTATTTGTCAATAAATTGCGGAGTTATATTTAATGGCAGCATTTTCAAGGTGGTTAATCAATCATATTGGTGAGGTAACACCCCTAAAGAACCGAGAGTTATTCTTCTCTTATAAAGAATTTATAAATAATTTGTGATGTAGAAAGCTCTAACTACTGATAGCGTGGAATACGATATTTGCTTGACTTAGTTTCACAGCCAAAGCAAGATCTGTAATTAATGTGATATTCATACCGAAGGATTTGATGAATTTCTATCAACCATTATCAGGCCAAAATGACGCTTAGCTGAAACCAGATTTCTCTAAACCAAACTTAACAAGTGATGACAGAAGTTCGTTACAACAAACGCTTTTCTAAAAATAGACGGAACAGGAAGAAACTGCCCTGGATAAACTCTGCTAAATACAAAGTTTGGGTTCGGTTAAGTTCTGGATGAGATACTCAAGCAAAAGCGTCTGCTATCTTTAATGACGTTCTTGTACTTGGACTTGGCCGAGACCCTGGACTACACCTTTATAATTTTCATATCATATATTGTTAGAAATTTCAGCAAATACTTGGCTAAACTTAATTCGATTTCGAGTTTCGCAGAACACTATAAACAAGACTATGAAGCGCAGGCTCTCGATAGGTGACGTTTAAAGAGATGAACAAGTTTTCAAAAGAACCCATTTACAAAAAACTAGTTTTAAGAAATTCAGTGTATTATTTAACCGAAATAAATGCATAGAAAATGTTGATATGGGCAGTAGGAGTTTTTCACTTCCGGTTCTAGTTCACTTTTTTTTAACCCTAACTAACATCCTTAAAGGATTTTGAAACTGAAAAGATTAAAAGAAAATCCAAGTAGCCTTCTTTAAATACTGTGATAATATATAATTATTATGTTTAGTACCTTTTATACCACTGTGCAGTCACTTAGGCAAGAGACCTTGTAAAAGTGTGCACTTACTTTTAGAAAATGCTCAAGAAGCATGAGTTGGATGATGCCACTAAACAACGTCAACAACGAAAGAACAAAGATCCATCTACAAATAAAATTGAAAAAGTTATATTGACGAAAGTATCAAGGATGAAATAAACTAACCAGAGAACGTATTAAACAGCCAAACAGCCAACCAGCGAAAGCAAATGACTTTCCTAACATTGTTACAAGATTGAATAAAAAAAACGGCAATAGTCTACTAAGTACCCTAGCGGAAGCAAAAGAGTGTTTACACAATATGTTGCACACACAACGAGGAGAAACGCCATTATAAAACTGGAATCACCATGGAGCAATGTATGGCTGCCACTGTCAATGACATAAGGGAGTTGTTAGCAAAAGAACAGACGAATATTTTAATAATTTAATTTAACGAAAATACTTGCTCAACTTTAACAACATCAGCGTTATCATATTTCAAAAGTTAATAAAGAAAAAACAATGAAAATTCTACCACCTTCGCAAAAGACAAACACTTTTGGCAAACATTAATGTTGTACAAACAATTCTAACATAGAGACACAAGTATGTGTATTATTCTTATTTTTTATCTATAAAGAAAAATATTGAGGAAACAAGCAAACAAACAAACTAACGAACCCAACCACTCCATCACTTACTCACACAGTAAAATTGTTGTTTTAGCCGGAAGTTAAAGCAACAAATTGGTTGTTTTCCTTCCTAGTTGTTCGGTAATGTCTTTGGCGTGGCATAGCATGGCGTCAGCCAATCAATAATTTTGTTTTTTAATGGTTTTTTGCATCCATAAGTATAAAGTCTATAACATTTTGCCACCTACACAAACAGACGACCCACTCCAAAGTGGCAGTTATGGTAGAAGAAAAAAAATTCAAAAAAAATGTTATAAAAAGACAACAGTTTTAGAGGTTTTAGTTTTTTGGCTTGACATTTCTGTGCAATTTTTTTTATCTAATGTCAACAACAACCTAGCAAACGTTTGCAATAAAAATGCTTTTTGTTTGCTGTCTACCGCTTTGGCAGACTCTTTGTTGGCATTTCTAAAAAAAAAAAAACAACTACAAACAAAATAACAGTTATGAAGTCTATAAAAGCTTTGATAAAAAACACTAAAGAAAAGCACTTCCACCATTTTGGAACAAATGCACCAAGTTTAATGAACACAATTGGCAGGGGATGAGAGCAATTAAATAAATTCTTTCAATTAAGAACTTATGATCCAAATGAACTTGAAGTGTTGTGAAGCATTTATGTGATAAACTTGCAGCAAGTATTAAAGAGGTAGACACAAAGATTAATAGTACAAGTTTACATAGGCAATTATTTTGACTAAAGCTTTCATGTAAGACTTTTTGTTATCGACTTATGGAATTATATCTGGGGTGCCAGAGAATTAAAATATTGTTTAGTCGTATTATGAAAATCTACGTAATTAGCCAGCATAACCATATTATGGTCGCGACAACCATATTATGTTCTCGATAACAATATAGTATTGTTGCAAACATATAATGATTATTTAAAAACATTGTAAATAATGATTTCGGTGTGATGAACAAGTTACTGTTTCTTCATATAATCATGAAATGATTTCCATCCATAAAAATTGCAACATATTTGAGATGCATAAAACAATTGTTACTAAGGTTTTAACCACAAACAAACTCGAACCATAAAATATCTTTAATATACATAATATACTAAATTATGTTGGTATTTTTAGTTTGAGGATGCTCTGGCTTAAGTGTTTAGCGCGCTAACTATTTAACACTCGATGACTTCAGTAGGCTGTCTTTGTACCTCAACCGCTGCCAATCAGCACCATAATTTTTTTTGCTTTTCCATGGTTCTAAGAGGACAATTTTATTACCTACAAAAATAACATGAATTGCTTACAACCATACAATTCAATCTTAATATGTTGCTCTTGTATTATGGTTACCTCAACCATATTTTTTTAACTTAAGAGTGTATACGCGAAGACTCTGAACAATAAATTCGATATCCTGACAACTTGGCGTGTTTTACGCTAGGTTTTTTCTTGTAGAAAGGCATACGTTTTTCGGCCAACATTTAATTTAGCGAAAAGCGTCACAGCAACATCGATTAACAAAATCGCATCATTTAGAGCGAAGCGTGATCGAAAGGCAATACCCTTGGTTAATGTGATTTATGGCAGGTGGAAACATACATTCATAATTCTTTAAGAAATTAAAATTAAATTGATACTGTGCTCCTCTCATACGACGCTACTTATCACACTGCCCATAAAATCCTGTTTTTCCGGAATGGTGTTGAAAACGAAATTTCTCTGAACATTTTGTTGTAACATTTTCAGCAAACATACGGAAATTAAAATGGCAGACCGAAAATACATTCTAGATTAACATACATATATTGTATTTCTGATGTAATAGGGATAATAGGGATTTTTTACACTCAGCAAATTTACATAAATTACATAAAAATTAAAAAAGATAACTTTTTAATACACGCAAGAAAAAAACCGTGATGGTGATCTGCCCATAGCTACCATGTTATATTCTCGGCAATATTATATGGTTGCAGCAAAGAGATCATTTATTTTAATAAATCTTTTTAACATTAGTTTAGTTATGTCAAATAAGTTATTGATTACCATTCCCAAAAATTGCAACATTGTTGGGTGAAAAAATATATTCTTTAATAAAATTCGATTAAAAAATAAAAACAAATATATTAAATCTAACCATAAAATATTATAACCGACCATACTTGATACAACTTTTAATCAAAGTAAACCTAAGAAGCAATTAATTACTGTTGGAAAAAATATTTATCTCGACCTCGCACAGTGTCAGTATAGGAGGTAAAAAAAATGTACGTACTACGATAATTAGCAACTCTGGTATTAATAAAGAAAATGTTTACAGTACTCTACATAAGTTAACAGCAGAAGATATAACAGTATCACAAAATAACACTTTTTATTAACATTTAACATTCTTTGTAATTAATTGTATGTGTTGTCGAAAACAAACCAATAAGCAGGACACCACATAAAACTTTTAAAAATTACTGCAGATAGACAAAAAAAATGAAATCTAAGATATATTGGGATTCATCAGACTACTCAAAATTATGAATGTACATATATTATATTGGATCGTTATAATGACATTCCTACGCTCCTTCATATAATAGTCATCACGATAGGTTTTAATAATTATAAGTCCACCCGGATAAATAATTTTGGCCCCGGCGTGGGTGCATTTATGATAGAGTGAAAAATTGAACTAAATTTAGTACAATCAAGAAATCAAATCAACCAACACAGAAAAAATGCCTTGGCTTAAAAACAAGCCCTAGTCAGGCGCAGAACTAAGCGGAGGGAAAAGAGAATATTTCCTTCACCAAGCCATCAACCAGAAACGTTTTACAAAATTAAAAGTTCATTTAAATTTTCTCTTACAAAAAAATAAGTTGAATCTGTATCTGACTGCTACGTAAACCTAACCTAAAAATTTGAAGGGGCAATCATACGTACAAAAATCAGTTATAATAATCAAAACTTTTATAAGTCTATAATTTATTAAAACTACAATTTTTGAAACCTGCTAAAGCTTTCACCTTCTCAAAAAAATATTCGTAATATTTTTTCATATTTTCTTTAATATTTTGCCAACGATCCTTCAAATAGAACGAATTCCATACCAATTTTTACTTTTTACAAAAACGTTTCAAGTGATGTCCTTTTCGAAAAAACTGTCAGTGCAGTCAAATTACTAAAGAGGATCAGCAAACTATTAGTCAGTCTTATGCATTTTATTTCCTCGAAATACATTTGAAACAAAACTAAACTAAACTAGAAAACAGTATTAATTTTATTCTGAGAACATTGTAAATCACAGCTTTAAATTAACGAAATCAAGAAGTGTAAAATTAGAAAATCACTAATATAAAAAACGAGGAAATATATAAATATACAGAAAAGGGATACAGATCTCGAGCTATAAAATATAAAGACAAACAAGATAAATATTTAACAACAAAATGAGACAAATATGTTAAGTGTTGCAAACAAAAAGAACTATCAAAGTAAAAGGACAATAAAGCACTATGGACAGAAATAGCAGAATTGCTGGGCTAGATGCTGCAATATTTTTACAATGAGGAAAACCAACGTAAACGAATGAAAAGGCAAACAAAAACTCCACACTGCTCTTAAAAAAAATTTTAAAAATATAACCTCAAAGTATGCAACAAAAATTATTATAAAAGGAATAAAGAAGTTAAACTTGACATGCTTTGGCACTCGGCGACCACAAAAGGACAACGGAAAGTCAACAAAACACCCACATACGTACAGACACACAGCAACACATAGACAATCAACGAATAAGCGAAAGACAATCCGTATTAATGTTTGCGAGTGTGTGTGTGTTAGCAGTAGGAGTCACAATCAAAGTGGTATTTTAAGTTTAAACAACAAATGATATTTATTGGTTTTGTTCTTTTTTTTTAGTTTGTTTTCTTTTCGCATTCAGTTTGTGTCAGGAGTTGAGTTGTTTGTGTTTTTTTTCTGTTGCGTCTTGTTTTTGTATTCTCTTTTTGCTATTGTATAGCCAAGCATTGTGTAGCCAAGCCAATACGATACATTACAATACAATAGAAAAGGATTACAGTCAATATCAATGGCAAGGACAAAACAAGCTCTTGATATAAACAAATCTATACTTGCACACAACGACAGAGACAAATGATTTTTAAGTGTACGAGTATTATTTGTATTTGAATGCCTGTTAGGAAAGAAGAATCGTTTTAAAATTGTGTGAATTCAACTTGGTTAATTGGATAGGAAAACTGTATAAAATTAGTTCAACCAGGCATTATCGAGTTTACTATAGAAGAAGCATCTCTTGAAACCAATTATAGTTGATAGAAAAATTCCTTTCAAAAATGACGCTAGGGTTTGAAGAAATGTTTAAATAAAATTGCTATTACTCTCGCTAAAAAGCTTGTATTCAAAATACAACAACAGTGTTTATATGACACCAAACATTACGCTGTTTACGCTGTAATACATGCTCAAAAGCGTGCTTAAAGCAAATTTAAAAAAACAAAAATATATTTTTAAACAGCAGAAGCAAAAATAAAATATATGCAGTTTTTGTGCTTTTGGAAAAGAAAAGAGCAAATATTTGCTGTCAAATTGTTTGCTCTTGCTATTGGTTCGTAGTACTATCATAAATTCTTATAAGATAGGGGTGGATTTTTTACCCACTAGAATACTTGGAAAAGAAAACTAAATTACATAAAAAATAATAAATAATTTTTTGCCTATTAATATTCAATTTGATTTTAATATTTTAGCATTTTTTTTTGCAAAATGGCTTTAAAAAGTTCATGTGAAAATAGCAACTTTGTTCGAAAATATAGACTTTATTTGAGTGAATTTTGCTGTTGTTCCGATTTTACAACACTATATTATTTCTGTTTTTATTTTTAGTGTTTTTTTTTTCTGATTTATACATTCCTCATGTTAGTTATATTTGATTTAAGTAGTTTTATCGTCGCGATTTTGTATAGAGATTGGATTAGGAAAGATTAATAAAACTATAGAAACTCAGTAAATAGCTGTCTTATATATTTCGTATTAAAGTAAATAGACCACCAGCTGGCAGGCACAAAGTTATGGCTTACCGTAACTGAGTGTACTGTCAAAAGATCTGGCTTATACTTCCTCGTGATGGTGGCCGGTATATGGTTCCTACCTCTGCAAGGAGTCTGGCTAAATAAGTCGAGTGGAAAGAAGTTAACGCTCTCTTTTAAACAACGCCTATCCACGGTGGAACAGCATACCAGCCGATTTTTAGTTTTCAGACAGACTTACCCGTGCTTATGGTGCTCTGTGTGGGTGCACATGTTTTTTTTTTTCATTACTCATGGGAATTGTATGAATTCTCTGAAGGATATCCGGTTTTAATTGACCAAGAATTCGACAAGAATACCTTGCGAGGTATGGACGGTATGGTCGATATATAAAGATATTTCCAAGCCGTTGAACCGACCGTAAGATGCCGATACTGATGCATAATGATCCTTTGAAAAAGTTGGAGAGGTTATATTATGTAGGAACTCCGTTGTTTATCGGCCAATAGAGGAAATCTAGAGCACATTGAGTAGGAATGTCTAGCACAGGCTAGCAGGAGTTTTAAGACCACAGGGGTATAAGCCTAAGGCTCCGTGAAGTCTGAAATCACTACAGTCAGTAAGTTAGTAAGTAAACTACAAATCGGTTGCTTGAAATCAATTCGTGGAAAGAAGGGGGTTGAAAAGTGACCGATAAAGTAAGCGGTCTGCTTGAATGTCTGCACTGCTGTAGCGTTGAAAGTTGTTAAGTAATTCGCCCGACATATCTTGGATTTGCAACCTGTGTGAATCGCGCTCACGCAGTTTGAATGACTAACGTTAATTTACTAGTTATTTCAACCGAACTGCATTGTGCAAGCAACAAACATTGAACAGTTTGGAACCTTGAGTTCCAATGACGGAAGAGAACCTTGAAATAAGAATAAGATTAAAAAAATGCTGTGCTAAGCAAAAATTTAGATAGTTTTTAAATTTAGCATTATTTCATGACCACACCTCGCACACATACGTTCAAAAATAACGATTGTAGCAAATAAAAAAACGGCACATTAAACTTAAAAATATTTTAACAACTTTTGCAAAATGAAGAATATGGAGATATTTAGATTTTCCTAAAGACCTTCAATGACTTCCAAAACAAATCTATTAAAATAGAAACCTCTAGTTTTTCTCATCTAAAATCGACCATATTTTCTACACTTACCAATAACTGTTTATTTATATATCAAAATAAACTAAAGCTTGGGGAGACAAACCAAAACTAAAAAAATAAAAAGGCACTCGCACACATACATACTCACATACTCATACATGTATAAAAGAAGTTGAAGAAATGTCCCAAGAAATAAATTTTCCACGGTTGGTTGCTCTGGATCCTTGTTGTGTGGAATTGCAAACGAAAACATAAGAAACAGAATCAAAAGAGAAAAACACTGTTTGGTTCGTCGTTTCGTTATTTATTTTATTTACCCGGATTCAAGTAGAGAAATTATATTTCAAGCGTTATTTATATGCGTAAGTATGCGACATAATATAAGGACACGATTACTGTCAAGGATGGCTTAACATCGCATAAGCAATGACTGTAATAAATACGTGTTATACATAAGCATGTGCTTGTGTGAATGTGTTGGTGTGCTAAACAATAAAAGAACATATTGAAATGTTTACTTTGAGTTAACTAAATATACATGTGGAATTATGTTAACACACTTACTCCCACTTACACACCCACACACACCCATTGGTGTTTTATATAGTAGACACTCTGACACAACTCAGCTTAGTGCCAACGGGTACTTTAACCAAAGATTTACTGAGATCCTAGAATATCTCGTACTAAAATTCTTTTAACTCCACTCCATAAAATGATAAATTTACACACATACTCGCATAGAAGTCGACTTTTGTACACGCATACGTATGTATGTCCTTTGACATTCTGTTACACACAAATAAAAATGTTCGCGCACATTCAATTCAAACAAATGATGTCGTGATGAAAATTGTTAAAGTCAGCATTTCACTTCCATTTTCTTTTCTTTTATTGTGTATTTTATTTGTAGTCAGCAGCCACAGCGGGGTAAAACTTGAAAGTTCTTCATGAAAAGCTTCCAATATTTAAACGAAAGTTGTCTTCAATAAAAAATTATATTCCGATACGTAATTTTGATTTAAATTGTGACAAAAGTCGTTGGTCCATTAAAGAGTATTACGATAAAATAGAATAATGATAAAATTGCCATTTTTTTAAAGCAGTTCTTTGATTTATAAAAGATTTGAAGCCATGTTAAAAATTTTAAATAACGGCAGCTCTTTGGATACACGATCCGCTGAGTAGACTTCGGAGAGTTTAAAACAACACCTATATTTCGTATACAGGACGTCACAAACCTACAGAAAGTTCACCAAGTTACAACGTTTCTACAACATTGTACTCTTGGATACAGGTGAGAACATCACCTTAACGGGCGAGTGCTTCGGATTGTTGATAACCAATTTCTTTCGGCGCAAAGTGAATTAAATATTGACTTCAGCGATAATGAGCAGATGTCCTTACATCGTGCACCGCTGAAATTGAGCAGCTCGAATCATTGCAATTAGGACCCCTCGAAATCATGCTATCGTGCAGAGGCTCGATAATTGAATTTGAACGATATTTAGAGTCTTTTAAATAAAAAGGGATCTTTCTTAATACATTGCACAGAACTAAATTTGCGGAAACACATAGACAACTGCAAGCTACCGACCACAATACACACCCTTATATGAAGCATAAACAAGAATTCGAATTTTATTGCCTTTATATATGGTTGTGCCAAGTTAGCGGTATTATACATTTCTGTAGTATAAACTATTCGGTGACTTTATATACTGAAGATGAAATGCGCGCAAGTACTGTAATTTAAGTTTGAATATATATCGAGACACCAAACTTTTATATCAGATGCTTAGCATGTTGTTGTCGTTTTCGTTAATTAAGTAGCTGACTACACGGCGAGGCGACGATTGCGGGAAACGACATTTATTGCCGTGAAGTTGTGTAGCCTCAGTCGTCTATGTGTTAACGCATTAAGCCTTAAAAACTTAATTGTATTTAGGCGATTAAGCCCGAATATTTTGGTCGACTTTGATTACGGTACCTGGTAAAACATTTTTAATAAACTTTCTTTCTACATCAAGTCTAACACGAGAGATATTGATAATTTTCAATATCTATAGAATATAGTTAAAATATTTCTGTTCTATTTATTTATTTACCAGTTTGATTGAACGCCGACGTCATTCGACCGAACCGATCTTCTTGGCGCACCCATGGCCTGAGTTACTGAAATAAGTACCCTGTGAAATGGATAATTTCTTCTTATAACACAATAATTCAGAAATAGTTTGAACAACTGAAAACAAGAAACAGAATTCAAATCCGCATAAATAGCCAACACAGAACAGAGAAATTACTTACTTAGCGCCCATAACTCGGTATAAACCTAAAAGATGACTTTTCGGTTTGCCATCGTTATAATCGCATATACAGCGGGTGGATATTTCTATTATTATAATTAAATGCTAAACATATATTGTTAAAGTGTTTTGGTATGTGTGCGCCTTTATTGCCGACAAAAAAAGTCCGAAAGGAAATTACTGAAAGCTCAAAGTCAGTCCATTTATTTCCAAATGTATAAATATGTTTTGGGTTATTTGTGGATTTTGCCAAGTGATTTACTTAATACAATTTTATTTTATAGGAAAATATTAATGTCGCTGTTGTTGTTATTGTTGGGTTTACATAATACACGGGTAAAGAAAAGCTAAATGTCAAAGTTAAGTTTACGTGGGGACTAACAACCATTAACGTAGTTTTAAATGTTGAATGAATTTTTACACAATGAACAATTTTAAACGAAATTCTATTCCTATTAGAAAAAGAGTTTGGGTTTGCTCTTCTTTTCGGACTTGCAAGCCCCCGCAAGCATGTGAAGATATATACTTGTAGTGGATACCACTGTTGCCAGAACTGCAGAGTTATTTGCATTTTGAAAATTTTACCCACCAAAATTTCAAAATGTAGGTTTGACAACTCTGAAGATATGACAATTTATTTGATCTTGAAATCTTATTTTAATTTAAAGAAGAAAAATTTAAATCATTTAAAACCTCAAACTAAAGAAGTAGCAACAACTTTTAAAAATAAACAAATTTTTTTTATCCCAAGTTTTTTGTTCATATCTTAGACAAAATGGAAACACACACTTAAAATATTTCCACAAATGATGCCTTCAACTAATAGTTTCCAAATAAGAATTAAGATTTCATAATTTTAATTTCATTAATTAAGTCGTTGTAAATCCTTTTTTATACCACAAACCTACTATCCTTACCCGCACGTAAAAATGTTCTATTTTTATTATTCGTCTTAATTGTTTCAACTGCGAAACGAACATTTGAGCAAACCAATTTAATTACACCAATAAGATGAAGCATAATATATTTTCCCGCAGAGAATCCCGTCATTATGCCACAATATAAATTAACACATACAAATTAAAAGGAGCGGTAATATTTTTCTTAATAGCATCATTACCGCAATCTAAATGCAAGAGGTGAAGACTGCTGTGAAAAGAGTGACAGATATAAATTTAAGAATATTTATTTTAAAAGCAACTTCAGATGTTTTAAGCAAAGTACGAGTATTATTGTCTTTGTTATCACAGTTATTGTTGTTATTAAGAGAAAAGTTGAAATAATGTGCTTGCCAGACCTGGGGGGTCTTAATAACATTTTGTAACTACACAACTGCATATAATTGTAATTGTAAAGTTCATTTTCAATTATAATTACAAGTACAATTACAAAAATAATTACAACTACAATTTTTACTACAAATTACATTCAATGAATTTAAAAATGTAAGAAAATTAAATTATTGGAAAAACTTCAATTACAGTTATATGTAATTGTAATTTAAAAAAATCTCAGTTTAAATTACACGTAATTGGAACATTATTGGCTTCATAAATGATTCATCAAATGTTACTGTCATATTTATGATGGGAATATAAAACAATTTACGATTTTTGACGCTTGTGTTAAGTTTAAAAACCAATTCGGAAAAGAGCCGACCAGATTCTGCCCCGCCTGTCTACCATTTGTTTTGATTGATGCATAGCAACCTGGCTGGAATATGTTTCACTTCAGTCAAATATAAGAAAAATATGACTTGATTTGCTTTTTGGCCTCAAATATACTTTAAATGACATGAGAACAAATTTTCAACTGCCAATATAATTGAAAATCCAGTTTTAATTAACATTTTTAAAATTTAGTTTTTCAATTTCAGTTAAAATTACTTTTCGTTGTAATTGGAAATACCTAATTATCCAGCACATATAATTTTAATTATAATTTCTTAATGAAGAGCCCCATGTCTGGTGTTTGCAGAAGTTAAATGAAACTTATCTGTGTAGAAATGTAGAGGGTACTTTTTCAATAATATGTACAAATGGAAAGTAAAATGGAGTTAAATTTATTTACTTCACTAAATTTGGTTTTATGTGAGAGAGTCGAGTTTTTTCTGCACTTTAATTAAGTAATCGTTAGTTAACCTACGCTTTTCGCGCTTAAATTGATCTTCAAGATCATGTGATTTAATTACGCTGGAGGATTTTCTATGGAGGAATGTAAAATTACCAGTCTAGAGTCGATTGGCGACCTGAAAGACAATATGTACCACGTCATTAGTGATATACGGATGATCACAATGTTAGCAGAAAGTTTTCCACAAATAACAACGTTAGAAATTTACCTTACAAATAAATCATATGGCTAATAATAAATTCAACTGAGATTTATTGCACGTTAAAAGTGTATCCTTCTATCACAAACGAAAGCATCATTCGTTGTTAGCCTATGTGTGAATGATAGTGGTAGCAATTTATAAAAGGATTTTTATTTGGGATGTACTGAGGCAGTGAGTAGTAGAAATAACAGGTAGAAGGATGAACTTATTCATGCTTTTGTTGCAGTTTTTGCTATTTATGTTCATTTTATAACAAAGCATCCTTTTGCTCCTTACCACCTATTTAATCATATTTCCTCTAGGGTCATTTACAACTCAATCGCTTGTGGCAACTAAAGAGGCAATAATAATGAAACTTTCTCCCACCCAAAGTAAGTGAAATTTTAAATTATAGAGGTACGGGGCAAATTTGTTGAAATATAGGGTGGTCCAACAAAAACTCACGATGTTAATTGTAAATAAAACAAAAAGTTGTCATAGAATTATCATAATATTTTTTTTGACAAAAGGATCTATCGGCCAAATGCTTGCTACGGCATCGGGGCACACCTCAATGACTCTGAGGCATAATTGAAGTTCAATGTCGGTAATCTGCCAAATTATATCCTCCTTTAGCTCTTTCATTGTTCTTGGCTTATTGACGAACACTTTTTCTTTAAAATATCCCCAAAGAAAGAAGTAGTACGGTGTCAAGTCACCTGATCGTGACGGCCAATTAATAACGCAACGATGTGGGACAACACGGCAATTGAATTTCTAGCGTAAAAGAGCCATTGTTTCGTTGGCTGTGTGGCAAGTGGCACCATGCTCTTGGAACCACTTATCGTCCAGGTCTACATCTTCTATTTCTAGCCACAGGAAGTCCATTATCATCTCGCTAGTATGACTGACAATTAACACCGTGGATTATGGTTGGACCACCATATATATTTTAGGGGGAAAAAATAACGATAATAAATTTTATTTAAATTTATAGTCGAAGCCATAGAGATACGGACAATACTTGAATATAGCCGCACTGATTAAGAGGATATATATTTGATGATGAAAAAATTAATCCACGTAATTGAAAAGCTTTTATATTTTGAATATTTGAATATTTTTGTTAACTTATTTTCAAACTCTAGGTCTTTAATAAAAAAAAGTTCAGTAAAAAAGATCCAAAGCCTGAAAATTCAGTAATCGAAATATCACTTTTTAACTACTTTAGCAATGATTGTGTTAAATTTATAACATATCAATAACACAGCGTTTTGCATTTTACACTTTGGTAGTTAACAAAATCTTTATTTTATATTTTTTAATAATTATTTTAGGTTTGGCACATATCTGTGTTACAAAGATGTGGTCAAATTGAATAAGAACGACAAGTAAATCATAAATATTCATTCCGTAAACTGAAAAATATTAAATTTTGTTCTGAGAGTACGAATTTTTGCAAACTGCAGCTGCTTAAGAATTTACTTTCATGATGATAGTTGAGGTGCTCATAAAAAATAAAATCCTGCAGCATAAATTTTAACTGCTTTTCCAATTTAAGTACACCGTATCCACTGGGTTTTTTGTATAACAATTCGTAACAATTTCAACCTAATTTTTCCAACTACTCTACAGTACTAAATTATAACAATCTAGGCGGGAAAAATTACTTATTACGTGTAAGGGAGCTACATTTGGCTCTGCATAATTTCGTTTACCTTCCAACCAAGTATGCACTACTAAATAGGTAGAGTATTCCCGGTGTAAAGATTGCGGTCTTTAATTATGGCTACCGCTTTTACACGTCCTATTGTACCTTTAAACAATACTTTCGTTTTAAAATAAACACTTTCGGTCGATGAATACAGTATTTTTTCCAATTGCGTCTCTTTTCTCTGGATGCTTATGAATTTTTGATAAGTACTCAAATTTGTCAGTGATTTGTAGACTTTTCGTTAAAATTTCAGCGTTTGATTATTTCTTTTTTTGTTTTGTGAAATTCCGGTTTTTTGGTGAATTCCCAAATTTTTGCAAATGTCGGTTTTTTTGATGTATTCTCGGTTGGATTTCAGATTTTGCTGAAATTATAAGTTTTTAGTGATTTAAAAAATTTTCGGTTAGTTTTAATTATGGTGACTTTCTGGTAAAGTATCGAATTTTTGTATAGCTGCCACTTTTTTGTTTAAATATTATTTGTTGGCTATATATTTTTAAATTTTGTGCAAGTTGTGGTGAAATTGCCAAAATTTGGTGAAATTCGATTTATTGGTAAACTGGCGGTCTTTTGGTTTAGGGCCTTTGGTAATTTAAACTTCTTGGTTTTTTTTGTTATACTTTCATATCTTTAGTGAATTAACAATTTTTGACTTTCATAGTTTTGTTTGTTGATTTTTAGATTTTATTTTGATTTCACAATTTGTGGTGAAATTTCTTGGAAAAAATTTGTGTTTTTTTTTGGATTATTGAAATTCTAAAGTTTATTTAAATTCGATTTATACGTCATTTTCTGCTCTTGTAATGAATTTTCGGTTTTAGGTGTAATGTTGGTGAAATTTCGATATTTTCTTTTCAGTTTAATTCCTTTTTTAAGTAATATTTATATATTGACTTTAACATTTTCGTGGAATGTAAAATTTAGGGAAATCTTAGAATTTTGTTGAATTTCGATTTTTTGGTGAAACTTTTATTTTGGCGAATCCAGAAAAATTTTATTTTCGATTTTAACCCCTGACCACTTTCTTGATTTGATATTTCGAAAGGGTGCTTGATGTAGGTTTCTGCAACAAATATTTGTCAGCTTGATTGAGAGACAAACCGGATTCGGCTATATGAAATCTTAAATATCATTATTCGTTCTGAGAATTTTGTGTGAATTCATTGGAGTTTTATTGTATGTCAAGTATCTACTTTTCACGTGAGTTGGTATCAGGTGACCAGGTTGATCAGGTAGGCATCTGTTAGGTGTAAGTAAGGTTCGTAGGTCGGATGTTTTTGTATGCATTGGCGCATGTGGATGGCAGGTAAACGTGAGAGGTATTTTTTGTCGGGATTCGAAGAAGTCAGTGATTATTGGATTATGAATTTGCTTCTTATTTCGGTTTTTTTTTATTTATTCTCCAAAAAGGTATTATCAAAACATATTATTTTACTATTTGTTTATTTAATAAAAAATCATAAAAAAAATTTATTTTATTGCAATTTGTTGTAAAATTTTAGTGCTGGGTGAGTCCGATATTTTGGCAATTTTTTGTGAAATTGTATAATTTTGTTCTTTGGCAATTTTCTTTTGCGGTACTGTGGTGATAGTGATGTTATATATTATAGCAAGAATACATTCTTTGCGGTTCGAAATTGTTTAGCCAATATTGATATATGTATATATAAAAATAAATTAAAAAATGTTTGAAAATCCTATATTTCCCATTTTACTCCGAATGTGAAAAACATCGACAATTCTATGAAAAATCATCTCATGCCACCTTTAATAATTTCAACAAATATTTTGAAACGGTGTACATGTGCATGTTTGACTTTTAATTTCTGTACGAACACTGTGACTGCTTAAGAAACTGTTAGTTATCATAACTTATGCAGTCAGTTTTAAACATCGTTTGCCCAAGGAAAGGTGTTGTAGTACGAAGAAAACGGTAGTGATGACGGTGTAGATGCTGAACCTTTGTCAATGTTAAGTGGAGTATGAAAGTTTGTATAGCGTTGTGTGTTAATGAAACTCACTCTCTTTCATTCTCCCTATGTAGTTCATAAAACCCTGGCAAAATTAAACGTTGGCAATTTGCTGAAAAGTATCTTTTGATTAATTCAAATGACTGAATTGTGACAATTAAGTTTATACTCAATAACCGTGATGTACCTCTACTCACAGTCTGGCATATTCTTTCAGAAAAGTAGCGTTAAGTGTTTAAGGACTTAAGGGTTTCTTCCAGCGTGTATGTGCGACATCCTTGCAGTTGGGTGTTAGCGTTTCGCTAAAGAAAAGCACAACAAATTGAGGTGAATGGTATGCTGCTGATATTAACACAACAACAGACAGCAATACCAGCGAACCAAGGTATATTTAAAGTGAACTTTATTTAGCATAATATACTACTCCCACTATTCGTAGCATTAAATTTCATTTAAGGTGTCTTCATCTGTAACCAGTTTGTTGCTTAAGCGAATAATCTCTTAATACGCCAGAACAGTTTATGAGTCAAATAAATTATCGTCATGACGTAAAATTAATTTATGTTCGCCCTTGTGAAACTGCTGATGCTCTTAATTACAATATAATCAACTTAATCGGTTTAACCCAAATACGGCATTAAAATAACACATGCAAAATATCTTTTATACGAATGAATAAATTATAAATTATAAAAAGTATGTTCTTTTAGTGAAATAAAAAATTGCTA
The DNA here is from genome assembly GCA_963932375.1 of Phania funesta. Classification (NCBI taxonomy): domain Eukaryota; kingdom Metazoa; phylum Arthropoda; class Insecta; order Diptera; family Tachinidae; genus Phania; species Phania funesta. The sequence continues at coordinate 65,012,584 of OZ010655.1, forward strand.
GTTACACTTGACGTTTATTATTAAAAACATAAGAATGCGTAACGCGAAATTTGTCTAAAATGGAATATTGGGTAAAATACTCACGGGACTTTGTAAGTGAATGTATTATGTGTGTTTTGCCACTTTCAGTTTTGCTTTTATTGATTCTTTTACAACAATTTGAATAAAATAATTAGCTAAACTTCCTTCGTGTACAGCGAGTTATTTTTGATTACGCCTATTAAAAATTGCAATGTTAATTAAGCCAGTTCTAGCGAAATTCCCCGCTATAAGTTAATTTTTTCACGCAGTAATTTTTTAGAATTTAAAAAGAAATATCCGTGTCAGTAATTCGTAAGCAGGGCTTCTTTAAAGAACTCTTATTATAACTATATTTTCATAAGACCTTACTTGGTAAATAAGCCTTTTTTAAAAGATACTTTTATAAAACATTTTATGAATTCATTTTATAAAAAGAATTTTTAGTATGAATTTTGTTAAATAGATGTATTTTTTTCCAAGGTACTTTTGAAAATATTATTTTGGCAAAAAATATTTTCTTTTTTAAATAATATTTTCCCATATGAATTTTGTTTAAAAAAGTCTATAGTGACATTTTTCCAAAAGGTGCTGTCTTTGATATGGGAGGTTTTTTCCTACTTTTTTCCCCAAAGTATTATTTTAAGAGAATTTTGTCCCAAATGCATCCTCTAAACGGGCATAATTTTGCAAAACTTCCAACCATATTTAAAAAATAATTTTTTTTAACATATACTTTTGTCAAGAGATAAATTCACCAAAAAATACATTTTCTAAACGGTACTTATACCGAAGGTACTTTTTTTTTAAAGTCGGTGTATTTTTAAAAAACTTGTCAGTTCTACCTGGATTTTAAACAGAAATGTCTGCCCTAGTAATTTTTATAAAAGGTACATATTTTTTGATAGCAATCTTTCAAGAGGTACACTATTTTATGATATAGTACTATTTAAAAAAGTAATTTTTAAATAAGTATATAATTCGTTTGTCTTGAATAAACTTCCATTTTCGAAAAGTACTTTTTAATATAAATATGTTCTTTCACAATGTACTATCTATAAGTTGGCCTAATACTTTTTGTTTCAAAAACCATTTTACGCCTGGTTTTTAAAAGGGTTTTTTTTCCAAATGAATTTTACCAAAGGTGAATTCTCAAAGAGGTATTATAATTTTTATATTTATTAAATAAATAATAAAATTGTGTTACAAAAAATATATAATAACTAGGTACTAATAAAATTTTTCAAGAGGGAATTTTTTAAAAATCCTTAAAGCGAAATTTTAGTTTCTTGAAAGTTCACTTTTGTTAAAAGATACATTAATCAAAATGTAAATTTTCCGAAAGAAATATTTACTGAAAGTTCTTTAAAAGGTACTTTAAAAAATACTTTTTCCAAAACATGGCTTTTGCAAACTGTACTTTTTCAAATATTTAGTTGTTCCAATTTTCCAAAATGAACTTTTCCCAAAGAGTAACATACCATTGAAAGTCGAAAGTCATCACTTGGTATCACTCGTGACCACGTCATGTTTATTGAGTCACTTATTTTAAGTTATATCTTCTTTAGTGTTTTTAATTTCTATTTCATTGGCGTTTAATGCCCTTTTTGTATGCAAACGACGCTGCTTGGATAAAATGAATATGAAACACACGTGGCACTTAAATGCTGTCAATGTATCGCTAAGTTAGATAAAAGCAACTCATACCAAACACATACATGCACTAAAAGACTATTTGCTAAAATACCAAGGACTCCATGACGTACGTAAATAACTGTCTCTGCATATTGATCACGATAGCGCCATATGCACACAAAGTAACACCAATTGACCTCTTGGGTCTTTCCCTACTAACAAGCTGCCATACAAGGAACGAACAAATGAATAAACAACCAATGAAGGTTTACAGGACAAATGCATCAAAGCCACTAAAAATCACCTTTACTTTGGGGATGACTTTGGACTTTGACGTAAACTAGACTGTACAGATTTTCCAACTACCTCGTGTGTGTGTGTGTGTGTGTGTGTGTGTGTGTGTGTGTATGTGGGTCTATGGCTCTGTTTACTATTTGACTATTATCGTCTCTGTCTCTATTTGATATCGAAAAGTCATTGATTATCTCGTTGGCATATCTCCCTAAGGAATGGAAAACATCAGCGTTCAGCAACATTAAAAATGTTTTTAATTTTTTCTCTTTTGGAACAAGATTTTGTTCATTCTATTTTGTCATGGCATTTGTTGAGTTTTTTTTCTTTGTAGGTAATTGTGAACAAAAAGCAAACACCTTAAAGCAATTGAACTCTTAGTCTAGGGGCCAGATGATGTTGTTCAAATATGTACGTGGCTAAATTGAGGCATTTTTAACACTTAGACTAAGTCAAATGATTAGAAGTACCCATGACAACACTTTTGGGACAGATCAATTTTCCGAACCAGAAAATATAATTTACTTTTAGTTGTTGTAATAATAAAAATTGAAAAACATTTTATATATTATAAAAATTGCTTTTCCAGCAGCAAAGAAAGATGCCGTATTTGAAGAAGGACACTCATAAAGTTAGTTAACGTGCATTTGTATCTTAGATTGTGCTTTAAAACTTCCATTAATTTAATTCGGTTTCTCCGATGGGTTCCTATAATGGCAATGAACCGCTTTTAATCGTGAAATATTTGACTTCAATTACATAGGCATTTTTAGACGTACTATGGAACAATATACTTCCTACTATAAAGAAAACAACAAAACTGCCAACTCCTCAATTCTTAAAGTCCAGATATTTTCTGTAAAACAAAATTTGCCAGATTGATCGGGCATAATTTTACAAATGTTTGTTGGAAACTTATAGACTTACTTAACTTAGAGTTTGTTACCGAAAAATACTATAAATATTTCCTTTTAATTTTTTACAAAAACACTTAGATGCTGCACACTACTTCAGTTCCCCAACTTTCATTTCTTTTTTTGCAAAAGGAAGATTTTATGCTGTTTGTATTCCGACTACAGGTTTCTTTTTTGCACCATGTTCTTCTTCGTATAAGTTCATTGCTAATTTGTTATAAACAGTTTACTTTTTGGTTTATTCGCCCTCCATAGGCGACGTTCAGATCGATGAATATATCGTCCGCTCTCTATGTTTTTTAAATGTTCTTTAAAAAATAAATAAATTCTTTAAAAGAAATCTTTTTGAGTTCGAATTTAAACAGAAATGTCTGCTATGGTAATTTTTAAGTGGATCCTTTTTTTTAAACTACGTTTCGATAAGGTAGTATTAGTTAAGTAAGTTTTATTTAAAAGGTACTTTTATAAATGCTTCTCCACAAAACATTTCTGACTAAGATCTCTTTTTTAAAAGGTACGTACCTTTAAAGGTACAGTCTTTGAGATGTTCTAATAGTTTTTTTAAAGCTATCTTTTTTAGCAAATAAATTTCTTTCACAGTTTCACTTTTTCAGAAGAATCTGTATGGAAAAAAACTTTTTTGAAGTTGTATTTTCGTTTTTTGAAAATGTACTTTTTTCAAAAGATACTTAAATCAAAATATAAGTTTTCCTTCTATCGAAGGTCTTTTAAGGCAAAAGTAGATGCTACAAACTATTACGCTTCATTTATTATTTGCGAATTCTTAGTACAGATATCTCTGATGCACCGTGTGCATCTCCTTCGAAGTTCTATTCATAATTTTTTATAAACAGTATAACTTTTGGTGCGATAACTTTCCATAGCCAAAGTTCAGATTAATAAACATATCGTTATCTTTTTACGATTATGGGTGGAAAATATTCTTTAGCACTTCTTACACGTAGATTTTTTATTTAACTCGTATCTTCACGCTTGTGTTCAAGGACCTCGTATCTACCATAATTGCCACCGACATGGTTAAGATAGAGCTGATGTTTTATTACTGAATGGTTGAAAAAATTTCGAAACTACAGTCAGTTATCTGTTGTTCATTGACATTTCTTTAAAATGCTAGTTGTAAAATAGCAGACGAATATTGTGATCTGCTGTAACTGCTAGAAGTGCATTATTAATAATTTTGCTGTTACAGTGTCATCGAAATAAATTTTAAATGCAATTTTTAAATACACAATATGATTTATTGATTGTAAGTATCGGTACATCTATTGTAATTTTTGTTTATCCTTCAGTTTTCTAGTAAGTAAATAAGTCCACTCTTACCTTATAAGAATTTATGACAAGACAAGATGCACATGTAGGTATGCGGAATCTGTTTGAGATTTTCCATTATTGAATTTAAAACTGAACAAATGACAAGAGCTAGAAAGGCGACAGACAACAAACATTTTACAACAGTACAAAAACAGCAAAAGCATTATTCGTAAATATTGTGCCTTTGCTGCAGCTGTTTTAACATAAATTTATATCTTTTTGAATTTGCTGTTAGCATTTTGTTAAAAAATCATTACAGCATAGTTTGCTGTGTTTACTGTCAACGTATTGCTATTGTCGTTGCTGTTGTATTTCTACTACAAGCTTCATAGCAACAGTAATAGCAATTTTAATGTAGCATTTTTAAACCCTGACAAACATTTGATTTTTACTATGAATATTTACAGGACTTTAGTGAGAAAGAAAAGCGACAATATGTATGTATGTCAATAATATCTACAATCACTTGGTTTTGTCTTTGGCGAAATATAGATAAGCAGAAATAAAATATTTATATATGTAAATTAATTTTCATTCGATGCAAAATGAATTGAAACCTTTAAACTTCAACACACAGTCAGAGTTAAAAATATTACAAACTTAATAGACTTCGTCGTTAAACTCCAAAATTCAGTGGAACTGAATCTAAGATAGCCAAACACGTCACCTTTAAATGTCACTTTAATCTGTTCGTAATTGGGTTGCCTTAGAAAAGCCTTCGGAGGAATTCTACTTTAAAAATATGGCCGAAATAAACTCTACCGAATGTGGAGAAACAGGAGAAATATCCTTTTTCATTTGTTGCTGGCTTCGGGCCTATTGAAATGCAATATGTAATTAGAATTTTTAGGTAAACTGATGATTCTAAACTTTAAATTAATTACTTGGTTTAGCAAAAGAAAATTTCAATTTAATTTCGAGCTTTGTTACCGTTGGAAAGGTTACATTATTGTTATAGTTTTTATGGCATAGCAATAGTCAGGTATGCTGTTTAATCTATATCTGGTTTGGTCCCAGAACTGTGGACATCCTTGGGCCCTGCATTCTGGCATTTGTACATCAGTCTAAAATCAGGCCGTAATCAGCAGCTTGCAAGCACCATTACTGATTATACTTTCCACCAGCTGTTTTAAGCCAGATGATTGCATCAACCCCTTTGCAGACCTACGAGTCTGGTCTTGATAATGTAAAAGATTAATATACTACTGTAGAAGCTTCAATAATAAGGACGGAAAGGAGACAGTATTGTATATGTGGTGGTACTGATCTGTCTCGAATGCAGACCTGGGAAAAATATCCCTCTCACCAAGTATCTTCTCTTTTTTCTAGTAACATAATTTTCTTTTCTGCGCTCTTTTATGTTTTGTACCCTCCCCCTATATCCACGGCTGTTTAATACAATATTTATATTTTAGTGGAAAAGAAAAATTCTTTTCCGCATAGTTAGCAATCCATCCACGTAACTTCGTTTTTTTATTAAAGAAACATTTGTCGTTCATTGCACTTAAATTAGAATGCCTTTTTATTTAGCAAACGCCAATGACAGCAGCAGCAGCAGCAGCAGGAGAAGAAACGTCACATGCCAACAAAAAAATGTTCATTCAACAACCAGTATAAATAACTAGACTACTTACTCGGTATAATGACATTGTTGTGTAGTTGTTGTTTTAGCTATTGCTGTTGTAATTGAGTTCAATCAGATATTTTTGTTTTGTCAAATTAGTTCAGCATTATAGTAGTGTTAGTTAGTAGTAACATTTCTCTCTAGTGATTTGTATTTTCTGCAATGATTCAAATTTCTACTCTTAATGTAGGGCATACCCCAGCATCTGGACACATACATGTGCATGCATGTATGTACGTAGTATGTGTGTGAGTTTAAATGATTTTGTGTTCCATTTTCAAAAACAAATAAAAAACACTGCACATTTAACTAGGAATAGATGTTTTTGATTTTAGCATTATGCCCCATCTACACGTACGGCACCACCTCCGCTCATCCTTCTTGCTGCATGAAAATTGTGTTGTTGGGTTTAGTGTTCATCCAGACTGCCTGTTGGATATAAGAGAAGAGTGTGTTTGTGCTGCATGATTTGTGCTGCATGTAGCTCAAATAATATGTATTTGATTATCCTTAATTTATTTTTGGAGGATGCTGGCATGTTAGAAGAGAGGGTGGTGTCCTTTCATTGAACAATTTTCATGTGGGGCGGAATGGTTAGGTTTTTGTTGGGGTTAATTTTTTTTTTTTTTTGGTTGACGTTGTTTGGTTTGGGGGCATCAGTTCGTCTTTCGTTACGGTATTAAATTTCTGATTTATAATTAATGTTTGGTCACAGAAATGTGCTCTTTCTCATACTAACTTTTCTCTCAAATTCAGTTCGACATCTGTCAAGTGTTTCTTAACACAGTTGTTAAGGTTTTGAATTTTTTGAAATTATAAAAAATTATACTTGTGACAGAAATATTTTTGATTGGAAGAATAACTGGATAGAAGTATGTACATGTGTGTATGTATATAAGTGTATAAGTTGAAAGGCCAGTATTTAACTATGAAAATGTCTTCAGTAAATAGTACGTGTTCGCTAAAATAACACAACAAAAACAAGTTAAGAAGAATTAAAAGTAAATTATTTTATTTTTGGCTCATCTTGAGCCTTAAAGACAATTGTATGAGGAATTTGTCTGTAAAGTCGATTACAAAAATACACAAAGTTGCAATAACAATCAAAACAGTGCGTGTGCCGCTCCTTTAAGACTAACCATTCCTTGAGCAATTTTCTTAAGAAATTAAAGGCAGGTCATGAATGAAAAGAACTACTTGGATGTAGCTAAGTAAGACGAAACAGCCGCATGCAAAACTATTTCTTAAGCAAACAAGTTAATTGTTTCCTTGACCGGATTATCTATATGTCTTTTATATGCTTTAATCTTCGTTACTTCGTCTCATTCTCTCTCATTCAATTAACACAAAGGGACCCTATTAGCGGACCCATGTTGTAGGCGGCGGTTGACTTAACCTACTTTAGCCGGAAGCTTTGACAAATAATCGATCGAATTCGCATTAAAATATGCCCATGCTCTAGGATTGTTCCGAGTTCAAAAGATGAAATAGGCGAATGTTTTCCACTAGTCATGTCAATTTAGGAAAAAATTAATTTTACGTAGAAAAAGGACAATATATTGGCGAATTCTTGTTTTAAAACAACAAATTTGTTTTATCATTACTAGTTACATTGTATAACCTTTTACACACACACAATCACATGTGGTTCCTCTAAACGCTAAATGCGTTAATTTCAGAGAAAAACAAAAACATCACTATAAAATGAAAAATTAGATTCGTTTGTTAATGTTCAACCATCCATTGAAAGAACTCAATTCGCTCATTTCAATTATGTTTTCCATTGAACTGCCGATAATTGGACATCCAGTGACTTTTGCATTCCAAATTTCTTAACATTTGACAAAGTTAAAATAAAATTTCGTCTATTATTTATACGGAATTCGAAAATAGCAACAGAATAGTTTTTATTGTTATTAAATTATATTCAGAGAGATCAATGAAAATTCGTTGTTTACCTTTTCGGGCATTCCTACAATAAAGACATTTAATTTTTTTTTTTTACTATCTGTCTTCTCTAATCTATCTGTTTCCATAGCAAGTAGAACAGTTGATTAATAATTATAAAAGTGACGTAAAGAATTTGTGATGAATTGTCAAATTTTTGCTTATTTTTTATTTTGCGGTGCATTTTAAAAAGGTAGGACAATGTTCGATTCATTATATTAAATAAAAATTTACTTAATAAATAAAATTTTGACGTTTTTATAATTTTTCGCGAATTAAATTTTTTTTGCGATTTGTGAGATATTTTAAAAATTCTGTTGCGTATGCGGTATTAGGCGTGGCTTTTTTTTAAAGCAAATGTTCTTTTTTGGAAAATTTATTATTTACTGTAAATTGAGGCAGCTAAATTTTAAACTATGTTACAAAATTTGGTGTTCACATATATGCAATTTAGTTTACTCAAATATTATTTGATAGCTGAAAATGTTTTTATGAGACGACAATGATGTAGGTAGAAAATTTCCAATTGACACCATAATATAAAAGTGATAGCAAAATTAGTATTTTTGTAAATCGTGGTAGTGTCGTTTAAAGTTGTCGGGTCTAGTTAGTGGTCAATTAGAGCTAATGTGTTCGTTTTACGGAATTTCCTCCTCACACCTGACATGCATTTTTGGATTCAATTTATGATGAAATTAAGTACTAATTGCTCAATTTCTTAATTAAGTTAGCTCAATTACCGCCTAAGTTGCGTAAATATATTTATTGTAAAACTAAGACATATGTGCAAACATAATATTAAAGATTTTGGATTTCACACATATGCAATTTAGCTTACTCAATTCTCATTTGACTGGTGAAGTTTTATTCATTTTGTTTATAAGAACCAGCATACGAGGTTGGAAAAAATTAAGAGAAATTCGGAAACGTATTAAAAAATTTATTATTTTGAAAATAGATTAACTATATCAAATTACTAACCGTCTATCTCGCCTGCCATTTCTCTTCATCTCTGTTTGTACTGTGTTTATATAGACTTTGGCAGCTGCCATGAAAAATTAAACTTAGATGTATTGGTGATACAGATGCCTTGTTGAAAGGCCTTTGATTTAGTCATTATTCGAAATTTTTTCTTGTTATTAACTTGACTTAATTTATGGCGCAATTAAGCAATAATTACTTAAATTCCTAATTAATTTATTGTATAAAAAATTAGTTTTAATTAAGTTTTTAATTGCGTAAATATTGTGGGTGTCTAAACACAGTACTATTTAAATTTTTATAACAAAATTTGTTTATTCATTAATAGCGATTCTCATACAAAATTCAAAATTTAGATTTTTTAGATTTCTCTGTTTTTTTTATTTTCCCGCAATATTCAAATCGCTTCAGCGGTATTCAACGATTAACAATTGACTTTTATAAATGTATTAGAGCGGGTAAATTTGTATCTCAACCAAGAGTATAGCAGGAAAGATCATAAGAAAATTTTTCTAAGAAACCATGTTTCCAAATTTAAAATGGAGCCTCCGATTTTGCATGGCAAACTATATCGATTCATGATTAGATGGTGGGTGTGTTGAAAGCAACTGTGAAATTTCTATATCAGATTCAGAAATTGTATTTTTTCTGCTAGTGTGCTGAACTAGCGCGAATTCCCTTATATGTTTAGGAATCATTTCACAGGCACAAATATTTATTTTTGTATTACACTGGCATTTCCCGATGTAAAATACATTGTTATCAGTGATAGCAATATTTGATTTTCTCAATATATTAGTCAGTCTATCCGCTACTTGCTAAGTAAATGTCCATATCTTGTTTCTAACTTTATAAAAATCCCTCAAAAAGTTTAGTACTTCAAACCATCTCGTATATTAGGTAAATTAAGTTCAGAAAAGTCACTAGGCAACCCAAAGGCATTATAATTTTAATCTATCTCCGGATTCAAAGAAACAACAGAATTGCTGACAAATCCATATATGAAACAAATTTTATTTAAAATTTATTTAAACTTTAGAGGACTAATGTTAAATAGCACAAATTAATTAAACTTATGTCGTGAAACATCGGGGGTTCGTTTTCCGCAGGTTGCGTTTCTGCCATACATATTGTAGTCTTTTATCCCCGAACAATTTGACACACTCTTATATGTATATATAAATATAAGGAATTTGGCTGTCACAAAATCAGCAATAAATAATCAGATGACCAAACCAGAACACACACCTGCTTACAAGCCGTTATTTTGTATGGCTTTTAACATTTTACCAAACAAATGGCAACGAATTCACATTTTTCGTGACACTCGTGAAAACACTCGATTTATTAATTGTTCTATCAATAGAGATTATTTATTATTTAAAAGGCAGAAAAACTAATGCTCTATGGAAATTCAAATGTTATTGTTATTTAGGGAAAATCTCACAAATCGTAAAATAGTTTACTGCAAATCAGCAAATGATTTTCTTTACACACATATTTGGATTTTTGTCATATTTAAATACAAAAGATAGAAACTATTATTTTTCTGGTTTAAATCCGATTACAGAAACAATAATCGAGAGTCACATGTTTTACACACATGTTTCCTTTGGCGAATGTTTGTATTTGTGTTTGTAACCATAATTTTATGAATATTTGAAAGCATCATGTGTTTGTTATTTCATATACAATATATGTGTGTGTGTATCAATATATATGTGTATGAGTTTGAGAATGTATTGTATATACTTACATACATATTTAATGTGTTATGACACGTGAGAAGATTTTAGATTAAAAATTAATCCAAAAAAATTACTATCATTTCATTGGAAGTCATTGGAGAAGTAAATGTAAATGTGTAGATGTGTTTGTGTGTGATTGTGTTCAACTGTAAGTATTCAAATGTGCATAAATTATATGGAATTTTATCATTTTATCATAACCGGAAAAAACCGTAATACAAAAAGCTCGACAGATAAACAACACAGCTCTAGCACGAGTGTCATCACGATGCTAAAACATTCTGTTCTGTTCAAGTGCAAACAATTTTTAGTCCTTTCCTGTTTTGCAAATGTGTTTGGTTGTCTAAAAATGTAAATTTGATTTTATATTTCTACTGTTTCTTTTACAATTTCATTTTTTTAAGCTTATTTTATTCCTGCCTCTTTAATAACTTTAATAAAAAGATTGCCTTCATTTGCTCTTGTTTATACAAAAAATAAAATATGTAAATTTTGATTTCAAAATTGTTGTAGAAATGTAATGAAAATTCCTTTGGCCAAACATTGCTGCGCTTTGTTGTTCTGTTTCATATTAAAAATGTTCTGAAAATGTATTTGTGTGCCTTTGAAATCAGTGTTAGAAATTTAAATTAAATACCAGTAATTTGTTTTCCCGTCTTGCATGAGAATCTTCACGCAAGTGGGTGGTTGATTGAAATTTGTTACTAAAAAGATATCCTCGCTTAAGGGATGATATCTTTTTTTTTTTGTAATCCCGGAAGTTGTTAACAGGGGTTGTTAAAGTTGTGTTCATAATTATTATTAGACACGTTTAAATATTTGCAATTGTTTTTTTTTAATCTAAAATATGAGTTTTAATTAAATTCATTAGATTGATAATTCTATTCATTTAGTGGCAAGAAGCCAAGAAGAGCTTTTATTACATAAATAAAAAAAGATCATGGTTCATGTAATGCAAAAATCATAAAGATGTTTTAAACAATATTTCGACTACCTATATTCATGTAGAGATCAAGAAAAATTGCAGACGGAGATCTAGCTTAATCTTTTTAGAAATATACATATTAATGGATCAGAAACTTTTCAAAACGTGTGGATGAAAAATCCTACATATATTTGCATCCGTTTGACATTGCTGACATTCGATTACCATTTGCCTACTCTGAAATAGTCAGGAAGACATTTTGTGCGGCTCAAAAAAATGTTAAAAACTCTCATCAGTTTTTAACGAAGAAAGTAGCATTTATAAAAGTTTTTAGGTATCGGAAGCTAATTCCCTGATTTTATTGCAATACATTTCACATGCCGCATATATTCAAGTCGATGTTCAAGTAAAGCCCCTTTCACATTATTATACAAAAGTTTAGGGTTTCGTTGAATTTTTTCAAATAAAAACCTAATGAGAATCGTTCTGCCTGTAAAAAGAAATCAAATTTAAAATATTTTTGCAACATTAGTTCTGTACTCTACCTCACTTCTAAAAAAAGTGCAACCCTGATTTATGGAAAATTCTAAGCTTTTAGAAAATCAAAAGAAAACCGAAACTGCTTTGTCTCCAAGCCAAACTTGACAAGGGATGACGGAAATTCGTTTCAAAAATCTACATCAAAACACCATGTCGGAATATCGAATCAAGGATCACTTATAATTATGATTCAAAAGATATGAATTATTTCAATATTTTATGACGATTCAAATAAAAAATTCGTCAATAAACCTTTATATGGAATACATCGAATATTATAATATACACACATATAAACTTTATTTATACAATTTCTTTCATCACTGTACTTACAAAACATCAGTTCTGGAAAATACATCGAACAAAGCTAATAAGAGTCCTTTTTGGCGGTTATACAAAATTATTAATACTGACAAAAATACAAGTATCCTGTGAAAACAAACAAACTTCTCGAAAGGTGGCATCATACTAAACATACTAGAACGCAAATCCTTTTTATCTTAATTTTAAAACGACTTATGACACTTTCAAAATAAACGGCTCATATACGAATATGTTACATTTAAGTTATTCTTATTGACAAAAAATCTAATCTAAAAGTAAAAAAAACGGTAAAACTATTAAAGCTTTTGACCAACAATCTTTCCGACGATGTCAAACGTGAACGTTCGTTTGAGTTCTAAAGCTAAAATTTGATTTGCGTCCCCTTAATAACTCTCTTTATGAATTTATTTATTTATTTACCAACTAAATTAACACGGAATATATAAATAAATAAATTAATTAAGACATTTCAAAAGAAGCACGCCATACAGTTTTTTCTTTTGTTAAATTCAAGCAAATGGAAAAGTTAGAAACTTAAAAAAAATTAAGTTAAAGTAAGATTTTCTAAGAATCTTTTATTTACATTTTGCAGATCACTGAAGAATAAGTAACAGAAGGCTTGCTCTTTTATCTCCAACTGCAAGCCACTAGTGGAAATAAATCTTGCCAAGTATAAAAATTGTTTCATGTTCAAAAAAGACTTCTATGTTTCGGTGGCTTGATGAGACCTAAATTGCAGTTTTTGGCGATTGCGAGCCACGTTTTGTCGACCATTAATATACAGCCTTTCTTAAAATAATTTTCTGGAATAATCTGTTACATTGTCATTTTGCCATAAATACGACGCATTATGCTTTTGCTAATTGCGAGTTAAAAGTGATTTTGAGCTCAATTAAACAAACTTCAAAATGCAGTGTTTGTGTTCTCAACAATTTTCATAAATTCAAATGTATTTGATAAAAAAATAATACTACTTTTTAAAAAAACTCTCTATAACACTTTAAATAAGCGGTAGCAACATGCAATTGTCTTTATTCCCCTCGAAATTAAATGTTCGTAAGCTCCAGTTATCCCTTGATAAAGAAAGCAACTTTTTCAATTTACTTGAATTATGAAAAATTAAAACAAGCATAAATATAATTTTGTCTCCACAGGCGCACATGCACTCACAACAATACGACCAATTCCAAATCCCACTCGAAAAAAAAAGTTGAAAACAGAACTGAATTAAAAAAAAAAACGAAAAAACATAAACTTAGATAAATGAAGGGATAAAAAACAATAAAATAAAAATAGAAATAAATATAAAAATGCTAAGAAACAAAGGATTCTCGTTACACCATTAGCGGTGTAATAAATTATGAATAAAATCCAAGATGACTGCACCCGGGAATACAAACATCCAATTTAATAAAATTTTTATCTTAAGGATTTCTGTATCTTCTCTTTTCCCTCTCGCTTTCTCTCTCTCTCCAAGATTTTTTCATTTACTATTTTGTCCTGTTTTTTTTTTTAATTTTTCTACTACTACTTTGATAAGTAGAGAGAAGACATTGGAGTGTGGAGGAGCACAAGAAAGCAATATAAGATTTTCTACACTGACTTGCCGCGTTCCGTAATAATTTAAATGATAAAAATCGTTTTGAGCAGCAACTGCAAGAGAAGAAGAAAAACAAGAAGAGGAAATCAAGAAAAACAATTTTAACGGTCAAAACTAAATTTAAAAAGAGTAGGAATATTTAGTGCAACACATTTGCTACAACTTACAAGAGATGCCACTTTTTAGGGACGCCTTAAAGCTATGGGAAAGTAAAATTATGTTGTTGGATAAGATACTTCCCTCGCACAGGCTCCGAATAGATTTTTTAGTGAATCTCCTCTGCGCTCTCTTTTGTTTTCACAAAATTCTTGATATAGACAATTAAAATGATTATTTCGAAGACCAAGATTACTTAGTTTTAAGAGAGTTATTAGGGGCTAAGGATCCAAAGGTCCTCTCAGGAACTTGACGACCGATTGAGAAATCACGAAGGACGAAATCCAAGCTGTTTTCAATCCATTAACTACCTTATGCTATGATCGGACTTAAAACAGCTAAACAATAAACAAGCAAAAGTAATGGTTGGTTTATAGGGGCATGGCAAAAGTTATGCCAAAAATCTATACATATCTCTAAAAATGCTACTACCACGGGAAAATCAATTAATCAACGTAATTCCACTTTCATATTAAATTAAATGGTAACCTTCTTCACACGCACAAGAAGTAACAAAAACATTTTAGACCGCAGTGTTAACGATTGTTGATCCTTGTCAAAAAACATTTTAAGTTTTGGTTTGTTAGTTGGCATTTTTATATAAATCGTTAAACGGGTTTGGTATCTCTTCTACTTTTTTCAGTTGCTGAAAAATTCTAGGAATTCATATTACTTATGGCAACAGTCAGTGAGGGTAAGTAATGCTAGTGGCATTAAAAATAAACGCCTTAAAATTATGACAAAATGAAGAAACAAGAAAAAACTGAAAAAACTGAAAATGCAGGACATTATAACAATATTAAAAAAAAGAACTTATAGTCATGTTAAGAAAAATAGCAGCCAGACTGAAATTTTTATTTCCCGCCTTTTTTTGAGATGTATATTACTTTACCTCGGCAATACCGCCTGACATGTGCACCATTCTAAAGAGTGGTTACTTGTTTTTTATTTAGTTTGGTCTACTATTTCATCACGAATAGGCTGAAGCCTGAACAACGCCTGCCAATTCCGCCTATGTATTCCGAATTCTTGCATGGATGCGTCAATGAGCAAACCTTCCGCATTGAGAGTGAAGCTAAACCACAAGCCCTTTATTGAAAAACTACTACGTCTAGAAAATATCACTGTTTGGTTTGATGTATGGGCCGATGGAATAATTGTCCTGTATAATCATTTCGACATGTAACCTTTACTTTTTGTGCAATTGAGTGACCTGCCACACAGTGTGTGGCACAAAAACGAACAAAGCCAAATACATGGCAATTAACAGCATTTATCTGTATTTTATTTCAAGTTCTATGCTAATAAAAAACACTCTGTAAACGAAATTAGTTAATAAGTAGATTTGAAATATTCTGATAGCAATTTGAAAAGCTCTATTTGAAACACTTTTGGGCCGTTGACCGCAATAGTCGATTTGAACATTCTTTGGAATTCGTATTTTTAAACATACTCAACATTTTATGATCACTTATTTGGAGGTAAAAGAGAATTTAAAAGATATCAAAGTTTATGCTGCAATAAGTAGGAAATTCGAATTAGAATTCAGATGTGATTTTTCGCACTTTGGATTTTAAATTTTTTTATTTGTTTTGCATAAAAATATTTTTCTTTTAATTTTTAGTCATTATTTACTAGAACGTGATTTATAACATGTTTTTTATTCTCTCGTTACACTGTTACATCCATAAACAGTACGTGTTTGGTATGCCGGTGAAATCATTGGCTCATATGTTTTCAAATCTGATGAACGTTGGTGTCAACGGCGACTGGTGCAGCCACTAACATTGCAGACAATATGGTTTTATGAAATTAATCCGTTAACTTTCGGCAACTTTCGGGCAACTAGATACGATTCGTAAGTTTCTATGAAGATAAACTAGAAACAGTTGAGCAATTGGCAGCCAACATCATGATGAATGTTATTGCGCAACTGCTACTAGATTGACAGCAAAGAATGTGTGAAAATATCATCTCCAAATTATGCCATTTATATGTCAGCCCCGGCGGCCACATGCCTGAAATCATATCATCTAAGAAATTTACTCAATTAAGGCCTTAAATTATCTCAATTTACCATACAAGTTAAGTAAGCGGGCAATTATTACTTAATTGAGCCGGATTCCTCATGCAAATCTGACGAAGTCTGTTCAGTGAGAAGCAAAACCTCTGCACAATGACATTCAACAAAATGACTATATCGCCAATATAACTGCATTTTGTTCCCGAAACTCTATATTATATTGTATAGAGGGTGTTTTTACAGCCCGATAGAATTTTTAATTGTAAAAAAGAATAACAAAAATAAAATTTTAATCAAAACATTTTTTATTCGACGGACCAATACGTGGCATTAACAATTGAAAATGATATCTAGCATTTGGCCATCGCGGCTGTTCTTGACAAAGCGCTTTTTTCGGCTGTATTTTTGAAGAAATACGGTCCAATGATTCTACCAGTGTGTACGCCTCACCAAACGGTGAATTTTTCTGGGTGTAACGGCTGGAGAATCTGCTGTGGGTTGGTTTTTCTCAATATACGGCAAACTGGTTTATTCACAAACTCGTTAAGTCAAAAATTATGAGGCTTGTAAATTGAACACAATTTTGCGATAAAGCATCGGAACAGTTGATGACAGATTTTCAAAGTAATGCTGGATAATTTGGTTTGGTTACGTTGTTCAAGCATTCATTTTCTCATAATGTTTTGTCAGAGTTTGCAAAATTCACAAACAGAAGTTTTGGTAAACAAACTGCAAACGTTTTTAGCTGGAAAATAAAAGGCTTTCTCAACCATAATACTGTATTGTGTAGTGCCATTTTTTTAACCACTTCTGTATCGTCCTACAACAAAGAAGCGACTAAATAACCAAAAATGTGTAACTGGACAGACCGTTAAGTTAAAGCCATCAATCATAACGATGGAAAAAAAGGACAAAATAAGGAAAAGACTGAATAAATAAAACAACAAAACGACATCACCAGCAACATAATAAATAAAAAAATTAATGCTGCTTCGTAAACATAGCTTTAGTTTTTTTGTTTACTTTTTCTAGAGAAAAGGAAAAGCTTCTCTTTATTTCTTAAACAACAACATTTAGAAATAATAAAAAAAATATTCACAAGACAAAGTTAAATCTTTCCCTCCCAGTTCGACAGTTGCCTTGTGAGTTTCCCTTTTGAATTGAGTTAAGTAAAACAATTCCAAAGATTCTTGTGTAATTCGACACAAGTTACTACGCCGTTGAAGGTGGTATATGTGCATCATTTATATAAAAATAACTATATATTCAAGTTTATATGGGAGTGTGGGTGTGTATCGCGTGTTAAGCTTCATTTTTCATATTTATATTTTTCTGTCTGTATAAATTTCCTAGCAAGTTTTCACTTTTTCCTTCATTTTTGGTAAATACTCGTACTTGCATAAATAAAAATACAGGGGAAGAGAAAAAGTTGCTTATACAATTTTGAATGGGTTCTGTTTTTGGGTCGTCGTAAATGGTTGCATATTTATGCAGGCGAAAATTGATTTATTTATTTTCTAAACAACTGTGGTACATTTGGAAAAAGAGACAATGAGTGAACAGACATCTATCTGCAAGATGAAGAAAAGGAATTGTTGACAATGAACAAAATGTTGTCGGCGATGGAGTGATATAAGAGTAATGACAATAAAATTAATAGCATTTTCCAGCTAATGAAGTTTGGAATTTTAAAACATTGTCGAAGGGCAAGTCTTTTTTCCTGTCGATTCATAAATTATTCCTTTACGCAATCTTGGGATTGTAAGCTGTATTTTATAGTGTTTTTAAGAATTTTGCTACGACTAACATTGAGGTAAATAATTCATATATTTAGAGTCAATTTTTAGTGATATCAAAAAACAGCTTTGGAAAGAAAAAATCATGAAATTACATCTGACGAATTGTCCGTTTGATCCTCAACTTGGATGGAACATTTTTTTTTTTTATAAAATTATGTCGGCAATTCGATAAGCCCGAAACATTTTGTACTTCGTTCGTAGGTGCCCCTTCTCAACAATCATCTGCAAATAGAAATCTTTTAAATTTTTAATAAGTTTCATCAATAACTTCGTGTTGAGCAGATGTATAAGTCCATAATACATTGTGAATTTTTATAGAAGTGTGTAAGGCTGACTCTAATACGTTATTAGCTGTGAAAAAAGCATATCTTAAACTGAAAGAAAGCTTGACAAGTATTCGTTCGAATTTGCCATTGTAAATGTCGGCACCTATCTGCATTTTCATAGGTAACAATTAAAGATCATGTCTGCCAGGATCATCCTATCACCTATCACTGATTGGTTTGGAGCTACCCATTATCCTGCTGTCAAAAGCTATTTTACTGACATCCTGCGTTAAAAATTATTACGTTATAGGATTAAATCAATGTTCTATTAAAAAAAAAACAATAATATAAAATGGATTTATACTACTTTCAAACAATACGGTTCAAGTATTGAATTCAAGTGGTTCTCGAATGTATTTATTTCCAAGTACATACTTATATACATGTAACATATTGAATTATTTATGTAAAGTAAATTAAATAACTAAACGTAATAATATGTCTTCATCAGATAGTTCATCTTAATTTTAATGTAAATTGTTCTAATAATATAAATGTGACCAAGGCTGTTGCCATTTATTGTAATGAAAATAATGTATTGGCATCAATTTGAGCAACTGTGTAACAGTTACAAGGCAATAAATGGGCCTAAATTTGATATTTAATTGACAAGTAAGAAGGCAGAGAAAATATTCATACATTATCAAACACATCATTATACGTGTACTCGTACATTAGTAGCAATAAAACTTTAAATTAAAGCCCCCACGTAACGGAGATACAACGTACTTTGGTTGGAGTAGGTAAATCTAAACAAATGTTCAATTTACGTATGACCTCATAAAAAACACTTCTACTCCCTCTCTCTCTCTCTTTGGTAAAGAAGACCCAAGTATATCCCTGTTGCTTTGAACATTTTCAATAAAACCACAAATTTTCATTTTAAAAGATTTAAATAAAGATTTTGTTTAGCCACCATGGACACATTTTGTGAAGTGGTAGAAAATGCTATAAATTAATTTAAAACATTTTCTAAATGAAATGAAATATTATTTTACCTTTTATTTGAAGTTGGTGCAAGTGCCACGTTGCAAGGGTGTCATGATTACGTGCCAATGTAAAAGAAACCCCACAAAAATTTTATAAAATCTCAACCGGAGAGTAGAGGAATTTATTTTTTATTTTTATTTTTGTAGTATTTTGTGATTTTGGTCATTGTAATTCTAATACATTCTACAACGACCCGTTTTTGTTGATTTTTTTTATCTCTTTTACTGTTTTGTGTGCCATGAATTTTTATTACTTTGTCTGTGAAAGGGGCAGTAAGTGGAATGAGGATTGGAGATTTGAAAGGACAAATAGTTGAAAGTGGTTACTTTAGGTAACGCGGTACATAACTCTTCATTGTTCAACAAACGAAAGTGTTTGCTTGTGTCAATAAGAGTTTCATACTCAGTAGTCAATACAGGAAATTTGTTCGTGCACTCTGTACTTTAAGAGTTGTATATTGAGAATAGTTCAGAATTGTATTAATTATAATATATCATTTACTATTATTATTTATTAATTTAATATTAGAGAATTTTTAAATTCATTTCCATTACCTACATTTTTAATAAGCTTTAAATATTGTGCACAGAATCAAGTACCCAACAAATTGCGCGAGTTATCATTATGTTTTACAACACTAGTCTTAATTCTTCAAATGAAAATTATATGTAAATAAATTTATGAAGGGAAAGTGGAGGCAAATGTTTCAGCGAAACAGGACAGTATTAAGCAAAAGTTCATTTGTATTTTTTTTAAACTTAACTTCTTCTTTTGTAGAAAAATAATGGATCCCCCTTCAACCGATCTGTTAAAATCAAACAGTTTTTTTAGTTTAGTAGTTATTGACGAGACTTATCAATAAAAACATTTGCGTAAGATTTTTATGGCCTTAAAATTGTCTGTGCAAATCTAAAGAGTTTGATAAGCTTTCTAAATCTGTCCCATTGTCGTCGTACAAAGCAATACAGGTTAAATTAAACAGCTGAGCTGAATCGTATACACCCTTCATGAAAGTACGAACTAATAAACAGGTAAAAAGGAGTACTTCAGATTTTACGCGGTGCAATGAATTATTTGCGATCTTTAATTAAGGCATCCTCTTTTACTGGTCTTATTTTACATTTAAACTTTCCTTTCGTTTTAATATAAACATTTTCAATGGGTTATTGAAAAAATTTTATTTTCATCTTCGACACATTTAATAGTTGTTAATGTTTTACCTTTTCCATGAATGCTCTAGAATTTTTTATAAATTCACGACTTGTGGTGAATTGCTGATAATATCGGGATTAGACGATTAGTACAACTTCGAGTTTTTGTTAAAACGTAGCGCTTTTGGTGAAATTTCGGCTTTTGGAAATTCTACTGTTTTCGTACTTTTTTTGTGAATTTCCTTTTAAAAAAAATTTAAAAAATCAATTAAATGATTTTTTGGTCGAACTTAAAGTTTTGGTGAAATATATCGTTAAATTTTAAAACCTAGTGAATTTTGCTCTTTGTGATTTTTTTTTAATTTTTTTTTTTTTTTTTGCAAAATCTAGACCTTCTAGAACTTATGGTTATTTTGGGGACTTTCAGATTCCTTTGATAAGTCTTTGAGTTTTTAGTGAATTTACGTTTTTTGTCTGGTTTTATTTTTTTTCATGATTTTTCGGTTTAGTTCCGGAAAAATTTTTTGTTTTTAGTGATTTTTTTTTGTTAGTTTTCAGTTTTTTTTTTGAGCTGCGACGACTTTCTGGTAAAGTAAAGAATTTTATTTTAATTTTTCAATTTTTGGCTAAAATTTCGACTTGAAATTTTTGGTGCAATTTTCAAAATATGTACTTGTTGATAATTCTTGTATTTTTTTTAATGAATCCCAAATTATTGGTTAATATAGTTTTTGGCTGAGTTTTAGATTCTATGGTGATTTTTTTTTAATTTTAGGGTTTTGAGGCTGGTTTTCGGTTTTCGCTGATTTGCCCAATATTGATGAAATTTCGATTTTGTGTGGTTTCACAGGTTAATTTCCACTATTTGGAGAAATAGATGGTAAAGAATTAGATTTAGTAAAACTCGATTCTTCGGACATACAGACATCGTTACAAGACCTTTCGTACCTCTGAGAGTTCAGTATTTACATATGTATATATTTTCTTGGATCTAAAATGAATATTTTATAAATTCTAAACGGAACTTACTCTTAACTTTTTGTGAAGGGAATACAAATATAACAGCCGATGTGTAATTTTATGACAGCTATAAATAAAATGCTGCCAGAGAAGTTAATTTAAGAATTACGTTTCTTTTAGCAACCTCTTAATTTGTACCTTTTTCGCTTACCGTATGGGACACCAGTTAATTTATATAATTTCAGCATGATAAATATTTTATTTATTAACTACTTTTAAACGAATTTATTTATGTGGTCGATATAATTAATATTTTTCCATTTACTAGTCATCCACGTACAATGCGTCCGTTTTAAATTTTGAAAGAACGCTAAAGAAAGAAACAATGTTGTCAAATGGGGCGATTTAGTTCCAAATTGATGATATTTTTGGGAAATTGGAACAAAGTGTTAATATAGAAGATTATGGGATTTGTTGGCAATATTATATATTTGGTATATTTAAGGAAATATTTGGAGAAATTTGTTTAATTTGGTTAAATAGTATAGTACATGTAAAATTTTGCTGCATTAAATTCCAATGTCATAGAGTGTTCTAATTTATTTAAATAAAAGAGCTCAAGCCAATAATAATATATTATTAGTTGAAAAATTACGTAAATCGTTTACGGTTATAAGAAGACAGATTAAAATTTTATTTTTCGTAGGAAAAATTCGAGTGTTATAAAAACCTGTTTACCACGTTGTTCTTTAGCTACAAAACCACAACCACGTTTTTTCAAATTTAATAATTTTAAAGTATTCGTATTCCGGTTTTTTGAAAATGCCGGATAATCGATTATCCTTATGTAACTATCAAATTAAATTAAGTTCCTTTATTTTGAATTTTAAAAACATAGATAATTTGAAAGGCATATTAGTAGCATAATATGTGGAATATGTTACCGATCGTCTGAGTTATATTCACATAAACGGTACCGGGCGTTTCAGGTTTATTTTCCGTAAAGTAAAAAAGAAGGGACAAATTAACTAAATAAGTGGTAGGAACTCTTAGTATTTGTTTGTATGGCTTCTTGGGCTCCTAGAATTATAATTAAATATTTATATATATACAATAAAATTTATTCCAAAATATTTTTCCCATGCACACATATCCATAAGTATAAATATTTATATGTTATTTACATATCGCATATCGCGGTTTGGCAATGAAAGGATTTAATATTCAATCAGACCAACCTTTAAACTTCGTTAAGTGAAGAAGCAAAAGAACTTTTACTGCAGAAAATAAATTACATCAGCATTTGTTCTTATAAAAAAAATTAAAAATTACAAAAGATGATAAAAAGATATTAATTTTTATTTAGCAGAAAAGTCTTAGTATTTTTCTCAAAGAACCCACATATACCTAAATGATTAATGCTATTAAATGTGACCTATTAAGTTCCACCCCTTTTTTGGAAAATATTTATATTTAATAATATCGTGCCTTTTTATACTAAGCAGCCTATTTTTCAAACAACTTGCAAGTTGTTAATTAAATAAACAGAAAAAAAATATAAAGTTCTATTCACACAGTTTATACATTTTTATTAAGTTATGTGCTTTTTTCAATAGAGAGACGGACAGCCAAGTAATCAAAGTAATTAAGTGGAACCATTATTTACACTTAAAGAACGTGTAATTTCTATTATTGTTCTTTTTTCCTTCTGGCTTTTTTCCCCCTTCTACAAAGTTTATTTGCCTTTTGCTTTTTGCTCTCCTTTTTCGTTGTGGTATTTAATTTAATTAAAAACAACAATCAAACAACATTTCTTAATTAGAAAAAAACAGCCAAAGACCACCTGATGGGTAAAAAATGGTTTCAATAAAAAAATCCAAGAAGTTGTTGGAAAAAATAAAAACAAAATGAATGAACAACTTGGTAGAAGAAAAAAAAAACTCATGGAAAAAAGGACACCAAAAGCTAAAAAAACCCCATATTGACGTTATTTTATCGTCAACTTTAGTCAAGAAAATATTTGTCCAAAAGTTGTTGAGAATTCTTTAGTGTCTCACACAGAGTTCAATGGAGTTTAATAAAAAGCGAACCTTAAAAAGTTGTGGCACTACAGCAGCGGGAATCATCAGTTGAAGTTTATATTAAAACTATTAATTTTAGAGAGCGTTGACGCTTGATTAAAGAATAAATGTGTTGCACTTAAGAAATGTATCCTGCGGCATAGGAAAGTTTGGATTAGAGAGGATGGGGAGGATAATCTTGATGATGCAATGAAAAGTTGTGGTCCTTTACGTGTCTTTTTGCTGATTTCTCTTCATTAAAAAATTCCAACATATAAAGACGTAATTAGAGAAACGTGTAGTTTTAATAAACAAAAAGTGGACCGACCTATCTACTAGACTTTAAATCAATATGAACTTGTTAGACAACTTTCAGTTTCAAATAGAGCAAACAGTAAAATGTTGCCTTATAAGGCAAACAAAGTTATTTTAAATCAAAAAAATTGAAAGAAGGAAGTGATGAGATGAGACAAAAAATCATATAAAAGAGTTTTCGTTTTATATCGTAAATTGTAACAAGAAAATAATAAACTTTTTAATTCACTTCAAATTATAATTCTGAACTGCAAACAGTTTCTTGTTTGATGTATGCTGCAGTATTTAAATTCAAAATAAACGCATGTGTATGAGTTTCTAAACGTGTGTGTACGCACATATGTGTGTATGAGTATGTCTGTTCTTATTCATACTCGTACATTGTAATTATTTTCTTTGATATTACAAAGCTCCTTTGTCGGTTTAATTAGGTTTTTGTTTTTCTACTTACAAAGGTAGGTTTGTCTGTTCCTATGCGGATGTTGCAACACACACATTCTAACTCTTTCTCTCTCTCTCTCGTTCAGTATTTTACATAAACTATTTTACACATGAATATCTGCAGTAAATCTTCTCTGTTAAATTACAACTTTAACAATGAATGTCCGTCCGTATCATGCGATATTTAACAAAAAGCTAATTTTGATTTCCCTTTTTTCAAGACTATTGTCTAATTTCATCTAATAATTTGTTCTTCTGTAGTTCTTGGTTTGTTTGCTCCTTTTTCTGATTTTAGTTTTACTGCTGGTTGGAGATGCAAATTATTTTGTAATCAAATTAACTCGACAAAGGTGAAGATTGTAGTATGTTTTTGTATCCTCCTGCCGAGTTATACCAAAGGTTGTTATGTAAGAGAAATTACTGCTGTTTTTGAAACAATTTTATTGAGGTAGTGTGTAGCAGCGTAATCAGTTTAAAAATCTTTGAGATTATATAGTGCACAGCCCTGTTGGTTTAGGGCTAGTTGCCTTAACGGAAGGTAGATATTGCTTTGCACAACTACGCGGGCTGTCTGTTTTATTATTGATTATTGGAAAAATTTTTTTTAATCATTCACACCTTTTGTGTATATAGCTATTGCCGCCGTAGTAATTTCGTAGTTGCTGCTTCATTGAGCCTGCGTCATACACTGGGTTCGATCACTTCGAAAGTGGCGCTAAATTGATTTTTTTCTTAATAAGGTTTTTTAGTAAACCGTGTAGTGGGTACAAGTAGAACAAATTAAGCATCTCTATCTCTTGCAGTCGTTGTTGTAGCTAGCACATTTTTTCATAGTTGGAACATTTCTCATATTTTGGCAAAAATATTTTTTCCTCAAACGTTTAAAAGCTCAGATTTATTGTGGAAATGTCAAGTCAGGTAATTTAGCTTTTGGTTGAAAAATCGCCAGTTTAATTTTTTATTATAAGCTATCACAGGCTTAATAGCCAACGCAAAAACCTCTAAAGCGCCAAAAGAATTCTACATATTATGGTTAGAGTTATTATTTCAGTATTAGCGCATAGTTAAAATACTTTGTTTGGGGTTAGAGTTTTAATAAAAATGTTGTATTCAGATTTTTGGAGACAAACCAAAATGACACTGTCAAGTTACACTGAAGATGGTACATAGCTAAAACCGGTTTTTCCCCAAACCAAACTTGACAACGGATGACGGAAATTCATTCCAAAAAATCTACATCAAAACACCCTGTCGGAATATCAAGTCAAGAAAATTTTTATAGTTCAACTCAACTATGTTGCCATCTTTTTGGATGGAAATCATTTAATGATTAAATGGAAACAAGAACTAGTTTATCGTAATAAAAATTAATGTTTAAAATGTTTTCAAATACCCTTAATACTTTGCCACAACAATATATTGTTGTAGGCAAAATAATATAGTTGACGTGGCTATGATATAATCATATTTGTTTCTTCACGAGCTCAATGTAGAATTGGGTGGCTGGAACGAATGGTTATTTGCAAAGTTGCATATATATGTGTTGTATAAATATTTTCTATTTATATGTTATATAAAAATCCTTAATTGTGATTAAGTAAAATTATTATTGTTCAACGCAACCATATTGACATTTTTATAGTTAATAATTATCGCTATGAAAAATATCGCAAAATTTTTTGAGCATATTGTGTATGATAAATTATTATTTTCTATAAAAATTTGCAAATCAATTGCAAGTCTGAGTGACATTCTACTTTTTCAAGAAGATTTAAATAGGCTTAGTTGCTGGTCTCAGTTCAACGGCTTGGAATTTAATTTAAATAAATGTTTTACTATGACTTATCATAGATGTATTAACACAATTACCAGCAACTACTATTCAAATAATCATTGTCTTCTGTAGATGAAATTCTTGATCTAGGTGTATTGTTCGATAAAAAACTTTTATGCAACAGTCACTTGGATTATATAATACCTAAAAGTGATTCTTTACTATATTTCATTCGTCGTAATTCCGATTTTCATTTTGACCATAATACTAAAAAGACCGTATTCTTTTCGTTTGTAAGATCTAGATTAGAATACTGTTCATTTATTTGGAGTCCTACCTCTCAAATTCGTTCGAACGGTTCAGAAGCGGTTCATAAAATTTGCTCTC
Organism: Phania funesta; assembly: GCA_963932375.1. Lineage (NCBI taxonomy): Eukaryota > Metazoa > Arthropoda > Insecta > Diptera > Tachinidae > Phania > Phania funesta. Next base: position 65,038,845 of record OZ010655.1, read on the forward strand.
TCTTTTATAAATTTTTCTGACTCAACCACATATGTATGTTGATAAATGTACTCTAATATCGCTAAAATCTCTTGAAGTCAGACGTAATATTACATCATTAAAATTCTTGCATGTACATATTTTAAACAACTTAATTGGTTGCCCTGATTTGTTATCTGAAGTTAAATTGCATGTTTCATCAAGATCTCTTAGGAACAATAATCTTTTCTTTCATATTGATAACGATAGAACTAATTATGCACTAAATGAGCCATTAAATAGATCTATGAAACTGTTTAACTTTTTCTCTAAGAACTTAGATATAAGTCTTTCCAAATCTTAGCTTGGAAATATATTAAATCATTTACTAAACTAACTTACATAGCTTCTAAGTTTAATTTGCTAGTCTGTAAGGATTTTGTTGTATCCATAGACTTAATTTACTAAATAAGTAAATAAATAATTTAATGAACAAATACAAATCAGTGATTATTTATCGTAACCAAAGTAATATGTAAAATATTTCTAAATAAATGTAATCTCTTTGCCACAACCATATAATGTTGTAGAGAACATAATATGACTGTTGTGACATTGACACAGTCATATTAAAAGACGAAAAAGAAGGCAGTCTTATTTTACATTTTTCTTTAAGTTCTAGCACCGTATATGTAGGGCTCTGGGGCTGAAAATGCCGCCGCTATTTCAACTCATGCTGCTTTTTTCACTTGTTTATTTTTGTTGTATGCGTAAGGTAAATTAATCAACAAAAACTAATAATAACAGTGTTTTAACTATAAATCATTTTGTGAATACTTTTGCTTAAGAAAAGGAATAAGACAAAATTGCAGTTGAAGTTAAGAATGTATTCTTATTAGGTTAAAAGCTAATACAAAATCTTTATTTGTTTAGCCAGCAAGAACCGGAAGAGCAACACCGACTATAAGAAGAATTAATTTTATTAGGAGAGAAGTAAGGGTTAGTAATGATTAGTAATCGTAATGCTTAGTAATTCGATCACTTTCACTTACATTATTATCATTTCCAGATTCTCATACTACTAATTGATTACGATTACAAGAAATTTAAAAATAATAAGGATTATTTGTGATTACTCTTAAGTATTCTAAATTAATCAAAAGTAATCAAGAAAATAATTCGACTACTTTGAAAATAATCAAGTAATCATTGACACTAGTGAACTCATTTTTAGTCATTACTTTTGATTCTATTTGGCTACTTGATAGTAATCGCAAGTAATTGTATTCAATTAGTATCTGATATTTCTTACTAGGGGATTATATAATAGTTGCGATTCTTTTTAAAAATCTATTTCATTGTTAATCGTAATCGCAGTTTAAAAGATATCTCTGTCCTTGAGTTACGTCTATCGATTGGTATCAAAAAGAGTAGATGCACATGCATCATATTTTTAACAGTACATTTTATAATTCAACTATTAACAAAAAATTTACAAATGTGCAAGTGTCATCTTGAACAACAATTCGAGTCAAAATTAACGAAGCAGCTCAAACATAAATTCATCCAAATTGTAATCAATCCGTGATTGCATTAATGGGTTCATTTGGAGCAGACTAAAAATACCACAAAACATAAAAAACAAAAAATGATAATAAATCATTTTAATATCTGGTTGCTGTCCAGCTGCTACCACACAAACACTCAATAAAGATGAGCAATAAATTCATGCTGTGTTTCCATGTTGTGCCATTTTAGTTGCTCTTTTTAACAAACACAATGTAGTTGTGGGGGCGGGCGGGTGTGAAATTTCAGGAATTGACCAAACACATTTCATATTCTGCCAATGAAAGTGGCACAAATTATAAACAAAAGCTGCAGCAGAAATATCATGTTGGCAAATCGAAAATAAGGTAACTCTGCTTAACTTAATGTCATGGGAATCCAGCAAAAAACAAAAAAGTACCGATGACAATTAGGAGTCAAAAGAGAATGAAAATAATGAAGACTCTAATGATGTCGAACAACAAGCAATACAAATTACATAAAAGAATGGACACACCGATACATCTAAAAATTAACTAGAATTTACGTGAAATGTGGGAGTGTGGGAGTGTGGGAGTTGGGCCCTAAAGTAATAAATTGGTAATACACACTTAACGAAATTTTGTGTTTGATTAAAGTAGTATCACCTGCTGTCAATGATAGACTGGGTTTACATTACGCAACTTTTACGCCGCAAGTCCGATTTTGTAGGCCAGAAAAGAAAGATGAAAAAGAAAGCCGGCTTGGATGTAATAGAATATAGTTTTATTTTCCCATTCGTAGTTGAAAAAAATATACGCAAACCAACAAGGAATCGCAGAAAACAAATTTGGCGAAAACTTGAAGGACATTTTAAAAGGGTACGATGCGAGTTGTGGAAAGAAAGTATGCTCAATGTCAGTTAAATTTGAGTAAATTTTTAGAAGTATTTTTTTCAAAGTTAAAAATAATATTCTTGTTCCATACGACTTTGGTATTTGAGTTAATGAAAAATTCGTCAACAAATTTTATATGTAAAATTTAAATAATTAGACAAGTATTCAAATGCAGGTCAACTTTTGCAATAGAGAAACATAAAGTTGTTTCTTATATTATTAAGGATACTGAATTGGACTATGGCCTCAGTTTCATCAGCATTCTCTTATTGACGGTAGGGCAGGAGCAGCTGTACAATTAGCTGGGCTTAACTTGTCCTATTGTTTGCGTCTGGGGTAGTACGAGTCCGTGAACCTGACAGAATCACATTACTTGTTTGAGAGTCGGGTGCATTGGAGAAAAATTCTCATTGCATTTGCCAATCATTCGCATTTAAATAAATAAAAATTAGTGAAAGAGGTCAAAAAGTGACGATTAGAATAAGCAGACCCCTTCGATACTCTCCATACATTAACAAAAATAATAAGAAGTGAAGGTATCTCGTTTCGAGAATACACCTGTAAATTTCTCTCAACAACATTAGCAATTGTACTGTTGTGTGCATATGAATACTTTATTCAAAAGAAAATATCTTAATTTAGTTGTTTGGTTTCAATTAAATTTGGCAAACTCGTATAGGCCTTATGCATGGAGAAAAAAAGTTCGATTTTATCTAGTTTTAATGATTTTTTAAAAATCAAAAATGTTTAAATTTCCTTCACGATTTTTTTTGCAAGAAAACTTGCTATGACCAGAACGGTCGCCAAATGACACTTTCTTTGCTTTGGCTTTAAACTCGTAACACTTTTCTCACAGTGCGCCCAGTTATTATTTGTTGTAAGTGGGCTATTTCCTTTTTAAAGAAACACACGTGCTCATAAAAGCAAATAATGCAACGAAAAAAAGGGAGCCATCATAAAATGGAAATTTGCAGTTAAATCCGATATAAATTGACACTAGTTGACTGGCAGAAATACGTTCCTTTTTATAACAGCGAACGAATAAATGACCTGATGGAAAATTACTTTATTTAAGTAGTCCAGTCGATGTTGCTAACAGTTTGTAACATTAATTCGCGCCATTTTTAGTGACAGAGATTTTCAGGATATGAAATGCTAATAAAATTAACAAAAAGCACTCTTTAAATGTTTGGTAATTTTAGAATTTAAGAGCTTATAAATCGCTCAAAAACAAAAGAAAAATAGTTACATAAAGAAACTATTTTGTTATGTAATCGAATAAAAAAAATAGAAGACCTGCTTGGTTCTTGTTTGGAAATTTTTTGAAAGCGAGATTAAATCGCATGATCTTAGCACTTCAGCTCTGCGAGAGACAATATGCCTTCAAATCGTTAATGCTGGTACCACGTTGTCATTCAAGATCTATATTGTTTGATTAGGGATGAAAGAAATTGTTTATCGTACGGTAGGCAGTGGTTGCCGTTTACGTTGATAGCCACAAAAAAGATATTGTAGAAGAACAACGATCCACTGATGATACTGGATTAAAATTTTTACCAAATAACAGCCTCCTAATAATATATTCCCCCTGTGGGTTGACATCATATATGGCAATTTCTCTTTTTGAATAAAACGATATATGAACCTTAGGCCTTTTATGAAACCAATCTCCGTAATGATTGGTTTACTCTCTCCTAAGAACGATCTGTACTTAGGAAAGGGAAGCCTGCCTGATATTATATAAACTCAAGAACACTTCCTCTTTCGCTAATTTGAAGAATAAATTTATTAGGAATAGAGGACACAAAGGTAAACTTTCTGATTTTCCCTCAGAGGAAAGTTGAGTCGAAAATGACCGCACCGGAAACCAACCAATAGTTGAAGGCTGATTTCCGGTGCGATCATTTTCGATTCAACATTCTTCATATACATGGAGGAGGTCTCTAAGCCTCAGTGACGTAACCATTGATCAAAATAAATCTGAGAGAAAAAGCAGAGTACCAGAAGCCAGTCCAGCTACAGTTGGGTATTTCTCGCAAACGTTTCGAAGCGAACTAACGTTATTGTCTATTTGTTTTCAGTCTGAGTCGCGAAAAGTAACTATTAAAATCATTTAGCCTTAAACAAATATTTTTGAAGTACGGCAAGAATTTAGTTCACATAAGAGGCGACATAACGACACTATTTTATTAATAATTTTTAGTTTTTTCTACATATGTAGTATTCAATACAACTGTGCTAAATATAGTGATTCTGCTTCATTTATTCGCATCTCAAGAAACAATTTATTAGAGACAAACAGATACAAAATTTGTTTTTTATTCTCCGCCTATCTTACGTGTTCAAGTTTTCGTTCAAAAAATTATATGGACAAGCATTATTTGCCTTTGTAATATTTCCCACAAGGATGGAGTTCAACACCTACATAGAAAATTTGCATATTTCTGATGATAAGCATAACTGTAACAGAAAGAAAATGAATGTGTATGATTTTGATATGACAAATGTTTGAATGAATGATTAGAAAAATAGTAAATTGACACAGAGACGGACAGGCATACAACTAGTGATATACATGCATGCACACATTCAAACTCGCATGCACATATTTAAGGTTTTGAATGAAACAACAAGTGTTCGGATTACCTTTGATCCTATAGTTTCCAAATTTCTATTTTTTTTGGAAATTTTGTGCAAAGCATTTCATGAGCTTTTTGAATGTAGTCTTTTTCATACACACACACACTTACACTAATTCATGGTAAAATTTAAAAAAAAATTGTTATTATTTCCTTCTCTACCAATTGAACACCTTTCCAAACCCCTTTACATTTCTACTGTCTGTGCCAATGTAAGCATTTCGATTTTCCTTTTAAATTATGTCTATGAGTATGTGTCATGTGTTTTGTGATATTCTATTCGTACATGTTTGTGTATATGGCAGGACTCTTCATACATAATAACCAAATTGTTAATGCAACTGTCAATAAATATTATCACGAGTCTAGTTAACTGCACTACAAAAACCTTTATGAATCTAGTACAAAATTTGCATATAGCAAAGTACTTCTACACATTTACAAATCCTTGCAATCCTGCCACATTGTATTAATTTACATGCAGAGAAATATACTTGTGTATGTAGCACATGCTACCAGTGGCGTTGTTTTATGAATTGATGTCGTTGGTGTTGATGTTGGTGATTGCAGTGTCTCTATCTATATTTCATACAGACCTTTAATCTGCAATCATAAGCTATACAACACTCGCATAAAAACAGGAGTGATACACAGAGTTCAAAATGATTTACATCATTAGAGTAAGTTTATTCGTAAGGATTAGTGTAAAAATAAATACACAAGAAAATCTTCGGCCATGCTAATTACTTTGGAAAAATTTTGCTGTCAACGAAAATATATCTTTTCAATTCTCACTTGGTTTACTTTGAGCACCAGTTAGCAACAGAATGCGATGAACTTGGTGAGCATTTTCATCGAAAATGTGCACCTATTCATGAACGCTATAAAGTTTAGTTTATTGGCTCTCTTATAGTCGAAATATGCTGGATATAGATTAGACACCTGCACAAAGCCTTCTATAAGTAATTCTTCACTTTATTTCTGAAACAATAACGCATATATACACTGGATTCTAGTGGATAGAGAAGATCATTTAACGATGTCCCCTTACCCGATACAAGTCCACAAGTTCCAGCGGTATGGGCAAAATTTATTGGATTTTTTTATTTTCACTCTTACGGAAAATCATTGTCTGCAAGCCTATAAAATATACATGCCCTGAATCCTTATCCAAGATCTCCAGATAACCTATGGACCTAAATTTTGAACCAAATTACAAATTTACTAAAAAAAAACCTAAAAACTTAACAACGAAACTTTTCTCCAAAAACCGAAATTAACAATTTATAAAGGCCTTAAAATTGTAGATTTTTGGAACGAATTTCCGTTATTCCTTGTCAAGTTCCAAAAGTCTACACCAAAAGACCCTGTCGGAATATTAACTCAAGAAGCCCTAAATTTCCCTAAAAGACAGAAATTTTTACCAAGAATTTCGAAATTAAACTATAACTTTATATTTCACCAGAAAATTAACAAAAATTACAAAAATAATAAAAGTGACTGAAAAATTCCGGAAAATATGAAATTATTATTTTACTAAAAAACCGAAATTTTACAAAAAATTTTTGAATAATAGAATTTCAAAATTTCACCCAAAGTCCAAAATTGTATCACATATTTTTGTTCTGCTTCAGTTTTATTACATATCAACAAAGTGGTAAACACAACTTTTATCTAAAGTGTAAGGATACAGGATTTCAAGCGTCTTTATATTTTTCCTCGGCTGAAATCCGATACTTTGAAAGTCGATACTTTGGAAAAAATTTAACTCTTTTGTACAGTGGAATTTATGATACCGGATAATACAAAACCAGTATCGGGGTTATAAAAAAGGGAGGCTACTTCGAAAACCGATTTGTGCTGAATTTTCATCCTCCTTTTATTTGTTTAGAAATTTTGAAATAATTTAAGCTTTAAAGTACTGGCAGATTTGCTTTTCTTTTACAAATTTTTCTTTATAAAAACATTCTTTTAAATGCATGCCTAAGGAAATCCACAGAAGAAGCATGTGCTTCCTACATATTGTCCGTTTATTTTTTGACACTTAATCGATTCATAATTGAGAATGAATATGGATGTGATTGCGATTTAAATTGTCTTATGAATTGTAATGCCCCTCGCTTCATATTACAATTCGAAAAGTACTTATCTATGAGGACTTAAAGAGTTTGTACGATAGAAGTAAGCAAGTTTAGTGGGCAAGTGAAGACATGAGATACGAATTTTAATGGCTGCAAATTAAATAGATCCGGCTTATAAGTCAGATATATATTTAAAAAGTTTCAGTATAAAGTGAGTTTGAAAAGGAAGTGGATGTTTAAAAATTAAAGGTATATAATTAAAGCAACTCAATATTACCGTCCTGCAGGAGATGTCATATGTAGACATTAATGACTTTTCAACTAAAGTGCGAACTCACTTATAGCTAAAGGTTCCGGCAAACATTCTTAGGCTAAGCGAAAGTGTCGGAATTGGTTTTTATGCTCCAGAAGTTATGATTTCAATTTGAAAGATACAGAACAACCTGACGGAGAAAGGATTAAAGTTGATGAATACTCAGGTTACCTGTACATCTTCTCTAGAAGCATAAAATAGCAATTTTAAACTGCAAATAAATTGATCAAGTGATTGTGAAATCAATAATAGAAATTCATATGCTACCTTTTTTTGTTTGAAAATAACGAGAAATTTTAAATCAAAAAATTTTTATTTGGCCACACAATTTTCTTTTTAAAAACTTTCGAAACTCTTTCTAGATTTTGCATGGAAATAAAGTTTTGTAAGATTTGTATTTATGCAAGAAAATTCTAAATTTAGTAGAAAAGTGGATATTAAGTTACAAAGTTTTGAGAACTTAGATTCCGTATTTTTTTCCATTAAATTCGCAATATTAATTTAAGAAGGTAGCTACATTTTTTTTAATTGTTGGGAATGTTTATCTTCTTTAAAAAAAATTGTGGCGCAAAGATTTGTTTTTAAATTTTTGTTGAAAAGCTAGCTGAATATTATTTAGAAAAATAAGTTGGGTGAAAAAATAAACTAGAAGTATAGTATAATATCCCAAAAGTTCTTTTAGTTAAAAAATTAAAAATGTTTTAAACCCCTCTATGGTACTCTCTATCATATAATTAAATTTTTATGTGATACATCAGCCTGCGTGGCTTCTGCCGCTTTTCTTAAAAACAAACATTTGCCTTCATTGTACATTTCATATCATCATATCCATCTTCCAGTGTTTCATCTCAGTATCATGAACGTCATCATCTGCCAAGTCATAAAGTACGTTTGCGAGCTACATCAGTAACTGAGTTATGACTACTAAAAGCAAAATCTTTCTTAAAAGGTTTTCTTGAATATTTTCTTTAATACGCATAATTTATGTAGAGTTTTATATATTTAAAAGACAAAAAAAATAATATATCTCTTAAAAAGTGCATTCATTAAAAACGGTTCTTTAGATTAATGTGTGTGAAGTAGGAAGGAATTATAGTAGTAGTAAGATGTATTTAAGACATAAAAACAATTATAAACTTAAGTTGTGATTTACAATAATATCCATACAAATCACTAGAGCAAAAAAACCTTAAATTACTTTTTATATACAGCATTGTGTTTGAAAATTGTATTCCATGTTTATTTAATTTTTTAAACTATCGTATAGTCAATTTGGTTCCAATGATAAGTGAAAAAAATAATTCAACTGTTATGTTAATTGCTTAATTGTATACAAATTCATATTAAAGCTTTTCTTTTAAATCAGTAATAAATCTTCTAGACCATATGACGTATGATTAATTTTATTACCGTTTACCACAATGTATAAATATTCATCATACGTTCATACGCCAATACTCGTAAAGTGTGCATTTAAATCCCTTTTTATTTAAATAGAAATCCAAATATATTCTCTCAGTTTATTAAAATTAATGATGTATTTCATTTGGTCATTTGGCTAAAACGATTTAATTAACAGACGTAGAACATCCATAAAAATAAGATGAAATAAAATCTAGAGATAGGAACATAAAAGATTCATTCTTGACGATTCCAGTTAACTATTTAATATGGCTTCAATAGCCGGCTTATCTTATGACTAAAATATTAAAGAAATCTGCTTCCATAGGAACATAAATAAGCAACTTAGCGAGGTGAAATATAATATGGCCAAAAAGCAGTCAATAAATTAAAACAGACATGTGGTAATTTATGTTCGCATAATAATAAAATAGTCAAAGACTTTTGTTACAGGTTTTTGCTAAAAGCTGTATTGTTTATGAATCGATAAATCATTGATTGCCGTTCACTTTTTAAAGCTGCGCGTAAATGTTGAACAAAAGTATCTTTTAAATACGCAGTCTTTCGAGTACAGCGACAAATATTTTTTACGAATCAGATGTCCAAACTCAATAAACTCACTGTTTTTAAATAGTGGACTGAGAATTCGGCGCTTTATATATCCTTTGCTTCACTTAAAGAACGGCATACGATAGACCAAACTGAGATCCTGCACGATGCATTTGATTTAATACCCCGAGCAAATACATAACAAGCCAGTCACACTACTTAGTCTATTTTATATGAAGATTATCCATGCTACACATTTGTGAAAGGTTATATTTCTAAGCTAGAAATTATTTTTACACAAAATGATTCTGGTTACGGTTCCAAAATAGTTGCATAAGATATATATCACAGAATGAAGACAGCAAGTGATTTTTTATTGCTCCGATGCAGAGACACTCAACTCCATCTTATAGAAAATATCATAATGTTGAATACGCCGCCTTTAATTCATAACAATTTTATGGAATATTCTTCTAGTATCCCATGCTCCTTGTAGAGCATAACTTCCACGCGATTTTTGCAAATATGCTGCTTAACAACTCTCATTTGGTTATAATTTTATTTAAAGTTCTCTATGGGTTTTTATCTTTCGCGTGGTTCTAGCAAGAAAAGGATTGAAGAAATCGACATAGCAAAACTTTTCCTAATTTGTACCCCAGCTTTGCTAAGCTATTACAGGCAACTAAACTTCTATTGAGTATTTTCCTTACAGGAGCATTAGCCACCTCGCGAATTATTTTGCTCACTGTTTTTCCCTCTGAAACTTTGTGTTATTATTTTAATCGTATCAGATTTGGCAAAAAGATAGCGTTGTGAACTAGAGTCATCATAAATTAGAAGTCACCCAGCATATAGGCAAAAAAAGTGTCATTTGAATACTTAACCACTTGCGAGGTTTTCTTTTCCATCTATTCAGAATTCCTCCTTAGGCCAATAAGCGCCGGCGTTCCCATAGAGATTAACCGCTGCACATCTTGCGATACTGCATGGTCCATCCCTATCGGAAACTCACGGCCCATCGTCTTAAAAGAACCCCTCTAGAGGCATTTTCGGCCATCGCTTCTGGATTCTTCCCTTGGCCAAATACCGCCGTAGCTTCTTTAGACCTCTTTGCCTCTTGCGAGGCTGCCAGTACAGTCAGTTGCCTTTGAGCCTGCTAGCTGACGGCCTGGGTAAAGTGTAAGTGTTTTATAAGTTTTGTTTGAGGATTATCCCGTTTATCTTCTTGCTTACCTAAAGGGAACGGAAATGACAAAGAACTTGTCACGTGACTAGTTCTTTAGGGATAGGGACCGGTACGAGTTCGAACACTATGCATAAGAGGATTATGTGTATCTTGTTGGCACTGTGTGACAAGTCAGAAGACCGAAAATATATCACTTAGTTTCAATTACTAAAGCGCTGGTCTCAGTGATAACTAGTTTATGTATTTAGTATGTATGTGTTCATTTTTTATGTTTTGTTTTCACTTATTATTTCAGTCGCACGATGACCCTCTTCTTTGTGATTATAAATAAAGTTAAGACTGAGGTATATGGTCGATCATCATATCCCACGGCAGGATTTTTTTAAATCTCGGATCATAATAACCTTGAACATATCGTCTCTGGCAACATAAACTTCTATCTCTATATTACCACAAATATTCTTCCTTAAAAGAGTAGTAATTAATTCTTCGTCCATTCTCCATTTGTCACATTACACGGTTCTGTCAATGCCTCAATTACCAAAAAGACAATTCTTTTACACATTAAGCAATTAAACAAAACCATAACCCAGTTCTGATTTTAGAATTTACAACTGTTTTTTCTTAAGCCGTAACTAAAGGAAATCCGACTTCAACTGTGTGGAAAAAAGCCAAGCGAGAGCTTAATTTTCTCATATGCATAAATATATAAAATGTTATAAATGTAAATTAATGCTTTCAGCCGCCTTGCTGTATGCATTTATGCAAGTAGTAAATTGTACTAAGCATTTGTAAAAACTTCTAAGGTTTCTTCATTAAGTTAACAATTCGAACATGGTCACTCCGATCGTATTTTTAGAATTTTACACTGCACTTGCTTTACATTGATCGACTACCTCTTAACTTATGAGTATTCGAGTAGGCTACAGCAGATAAAATTTAAAAACTATAAAACCTCTTGGATTACAGTTAGTAGAGTAAATACGTTTGCATACAACGCACGTTTTTGACTTAAGCCATTTTACACAATTAGGACGAGAAAACAGCTTTTAACTGCATTTGAAGTTATTGGAGAAGTAAAAAAAAACTATTGTAAAAATTATTACAATTATTCTTAATTGTAAAAGCTGTTCTTGTTATACGACAGTATTTAAGAAGATGGTGGGTGCGAACTGTGAACTTTAACTTTGATCTTGGCTTTTATTTATTTACTTAAGCAACACTTTTAAACACATATATTGCAATTATCAGATCTATATTGCGTTGCTAATGATAACTTTTTATTTCATTTAATGGGTAAAAGTCTAGCTGTGGTGAATCAAATCTTTAAGGCTACAGCAACTTTTAGCAAAATTTGGTACCCTTTATATCACTGTGATAAAAAGTCGAAAAGAAAACTTGTTTTGGCACAACCACAACTGTTCGTATACATAAATAACACATATTATGTATTCATTATCACGATTACAAAAGTCACCATAGGGAGTCAAGTGAAACAAATAAACAAAACGAGAAATACATCCCTAAAGACAGCAAATTTACTACTACTCATGCAGATATGTTGACGAAGAGATCGACGGCAGACAAAAAGTACCACAAACAACTTATTGTTTTATTTGCCAGAGGTATTGAAAAATGTTATTAATTTCATGTCTGTTTTGTTGTTGTTAAATATCACTAATTACTGTTGATTAAATAACTACGAAGTTTCACGCACAAACATACATTCTCTTTCTGTGTGTGTGTGTGTGTTTGGCGATGTGTGTATTTGTTTGTCGCATATTTTATAAATTCTATAAATTTCCCATTGCATATAAACACTTACTCGAATGCATTCCAGCATAAAAGCAAACTGTTATAGGCTCGCTTATTAGGGTGAGCGATTATTCGACATTTTATAAAAACCGGTTTGCAAACAGTTCTATTACTGTCGACTTGAAAAAATCCAGTTCCATTATAGAAAATTAAAAGAAAAGACTTTGCTTTATAAAAACCTCGGCAGTTTTCGTTATTATTTCGAACGAAACTTGGCTTTTAATTACAGCCGTACGAGTATTTATATATTTCTATAAAAATTAGACCTTATCTTCATATTAATGCCAATGAAAAATTTAAATAAATGCCGTCTTACTAGGGTGAATGAATCTATTTTGCAATCGGTTTTAAGCGCTGTTATTTTGGTATTTCGTCTGTGAAATGGTCATTAAAACTTGGTTACTTTTGTTTTCTTAAAAATGCTTATTGAAGAAATTCTTAACCTCTTACTTCACGAAATGGCAGAAGACTATAAGCTGTCTTTAAATGTTTATTAAATATTTTCTCCTTCATTTTGAGAAGACTTTTCTAAATTTGGATATGTTTTGAATGAAAGTATAAAGCAGCACGTACATGAAGTATAAAATAGATATCCACCTTAATGTTGGATTTTTTTAAGTCCCTATTTGAACAGAAAAAGTTATAGCTTTTCGTTATAGCTCTTCCATGAGAAAATAAATGTTCTGTGTATTTGAATTGCGGAGTTTTAGTGATTAGCAACTCCTATTAAAACCTTAAACAATGTTTAAATAAAATTATACCAGATACCATCATTATACATTTGCAATTTGTAGACGATTTAAAGTTGCCTTTTTGTGTCTTATTTACTCGCGATTTTCTACCAATTTTAGCGGTTACTTTTCGAATAGCTTTTGTAAACGCATTGAATTGAATGCTCTAAAAATTGAAGTGATACTAAAACAATGTGTATTTATTCCATTTACAACTCCTTTGTATTGTTGTAAAGATTGTATTATTGTATTAGTTTAGAGCAGTGTACACTTGTTGTGAGTAATTTTCGTTTCAGATGGTGTTGATATGTTGTAATTAGTTACATGCTATAAATTTTTGCAATAGGCTGAACAAAATAATTGTGTTATTAAAACTAACAAAGCCGTTCTTGCAATACTACACTTATTGTGAGCAACAAGTCAATGAACAAAAAATCTGTTTCAAAACATAATAAAACAAGACAAGGGGGCTGCAACTTGAGCACTTAAAATCATGTGCATCGGCAAAAAATATACGGATATTAACCGAAGTTCTATTGCAATAGCACCGCTTTATTCAAAATTCTTAAAAAAAACATTATTTAAAACTCTGTGTTGTAAACAAAAAAACCGGTTTTTAAACTATTTGAAAACCCAATGCGTGGACTCTAGTGAAATTAATTTATTAACAAATAAATTCTAAAGTACAATTACAATTGATAATAAAAAATTAGGAAAATTATTAGTTTATTTATATTATTAGTTTAACAACTCTTGCTCTTGTTTTTTTCCAGCTCAAAATTATTTGCAACAAAATAATAAATAAGTCCACCATCGCTAAATGATCACACCGACTTTCCAGCCAGGTGTTTTTTTAATCGATTTTAGATTTTTAAAGTATTTGAAAGTAAAGTTTGTCAAAAATTTTTTCTTCATTTCCCACATGAGCATTTTCTCATGGATGCAGACACATTTACCCTTCTAATACAAATTTTACTCATCAATAAAAGTCAAGGAACTGACCCTAAGAATACTCATACAAATTTGTTTTCTACAAATTTCTAGCTAAACCCGCCCTAATAATTGCAATAAAATCACACAATGTTACGACAGAAGTGTGTATTTTTAATATAAAATTAAATCAAACGGAAATTATGTAAAAATTCAATAATTCTGCTTGAATGTAACATAATAAATACGAAAAAAATAATATTAAAAATGCGTAAAATATTTGCTACAAATATTTATGGATTTATGTTTGTAGTTACAACAACATTTAATAACAACATAAATATCTTTGCAACATTTTATACAAATACGCACATAAACATAAATTTTCAATATTTAAACGCACAACAATTTACGGTCTTCGATGAAGATGACTATGTTGACAATGATTATTGTTTGGGTCACCCACTTGTAGTTTGCTGTCAATCTCAATATTTTCAAGGCAGACGAAGGAGAAAACAAGAATCAGGGGTGTAATAAAAATATCAACGTATTTGCAACAGGAAGAAGGAAAAGCATAACGAATGATTATCGTAAGATAATCACTATGTGTTCTCTTCCCTGTGTTAGTGTGATTGTGAATCGTAAAGTTGTTGCGGTATGTTGATACTCTTACCAACCACTGTGGCATTTCTTTGTACTTGTCTTTGTATTTATTAAAAAAAATGCTGTTAAGACCCCTCAAAACAACCACATTCTTTGCTACGTACAACTGGGGAATACATATTTTGAAATAAAAAGTATGAAAAACAACAATGTAAAACAGTAGGAAATAATAAGACGTAATTTACGGGGGAGTGAATATTTTTATACAGACGTCAAATTTCATTAAGTAGTGGGGCCTACACTTTAAACACTCTTTCTATGAGATTAAAAATCTTTCCAAAACTATGGATCCATTACGATATATTTTTTAATAGAACTACGTAACGTCAACATTTATTCAACAGCGCTAGGGAAACGTTAGTATGCCAAACGATGCTACGTTGTTATTTATGAGCATATTTAAAAATAATTTGTTGTTTAATTTTCCATTTATAAGAAGTTGGGCTCCAAATCATTCAACAGCTGCTGCATGAGTGCCCTCCTGGTTCACCGAAAACAACATATGTCGACTTAAGTGGTTATATCTGCTCATACTTTTACAGTCCGTATACAATTGTTTTGTTTCTTCAACGCTAGATCTTGCACTTATGTTATTTTAGGCGGGCAATTGTATACAAAATGTATATGAGTTATGCCTACACGTGTATTACAATTGAATTGGTATTTAGCAAAATAATACTATAACACACAACTGTTACGTATTAAGTATTTGTTAACATTCCCCGAAGATGTGTTCATTATATTGAGAAACTGATCGTTACACGCAAAGAAAAATTATAGTTGTGATAACCCTATTCCATTATCTATAATCATACAACGTTATGGCAAACATACAAAGATTATTTAAGAACATTTCGAACATTACTTTAGTTGCGATAAACAAGATAGTCATTAAACTATTTCCATAATATTCTAACCATAAACAAAGTATTTTAATCCTATAATAATAATATAATAATTCCAACCATATAATGTACTAGTATGTCTAGTATGTCTATTATCTTCAATTTTGGTGTTTCATCAGAGTAGGAGAGGGCTATGGCCTAAGTTGACCAAAAAGCATTGGATGATTCTAGTCGACTGTTGTCGAACGTTAGCCGCAGTAACACACATTTGTGCTTTTCTATCATTTAAAGAGGACCATATTCATTTCGTCTAAAATAATAATATGATTTGTTTACAATCATATAATTCAATCATTATTTGTTACGTTTAGATTATTGTAACTGCAAAACTATAATCTAAACGTAAAGTTGTCTATTGCATTTCTTATAAAAATGTAATTTATTTGACCCCACAATTAGCCAGCCTCAGTGGCTTAGCATGGTTGCTTAAGTCAGCTCATTAAGAAACCTTTATACAAGTAAAAAAAAAATTAAATGTCTTATGTTTGTTATTCTTCAAACAAAATGAGAAAGTTTAAAGAAATTTAATACAAAACCATTAAAGGTTTAAAACAAATTGTAATTTTATTTGTATTAATTGAAGATCTACATTTAGTTCGTTGTTGGTTCGCCAACGATAAATGTAGCTGTAAGCGGTAAAAGAACAAAGTGTTTATAGCGGGCTTTTTATTAGGAATTGGACCTATGATTGTACCATAACTGTGCTTCTTGTGATGATAATTTAAAATGCTCGAAAAAGTTAAGTGTGCTATTCACCTCATTAGAGATAGCATCACATGGATGGCTTCACACGGGGTCCAAATTTTATTTACGTCCTGCATATTGCCTGGCTGCTGTACCGCGATATGCAGTGATGTGAGTCCAGTGGTCATTCCCAAGACTGGTGTGGCGAATGTTCCCTATGTACCTTGTTGAGTACTCGTACCATTAAGCTAAAATATTGACCTGCAAAACTTTTAAATCACTACTTTCATTAGCATAATAAGACTTATACAGTTCTAAAAGGAAAGATATGAAAGCTAAACCAAATTTCTCTGGATCTGAGTATAGACAGTGTCGCGAAATGAGCAAAAGGTACAGAAAGTACCGTAAAGTCTCTCTATGGTTGTTTCTGTACGCATTAAAGAATCTTTTACACTATAAGATTTGAGTAAACTCACTTGTCAAAAATTAAAATAAAATAAAATGAGAAGATAAAATTGAAAATCATATGGCTTCATATTTTAGTTTTTTATTTTATCAAAAGTGCGATTGTGCAAATGAACAATGTAATAAAAATATTTTACTTTTCATTTTCTTGACTGTAAGAACGATTCTTTTGAGATTTCTGTCTGGAAAAATCCAACGAATATCTAAACATTATTGTGAAAGAAGTTTGAGGAGCTTAGTTTTTCTTTTTTATTATAAAAAAATTTATTGTAACCAAATTTTTCCCATTTTTTAAATAAAAGCAATTTTTAAAACTTTTCGGAACAATAGTGTGCTTTTGTAATATATTTTTAAAAATAATTTATTTCAAAAATATTTAGTTGTGCCTATTTTGGAGATATCGGACAAGCTATTATTTACGTGAAATTCTAGGCGCGTGATCGACATGTTAGGAGCCAAATATTTAGCTATATGATCCACCATAATCCATTCTATAATTACAATGGGGTTTTTGAGATAAGAATCCCCCTAAAAGGCATCCTATCACTTAAAAACTCATTAAAATAATATGTGAGTTTACAACCACTTCAAGACAGCCTTCAGGTTGAGACGATACCTACAGCCTGTATTATGGCCGTGGCCATAATAAATCGGGATTGAAATAGTTTTTGTAACCCTTTATGGCTTAGGCCGAACATGACTCAGTTATGCACTGGCTCAAAAAAGAAAAATATAATTTAATATCTTATGTTTCTTGTATAAGACCCAAATGAATAAAAAAAAATATAAAGCTTTTCTTGAAACTATCGGATCATTAATTTAACCTTAACGAAACTCGAACTAGTTTTATTAAATTATCAATTGAAAATATATTATTGTCTTCGAGCCCACTGTATGCTTGTAATATAAAATTACGGTAAATATAAAAAATATAAAGTATTGGTTGAACAACAATCGATAGACTGTGTTGTAGTTGATTAAAATTGCTTTAAGTTGTTGTCCGTCTTTTACGTATTTTTTGTAGCTCCATTACTTTATTTAAAGATGTGTAGAGAAATTCGATTTAAAAAACTAAACATCCTTGTTCGCCTTATACTCCCTTACTTTTGTCTTGAAATTAATTTTTTACTCGTAAAATCATGTCTTTTACAAGCATTTTTTATCGAATATTTTTAATATTCTAGGAATTTAGCATTCAAGACAACAAAAAACTAGACATCTAAAGAACAACAGCGGAAATGAAAAAAAACATCAATAACATTCAGTAAATTCAAAGCGTTCGAGAGCATTCAGAACTTGAATATTCACGTTTAGTTCAACTCGCTTCGGTTTAATATCGTTTAGTGAAATTAATGTTGCGTTCTCTACGAAAAAATTCTGCCAAATTGTTTGGTTTTTACCGTCTTTGTTGTTTCGTTTTTAGGTTTTTCTTCAAACAATAATGATTTTGTCTTGCGTACAAAATGTGGCTTTTTATATTTATTTGTTACCTCAAGAATGTTCTTTTCTGTGTTTAAGTGCATAAACGTGTGCGAGTGTTTTTATAAGAAGATGTTTCGTTTTAGTGAAAAATAAATTAGGATGGGGTATTTTCCTTAACATTTTTTATTGGGTGGTTTTCTGCTGTTCTTGACAAGTTGTGTTCTTTTAATTTTTTTCGGGGGTAAAATAAGATTCGTTTGGGGTTCTGTTAGTTTGAGAGAAATTATATTTTTTTGATAAACTTAGTTTCCATGTTTTCATTTCTTGTATATTGAAGAAATAGAAAATAAAAGTATTTTATTTAAAACGCAACTTTTCTGTCAAGCGAGTGGCCGGGACATCGTGAAAGAGGCTAAATTAAATTTAAAATAAGAAGTGCGCAATAACTTAAATTACAACATTTTTTCGAGCAATAAAAGCAGAGAACATCAAGTCTTTAGAAACAAAAATATTCACTTCGTACACAAAATTTCAAAGATTTATATTAAAAGATGAATTAAATTTTACTTTTGTATTCCAAGAGTTCTTATGGGAATTAGTTTTTTTTCAAGCCCCTGAAAGTCTATGTATATAAAATTTTTTTTATTATGACTTTAGATTTGGAGGTAGTATATTTTGTCTGGTCCATTTTCTGAAAAAATGGGTCTTCTATTGCATTTTGTAGGCAGACACCAAATTTTTAATGTCTAACATAGTTATGTTAGTACGCTACCACAGCTCAGTTAATCGGTATGGTTTGTGTCTAGGGTTATACATTTTAAAATTTTCCTTCACACACATTTGGTCATATTCACAAGCGTTGTCGAAAATTCCATTAGATACACAATCATATCCTCGAATTGTTTATGAAGACTGTCCATTTCTAGAATTCGCAGTGTGGTTTGAACTGGCATCTTGCTAAAACTAGATGTCGTCCGAACCTTATCGTTTAAATACGTTTCTAATGATCGATAGCTGCAGCTGTTGACGACGATGGCGTAACTAATGTTGTTTTCGTTGGAATGCTGATCAATGATACCGCCGGTGGAAAGTGTGCACTAAACAGTACCTTGTTGTGGATGCATTGCCGCCCAGTGAACCCCGTACTTTCATAGACAGCAATTTTGCTTGTTAAAACATCCATTTTTCCAAATATACGCCTCGTCACTGAATATGATTTTCAGGCAAAAATTGCGAATAGTCCCATTTCCAAACCCAGCCAGCGAAGAAGCTGCTCCGGTATGGTCATCTTTAAATTCATTAATCAGTTACTTGTAGTATGGCCGCCAAAGTTCCGACGCAAAATTCATCAAGTTTAACTCTGCAAAAGTCACAATTCTAGTGCATGCGGAATCAACTACTTCGAGTTCTTTTGCACACATTGGGCAACGATAATAACGCACGCAAGGTAACTGATTGTTTACTGAACCAGTCGTTTCAACGTTGAACAGTAGACTTTGAGGAGCTACCCTATGCGCATTACGTTAACACTAATGAATACTCATTTCTATAGTCAAGTTTTATGAATTAAACATACTGACCAATTGTCGAACTTGGCTTGGTGGTTTTGACAGACATGGCAGAAATAATATGACCATGAGATGACGCTCGTCATTGTCTTATAAATATTATTCCAAACATTTTCTTTAGCTGCTCAGTAACTTACAAGGCAACTGCTTTTATTTAAGTTGTCATCTGAAAATACATTTGACCTTTAAACGATTTTTCCCAAAAACAAAGAAAACTGAAAACAATGCAGGCCGATAATAAATAAAAAATAGCAATCGTCGTTTAGAAAAAATCTTTAAAGAAAACAAAAGCAAAACTAAACGAAAGGGAAAGAAAGTATTACCGAAAGTCTAAAATTTATGCCTGTCATTAAACAAATTGTCATAATAAATCACAGCGTGCTATTTGTTGCCAGCAAACACTCATATATTCCTGCATTTATTACTTCACAGCCACACAGAAATTGTTCGAAACCTTTTGTTATAAATATCGCAGTCAGTGAGTGTCAAGAACAAAACCTAAACTACAGGGCGAGAGATGGAGAGAAATTTAGGTTGCTTAAAAATAAATGTCAGAAGAAATCAAGGATCTATTAGAGGTATGAATGATATTGTTAAAAGTCATGCCGTCGCCAACATCATTCTGCAATTGGAATTAGAAACAGGGTGTTCCGCTTTAAGTTGTTTTTGAGTAGATTGAGAGGAGTATTTACTATATTATTTATAATTAAAATTGGAACAAACAGTGGAGTTTAAAAGCACTGAAATTAGAACATCTTCATCCTCAAATTTTATTAGGCAAAAGGCTTTAATCAAAATTTAATTTTTTTTGTTCGAAAGTCATCGTTATGTGCCGATGCAAAAACGGAATATCTCTGCCCCGTATCCAGCTTTTTGCTTCAAAATATTAAACCTATCATGGGTAAACAATAAACTCGATACTGCTTAAGCTTCAGTCTCTTTTAGTCTGTGATCTCTTTTAGTCTTTGCTTGTTTACGTATTTTGACGTGTATGTTGTTGCTTGTAACTGGATAGTGGGAACTTCTGGATCTCTATGCATATTTTCATTTCTCTTATACCAGAGGCGCATACGATAAGTCGTAAAATCCTTGACAGCTAAATTTCATATGTCCATTTTGGCTTTATAACAGATTTATATAAGAGGACTTTGTATTACAAAGACAAAGATAAACGAGGATTTATTTACCAGCAAATTTGATTTTTTCTTGGTTTTATGGCCTTTATTTTTGCCCCAATATGGCGGGACCAAGTTAGGCGTCGATCTAGTTAGATACCCAAATATTTCACATGAGTTTCCGCTGGAACAGTGGTGTTTGTTATTGTTAAAGGTGGACAATTCGTCCTTCTAAGGGAAAACGTTACATGTACACATTGCGAGGGATTCTTCTTTATTCTCCACTTTTCTAGCTCATTAATATGAGATTGCGGTTGCAATTTTTTGGCCTTGGTTAACAATTATAAATGCAGTGTTATCTGCATGCGTTGACGTGTATGTATATGGGCTTGTTGGCATACCCGCTGTATACAATAGCGGTCCTAGCCGGCATCTTTTAACTGATTATTTCTCTGTTGGTGCACCTCTGATAGCGGCCATCACTACGTCCGTAAAGTTGTCCACAGCAATTTAAATAACGCCTGAGCTTCTCAGAGCGATGTTCGAAGTTGGGTGAGAGTGCACATAAATTTTATATTTCAACTAATTCGTGTTTTTTTTTTTTTTTTTTGGTAGGAAATAAGGGTTTCAGGTTGAGAGGAAAAACTGTCGTGTAGCGTAATGATTTTAGGTGAATGCTCAGAAGATAATTCATAGGATAAACTGACAAATAGTTGATCTCGTCTGATATTTTTTATAATGGCAAAATCAATAGGGTCGGGGAACTTACTTACTTTCAGATATAACGTCTAGCTTTGATTGAATTGTGTTATACGGCTGCACCACTCTACGGCTAATAAGTCTAGAGCCCCAGTAGCTGTGTTTACCATTGTAAATTGTAAATTTTGTCCTAATATACCAAAGAGCCTGGCGAGTTGCTCGTGTTCAATCTCATCTCTAGGGGGGCGATACGCTGATTAAACTGAAATTTTAAAATCAGTATATCTTAATGATTTTAAAATTACTGTAAGATTTACTGATTTTAAAATTGCAGTTTCATCTGTGTCTACTAATCTATAGTGGTAGCTTGTAAAAATTCTGCGCTTAATTTAATCACTAGAAAGTGCCTTACGATCTTGCGTATTGTGAATGCGGTGCCACCACACTCCCTTCCACTCGAATGTTTAGTATCATATGTAAAAAATCCTTTAATTCTAATATACTTTTAGAGACTAAAAGTATACTATTTCCCATTAGCGTTCCAAGAGCAATTCTAAAACTAACGCAGGATTTGTATTTGCCGTTGCCATTGTGCAGTAAAGTGTTGGCAACAAACTAACAGCTGACACTTTTGGGTTAGTAAAAATGGAGCACTACACGATATAGTAAATTGGTTTTTTTTGTTGGCTTACATACGTTTTGAAAAGTGATGAAACATATTTTCATATTGTACGCTTGGTTGGATTTTTGACAAACAAATGCGTCCTGTTTGGAGCGGTATCTTTATGAGATATTTTCCCTTTACAGTTTATTCCCATTCAAATGGTTTCGCAAAAAGCCAAGTCGGGCTTTTTAATAATCATCTGATAGTTAGGTGTATTTTATAAGTCTGGAATGTGTCCCTTATCGCAGAAGTGCAAAGATCTCAAGAAATTTTATTTTAAGCCACTCTTGCCTTTTGTTTGACCTTCTTTTAACTCCTCATTTGGTTTGAAGAATTTCAAAATAAAACCATCCTACTATTTCCGAAAATTTGGCCAAAGGTTTACTGGTGAGCTAGCTTAGCCAACCAGCGATTAGCTGGTCCTTTACGGATAAATTTTATAGTCAAATTATTGAAATAGTAAACAGATCCCATGAGAACTTTAACTAACGAATAAAGTTATTAAAAATTTGATACACATGAGGCAATAAAAACTTAAATAAATTATTGCTTGAATCAAACAAGAAAGAAAACATTTATCTCTGAGGAAGTACGATGTAGCAGAAGTCTTACATATCTGCCTTTTAATAACACCACACCCGTTTACAGCACAACTTTAATGTTCTCTTTTGCCCATTAACAACGATGATGGAAATTCTCTAGTATTGCCTGAATCGCTAATGCTCAATATTTGTTACTGCGAACTACTGGTTGTTGTATTCTATTTCAACTTAGGCTTCACTGACGTTCATTACTTTAATTAAATAATAATCCAGGAAAGAATTTAATTGTTGAAAGGCGAATGGCAAATGGGGCTGGCGGGAGAAAAGAATTAAAAAACATCATCAGCGGCGGCAACTGCACTGCCCGCAATTAGTTGTGCGTGTGTTGGCAACGTACAATAAAGATAAAGACTTTTGAAACTGAAAACAAAAGCCAAGAATAAGATGTCTAAAGCAGTACTAAACAAACCCCTCGTCCCTACTTCACCAACTTTTTAGGAAGTAGAATAGGGCTCGAATATGGGAAAGTCTTTCTAACATTTTATGACGTTGATTGTCATGTTGAATGTCAGTAGGTGAATGAGCAGATAAACTTATCATTTTGCCTTTTTAATTCATTACACTTACTGAACAGTATAAGTTCTTGCACTTATTTTTGTTTTTCAACTCAAATGACATTGAAGTGAGTAACAGAAAGTTGTTGGGGTAAGTGTGCTTGTTGTTGTCGGTAATAAGTGAGTGACTGAGTGAAGCTGAACAATTATTTCCGTTCCAGTTAATTATGTTTTTAAAGTCATACATTTCTACAAGACAAAAAAGAAAACGAGATGATGATATAAAAGGCAAAATTCTTTTATAGTAAAAGTAATTAAGACATTTTATTTTTGGGTTTTCGTTTAATAGTTGCGGTTTTTTTTTGTTGTTGTAAATAGGCATGTTAAATTTTGGGAAGAAAAAATATTTCAAGTCATTATAAAATAATTTATAGTGTAAAAGCTGCTTATGAGTTGATTCTAAAATATTATGTGGGTGAAACCATGTCAAATCATCATGTGATTCGACTGGACACACTCTGGATTTCTGCAAATTCTCTGAATGTGTTATCAATTAAAAGGCAAACACAATAATGAACTTTCAGACGCTGGATCAATCAGGTTTCAGAAATATGGCTGCATGAAAATGCGAAAAAAGTATTAAAATTTGACTAAACTTTTCTCAGAAATTAAGCATAACTTCTAAACTAAAGTGATACATCGTCCATTTTGATTTCACTGTAAAGCCTGGAATATGTCCTTTAGTATGGCGTACGTTTTCTTTTTTCATAAAATTTTTAGAGGTGGGTGAACAGTTGTCTAAAAAGTGTAGAATTGTGCAGTATCGCAGAATTGGTTAGTTGTCTGCGTCTGGTATTATTACACATCATAGGTAAGATTTTTTCAAATAATACCGATCTTTTTATTGGAGACATTTGTAATTATTTTTTTTAATAATTATAGCCTTTACAAAAATGAAAATGACATATAAAGGTTTGTCACTGCGTGTGTGATTTTTCCGACGCAATAAAATATATATATATATATATTCTGGAACTTTATAGGTAGGATAATGGTATCCGTCTGTCCGATCCTGACCAGTGCATTAGTGCATTTTCGCTATTGGAAATCTGGTCCAAAAATCATTTTTCAATTTCCTTTCGTATTTTCACTCTTGCGGGGAAAAATTTCAAAAACTATCAGAGAAAACCGAATCCTTTGAAAAACAGAAATTTCCTCAAAAGAATTTCAACAAATTCGACAAAATCGGAGAAGTGAAATATATTATTTTTTGTCAATGAAAAACCGAAATTTTCCACAAAAAAAAAAATCACCAAATTATGTTGCCAAACTCACTGGTCAAAGTTTGAAGACCCTAGGTTGTCTAGTGCAGTCAGAAGATTTATTTCAACATCGGGCAAGCGGACAGACGCCTATATATACAATTTTAATTTTTGTGGAGGATATTAAAACAGATTTCAATAGTAAGGTTTTGGTACAATTTGACAGCTTGGTATTATTCCAATGCGAATATGGTGTCATATTCTACAACACAGTAGCAGCCGCCGAAGGATCATCATAATAAATTGAGGGATTCTTAAAACTAAGTAAATATAAAGCCAACCATTTGAACAACTAGAACTCAATTGTATTTTACTTTGAAATAAAAGTAAAATATAATAAAAAAAAAGTTGAAAAAAATTTGTGCTGAAACTGTTGGAGAGGTATAATATTTTTATAGTTCCATTCTTAAACTTATTCAACTAAAAACGCCATTATTCAATTTAGACATTTCGTTAGCATGCTTTTAATCAATTATTGATAACTATGTTACCATGTGAAACACACCAGAGTATAAATAAAAACTCAAATATTAAGAACTCAGCTTGAAAACTAATATCACAAGCCGATATTATGAGAATACAAATTGTCTCATGTAATGCTGACATTATACGTTTGTCTTTTAATTCCTAATCTCTTTTAAAATAGCTCTGAACAGTAATATTCCCTTTGTGCACTCAGCTTGAAATAATTCTGCAATTAAATTATCCCATTTCTTTTCAAAACTACTCATTCGTCTTTAAAACTATAATTTATTCTTTCTTCAACATCATTTAATTTTGTAAGAAAACAAATATCTTTTTCTTACAGCAGCATCATAAACATGACTTGGAATTAATTCTGGGAAATAAATTTTAAGCAGTTTTCTTTCAGGCTTTTAAAAACTCCACCTCAAAATTGTTTAAACTCCCACAAAATTTATAAACATGACATGTTCTTGCCATGCCCGCGAGGCTTAACTTTCGTTTTCTTCTCTTTTTGCTCCACACATACATAGTTTTTGTTTCGTTATTTTGTTGGCAGTAAGTCAGAATATTTATGCGTCTAGCCACATAAAAATTACAAATAACACTTGTCATGTCACTCTTTCCACATACATACGCTGCTCCGCTTTACCCACACGCATACACACACACATACACATAGATGCAGGTATATTATGGAATTATCACAACGAGAATATTAACATTTTGTTACAACTTTTTTCTGTTTGCTTTCTAACGAACTCATGCAGTTGAATTTTTGCAACAAAATAACTGAAAGCGGTTGTAGGAAGCCCACTACATGTGTAACATAAGAGCGTGTGTGTGTGTGTGTGTGTGTGTGTGTGTAGTAGGCAAGAAAGGAAGATATGATAAAACAAATTATTATTGTGTTCAGGCAAGTTAATTTTTTGTTTGTTGTGTTTTTGGCAACGTTAGAAGTTTAACCCTGTTAGGAAGTACAAGACGCCATTTCTAGTGACTCAAGGTGGTATCAACCGTGTAAATAGTACCAAATCAATGGGTTGGATCACGCAAGCCATGATTATAGGAATTAATTTTTTAACGAAAAGCCGTTTAGTCAAATTAAGTCACTTCAGCTCCAAATATCCTGACCACAACTGTATAAAACTTGGAAATATCTTAACTTGACTTTCAATTAGCTACTAGTTTCCTTAGAAATCAACCAAGACTTTAGGTTGCCTTCTGTTTGGATCACGTAATGAAACAAATTTCATTTAAACAGTTTTAAGACCTCAACAAACGGGTTAAATACTTTTTTTGTTTAACAATTGAAGTGATTTTAGTTTTATTGTTCTACCATGACTCCTCTTATATGTTGGCAAGTGTGAGTATTTGTTGATGTACAATTATTGTTGGAAGTGTGAGTCTCTTTTTGTTTTTTAATGTGGTTAATGCCCATTGTGTGGATTTTATTGAGCGACAATTTCTGTGGTTTTACTGTTTGTGAACAATGTGAGAAGGTTGAGTAGACCAGCAAAGGGGAGGTCTGCAGCGAAAGTATGTAGTTTATTAAATTCTCTTTGAATAAAGAGTCATGCTGTTGAGAGATTTTAAATAAAAAATTTCATTTAGTGTAATTTAATTAAATTGATTTAAATAACTTTATGATCATGGAAACGTTAAATTTTTCGCATTTCTCTACACAGGTGGGAAAGGCGTTATATTGTGCAATGTCAGATTTGTCTTGCGTTTTGGATAAATGGTTTATTAAATTACTTATCAGTCGACTTCTTTCGGTTCAGCGTAGTATTATATAATTGGTTTACACTTACTGAAAAAAGGGGACAAAAAGAACTAAATGCCATTACGAACCATTGGAATAAAATACTTTACATTCAGTAAATTAAGAATTAGAAAGCATGAGTATTAAAAGGGCCATAGACACTTACTGAACACCGCTACTGGCGATAATCACTTCGTATGCGCGTGTGATTGAGGAATTCTCTATATACAGAGGGATGATCAAGTGAGAACAATTGAATTTTTTTTTGTTTAAACAAGATTTATACAAGGTTAAATTTACGCTAGTTTTTTATCCAAACTCCAACAGCCTAATTTTGTTTTGACAAGTCGTATGACTTGACTTAGCCGATTTATGAAAAAAGGAAATTTTCCTTTCAAAAATAAAATAAAATAAATTTGTGCCCAAAATTGAACGATGAGTATGTGGGCAAATGTGTTTGCAGCAGCATGACGCCATGTTCCTCACGGCTTTCTCCGTCAACTGGGTTCGATGGCTGCCAAAAGTAATAAATCGATTTTTTAGAATTATGTTCTTTTAGTAAAACTACTGTATCGGGTTGAAGTGGATAAAATTAAACATCACTATCATTTTCACTCGTTGTTGTAGGTCGCACATTTTTTATACAGTATATCTTCAAAGTAGGTAAAACTTCCATATTCATGAAAAAAAAATTTAAAATTCAATTTTGAATTAAATACGAATATATTTCTGCTGAAACTACCACTGGGTTAAATGTGGCGCGTAATTAAAACTTGTCAATCCAGTTTTAGACATAACAAGTCCTTCCATTATATCATTATGCAAAATTTCACCGATTCACATTGTGTCCTTCCTTACACTGGGCTTTGCTCACTCTAATCATGGGCACCCTGCTTAACGTTTTGGTTATGATACTCAATCGGAATATTTTCGTAATTTAGCCGAACACACCTAAGTACTTTATTGCAATTTATCCTTGGTTTTGCATGACTCTAGAATTACAAAAATTTCTAATACACGGCATAGCGATCATACAGTACTTACTTTTATCGGAAGAAGCTCAAGATGCAAGGAAAAACGATTTGAGAAACTATAGCGCGAACTTTTCTAGTAAATAGGTTTCTAAATGCCAGCAATATGAAAACAATAAAGTTTATCGAAGCCAGAACTAGATCTATTAATAACTATTGACCAATACTACACAAGAAACACTATGATGATAGTGATAATGATGAAGAGGATGATGATGATTAAACTATTGCATTAAATATTTATAAGTCACACACATTGTATAGCAGTTTTAGCAAAGACATCTTTTTATGCCTCGAGTAATTCAATTACTTATGAAATGAAACATTTTTTCAATAATTTTTAAAATCGTTATTTTTTTTTATTAATAGTAACGACGTGTTTTCACAGTTAGCTTGAGTAGAGCTCGCGGCTCCCAGGGTTCGTTGCAAGAAAATATTTATTTGTTTCCAAGAGAGAGACGAGACAGTTAATATAAACTTTATTCATCGACCTAAATTAATAAGTACAGCGCGACACGAAATACGATGGGCCTTCGGTGGCCAATGACACATTCGCTGGTACTCTAATCAGCTCCTCATACCATCCGACGTTTACAGAAGATACCACCGCTATTGGTTGCGAGTGCACATGAGCCGATTCTTTCTTCGGGGCGAATAAGATTCTGGACCAGGTGGTACAGCTTCACCTTACTCACTGGCTTCCCTTGTCAGGGCGAATAAAATTCTGGCCTGACACGAAAACACCAGTAGTTTCGCTACCAGTTGGTGGTGCGAGAGACTAGCTTAATTAAGTTGAGTAAAACTCTAAAATAATTAAGCTACAAGTAGTTGAGTCGAATAAAATTCTGGCCCAACTATTTTTTGTCTGCTAAAGACTTAAATAATAAAGTTGAATAAAATTATAAAATTATTAATTACAGCCTTGCTAGCCACAGGCTGACTGCCTTTTCTACTATATACGCATTACTATTATGCTTGTTTGGCTGAGTCTCACGTATACGCACACCATTATACTGATCATTTGTCAGTCATGGTAGAGTATTTCCGTTAATCTTAAAACTAAGTTATTATTAATAAAAGCTACGAATTTAATTAGTGAAGCAAAACACTTAATTACATGTGACCCAAAAACGAGTGGAAGAACATTTGGTCGTCACATAATCAAGGCAAAATATTAAAAACAAGTAAGGTTTGCTTCATCATATAACTAGCTTTCGACTCAGTAACGCATCTCGTATCTGCTAAATAATATTTTAATAAAACTCATCGAATTTTGTCTTTGCGACTAAGTTAATAATTTTTTATAGAATTGAATATTTCTTTATGTATTCAAAAAGCCCTTTACCATTTTAAAGGCAAATACAAAAATAATATTGATTATTTTATACAGTCGAATATTTATTATTAAATAACTATAGTTTCATGTGGCTGCTAGTAATTTATAGCTTATATTAGCATTAACAAATATTCTGTAGAAAACAACAAAATCTCAAAAAACATAAAACAAAAATGCGGTTACAAAATTTATTTTTTGCATAAAAAGCTTAGCAGACTGTAAGAAATTTAAAAACCATAAAATTAAAATAATAGAATCATAAATTCTAGAACTTAAATGCGTTTTTATATTTTTCTAAGAAAGTCTCAAAACAAAAAGGGGAGAATTTGGCACAAAAAAAATTGTATTTAACATTTTTGAACTGTGATTATAAATCCAACGATTTATTGTAATTTTCTCGATTCAAAAGCATTTCTTCCTTTTTTTTCGTTTCTCGCTCCTACAAACATTCGCTCTGACTGCACTTTAATATAATTGAAGTGTCATTATATTTATGAATGTTTTATTAATCTCATAAGTATAAAAATATGAAGCAGAAATAAAAAGAATCCTTATTTAGTTTAAAACAAATACAACTTTATACTCATGAACTGAAACCAACAGTTTAACAATAAAACTGACAATCCCATACTCGAGGTTGTAATGTGTTGAACGTGTCTCAAATAAGTAGGTGTTTGATTGTCTTTATGGAGATAAAAAGCAAAAAAAAAAAAAAAAACAAAATCAAAAGGAGTTGTTATCGTGTAAAGGTTTGTCATTTCTTGTATTTTATATTTATTGTCGTAAACCAGGGAAGAGTTGAGATAAGATTTCTTAAGGATTTTAGTCACGTTTTCATCATGACACGTTAGTTAAGTGTAAAATCATACATACACACATACAAACAAATAGACAAAGCCTTGCAAGCTCCGGCTCAGAGAGAGAGAAAGTAAGGGAAACGGTTTAAAAGAAGCAAAAAATTCAGCAATGTTAGTGGCCAAAATAAATACGACATCATTACCATTTTCATAACATTTTATCTATGTACCACCACACTGTACTAAGCAATACAATACAACGATTTGTATGTGGTCGAGAGAAGAGGTGTACCAGATACAGGATAGAAGTTTAATAAAATTAGGAAATCTGTGAGCTAAATTATAAAATTTTATGAAGTTCTCGAACTTTATAACCGCATTAAAAAGTGTTTGATTCTTAAATCGTTTTAGCAATAGAGGCAATTTGGGTTTAAAGTAATACGAAGAACTTACATGTCATGTGTTTAAAAAAAACTTGTTTTTAAAAACATCTGTTATGGAAAATTAGCATGATAACATTTCATAAATAATAAAATACCAGGTACATTCATTAAATTATGCATACGCATGGAACAAGACAGATACTTGTGATTTTTTTTTTATACTGCGATTAATAGGCAACCGTACAGAAAGAGTAAAAAACGATATCAACCTCTCTGTCTCTACATTTTTATATAGACCCAACTAAAAGTGTCCTCAACGCGAAAGTATGCTTTCCCATCAAGATAAAACGCATTGTTGCCGTGAAATCAAAAAGGCTTCATAAAGTTTTCTTCATTTAAAGTACCAAGATTTATGATTAAATTTATAATGCTAAAAAACCATAAATGTGTGCCTACACTCTGCTGCTCTGCACTCCAAATGTTTTATACGTAAGTGAAAGTGTCTTCACGCACAGGAACATGTCACAACAAACATATTATAATTTCTACAGCAATATATTGATGCGGCACACATTTAATGGTTATTTTAATACGAGTATATTTCGAACATAACTTTAGTTGCGATAAACAAGTTTTTTGTTTACATCAAAGCATTAGAACTTGTTTAAGTTTAAAAATAAAATTTTTATCAAACATCTAACTATACACGTGATATTTTAATTATACACAAATAATATAATAACTCTAACCACAAAATGTTCTTAAATGTTTTTTTAATCTTTGAGTAGATGAGAATTTTTATTAAAGAATTGTATTTAGTGATGAAGCTCACTTCTGGTAAATAAAATTTGGAGCGTAGACAATCCTCAAGCCTTTAACGAATCATTATTCCATCCATTAAAATTTACTGTTTGGTGCGTTTCACACGCTGGCGGCACTATCGGTTCTTGCCGTTACGGTGAATAGCGAGCGGTATGGTGCCATGGTGACAGAATTTTTGTTTTCAAAAATTAATCAGCTAAACATTAACGCAACTTGGTTCCACTGAGAGGGCGGACCATACATTAGAACACGCTTAACAATCGATTTGCTTTTATGGGGCTATGTTAAGTCCTTGGTTAATGCCGACAAACCAGCAACTCTTGAAGCTTTCAAAGCTAATATTCAAGTCACCATTGGCGTCATATGGCCAGATTTACTGAACAAAATTAGTCAAAAATTGGTCTGATCGAATCGACCATGTAACTCGTAGCCGCGCCGAACATATACCGGAAATCATATTTAAATCTTATATGTGATAAATTTATCTTCCATAATTTCATTCCAACAATAATTCTATCATGTGTTATCATTTTAAGTTCTCAAGCGGTTAGAAAAACAGCCGATCTTATGTTATATCATCGTTGTCTTGTAGCTATTTAAAGCCCCTATAATCATTTAGAGTGTAAGACAATTGTTTTATTTTTTAGTTAGTAAAACTGACTTTATTTAGGCTTAAGTTTGTATAAATTTTTTAGCTAAAAGGAAAAATCTTACTTTTTTCAGAAGAAGCTGCCAAAACTTTGTTTGTAATTCTCAACCAATAACCAAAAAAATTCTAAGCTGACGATTATGATCACTTTTAGAAATGCTTATAAAGCTTCAGATAACAAATGAATTCTATTCTTTAAATAAGTTAAATATCAACGACGATAAGCCAACAAATAGTCAGCAAAAACAAAATCGTTCAAGTTTAAAACATTATGAAGATATAAAATTTTTATTTTAGAAATAAATAAAATAAATGTCTGCAAGCAAGAGAACATTTAAGTTGTAAAAATGTTGGCCTTTTTAACATTCATTGGCAATAACTGTGACAAATTATCTTGTTGATAAACATTTAAAACGGAAGTCACGCTGCTCTTCCAACAAAAAGGATTCGCACACATACACATACATACACACATAATCGCAAAAAAGAGGACAAAATAAAGGATTTTTATATCGTATTAATTTGATGGCAACACACCAAATGAATAAAGAACTAAATTCAGCACAAATGCTCACCAGCCAACCCTCTTTTTTGTCTCTAAAGTTCGTTTAGTTCGGTTTGTTTTTTGTTCTCTATTTAACCCATTTCAAACCGAATAAACAATACACTGCAGCAATAAAACAGCTAACAAATTGCCAAAAAGAATTAAGATCAAAAATGATAAACCAACAAAAAAAAAATACAAAAATACTTTTCATTTACACAAATAATCTTACACACACACACACACGAACACATCAGAAAAATAAAATATTTTTAAATGAATTTATTAGCGCTGGGGGAATGAAAGAAATGGCAAAATAAAAGAAGAAAGCAACTAAAATTATTTTAAGGAAAGAGATTAAAATGTAAAATCGTTTGTTGATTTTAAGAGTTCAGAGTTGTCTTGAAATCAAAATGTGCTACTGGAATGTTGTTTTCATGGCAGTTGGAATTGTGTGGCAAGATTTTCAACTTCGCGATGTCTGAAGATAAGACATGCAGTGAGAGAAATACATGCAATTTGGCTTATTGTTTTTGCAATCACAATATTGTTTAGGGAATTTTGAATTTTAAACTATTTTGAAAATAGTCATTACATCCATCCTGATACTTATTCTGTTGTTAAGAATTGTCGAAAATATGGCAAGAAAAACCCAAAAAATTTGTTTTTCATATTTGAATATTTAAATGAAATTGTTAATAAGAACTTTAGATTAGAGATAAAATTTTTAGCCTTTTTTTGCTTAGAAAATGTGCAGACTTTTAGGAAGGAAAATACACTTTCTACAGCGACGTATTGACTGACAAAAATTGAATACAACAACTTAAAACGACATTTATTATTCAAGCAAAAAATAAACCTTAGAAAATAATCTTTAAAGTTAACTTTTTTTTATTAAAAATTAAACAAACAATATGACTTTTTGGTTAAAATTTAATAAATACTAATTATTTGCGGTCCTTAAATTTGCGGCAAAAATTAAACGCGTAGTAACAATAAAAGCAAAAAAAAAACAACAGCTCTGAACACTTTTTGTAGATAACTGTAGATACTTTAGGTTATAGTTAAATTTACTGCATTAATAACACCAGCTCTACTCATGCGATGCGTAGGGTTAAGACTAGAAAAAATATCGAGTGAAAAAGAGTAGGTAGAGTGTCATTGGTTTTAAATTTTGAAGATGAATGGAAGCAGTTATGCAGAAAATTATTTCCACTTAATATATGAAGGCGAACAACGAAGTATACTCGATTTCATAGAGATCACAAACAGGCATGCGGCAATCTACAAGGCTCACTGACCACGAAAGTGTTACGGTAAAGGCTATTCTGACGGCCAACAGAAGTGATAATTAACTCTACACCGAACTATATACAGGACACTGCGGACTTCACTATCAAATTGATAAAATAACAAAATTTCAAAAAAATTTCATAAAGAAAATAAAGGGTGTCCGTCAGGAAGGTATACTACTTTGTTTTGCCGCCATTTTAGTAAACATTCGTCTTCACAGTTCGTGAAGTAAAGAGGTGTCAAATTTACTGTGGAAAAATATTCGGTAAATCAACATGTTTTTATCACTAAAACATTTTATCAAAATCAATCATCGATTACTGTGACGATGAGAAAGTTACGTGAAATTTTTGGGAGAAACAACGTGCCAACAAGACGCACTATTTATCGTGCAGTGAATGATTTCGAAGAAAGAGGGACTGTAGCTGATAGGCCCAAGCATGGATTACAACGTACACTAGATCGGCTGAAAACATTGAAGAAAGTGTTCAAAATAATCCAGCAACCTCAATTCGACACCGTGTCCGAGAGCTTGGTCTTCAAACAACAACTTTAGCCACCATTTTGCACAAAGATTTGCATTTGTTTCCGTTTACGATTCAGTTGACACAAGAGCTTCTTCCAGAAGACTATTCACGCCGCCATTTATATGCCAATAAGATACTACAGCTAATGAAAAAATCATAATGAGTGACGAGGCACATTTCCATTAGAATGGATATGTGAATAAACAGAATAGTCGGTTCTGGGCAATGGAAAACCCTCAAATTATTCATCAGTCAGTCATCTTTGGAATCATTGGACCTTACTTCTTTGAACCTGAATACGGGGTAACGGTAACTGTCAATGGAGAGCGACATCGTGATATGATTGAAAACTTTTTAACGCCACAACTCCATGCTTTGCCCTTGACTAATATGTGGTTTCAACAAAACGGTGCCACATCGCATACAGCCAGGATTATAATGGAATTACTGCGAGACCTCTTTCACAACAAGTTATTTCAAGGAATGGGGATGTTGATTGGCCTCCACGGTCGCCTGATTTCCGGACTTCTTTTTGTGGGGATATCTGAAAAGCAAGGTTTATGCAAACAAACCAGAAACACTGGAGCAACTAAATACCGCGTGAAATGTGTGAGAATATAATGAAAAATGTGTTCAAAGAGCTCGAATTTGTGATGCTAACATAGACGGACATTTATCTGATATTGTATTCCATACACTATTGCCGACATTAAATAAAACATTTATCAATATACGATAAATTCTCTTTCATTTAATCAAAAATTATAAGCAAATAAAGTAGTATACCTTCCCGGCGGACACCCTTTATTAGCTGCCGTTATATTTGCAGGGAAAAATCGAGTTATCGCTGATTAATCGATAAATTTTAGATAACCTATGAATTTTTTACAGTAATATCTATTTTTACAGTAATATCTAGCTACCGATATAAAATTTCTGTACAAAATGTGTGTTCTACAAACATTTTATAGAAAATTAAAGTTATCGATAACTCCCGATATCAACTTAAAATGTTCAATAAGTTTCTTAAAAAAACATTTATTCCCAAATAATTTGCTCCCAATAGGTTCATATTATATGTAAACTTCATAAAGAAGTTTTTTTTAACAATAACCCCTTAACGTTACGAGCAGGTTTTAAATATACAGCTGATTTTCTGACTGTATTTATTATTTGAACTTTAAATTAAGAAAGAGTTCTGGTAATATACATTTCATTATTGAGTCTTAATTTTAAGTTAACAAGTCATTGTAGGTAAGTAAACGAATTGTAAAGATCACTTATTTAGTTTCATTACGAGTGTTGAAAATAAGTTAAAATAAAATAAACTAAAACTACAATAAAGTATTTTCAAGTAAGAAGCCTTTTCTCAAAATTACAATCAGTGCAATTTTTATAAAACGAATTAAATTTATGAAGTCTTACAAATTTTTATTTACTAAACTCCATAAACAATCACACACACACACTCATACACATGCATGCATAAATAAACCTGTTTAGAAAAGTCTAATATGAGAACAGCAACCAGTTCGGATTGTGCCAGTGTCTGGCTGCATGTGCAGTTACTTTGACTTACACACACTCATACGAGTATATGCCACATACCCACTGTCTCACTTATTCTCTCTAACACTAACAGTTACAAAACGGATGTAAAAGTACTGTTGGCATAAAAAATAGGAAACAAAAAAATCAAGGCAAAAGTTAACAGGAAAGCAATTTCCTTATGCAAAGGAGGTAAGTTAAATATTAAATAATAAAAGTCATAAGACAGAGTTTTAGATTTACAACTCTACATATGATGACTGAACTTAAGACCTTTTTATTTATAACAGCACAAAAGACACACACACACATACACTCACATACACACACAATCGCACTCATAGGATAGCAAATAAACTTCATACAAACGAGAGAAGCCTTAAAAAATATGAATTCAATTTCTAGGATGTAAAGGGAAAAAAAAACAAAATAACTTGGCATATTAAATAAAATATTTTATTGCATTTCGTTTATGTGAGTATCTCGTACGTGTGTATGTGAAGAAACTTCAGCCAAACTGTACGAATAGAGAAAAGAAAAGAGGATGTATAAGAACGGTAATGAAAGCTTTATGCAGAATTATTTCTTAATCATTAAACAAATTCTATATTCATGCAAATGCATATGCAGAACGATATAAAATGCACAAATTATATTTAAGATTTTAAAGGGTGTACCAAAAGTAGACAAATTTAACAGTAATAAATTTTCAAAGTGGCAAATTTTCAGTCGCTATGATTGAACTTCTCAAGACGTTTTAAATAATTGTAGGGAATGAGTACAGTAGATGGCTTGTAAAAGCTCGGAAACATCAAGTTGGTAAACGGGAATCCTGAAATCTGCACCCTAATATTTCATAAAGTTCAAGCAACGAAGAAAGTTCTTCCAATTCATTTTTGAAAATCAACAAATACTCAGAAAATAAAATCATCCTTCACCGCTCATTTTCACCTTGATGACTTTGCTAGTCATCAAAATTGCTCCACTGAAGAACGAAAGAGTCCACATACGAGTGTTGAAAGACGTATGCTTCCATAACGTAAGACTACACAGACATTGGATTGAAGGTCTCATTGTACCATATTTTCTGCAAGTACAGCTAGGCAAACAGTAACTCTATAAATTGAATGCCATTGATTGGCAATGGCAACGTGGCATGTTCACGAAACGTAGGAAAATGTTTAGCAGCTAGTGAAACAACACAACGCTTGCAGAAGGCACTTCTTAGTCGTATGTTCCAGTTTCTGGGTAATCCGAATTGCCTCATAGGTCATGCGATTTGACACCATTGGATATCTTTGAAAGTATATGCCAACAATCCCTAATCCACACGAGATATTATGCTGAATCACTGAATATACTGACATTTGGCTGATATGAAGTCTATCATTTATATTGATGAAATTTGTTTCATGAAATTTTCGTTTCGCATCTTTACATCTCTTGTACACAAAGAAATAATTTCATACAAAATTTAATTATGCAGATGTAGTCATACCTTTGTAGAGAAATGAAAGACAAACAGCTAACAAAAAGCTGTAGGCCTTATTCTATTAAATAATTTTGTGTACAGTTTGGCTCGCCTGCTTAACAGATTATTGTAAATCATTGTTTCGGATGTCTTGAATTTAGTCGCCTGCTTCGTATTTCAGCCGATGCCAGTCACTAAAATAAATTTGATATGTGTAAGTTTTTGTTCATACCAGTATTCCTATATGCCACAGTTGCCTAATGCTCCGGTATTAATCTACCGCACCAAAGGGTCGGCGAACTAAAATAATTAGTTAATGGTGCATTCGTTAATATTTTACCATTGAAGCGTAACTTTCAAAAATGCATAAATTGGCAGCACAGTATTGCGTCAAACATTTTTTTATGCAAACGGTTGGTATGTGTGCCCCAAAATTCTGAAAAGTAAATTTATTATTTTTAACAAATTTAAAATTTACTTATATAAGTAATTTTCATTACTAGTTTTCAGTGTTCAAAAGCTAATGGTCTTGATAAAGCGCAAATGCAACATTTCAGAGCTTTTTTTAAAAAATCCAACAACAAAATACTCAAAATTCTGTTGCATTTCATAAAAAAAAACTACGAAATTTTACATTTGAACTTTTGCATAACAATTTGCATCAGACACTGAATACCAGTATTACTTTTTTATTGTAACTTAAAAGAGTAGTCTTAAATTCAATCTTAAGATTTGGTAAAACAAAACTAATTGCCGCGTTAAACATTTTGCTGTTCGTTCAAAATGTAAGTTATGGACGGAAATTGAACAGTTTCAAAACATGTGCAATAACTGATAATACGTAGGCAACAGGATTTTATATAACTGCTGCATAGCTGTATAAATTTAGTGCATTTAAGAACGCACCAGAGATGACTACAAATACAAGTGCGCACGGGAGACAAGAGATGCTGCAACACAGCTCTTAAAATATACTTGTTGCGCCATTGCTGTATTGTTAAACAACGAATGTTACCATTTCTCTTTTCTACTCTACCATTTCCAAAGAAATTAACACAACTAACTCAATTAATTACTTTCACAAATTAAACACAATAGCTAATTCTGTCTGGCGTATGAGTGATATTAATTTTTATATTACGTATTAACCCTAATCCTACTTAAAAACAAATTCTCAGTTCTTTGAAGCAACTTGGAAACCACAGGTTATAATAATAATTACGCAAAAAAATGTTTGACAACTATTAGGTTGTGTACTAAACTATGGCTTTTAAATCAAATAAAAATGATTGCAAAACATCGCACACTGACTTCAACTGTACCAAAAGTTGCGATTAAAGATGGGATAATACTTTCTTTAGATTAATTTTATATGAATTAGTAAAAAAGAAGAGTTAACAAATGTTTATTGAAAAATGTGTCTTACTTAAATAATGTGCTTGTGCAAGTATATATTGCATTATTTAAATGATCTACCTGATCAAATTCTTTCCTAAAAACATCTGATAGCTTCGATATTGTTCAGTCTTATTTATTAATTAAGATTAATTAATTTGATTTATTGTATCCATGCCTATTTTTTAGTCCCTTTTGCCCATTAAATTGCAATGAATCCCATGAGCAAAGTTACCAAAGACCGTTAAAAGTAATTTTTAATCCCAGACGTTCAGCATATCAATTTATGCTATAACTTTCAACATGTTTCTTGAAGCATTTGATAAATTGAAAAGTTTTTGCAGAGCTGCAGTCATTTATGATCTGATATTTTTTAAGCCAGATGCGCTACACATTCATATGAATACAAGCATGTGACATATCGGAGATGTGTTTCAAATGACAAAATAATTACGCGGGATGAGAAATCAGGCTCGCGAAAAAGTGCGGCACAAATTATTTCAACTGAACAAAAGTATGCTCTAAAAATATATTGATTGGATTTTGAATTTCGAACATTAAAATCAAATAGTTACAAGTTGTTGTGCACAGGAAAAAAAGTTGTGGGCATATGTGCTATCATTTGTCTGTCGAACTAAAAAAAATTATATATTAAAAAAATTAAAAGCCCGCGAGTATTCTTAAGTCCAGCAACTGTGATATTCAAACTCAATATTCAAAATTTATGTTTTGGACTCTTGATTGTATAAGGGATTTATAGGTTATGAATTCAGCAGCCTGCCTTTTATTCCTCCTTCGTAACTTGTGTGCAAAACTAGAAAAATTATAATTGTCAATGTTGAAATTGAAAAAAGCAAGCAATATGTGAGTTATTACTAAAATTCTTTTTTTACTTAAGAACTCAAACTTTCAAAGGCTCTGCCACAGATATCAAGCGAATTTATGAGCATCTGTCAGAAACCTCTAAAAGAGAATGTCTAACGATGTAAAATCGCACGTTATTGGTAGCCAATTCAGGTCACCTCCGCGGAGGATAATACGCTAATCACTTATGCTGAATGCTCGTTTTTGCGTTCGCTGAGTAGCACGTATCGCCTGTTAAAATCAAATATCGTTCACATCTATACGCTTGTAGTGTTCCAAAAGAAATTGATCTATAAAAATCGGCGTTGAAAGTGATGATCCCACCAATGTGGTTTTCGAAATATTATGGATCAATGATGTCACTGGCATTATATTCGTACCAACGATTAACTTATTGCAAATACACTGCCGACTTCTAAGTCTCCTTTGGATTGCCGTCGCCCTTTTGGGCATCGTCGCCAATATGAGTTTTAAGCCAAAATTGGGCACCTCATTTCAGCGCTTACACCACAGAACTTTTCATTTGATTTAGACAGCATTGACTTAATACTAAACAACACAATTGAAAGTAAAAGCCAATAGTCAGAAATCGAAATAAATGAGCAAAACGTTGAACAAATATGCTGCCGATATGCAAAATAAATATTCATCGAGGCCGAAAGCTATTTCGAATGAAGAAGTTTAAATTTTAGTTTTTCTTATTTAACACTCCTTAAACTAATAGCGACCTCTTTGCAATCTAAAGTTATGAAAAGTTGAATGAGTCAGGTTTTAAATTAACCGTTCTTTAAAAGCTTGTTTCAGTTTGTTCATTTTATTTACACTTGATATGACAACAAATTTTATACATGAACAACTGCTAATTTATTGGAAAAAAAGAAACCTCAAACGTTGAGAACGTATACAAAATATCTTGTAGATACTAAAATAAGGTTCGGAAAAAATATTTGCAATTTACAAGATATAAAAACATAAAAGTCAAATCAAATAATCTCACAATTTATAGACAATTTTGCCTAGACTGCGCGACAAAGAAACGAAATCAAGATATTTATATTAAATAAAGTTTATAAGTGTGTGAACGTATGGTTGCATAAATGAACAAATCGAAAGAAAGAAAAAAATCAAATTGAAAATCTAATAAAAATAGATTGCATACGATAACAGTTAATAAAGTCTCAATGGTAGTCAACGACACAGGAGCAGATAGACACACAGCAGATAGAGAGGAGAACAAAAGCTTAAAAAATAAGTTCAACAATCATAACACATGCACATTTATTTACTCAAACTTAAACGTGAATATCTATTTATATGTGTGTGTTAGTTTGACTACTTGATATTGATGCATTGAACAATGATGGTGTGGTAACATGCACTTATGAGCCAGACATTTTTACGATGCATAATTCAATATGTTGCTGTCATGTTAGCGAAAATAAAAGAACGGAAAAACGTTGCCAACGATAAGAGGAAACTCCAACTAAAATACACTCAAAAACAATAGTGAATGAAGAAGAAAAAAATACAGTTTTTAAAAGGAAAATATGAATTTTTTTCACGAAATATATAAAATCGATTTTAAAAGAAACGGAAATATTGGAGTGGAAGGTATAAGCTTAAAACTTTGAAAATGGTAACATGTTTATAGCTTTAAATTTTAGAGTGGCGTGTGTTGCAGTTGAATTTGCACCACGATCCATTCAAAGTCCAACTCACGGAACAACTGAACCGTTCACAATGCTGACTTAGTGCTGACTTACAGCTGACTTTAGTGATGAAGCTCATTTCTCACTCAGCGGTTTCGTCAACAAGCAACAAACAACAAATTGTCGCATATGGGACTCGGAGAACCCAGAAGTAGTTATCGAAAAGCCATTGCAATCCGAAAAAGTGACAGTTTGGTGCGTATCATGGTCTGGAGATGTAAGTTTTCAGAAATGACACTGGAAGAAAATTATAAACTAGACGATATGTGTTATCAACAAAACGGTGCGACGAGCCACACAATATCAACGATTTTTGCTATATTGCAAGGAAATTTTCCAGACCGTACAATATCACGTTTTGGCGACCAAGATCATGCGATTTGACTCCGATAGACTTTCTTTTTTGTGATGGCTACGTCGAAGACCGTGTCTACGCGGATTACCCCCTAAAGTTGGAAATGTGCGG
The DNA here is from genome assembly GCA_963932375.1 of Phania funesta. Taxonomy (NCBI): domain Eukaryota; kingdom Metazoa; phylum Arthropoda; class Insecta; order Diptera; family Tachinidae; genus Phania; species Phania funesta. Next base: position 65,080,533 of record OZ010655.1, read on the forward strand.
AAAAGTTGTCTAAAACTACTTCAAAAGAATCCGCTGCTGCAACTCATCTTGAGGCGATCATTTATTCGATATGGTATTTCGCGCAAAACACCGTTAATTTTGTTAGAGAGCAATTTACAGTTGTGTGCTTACCGCACCTTTATTCGAAATGGTTCAAAAAATAATGTTCGCATCCCTTAACGACTCAATTGTTGTCGGTTTTCTTATTTTTTATTTAGCTGAATTGTATAATCGTTATCAACTCAAACTCGGTCATATAAGAGAAGTAATTCGAGCATTAATTTTGTTCCGAATTTTTTAATGAAAATTTAACTTTAGACTACGAATGACATTGTACATCCAAATTGTATATGTCACTAGGGACAAACTCCAACTTACACGTCTATCGAAGCGTGAATTTTATAACGAGCCAGGAATATAATAGAAAATCAAAGAATAAAAAAATGCATGTTAAAGTTTGTTCGCGAGTAATTTTTCGCTCCATTCCAGCTATGGTGCGCGAATGTGAGTATAAAACATTCGCACGTGTGATTGTAAATGGATACAATGTTTGCGTGATGGGAATATTAAAATTTTTCATTTGAAATTTTCGAAACACAATTAAAGATTCATGAATTTTAATTTCATAAAAGTGATGCCTTATTGGCAGCAAGCAAGAGTAAAATATTTCGATAAATTTTGTTTGAAAAAATATAGAAACAGTTTCGTTAATGTAATGTTTTTCCGTGAATATCTCTTGACCATGAGTTATTTCTTCGTGACTAATTTTTCATTATATTCACGCTAGTGTACTTGCGTGTATGAAAAAAAGCAGGGTTATACTTTTATCGAGGTCGTGCATGGTCGTACGTAACAAATTATTCACGGTTCAAGCTATAGATCCAAGTAACTTACTGAAAACTGTGAAATCTTCGGCGATTTTCCCACTTTTTTTTTTGCAGTTATACAAAAAGGTTGTTGTAGTCCACATTGAAATTGGAAGGCTTGTATTTCTGTAACCATTAATGTTTTTTAATATTTTCGATTCAGTATTTTACCAGACGGCGTGTTCTAGGGTGAAGAGCAATTTTGCTTGAAAAATTCGAGTTTGAAAAATATGCCAGTAATGTTATTTTCGCGGTTAGGACTCCATATAATCATTTAGGAATGAAAAAAAATGCGATTAATTTGAACAAAAGCTTCAGAAACATCAGCACAAGGAACATTATTATATTCATCATTAGTATTCGGTAACTCATGTTGGTAGCTGTAGAATATTTATCAGAGCAGATGAGAGATAGAAAGCCATATTGAGGAGGTGTCAGTAACGAAGAAAATTGTTGAACAAGAAAATTAGTGATTAGAGAAGTTTTGAAACATATGCCTGGAATCGCGCTAACTTTAGCTACACATCTGTTTAAGTATATTTAAACTATTTGCAGGGAAGTAAGAGGGTTACAATGAACTAAAAAATACTATTAAAATGGGCTTCTTATTAGCCTTTGCAGATTTTCTTCCTACACAGATTGGTGTGACACACATAACATTGGCCGCTGAGTCCATCACTGTTATCAGTGAGCGTTACATATCCCTGATGACCAATTTCTATTGAAACAGTTAGAGGGTATGGATACCAACACCATTTTGTTTAACTAGGTTGTGTGCCACAATGTGCATTCTGTGCATTTCTCCTACGGAAATCAGGTGATATGGCCACCATGATTATGCGATTTCGCCTCGTTATATGTTTTCGTATAGAGTGTGTGGAGCTGTGCAGATTATCGCTGAATTTCAGCTGATCTATCTAGCAGTAGTATCATTGGGAATTAAACCGCTTGTATCCGAGCCACAGTGAAAATGTTCAATTTGGACTTTTTCAAATTCAATACATAATGAAATACGTAAGTCTTTTAAATAAAAAAATTATTAATACTCCACACACTGCATGTTTAGTGGCAGTGGATATCATAATATCTTCTGCTTACAACCACTAGTACGATATTTCTCTATAATAAATGCATCAATCACTTTTATTACCAAAATTTAATAGCTTTAGTGCTGGTTTTTTTATTTTGCTATAAAATATTTCTAACTAAACTAAATAAAATATTTTTTTTATTTGCTCATCAGTTTTGAAACCCTCTAAGGGTTTCAGGACAGATATAATTTAATGTGTAGAACTTATCCTGCCTTCAGTCATTTGTGTATGAGCGTATGGTTTTATTACTACAACTGTCGTTTGTCATAATTAGGTATAAATCAATATTGATGGTTAATACGTATCAATTTCATGGAGAGTTGATGAATGTTTTTGTGCACTGGAGCGCCTGCACTATACGTCGCACTGAAACTTTGCGAATAGTAAAATTAGATTAATTATCAAAAAGCAGAAACTATAAAAAAAAATGATTCTCACATAGAGCCACTAGGTAGGCAGATGATAAGGTGCAAGGGAATGTAACCCATTTATAAAAACTGGGCTCTAGAATTGTGAAAAAAATTCGAGGAAAGGAATTAATTGAATTAGACTTTTCAAAAGCAAAACGAACTTCAAAGAAACCAAAGTTTCGTCACTTTCTGTCGTTTTTTTTTTATCATTCTGCTACACTTGTTCGTGTTGGGATCAGAAGAGTGTTTGGTATTGTGAACTGCTGCCTTCTTCAGACTATCACAGCAAACAACAAGCTGTACAGACAAGAAGTAATTGATCTATTTGAAAAGAGCAATCAATGAAAAATGGTCACAGTATGCTACCGGATGGAGAACTATAATTTTCCCCCATGAAAATGATCGTCTTCATTTGCCAGTAAAAAGCTATTTGACAAACGGCTGGTGGGTTATGTTCTACAACTTGTCCAGTCGGAATATCATTAATTGCAATCAATGTAGAGCAACATGGCAGGAATACGATTTACTATAGACATAGGTATCATTCCAAGCCTAAAAAATAGTAAGCAGTTCTTCTGCAGCGGACTTAATCAATTGACTGAAATACGGCAACGATTGCCTGTACTTAAAAATTTGATTTGGATTTTTTGCATCGCCAAATTGATTACTGAAATTAGCGTACCCACTTTCCTCTCATCTTTTATCAAGGAATAAGTTTCAATGCTTAACTGTGGGAGACATTCACAAGAATTTTTCAATCTACAAAAATAAAGTTATATGGGGGTATGGGCGGGTGGGTACATAATGAAGTAGACACTTGTGTGTATGTGAAATACAAGTATTCATACATTTATTTAGTTCAGTATATGAAATTGAAACCAAATAAAATCCATCAGAAAGTCATTATGATCAGTTTTATAGACACCCACACAAGTACACCTTTTCAAAATATGTTTATAGCTAATATATTTGCAAATAAGAGGGCATCTTAAGAACAACCATAAAGAAAATCTCAGGCGCAAGGGCTTAATGAAAAATATATTTGTTTAATGCTTTCTACCTATTTTTATTCCAAAACACTTTATTATGAAAATGTAATTTAATTATTGTGAGAGATATACTTGTCTCTAAGCGCATTTCGCTGGTTGCTTAAAACTATATTTATTTAGTTTTGAGGTTCTTTAGGGTTTCTCATTTTGCCTAGAAAATTTCGAAGATAAAACGTTTAAGTTCTTCTAAAAACTTGGGTAAATGTTTCCTGATAAGCTGCCCAACTCATCCAGCGAAATGCACATTGAGACTATCTAATCCGCCACATAGTTGGAATGGAATTTGCTAGAAATAAGTTTTGGAATAAAAAGAATGCAATCAGAAAAATTCCAATTTTTGAGAGTGGGTCATAAACAAATTTGCGAACAGTTTAAATTTGGAACAATTGATTTAGAAAGAAGATTTGATTTCACAAGAAAATTTTTAATATTATATCAACGCACTGGTCTTTGAGTGCGCTGTAACGTAATAAACATTATACTGTTCGATAAAAAACAACGCAATTCAAACTACTATTAGAGAACTTTTTACGTTGATCGATTTTTAATGCCACTAGAGGAGGCAAAAGTAACTGTTCAAACGAAATAATTGTCAAAAATTAATTTTTTGGACCAGTAGAATGAAATTTTAGCTTACAACTAAATGAATAAATAGGTGATTTCAACTGCCAATAACTCTTTACATTTATGACCCGTAATTATACGGGATCAAAGCATTTAATCTCGTTTAACGTCGGGTCCAAATTTTGTAACTCTTTTTTTATTAATTTTATTTTGTTTATTATCAACTTCCACTTTTAAACCCTTAAATGGTACAAAATGCTGTCTATTTTTTATGAAACAAGTTGCTGAATAAAATATACATTTTTAATGCTTCTTTGGCAACTTTTATTGGGGTATTGAGCGTATAAATATGTATGTGTGTATAAATCCCCGACTACCCTTGATCTGTAGTAGTTTCGACTGCCGATTGTTAATTAAGAGAAAAAATTTTAATAAACACTTCTCAACTTGATTTAAGTGACATGAAAATATGCCCTCGCATATTTGACAGAATATAATGATTCTAGAAATCCATGTAAGCACTTGTATAACTTGTATTGAGTGTGAGTGTGTGTGTAAGTGAATTCAAATTATATTCTTTCTAATTTCAGTAGTGCGTGAGCAGTTATTAATGAAGTATATTTTCAATACATAAACTTGTTTGTATGTCCTTCTTAAAACAGCAACAAGTTGCTTACTTTTTGTTGATGTTCAGAACCTATAAAACTTAAAACCGGAAGTAACTTGAGTACACATACACTGCATTATTACTCACTCAAACGACAAAAACACACGAGTTGGTGTGTGTTGGTAAAAACGAATAAAATCGGTATGCAACCGGAAGCCATACAGGATGTAGAGTATGTGAATGTGTATGTATATATTAACCATATAATCGAATTTGCCAATTAAGAGTTGCACTTTTATATATTTCTTTGTGCAGTGAAATTAAAAATAACAGAAAATCTGTCAATAAACTAGACAAAGTTTTTTGATTTTACTTGGTCTGGTCTTTTTTTGTTTAGTTTGAAAGTTTTATTTAAAAAAAAATTTAATTTGCAAAAAAAATTTTTTCGACTTTTATAATTTTCTATAATAATTTTCAAGAAGTAACGTAAACATATGAATCATTAATTTATTTATTTTTTAAATGAGAGATATGTAAAATGTTCTGCCGTTAATAGTATTATTTCCTTTTCATTAGCCCTCTTTTTTTTTGTTTTGGCAAATTAACAGTCTATGAATTCTTTTTTGTTATAGAAATAAAAGTTTGCAAAAAAATATAAATACTTTGATAGCAGGTGTAAAAATCTCTTAACTAAAACACTTGAAAAGTGCACCATTACTGAAACTTAATCAGATAAAATAAATGAAATTGATGCTCCAGCAGGTAAAATCTCTTTCTATTGATGTTCTGAAATTAATTAATTACAAGTCTACTATAGTATGATATATGTCTACCGAAGGTTAGTTCAAGATAAGTGCCATTAATTAACTTTCAGATAAAATATGATTTAGGATGTTGCCAATGCGTAGAAATAAAATTTGTATTTGTATTGTTGCATTTAATAAATAAATACGAGTAAGTAAATAGAAATAAAAATACCAGTTTTTCAAACACAAATGATGTCTCTGGTTCTAGATGAGTACATTGCCGACTCTCTTGTCCTTATAAACTTGAACTAGATAGCCGTGCGTGTTGCATGGGCAATAGGTGTTTGGACAGTAGTATGGGAGAGTATGGTTTGGACACCAGTCGACCTACAATTCTGCTTTACGAATATGACGGATAATAATGTCTTACAAGAGTAGGAGGTGTTAATCTCGGAGGTACCCTAATTAAAAAAAAGGAAATGTTAAAGAACGAATCGGCTTATGTTGGTTAGAAGATTTTAGTTGCTACATAGAAAAAAAACCAGGTCATGCGTGAGTGGTGTCATACTGCCGTTTTTAATCTGCTCAGTATTGTTTGACACTTTTTTTCAATGAAAGATTTCCACCGAAGCAACGTCTCCATAATATTAAGGCGTATTAAAAAAATTTGCGTTAAGTGGAAAATGTTTTTGTGCATGTCCAGCAACGTATGGAAGGAGTTATCGGTCTTCCGATCCCACTAATGGATATTAGTCTGATTGTATGTTATTAGATGATACGCGACCGAATAGACCACATCCAGCCCGTAGTAAAGAGAGTATCGCTGCTGTTGCGAAGAGCGCGGTTGACAATCCTATCCAATCAATTGGGCGCTAAACGCAGCTACCGCATTATGATAACGGCCATTTTGTTGTCTCAAAATTAAACAATTTTGGTGAGCAGCTAATTTCGCGTTCCGAGTCTGACATTAGGACTCCTAAATCGAGTTATAACACAACTCCGGATTTTTTGCTTTGGAATTATGTTAAGTTAAAAGTCTTCGCCGATAAGCCAGCTATGATTCAATATTTGGGGACCAACATTACTCGCGTAATTCGCGGGATACGGCTAGCAATGTACGAAAGAATCTTCGAATTGAATCTTTCGAATGGGTCATCTGCACCGTAGTCGCAGCCACAATTTAAATGAAATTATCTTAAACAAATAATTTTCGGGTCATAACAAATATTACGACATCCAATTCTATTTTAAGTATTCTCATTAAAATTAAAAAACAAAATTTTCTAAATGGATAGACGAAATCGTTCTGAAAGCCATATAATTTCGAGCAGCTTTAAGAAATCTTAGGTAACAGACTCTGCAAGTTCCGAAAATTCTAAGTTAACTGTTAACAAAAATGATTAAATTATGCCTTTTCACCTTGTTATTGTAATAAAAGTGAGATAATCGATTATCTCATTCAATACTAAAAATATAATTATTTTTCACTTACCCGTTTAGCAGTGAATTTCACTCAGATTTTTGCTGAAGCACAAGTTTTATCCGGAAAAAAACGTATATGATTTTTTTTTAAATTCATTGTTTTCATTCAGAGAACTTAAAATTCCTTTGAGCTGCCCAATTAATTTGCATTACCTAAACACACTGCATTCTGGTAGGCGTCAAAGGCACAAAATGTATGACTTTTATGAGCAACATAAAAACCAGTTACAAGGACACCAACATAAGCATCCACATTAAACCGATAAAACTGGACAAAATTATGTTACACAATCAGTTAAGTTATAAATAATAATTGCTTATAAAAACATTTTATGTGCAATCGAAAACGATGCGATAAATTGAGGACGAAGATGGGAGAAAGGTGGTGCAGAAAAGTTGGGAAACAATATGTATTCATGTTTTTGTTACAAGCTAAAACTTATATGAAATAGTTTTGAACTTTTATAAATTTAAATATTTGTAGATATGAAAAGCCAAAGTCATAAACAAACAAATGCTAGGACACACATACAAACACACACACACACATACAGCCTTGCGAACACGAATGCTCGTACGTAAAAGTTACAGGATGAATATAAACTAAATAAAGACTCCCTGTGGAAATAGATATGTATAGTTTTTATATGAAATTATATAATATGACCTCACATGGTGAGTGGTTATGAGTGTGTGTGTGTGTTTGATATACTTTGTATTGGATTAGGGAAAAGGTTTGGCAGGAGCACATTGAAAATTAAACTCAGAAACTAAGGAATTTTATACGGAGTTACCCAACCTTTAAGAAAAACACAGATAATTGTTGCTTTTATTTTTAAAATTGTCGTGTTAAATAAAAAAATAGCCAAAGGAACTATTGTAATGCAATGTTTCATAAATAGGTCGTTGTATCAAATACAATACAATATTTATCCGACGCATCAATGTAGTTTCTTCGCTGTAGCGAAAATCAGAACTTCCAGTTGCAAGTTATTAGCATCCTGAAGCCCTCAATACGCTTATCGTTAATCATAATTACTTTTGAAAATTGTTTACGTAGCGTCAGATAATTGTAATACGTTGCAGCAAAAATATTTTTGGCTAAAAAATTCGGTGAATTTTCCTTTTGCAGTATTTTAATGTCGCCGATCACATCAAGCTTGGTGTGGAAATACTTCAAGAAAAGTAGAGACACATTTGCAAAGTATAAGTTATGCGAAAAACACCATTTAAAACCGCTGGTAATACCAGCAACTTAAAATAAATAAACAATACCTCTGAAAAAAAACTAATAGATACGAGTCATGTGACCTGGAAATGGAAAAATACTGAAGTTGTTTTCAGAGGTGTCTACGAGTATGTCACCTTATGTACGGGATGTCCGCCGGGAACTACTTTGTTTTGCCGCCATTTTGGTAAACATTAGTCTTCACAGTTCATATTTGGCAGTCATGAAGTAGAGACGTGGCAAATTTATTATGGAAAAATATTCGGTAAACCCAACGCGTTTTAATCGTTAAAACATTTTATCAAAACCAATCATCGATTACTGTGACGATGAGAAAGTTACGTGAAACTTTTGGGAGAAACAACGTGCAAACAAGACGCACTATTTATCGTGTAGTGAATGATTTCGAAGAAATAGGGACTGTACCTAATTAAAGCTTTTCAAGAAAGTGTTCAAAACAATCCATCAACTTCAATTCGACATCTACATCGTGCTCAAGAGCTTGGTCTTCAAAGAACAACTTTGGCCACAATTTTGCACAAAGATTTGCTTTTGTTTCTATTTACGATTCAACTGACACAAGAGCTTCTTTCAGAAGACCATTTACGCCGCCGTACATATGCCAAGAGGATGCTACACATCGCTCATGACAACGTCGATTTTCATGAAAAAATCATAATGAGTGACGAGGCACCTTTTCATTTGAATAGATAAGTGAGTAAACAGGATAGTTGGTTCTGGGCAATGGAAAGCCCTCAAATTATTCATAAGTCACCTCTGCATCCATTAAAAGTAACAGTGTGGTGTGCAAATCGGTGAGGAGGAATCATTGGACCTTACTTCTTTGAAACTGAAAACGGCGTAACGGTAACTGTCAATGGGGAGCGAGATCGTGATATGATTGAAAATTGTTTAACGCCACAACTTTGCTTTGGGCTTGACTAACATGTGATTTCAACAAGACGGTGCCACATCGCATACAGCCAGGATTATAATGGAATTACTGCGAGACCTCTTTCCACAACAAGTTATTTCAAGGAATGGGGATGTTGATTGGCCTCCACGGTCGCCTGATTTGACTGCTCCGGACTTCTTTTTGTGGGGATATCTGAAAAGCAAGATGTATGCAAACAAACCAGAAACGCTGGAGCAACTCAAACAATATATTCGTGATGAAATTAATGAAATACCGCGTAAAATGTGTGAGAATGTAATTAAAAATGTGTTCAAAAGGGCTCGATATTGTATTCCATACATAATTGCCGACGTTAAATAAAACGTTTATCAATATACGATCCATTCTCTTTCATTTAATGAAAAATTATAAACAAACAAAGTAGTATACCTTTCCGGCGAACACCCTGTACGTAATGAAACTGATTCCTGTAGCAGGGTAAATAACCCTGTTACTAAAGTAGTATCTCTTAAACACCAAAACTCTATACAAAGTAATTTCGAAGATATTGCCTCGTATTGCAGTGGTGCCAAAGGAATAAAAATGCAATCATAATATGATTTGCACAGATAAGCACGAATTTTCACTGGTAGAGAATGAAGATGAAAGTTCTATCATTGCATTTTAAAGCTCGTAACATAGCTACGGTGGAAAATATCACTTAGGTACGGTCACTATAGTCAAACATTGTTTCGACGAAATTCAAAATTTGTTTTGTGATCACACTACACACAATTATTTGGCCATTTTTGTTCAATCTTAATCTCTTAAAGGCAACAATATTTAAAGTTCCGGAAAATACTTTCTCTCCCAATGTAGAAATATACTAATAAATGTTTGTGTTACTCGACACAGGATTTATATTTCATGCAAAATGTTATTTTAGCAATATATGTTTGTGTGTGTGTGTGTATGTGTGTCATAATAGATGTGTATTGCATTTAAAGTGTGTATGTAAATAAAGTTCTAAAATACGATTATCTTGATGAATTGGAATTTGAGTTTTGTTGCTTTGGTCGCTGTTATTACAAGCCATTGACCATGTCAGTGGGATACTGCTGCTAGTAAAAATTCTATAAAGGGATTTGTTATACCAACACACACTCACATCGAGACACATACACACATAGCACATGTAATAGTATGCGTTTGTTGGCTAAAGTCAACAGAACGAATATAGAATAAATGAGTCAACAAACTGAAGCAAAGGCAAAACAACAGGAAAAACGGTTAAAATCATAATAAAAAGTCCCAAAGCATCTAAACTACATTTTTCATTTGATATTTGTGCTGTTCTCGTTGTATTTATATTTGTTTTTGTTTTCATTTCTCGTTTAAGTTGAAGTTGTTGTTATTGTTGTTGATGCTATTGCTCTCAATTTTATATCGTTACCGCAGATATTTTGCAATGATATGGATACATATCTGTGGCACATAATCGTATACGAGTATACACAAATATAACTGTAAATGGATCTATCTGTATAACGGTACATAATAAGTGTATGTATGATATGTGTATATTAAATGCTACTGTCGCAAGATAATGTTATTACAACGAAATGAGTTCATGTGTGTATTTTCATACATTTCTCTCCTTATTTGAGCTCGTTTAGTGAAAATGTCCTTTGGCAAAAGTTAGTCCCTCTACAGTCCTCTACATAACCTTTTACTTATATGTGTTGGCTTTTATGTCCCGTTAGTTCATTTGGTGACAATTTATTGCACTTTTGCCAGTACCTTTTGATATTTATTAGAAATGTGACCGGCCTTAGTATGTTTAATACTATTAATCGAAAGTCCTACTTCCATCAATCACATACATAACTATAATACGAACAAAAAATGACACTGAAGATGGCGCATAGCCGAAACCGGTTTGTCTCCAAACCAAACTTGACAAGAAATGACAGAAATTCGTTCCACAAATCTACTATTAAAGCACTCTGTCGGAATATGAAATCAAGGATTAACTATAATACATTACGTCTCCTACACTACAGGGCTATGGAAGTTGTGTGCGTGGGTGTGCGTTTTATTTGAATGCTTGTTTATTTTATTAATTTTCAATTTGGTCATTAAACTTGCGTAAACTCTTTAAATTACATTTGCATTATTATTGTTAAATTAACCAATTTCTATATAATTTAAATTTTAATTATAAAATAACAATATTTTTAAAATATTGTCGAAAAGTAAGATTGAAGAATAGTAAGTGACATTGGTACTCCATTTGAAAATAAAGTAGAATTGACTTAAATATTGAGGCTAATAAAGCAATCAGGCCAGCTTTTAAAAACCCTTCTTAAGTTACAATGAGATTATAAATATTATTTATTACATTTGACTGAAAATTGGAACTAAATAATAAAAATACTGAAAATTATTTTTAATGTTAATGAATACATTATTTTTCCAATTAAATGCCACTACAACGCCTTTTTTTCAGTTACAACTACAGGTAACGTATTTGAGGAATGTTCCTATTTACAATTTCTTCAGCATTCGTTACATTATCAGCTAACTGCAATTGGATAATGCCAGTAAAAATAACGGTTAATTGTGTAATGGTCGTGTTATTAATTAAAAAAAAGGTAATTTGGAATCCTCAGGCCTGCTTTAAAGATACCCTCATACGCTTTTAAGGAAAATAGGCAAGCTACAAAGTGTTTTATTAATTAACTGCTCTCTTATTTTAAGCGGTAAAAAGGTTGGTCTTTTTAAATTACAGCATAAATAGATTAGAAAGATACACTAAGCTGGTTCGGTCCCCATAGAAAAAATAAGTTGAGCTGGTCACTCTCTAGGATTAAATATTAGTTAAAGACGATTCTTGAAAAAAATAATTTTTTGCCACGCCCCTGTGCTTTCAGTTTTTACCACTGCGTCACCATTGGTAGTCCTACATTTTCGCATATCGCGGTTAATAGCTTCAAAACGTATGCAATTTCGCTCTTGGAGGTTTTTTTTATTGTACGTCTAGTTCTAAATACGTATCGTATGCTTTCCGTATTAAAACTTAATATATTAAAGGCCAGGCTTACATATTATTAAGGAATGAAGGATCCCAAGTCTTATCTCAAATTTTGCATTCGATTAAAAGAACACCAAGGACGAAATTAAAGCTGTTCCGAATCCATTAAGAACGGCATACAACAACTTATGATTGGACTTTAAATGGCGGCAGCATTTAAAAAAACTCAAAGGACAGTATCAAGGGGCGTGCACTATTTTTTTTTTTCTAGAATCGCCTTCAACCAAACTTTAATCCAAGGTGGTGATAGGGTCAAGATTTTTTACGAACTACTCACAAAACACTTTTTCACCAAAACGTACAAAGAATACCTTTTCACATGAGTTTTTTTTTTGTGTCATAAATCTTCTCTCTCTAACGATATATTGTAATTTTTTGAGAAAAATCTTACTACAATGTTAAAAAGCGGTGTTTATATGAAATCGTATGTCACAAGAATTTGTATTTTTTACAAAACCCGTTTTAGTTCAAACATCGTTTTTAAATAAAAATCTAACATTTTACAATTCATCATCTATTTCGCAAAAGTTTGTGTTATTACACAATATTGTTTTTTTTGCTGAGATCGTATCAATTCTTCTTTTTCATATAAATTAATGTTTTTGCAAACAATTTCTCTTTTTTTATCAATTATTTTTATAAACGTCGTGCATTTATTACCAAGAATTAGTATTAATTTTTATCAAGATCCTTCACAACTCGAAAACGACAGATTAATAAACATAGGGGAACTAAAACAAAAGCATGAAATTGATCTAGACTGCCACAATAAATATAGAAGCGAAACAAAGACTTACGAACCAGGCGAAATTATTTTTGTCAAAATAAACACAAGACTAGGATTTTAACTCCCATATATAAGAAGGAAATAGTTAAAGAAGATAAAGGAACTACTGACTACCGACTACCGGATCTAATAGAATTACTCACAAGAACAATATTAGAAGTCATACTATCTTAAATTTTTTTTCAGCTCCCTCCTCCTCACAATAATCCAATGCCGAACTCAAACACAAACTTTTACGTTGACAGGAAAAACACAGTAAATATTTGTCATAGACCTTTCGAATTTGCAAATATCACATCAGCAAATCCTAAATTTTTGAAACTAATCTTGGTATATATAACACAACATATAACACATATCTTTAACTCTATTACAAATACTTATATCTAAACACCAAAACTTGATAGATGCTAAAAAACCATTGCAATACTACCGTACTTGTCCAATATGTTTGACCGTTTAATTCGTATACAGATGAGTGAACACTTGCATACTAAGATTATTTGTACAAGGCGACAGTCTGATTTAAGACCTAGGTACAGCAACTTTACAACATTAACAGATGTCTCTGAGCAGTTGAGATCGAAACTACCCAAAGGTATGGTATCGCTTTTGGTCCTACTTAATTACTTAAAACTGTTTGAGACCCTTGAACGTTATATTCTTTCCTATAAATTGAAAAATATGTTCAACTTGGCTACAACAGCAGTAAAATGGCTAGTTTCGTATTTATGCAGCAGAAAACAATGTCTTTACCACGATCACCTGGATTCAGACACATGTTCTGTACCTAGAGGGGTACTAGAAGGCTCGATTCTTGGCCCACCCTTATACGTGATAAATTCAAATAAAGCGCCAGCCCAAATAAATCTTTATAAATTGATGACGTACAACTTTATATAAGCTGCCTTCTCCGTCTGAGATTAATGATTGTATATATTAGATTAACAGTGACCTTGATAATGTACATAAATGGGCCTCTACAAATGGTCTTAGTGTAAATGAAAGAAAATCAAAAACTCTCTTGTTTGGAAAACCTAACTTTCTGCCACCTGCTCTGCTCATGACTACTGATGCAAGATTCAACAACGTGCAAAAGCCCTGGCATCGTTTTTAATGAACAACTAAGTTGATCTAACCATATTAATGCAATCTGTGGAAAAACTCGGGCATATGGAGCTCTTTGTGGGTGGACATCTTTTTCTCCATTACACAGATTGGTCAAGAAGCTTCGCAAGAGGCGATGGGATCTGAAGAAACTACGCTTTTATTATTCCTAGAGAAAAATCCAGAAGTGATGGACAAGAATGCGTCGCGAGGGGTGGATGCATCAGTATTTAAAGGTAATTCTAAGGCGTTAGACCTTGAGATTATGACAGGGATGGGCCAAGACCTAGAGCAGTTAATCTCTGTAAAAACTTCGGATGGACAGGCAAACTTCGCCTGTGGAGAAGTCGTTTCCCAAATATACTCTCAAGGAAAAATCTGTGACGAGAGCCTCATTGTGTGTGAATGTGCAACACTGGCTAGCATAAGCGCATGGGACTTGAATGATAATTCGGTAGTCGTGCATTCCAAATTGATTGCCTGAAGTCCATTTGTGGAAAGAAGGGGATTGCAAAGGGCATTTGCGGAACGATACTGATTGAATTTTTGGCGAAAAACTCACGAAGAATCAATGCGGTATGCGGACCCAATCGTGATTTCACTTTTCTTAGGCCCAAATCAGCTTTTCAAATAGTTTTCACTGATCCCCCCGATATTCAAACGATATCAGTTAGGTCTCTGACTGTTAATCGTCGATTCTCGAACACCAATTCCTTGGTTTTATTGACGTGTTGATCATCAGTTGATGTTGATGGTCGTCCTGGACGTGGTTCGTCGTCAACTTGTTCTCGAGCCTCTTTGAATAATTTGTACTAATCAAAAACACTTGCTCGCGACAAACAATTATCACCGAAGGCCTTTTGCAACATTATGAACGTTTCGGCACCAGAAATTTCATTCCGCACACAAAATTTAATGGAACTGATTTGTTGAATAATTTCACTCATTGTAAAAATCGCCGAAAGCACTTGTTGTACTTCAGAAAGACAAGCGTGTACTACACATTAATGGTTACTTTGATGTGATATTTGGGACAGATGTCACTGACAGTCATACCAACGTAGAAAAAAAATTCGATGAATGGATTTCCGCACGAAATTTAAATTAAAAAGTCTTTCTATTTTTTGCCCACAGTAGTATTTATGCACGTCTATATAATTGTTTTTCAAGTTATTGCTGCCTCTTTTTGTTTATTATTTTATTCTAATTTTATCTGCATTATTCATATTAAATCTTATAATCAAATTTTTTTAACAAAACTGAAATGTCATCATCAGGTAATTTTTTCACACAACTCGTGAAAAATTGTCAATACGATTACGTATTTCGTTTATATTTGAGTAAACTTTGGCATGACGTCGTAAGTTACATTTCTATTAAAAATACAAATTGAAATCCATTTAACACTAACATACCAACATTTCTTGTCCTCCCTTAACCACAACTTAAAACAAATCAAATCTGTAAAGAATTTATTTAATTAAATTTCTGAAAGGAAATGGAGTGTAAACTATTTATTTAAGTTGAGAAGTTATAAAATGTTTGTTTTTATACGATAACAATCATCAGACCATTACGTGCTTAGTTTGGCAACAGCAGACTTTAAGAAAATTCTACCCTTTTTTTTGATGAAGACCCAAACAAAAATAAAATCAACATGTCACCTGGTAGACCAGGTAGAAAATTAACAAAGTTTGTAAATTGATTATTTAGAAGATGTTCTCTGTAACAATTGACAATTACAAAAATTACTTAACAAATTGTTTTATTTTCCTTTTTTGTGTCTTTCTCCATTTTTTTTTTTGCCTTCAATTACAATTACGATACGCACTTTTAACTGCCTTGCTCTACAATGCGTTACTAATGGTCGTTTGTTGGCGACGTTAGTCTAATAATGACTATGTTGTATTATTTGATAGTCTTAATGGAGTATTTAATGTTGTTCTCCTAATGCATGTTACATTCAAAGGTCATTTACTTGATAGGATAATGACGTTACTGCTTAATTTATTTAATTTCTTTTCTTAGAAAGAAACAAAAGCTAAACAAGCTATTGTAACGTCCTTAACTAAAAGGAATAAAGAGTTCATTAAATATTTTGGTTAAAATTAACTAAATAACTCTGCTATATTTTTGAACACAAGTGTGTGTTAAATTGACTAATAAACTTAAATATCGTGCAAATTATTTCTTTCATTTCTTATCGCCGAAACTATTACGTTGCATAAAGTAACGAATATTTTTTTTAACACTTCGTTTAATAATATCCATAATGAATTTGAAAAGTTATAGCTTCTACTGACTTCAAATCAAGCTAGAGCAATGTATTTATAAACAAAATATAACAAAAATATAATAATAACAGTTTTTAACCCTTAGAAGTATTAAAGGTTAGTTTGAAGTAAAACACTTTGTAAAAGATCTAACACTAGCATTTTTCAGGAAATTTTCTTTAAAATACCTTCCGCTAAATTTTTAATTGCGTTAACCCCTAACGACAATTAATTTCTCCGTTAAGGCACAAAATGTTTGAACTTTTTAAAATGATAGAAATTGGGCTTATGTATCAAGAAAACGAAAAAAAATAGTTGCTGGGATTGCGTTAAACCCTTTAGAAAGGAGTGGGGATAACAATCTAGAAAATCACTGCTCAATTTAAATTTGTGCTGCATTTTCAACTGTGAAATGAAACTTGTGAACCCTGTGACACATATATTCTGCATGTCTGTCAAAATTTTTATTTCACCCAACATTTGCAATACTATCTTGCAAATTTACTAGTCCAACTACGTCTGATATAGCCCCTGTTTGTTGACTACAGCTGATCTCTGTGCAAATTTGATCCGCCGTTTTCACAGCACATATAGCCAATTCGTGTAGTTCGAAATAGCTTGCTGCTGATATAAAATATTCATGTTTGCGTCACAGAAGTACTAAACACTAATCAGCAATTTTTTCCTCTGAATTCGAAGATGATAGGTTCGCTTTAAATAGTTAATATATGATGTTTATAAAGGACAATAGACAAAGAGAGTTAAAAGCATAATCATATATTGCTCTTATAAAATACTACCGTCAGCCGGCTAATGCTATCGATAATAGTCAACAGAGGCTAACTGATTTCCCACGGCCTATATTTATGGTAACACTTTTTATCATGACACAAACAGCTGATATCAGTTGGTTTGTCAGATTAAAATAGAACACGCTCGGATTGCAATTTTGTCAGATGACTTTGCACTTAAGTTTTACAAAAGAAACGTTTTAAAAGTATCAAAGAATAAGTAGGTATTTAGCAGTAGGCAGTTTGAAAGGTCGGATGTAAAAAATATGTCGTCTGTTACGGATATTAGCTGCTTCCGAAAGCTATTCTTCAGCCACAAGATAAATAATATTTTTAAACAGGTTCTTCTGGCGCTTTCTGAGTGGGATCTTGCAAAATGGTTTAATTTAAGTGTTCATAAGGCTGCCGAGGAGATGAAGCATGCTGCTTCGTCTCCTCATGAAAAAGCACTTAATTCTTTGACATATTTTTCAAATCCCTCCAAAAAGGCTGCATTAGGTTTTTCATCCCATCTGATTTTTTCTATTATTTATACTACCTATGTTTGATGGCAAATTGAGCATAACTTTGATTTAGAGGCCGGTGATTCAATGGCCAAGAGGGCCAAGGTAGAGCAGAGTTTCTACCTCTACTCACTGTCTAAAACCTCACACTTTAGCGTTCTGGCGATACTAAGTAGAGTGCCCATGAATTGGGGAAAATTATTTCGCCTACGTACGTTCTTTAGAGAAAACTCAGACTTTAACCCTACTGTTCGTATGTCGAATAAACTCCGTGTTCCAAATATAAGACAGTTTAATTCTGGCAACAATATACACGACCTTCGCTTCCTTTATTTATTAAATTTATATTAAATTTTTTCAAACGGCAAAATGGTTACTATATTTTCTACTGATTGCATAAGTGAAGCCAGCGCATGAGAAAGAATTCACCCAAATATCTTATGTGTAAATTTTCATAAACAATATGAGAGCTGTTAATGAAAGCTAAGGCGCAATACTAGAATTTTAAATAATTGAAAGAAATCAATATTTTATAGCTTCCTCGAACGTTTTATAAAAAAAAGTCCATTTTACTTACAAGGGTTAAAATGGTGTTGAAAATATCTCTCCATTATTGGTCAAAACAATATATATGCAAATCAGTTTTAAAGAATGAGTTTTAAACAAGACAAGGGCAAGAAACGTTAAAAACAGGAAAGCTATTTAAAAAACAACCACGTAATACAAAACACTCGTCTTCATTTTCACTCACTCATTCGCTCACTTGTGCAGGCACCAGCAGCTCTTCTTACAGTCCTTCATGGCACAGAGGGTGTTTATTTACAAGGACTAGAAACTGTGTTACGCCGTTACAGACGAACACACGCAAATATTAGCATCAGCATAAATAAAAATAAATTATAACAATAATGCAACTAATGTATGTTGCAAGAAGGGCACAAAACAGAAAACGCAGGAAGAAAGTAGAACTTTGCATAAAATTTTGCAAGAAAATAAAAACTGTAGTTCAAATGACTTTAAATAACCGGCGACCATTTCGTTAGCTTGGTAGAGTCTTTCTAAGTTTAAATGTGTCTGCAGCAAACTGAAGTAGTATAAGTTTTTATGGCTCTTAGTTCAATTTGAGCACGGTCAGGAGTTTGACACACCTACACTGGCACTTAAGCTTTTACGGCAGTCATAATAAAGGAAAAAGTCATAATTCGTTACTGCCCTGTTGTGAGTGTATTAGTTTATTTCCGTTATGATTGTTGCTTTACGGTGGCAGCTTATTTTGAGCGCGTTGTGTATACGTAAAGTAGAGATTCCGTTAAGTGGTAAAAAAGAGAAGTGGCAATAAAATAATTGTTTTATACTTTTAATTAATAAACAAATTTATCCTCTACCTATTAATTTATAATTTTCGCACAGTGTGAGATTCGTCGTAGCTATCTTTTCCGTTCAAAGCGCACTCCGATGTTTGGCCAATCGACTTGAAAATACTGGGACAACACGATATTCATTGCACAGTGGACCCATTAAAGTTCTTGTTCTGCCCTGAATATAGCTGAAGATGTAGTTGAACACATACCAATATCAACCAGATGACGTAATATACAAATTACCTTTTAAGGTCGTCCCTGTAACAAATTATGAATGAAGATGTAAAAATGTACTCTTACAAATTGCAGCCTTTGGCTGTGAAATGCGTTTAACATACCGATCTCCAACTGCTAAAAAAACGTAACCCACAGAAAACGCATATTACGGGAGAAGGTTTTTTTTACTTTTTGCTATTTTGTTCAAAATTTTTTTATGAAAATTTATTTTTACCCTAAAAATTAACTTGCGCATCCGACATTTTCCGTAAATTTAGTATTAAAAATCATAAACAAAACCAATTTAATTTTACAGTCCTCCTTTTCTCTGCCACTTGGTCAAAGTAGAGATGGACATTGCTCGCGTGTGCCCATCATGTATCATGCGTTAAGAATCCGCATGCGTGAGCGTGCATGAGTAGAATTTATAAAATCTTGTGGTTGGAATGTCTTGATTTTTTATTTTAAATTTCTGAAGAACCAAAAAAGGAGTGTAAAACAAAAATTAAAGTTATATTTTATAGGCAGCAAGATTGTATAGAATATTTTTATATATTTTGATAGTAAAAATATGATTTATGTAATTTGATTTCTTCCATGAGTACCTCCTGACCGTGAGCTTTTGTTATCGTGGTTAATTTTTTATTGAACTCCGTATAAGTAATATTTTTGTCGTGAGCGTGTATGATCATGAGTGAAAAGTTAATCACATTCCCGGCTCTTGATAAAAATAACTGATTACAAATGCTGTCTGTTATATTTAATTTCGCTAATACTTCTGCGGCTCTCACAGTTTTTATGTCACTTACGTTATTATTGCGGTCACACAAACAAGTTTACGTCATTTAAGTTAAAATTGAAAGGCTTGTATTTCTGTAACTATTAATATTTTCGATCTACTGTTTTATCAGACAACGCGTGGGAGGCTGTCAATCAACTCTGGAGCAAAAGTCAATTTCGATAAAATATGTCAGTTACGTCATTTTGTAGTTTAGGACTCGACATGCTTATGTCATTTTGAGTTTTAATAACTAAGTGATAAATTTTGTCTCAAAATATATCACTTCCTTCTATGTGGCAACGTGGGCAAAAAAAGGATTTCTTGGGCATTGGCAATCCCAATCATGCAAGATTTTCTATAACATACTTTTAAAGCCACTGTTTGGGGTGGAGTTTACTCTACCGATTTATCAGCTCATTCTTTTTTTTAGAACAACGCAAGCGAAAAAATTATTGTGGATGCTGAACGGTACATAACTTTATACATTATGAATGTCTCATACTGCAATGCGGATTATGAGGCCGGCTTTTTCAGGTCATCTTGCTGTGAGGTTTTTTGAAGTCGCAGCTTTATATGAAGAGGCCTCAGAATGTTGAATGTTTGAAAGTGAATATCCGTCAAGAAATCCTAATCCTATCGCAATAAGGGCATAAGGCATAAACAAGTTTTTTTCCATTCAATAACATCTTTGCGCTCTTGGACACATAAGTAGACAATAACATTGTTTGTATACCAATTTATTCAGTACAGAGTTCTCCAATAAGAAAAGTAAACATTTTTTTATTTGGCTGCACCGGAAATGTTTACTCCCGAAGCGAAAAGTGTAAAGTAACTTTTAGGCAAACTCGTAAAAATGCAAATGCTGGACCAAAGTTGATCTTCAAATAAGACTCAATGGGAACTGAAAAATCCTCAAAGACGACACAATCAAAATTCGAAAAAACAGAGTGTGTGAAATCATTCGCTGAAAAATCGCCCAACGGCCACAAACATGCTTTTCGTTTTCTCAATTTTTTCTTGTTGTTGAAATTCTTATTAATACAAAAAGGATGACTTGTAGAGGGGGAAAAATTTTATCAAATTTTCTTGGCATCAGAAAATTGTTTCCCATCAGTTGAATGCTTTTTATAAATTTTTAAATTTAAAATTATTTCATACAAATTATGTGTGAATAATAATGAAATCCAAAATAAATGCCCACTTGCAGTCCTCAGAACGAATTGTCCTAAAATATTTCAAAAGAAGAAAAAAACATTACCAAATTTTCCATCCCTGAACTATTTCCTTCCAATAATTTCTTTTCTTTTTTCTTAAATGCACTACTACATTCTAAACTTGTTGCCAATATCATTTTTCACTTTACTCTCCAACACCTGCATTCAAACGAACCCTCAAACAAACACATAATTAAAAACTTCCACACAGTTTGCTCACATACACTACCATGCTCTGAACACACACACACGCACCAGAGATAATATTTTTTCAGTGTTTGCAATTTTTGCAGTCAGCATGACCGTAGTAGAGGTTAAGTCAGTAACCACAGGCAACTGTATTGAAATTTGCAGTGGCATCATTATACAGTTTGTTTGCCACCGGAGAAGTGCATTTGTCGCATTGCATCAGAGTCTGGTTGTATGTAAACGGCCAAGCAAGCAGCCAACAAACTGTCCAAGCATTCAAGCTGACAGCCAAACCCAACTAACTATTGGGGACTTAAAGCACCTGGCAGCGTGAAAACCATTTATCATTTCCTTAAAGCTGTTGGTTTCTATGCTGTGTTTTTTGTTGCTGTTGTTGTTGTTGCTGTTGCTTTTCTTCCTGTCCTTAATGCCATTTTCTGTGCAGGTTTTTTTTATTCTAACAGGTGGACATGATAAGAGGATTTGCCATGCTCAACTTCAATTCATTGGGAAAAACACACACAGAAACACATCTAACTTGAAATAAAAAATTCTACTTTCGAAATGAGAAAGATGAATGGAATGAATCAAAAAGCAAAGTCTGTTGTGGCTTTTCTAATTGACAACCAACTTAAAAGTTTTTTCTTCTTGTATTTGAGGTCAAAAATTAAGGTTTTTCGGGATAAAAAATTGTGTCATAAAAACACAATTTGTTGTAATTAAAATTATTTTACTTCATAAAATTGTTGTCATCTTTACTGTCCGTATTGCAGGCCAAAACCGCAATATTTTATTTAAATTTTCGATAGGAATTTCCAGCTACTACGTGCTGTTGTGTATTATTAAATTTTGTTCTTCATTTGCATAATACAAATCAAACTCATCTTAAATGTATGGGCGATTTTCATTAAACCTATAAATAACAACAACAACAACGAAATGTTTATAATTTCATAGCAAACCACATCACTCGATCATTAGTATACAATTCACATTATCCTATTATAGTAAACATTTCTAATGCCTGCATTCATCCTTTTTCATATTCATTCTGTCACTTTTATATGTCAGTTGTGCCACGTAATAGGGCCAACAATAGTCACATTTTAACACGACAAATTGTTATCATCATTCGTCAGTCACTTCGTTAGTTTAGTATTCAACTAGTCGCCCGACTTAATTAATTAAATTTAATATGTATTTTAGCAATGAAGTGATCAATTTGGAGTAATTATTCGTGTGTGTGTTTAAATGAAAATCCCCATTGAGAGTTGAAAGTTGGGTTAAAATCAATTCCATTCGAGTTTTTGTAAATGTGGCATGATGGCAAAAATTATTTCAGTTTGTGAAGATTATGCAGCCAGATATCGAGAATCGTTTTATATCATTCATATGCCTGGTTATATTTTAAGTTTGTGCCAGCATTTTCGATATTTGAGACACTACTATATTCACCATGGCATGCCACCAGCCAAACCTAGCTTGAAATTTAGGGGTACTAAGAACGAGGCTTCACACAGGAGGATGTTATTAGTAGCACACCTAAACAATGCGGGTATAGTGACCTCTAATTCAAATAACATGCACTAATAGTGTATTGAACGCAAGCAATAACGCTAGAGAAAGCCTACTGACTTTGCATAATAACCCAGTTTTTCGTGCGCTTGGACACCATTTAAAGCTTCAGTCCATTTTGACAAGACCTTCTTTGGTTGAGTGTTTTTTAATGATGCCAGATAACAATAGTACAAAGGATACAAGGTTAACTCTTGTCATAAATTAGTCTACACTTTGGCTTCCAATCGGTTAATTGCTTTTGATTTTTGGGAGTAGACGGGCGACTTTACGTAGCCCGATAGATAAGGTAGTCAATTTCATTTCGCCTCTTTCGTGAAATTAATCTTTCATCAAATACGTTTCAGAGTAAATTAACTCCAGGGCCGTCCTGCTGAAACCACATGTCTTTACCGTTTGCCCTTGACCGAGCATCACAAGACCAATGATTCCTCCTGCAAATAAATCATAGCTATAAGTGCGCCAATTTCTTCACTTTAAAACGTAATGCCTGAATCGGACCATGTTTTCCCCGGCCTTATGTCATGCATGATGAATGCCAAATCTAAACTAACCCCGAAATAAGCCAGAACTGATTAAGCGATGGTCGGATAAAGTAATGTTGACAATTAAAAACCTCTGCCTCCAAAATAAAATACCCTTTGTAAACCCTTCATCAAATGCCATTTAAACGTGCCTTAAAGTCCTTCCTTAGTTTTGGCCATAATTTTTGACTCTAATCTCTCAATTTTACATAATTGTGCATCATTTTGAAATATTTGCCATGACTATAATTAAAATTGTTAATATTTTAATCTGTTTTATTATCAAATATCATGATTTATATTAATTAGTCCAGCATGTGTGTAAGTAGATTTTTTTTACAGATTGTTTATTCTATGCATCATTCTAATATGTAAATTAAATTATATATAAGTACTCATACATACACTGGAAGCAAAGTTCCGATTAAAAACGTGGTTGTTACTCGGGAACAACACATTGATTTTTATTTTAAACATTTTTTCAATTAATTAGTCCCCAAAATGTTGATGCTCGAAGTATTGGGGTAACCGATCATCATGAGTTTTTTTTAAAGTGTACTAGCACATACATAAATATAACCACTTCCATAATATTCACTGCACATTTATATACAATATTTAGATCCTTTTTATAAGTCTATTATGTAACTATGTGAAATATTTACGTGTACACATGGGCCGTGTATTAAAAACTCACATTTATGATAGACACATTAATTTATAAAGTATATTTCTCTAGCACACACCAATTAAACATTCCCACATCAGCATAACTACAGTAAACTCTTTGTGAACGAACAGAAAAGTTTATAGAATTAATATAAACAAATTCATGGAAATAGTTTTGTAAAATTAATATGTCCTCTTCCTGTACTTCGGCTTAGACTGTAGACGGCAATATATAGTACGCAAGTGTGTGTGTGTGTGTGTGTGTGTGTGTGTGTGTGTATGGGTTTGTGTGCTCTGCATATGTGTTAAAATTTGATAAACAGTTAAGCCTGTTTGTCAACATTGCAATTTGGGAAGTATTCAACCATTAAATTTATTCAAATGTTCAGTCCCTTTTTGCTTTAGTTGTTGTTGTTGTCATTGCTGCTCTCATTTGTTGCTAAAAAACGGCGCTAGTTAAAATTAATTTTTGTTCCTTATTAATATGCAAAGAAATTTTGGGAATAAGTTAAAAGAATGAGTTTTTTTAATATTTATTAATGTGATAAAATGATGATAACAATGGAAGATGGCATAAAAATTTGTTTTAACGCATTAAAAGCTTAGTTAAACAAAAATGTACATGATCGGGCAACGGACACTTTTAAAACGGTCTCTTTTAAAAATAATATAAATATTTAAGTTTGAAGAAAATATTTCTAAATCTGTCGTACTAGATTGGTCAAATGTTGCACTGTGCCAAACCTCAAAACTACTCAGTTATTTTTTACACCTAGTTGCTGCAGCCACATCAGTTATAAATTGATATGAAAGTGAATTTAACTCAAGCTGAATTCGATTGTCACAAGAAAGCTGTTTTCTCTACGTGTTATTCAAACGCAAAGATCTCTTCGAAGTTTCTAGCTTTTACATTCTTATCTAGATTTGTTTGTGGCTGAAACTCATGTCACGTAGGATAACGCTGGGACAAGAGTTTTCAATAATTTTTGATAACCTAGACGTTCTCAAGATTTACCTATTCATCGAATTTGTTTGTAACTGAGATCGAGCTGAGCAAAGTCATATTCTTCGTGTAGGAAACCAGATGATTTTAGTCTGCTCTGAGCAAATAATGTGACTGGCAGCTTCATTGCGATATTGGTTCTTTTGGCTAACTAAAAGTATTAATACGAGAACCCAAGTGACCACAGCATTAAAATTCATATCGTATATATTAATGTTGTAAAATTTGGCAAGATTTATGTAAAATTAAATAAAATGTTAATAAGTGAAAGTTTTTTCTTTATCCTTCACGACTGCTCCTATTTTTTCAGACAATGATTTCTCAACAAAGAAAAAAAAAACTAAAAACCCCAAATGATTTTTATTCGCGTTTTAAAATTTTTTAAACGTAGAACCCACATGATTTTATTTTAACGCTCAACACACATGTGTAAGTTAAGAAACAACAACTGCAGCTACAACAAATTAATACAAGTTGACAAGCGGTGTAGTAGAGTGGAAAGAATAAATGAAAGATACTGCGTCGTAGCCCAGAGAGATGATGTTTTATTTCGCGTTGAACAAATTTACATATAAATTGCGTCTGTGTATTTTACCACTTTTTATTTATATTTTATTGGTTGAAATTGTTGTTTCTTAACACAGGCAATGACAAAAAATTTGTTTTCTCGCTGAAATGTAAATAAAATCAAGGATTTTATTGTAGGATTTAAAAAAAAAAAATTGCGTAATATTCACATTTGTATTCGTAAAAAAATCGTTCGAGAGAATTAAATCCATGTATTCACTCTTACACCTTGAAATTTACACATGTTCGTGCAGGCCTTTACAGCTACCATGACATTTGCATTTAACGGTTTATGAAGGCAACTACACAAATGTTTAAAACAAAAAATTAAGCAAAAAATAATGTGTCTACCTACAACGAAAGCAACATCATTACAGATACACACGGATATATTTTGTTGCAAATTCATATATGCAGATCCAGACGTGTATTTGTTTACGCATCAACATAAGGATGGGCCGAGGGGAAGGAAACCGAATTAAATGTTTTAAAAATTTTAAAATTGTTGCTAAAATCTTTTGTTTCTAAAAGATTAAAAAGCGAAAGAATTCTGTGGCCACATAGTAAAGGCGATACCCATACGAATGTTTAGTGGCAGAATGTTCATTGCGATTAAGTCGCATTTGGCATTTTTGAACTTTTCCGATTTCTTTTACTTATTAGTCGGATAATAAATACAGAAAAAAGCCTCCTGCAACATTAACAACTGATAAATCCAGGGCTGCCAGTGTTGGGATTCTAACCCCAAATTAGAGCAATTTTCTTAACAAATAAGGACGAAAATTTTCATTTGAGGCTTGAATTTTTCATTGGGGTTATTTAGAAAATAAGTAGAATTTTTTGCTATGCGTACCTTGATAAGTGTTAGTTTTAATGTAATCATTTAGCTGTGATGGATTTTTCAGAGAACAGGATAATATGAAATTAATGAAAGAATTTTTTGAGAAGTGGATTTTTTGGGATTTTTTTTAATTCGGGGAATACAAATTGGATAAAACTTTACTAGCAAAAACTATAACCTATTGCAGCCACTTTCAGCGACGAATTCCATTATTCTGCGAACGTGTACACTTACAACCAAAATGTAGATATTTGCGACGATTTCCACAGCAAGTTTATCAAGTAGCAATGTCTTTGTTTGGTATGAGTTATGGTTTGGGCACCGATTAGATCTCTGGGAAAATCATGCTATCAGAAAGAAGACATAATGGACGATCGGCGCATGATATGTACTTCCAACAGGATAATGTATAGCTGCCGTATACCAGAGCCAGTGTGAACTGCTCAATGACATACTGCGATCTTCCTCAATTCTCTTGAGTTCAAAGGTGTAGTGAAGTAACGAAGTAACAGAGGCGCTGGGGACTTGCAACCCGTCTTCAACCATAGTAAATAGAGATTTCTCAAAATTTCTGCGAAAATATTTTACTTTCTTATTTCATTAAATTTTATTATCAACCCTTCCCTTTTGGAACACACTTTATATTTACATACAATAGTAAGAGTATAATAAAAATTTTAAAGAGGATCTTCGTTAAACGTAAATTATGGAAGCTTGTTTCTTTTTCATAGGTAGATTAAACTTTATAGAATTTATCCTTTGAAAAAAATGGTGTGATTAAATATTTGTTTCAATAGTTCTTCTGGCAAGACTTTAATGCTGTCATACAATGACAAGCGAAAAACAGAAAATTATGTTTAATATTCATCCAAAAATAAAATTTACGGATTTAATAGACTGACTTTTAAATGAATAAAAAAAATTTGTATCTTTATTAAACAAACTCCCACCTTTTTAATATTGACAAGGCAGTTCGTTTTCTAAGCTCTTCCCCTGCAAATTAAAAATAAATAAAACTTAGTTTTAATTTTTACATGCAAAGAAAAAACATGGTTAATTAAATTACTACGACAGATAATAATAGAATGATAAAAAAAACAACAAACCACAGGCGACTAAATCCATCTAATGCTTACCGCATTGCGCTTTAGTCAGAGCACATTCTTTAGAACAACCTCGAAGACGCGTTCAAGACACATAGAGAATCCTAGACGAAACATTAAGGACAGTTCAAATCAATTAATATGTGCTATATACTGTCGTTGGCGGTTGTGTGGATGACAGTGTCGTCAAAAGTGTCGTGTACGAATATACACAGTGAAAGGTTTTAGTTTAATATTAATACCGAACTGGTGCGTATATACCAGTATAACAAATATAAGAGATTTAATAGAGATAGTGAGAGAGACCGAGAGTGGCCTTTTACTTTATCTTTCAGAGCATAATATTAATTTTATTCCATTTTGGAGTTACAGTTTTTTTTAAACTTAAATTTTATTTCATTGAATCTTTCTATGAAAAGAAATTTACAATATGTTTTCAAATCTGTTAAGGAAATTTGTTAAGGAAATTTAATGCATGCCTACGAATTAATTGTGTTAATTCCTTTTTAAAGGGATAGAATAGGGATAGTATGTATATTATACCAGTATGAAGAGAAGGTAGTGCAATAGAGGACAAATTTATGTTACTGACTGGCAGCGGCTGAGATACGAACCCAGGCCACTGACTGATTACATCCATCCGTTAAATGCTTACTACTTAAGGGTGTTTTACACTACTCTACAAGTGTTTAGATTTTTGTTGGATTTTTGCAGACAGAAACTAATGAAACTCGTGTTGACTGTCGAAATTCTAAAGTAAAAAATTTTCTTGTTGATTTGTTTTTCCGACAGGGTGCTCTGATATATATCGAACTAGCCGAAATCAACTAACCGAAACCGGTTTGTCTCCAAACCAAAATTGACAAGGGATGAAGAAAAATCGTTCCAAACATATATAAAATATTTTCGTTATATTGTGTGTTTACACTACCACACCTGAAAGAGTGAAAAAAATAAGGGACGGTATATAATAACTAATTTTAAATTTTCAAGAAATAATAATTTTTGACAAAAAAAAATCAAGAAACAATAATTATTTCGGACAAAAAATATAAAAACTAAGAAATAACAATAATATTTAAATTTCTATAAAAAAGAGCATTAAGTATTGCGGTCCATGAACAAAAGACATTGATGTGCTAAAGGAAGCTGAAGAAAATATCTACGGCAGTGCGCTGCTGAGGGCGAACAAATCGGCATGTACTTATATCATTTTAATTGATGCTTTTAGTATTTTCTTCGTTTCCGTCTGTACAAATGCAGCGCTGATAAAACGAGAATAGAATAGAAAATTAAAAAAAAAAAAATGGAGAGAGCCATACCGACTGTAAAATTTTCATCCGTATTTTTATCAGATTCATAACAGTCCCGATATCCACTTGACCCAAGTCGAGTTCCATTAGAATTGTGTTAAATTTTTCTAATTCACTAACTGTGCACAATAAACGGGTTTTGGTTTCATTTTAGTACTTTTTTAAAGTACCTTTTGCATGAAAACTATCCTCTAGTTTTCTACCAACGTGTTTCAAAAACATTTCTTTTAACTGACATGAATCCGGAGATTATTCTCAACTATATTGTCTCCTAATTCAACATTATCTGTAAAGTTTTGGGCAACAAGGCAGCGAATATGAATAGTTGCGTTATTTTGCAAACTTTCTCAACAAATAAAAACTAGAAATTTTTGTTACCAACCATCTAAAAGGTTTCATGTTGCCAGAAGTCTGAACATATGGATGCAGTTGTCCATTACGTTGTCCCCAAGATACATTATTTTATTCAAGACATTTTCATAATATTGTCGACAATATATTTTGAAACTGTCGTGTTACCTAATCGTCCTCAACACTATTTTTCAGACGACAAATTATAAATAGTCCTGTCCATATCAGCGATGAAAATGTTGTTTAGCACTACCTGGTCAAATCGGTTATGTTTACTAAGAACATTTTACGGTTAGAATTATTATATTAATTTTATATAGTTACAATACTTTGTGGTTAGAATTTTTGTAAATATAGATGGAAATCATTTAATGATTATATGTAACCAATAACTTGTTTGTCGCAACTAGAGTATATTTTAAAAGGTCAAAGCAACTATAATATATTTGCCAAAACAATAAAGTGTTGTAGAGAACGTGGCCATGCCACAACTATGTTTTTTCTTAAAACATTCATTGATTGAAACTCTAAACACTCGTCTATTAGCAACTTAATTTATTAAAACATAACCAGCCGCCCCATTACAGCAGACACCGTTGCTCTTCTAACTAATATAAACTGCACTTTTTTAAACTGCTTTGAAAACTTTATCTAAATCTAACAAAATGCATACTTCTTTAGTATCTCTTATTATTATTAAACGCACAACAAATTTTCAAACAAAATTTAAATACAAACTCTTATTACTCTCAGAGAAATATACATAAAAAACAAAAACAAATTTAACTAAATATTACTTCATCTTGATTCGTTAAAGTAATAAAATAAATGAAAGTCATTTAAAGTATTACAAGCGAATCCAGCAAAATGCAAATTTCATCATGCAACAAAAAACATTCGTACAAAGAAGGACTCAGCTGGAGCACAAAAAGTGGGTGCGTGTGTGTGTGTGGCAGTTCGTGTTGTGGGGAATCTGATTGAAATGAGTTGAAAACAACAGTTGAGGTTTTGAAAATTACGTGTGATTATGCACAACTTTAGTTAGGCTCAGCCCTTTATAAATATACCAGATGATAAGAGTGTCTTAAAAAAGATTTTCTACATGAAACCACATACTTACCAATACATTCATAGATTCACTTAAGCATATGGGTGGTTTGCTGTATGTGTTAGTGTATTTGTCTAGTATTTGAAAGGGTGTGTTGTTTTACATTTGTTAAATTAAAAGAAAACAATAGAAATACAAACAACATACATATGAAGAAAATGCATAAGAAAATACATTTAATTTTCCACAGCAACAAAAACAAATACAAAATCAACAGCTCGCACGCTCCACTTGAGTCAACAATTCTGGAATTTTACATTCACACATATTTGTGGGTAATAAAGTCTTATTACAACCGTAAAAAGTCCCTTGTTATCTCGTTCATTTTACCATAATATTGTAAGAACTACCTCATCGTGGCCTGACAGAGCTGGCAGTTGTATTGTAATCTATAACTTCTTTCCTACATCCGCCTCACTTCTTCTCACGCCTTCTATTGCTATGCTCAAGGTGCTTGGCGATATTGGTACGAAAGTTTAGAAGAGATAGAGAAGCAGTTGGTTTGTCTCACTACATGTTTGTCGCACGTCAAATCCCATAAGTGCTGCCTTTAAAGCTATTAGGTTAAATTAGAAGATTACTTGCGACTTCCCATCAACCTTCCTAACAGCAGCCAGTATGCCTTAAAGTATCATTTGCTCCAATTCCAATTCCTTCTGCCTTAAGGAGGTTTACGTTAAAATGTCTTTTTTGTTTCCTTTATTATTAGATACCGTGCCATTATACCCCCCTACTTCGTTTAATCAATCAGGTAGTGTTTTATACCCTTCACCAAAGGTGTAAAGTTTGTCATTCCAAATGTAATTTCTACACAACTCATTTCCCACCCCCCTTTCTAAGATATCAAGATAACTAATATGAATTGGACTAACTTGTAAATATGTTTGACGAATGTATGCCACTCAAAATAAAGAACATTGGCCCCTGAATTTCTAAAGTATGAGTAGAAAATTACATTTCGGTGTGGTTTTGGAGCAATGATCGTCATTAGACCCATAAATTTTTTCGCATACGTTTGTTGAAACAACTTTACAGAAGTAATCCATATAACTTACGTATGTATTAGTAGGAGCAAATAAAAATTTGGACAAAAAATTTAAATTGGACCACAAATCTAGATTTGTGTAAAGACAAAACTTCGCTGAAAAATTGCGAAAAAAATTTAATTAATTTAGCTAAAAAGAGAAACTAACCAAAAACCGCAAAAAATCATATTTCTTTAGAAATCTTATGGTGTTTTCGCTTCCCGAAAAAATGCAACATTCTTTCCCGTTTTATTATATACCAATATATGTTTGCGCCCACAAAAGGTGGTGTTTTTTTTTAGACTTTACACTTAATGAAATCGAAAAGTATTGCCCCTGATGATCTGTATAAAAAACGCTAATAATAAGGGTGTATTAAGCATGTTCCCTTTAACAAGGCAACATTTTATTTAACAAAGAAAAACGCCGTAAGTTTCACCAAATTGCAGAAGATTCAACAAAAGGAATTAATTCCAATAAAAATCGATTTTTTTTAATCTAAATTAAGCAAAAAGTCATAAAAAAGATTTAATTCAA
The DNA here is from genome assembly GCA_963932375.1 of Phania funesta. Lineage (NCBI taxonomy): Eukaryota > Metazoa > Arthropoda > Insecta > Diptera > Tachinidae > Phania > Phania funesta. The sequence continues at coordinate 65,112,403 of OZ010655.1, forward strand.
TGATTCTTGATTTGATATTCCGACAGGGTGTTTTGATGTAGAATTTTGGAACGAATTTCCATCATCCCTTGTCAAGTTTAGTTAGGTAACAAACCGGTTTCGGCTATGTGCCATCTTCAGTGTCATTTTTCGTTCGTTAATTAAAAAAAAAACGCAACAAAATCGCAAATCGCGAAAAAAATAACAAAAATCGCCCATGAGTATTTTACGAAAAAGCTAAATAACAATAACAACTTATTTTAAAACTTGATTTTCTTAATAAAATATTCGAATTTTACCAGAAAAAAAATTCACTAAGAAATCGAATTTCACAAAAAGCGAAATTTTATCGAAAAATTACTAAAAACCCTAGAAGTTTACAAAAATATTTAAAGTTGACCAAAAATCTGAAATTCATGGAAAAATCCGTGATTTAAAAAAAATTCAAAAAGGCAAAGTTTCACCTAATGATATAAATTTCGCAAAAAAAAAATCTGTAATTCACCAAAACGTCGAAAGTGCTTGCAACAGTGAATCAAAATCGCATAAAATATACAAACAAATAGGAGCCCATAACTCAAAATCCACTCCAAAAAACAAAAAGAAAATTCTCTGAACTTGAAGTCTTTAAATCGAAAAAATTTCAACACAGATTTTTATACTTCATACTTGCGCGAAGGGCATTTAAAATTCGGCACAGCTGAATTTTACGCTCTCAATTGTGTTTTGTTTTCTGTTTAAAATGTAAAATTTTGCAGTTGTCGCAATTACGTTAATTCCATTTTAGGTATGTGTGTGTGTGTGCAGGAATAATCATTTAATGCTGCCGTCTCTTTCGCTGCTGCTATTTCCCTCGGCTAACAGGACACTCTTTGGGTATTCGTAAGTAGGAGGCGGTAAGTTTGGTTGTGCGTGTAGCATATCGAAATACGCTTTAGCAAACTTCATGCGAGTATAATAAAGACAAGGATTCTATTTGGTTTTAACAATCATTTGAGGTGACTCCTGCCATTAAGAATAATTAAGCTGCGAAAGTAGATTGCCGCGGAATGTGGAGAGTGCATTTGTGAAGAAACTAAAATTAAATCCTTATTAAGAAGAATTCAAGCGAAAGTAATTTTTGTTGAAAGTTTAAATATTTTAATCGATCCTGCGCCGACAGTGATAATCAAATTATTTTTAGCTTATTGTTTTAGTTAAAAGATTTTTGGAATAAATTTTATTTGTTCTGCTATTTCATTAAATCAAACAATTAAATTAAAATTTAAGTTTAAATTGTAGTAAAATAGAATTCAAGTGTACACACTTAAATTTTAAATTTTTAAAGAAAATAAGAAGTGGAATTGAATGCATTCTGTTTTCAAAAATTTAATACATTCAATTTTTTTTCCCTGTGTTGTGTTTTGTTATCATCCACACTATCCTTCTTAAACGAATGTGGTCATCGTAATATAATTATGTTTTTGTTTCTAAATACAGTGCAAAATTTTTGCGCCCACAGAACATGATGTTTTTTTGATATTACATTTAAAAATGCCGAAAAGCCTTGGCCTTTTTGATCTGTATAAAACCCCATAGCGTACAGGTGTTTTAAGCATACGCTCTTAATGAGACAAGATTTTATTTATGAAACGAAAAAGCTATGAGATACATTATGGGTCGGCTGTAATCAAATAGATAATTTTCTTTTTTTGGCAGTTTGTCAGTTCCATACCGATTATTATTATCCATAATCGACCAAGATTAATGTTGACCACTCTTCGAATTGTCACAAGGAACAATGCGAACGTTTCTTCTTTTGTGTAGCGCTCTAATTTTAATAATCTGAAAAGTCATAGGTGACAGCTTTAAGCTATCAAAATTGCTACTTGCAGGAAAAATCTCACAAAATTAGAAAGCTTGCATAAACATTGCATAAATTAAAAACCGGTTTTTTACGAAACGAATAACCTGTCTAATGGCTTCGTCGATCACCCCAATTCCTTAGATATGAACTCTATAGCGTCATATTGATCTTAAAATAAAGTTGCAAAATAAAAGTTTTTGTCAATATTTAAAAAAAAAACTTGCAAAAGCAACAAATATTGAAGTGTGAGTATGACCACTTCTTGTAGTAATGTCAAAGGCGCATGTAGAATACAGCACGGGTTTGGGAAATACCTTGAAAATACCTGAAAATACCTTGAAAAATTAGTAATTGGCTTGGTGGTGATGCACGTACATATGGTTTTAAGCTTTACTGAAAGCTTGAGAAACGTGCACAAAGAGAACACACCAACATTTTTTTTCTTCAATGTCTTTGCTTCTATCAATATGAAAGCCATCAAACAAACTCTATTTTAAAATATTTAAAAAATCCTTACAGGTCCCTTCCTTATCGCTAAATATGCGCTGGTAATTGTTTTTTACTTTCACGAAATAAGGAAAATAAATATTGAAACATTTTTTATCTTTAACTTAAAACTTGTCTCTGTCAAATAATTTTATTATAACAACTTAAAAATTTAGCTTCGATTGTTTGGACAATATATTTGATCCATTAATGCATATCCTTCTTTTTTTTTAACCAAGCAAAACAAATTCCTTAAAAACTGCCTGACAGGTCTGGGTTATTTTGGTAACAGATGTGTTTGTTTTGTAAACAGTGACAAATGTATATTTATTTAATTTTCATAAGCAAAATTGAATAGAAGAGAAGTTACTTTCTTTATCATCTTTCAACACAGGCAAAACAAACAAATAAGTACAGCCCTCTGGCACTTCCAACAAACTTTAGCAGTTGTCCTTTGCTTAACATTGATTGTGACACCAATAGCCGTTTCTCTTTAGACTTGTATCCTGGATTCGTGTTTTTGTGCGTTTGATGAAATGAAACTGTTCAACAACTTGACAGACAATCATGAGACTTATGTAAGTATTGTGAAAGTACTAAACAACAAATTTTCTCTTTTGGAGAGGGAAACCATCATCCCAGGCAAATCCAATACTAAAATGGCAAATTTCTTATAGCATTCAGGGTTTGTTTGTTGTTCTTTATCGATAAGACAGCAATGGTCATTCTTTATTTATGTGACATTTAAAGCATAAAAAGCTGGATACATTTGAAAAATATTTATTTTACGGTTTTGCTTTTTTTAGACTCCAATAAGAGAATCTGCTGAGGGCTAAAGCAAACTAAGCAAAAATGAACAATCAATAATGTTAGCATAAAATAAACTAAAAACTTTTATAACATTATCCGTATTCAGTGTTTGGTGGAAATTGTATTGCGAAAGAGCAAATTCAATATATCGTAGTGTTTTTATTAAATCCAACCCAATTTCTGTTGAATTTCATAAAAACCCGAACGCTTAATACCGCTAAGCGAATAATTTATTCAGGCTAAAGTATGTTTTTATTCTTTCAGTTAAGGTTGCAGAAAGCCCTAGGGAATGCTCTAAAAACTGAGAATTTTCAATGCAGTTCGGTCTTTGGGTATAATTTCAAAATTTGTTCAAATTATTGGATTATTTTTTTTTACGTGAAATTACGGTTTTTTGGTAAAATTTAGATCTTTTGGAACTTTCCATTATTTTGCGGCTTTTCGTATTTTCCAATTTTCCAAATTTAACTTTCTCCATTTTTTAACACTCCTCTCAATGCATTATTTCCCATATTTTATCCCTAAAAAAAATAAAACAACAAAAATTTATTAAAAAGCACTTGCACTTAAAACCGCTTAGCGCTTAAAAAATTAATTAGCTAAAAAAAAGTCGCTTATTTGACCTTAAAGAATACCAAGTTAGAACATTTTAGCGATAAGGGCAGACACTCAGATTGCGGCAAATTCATTTGCTTTAACCAATGCCTTCATATTCAAAAAATGCTAAATTGACTTTCTATATTTTTAGCGTTTGAGATTTGGCTTTAGAGAATTACAGAATACGGTTTCAGGTAATTTATGCCTTTGAATCATCGTTTAATTTTTATAAATAGCGGCAGAACGGGTAATTATGAATACTACTGTATTTTTGAAAGTCCCGGGCGAGAAGATCTTTTGAAAAGCACCAAAAATACTCGAAAACCCACACACATGGCACGACTGATGGGAGTGGGGAAGAAATTGAGAGAAGCAGATATATCTTAAAAGTGATTCAATACTTACAATTATGTACAAATGTAATACCCGAATTTTCAATATTTTCACCTTTCATCTATTTTCAACAATTTAGTTGAGAAATGTTTTATTGTGAAGACTGTCTGCCTTGTTCCATCTCCGTCGTCCCAACCACTACGGGACTGAAAAATCAAACTATGGGATTATTCTGATCGACTTTCAAGATATAATTAGTGTTAAAGCCCAAAAAGTGACAAAGGGCTTAGCTCCACAGAACTTTAACGTTTTTTCGAAATTAGTAAAAAAAACAACTTTTTTAGTTCTCAATTTCATGACATTCTTTAAATGTTTAAAAATGAAAATGTTTTGAGTGTTTTCAAAAATTCGAACTTCGAATTTCAGAAAATGACGAATGCTTATTCTTTGTTAAAATAAAACGAATCGGTTTGCTGAGACTAATTAAATTCGTTGCTAATCCTTGCTTTACGTTTCACATAACATACAGATTTACACTGCAAAGTCTAATCACTAGAGTTGACATTCGGAACAAGAAGAATTCGAATATTCAAATAACTTTTTTTTCTCATTTTTATTCGAACGAGTAAAATTAGAATAAAAAATTATTCGAACGTTTTTGCCAAAAATTCGTATAAAGGAAGTTATCAAACATTTAAGCTGATTTCTTTTACCACGTTATTCGAAAGCGCCATTCGAAGAAATAATTTTACTCTTTATTCGTTCGAATAGTGGAACAATAACTAAATTTTAATCGCTTGTTCGAACAGAAAAAAATCAAACAAAATTTTTTTTGAACAACTGTAAACTTGGAAGACGTAACAACACTAGTATCATATTATGGCTTGTGATAGCAAGATTAATCGAATAACGAATAATAATCGATTAATTTTTGCGATTAACTAGTATTAATCCAGTATAATGCTACAATATTTGGCGGAAAATAATTTAAATATAATTTTTATGAGCCAGTTTGTACGCTGGTTTAGGAGTATAGAACAAGCATCTTTACTGACAGGCTTCAAATCCAGTAGACCCCAGATAAAAAAAAACATTTTTAAGATTTAGTAGCGCTATCTGCTATAAAAAGACGACGGTATTGGAAGTAGAAACGACAAACAAGTCTTTTATTAATGTTGAATTCACACCTTTGGCTGACAAACTAAAAGTAAAGGAAAATGACTCTACAACTCTTTAAAATAAGCTGAGCTTTTTTCCAACGCTCCAGTTCGAGAACTAAAGCGATATGACAAAACATTTACGCACTGGCACAAAAATATTATTTTCTGATTGGATCTTCTGTATCATCAGAGCTTATTTTTCAGAATCAGGCGCAACCTCTACGGGAAACAGGAATATCAGTATATTTATACAAAGCAAGTGCCTTACTAAACTCTTATTTTTAAATTTTGTTTTCAATTTACAATAAGAAGAGGAATTTTAATAAGCTTATTCATGTTTTTTGCAACACTAAATAATTTTTCATATTATATTGAATAGTTTTCCACTTTAGCTAAATTAATCGACTACTTTTTTCCGATTAATTGTAATTAATAATTCTTATGATTCCACAATCTTCCAAGCAAAACCCGGTAAATATTTTTAACCTCCTGCCCTGATGTTATTCATCTCGCTAATACCTTTAAATTTTAATTTAGCTCTACTTCATATTTTCACAATATTAATTATTTGATTTGTTTATTTTTCTCAAATACAATTCGGTCAAATGTTACGTATGTAAATACCATTGTGCGTAATTGATTTTATAAATAATTTGCAATGACCACATAATTATAGTGACACATTATTTAATTCCACGAAATTGTGGCAAAAAAAATTTACACAAATTCGATTTTTGTTATTAAATAAAATTAAATTAAAAACAAAAAACAACACATGCGTTGTACTAAATAGCGTGTGTACAAAAATATGATTTTACAGACATTTAAATGCTTTGATGCCTTCATCAATAATTATTAATTATTCGTGTTTGAATTGTGTAGAATGCAAACACGCATATACAGCTGTGATCAAAACGTTTACAGCGATAATCCTAGTTAGTGAATGCTACAGTGAGAGGTTTGACATTGTTATATAGCAGTCGCATGAACAACTCATACGTTAATATGGTTACCTTTTAGAAACATTCGGTCATATTTTGTGGGGCTTAAATTATTTGTGCCTCTCCCTCAGATTGTTTGATGATCCAAATTTATGTTTCTAAGTTCGAAAATTTTGAGTTAGTGGGGGTGCGATGTATAACCCGGTTTTCATGTTTGGAATTTAGGGTTACGTAGTTCAAAGCCGGTGGCATAGTTTGTGCGGCAGCTATTGAAAAAGCAGCCCGTTTGATAAATGTCCTATCAACTAGTTAGCACATAACTACGACACTAAAGCTGTGCTCTATGGGTTTGTTCCTCTTGCACAGTAGGTGTTGATAGATAAGCATCTGCAAAAGGGGCTCTGATATTACTCCAAGAGAGTAGTGGTGATTAAAATATCTCAAACACTCAAATTGGGGTTTTTGTAATTCTTGGTTTACCGATATGGTCGTGCTGGCGTTAGGTTTGGTTTTCCTAATTTTTGAACTGTGTGGAAGCTATTACTAATAAATAAATATGCTTTGTATCGATAAATTGCAAATAGAATATTTTATAAAAATTTCTCTTTGGGCGACTTTCATTAAAATTGTGCTAAACTTATCCCCCAATTGACACGATTTTTAAAATATGGAATAACAAAACGCTTACAGAAACAAACAAAAATTGGAGAATCACAAGCACGTGAGAACGATTTTCTTTTCAGTTCACATCAATTCCGTCGGTTTATTTGAAAGTAACAGAAACGAGGTACTAAATTCCAATCTAAAAATGGGGATTCCGATTTTGTATGCACCACAATCAAACTTTCTATCCACGTGATGAAAAGTAAAATAAGTTACCCAAGAGTCGTTTAAAGGGAATAAATAAATCAAACTCGTACGTGTAGGTGATCACAGTTTTCAATGTTTTGATCACCGCTGTACTTGCAGTTGTGTTTAATATTTGGATTTATAAATTTTATTTTGTGAAAAAAAATTAAATTCAAACTGTACGCACCGCGCCGTAATAACATGTGAGTTTGTGTCATAAAACTTTTAATTAATAATGGTATTTGTTTGTTATTACAACCGCAATTATATTACAAAATATTTTATTTGTAAAACAGTTTGTAAAACATTTTGCAAAAACCTTAACAAAATATAAAAAATAATAATCTGGGTTATGTAATTCATAAATCACACGGGAAATGTTGTTTATTTTGGTCTATTGATAGTTCGTTTTCCTTTCGCATGCTTAATTACTTAATTAGTTAAAAATACAAAAATCATATTGGACTTTGATGGGTCGTTTTATGCGTTATTGTCATATTTACGTACATACGAGTACGTATGTATGATTCGCTTTATTAGTTATTAGATGAAGGATATGTCAAACTGTGGTTATTAATAACATTATACAACAATGTCCGATATGCCACCAATCAAACAATTAGGAATGAAAGAATCACTGCGGGAAATTTCTGTCAGTCTGTATAGACGTACTTGTCCCATGACTTTTGAAAATGGGTCGTGTACAAAAAAATAACGTTACGTAACAGGTGAAAACAGCACATGGCAACTTCGATATTTTAATTTTTTGTATGTATGTAAAGCTTAATATGTATTCAGGTGCATACATATGTATTTAAATATATATACAAATTATAATTGAGGCCAGTGATATAATAATCGGAACTGGACAAGTTTCTATAGGCCTATTTAGAGACCTGTTGCAGTGTCTAAAAGATTTAAATTTTTAATTTTCATGCAAAATGTTAGAAATAGAACAATTTCGTATCCATAAAGAACCAATCATGTGACAAGTTCTGAGGCAGGTCCGCTCCCTCTCGGAGAGCTAGCGAAGATCTTACCAGATTTGAAAACGTATTTTGTTCGAAAGGTATTAAGAAATGATTTTTTTCTGTATTTTATGTAAATTTAACACACTAAGTTTTCATTTCTAGTAATGAATTTATATTTGAGTGTAGCCCTGTAGACTTCAATCCGTGTCGCCATACACTTAAAAAATGCTCATGTGAAATAAATATTAGAAAAAAATTTTACATTTTATTATTTGAGTAATCTTTAGATTTTCTTGTGAAATTTAAATCTTCTATGAAATACATTTCTTTTGTCAATTTTTCGATGAAAATTAACTTTCTACAAAATTCAATATTTTAGGTTTTAGTAAATTTAATTTCCTTTGCTAATTTTATATTTTCTTTTATGGAGTTTAGGCCTTTTGATCAAATTTCATTTTCTTGGTGAAATTTCGATTTGCGATCAAATTAAAATTTGTAGTGAAATTTTCTGAAATTTTGATTTTTGTCTATTTTTACATGAATTCGACTGTTGGTTAAATTTGTGGAACTTTTTGAAAAACCAGAAGAGATGACAGTTTATTGAGCATCCAGAAAATTCATATTTTATGGCCTCACATAATATTTCGCCAAATATGTTGATAGATTGATCCAGCATTCAAGTCCATACGCGCAGAAAAAGAGTGGCTGACGTAACCATAGTCTAAAAAACGTATTAGGATTAAATTATATAATTGTCATCGAATTATATTCGTTATTTTGAACGAATTGATGGAACTGAAATTGTTAACAATGAAGGAGTGGCGTCTAAGGGCAAAATCATGCTCCGGGTGCCACCCGCAGAGGGGCGCCTAGTTTTAGTTGTAATTAAAAAAAAATAACTTTTCCATTTTTTTGCTAACTTAGTTCTTTTGGCAATTTTTTTTATTAACTTTCTTGTTTTCTAATGAATTTTAAATAGTTGGTAAATTTGCAAATTTTGATGAATTTCTAATTTTCGGCAAAATTTTTGTTTTTTAAACATTTTCGCTTTAACTACCTGACTTTAACTACCCCGAAAATCAAGGCTAGACTTAAAGTTTCAAGTCGGCAAAACACGTATATTTTTGCTAAGGTCCCGGAATACGTTGTCAGTACCTTATTTATTATTTAAACAAAAATTGATTATGTTGTACAGTATTACTTATCCAAGCCTGCTTTTAAGATAAACTAACTGAAAGTTGCTTTATCTTTTTTTATATGATACAAAACTAGCCAGTTTGTTCGCGTTCATAGTAGCGGATAACAACGGATAAACAAAATAAATGATACTTATAAACTACCTAAACGGACAACTTTTTAAGAGTCGCACAGAAAGTGAAAACACTACTTGCGTGATAAAGACATTGTACGAATATTTTTGTTAAAATTTTATACAATATTCTTTCATGTTACGCAAATTCATTGAATAATTTAATAAAAGTTATAATTCAATGAATTATTTTCTAAGGAAGAAAACTTTCGTTTTCATTAATCAGATTACTTTATGGAATACTGAAAAAGTCAAGTTATTGAAATTATAATTTTAATAATAATAGCCCGAATACTATAGGCACTTGTAATAAAAGAAAATCATTCATAGAGGAAAACATAAAGGACTTTAAGAGACCGACTTCTTTTATCAACAAAACTTAATATTTATACACATTGTCATGTCCTTTATGACATTTAAAGGCATTAATTAATAACTAAAAGCTAAACCAGTATTAATACACAAAAACCCACACCCATACACACGTGTAACGTAACTATCTAAAAAAATACATATGCAGTGTGTAGATGTGTATGTTAAATAAAGCAAAGTGTTTGATGGATTTAGTTGGTAATAGATCTGGGTGACGATGAAAAAACCTGAATAAAAAAGCTTAAACGAACACCCACTAACTCAGCTAAACAACCATTCCTTGATCGCACTCAGCCAACACATTTACACAACAATGACAAATGAATGGGACAAGTTAAGCCGTAATAATCTGCATCGTCACCAATACACTTACTCATACTAGTTATATACAAAGTTGCTGATAACAGCTCAAATGTGTTTCCCTTGGTTATCCAAAGCCAAGAAACGCTGACATAAACAAGATATTAAATATCTTGTTTAAAATTGAAGTAAACAAAATTGAAAACGACAAAGTACATTTTGAATAAACAAAATGTATTTCTTCTTTTCCTTTGTCTTCGAGTTCTTTCTCTTTGTTTTTAAGTTAAGCTTCTAAGTTTTTAAACAATAAGTTTTAGTTCTACATAATCACGCAACCAATTCGATACCTACATTAAATAAAGGAAATTAATCTAAACCTTATTTTATGATTTTGTTTTATTAAAAAGGAATAATAAAAGTATTTAAATAAAAAATATAAAATTGGCGACGAGGATGGGATAGCTAAGTGAAAAATAGCTATACCAATTGTGAAAAAATAAAACAAAGATTTTAAAGTTTATTAAATTAAAATATTATATACAGAACGATTTTAAAGTTTAACAAATTAAAACATATGAAGAACGATTTTAAAGTTTATTAAATTAAAATATATAAAGAACGATTTTAAAGTTTATCAAATTAAAATATATAAAGAACGATTTTAAAGTTTTTAATAAAATTAAAACAAAAATATATATACATATATAACTAGAAAGAACGATTCTAAAGTTTAAAAGAAGTAAAATAAAATAGAAATTAAATAAAAATAATAGAAATAAAATTAAAACTTTTAATAAAAAAACAGAAAAATGTCATTATCACTGAGTGAAAGTTTGCGTGAGGCGAGGAGCGTTCCGGTTTTCAACGGAAACGGCGAATACACCCTATCTAATTATTTACGTGATGTGAATTCCGTGCTACATATTACTGCCGAGGAGCATCATCTGGTAGTCAAAACAGTACTCATCAATAAGCTGCAAGGAAAAGCCTTGAGAGCCATAGAAACTCTAGAAAATCCAACGTGGGAGGTGATATTAAGAAAGCTCAAGGAGGAATTAGGTGTCAAAAGATCATTCTTTCAACTTAGAACTGAAGCGCTAAATACGAAGGCAAGTAATATTGAAGAGCTGCACTATAAATTAAGAAAGGTATTAGCAGAGATGAACACAAAATTTAATCTAAACCCTGTAGACATTTCCTACACTCCTACTAATAACGAAAAGATTATTTTTGATATATATACAAATTTCCTACCCTTATATATTAGATCCCTACTTTTACAAAACAATATTTCAACTATAGAATCAGCTAATACTTTTTATATACAAAATAATATTTTAAAAGATATTAAATTGATTAACAACACACAAAATCAAAATAAAGAAATTCGTTATAATAATCAAAATTTTAGAAATAATGGAAATAATAACGTCAGAAATTTCAGAACTAATAATTTTAATACGTCAGGTCATCATGGAAATGATGTTAGAAATTTCAGAAGTAATAATTGGAATACCTCAGGTAATTATAGGAATAATGATAGAAATTTTAGGAATAGTAATTGGAATACGTCAGGTCAATTTAATGGACATAATAATTTCAGAAACAACAGTTTTGGAAATAATAATTATAATAAAAATAATTATAGACAGAGCGACAATAGAGCACCCAACCCAGTGCCAATGGAGGTAGATTTAACAGAAACCTCAAATTTTCAGGGGTCCTGCCTAAATGCAGACTACCCATAGTAGATCTTCATATAAGTAACATTAAAGTTAGATGCCTTTTAGATACAGGAGCTGCTACTACACTAGGCGATTATACAATTTTTTCAAAATTCCCGTTAATACAGAAATTAAAGATACCAATAATTATAAGAACATTGTCAGGATGTTCAACTGTAACTGAGGAGGCTATAGTGCCCTTACCAATAGAATTTAATGAGCAAGGAAAAACTATGTCTGTGAAAATAACGGACTTCTCAAAGAGGCCATTCGATTGTATTATTGGCTGCAACATTTTATCCCCTATAGGAGCGAAATTTGATTTTTTAAATAATATGATAGTAATAAATAATAATGAGATAATAATTAATAAAGAAAAAGAACCACCATTTGGTTATGACGAAATTAATTATTTAGAAAAGGGAACTATTAATATAAATGAATTGTTAAGTGACGATCTTAATAAAGAAGAGAAAGAAAGGCTTCAAGCATTTTTGAAAACAAATAGAAAAACATTTTATGACGAAGGACAAGTATTGACCGCTACCAATTGTGTACGACATAGGATTGTGACGAATTCGAATCAACCAGTATATTCCAAGATTTACCGCTACCCTCAGGTTCATAATGAGGAGATTGAAAAGCAAATCAATGATATGCTTGGCCAGGGAATTATTCGGGAGAGTAAATCTCCTTATAGTTCGCCTTTGTGGTTAGTGCCGAAAAAATCAGATACTCATGAAAAAAAATGGAGGGTCGTTATAGACTATAGGAATTTAAATAAGATCACAATAGACGACAAATTCCCTATGCCCAACATTGAGTTTTTGTTTGATAAGCTGGGTCGTGCGAACTATTTTTCGACTTTGGATTTAGCCAAAGGGTTTCATCAGATATTGATGAACCAAAGCGATAGAGAGAAGACAGCGTTTTCGACACCGATGGGTCATTTCGAGTATATTCGAATGCCTTTTGGTCTCAAAAATGCACCCGCTACTTTTCAGCGGATGATAAATTTTGTGCTACGGGATCTGATTAATAGATCATGCGTAGTATATATGGACGACATACTAGTTTTCTCCACATCTTTGAATGAACATTTTGAAACATTAAATAAAATATTTCAGAAACTGAACGAATATAATTTAAAAATCCAGATGAATAAATGCCAATTTTTGCGCAGACAGACAGATTTTCTGGGGCATATTATAACATCTGAAGGAATCAAGCCTAACCCTTTAAAGATCAAGGCTATTACAGGCTTGACAATGCCTAAAACGGAAAAAGGTATAAAGTCCTTTCTAGGGTTGACAGGGTATTATAGGAAGTTTATACAGAATTATTCAATGGTGGCTAACCCAATGATAAAATATTTAAGAAAAGGCTCCAATCTGAAACAAATTGGAAGCGATATTGAATATGAGAACGCTTTCGAGAAGTTAAAGACTTTAATCACGAGCTATCCAATTCTGTCCTTTCCTAATTTCAATAAAAAATTTGTACTGACAACAGATGCGAGCAATGTGTCTTTGGGGGCCGTTTTGAGCCAAGAAGGCAAGCCAGTCTGTTATGCAAGCCGGACGTTGAATGGACATGAAAGGAACTATACAACAATGGAAAAAGAGTTGTTGGCGATTGTATGGGCTGTGCGTTATTTTAGGCCTTATTTGTATGGGCGAAAGTTTTTGATCCTGACGGATCATCAGCCATTGAAGTGGCTTTGCTCTCTTAAGGAGCCGAACCAAAGAGTCATTCGCTGGAGAATTTTATTGGGCGAATTTGACTTCGATGTTGATTATATAAAGGGCAAGGATAACAAGGTTGCTGATTTTTTGAGTAGGACGGAGAATCTTGAGAGCCCAGAGATTGAAAGTTACGACCTGAAGTCGATCTTTGAGATTTCGGAGGAAAGGGTTGAAGAAACTATGACAGATGGTGAATCAATGCACTCCGGAATGGAAGATTTGCATGATCATTTCCCTATTAGCGAAGGTATAGTGAACAAGTACAGAACGCAGGTTCATGTAGTAGAATCAAAGATAATAGAAGTAGAAGTGGTTTTAAGAAAATATAAGATCATATATGTACAGGAATCTGATTTGATCAACAACCACTATTTGAATGACTTGTTTAGGAGAAATATAAAAAGAGGAACAATCGGTGTCTACTCTGAATTGGAGGACAGTAAATATCATATTGTACAACAGAAGCTTATAGAATTATTTAGTGGTGATCGTAATGTAAGGTTTATTAAGTGCACACAAAAAGCGATAAATGTATCAGATGAAGAAGAGTTGTTAACGATTGTGGAGAAAATCCATCTAGAAACAAACCATAGAGGAGTTCTGGAAAATTTTGAAGAAATAAAATATAAATACTATCATCCTAATCTTATTAAATTTATTAATAAATATATAAACAGTTGCACTACTTGCGGAGAAAATAAATATGACAGAAAGCCAATCAGGAAACAATTTAATATAACAGATACACCGTCTGAGCCTAACGAGATAGTTCATATGGACATATTCCATATGCGTAAAATGTATTTTCTCACGACTATTGACCGATTTACTAAGCTCGCCAGTGTGCACAAGCTGAGTGATAAAAATATGGTCACAATTAGGTCAAAGTTGGAAGAGAGAATGGCTTATCTTGGTAAGCCGAATCTTCTGATAATGGATAATGAATTTAATAATACATTGATTAGATTTTTCTGCCAAGAGAAAAATATATTAACTCATTTTACAACCCCGAATTCGCATACCGGAAATGCGGATATAGAACGATTTCACTTGTCATTGTTAGAACATGTTAGAATATTGAAACGAGATAATGAAAACGTGAATGTAGAAGAATTGATTATCAGAGCGGTGGGTTTTTACAACAATACCGTTCACTCCACAATTGGAGTTAAACCCATGGATTTTATTAATCATAGGGACATAAATATGGTTAAAATTAGAGAGACTATGAAAGGGAATAAAGAGAATGCTATTGGAAGAATTAACGCCAATAGAGAGCCTGTTCCGAGCTTAGGCAATCGCAAAATATATATAAAAAATCCTAAAGCTCTAAGGAACAAAACAGCAAAAAGATTTAATATTTACAATCGCAATAATCCTAATAGGATTGATGTAACACAAATAAAAAGACCTTTAAAAACATTTACAGGTGCTATTCATGGCAATGGTGCTGATGGTAATGGCAATGTTCGTACAGGGAAGCCTGGAGGTTAGTAAGATCGAAACATCCGGAGGATATATTTTAATGGAGAGTGAGCCGATTTGGATAATTGAAAGCTATTCGAGATTAATTCATGTTATTGACATCGAGGAACTAAGGTATACAATACAAAAAATAAGAATAGGTGTAGCCAAAGATTTTGAAAATAATGAGAGCCACTGGATGCTCTTGAATGTACAGAATAGAATTGAGGAGCTAGAGCATAGCATGTTGACATTATCACTTCATACGAGAGGAAAAAGAGCTCTAATTGACATAGGTGGTAGAGCGGTTAAATGGTTGTTCGGAAACATGGACGATGAGGACAGATTGCTGATTGACCAGCAATTTAGAACTTTAGACATCAATCAGAAAAATTTGATAGGTAATATGAATAAGCAGATAAAAATTAACGACGATATACAGAAGTACTTACGGGGCATTAATATGGTGATTGAGGAGCATAAGGAAGTTTTTGGTTTGAATTATACGAAAGAGGTAATGCAGAGTATAAGAATGTCGAAATATAATAATTATTTGTTGCTAATAAACCAAGTGGCTGATAGAATAGAAAGAATTCAGGAAAATATAATGACATCGAAGCATGATTTAATGAACAGAATTATTCTTACGAACGAAGAAATTGACTTTTATAGAGTAGATAGTCTGAAATTGAAACACATAAAATGTAGTTTTGGTTCGGTTTTGGATTCGAAATTGATATTTGTTATAATGATACCCGACTTTTATGAGGAGCCGTTTAAATCGAGAATTGTTTTGCCAATTCCCAATAGAGAATTTATGCAGGTCGATGTTGGAATAGTTAAAATTGTGCTAATAGAAAATGTTGTGTATACTGCCAGTGACGAAGTTTATGTTAAAAAAATGAATAGAGCAAGCAATTGTATTGAAAACTTGCTGAATAACACTTTTACAAATTGTACCAAAAAATTGAATACACAGCAAGCAATTGAAGAAATAGATTTAGGAAACCTTTTAGTTATAAATGGCAATGCCAGTCTTTTGAATACTTGTAATAATTATACTTACCGTCTGGAAGGACATTATTTGATTAAATTTGATTCATGTGAAGTTCGAATAAATGAATTCGTACTAAAAAGATTTTCTAGTAAACTAAATATTGTAATACCAAATTTGCAAAGACTAAATGGAAGTTTATTATTGACTCCAAGATTACCTAATTTTACTAACATTGATGAAATAAAAAATATTGTGAACAAAGAAAATAATTTTAATTTTTATACGATTTATGTTTTGATTATTGTTATTATAATAAGCTGTACTTTAAGATGCTTGTTAAAAAATAAGAAAATTCGAAGGGACTCGAATTTAAAGGGAGAGCGAGTTATATACAAAGTTGCTGATAACAGCTCAAATGTGTTTCCCTTGGTTATCCAAAGCCAAGAAACGCTGACATAAACAAGATATTAAATATCTTGTTTAAAATTGAAGTAAACAAAATTGAAAACGACAAAGTACATTTTGAATAAACAAAATGTATTTCTTCTTTTCCTTTGTCTTCGAGTTCTTTCTCTTTGTTTTTAAGTTAAGCTTCTAAGTTTTTAAACAATAAGTTTTAGTTCTACATAATCACGCAACCAATTCGATACCTACATTAAATAAAGGAAATTAATCTAAACCTTATTTTATGATTTTGTTTTATTAAAAAGGAATAATAAAAGTATTTAAATAAAAAATATAAAATTTACTTTTGTATTTAAGTATATCAACCAAACAGCACTACAAAGAAAACGCAGAAGGAAACAAAGAAAGAGAAAACCCTAAGCATAAACGATGAGAAAAATATAATAGCAGCAAGTGGTGGTCGGAGAAAAGCAACTCAAAACAGAAGAAAAAAAAACAGTAAAGAGGAATGTAGAAAATAGATTGGTACTAAGTGTCAAAAGCGTCATGAATCAGTGTCAAGTACACTCACACACACAACAGTTTAACCAACCAACAAGACAACAACAGCCAGTTCATTGGAATCAGCATCATCATTCTCATCAGTAGTAGTGCCATTATGCTCATCAATTGTACCCAGAAATACCACGAAAAACAGCACCCGCATCATCACAATCATCCGCAACGACACTTGTGCTATAACACAACAACGTAGTAGAGTCAGGAAAACATCCTAGTAAACATTCCGGCAGTTAGAAAAAATTGATTAAAGGACAAAAAACAAAGTGTAATCTGACATATTCATTCTGGTCGAAAGACAAAGTATTGTGTGGTTTTGCCAACATCAATCCTTGTGCTAGCATTTCTATTTAAATACCCGGCCAATGTTTTTGATCAATTTTAACGGTTGTCTTCTTAATATGCTAAAGAAAGATATTGGTAAAAAAAAACACACTAAATTGACGATGTGGACAAATAACTAAATTGTGAAAATAATAGGCAGCATATCGACGGTCAATGTTGTGGGGCATTTCGTAGTATTCTAGTGATAGATTTATAAATTTTCTCTCTTCGGCACTTAGTGAAGGCTACAATGTGCGAGTTTTATATTGGCAAAGATTTCTCCATAACTTAACGCATATGTAAATGTTGCCTGTAAATATGTATCCGCATAAAAACATAAATGTGAAAATAAGGCTAAGAACTATCAAACAATTTCGGCCTTAAATAGTACTGAGATCAAAATGAGGATCAAGTTCTTCATATGTACCATACTATAACATTTTGGTAATATTTTTCCCATAATCCTTTTCCATATTAGAAAGTTAAAAAACAATTTGACAAGGCTTGCTACCTTGCCTAGAAATGGGATGGTATTGTACATATGAAGAATTTGGTCCGTATTTTAATTTCAATATTTTTTACGGGCGAAATTTTAGGATAGGAACTTGACTTTATTTTCACACTAATGTTTTTGTGCGGATCTAAGTCCTTTTTGCCAAGTTAATTTTGATGGTTGGATTATATAAAATTTCACCTCCCTACTTATAGTGGATATGCTCCATACAAATTAGAGGGAACCCTAGTCTCTTTCCTTGGCTGCAGACAAGCTTTACGGGACATTAGGTATATTAATGAATTTGTATATAACCTTATAACTAAAAAGTTAATAAAAATAATAATAATAAAAAATAATAATAATTATTCTCCAAGGCCTACTTATATATCGATTTTTAGGTATCTAGCTATAGTGGTAGTGTCCTATACAGCTTAGGGGGAACCATCCATCCTCCCTCCCGTCCCAGATAAAACCTGCCCGTTTTCAGATGTTTCTGTTTATTTGGGCCCAAAAGCATACCTGTATACCGAATTTCACCTCTCTAGCTACAGTGGAAGTGCCCCATAATATTGAGTAGTAAGGCAGTGAATATGTACCAAAATGACCTATGAGGTCCTATGATCTGTACGTAGTGTCCTTTTGTTTCAACTTTCATTATTTTATTATTAATGGAAGCAAAGTTATTAGTGGGGTCAAGACTTCGCGAATGGTTTCGTGTAATACACACAATGTGAGCATTAGTCCTGAACTTGGCCTAGCGCACTACCGTGGGCCTTAATATTGAATATAGTACGTTCCTACAAATCGGTCGCAGACATGTAAATATATTACCTACATATACCTACCAGCCTCGTTAGGTGTGTTAGTATTTATTTTCGATCTGTATGTGAGTCGCTTAGTGTGAAAGTGGCATAGATTACTTTAAAAAAAATCAAGTTAATGGTAACTTTAGTACCGGTTTACTGGTACCTTTTCATTTTAAACAAATTTTCTATCAAATTGTTGAGAACTATTCAGATTTTGATTTTGTCATTTAGTCTAAGAAATATCGAGTATAAGACTGTAAAGTTTTACTACAAAATTTGGTAGAGCTGTCGAGATTAGCTGGCTTAAGTAACGAGCGATATGCGGAAACAGACTACCCTATATGGCGTTAGAACGGCGTTTTCTTTTCTGACGAAAACGTGGCAGATATTTTACAATATGCATATTTCTCTGTCCTTTTCTAAAAAAAATGTGAGAGTGTGAAATATGTTTCACAAAAGAGTGTGAAATATTGCAAATGTTTTACTAAAAAATTTTCCTGATGGTTTAATAGCTGGCTTAACTACATCGCATGTACAGAATTGTTGTATTTTGTGTTTGTGGATGATTTTATTCTATTATGATCGTAAAAAAATTACCACTTTCTACTACTACTTGAATCGTCAGTTTTCGTTCATCATTTAGTCGGTCTATTCAACTAACATCCCCTTAAAAGAAAAATTACTTGGAAAACGTCAACACGTGCAAAACCGCTCGATTAAGAGAAAAACTTACTAAAAATTATGCCGGCTCATGATGACGGCACACATACTAACAATTTATTTATAAAAACAAATATCTGCATTAATTTTATCTATTAAAAACTCACACTCATATCGTTTATCATTTATCCAAACTGACAACAGCCAAAGGACAAATAACATATGACTCGGCAAAAGATTATAAATGATTTTGATAAAAGTACATTTGCAAAAGAAATCAAGAAAATTGCGCATAAAAAGCAAACAGGAAACAGGATCAAATTTATGTGTGCATGTATTTTCTTATCCTGTCAATATTTTTGTTAAATCCGAAAAAAACTGAAATGGCCAGGAGAAAGCTGATTGCTTCCTGGCTTAATAATAATAATTTTTTCATGGAAATTTGACGATTAAACGTTTTAAAAAGAAATTCTCATATTTTTCAAATAGAAATTTTGTGTTTTAATCGCTTTTAGTAATTTTTTTATAACTTTTTTGTAACAATGATAACATTTCCACTTCTTTTTCGAGGAGGATGAATGAACGAAATCTTAGTATTTTAATGCGATTAAATTTTGCAGTGATTTGCTGACAGCACATTCATTTAGCTTAAAAACATTCTGATAGCAATTGCGTTAGCAAAGACTTTTAAGGTTGTATAGAAAGAACAATTGGAAATGGTCTGTAGTGAATTGAATGAACACCAGAAGTATGGCGATTTTAGAATATGGCGGCAACGGTAAGTTTTTTTCTTATATAAGTGAAATACACTGGTATAGAATTCACATCGACAAGCGATGAAGTCATGTACTCTTTCAGAAGAATATTAGAAAAAAACATGGTTGAGATAACCAACTCATATTGTTGTTCGCTAAACACCTAAGCCACAGCTCTTGTTACTTTGATTAAGCTCCTGAACTATTTGACATACGTAGACATATGTCTACTAAGAACATTTTATTGTTATAGTTATTAAATTATCTTTGTATAGTTAAAGTATTATGTTTCTTGTGGTTAGAATTTTAGTCAAAATAAAATTTTAATCTTCAACTCAACCAAGTTTTATGAATGAAAATCATTTGCTGATTAAATGTAAGCAATAACTTGTTTATCGCAACTAAAGTATTGTTTAAAATTTTTACAATTAACGATTATATGTTTGGATCAACACAACATAAGGTTTCTTGATGATCTGGCCTAAGCAACCAGCAAAGCATAGAGACTAGCTTATCCAACCGTCAAAATGGTAAAATCTTTGCTAGCGGCACCATATTTTTACGGATTATGTGGCTTCGTGACTGTTTGTGTTTTTTTTTGGCCTTGTGAGAATAGCTTCAGGAGTGCTGGCAGTGCGCGCGTTCATCGAAACAAATCGCCATTATGCCAAAAGTTGTCACGGATGAGACGTCAGCGTCGGTCAGAAAATGTTTCAGGCAATAAGCCATAAAACGTATTAATTACTGTCTGCGGACCGTCAATCTGTACTGAATCTTAGCGGCGCAGTGGTCTATTTTCGGTAGAAATTTATCATGATCGAAACACTCCCATTTAAATCTTCCTAACGCAGAACAACTTGCGTTTCTAAGGTTTTGCTTGGTGAGCCAATTATGGCAGATATTTATGTCCAACATGACCATGCTTAAGTAACTGTTCTCAGTTAATGAAACACGGTGCGTATCCTGGAGGACAGGCGGAACCAGTACTTAAAGCTTGTTTGGGACCTGAAACTGTAAGAAGGGGTCTTTCTAACCACTGGTACCACGGAAACCAGTAAACCCCGCGACGTAATTTCCGAACTGATTTTTGGTGGTGGCATGTTGAATGTGCCATTACATTGCAACGCAAGCTTTCAATTAAACAGCTTTTGATAGCGGGAGATTATGAAGCTCCATACTCGCGCTCGGCTTGTGAACAAGCCTTAGACTCTGGAAGTGCAAGAACTTACCACCTATATTTCACTCCGAAAAAATAATGTATCTGAGAAGTAATTTTACTATAAATATGTGTAGTAAGAGAACAATAGGCAAAGTCGGAACAGTGTGCGTCGCCCTTTAATGAAAGTTACTTATGTCATTGCAATTAGAGTAGGAAATTAATCTGCCACTAATGTCACTATTTTGCACTTATTCGTATTTCCCTTCTGTAGACATAATATGTGTTTTATAAAATAAATAGAAACTCTTCATTAAAGTTTTAAATTATCTCTATAAAAGGACTTATTAAATATTTATTTCATTAATAGACTGACTTGACTATATGTCCGTGTTGTCATTCTAAGTAAATATTAATTAAACATCGCACACACATATATTTATCATTTGCTTTTCTTTTTTTTTTAATTTTAAAATCAATTACTTGTCTTTAGGGGTTTTATTTAATTTGAGATAATGGATAAAACAGGTTAAAGAGCATGAAACAATAGGTATGATTGACAAAAAGCTGCCTTTAGGACATCTATGAAATCAAAGCAAACAGCGAAAAATATAAGAAAAACACCGCTAGATACGGTGACAAAACCTGGATGGATACAGTGACAGATAAGTTTGGCGATATACAATCGAGGAGCCAGTTTTTTATGTGAGAGTTTTTCCTTTGGCGTTCAAATTTAACAACACTATTTGCGACTTTGTTTTTATTTATGTCGGATATTTAAATAAGAAATGCTACACTGTCCATACTAACTTTACAGTAATGAAGTCGGCATTTTAATAGAAACCCGTAACAATTGAAAATAAAATTTTTGTAAACGTTTTATTTACAATTTCACCCTTCAAAACGCAATAACTTTCGCTAAAGAGGTACTGATTTTTTTTAAGTTGTGGCATAAAATAAAGAGTTAGAAATGGCTAAAGCTGCTGTATATCGAAAAGAGATATGTCGTATAAAAACGAAACACTTTTAGTCAACATTGTTGATACCAGCTACATACATCCACGGCAAGAACATCCATAGCAAAATAACTGCAAATATAAATGTATTATGCAAATAGTGCTGTCAGCAGTAATATTAGGAAGTTTCTAACGGAAAAGAACAGGAACAGGATCTTATATGAAATTTAATTGCAACAAATAAAATCTTATTTTTAAAAATTCAAAATCAAAAAGCAATTAAATTCTTAATAATAAGATGATGGTCTATGTGTCAGCCTAATCTACTCACGTTTTTGATTTAAATAGTTCCTTTAAATCCTTTTTTTTTTTTGTCAAATATATAAGAAAAAATTTAATTTTTAATTTATTTAAATAAAATTTGTTTAATATTTTTCGGATTAAATAAATGATTCAATCAACCAAAAGTATTAATGATTCAACAAAACTTCTTTACGGAATTCATGCAAATCTAAGAAATGATTCAATAAGTTTTTGATTTTCGGTTGAAATGAAGGTGTAAAATTTTGTTTTCGTGCCAAAAATAATTCCGACTGCACTCAGAAAATAAAATAAACCATCACCCATTAAAATTGCGAAAAAGGTTGGTTGGTTTTAATATAAAAGTTTGCTTTAAAATATGAATATGTAGTAGCAGTAGATGTTCATTAAATTTAAATAAATGCAAAGGAAACATATTTTCAAATCACCACAGTGAATGTATCGTTACTACCTTTATTTGGATGAATCTTTTGCTGGCCAAATGGCTTATCTACACAGGAATATCAAACAATTTTTAAAACTTAACATTATAAGAAAATACCCAGCAAAAAACTTCAGTTACGCAGTAAACCAGCAAGTATGTATACCAACAACTAAGTAGTAGTTACTTTTTATTGGACACATAAGTTCCTTTAATTATGAATTCATTAACAAAATGTTGGTCTGGGCTGGAATTTAAAACACAAAAATTGAGTTATGGTCTATATACTCATGGCGCCGAAAACTAATGTTCATGTGCAAGCAAATATTGTGGAAAATTTAAAAAATATAAGTTCAGGGTTGGCACTGAACGATCCACTACGGTTTTTCTAACCGCACCAACTGAGCCGAGCACATAACAAAATTACTTGTCAATATATTAGTAAGTGTTCTGTAGAAAGTAATGGTGCAGGTAAGCACAGCACCTTACCCAGTAATGTATGAAAAAAGTAGTCCAGACTGAAATATAATATATTTTTGCTGGGCAGTTAATCGCTCTAACAATCAACCACTTGAATGTTACAAGGATACCTGCACCAGCAGCAATACTCTGCTATAAGGATTTGTGCACAACCACGCATACTTACGCACACAGCCACTGCACACTGTGGAGAAGGCGACCAAAAAAGAACACAGTAACTTTGATTTAAGAAGCAAACAGTAATCCGGAATTATAAACAATATTTGTTTTCGAATTAACTTAAAAATAATTTTAACAAAAAATGTAAAATTTTAAAAGTTTAATAAAAAAAATTTTGATAAATAGAAGTAAAATTTTCCATGAGATAGAGGTAACAAAAAATACTCTAATAATAGAACAAAGTTAAAAATTTTGTTCTAATCCAAGAAAAAGAAAAAAAAGGGGAAATATGAGAGAGTTTCTCAAATTCTATTTGGCTACATAGCAGATAGCAGATGTTCACAATAAATATTAACTTAGTAGAAAAGCATCAAGAATGCTGTGTGCAGCGGCACAGAAAATGCTTTCGATTCTGTTAGTGTTTAATAATTTAACTTTATCTCTATTCTGTCAATAGTTTTCAAATAAGTTTAAAGTTTGAAATCCTTCAGAAAAAGCGTTCAACAGAGTTTTAAAGCTGGAAGCTTAAACATCCCTTTCTGTATTTAAATCGTTGACTGTTTATGAGGAGTTATTCGTGCTTTTCACAAGGACCACTTACCATCTCACTATGTCTACCAAAATGTGAACAAAAGATATTCAGAAGTGCTTGTCTAATTTTTCCGAGCTCCAGGTCATCAATAAAATCTTCCTTATTATAAATTATAATAAATATTAAATTTATTTTTTCCAATATTTCGCTACGCCTTTGTGTAGCATCGTCAAGGTATATGTATAGAAGGAAGGTCTTCCAATGGGATCTCCAGCATCACCAATTGTAGCGGACATAGTTATGGAGAAGTTACTGGACACATGTATTGAAAAGCTAAACATTAAACCGAAAATAATGACTAAGTACGTAGATGATTTGTTTTGCATAATTCCTGAAGGTGAAATTGATAAAGTATTGGAGACGTTTAATGCATTTAATATGAACATTAAATTTACAATAGAGAGGGAACACGATTCCAAACTACCTTATTTAGATACATTAATAATTAGACGGGGCAACGATTTAATATCGGATTGGTATCAAAAGCCAACAGCATCTGGGAGAATCATTAACTACTTTTCTAAGCATAGTAAAAGAATTATTATGAATACAGCTCGAAATTTGGTACAAAGGGTGTTAAAGATAAGTGACAAGGAGTTTCATAGGAAGAACAAGGAAAGGATCAGGAATATATTAATTGAAAATAGTTTTCCCGAGCAACTTTCTTATAAATTAATAAATTCTTTTAGAAGTAGTAGAAATGTTAACACAAGAAGCGTTATAGAGCCCAAGATTTATAAGTCTTTAGCTTATGTGCCAGGAATATCAGAGCGACTTGAAAAATCAAAAATCTTCAATAGCGATAAATACAAAATTGCTCATAAATCATACAATACTTTAAATAGATTATTCAGTAAAACTAAGGATAGAATTAAGAAAATGGAAATGTCGAATGTGGTTTATAAAATACCTTGTAATGGTAATGATCAGGAGAATTGTAGTAAAGTATATGTGGGTACAACGAAAAATATGCTAAAAACTAGAATAGCCGGACATAAGTCGGACCATAGATGTAAAAATTCAAATAAAACAGCTCTATCTTCCCATTGTTCTGAATTGAATCACTGTCCTAACTTTGAAAATGTGTCAGTGCTAAATATTGAGAAAAATTATAAGAAACGTTACATATTGGAAATGTTACAAATTTGTAAAACACCAATGTCTCAAAGAATTAATTATAAAGCGGATACAGATAATGTCGCTCATATATATAGGCATTTAATACATAAGATAATATGATGTAATTTAGGATTATACATATGTATTGTTTATACATATGTACATATATACATCTACACATTAATGTAAAACACTTTTATTTTTTAATTTTTTTAGTTTTTTATGATTTGTATGTATTTGTGTTTTTTGAAAATTTGAAATATTTTTCATTGTATATGGAAAAAATGTTTCAATAATTTTCACAATTTGATTTTTGTTTTGAAGTTTGTGAAATATAATTTTATTTTATTTTATTTTATTTCCTGACGATGCTACACAAAGGCGTAGCGAAATATTGGAAAAAATAAAATTAATATTTATTATAATTTATAATAAGGAAGATT
The DNA here is from genome assembly GCA_963932375.1 of Phania funesta. Classification (NCBI taxonomy): domain Eukaryota; kingdom Metazoa; phylum Arthropoda; class Insecta; order Diptera; family Tachinidae; genus Phania; species Phania funesta. Next base: position 65,137,937 of record OZ010655.1, read on the forward strand.
TTATTGATAACCTGGAGCTCGGAAAAATTAGACAAGCACAATAATAATAAAGGTCAAAAAACTAGAATAAAGTTTATTAAAGATATTCCAGAAGGAAATGTTGTTATAGAACAGCTTTTGAAGTTCATTTTTAAACTCTTCACAATCTGACTGTTTGTTACTCGTATCTTTACATTTATATAATTTTAAACTAATATACATATTTGCCTATTTTTCTTTAATAAGTGGGTAGGGAGTTGGTGGTAGTTTATCAGTACAGATCTGTGGAATCTCAATTATATTTCAATTTTAACTGCATGTAATGTGTAATTGAAATTTAAAATAACTGTTCCAAACTATTGAAGTTGGGTAGAAGCTATATTCAATTATAAAAACGTACAACATGTAATCGTTCTTGAAACCCCGCAACTACAATTTGTAATGTAATTGTAATTGAAAATTTACAATTATAATTGTAATTATGCAACTTGTAATTACTTGTTATAAGTAGAATCTATTACATTTGTTTCATTGTGTTATTAATTTAAAATATGTAACCTTCAGTGTTGTTCTATATTTTGAATCCGCAGTATTTTATTCTAAAGTGTCAGAATATTTTAGATGTTCCGAATTCCATTTGTAAATATTTTTTTATGTTTTTTAAGAACAAAAGAATTTGGTGGAATGAATCAGAATCAGGTTTTCTTCAACTTAAACTTTAGTTAAATGTTAAAGTGACAATTTTATATTAAAATATGGAAGGTTTTCTTTAAATTTACTTTTGTTTTTCTCAATAAAGTTTAAAATACAATTTTGCAAAATATGTGGAATGCAGAACAGCTAAATTTCAACTCGGAATACAGGAACGCTTATTTATTTTATTCTTGGAATTATTGTTTAAGTTTTTTATTGTAAGAATATTATTGTAATTTAAAAAAGAAATAAAAAAAATTAAACTGTTAATTTTTTGTACTCCAAATAGGGATATAACAGAATACAATTGAATTTCATGAACAGGCTGATTATTACCTCTAAATTTTATATAAATTTTATATAATCCTCTTTTGACATTTGTGAAATAAATAGACAGAAAATACACGGCAACAAAACTTGGATCTCTATACGAGTACTCCTCAAAAACGCGGAATAATTATAAAGAGAAAAATACATATAATTTCCTCGCATTGCTCAACTTTTTGGCATATGGAGTTAATCGATTTGTGCAACGAATGGATCAAATTAGTGCGATGCGCAGATATTCAACAAATTTTAAGTCTGATGATTCACAAGAAGTGTGTTTGGTTGCTTCAAAATAACTCCCATATTTTGGCACTTAATATCTAAAGGCACGACACTGTGCAACGTACAAAAAACCCCCAACAACAACAACATACTACTTTGGTTACTTTTATTATTTTTTTTATGGTAAGCTCATTCAATACTAGGAAAAAAGTTGTTGACAATTTTCTGAAGTGGTTCTCAACAGCTTCTCATCTTCTCATCTTCTGTTTGTATGTGTGTGTGTGTGTACTTTTGTAAGTGTCTACTTTTTGTTTAAGGTCCTTATCAAAGTAAAAAGTTCTTTAGTCAGCAAATTTTATGAGATGTACACTACAAAAAATATTATCATTATTAAATTGAACAAAAAAAAAAAAAGATTTAAGTGGAATGAAACTTAGGATATTGTTATGGAATTTATAATCCAGTTGGGATAGAAGAGAATTTATTACTTGATTGTGAAGCACAAAATTCTGATGCAATATCACATGATATATTTACAACATGAGCTTTATACAAAATTAAGTACATGTATTAAACACCTAGCAACAGAGTTGTTCTAAAACTTTAAAAGCTGTGCGAGAATTTTATATGACAACTAATAACTCAGAGAAAAACATAAATCCTCTTGTATTTTTTCTTTAAGTGTAACTCTAATCAGGTTGTTTTATCGCTTTTACTTTTATTCTCTAACAAAATGGCACATTTTCATTAAATGCCAAAACGATCGATAGAGGCAGCGTAGTAAAATGTTGTCGAAAAACTATTTGTAAACTTCATTAAAACTTAAATAATCGTCATCTCTTCAAGCATCTATTTTATTTCATTTAGTACCATTCTAAATAACACTAACAACAATGACAGCAATCAACAACTTGCACTTCAACAGCAATAATAAAAGGTTTCTATATTCACAGAGTAGCAAAGAACCAAATAGTCGATATATATCTATTCAAACGTGTTGTAACGAACATTTAACTCCGTCTCTATCGGCCATATATTCCTCCTTTTGTTGCGAATACGAAAACAAAATCATTTAGCTTATACTCTGCCATAAATGGGTGTGTGATAAATTGACAGAGTTGGCTTATGTTTGGGATTGATGCGTACACATACTTAAGAAGTTAAAAGAAATTTTTTTAACTATTTCGTTTGCATATAAAGCACTTAAGAATTTAAATGTTGAGCTTAAATTTGGGCCACACCAAATACATAGGAAGTTATAGATGTTTTGAAGTGAAATATTCCCCCACACATTTCTCCCAAATCGTTGGCAATGTGGTATTTAAGCTTGTTCCACCATTAATTCTGTTGTCTTGTTGACTTAAACGATTTATTTTCGAAATCATATGATTTAAAGTGGTGAAGAGGTTTGCAAAACTTATACCCTTCACACAAAGTAAAAAGTTTGTTTGTAATTTATACAATATTCATTCCGCACTCTACAAAATATATATTCTGGATCTTTATAAAAACAGAAGTTCAACTGATGATGTCCGTCGACGGTGCTAGAGAACATAGGATCTTGGAACTTGGCTCATTTGAATTGCGTATTCGATGATATTTCACTATTTGAATTTAGCAATATCGGTCCAGAAGTTCGACAAATATGGGCAAAAAGTTCTCTGAAACAATTACCACCTAACCCATAAAAATTGTACAATCTGAATCCTTATTAAGTTTGCATAAAGTCCCTTTACAGACGTCCCTAGATAACTTCCGAATGAAAATGTCAAACCGAATTAAAAAGATTTTGAAAAAACCTAAAAATTTAAATAAAATTTTAAAGACAACCAAGAAATTCAAATTTTTACAAAAACCGAAATTTTACCAAAAAATTCTCTACAAATTTGAAACATAGCCATAAAGTCGAAAAACTGCAGTAAGAAAAATTCCAGTTGTCAAAAATTTTAAATTCAATAAAAAAGAAATTTCACCAAAATAACGAAAATTCACAAAACTGGGAAATTTCACCACAAAAAGTTGAACTGCACTAAAATTTTGTAACTTATCGTCGAAATTTTAACAAAATCGATTTTAAACAAATATATAAAAAAATAAAATAGAGAATTCAAAAATCGCAATTAATCTGGAAATTCACAAAAAAATTTCAAAACTTTTATGTTACCAATATAAAAAAATTTCAAAAAAAAACTACATTTCAAATGACCAATATTGCAGCAAAAATTACGACAAATTAAAATTTTTCCAAACTTTAAAATTCACAAAAAATTCAACATTAAATCGACCAAAGGGATTGAAAAACTTAACCGCTTAATAATAAAAATCTCCAAAATTTTAACAAAATTTACAAAATTTTAAAATGTTGCAATTGTAACAAAATCAATGTTACAAATTATGTAGAAAATAAAACTTTACCACAATTCTTGAATACAACAAAAATTAAAAATTCATTAAAACTATTAATTTTACCTAAATCTAAATGGAACCGAAAAATAGAACGATATCGAATTTGCACAACAATTTACAAATCACCAAAATTCGAAAACTCAAAAAATCATACAACCGAATTAAAGTCAACAAGTTTTTAATTAACACAAGAACAAAAATTTCTAAAATACAAAAATTAAAATAAAATTACCCAGAAATCGAATACTTTTAGATTTTGAAATTTTATCATAAATTTCACCTCAATAAAAATTTCTATAAATTTTATCAAAAATATAAATTAAACTGAAACATTAAAAAACCTTGAAATTTCCCGAAATTTTGGGAACTAATCAAGTTTCAAAAATTCACACAATACGAAAACAAAATAAAATGATTAAAGCAACAAAAATTCAGAGAAAAGATAAAACATGAAAATTAATTAAGAGCTGAAACTAAAAAAAAACATTTCATCTATTAACCGATTGAAGATGATTATGTTAAGAGTAAAACCAGAGTCCAAAATTATCGCAAATAATTATTTTTACTCCAGAAAAAATCTCTACTACATGTTTAATAGTTCATACTTGGGTAACGGGTATATAAGATTCCGCACAGCTATATATAGGTCTCTTACTTGTTTTTAATTTATGGTCAATTAATTCCCAATTGAAACGCCAGTTTGCTATAGATTTTTATTTATTTTATAAAATATTAATTTCAAACAAATCGGATTTTTGTGGAAGATATGGCAGAATTGTAACAGTCTAACGATTATTTTTAAACGTCTTGCAAGAAGGGTTTTGCAGTCATTGTTAATTGCTAATGTTATGTTACTAAAGACATTATTCGTATTAAAAACTATTTACAAAAGAAAATCCAAGGTTTAGTTTGTAAAATAAAGTGTTTTTTAAGTACTTATTTTTTCGCAATCGATATTTTAAAGTATTTAAAGAAAAATTTATTTTTGCCAGATCGTATATTTCTAAAACATTTCGATTCAAAAAATTATCCCTTAAATATCCACCAGTCAATATTAATTTTTTTATGTTACTTCCTTTGCTCGCTTAATAATGTTCTCCTACTTTCTGGCCCCCAGTAAAACACTGACTTTTACAATCCTGCCTGCAACATAAATTTTCATTACACAAAACACCACCGATGCTTATTTACACTCAAGCCAATAAACACAGAACGATGACAAAGTACTTAAGTAATCAGAATTGTAATTGTTATGTTTTCATGACAATCTTCGGCGAAAGACAACAACTGTAGTGGCACCGGAAAACGAAATAAAAACTCCTTTAGCAAAAAATTTTAAGAACTTTTTATGCGCAAGTACTCTGTGTCAATAACTACAATTTACCAAATAAAATCTCACTCAACAAGAACTTTTTTATTCCTTTTGCGTGGTTTAAGGTAAAATTATCTTAATGATTTTTATACGTATCTGTTGTTTTTTCAACACAAAATGTCAGCAAAGATTTTTTATGGCGTTTAACTTAAGTGGTCTGGGTTTCAGTCTCCGGATGTGGATACAAACAAATGGCTGCAAGTTTTGGTTTAAAACAAACAACATTTATCAAATTATTAGAATCTCTGCGGTCTATTTGTTTGTTTAAGAGCAGGGAATTATAAAAAAAATGTTCAAAACAATCATAACAAAATTAAATTTGAGGATTTGGTATAATTTGGTTATAATTTTTTTTAACAAATTTATGATTCAAATATAAATTACGATTTTATTATTAAAATGGTTTAGATAAATTGTTTTTATTCGATCATTTAAAAAGGGTGATGTATCCATTGATTGCTTTTCCAGTGTAAAAACATGCTTGCTAAAGTCAGTTATTATTAGTTAGAATTGCCGTGAGAAATATATAAGATGCATTTCAAAAATGTTGTGTTCGTTACAATTGACCTACGTGTTTGAGTACGTGGTACTGCCATTCACGTAGACCATTATTCTGAAAGCCTACGAAATAAAGATCATTTGAGAACTAAAGATTAGTGATGTGCACTGTGTACCTTCCCAGAAAGTTACGTTTCGATATGAATATAATTGAGTCGGTATCTCAATAGGCCAAATTCCTAGATTTCATCCAATTTGCATATCAGAGTTGCCAAAGCGTTTAATAAAATACTTTGATAGGTGAGACTGATCCCCTTATGCGCGTTTTGGAGCATTTTTGAAGCGCCCTGTATTTGTTGAAACACATATGATACACAGTTTAAATATCTCCATTACATCAAAAGTTATGATTTTTGCAACGGAAAAAATCAAAACGAGCCACCGTGCGACGCTACTCTTAATCTGTTTATCTTTAAAGATGATAATGTCACTTTGAGAACACTTGCGGCACAATATGTCACACCTCGCGTGCTACCATAGACCTCTAGAGGGGTAAGTTCCGTTATTTTTTTTACTAGTTTTGGACTCGTGTGTTAGAGACTCACATCGAGTGATTTCGTGCATCTGGATTATTTTTTGTAGAATTTAATGTAGTCAGTCGTTAATGTTGACAAACTATCAAACGTGTACTTCTGATAAGAAAATAACCAAAACTCTTCAATAAAACATAGAAAAGAAAACATGCCTCATGCTCAAAGAATTGTATAATATATTTTATACCGATCTTGAGCTTGCAAAAGAATTTTTTTTAATAATTTCCTTAAAATGCTCGAAGTTGTCGTCGGTCACATAGGGGAATGGGACGCCCTTTTTATGCTTTTTATACCGATCGTATGATAATATTATTGGCAATGGGGAGTCGTTCTTTACTTCCATTAATGCTTCGACTAAAGCAATTACACGCGAACTTCCACTAGGTCGCGCTCAAACTAGCAGCAGCTACCATCTGGAGATCGCTCTATTTGAATAGGAAATTCCACAAAAAAATAAATTGTATCTGATTTTTATTGGATCTTTCACAATTAAGAATTTTTTCATTTTATTTCCAAAATATTCTATGCGAATTTATTTCTTTAAAAATCAAACGCTTGAGGAACAACTCTTTACAAATGAAATAAACATTTTAATTTGTTTTATATTTTTTTTTTCATTACAAAACAAAATACTTTTAATAATTATAATAGTGATATTTATGAATATGAACCATAATGAGATTTCTATTTATTAGTTGGATTAGTTTTTTTTTGCACTTCATCACAGGTGAAAAAGGCTAATGCATGTAGGTTAGTCTAGGCGTTTGTAATTTCGACAATAAAATGTTGGAAACCCCATCAAATTGAATGTCTGCATAATTTTTTGTATGTAAAAATGTTCGTTCGTCTAATTTGCAAATACATTTTCCGAAAATAACCTTCCCACATCTCAGCACATATCGAGTCCTAATCGCGAAAATATGTAACCAACAAAAAACACATTTTTTAAAGCAGAATTTTAAAATATTTTCTAAATTTTTCTTGGTTTTTGTTTTTAATTTAAATGTAACCTACAGATCGACTGACGCATACAATATAGATTATTAACAAATACAAATATTATTAAAGTCCAAATTTTTCATGTCACTGTGACTAATCAAATTAAATTAGAGCGTCTACCAAGCGTGGATATTATATCGAACAAAGAACAGAATAGAATATCTAAATAGAGGTGGGCGTAATCACGCTTTATTACGAGTAATTTTTCTCTCCCAGCGAAATGAACGTGAGTATAAAAAATAACATGCATGAGCGTGCATGATTAAAATCTTTGCGTAATTATTTCCTTTACATACATTTGAGCAAAAAAAACAGAGCCGTGTATTAGTAATATTTGGATCGTAAGTGTGCATGATCGTGAGTGAAAAATCATTCACATTTCCAGCTCCAGATCGAAAACCGAAAAAAAAACTAAATAACTCTGGTGACTAGAGAGCTAGATGGATGAACCTATCTTAAGGTTAAATTTTTTTAGTTTTAAAGTTGTTCGTATTTATTTATACGTAAGACGAACTTTTTTAGCATATAAATACAAAAATTAAGCGTTTTATATTAATATTCAAAAAAGTAACATTCTCTCAACACACAAAAGTATTTATGTACTTATTTACTACGTCATGCTTGCACGAAGGGTATGTAAGATCCAGCGCAGCCAAATATTTTTGAATTGCTATAATTTTTCATTAAAATATTGCAAGGTGCCCATAAATTGTAATTAAAATGTTTCAGCTAATTTGTCTAACCATTCAAATTGTTTTGTTTGTTTGCCACTTTTTTTTCGTCCATTGTCTATTAAAATGATTTAGAATTCAAATAAATTTAATTATTTATAATGCCTGAAATGACATTATCGCTGCATAAATTGATTATTGTTTAATAAACGTAATTAAGTGCATAAAATTAATAGTTATAATTATGTTTGCGAATCGATTTTAACATATTGATATTTAGGAATTAAGTTTTCGTGTTGTTTCGCAAAAATGCTGGCAGGAGGTGATGATAGAGGTGGAACCTATTATACTGCGAATTCGTTTCCGGAGCGACAAACTGCCGGCGGGTTAAGTTTTTAAAATAAATAAATCGTTAATCGCAACAAAGTAAGCAATTATTAGTCGGTTTTTGATTAATCCTGCCATTACTACACATAACGTGTGTATTGATCGCCCGAAAGCGTAACCAATATGTTTGCGTTGGCTCTACAATGACCTGCAAGAGAACATATGGGTGATTGCAAGTTTTTCGAAATTATTAAAACCTTTCCCTATCAAAATAATATTGTTACGTTTATTACCACATTAAACGTAAATTTGTAGTAATTGTATATAACTTTATTCGGCAATTGCGACTCTTATTTACAATCCTTCAGTACTAATTTACACTGTAAACTTAACACTTTTATGTTCAATCTATGAAATCTCAAAGTCAACTATTCTCTCTGCGGTGAACGGCGCCTTTATATAGAGATCACGGCCGGTTTTTGAAATGTCCCAAACAAACGTGATATTGAGCATCATTTATTTCATTTGCTGGCTTAGTAGTCTTGCATATGTGTTCGTGTGTGCTTGCATCTTCTTTTTACTTTTTGTTTCTGTAGAAATTTTTTTTGTTTTTACTTTGAATACCGGTTCGGGGAATTTTCGCTAGGTTTTTGTTTTATGTTTATAAAATTGCGTTTTTGTACAATAGGTGGTTTCACAACAATTTCTTCCCGACAATTATTTTCTTTATGATTTAGTTAAAAAATCTTCGATTATTACTTCGTAACAATATATACGTGTACAGTTATGTACTGGGTTTTATAAAATAAAAATTCATTTTAATAAATTTTATCTCTTGAATTTTGTAATTAAAATGAGAACATGCAAAATATTTTGTATCCAATTCTTTATATACAAGGATTTTCCATTATCTTTAAATAATAAATGGAATCATTTAAAAACAACACATCTCTAAGCATACACAAACACACTTAAAAGGCGCCAAAGTGTGTCTAGGTGTTGTAAATGTGTAAATTTATCACAACTTTATAAGGGATTTCTAAAAACAAAAATGAATAAAAATTAAAATTTACACATGAACACTTTACTTTGATTGAGGTGTTAAAAATGTTCAGTAATAATAAATTTACATAAAATATAAATTATACATACTTAATCTTGCTCTCTTTGCTTGTGTGTGTTTATCTGTTCATGGAAGTGTTAACATGTCTGCATACATCAGGATCAGTGTCTTTACAATATCTAATATTAAAATATGTCATTTGTTGTTGTTTTGCAAATTGACAGATTCTTTAAAAATATGTAAATTATTTATGTTTGCACGTGTGTCTCATAAACAATTGAGATAATTTTAATTATCTTATGGAAAATTCTTAATTTACTTAAAATATAACAGCAGATAATATTTTTGGGGTTAACCAATTTTAAAACTTTTGAATTAATGAACATTACTTTTCATACATGTCAAACATATTCAGATTTATTTATTTAATTTGCTAGTTATACCAAGATTTGGACGTCAAGATTATGACAGTTTTTACCTGGTCAGATTTAGCTTTTGGTGAATTAGTGTATCCGCCAATGACTTTCCCTTGAGCAGCAAAGCTAACTACTCCATTTACTAACTCTTTTTCTAGAATGTTGGAAGGAAACCAGCTACTAAATTCCTACCATTGCTTGAGTGGCAATGTAACATCACATCGGCCACACACCCACGGCCTTTCTAAAATATCGATTTTATCTCCAGTTAGCACGGATACAAGGAGAGAAAACATGAATAATTTCGTACACAAAAACTCTTGAAATTGAGGTTTCCCCCAACTAAAAATTTAAAAAATTTTATAGCTCCTTTGAAATTTTCCCCACCAAAAACCTAAGGCGCATCCAAACCTGAATCGAAGATCTCGTATTTTTTTTGGTACAAAAAATTCACGAACAACCAGGTCGAGATTTAACGTTCTCGCGACCAGCAGTGCTCTTGATTCGGGTCTGGTAGGCAGCGGTTTAATATCGAAAGCCTTCATTCTCCATCCTTGGCTCCTCGGCAACCATTTGGTCCCCTGGGAAGCAGCTGGAACAACCAAGAAATCAATACGCGCGGTGGAATTAAGAGGATTCAAAAGCAATAATTTTTGTCAGAATATTCCAGAAGTTTAAACAATTCCAACTGAAATTAAATATCAAACAAAAGATAATTGGAAAGAATTTGTCGAAATTTGTCTTTACATTCTGACCGTAAAAATTGATTTTTGGCAAATCGCAACATACGGCAAACTATGCAATTTCCGTTTTTAGTGACACGTATAGAGTTTTTAAATTTAGTTCCAGAGTCCAAGCTTTTATAGTAAATGTAAGCATATCGTCCAGTTTTCTTTCGGGTTTCATTGTCCCCTCTGTGGATACTGCCATTCATAACTACGGGACTTATTTTTAATGAAGGAGTATAACATTTTATAAGAATGTAATGAAACCTTTGACATAATTTTTGCCACGAAACACAAAGTTCTCAAGAGCTTTTCGACAGACAGAACAGTAGATAAACGTCCACATTCCAAGCAAGTACTTCCTGGTATCTGTCAAGGCAGTATACTAGATCTGCTGATGTATATTATATCCGCACAACAGCATAAACGTGAAAATAGGACACAATTCGTATTCAAGAATGTCTGGCGTTAAAAGTACTGAGATCAAAATGAGGACCAAGTTTTAGATATGTATAATATCATCATATTTTAGAGTTAAAAAAATCTTGGCAAGCTAGCAGATTGCCTGGAAATATAAAGGTACTGTACATATAAATGACTTAACGGTGACTTTGTAACAAATTCTCATTTCTATATTGCCATTAATTTATTGGAAAAGAACGACTAGACAATTTAATTTCCACTTCAACTAACACAAATTCAACCCCACTATAATTTTAATTTGTTTTTCTTTGGTTATATACAGCAACAGTAACAACAATAAGAGGGGCATATTCGGTTGTGCCGAATCTTATATACCCTTCACAAAAGTATGAAAATATACTCTCACTTTTCCCGGTTCAAAGGGATGTTTGCGATATATAATTTTGGTCTCGAGTTATAGTCATCTTATTTGACATTTAAATTCTCCTGTCGTTTTAATATGATCATTTTCGATCGGGTTGTTTTTTTTCTTTAAATTTTCGATTTAATATCGGAATTAGAACTTTTGGTGAATATGAAATTTTGAAAAAAATTGCAATTTCTTATTTCATTCAACTTTGCTTTGTTGAAAAATTTTGATATTTTAGTAATTTAAAATTTGTAGACTCTAGTTTTGCGAAAAAAAATTTAATTTTAGTGAATTCATAAATTGTGTTAAAATTTCGATTTCTTTTTTTTAATTTAACAGGTTTTCGGTGAATTTTTGAATTGTTTGGTAAATTTCCCATTTGTGCTGAAATTACTATTTTTTATATAATTGAAGGATCGCCGCGTATAACGTTGCAAATGACAAAATAATAATTTTTCAGGAGAGCAAAAAAACGTAGTTAAACGATTTAATTATCTCTTTCTTTATTTTTTTGTTTAGTTTATCAAAAATAATAAAAATAAAATAAATTCCGTTCGTAGCATTTTGTTTATAACTTACAACCTTCTTCCACTGACGTTTTGGCGGTTATAAAATGCATAATTTTGATGTTTTGGTGTTTGAACAAATGTAAGAGAGTAATTTTAAGGGTAATCTGCAAAAAACCAGGTTTTGCAAAATTTGGCTTTTACAGCGTTATTCGCAACTCTGCTTCAATTGTGTAATATATATTTTCTTTTGCAAAATTTTGTTTAAATTAAAATTTCTATGGGTTAATTCCAAAATTTGGTAATTTGGTATTTATAGCATTTTTTTGTAAAATTTTTAATAAATATTGATTTTTCATCTAATGAATTTCATTCATTTCAATTTATGGAATATTTTAAAATTTTTTTTAATTTTAATTGTGTAAAAATGTTCTATTTTTCCTTTTATTTTCGGCTTTTTTTGTAAATTCCGATTTTATCGAAAACTTTGGTATTTTTAAAATTTTTAGACCATAGTTCTGATTTGTGGAGAATTTTCAAGTTTGGTCAATTCCAAAATTATGGAGAAATTAATTTATTTTTAGATTAATTTATATTTTTTGTAAAATTTAAAATTTTTAAATATTATTTTTTTTCTTTTTTGTGAAATTTTAATTTCTTCTGAATTCCTCATTTGTGGTGAATTTTATTTTATTTGATATATTTGTTTAACATAGATTTTTTTTGTAAATTTCCTGCTTATGGTGAAATCAAAAAATTTTAAATTTTCGTGGTGATTTTTCACTATTTGGTGATTAATTTTTTGTCCTTTTGTTTTTTGTAAAATTTCGGTTTTTATAAAGTTTAGATTGTTTGAAAATTCAAGTGATTGAACTATAGTTCAGCGTTGTGTTGAGTTTTCGACTTTTGGTGAGTTACCAAATTGTGGTAAAATTTGTTCTTTTATTGTTCAGATTAATCGATATATTTGATAAAATTTATCGAACTTATGATTTTAAATAATTGCTAAATTTTAAACTTGTTGGTGAATTTTTGTCGGTGGCAAAATTTAATTTTTTATAAATTTGTTTAACGTCAGTTTTGTACAAATTTCGACGTATTTCAAAGAATATTGTTGTTTTGTATTTTTGATTTTTCTCGGAATTTTGATTTATTGGCAATTAAAGTTTTTTTTCTAGTATTTGGAATTTATGATGAATTTAAAAATTTGTGTGAATTTAAAATTTTTGCAAAATTTCGAATTGTTCTCAATATTTTTATAAAATTTAGTTTTTTTGAAGATTTCGATTTTCTTTGCTAATTTTCAAACTTTTGAGTACTTTTAAAAAAATGTGTGGAAGTAACAGTTGTATTGTAATTTTTTGGCGATGAAATTTTTTTATTTCAACTTTGTGAAACTATGTTGAATTAAGAATTTTGAATTTTTTGCAAATTTTATTTTAATTTAATTTAATTTTAATTTGGTCGAACATTTAGGTCCGTAAGTTGCCTTTATAGCTAATTAAAGAAGGATTCAGAATATGTAAAGAATATGGGCTAGTGTGTAAGCGCTTCACCGCAGGCGCGAAAATACCAAAAAAAAAAGGCATAGCAATGGTTTCTGGCCTATATCTCGGGAACTAGTGGAGCGATATAGCCGATCGACTCAAGTTTCAAGATCGTAGATTTAGTCTAGTGCCGCCAAAAAGTTTATTTCAACATCCTATAAGGGTTCAGAATATACATTGTTGGATCGGAAATGAATGTTGCAATCAAATTGCAAACGTATTGACAAACTTATTTATACCTATTTAATTTTTATGAGGGGTATAAAAACATACAAACGATTACACCTTTGACAATAGAACATATGAAATAAATAATTAATATTGTTATTAATGAGGTCATACATTCAAATACAAGACAATAAATTACAAATTCAAACTTGCATTTGTAAGGAGATTGTACATAGTATATGTGAGCATATGTATATGTGTGTATGTGTAGATGTGTGTTTATTTACATAACACAAACACTAATAAACAAAAGAATAAAAATAATAAAATACAAATGCTGCTGCTTAAGCTACAATAAATACGAAATTTTTTTGGTTTGCTGTGATATTACAACTTCTGCAGAGAGACATGCTGTTAGTGGCAGAATATTAGGGTAGCTTTAATTTTTAAAACATTAGATAATTCTGGTTTTTAGTTAAAAACATGAAGAAAAAACCCTCTAACAAGTTGACCATCTTAGTATAGGTTGACACATGTGTCTATATAAACATGGCACCAAAATAGCAGATTTCAGAGAAAAGAATATAATACTAAATTAAACCATGAAACATAAAACATCACTACTATACACTTCAACCAGTTTTCAAGCGTGCTAAGTCTTAAATGAAGAGTTAATAATGATTTCATTGAAATTTAGTTGTTGGGGGGCAACCATTTCGTATTAAAAGTTTTAATATGAAGAAAACTATACTTATGCATAAAACCTCATAAACACAGTGAGAATTATGAAGCCCAAAAAACGATTTAAAGCTTTAGATAACAACCAGCCAAATATTATTCCTGCCATACAAGGTAATTTTTTGGAACTTTAAATGTAGTTCTCAAATATTTTAATCAATTAATATAATAGTTTTTGTAAATTACTGAAATCTAAATGAATTTCTAATAGTAATATTTTTTTATTTTTTAACAAAATTTTTTGGTAATAAAAACTAACTATAACTAAGTTTTAAAGCTTTAATGCTGTTAACTATAGTTTAGAAGATTCAGTGATTTGTAGAGACTAACGAGGTTATACTGTAATTTATATATTTGTAAGACACAAAATCTTTTTTATTAACAAATAGTTGTGGCATCAGAGCGAATTTCTTTTAAATAATTTATTTTGTTGCATTTTGTGATTCACTTTGTCTATGAGATAAAACACTGTGCGCCAATTTTAAAAATAAACACGAATTTTCATGTAATAAATATTCTATTCGCTAAGCAGATATTATTTATTTTTATTTGTATTTTATGAATCGTTAAGTTGAAATGAAAAGCATCATTTCCTTGTTATGCTCATTTGTTTGTTCCTCATTCCTGGAAAATATAGATATGAAGCCACTCACACAAACTTACAAATCAAGGACTCCTACGCAAACAGAAACAAGCACACAAAAATTTAACAATGAAATAACATTTATTAAAATATGTGAATAAAGAATATAAAGGGTAAAAATACAGTGCTATATCTGAACGACTTAGGGTAGCCTCAAGAATTTATTGCTACTATATTATTTCCCTATATAACAAACATAAAATTATTTATTCCGTTGGCTATTGAAAGCAGTTGTTTTCGAGAAAATATTTGTAAATCTGTCACAAAGGATTTACTCGACCAAAATGTTCATTGTGTATGATATGCCACCTTTCTAAGCCTCATCCACTTTAGACTGATCTTAGTCAGGAACATACCATTAACTAGTGCTAGCTTAAATCATAATCCTTTTCTTATCCCTGACTAAAATTTCTTCTTAAAATGTCTTGTCCGAGCTTTTGCACAAATATTTGTATATTTCACTACAATTTACATGTCCGCTTAATGCTTTCAAGGGACCTGATATTTAAAATCTTTGGGGAAGCAACGATGAATCGTTAAACAACTGGTTCAAGTCGTATTAGTCATTAAGTTGACAGATCCCTGGAGAAAAGCAGAAACACAATTAATTTTAAAGAGAAGAGTTAACCACCCGAATGTCCTTGTAGCTCAATGAAAATACTAAAATAATTTAATTGAATGAACTGGTGGGTCAATTAATGAATGGAAAATTGTATCAGCATTACAGACTTGTAGTCCGACAACGCCATTTTAAACCATCCCTCGTAGCAGAAACTACAACAGCCATATTTCTCGGTGACAAAATGAATATATGATGATGAATACGAAATAGTAAAACTCTAAATGAGTATTAGGTTGGGGTTAGTGGGTAGCCGTTGTTCCTTTCTTTTCTTTATATACGGATGTGCATACTGATGAATTTATGGATTGTTAAACAGAATTTTGTTGAACAATAAAAACCAAAATGATATTATTCTCTTCTAACTTTTTCCATCTTTAACCGTTTCTCTAATTTTCTGTGCTCATGCTAGTATATGTGTATGCGTGTGAGCGGGTGTGTTTGTGTGTCTGTGTGAATGAATGTGTAAGCGTATCGTATGCATGAGTGGCGTGCAACCAAACTAGCACTTGTGACAAATATTCAAACTTAAGGACATGTCACAAAGGATTTCCACAACAAATACGTCTTTGTTTTGCAAGACTCCGGTATTTGTTAAATCCATATTCATACAACAGATGCTACTTACACTTGGTGCACACATAAAAAAAGAATTTGGCAACTAAAATATTAGTAGTAGTAGCAATGGCAACAAAAATAATAAGTCTTCAACTGGTTAAAGAGATTTTGGTATTTTAAGTAGCAAGAAAATATAAAGTAGTCGAGCAGAAGGGATGTCTGCTTTCAGTCATAGTTGAAGTTTATAAAAAATTGTGATGATTTTGAGAGAATTTGAAATGCAAAAAAAAATTTTTAACGTAACAACAGCCGTGGTAAGAGAAATATTACTACCAGAAGATTTCTTTAAATACAATTTAAGGCGTCTGAAAAGTCGCCAGCGTGTTCAAGGTTTGAAGAATAGCAGACCTGTTCAGTAGTTTTAAGAATACGCTGATTTGAAAAATAGATGGGTAAAAAAATATACCTGAACTAACACTTTTCTAATTGAAGAAACTATAATTTTCACAAATCCCAGAACACATTCACAGCTATTTGAATGTACCGGGGTTAACCTAAAAGATTAGAAGCTTCATTTCTGTAGCGTTATGAGAAGCATCTTGTTCTTTAAGAGAGAAGGATCCGCGAGACCAGAAGTCATATCAAGAAATTGAGTGGTGTGAAATTAATAATTTAAAGGCTAGAACTACATAGTTTAAAGAAGATGATTTCCAAAAATTCGTCATTAGTGGAGAAGGACCAAAAGTTGTATCTAAGCTGACGTCTGTCTGGAAAAACAATTGAAGCCATTAACAACGGTACATTATATGTGGTAATCTAACTCGAAATGGCGACACACTAAACAAAATACTAAATGGGCTGTGTCTATGGGCGTGTAAAAAATTTGTTGTCGGTGTTTTAAAATTATGATGAAAATATCTTTCATTCTAGAGGGTAACTGGTTATTGCTATTTTTATCATCCCTACTCTGTTTTTACGAGTATGTGAGTCATATTTATGTTCTTTATTCTTGTTGTAACTATAATCCACACTAGTGATCCAATTTTGGTGGCTGTAGTGAAATCGTACGAAAACCGGTAACCTTTTTAATTTGGAGTGTTTTTTGTTTTTCCGCACCCTGACAATGACAAGTTTGTGCATGAATCCGATATTTTTTGTAATTTTTAATAGTTTATGTTTTGCGTAGTTACCCACTATGAATTTTTGAAGTATAATTTTCTCTTCATTTGTTTTAAAATCAGAAAATTGGCGAGTTTATGTGTTCATTTTATGCGACACTGTTATCAACATATACATACATACATACATACATACATACATACATACATACGTGCACATATATATATATATATATATATATATATATGTAATGGGTGATTTTTTTTGCTATTTCGTTTTTCAGTGTAAATGTTTTCATTGTAAAAAAAGATTCATGACATATGGCAATGATAAAACTTTTCAGTAAGGTTTGTCATTTCACGCTGGAATAGATTAGCAAACGAACAACGCATGCAAATCATTGAATTTTAATATCAAAATATGTCCTGTATGAGAAATGTGTTTCCAATCGCAAAATTTTCTTTAGCGACGAAGCTCATTTTAGGCTCAATGGGTACGTCAACAAACAGAATTGCCGAGTTTGATATGGAGAGCTGCCAGAGGCGGTTCAAGAGCTTCCAATGCACCCTGAAACTGAAAGATGCACCGTTTCGTTCGGTTTTTGTGCCGGCTGCAAAACTGGACCGTACTATGGACCGCAAGTATGATTAGCATAATCTCACGCTTTGAAGAAGTCGAAGATCATGCGACTTTACCCCACTAAAATATTTTTTGTTAGTATACGTGAAGTTTCTCACATAAAAGGACAAGCCAGCCACAACTCCAAGCCTGGAAAACAACATTACAGTTGCCATTGATGAGATACCAGCTGAAATGCCAAAATTAAAACTCACTGATGGACCAGCTACAGCGTAGCCGCAGGCAACATTTCCATGAAATAATCTTAAAAAAGCGAATACTTCATTCACTTTTGCGAATTTTTTGGGTTTTTTCAATTTTTAAAACCCAAACGGTTAAAAAATCACCCTATACACGCAATCATCAATAATAGTTGTTATAAAGCTTATTTTATTTTTGTTTTTTGTGGTTCAGAATACGAATATATTCGTATATATGGTCTCGTAAAATGATGTGAAATGTATATGAAGATTTACCAGGCCAATTCTTTGTCACCCACAACTCTCCACATCTTTAAATTAAAAAAAATCTTTGTTTAGCATCCTTTTCCAGTTCTCGTTTCAATTTATACAACCAATATCGTTTGTTATTGTGTCATGTTATGAGTTGTTGCCACTTTTACTATTACACACACCCTTACACATACACAGACATATGTATATCACTGCCACAACAGCCATATTCAGCTAATGTATGCGTAACATTATTTGGCATATGTGTTTTCGTTGTAAAAGTCGGTTTATTCTTTAAGAGTTGCCAAATTTGTTATATCTCCAGTTCGCATATTTTACTATTTCTGAAAATGGAACTACGTGATATCGCAACAATTTTATATTAATTCTCAACAAAACCCAATGTGACGTTTGGCTAATCTAGCAGGAGAAGAATACAATTTTAGCAATATTTTCTTCAAATTTAGTATTCAAACTTTAAGTGCTAACGAAAAAATCATCACCAAAAATGGGAGCGTTCGGGCCACTGCCACTCCCACTTGTTAGGTTTAATAAAATTAAAGCTATACTTTAATTCAAGAAATAAAATTAAGCTATACTTTAATTAAAATTCAAAACATCTGGATTTAAAAATAGGAAATGCTTTGTAGAAATAAGGCACTTTCAAAACTGTTGGCAGTGTCCATTGAAGGCAACGCCCAATTCAAAAATTAATTAAAATTTAACTATAGCGATGAAAACTGTAAGCAAATTCTTAAACTGAATACAGATAAATATTTTAATTGCAATAAATATGACTTTAATCAAATGTTAATTCTTTGTCACTTCCTTTTTAATATGATTTCCGGCAAATTACCACCTCGTTTGGCTCGGAGGCTGTCCAATCGAGAGGTATCATTTTCGATTAATCTTTAATAATTCGATAAAATTATTATTAATAATTTCGATAAAAAGTCTAAAAAGATAAAAGTATAAATTGTAATTTGACTTCTATCTAGCAACGACGTCTAGCTGCGGCTGATAGCCAATTAAGTTTTCTGTTAATAAAACACCGGATTTTATTGGATTTTATGTAAATATAAAGTAAAAAAAGAATGTTGTACAGTCTTGTTGAATCCGCATCACCCCCACATTAGGGGAATTCTGAATTGTAGTAAAAAAAGTCCCGATTAATTGTAACATTTTACCCGGCATTATTTTTGAAGAAACATAGGACAATGATTCTATCGGCCGATAAAGCAGACCAACCAGTTACTTTCTCTGGATGTAATGATTTCTCGGTAATGGCTTGTAAATTGTCTTCATTACAAGTGCGGAGGCTTGGCTCATTGACTTATCCGTTCAACTAAAAGTTAACTACATTACTTTACAAAATATTGAACAGCACTATTTCCAAACTTAACCACGATTTGAACATAAAAAAAGTAACGGCTGTTCAAATGGCGCACTTTTCACGCATTATTGTCAACTTAAAGTTCTATATCTCTAAAAAAAAGTCCTATCGCTATAAGTTTCCAAAATATTCTTACCAAAACGAGATCCTACATATTTTCCTGTTCTGTCTACTTAAATTTTTTATTAGGAGTCTTGCTTGCCTACAATATAAAACGTTTTGTAGTGAGGCACTGCTTATTCACAGCCTGTTTTTTTGTTAGAAATACAGCGGCCACTTTTATTTATTTCTTAAATTTAGCCCAATGTGCGCATGTATTTATTTAGTATTATGAACAAAAAATACATTAGCCAATACTTATAAATAAAAAAAGACGAGTCGCCAACAAGAAAATTTTTAAAATTTTCCTTAAGAAATCATAAATTTTTAATGGCAACAAAATGGAGAAAATAAATGAAGGAGATGTACTCAACATCATCAAATCAAATTCCTTTTTTCCCATTTTTTAAAAAGAGGTTAAGTCAGTCTGACAACACTATTTTCTTTATATTTGCCACAGGGAAAGGGGTGGTAATAACTTTTGTTTTCATCTCTTATTATCAAAGTTTATTATTTTGATTACTGCCTGCTTCTATTCAAACAATATAAATCTGTGTAAAATTAAAGTTGGTTACACAACATTTCTGCGCAAAGAGAGAGTTTGCAAAAAAACTTAAAATATATTTTAAATTCATGTGTCATGATGCAGAGTCGATGATATTAGTGGAATTGGTTTTAATAAACAGAAGCAGAAATACAGAAATATAGAACAAAAATAATAAGTTTAAAATTCAAATTACATTTGATATTCTACGAAAACAAAAACAAATAACAGTAATATGACCTAATATAATTTCATAGATTAGCTAAAATTTAGGGCGAAATTACTTTAGTCTAATTCGGTAAACCGATAACGAAAACATAATTTTAATTGAAATTTATTTATACAAATTTTAATTGCCATTACTTCGGAGTTTATATTATCAACGTTAGAAAAACACCATTAAAACAATGGGTCCTCTCGTTGCACGAACTAATCCAGTGGCCGGGGAAGAGTTTTCGTATAATAGATTCATAGAAGGAGTAATATCATATTTTCTTTTCGCTCCTTATTCCATCTGAGTTCATGTTATCAACGTTGGAAAAAGACCATTTGAATCCGGAGGGAAGACTTTGAATCCGAAGGGAAAATTTTAAAACAATGGGTCCTCTCGTTGCACGAACTAATCCAGTGGCCGGGGTAGAGTTTTCGTATAATAGATTAAATTTTCTTTTCGCTCCTTATAAAAGCTTCTTACACAGTAGTCTAAACACGCCGACGACTTAAAATTGCTCTCTCTCCCTCTCTGGACTCGCAGAAGATCATTAATACGGACTTGATTTAGTCTGTCAGTTCAGCCTTGCATTTCAGCTTATTTAACGATCTAGCTCGTTTAAAAGGCTGCGACTGGACAACCCGAATAAAATGCAACACTATTCAATGATACATGAGACATACACCTGTCCGGCATCACATTATGGCCTTCGTAAATTTTACGCTTTTTTAAATGCCGATTTTCCGCTTTAAAAATGCTACATTTATTTAAAATTCTAAAGGCGTCGCCTTTCCTGGCAAAAATTTTGCACTTTGTAAATGTGTGTATGAGCGTCAATTAACAGCAGCTTCTTTTCTAAGTATGTCGAGTAAAGACGTGTAAAATATGCGACCCTCAATTTTCTTTATGTGTAAATTATCTTTTTTACAATAACTTTTTTACAACTGTAAATATGTATAATGTAAAGATCAGTGATGTTAACGGTCGCTGGCAACGACATAGTTGCATGTTAAAAACGCTCAACACACACTATTGCTAAAAGTCAACAGTTGTAAGAGCAAAGAATTGTTTCCGTTCTCTTGAAATCATAAAAATGCATCATCTTTAAATAGTGAGGGTAATTTCTATAAAGTAGCAAATAATCAAAAGAAATAAAATAACTTTTTAATTAATGGCACCGGGTAAATCTATTCGATTGAAATTGTTTTAAAATTGTAAAAGTAAAAGCCAGTGTTCAAAAGACGGTGCTGTGCTAAGCAGTTAGCGCATCGCCTTTTAACGAATCGAGGGTCGGTCCAAATTAATTGCATAATATTCCTACCTATAATCATACCACTAGTATATATACATAACTGCCGCCTCCTTTGTCGATATCACTCTATAGAACTAAATCGTAGACGAAGTAAAATCACCAACAATATAGCTATACTAGATTCAATCAATACTGATTTTAATTTGATTTGGAAGAATAGTTAAGGAAATATTCTTAACAGATCTGTATACGGCCAGTCAAATTTTGGCAAAGAATTCTTTTCCAAACAGCAGCATCTAAAATTCATTTAAACGTAAATATTTAAAGGTTTCATGGTTTCAAAAATGTACACATGGGTACTAAAGCTTAGCATACATTAAGGGGGTGACTCGTAACTCCAAAGAGCCTTTTTGACTCATGTATGGAGTGTGAGCAATAAACCGCTCTGCTGGCTTAAATTAATATATTCTCTTCTCAACCTAATCTATCGGAAATAAAGTTGATCATTTCCCATAACTCTTTCATTTTGCTTACAACTCTGCCATGTTGATTTTGGCACTGCCAAATTATATCCAAAAGTCACACTATATGTTTGCAGGTCTTCTGTTTACAACAATGCTGTAAAGCAGTTTGGTTATTCCATGAAATTGTTTCGCAAAATGGCTTAACAAATTTTGATTACATTTTCTGACAATTGCGAGCTGCTCCACCATTTACACATACATATATAAGTTTCACACGAAGCCATGGATATGATTGTACTTAAAACTTTAGAGTAAACAACATATTATCCAAATTAAAACACCTTGTAGTTATGTTCATTGGAATTTGAGTGCATCTGTGCATTTGTATTTACACCAAAGTTCGTTTAATTAAATGTTTAAAACTACACATGCCTTGTTTACAAATCAAAGAAATAATAAAACAGCATATAAAAGTATAGCAGCAGAAAACGTAAAAACACACGTTAGGTTAATAAAGGCCTTCTTATATGAGGTAGTTAGCTAAGAAAGTCACAGTTACACTATTCTACTTGTCGTTAGGTTTTCGTTGTTCTTTCGAAGTTCAAAATGATTTATAATATGGATTGCCTCGTAACATTGCATCAAATCAAATACAAATATGTGCAGGTAATAAACAGCTGTTCAGAATTAAAATAAATACTCATTTTTTAAATTGTGGACGTGCATATTCCCTTTAAGTTTTTGGTTAATGATTTTTAAAAAATCTTTAAATAAAACATATCCTTTAAACTTCGGAAATGTGGCGACCACATATGTGAACTTTCGTCGGCATAAGTTCTTCGTAAAGAGAATACCTACATTTGTATCATGCCGTCTTGACTAGATTTAAATCTGCTATGCATTCGTTCAGATTACTGTTCGCAGAGGAAATGTGAAGACCATGGCTGTTGATGGTCTGTTAGTGTTTAAGCAACGTGTGCATGATATTATCGGCTGCAATCCTTTTGACTCGCTTTTTTCACAAACAGCTGCTTTGGGTAGTTTCTTTATTTGTTTGCGTAAAAACGCAATCCTGATGAAATGAAAAGGCTCAGCGTTTAGAAATTTTCTTAAAAATATAAGAGCTATGCAGCTGCAGTTTTTGACAAATCATTATACTTAGTATTAGAGAGTAAAAGGTGCTTGCGCAACGCACGTTGCTAATTAACGTAACAGGTAACATACCAGTTTTATTCTATTTGCTTTTGTCATATATATGTCATGTCATATTGAATAAAAGTTTGTCATAACAATGTTTGCGCTCATTGCATGTTACTCACACACACACACACTTTCGTGTATACAAATTTCGAAATATTTCCCATTGTTTGTGAACAAACAAGAAAACTTTAAAATATATGCTTTCGTTAGTAACGCATGATCTTCACAGGCGTAATAACTCAAATAATTTAAAAGGTTTTATTTTTTAGTTTGCTTTTACACCACTAGATGGCGATGAGGTAATAATACTGGAAAGCATAATCAAGGGTACGTCGAACAATAAAAATATTAAGGCACATGATAGTGCGCCAGACCAAGTTCAGGCCTGTGCAGACAGTGTGTACATTACACAAAACTTTGCTTCACTTAATCATCAAATAATAAAGCATATAGACTATAGATATAGCTAACCACATCGGTGAAGTTTGAAAGTTTTAACGTAAAAGATTCCCGAGATATGAAAGTGTAAATTGTATATTTCAGTAAATATTCACTGACAAAATTATGGGGCTCTTCCACTGTAGCTAGGGAGTTGAGGAAAAAGAAATCTGAAAGCGGGTACGTTTTAGTATGGGACATACCTATAGTCGAAATAGGTAGAGAGCTCAAAATTTGGTATAAGCCAACCCTCTGTAAATAATTTTCTATTTTTTTGGAAATTTGTTTTCAGATCAATAAGTTTTTTTAAGATGTCAATACAATTAACGCTCTAATTGAGATGTCCTTATAATTTTAGGCAAAGGTCCTTAACATTTAGGCAAAACATTTTAGGCACAATTGAAGTATTGTTCAATACTGCCTTAACTTCAATTAATCCAACATAAATGAATTATGTAAACAAGAATATTAAAAAGAAAAGTCAGCAACGAAAAATAAATTTTCGCCATGTGGTCTCTATAAATTTATTTAAAGTTGTTTTTTTTTTCTTTTGGTATCGAAGGGTCCAAAACAATGAATATGAATTTATGAATAAATGCAAATATTACAACATATGCCTTCTTCCTGTACTTGTTTTCAAATTGTTGCTGTTATTACGGGTTTTAACAAATTCATATCTATGCCACCAATTCATTTTATTTTTGGTTTGATTCCTTTTTTTTAATTTGTTTCTCTTCTATTTATATTCATATTTCAGATCCTGTTCAAATAATATTTGAACATGATTTCGAATTTTTCGAAAAGTAAACCCAGACAACAGTGAAATAGAGAGACAAACATTCAGACAATCGGTTACATATGGATACAATGGCAAAACTACACTGACACAAGGGCAACCATTGAAATTGTCACAGTGCCATATGGACGATGGCTATACCGAACAAAGGAAGATACACACACATATACGAAAATAAAATCATCCAATAGAAAATGTTATGAATCCGAGTAAAACCAGGAAGTCACACAAAAATTTGTAGACTTGAAAAAAGCACATACATATTTACGTTCTATTGATTTTGCAAACATGTGAGAGGATGTAGGGAATATGCAAATATGAACCATAAAAAATGCCAAATATGAACAATCAAATATGAAAGAAATCTGATAGAGAAAAAACATACGTACTGTGACATAAATAGAAAATTGCCTGTAAAGTAAATATTATTTTTCAGTAAGGCATCAGGTGTAGGGACAACTTTAACAACTGAAAGCTTGCAAACTTTAACTTGTATAAAAGATTAATAAACGACATTTCAATCTTCTTGGGAAAATCTTAAATGATTTCTTTAAAGTAATTTTGTTCAGATGCAATAAATTTCGGTGGTTCTCATAAATAACAGCGTATGTTTTTGTTGGATCCAAATTTTTCAAAAGGCTCTCGATAGCGGGCTCGTCTTTCTGTATCAGTTTACTATGTTAAGTTTTTTTGACGACTATTTTGGCATTATTTTCAACCAATTCGTGCTTTTATTCAGGCAGGAAATGAGGGTTGCATCTGGAGTGACAAAGCTATCGTGTAAAGTAATCATTGCACGTAGGAGACCAGCAAAAACCCTTGATAGCAAAGTAAACAAGTTCGGGCAGCATATTAAAGTCTGTGTGCCAAAACTTTGGCTGGAACTGTATTATACAACTGTCTTCTTCTGAAGCTGAGAAGTCTGAAACTGCAACAAACTTTTGCACTAGTGTAGCAAAGAACCCGGCAAATCGGTGGTATTCAATTTTGTGCCTAGACGGTCAATACACAGACGAGGCTACAATTTTAAGATGATACGAAGATGGACACGAAAATAAATGAAAACCAAGTTTGCTTTTATCTCATTATTGAGGCTCATAGTAAATAAATGGATTGGCTGATAAGACCTTAGGAATCAAAATTATAACCAAATTTGTTCAATTTACGTAAGATTGTCGACCCAGACTTTATAACTTTACTTCTTTACCTTCGACAAACGATCTACTTTGGGAATACAATCGGCATTTCAGGATTTTTCACTCAGCACAAAATCGATACCAATATCCACATTCACATCACTGCATTCAGCATTTAGTAATTATCTCTACACTAAGCGTTTCGCCCAACCCACGCTCAATAATTTTAATATTAAAGGTAATTTTTCGGTAAAATAGTAACAATCATTCCGTCATACAGACTACAAATGACTTTTGCACGCGACGAAGAACGCTTGCGCGTGTTAGCTCGATAGTCGCAAATGTGGTGATACTAGTAGAGCATGAAAAGGAATTTCTCTAGAATCTTAGAGACTACAGGTAGCTAGTTAACAAACAGTAACTGTTTACTCTCTGAATAACCCCGTATGAATTGGTATCGTTACATGTTTGACAATTTCACTTGTTAACATATCCATTTCAACATAAATGTCCTCGCCCCCAAGTATGAATTTTCCTTTTCCAAACACTATGAAACCCACTCAGCGAAAAACCAAGGTGGTGTATGATCACTAGCTATTGGGTCAGTAAATCTAAAATCGGTGGGTGCTCATGTCTCGAGTTCTTGTGTACAATTTCATGGACACCGGCAATATTTTCGGTGGCTCCTACCAACCTCTCTTTTGAGGTACAGACGCGGGCTATTTCTAATTTGAAGTCATTGATTTAATAACAAGCAGCAGATTTAATAAACACTAACAAAGTAACATGGTTGCGACAAGCTCCCAACCTATACCCCCTATTTGAAAACCATTTGGAAAAATAATTGCAATAGTACTGAAACTCTACTGTGCCCTAAAAATAACGTGAAACCATCAATAAATATCAGATCTTATAGATTGGCAGCACGCTAGAATCGAAATGGTATCATATGCCAAATAGTTAATCCGTCTATTACTTAAACTCGAACAGCCCGTTTCGGATAATTGGTTTGCTTATAATTTAAGAGGTATAAAAAAGTAAATATCATAATGTTAGAAGAAATGCAATGTTATCCGAACACTTGTTCGCACAACGTTGTTCTGTCATCATACGAACAAAATAAAATATGCTGAGAACAGGGAAGCAATCGCGATAACAAATTATGCTCAAATTGAACACACAGAGGGCTACGAACAAAGTTCTTTTCGCTATTCTGCCGACTCTCTCTCCATATGCGAACAAATTTCTGGCTAATGAAGGCGGAATGTAACGATCTAGGAATTGCTGAACACAGCAGTAGACTACACACAGTATTACGTAAAATAAAGCAAAGAAATTATTTTATTTTCAATAAGTCGCGAACTTGACTTGTTGTACTCCGCGCATTTTTAAGGTTGATCACACTTGAAATGTTCATCTGAGTTTTATTTAAAAATTTTTAAGCTGAAATTCGTTTCAACTGGCACTTCCAATGTTTAATATTGACAAACAGTTAAAAAGAAAAAAAAAAAGTTAAATCAACAAATATTTTATACTCAAACTTATTTAACCAAAAAATTAAACAAAAATCCTCACAAACAACATATGCGGCAGATGTAAATAGTTGAACAAAAAATATTATATGTGTAGCATTATACAACCAGGCGAGCCTGCAGAATGAGCTTTGGGTGGTGTAAAAATTTTAAGCGAGAAAAACTATTTTTGTAACTTTTAATATGAGGCAATTTAAATTTTGATTATGTTTGGCAGTGAAGCAAACCTCACATGAATCCGCACCCGAATGCAACAATTTTATTTTCCAATTTTTTTTTATTATATTTTAAAAATAATTTCATAATTTTTACTTCATTTAACCCCATTAGAGTATTAAATTTAACATCATAAAATAACAACAAAATTATGTGGCAAAAGTGCCATTAACTGTAGCATTATGCCACATTTGCATAAAATACCTGCTTTATGAATATTTGTTTGCAGTCTGCTCGTCTTTATGGCACAAACTATAAAACACTCACAACTATTTTGCTCGTTTCTTTGCTTTTGCTGCAGAAACAGAGTCACGGACATATATGAACTTCATTTTTAATACTTTATGCTACCGTGACACTAAAAACAGTTCTCAACGAAAAACTTTTAATTAAAATCTCAAATATTTTCACTTCAAGCAGCCGGAACTTTAATGCATTCACATATTTGAATTGCACACACACACACTAACACACCTACAAATAAGTAAGAATGACAGAGAAGCCGTTACTATTAACAATATAACCTCATCGTCTTTAATTAACCCACTTTTTGGGAGAAGCCAAGGGAAAACACTCTTGTGAATTCCAAACTTAATTTCATTAAAGAAAAAATCTTAAATTAAATCATTTTTTTACAAATTAAAATATGCTTTCCTGGAAAGTTGATGGCAAAGAGTTAGTGAGTTTAATTTAATAAACTTAACTTTTAGTAGGTTTTAAAAATGTAAGAGTTGATTCTAATGGACCAGTAACATAAGACATAAAAAGGCTGTTCAGAGGAAATAATTCCCGGAGTTTTGAAAATTAGTAAAATTGGTACTTACGTATATATATATTTAAAGGACACCAACCATTTTGTAGTTGCAAAGCCAAGAATAAACAGACAAATTTATTTACATTTTATTAAATTAATAAATAATAATATGTTCACACATGCGTCTTAATTGAGGCAATTAAATTTTGGAATGGAGTTAAAGACTTTGGTATTCACACATATACAATTTAGCTTATTCATTTAGTCTTTGACAGCTGAAAATGTGTGCATTTTGTTCGTCAAAGCTTGTTCTTATGGATTTGAAAACCGTATTTTTGTTAAAAATTTCATCAATTTTGTTAAGCGTAAATTTTGTTTTCAGTTTCTTTTTGCATAGTGTTTACAATTGCCATGAAAACTAAAACATAGTTGTATTGGTAATGCAGTAACCTCTTTTATGTGACTTGGTTTTGTAATTGAACAGAGTTTTTTGTGCTCACTAAACACAGTACTCCAGAGTTGCATTTGGGATTTTACTCAATTAATAGTGCAATTAGGTACTAATTGCTCAATTTATGAATTAAGATTTTGTAATGTAAATTGAGCTCAATTAATCAAATTGTGTAAATTTCCTAACTGCGCACCCAACTTAAATTTTCTTGTTTTCTGCTTTGCATTATAACTCCAAAATAGTTGGTCTTACGTAAAGAATTATTAGAAACATTTCTGTAGAAATTGTTGCTGGCTTTAACTTTCATGTGAAGCAATTTTTCAAAGAAGTTACCGTTTCACACCTACTACAAAAAAAAACTAAATAAATACCACCTTAAGAGAAAGCCCTCCATCTACCATTCTATAGCCAGCACCAGTAACATCCTTATCTACTAGTTACAGGCTTCAGGTAATTCTCGGAGAGTGAACCTTCCATTTATTCCTGATGGCTGTTAATTAAGGTAGTATGAACGATAAGAAGACGCATCTCCGGGAAAAGTGAGGCACATAGCATTAGGTAATTTTCATATTTTTTTAACAAAAATTTTTTAAATTCGCTTAAAACAAGAAGTATGAACATTAACTGAAACAAAGTACAGCTTTAAAAAAATGAAAGTTTGTTCTTCATTACATATCCTCCATCATCAGCAGCAGGAATAGCTTGTGGTGATGATAGTAACACAGACGCGGATCCAGGGGTAAAAAAATTAGGTACTTGCCATAACAATTTAAATTCTTAAGAATAACTTGAAAAATGTTAACAGCTGGATCGGCGTCTATGGTTACGTCGGATACCTCAGAGTGTCAAAGCAGGTCCATTTTGTCGCGTCTCTCCTTACAAATGTAATACTGTGCACGTAGACTAACAACAAAATAATTTTCGCAGAACTAGTGATCACGCTGGCTGAGTCAAGAGTAAGACTCACTTTATGTCTAGCACTTTGCTTAGTTCATTTCTATATTTTAATGTGAACTAAATATTTAAATGCAAACTTTTAATTATTTAGTTTTCAATCACATCAGGAAAACTTTAAACATTTTAACTGATTCTGCAAAAACCATTATATCACTACCCTAAAAAAATACATTGTTCCAATTAACTTTGACAACAAAATAAAGAAAAATTAACAGAAAAATCAACGTTAACCAAATTTAAAAGTTAAATAAATGCAAAACGACAAAACGAAAACTACAACAGGAAAAATTTCTATTTATACAGTAGTGGTCAAAACGTTTAGACTAGAAATGAAATTCGTTTCGTTGACTTATTTTTCCAAAATCATTTAAGCTTTTTTATTTCCCTGGGATAACTTACTGTAAATCTATTGCGTTCTATGGTTATGAAACTGTGTGCTCAACACAAAACAACTAAGAGCCTTCCGGCAAATGCACCATGAGCAACAAACAACTTTGAGCCGAAATCTGGGAAACGACAAGTGACTCTAAAATCAGAAAAAAAGGGATGGATCGGACATACTCGCCCAAACTTTTAAACGATATATTCAGGAATATAATTGACAGCCATAAAAAAGGCCCATCAAGCCACAGCTAGTGTCGCCAAAAAGGCGTGGAAAAAACTGGAATTTTTATAGAAAAGCTACAACTGAAATTAAGACAGACTTAAAGTAGACTACTCCACCATTTTTTAGTTCCCTTGAGACTCCCACCTTATGTCAAGTAGGTAACATTTTCACCACCACTGTATATCCAACGTAACCTGCGTACAATTTAAACAAACCTGCCGTGATAACCAACTAACGAAGTTGGTTTTATATCCACTTATATGTGTATGACTTAATTTTTTCAACTTTTACTTTACAGCAGCACAACACAAATAAAACAAAGTCGGTAGAAAGCATTACGTAAAAATATTTGTAGGTGAGAGAAACTGAGAAAAAAGAACAAATATGTAAAAAATATAAGCACATCGTCAATGAATGGTGGCAATTGCAAAAATAAAAAGCGATAAAATAAAAACGAAAATGCAGAATATTTTACAGCAACAGGAACTATTAGGATTCTACAAAGATATTTTCGAACACAACAATTAACCCACTAACCAGAGGATGCAAGCACAACAAGGTAAAGGTATCAAACAGATAAACACAAACACACCTGTACGAACGTCACAAGAGCCACAACAAGGAGACAGGCACTGTTGCATGTGTGTGTGAGTGTGTATGGTATTCATTTAACGCTTGGCTTTCGGTAGTCAGTGAAGTGGTTGCCAACACCACCACATGAAAACAAGTACCAGCTTTTGTGCATAAAATGTTTTAAAGCGTTTTTTCTTATTTTCTAAATTTTTTTAGCTACAATTCAAAAAGAGAGCATAAAAAGCAATCACCTACAAATTCTAAGTGCGGGTAAACAAATTTAGCGAAATGGTGAAATGAAAATATGCTTATATAACTTGCCAACCAAAATCGTTAATTTGGCAACTTGAGTGGTGTGGATTTTTATCTTTAGATTTTGCTTTGGCCAATTTACTTACAATGTATTTTCGTTTCTTCCTTAATTGTATTTCAGTTTGATAAAAATATAGTTTAGAAAAGTATAAACTGCAACAGCTAATTGAACGGGATATCGGCCATTCGTTCTAATAAACATACGCTAGATACAGATCTAAAATCAGGAACGACTATGTAATCGTAATTTTTCGAAGTAGATGGAATCATAGCAATAATAATTTTTCGATAAATCAATATTGTCCTCATCAATTGTCCTCCCTTACGAAAGCCGGCTACACAGCGTGGGCCAGAAAGACGTACGATTTGATGTTAAAAATAGAACTGCTTCGGAACGGTAAGAGAGAGGGGAGGATGGGGGTGGGGTTCGTAGCTCAGTTCACGGAAAATTAATCGCAATGGAGTCTTTCACGGGTGCGCAAAGTGCATTCCATAAAAAAACGTCCATAAGTGAACATTTCCATACGACGCAATACGGAAGGTTTTTGACTTTATAACTTCCTGATCCACGATCTAAAGGCACGCCCCCGACAGTGCAGGAATAAATATTTTTGTAATCATTTTTACTGCAGAACGCACGTTGCGCACCATGAAACCTTCCTTACGGTTTGGTTTTCAAGCACAACGTCGTTCTTGAGTTTCTCTTAAGGCATAAAGAAGATTCTGGAGAAATTCCTGGTCAATACACCCTGTACTCTAAGCTAAAAATGTCCCACAATAAAATTTTTCGAATGACGAAAAAACTAAACTATTCGAAATAGCTTTAAATTTTGTTCACAAAACCGAAACCGCTTTAAATGCTTTTTTAGATATGGAATAAGACAAAATATTTAATAAAAATTCATTTGACGGGCTTACGTTAGCTTGGGTTTAAGAGCACAGGTCGACTTCAGAGGACCCCATAACAAAGTCAAATCTCTCGAAATTACGTCACCTCTACGAGAGACATCAATACTAAAGCTAAAGCTGTATGCTAAAACTACATGCTCCTTACGTATATATCGTTGACATTAGCTTCAAGTGTTATATAACGTTCGCAGTTGAAGATCTTGTTTACAAAGGAGTATGGACCAATGACAATCAAAAACAAGCGTCTCTTCGCTAAAGGAGATTATTCGGAAGAAATTTGGGTACTGTTACTAATGCTCTGCAGGCGACTTCCGAAAAAAGTATATCTCGGAGGAGATCGGGAAACCCGTAACCGAGGCTTGTGTGGGGTCTGAAACTGGAAAAAGGTAGGACTTCTTAGTAATAATATAAACACTGATACCACGGGAACTAGTAACTCCTGGGGCGCAAGTCCCAGGTATGTTGTGGGCGAGGTTTCTTCTGTAGTGGATGATGTAGTTTATACCCAAACCCTCAAAATAGTTTAGTGCAGGATCAATAATTCGCTAAATTGCAACGCAGGCTGTCCACCCCCCTCAGCAAGAGGTGGGTCCAGAGTTCAGGCAGCCATGGTTTTCAATTGCTTCCTATACGAGTGTGCATTTGTGGTTGCATTTTAATACACCTGGTGCTGGCATTTTGTGTACCGAAGCGCGAAGCGAGAATTTGTCCACCAAATGTTGAAGACGCAATTTGGAAAAGATACTACGAAGAGATATTAGAAGAAACATGTCAGTATTTTAGGATGCTTCTAACAAAGTTTCTCTTGATCGGGTAATGCCTACTTTTAAGAGTCAAAAGGATCTTTGGTCTTGAAAAGGTTATTAAAATTATTAATTATCGTTGGAACAAGTATATCTAGGTAAACGTGGAATAACTGTTATATAAAACTTTTCAAACTTCTAGTTTGGATAATTGTGGGGCCATACATGCTTGTGCATGGTTATCTATTCAACATTAAACAGTTTTGCTATCTTCAGTATATTAATGATCAATAAAACAATCATAATTGTTATATTAATTTTCCTTAGTGCTCTAAGGAGAGAAGAACAGCGATATGTTTTTAAACAAATTAAATTTATTAAAATAATTATTTGCACAATAGAAATATTCTTCTCCATCACTTCAATCCCAAATGAAACTATTGCAATAATAAAAAAGCAGCATAAAATCTAAACAGAATCAAAGTTCAGTTTTTAAGAGAATGATGAAAAAAGGGAAAAACTTACTTGCTTCTCGACTACTTTTTCCATTGTAAAAAGTCCAGTTTAAATGTAAATTTTCTTTATAGTTGTTGCAATTTTATTATTTTTTCAACTTTATTTTCACAACTTTCAGAACTGTCATGTTACCCGTTTGCATAAAAATAAACTTGAAGAAAAAAACTGTGTAAAGTAATGAAAAATAATGAAAATGGCAAAATGAATGAAAAAAAAAACAGAACGGAATGAAGTAGAAAGTTTTGCAATGATTTCATTTGATTTCTGGAATTAGTGTAGATCCTTATGGGTTGATGTTTTATGTAGATTTGTTTTCGTTCTATTCTGGTTGGCAGCAACGATAGGAATTGCGAATGGGTGGGTAGGAGGTGATGTTGTAAAATAAGAAGAGAAAAAATATCGTGATTTTCCATTTCTTCACTCCTGCTTTCCATAGAAGATATAAAACTTTGAATTTCTTTCTTTACAGTCTTTTTTTCATTTTACAGATAAAAAAAGGAAAACTATTCTCTTTTTTAATTCTGCTTAATTTTGCTGGCACTCTGCTTGTGCAGGCAGGCAGGTTGATCAAAGAAGGTAAAGTTGGGAATTGCATTTGGTAAATAGTTTTTGCATTTTTATCGTTTAACATCTTATTGCTTAAAAAGGGGGTTTTCCTTTTTGTTTCCTTACTGGTTTCCTTGAGTTGTACCACTTTTATTAAAGTACGAGTACATTTGAGGAAAACTTTATTTTTTGCCTGATTTATTTCAATTTTAATAATAAATTCTGACCAGAACATTTACTACAAATTTACAATTTGTTTATGTTGCTTCAACTGCTGCTGCATCTCCTAAAGGTCTTTCTTGTTTTCTGTGTTTGTAAACATCTTGTTATCGAAGTTTTGTGTGAAGATTTTTTTCTTTAACTTTTTGACTTGAATTTATTTTTTTTTTTTGTTAAAGTTCTATGGTTTCTTTTTTAATAATATGTTTATATTTTATACGTTTATTTGAAAGTATTTTTATTACTTATTGAACCGAAAATAGTTTTTTCTTTTTAATTTAAATGAATATCATTTAATTTATATGAAAGTCTTTTAAAAAAATCTTAATAGTAAATATAAGTTTTAGCTGATGAAATATCAATCAAAGAAGGAACTTTGTGTTACAGTGGTAATATTAATGGTGACCACAAACAGCAAGCTGGATATCGAAAAATTCATACCTGGTTTTATAGATACTACAAAGGAAAATATGTTTATAATGTCAACTTGTCAGAATTTACTGTCTTTGAGGGCAGGTATTAAGAATATTTTGTAGCACTGAGAATTCTTAATAGTTAACGCTTTCCCACTTCCTACCCCTGCCTTCACTACTCTAAGGTAAGACATAGACGATGCGAATATAAATATGACTTAAGGAGGTTCTAAAAGAGCAATAGCTGTAATATTTGTGGGCTCGTTGTATTAAGTTGCTTCTCAGTTGTACAAAAAATGAAAAATTTAGATTTTTTGGCAAGTTGTATTCCAATTGCAAGGTTAATGACGGTATAGTACAACTTAATTTTTTTGTGCTTATTATCGTAGTGAACATATAGCAGGGATGGAAATGGAAAACGGAACTACACTTAACCTAAAAATATTTTTCCATATGAATAGTACTATCGAAACTTCAAAGGGACAACTTGTCCTTTTGATTGCTTTAAGTAAATAGGATAGACAATTTTAATTTTTTTTATAAATGTATATGATTTTATTATTATTTTGTGCGGTATATTATTCATTCATTCAGATTAGAAAGAAAGAATTTTAACGTCGTGGTCGTACTACGGTAATTCGCAAATCTAAAGGTACTGAAAAATGTACAAGAGCAATAAACTTTCCATCACTGTGACATAGCAAAAAACATGTAGTGTGTGTTTTATTTCACTACTTTACTCAACAGGAGTTCTTTGCAAAACGACGTTGTACAACGAGTTGCATGGTTTGTCGGCAAAACTTGATTACTAACCGGATTGTAACAACGGTCGCAACGTTTATGGCTTGCATAACACTTAAAAAAATACCTAAGCAAACCAACTTGTACTAAACAGGGAAAACAAAATGTGCAAAGTAAATCTCTGCGGAATTTGGTCCCTTATATCGGGAAGCTTATTGTGTACCAGACTTAGGAGTCTCAAGTATATTGCCTTAAGAAGTACATTTATAGTGGTACTTTTCAAATTATATTAAAAATTAAAAAAAAAAATTCATAAAAAAATCATTTTTTTAAAGTACCTTTTGAAGAAGTACGTTACGAAAAGTACCATAATATCAAAGTAATATTTAAAACTACTTTTTAACTATGTGGTGGCCAATTAACTACATTTAAGAAAGTATCGTGTCAGAAAGGAACTTTTTTAACAAGTACCCTTTTTAAACAAAATATCAGAAAGTATTGTTTTACATAAGCACCCTTTTAAAAGGTACACGTTTTTAAAAAAGCACCTTTTTAAAAAGGTTCACAACAGGCATATTCTTAAGTGTGTAATAAAACTTCTTAGGTGTGTAATAAAAATTCTTATAACAAAGCCAAAATTACATTTTCAACAAGTCTTTCTAAATAAATTTAAAAAAAAAGTACTTTAAATATAGGTCTTTTTAAATACGAGTATTTCTTCCAAATAAAGGTACTTTATACAAAAAATTTACTTTTCCAAAAAAATAGGTACTGTTAGCGCTACCTCCAAAATCGAAGCTATTTTACCTTATTTTCCTCAATCTGACATTGCGAAACATTAGTTGACTAGCGATGAAAAATTTGTTGATTAAACACTTGTAAAACTCACGGGAAATTTAACATTTAAGGTTTTCTCCAGAACATGCGCTTTTTTTACAGCCATTTTTCATTTCTGGCTAACTTACAAAACGGTTATGCGCAGTGCTCGGGAGCAAAATTTATTTGATTTCAAATAATAATTAAAATAAAACAAAAGTTTGAAAAAGTTCCTATTGGTTTCCATACCATTGTAAAAATTAATTTAGGAGTTTTAATATAAATATCAATATTTGTATGTTTTATTCAAAATCACCGTAAGAGTCACTGGGATTTACGGCTGGCGTGCCTTGGTAACAGGTACCTTCTTTAAAAAATGTGGTGTTACAAACAATTTTAATTAAAAAATTCGCAACACACAATTAGCAATTTCTGTTGCCCACCTTTTACAGTGGAAATTGCATAAAATTTATTTACTCCCAACTAAAAATACTCCCTCTATATATCATTCCACTCACCGTAATAATTAAACAACATTTTCGCCAAAGCAAGTTATCTTTCAATAACTTAGTTACGCTTCGAGCACTTGCAATAAAAAAAGTTAAATATTTCTTCATCGTTTCTAATATTTACTCCAGTTATTCAACAAGAAAAAAGGACTGTAAAAATTATGAACAATTAAATTTCCTCTGCCATCATTAGACGTTTCATTAGTTAAACTTGTGTCATTTTAATTGGATTGTTGTAGCTTCTCCTTATTTTTGTGATGATGTTTGATAACAATGGTCGTCTTAAATGGCTTGGAGAATGTCTAAACTTGTTACAATTCAACTACAACGACTCAATCAAGAGAGAAAATATGTTTTTCTATTTGCATTTATGGCTTCCAGGTGCAAACGTATAAAAACAAAAAGGATATTACGATTTTATAGAGTCGAACAGGAAGATAAAAGCACAGAATATGTAATGGAAATTGAGACTAAGAAAACAACAGCAATATAATGATGCGGGTTGGCTACAAGAAAAATCATCGTTGTGTAATAAGTAGAAATTAGATGTAGCATCTTGTATTAGAAATTTTATCATCCTGTTGTTTATAGAAGTCTTTGATAATAAAATTATTATAATCATAATTAAAATGCATGTACATAGAGGACAATAGCTTATATACATTTGATGATAAAGAAAAAATTATTGTCATGAATTAAAAAAGGAAATATTTAAATTGCTATTTCCACATTGTTGTTTAAAAGTTGTTTTAATTATAACTTTTGCTTACGATGGGTAAAATAGGTAATAAAACAAATTATAGAAAGTTAGACGAGAAACCTGTAGCTATATCAGACTGATCCTTAGAACAAAGGATTCGACAATACAGAATATTCAAAACGACTGAGGCAATTAAAACTGAGGCTTTAAATGTAACGAAGCAATCCTTCACGATAAACTATAAAAAGTCAGTATCCCGTTGATCTTAATAAATAAAAATCATATCTAAACAGAACTAAATATCCAGTTGTCATTATGTTACGTTGTGATGGAGATGAATTTATTATTCTCGGACTAAAATTTATTGTAAGCTAAATGAAATAAAGATAGTTGACCGGAACACGTTCTCTCCGTATCTCATGTTTGCTACAAAACTACATAAATCTTCGTCCATTTACATTATCAGAATACAAAGGCTACCGCTCATATCCTCCCAAAATTCAGAGGGAAACGATTCACCGGTGAAGCTAAATCCTTTATACTAATCGTTTCAACCATGGTACCTGTATAGGTTGAAGCAGAATGGTTGGAAAGAAATATCGTCCCTCTCTCAAAACTCCGCTTACATTTATTTTCTCATGGTTCAATTATTGCGGCCATAGCATTTTCATTTATGAACTTGAATCTCTTGAGTATTCCTCATCTTTTTATGAAAAGACTTAAGGTACTGTCCCATTTGTCAAACATTTTACAAAAGTGTCAAACATTTGTTTGCCGTTGTCCGACCACAAAATATTTATTAGGATCAAACAGAAGCAAAGATAAAGGCTAGATATAAATTAAACCAATAAATATTAATATATATTGATTATATATGAGAAATTTTAATTAAGTAAATTTAAAAAAGTTTAAATATAAGCAAATCCTGAAAAAACTTTCTTGATATTCTGACGTGCACAGCGAATCGCCCACGTACGGAGATATAAGCAGCAACACTAATTTTAGTTTAACAAATGCTTTAACAAAATCCTTTAGGTCTAAGTCTAAAAACATACACTATTCCCATTTTCAATTGTCCTTTAATGTTCACTTCATAAAAAAAATATTGACCCTGCTCTACAGTATACAATTAACAAATTTTTTAATTTTCCATGGAGAAATTTATTTAATATTTTAGTGGGAAATAAATTTATTTTTTTAGTAGTTTGATCAAATAATACAGCCAATATTTTTTATGTGTGACAAAACATGTTTTCTCATATTTTATTTGACAACATTTTACGGGTGTTTGAACAAACAAAAATGGGTAAATAAATTGAGTGACCACAAAACAAAAATTGTATTACTTTGTTAAAATTTTGGGCAAAGATGGGTAAACAAATTTGAGGCAAATCTTTCATTAACGTGACCGTACTTTAAGAAGTTTAACTTTTGATGACCCGTTGCGATATTTAAGTTAGTCTTACTTTAACTATACAACTTAACTCAACTAAAACGAAGTCTAAGAACAAGCCATACTCATGTTCTCTTCTAATGACGAGAACACATATCTCAGCAAAGATTGCTCCATTGACCGGCCACTGTCTCAATGAAATGCACACATGGTTTTGGGAATCGATAAAACGATTTCATCTCTGTTATAAAGATGAAAATGAGGAAGAAAAAAGAAAAAAAAAATCATCTCTTGGATGGACGTCTAGCCCGCGTTGGTACTACAGCGGGATTCTGTTTAGGCAAAGATTCATAGTGTCGCTATAGGCCAATTGGCCTAACTCTGGCTGACAGACTTACCAAACCCAGACTCTTTAAAGTCTTTAGTGTGAAAACATTAAGTCAAGAAAGAATTTGCTAATCGAAAGAAAATTAATCAGGTTTTCGATGAAAAGCGAACGACTTAAAGCAAAAAGTTTCATCATTTTGTAGTGTTTTTTTTAAATCCCTTGTTAACATTTTCCAAACATTTTTGACAAATCGGTTGTCCTAACTCTATTAAGTCTTTTAAATTTTATCTTCTGATCCACTCTGTGAGTTACAATAATTTGACATTAGTTCCAAAATCATGCTCCAACTCAGCCGAAGTTCCATACACTATAACAAAGCGATCGCTCTGCTTCGATCGGCTTCCATAACGTTTACCATTTTTAAGGCGAAACAAAACGATATGCTAACGAAAATTCACCGGCCCTATTACTTGTGGCTTAGATATGCAGAACACTAATGCTTGTAAAAGTTTTTAGATATAAATTTAATATACGACTAAATTATTAAATATTTAAAATTATAACTGGAATCATTTAAAAGCAAATTTACGAAACAAAAAAATTCATTTTTAACAAAAGATTATCATTTTCTCATTTTATATCCCTACAAATTTAATTTTACGAAAATATACCAACACACCTTCTTTCCTTCTCTTTACACATGTATGCAATAAAATAGCATTTAATATTATCTGCATGTACTTGTATATTGAGCTTAGAATTTTGTTATTGTTATAAAGTTAAATGTTTATGAAGAAAACTTTTTCCCCTTTATCGCGTTGTATTGAAACGAAGAAAGTTTCAACAGATTTTCTAATCTAATTTAAATGTTTTTCTTATTTGTGAAAACGAAGAAGAAATACATTTAATTCTTTACAGGTTATTAATATATTTGCCATATGCGAGCATAGTTTACTTAATTTAAATATTTCTTAATAATGAACGGAAACTGGATTCTTGAATTCACAGCACCTTTGTTGTATTGTGTCGACTGTGTTACTTTGCAATAGTCTAAATTTGTTGTTGGCAATTTTCATGTGCTATGTTCTTCATGATTTCACGTTATCAATCTGATATGAATGTTATTTTATGACAACAAGAAAATCAAAAAAGTTTACACCTAAATTTATAAGAGTTAAAATACTTAAAATGGTATATAATGCAGCTAATGTAATAAATTAAAAAATAGAAATAACTACCTATTTCTAGCAATGCAACTGTGTATTTCTTCTTATTTATTAGTTGACGTTCTGAAATATGAAAAAAAGATACATATATGTACGATACAATAATACAAGGGGGTTATAAATAGGTATGTATTTTATTGTGAAGTAAAAGACTACTAGCTGTTGCCGTTTTTAGATACTTATGCTACCTACATCGTGTCTTAAAACATGTTTACAGTATTTTAGTGATTATCGGGTATGGGCACCCGACAGGTTCATATACCGATCGCCGCTGCACAGTGATTTGATCCTATATAACGATAAGGCAAAATGCAGAAACGTAATGTTTTCCTTTCAGCTAGTGTCTCATTCTAACTGTTTCAAGGTTCTTAAAAATTATCGCAATAATTAATAATAAAAATAATTTTTTTTCTTAACTAATAGGATAATATATGAACTTTAGCCAGAATAAAGACGGAAACTTTGTAACATTGAAGCTTTAAATTGTAATTACTTTTGTTACAAATTTGTATTTCTGAATGTACTCAGTGTATTGGATGCCTAAGGACAATTACAGGCTACAATTAAAGTATTTTTAGTTTAAAGGAATTAGAAACAAACAATTTACCTCCCGTATAATTCGTTATATTTGCGCTCTCGTTTTAATCTCGCAACAAGGCTAACGTAACTGACAAAACAAAACATCAATACTAACGAAAATATCTTTTGCTTGTATAAGATAATTCAAAGTCTTGATATACATAAATTTGCTTTAAATAATTCCGAACAAATTGAAAAGTATAAATACCCTTTTGCCTGTAAAATACGTCTTTGCGGCTTACGTTGTTTTAAAGGTTAGGGGCAATATAGGCCTGTTAATTGCTTGGGGAGAGACGGGCGTAATTATACCCACTAAGAGGTCGCAATTGAATATTGTAATATTGGTTATTGGCGGCAATAATTTCAAAAGCGTGATAAATCGTTTTTCTCC
Source organism: Phania funesta (assembly GCA_963932375.1). Taxonomy (NCBI): domain Eukaryota; kingdom Metazoa; phylum Arthropoda; class Insecta; order Diptera; family Tachinidae; genus Phania; species Phania funesta. The sequence goes on from OZ010655.1 coordinate 65,178,992, forward strand.
GCCTCTAGATAATATACAATGTGACGTAACTGATTTTAATTGAAGGATTCTCGAAATGGTGTGTAACAGAACACCCGAAGGGTGGTAAAGAGTATAAAGTGCAACTTACAAGTTTCGATGATCCTTTAGGGAAATATGTTCAAATAAATTTTTGGCTTCCAATGCCATCATCTAGATAATTTACAAACTACCCTCGCTGTTGCAATATTTCTTATACAAGTTTGCGTATTAAATTTATTGAATTATTCTACATTACAACAGCAACACATACTCGTACAAAGCGTTTACATGTGAGTAAAAACAATTCTGTGCTTTCTTTACCAGCTCTCTCTTTTGTTAAATATTTAAACATGTTAATGAAAAAATAATACACAACACCAAAACGTATGCAGGTGTAAAGTTATTTTTAAAATATAAAAAACTGTTTTTTTCTGGGAAATTTATGAAAATAAAAAGTTACAAAAGTTGACTTTATGAGGCTTTACTACAATGTGACTGCTTTAAAAAATTATGTTTATTATAGCCTAGCCTAGCCTAGTGTGTGTATAAGTGTTTGCATTTGGTTTTATAAAAATCCCTTTTTTCATTCAACCTCACACACATACATACACACACACACACACACACACACACATAGTGATAAATTTATTCTTATCCATTATTAAATTTTAAACTCTAATAAATTTTCTGTACTCTTTTTAATTATCTATTAAATCTACTCGATTTTACTCTACTGAACTCTTTTAGTGTTTTTGCCACATGGTGTCACTCTGTGGCCGCCAGCACTAAAGAGTTTGTCAGCGCTCTAGTACCGGTGTGATGTGTGTGTGCGCGTGTCTGTATGTGTCTGGGTTTTTATAGCCAATATCTGTCAATTAGCGTTGCAGTTTTTGAACAGGTTGACACAGTTTTACAGCCACTACCTCAACTAGTTGTTGGTTGCCACAGGCAGGTTTCTCTATCAACTAAAAAAGTTAAAGTAATTATTTTTTCATCAGGTATTTAAAGTTTGTTTTTATAGGACTTTTGTTAATGGAATTTTTATATGAAAATGATAAAATATAAAATAATTAACTTGCATAATAATGCCAATCTATTTAAAGTTTTGTCGGGATAAAATTGAAAACAAGTATAAATTTATAATTTTAATTATGCGTTCGTAACAGTAGGTGGGTGGGAAGTGGGAGATTTTTTAAAATTTATAAACAATTGGAGAGCATTAATAACGCAACTGAAAAAAACATTGAAGGATACGAAATTTTATGAATCAAATTTTTTTATTTTACATAGGCCAGACCTCAAATGGGTATTTTCAAGCTTGAGACAAATTAACAATTGCATGCGATTGAGCCGTGGTTTGCCTTGGAGTAAAAAAATTCCGATGCTCGTTATGAAAGTTTAGGTCAACTTGCACTTTGCAATTATTGTCCGCAATCCAGAATGAAATGTTCGTAGATTTTCACCAAGACTTAAACGCAATACTTTAATATTACCATTTAATTAGCATGTTGTTGGGTGGCATCCCATCTAGTTTTCCGAAATCCTCCAGAGATTGAACTTAGGAAGCAAGTGGTGGAGGTACATGATTTATATTTGTTGATCAATCTCGTGCTGATCCATGCGAATTGCTTTGTATCATAATTATTTACAAATTATTTACAAATTATATTTTAACTTAAATTATCGAGCATAGTAAAAAAGTCTTTTACTCAAGGAAATATTTACATTTCGTTCCATTTATATAATTACTATACAATAAAGGTGATAAATAAAATATCGATTTTTTTAATTTGCTATTTTAAAGACTTTTCAAAAATGCTTTAAAACGAAAAGCATTAGCAAATAATAAAACGAACACAAATTTGTCAGTTAGAGTTTAAAAATAGAAAAAAATATTCAAACTAACAAAATAGGAGTAACATAAAACATGGCAGATAATGATGAATGATGACATCAACAGTTCGATTGAAACGTAATTTGCCCTTCTTTCTTTGTGTTTGTAATTCCTTTTGCTTAACTTTTTATTGGTGTTAAGAAAGAAGTAGTAAAATGGTATTTTTTGTGATACTTTTGCAAAATTGCCATCACATGAATGTGAATGTGTTTTTGTGTCTTTCTTTCAGTCACTATGACATGTCACTTCCGCTTCACGCATTCATTGTCACTTACTTGAATTGTGTCTATTTTAAGTGTACGTGTATGTGTGTATATGTGTGTGTGTGCATGCCAATACGTGTGTATTTGCTAAAAAGTTTTGCTCTCCTTTTACTTTGTCAATTCAATCGAACATTTCATTTGTCTTGTATTCAGTAATGTCCTTGTCGTTTGGCTCCGTATATTCTTATTTCAAACAAATAAATATATTTACAACAAGAACAGGTAAAAACTAAATACCAAAACGGGTTGGGTTAGTCTCTTTTGTTTAAGTCTACAGGCCAAGCTCTCAGTTTGAAGAAAATTGGAATAATGTCTGTCACCTTGTGTCCAAGCTTTCTATTTCTGCATACAGCCCCTAAGGTTGGCCACTGATAAACCTGTCAATAACATTACTGTTTCGCATTTGAAAAACAAACTTCACAAGACTGACAATAAATATGTCTGTTCCTCCAATTCTGAGTAGCTTCCTGTTTTCTCTTTCGAGCCTTCGGTAAATGCCCATTTTACCATAATTTTCTTTGATTCTATTCTGTGTGATGTCATTCACTTCTCAAATCGTTTCTTCAGTAGCCGTTTTAGTTGTTGTGATTGTTGTTACTGTTGTCATTTCTAAATTAGCATTTATCATCAAATTGACAAACTTTATTGCCATTTTTCAAAAATACAATTCATTATTTTTCTTCTCCTTCTCAGCCAAACGGCAATTAAATTTTTTTATTCTGGGTTTTCTTTCCTTTTTTTTTTGTCACAGTTTATTTCCGTTTTTCAATGTCTACCGGATTTTTTTGCTGCCATCATTTTTGTTGTATTATGAATTTGGCTGTAGTTGTAGTGACAGTTTTATCATCATTTGTCAATCAGTGGTTATTTATCATTATCGTTAAATCATTTGTTGTCAGTTTGGGAGTAGTGGTGGTATTATTTTCAAAGTATTATAAGAGAAAAAAGAAATGGAAGATTAAAAAAATGTTATATGTTCCTGCAATTATGCTGAGAAAGAAATCGTGTTTTTAGAGTTTAAAGTTGTGGCATTTACTTTAATTTTTCGAAAGAGCACCTAATTCCTCAAATGTAATAGGATTTGCTTAGTACGAAGATAATATTATAATCATATAGGAAAATAAGCCGCCGCTTTTGAATGGCTTAACGATTTAAAATTAAAATTCAGTGGATGCTATGATAGTGTCGTGCAGAAGAAGGGCCATTAATTTGCTCTTTTAAGTGTTAAAAGTCCCTTCTGATATATGATGCACACCGGGTTGAGCCGTCGTCAAAAAGGCGCATAACTGACGGAATAAAGTTAGATTTTTTAAATTTTTACCTTGATTAGTAATAAAGTAAGAGCTTTAAAATTTATAAAAGCAAATATTCAATTTAATACATACTTTTAGTAGGATTAATCTACAATAAAAACATATAACTGCAAAAAACGTTATTTTATTCAAAAAAATTTGTAAATGAAATCTTATCTAAAATATGTCATAAAACGCTCAATGGTTTTTTAATGAAAGTTTACAAAGTTGCAAAGCAACCAATTTTTTACATTTTTAGTTACTTCCACTCAAATATTAAAAATTTTCTAAATTTGGAGTCATTATAAAATTGGCAGAACTGCTTGGGTTGCTGCATGCGTTGGATCACTTGCTGGAAAGCCGAGTGCATGGGAAAAGGGTTCTCATTGCACTTGACAATTAGTCAGTTATAAAACGCATGAGGCAAGTGAACGTATATTTCAAACTGGTGCTGGAATGAGTTCTGAAACTTAACAGATGTGCCTCGTTGAATGAGGTGACGTTGATGTGGGTTAAGGGACACATAGGCACAGCTGGGAAAGAAGCAGCAGACGAACTAGCAAAAAGGGGATCTGATGTGGATTCCTGTGGACCAGAACCCAGGGTAAACTCATTACACCTGAAAAAGTGGAGGGACAGGCTCGAATGGTGCTCAAAGAGCCCCTCGGCAGGAAGGCCAGCAAGCTACTCGGGTATAATAGGGCTACTTTAAGCTGGATCACTGCGTTAGTGACAGGACATGGAAACCATTTGGCTAAGATGAAAGTCGTAGAAGATGATACTTGCAGACTATGCCTGGAAGAGGCTGAGACGGTAGCACACATTGTGTGTGAATGTCCAGCACTGGCTAGCATAAGGCTTAAGACCACGGGCAGACACTTGTTAGTTGTGAATGCCATGGGGGAACTAAGCCTTAGACAAATGCTAGCAATTACAAAAGACTCCGTGATGAGGAAGAGTGTCGACAGTTACCAGTCGACAGTCTGAAATCACTTTAGTCAAGAGTAAGGGCTAGGGCTAGAACGAGACTCAATTGAAAGTAAGGTGGCTGTGATTACGGATCGGTTCCCTGAAATCAATTTGTGGAGCGAAATGGGGGTTGAAAAGGGACCCAGAAAAAGTAGTCTGCTTCGATATCCCCCCATACATTAATAATAATAAACGTTTGAAACGTTTCACTTTAATCACATTTTGCAATAATACAACACATTTACCAACTTTGAACAAAATTTACCTCTTTTATAGAAAAAATACGAGACATACAACAACGAGTGTAAGTGATAGTAATATTTAATTTTATATACTTTTACCAGATAACCAGTTTTATTTAAAAAAAAAACTAATTCGAACCCATATTCGATGTAGGAGAGTCCTGTTTGGTCTTTTGGTGAATTATGTAATATTTGAACGCATCTGCCTCATATGCGTAAGCCCTTTCTTTGTTAACTAGACCGTTGCCAAAAACTTTTGGAGAATTATCTTCATTTGACAAAAAAAATCTTATTTTGAAGAAAAATGGTTTGCAGTTTGTTAGATGAAGTTTTTATAATCATTTGCATATAAAGTAGTGATGTCTTAACAATTTATAACCACTAGATAGTGGTAAAACTTCAAATTAAAAGGCTCATTTTGCTATTTTTTAATTATTATAGACATTCTTTTACAGAAAAACTATTTTACTCTAGATGGACGAGGAGAAAAACCTCGAAAAACTGTTGTACTAGAAAGAAAACATTACTGGCGAAAAGTTGGAGTAATTGCGTATCATTTATCACCTAATAACAACGTATTTCATTTATTCAGCCTCATAATTTTACATACAAATGAAAATATACTTTCGCCTTCCTTTTATTACTTACGCCCATGTCACCGTTATACAGATAGATGCAAAGTGAATTCAATATCAGCTAAAGGAAGTATTAGCTGGGTTCGGGCAATTTTTTGTTAAAGTTGGTTAAAAGAGAGTAAACAAAAATTACTCTTAATAAAGACGCTGATACACTTATGATTTGCGTGATTTTCTCGTTAGTTATTGGGGCTGTGGGTTTGTGATCGAACATTTGACAATTGTTTCATTTTAGCTTAGAACTACCGTTACAGTGTACGCATCGTCGAACTGGCAAGTAAGCAATTTTTATTAATAGTTATTGAAATTTTGAAGGAGAAATTAGTTATTCGTCCCCCGGGTTTTTTACATTTCTTCTATTTTTGTCGTGTTTATAAAAAAAAAACAATTAGTTGCCCCGCTCGCTTCGAAATTCATGTTTACTTCTTGACGTTTAAGTTTAATGATTGTGTAAAATTGGTTGGTGAACAGAAAACACGCACAAATCGCAAGCGTGTAGACAGCATACGCTTGGATTAAAAAAAGCAAGCAATACAAAGTAATAGTAAGAAAAAAAGGTAAATAATTATGATAAAAATTTTTTGCTTTTCATACATATATAACTTTCAATTTAAGAAAACTAAAACCTATTTATTTTGTATTTCTACTGATTAAAATAATTTTTTATGTAATTAATTTTTAAGCTCTAGCAGCCATGTGCATAACAAAAAGTTGTACACTTCATATAACTGCTGCTTACTAGAATGCCAAATATGTTTAGCAGCTCGTTGGCATAGAGTTTATGCATAATGACTGTTAATCTCTCATGGTAAGTTATTACATATTTCGGGAAATTTTCCAATTCGAGAACCTATTTTTCGGTTAGCGTTGACAGTTTAATGATTCTTTGATTTTTTTTTTGCTTATAATGACCCTTTGATATAAACGGCTGTTTGTCAAAAGTTAGCAAATGGTTAGCATGAGGTTAGCAGCTCGTTGGCTATAGTTCAACAAATGTGTTGGGAAAAAGTACATATATGCTGACTTCATACTAGCTATTTATTATGCTAATACCTACCCTAAAGTTTTTTTTTATAATTCACTGAAGTATTCATGCCATCCGGCTGTTAAATTAAATTATTCAGTTAGATTTAGCATTTCGAGCGCTATTTCCCGTCTGTCAAACGTACAGAAATTATTAAAAAAATATCAAAATTAAGACTTCGTTGTGAGGTCTTTCTCATGGTTTCAATATGAGCGTAAGTATCAATCCGGCTTATTTCGAGGTTGTCTTTGAGCCTATTTGACTGCGCTGATCCCAGAATTTAAGCCAAACGATAGACAAATTCGTAAGTCGCTGATTAGGCGTGTATATGCGGATTTTATCAGCCGTTCATTTAAAAGACGTGAATTTTGATACATAATAGCATAACTATCGCTTCGAAATAAAACCAATATGGATTTGATATCTCACACCGTTATTGCTTTATTTAAATTTCTTTTTTTATCGTTTTTATCTGGTCGAGATATATATACACAATCATACGCACATATATACTAGGCATTCTAGTGGCTACTTGGCAGTCATATTACATCATTTCGCCAGTTGTCCAGTTGCATCACCCAATAAGTATTTTGCATATCAGCCAACGTTACATTTTATTTATATATACGTAAGTATGTATATTTATTTAATAAACAAGTTCTTGCAAAACCTAAACTTGAATATTCAAACCACAAACCAAGTTTTTTGTAACGTTGGAGCAGCACAACTTAAAAGACGTTATATATTAATTGGGAATATAAATTGTAATTAATATAATTTAAATATAATTCCTACTAGAAACAGCTCGTCCAAAGAGTTTTGTAAGAACAATTACACTGACACATGAGCGAATGAATTAACTGAGCGAACTAATTCAGTCAAGTGAGCTGAACTGAAAAGAGCGCTTACTTCAAAGAGCTGATAAGCCCAACACTAATTCAATTTCATAAATTTTTGCTTTAGCCAGCTGTCAGATAGCAATGAAAGCAGCAAGTATTTATTTTTATTATTGTTAATTCCTTATGCTGTTTAAGTACAAACCCAAGTGCAATGAAGTGAACTCATTTCGCCGTTCCCTGCGATTACACTTACATTTGCCAAGAAATTTAAATATCTATACCTAAACCATAAGAAGAAATGAGTTAAAAATATTGTAATAATTCTAAAATTTTATTTAAAATTCGAAATTGTAATAACTTTTATATATATATTAAAATCAAATATTCGACAAAAAATACAAATAAAAAACTTAAGATTGCCCCTTCGTTGAAGATAAAAATCACAAACATTTGTCAAACCGGAAAAATATTAAAAATCGATTAAAAACCTCAATAGTTTTTATCGAAAAAGATATTTATTTATTTAATTACAAATCTTTCACTTCGAGTAATACCAATATGATATCAAAAATTTTAATACAACAAAAATAAACATACTTTAGCAACAACAACAGTATTTTCACACAACACAAATTTTGACCACTCATTCTTGGATTAAGTGCGTTTGAATTCGTTATGGTGTAATGTAATTTTCTTCAGTTTTTTTTTTATATTAATTTGCTTCAGTTCTTGGATATACATTTTTGTTTCCTTAAACAAAATATGCACACACTGACGCTTATTATTATTAACCGAAAACAATAACTTATTTCGGCGTTAATGAAATTGTTCGTAAACTTTTAATAGTTTGATTGATCGTCTCCATACTCTAATACTTTTGAAATAATTTTTAAGATTTGCCACGCAGACAAACAGTCATATTTCAAGATTGATCGCGTTTTACTTTAAGCTTTCTTAGGTTTCATTAAGAATGTTGTTGTTGTAAACAGAAATTCACAAAGGCGCGTAGCAAATAGATGTGCATACCTAGCAATTTTGCTCTAATCAGACCTTGACCCCTATTTTTTTCATGATATAGAAGTTTTGGCTTTTGACTTTGAATGTTTGAATCACCTTCTTCAGAGAAATAATCCATAGCTATAGGTAGTGCGGTAAAATGCGCGGCCGTAAAAGATATAAAATAAGTTGCGGTATCGAGTTTCATTGCTCATTTTAAGCAAAGAAAACAAGAATTGTCAAAAACAACATTTTGTATGTGAACGTATGTATGTACATACTTATGTAAATGCAGGTTCAAAAGAGAATTACAGATATTATTTGCTAGAATACTTACCTTATATAATCACAGCCGTAGGGGGAGCGTCACAGACTTTCAATATGAAACACATTAATTTTCGTAAAAACAACAAACAGCACACGCACTCATTTTCGTAACGAACCAAACCAAATCAAGACTCCAGCCGACAACCGAATTGCACTAAAATTTTCACTATTTGCGACACTTTTTCAATTTATTTACACGACATTAATTAACGAAATTTTTAGACACAACTATTAAATAACATTTTAATTTAATATTTATTTAATTTTAATTTCAATTAACTTATTAATTACGCGGATTTGCCAATAAATTACCGACCACTTATCATTAAACAACCGAACACTTGAAAAATTCTTGGAAAACTAAAGAAGAATGCAAATAACTTTTTTTTGTTGTTGTTCTTGTTTCTTGTAATTGGTGTGAACTTTAAAATTTACATGTGTATGTGTTTCTGTTTTGGCGCACTAATGAGAGAATGCGCAATTGGATGAATGTGAAACAAATTGTGAATTGTTGTGGGGTCGTTGAACGTGCTAACTTTATTTACGAACAACTGCATGCAGATAAATAATGGTTCTGACTGTCAAATATAATCTATTGAAATAAAATGAAACCGGCGTGTTTTTTAAAGATTGTTTACATTGTCACATAGAATTATTGGCATGTCAAATTTTTATGTGGAAGTTTACGAATGGTATCGTCTAAAAATAATATGTTACCTACCGTTTACAAAGGAAAATAATTGCAAGAAAGTTGCAATACACTAACACTTTTTCACTAACACACTCAAACTTTTTTACTTTCAACTCAGCTTTCAACAAAATTTAGATGAAAGCGATTTTTTTACATTTTCTTGAAAGTATAATGACAAGGGCTTAACACTGTTGCCTACTAAGAGAGATATACAAATTTGCGGGATTGTGGTAAAATAATACATAATTGCAAAGTTTAATTATTTTGTACACATACGAAAATATATTTAAAATTTGTTCATTAAATATGCTTAAAGAACACAACCGTTGATTGCCTATAATGATATTACAAAAAAAAAAATTAACTATAATAATCATTTAAAAGTATTGCCCTATAAATTTGTGTGTAACAACTAATTTTTACTTTTTTATTATATTATAGCTACGCATTTTATGCAATGTATTTTAGTTTTAATGTCACTCTTCATATAAGGAAATAATTCGCTCTGAAAAAAGAAAATAAATAATATTTTTGCGAATTGAAAGTGATGCTGAAAGTTTTCGCTGCACTGTGCCGAAGAAAAAAGAGCAAACATTGTTAGAACGTTGAAGTGTATCTCCTATTATCAATTAAAGTTTTTCATTTTTAAAAATCCGTCAATAAATTCTTAGGTCTGTTACTTGGGTTTTCTCGTATTAAAAGTTAGCTCGTTCAACTACCCCGTAAATGTCTTGACTCATGAGCCTATCAACAATTCACAATATGTTTTCCCTTAATCCAAGTACGCATTTTGCCATTAGTGCGCGCAAACGAAAACTTATGAAAAAAAGAAGAGCAACAACAACAATAATAAAGTTATTTGCATTCTTCTTTAGTTTTCTAAGAATTTTGTAAGTGTTCGGTTGTTTAATGATAAGTGGTCGGTAATTTATTGGCAAATCCGCGTAATTAATAAGTTAATTGAAATTAAAACTAAATAAATATAAAATTTAAATGTTATTTAATAGTTGTGCGTAAAAATTTCGTTAAATAATGTCGTGTAAATAAGTTAAAAAAGTGTCGAAAGTTGTCAAAATTTTAGTGCAATTGTGTTGTCGGCCATAGTGTTGATTTTGGTTGTTTCGTTTCGCAAATCAGAATGATTTAGAAAAAGTGTGCAGTTTGTTGTGTTTGTGAAAATGAATGTGTTTAATGTTGGGAGTCGGAGGCGCGCCCCCTAAGGCAGTGTTTATATAAGGTAGGTATTCTAGCAAACATTATCCGCATTTTCGTACATACGTTTACAAACTAAATAAATTTTTGAAAATATTTTTTTTTATGCATAAAATTGCAAATAAGAAAATACAGCGAATTTCAAGTAAATGCAATTCTGCACACCTTTCCATCCTTCTTACCTCTATCAGTTGCGGGCCCGCACTCTCTGAAGGAGGCGAGTCAAATATTCATAGTTAAAAACAAAACTTTTGCATCAGATAAAAGAGTGGTCAAGTTCTGATTAAAGCATCAACTTTACAATATTGCTAGGTATGCACATCTATATCCCATGAGGGCCTTTGTGCATTACGGTTAACAAAAACAACATTCTTATTGAAACCTAAGAAAGGCTAAAGTAAAACTTGATCAATCTTGAACTATAACTGTTTGTCTGCGTGGGAAATCTTAAAAATTATTCTACAAAATTTTAGAGGGTGGAGACAATCTATCAAACTATTAAAAGTTTACGATGAATGTTGTAAACCCCAAAATAAGTTATTGTTGGTAGTTATCAAAACACGTGAATGTGTAAATATTTTACTTTAGAAAAACAAAAAATATATTTGGCTGTGCGGAATTTTATATACCCTTCACAAACTATGATTATTTCGCTTTCAAAGGATTGTTCTTTAATTTGGGCCTCCGGTTTTAGTCGTCTTATTTTATCTTTCAACTCTTTTCCTATCGTTTTTATATAAACATTTTCGATCGGTTAATAGTTTTTTCTAAATAACGGCTCTTTTAACTAATTTGTTTTTCTTTTCTCTCAAGTCTCATCAAGCAAAATTCTCGATTTTTTGGTAAATTCCATATAATAACAAATTTATATTTTTCGGTGCAGTTTGTCTTTGGTTACTTGCTTCTGAAATTTATGTTTTTTGCAAGGCATAAGACTTTTGGATCATATGTAATATCGAATTTGTTAAAATTACAACGTTTTTTGTAATATGATGATTTTTTATAAATTTTTAGCAAAACTGCAATATTTTGATGAAATTAGCAATTTAGTTTTGAAATTTCAAAAATTTGACGATGTTTGGTTTTTGAGGTATTTTAGCAATTATTTGGTTTTATGCTCATATTTCCATTTTGTGATAAATTTTCGAACTTTTGGTGAATTTAAAGTTCTGCAAAATTTTGTATTTTTCGTAATTTTTTTGTGCAGTTTTTTATATGTTTAACATCGATTTTGTTTAAATTTCGTTATATATTAATTTTCGGCTATGGTATAATTTTGAAGTTTTGGTTAAAATTTTGATATTTATTAAGTTTCGAATTTTTGGCAATAGAAATTATTTCGCAGCTTTTCGATTTTATGGTGAAGTTTTATTTTGTGGCAATTTTTCGAGCAGTTTCGAATTTTTAATTTTATTTTTTATTGAAATTATGCGTTTTTGGTTATATAAAATTTTTGAATTATAGTTTAGTTTTGTGTTGAATTTGTTAATTTAGGGGAATTTCTAAATTTTGTTTTCCCCGATGAAAATAGAGTGTGGTAGAATTTTTAATATCGATGATTTTGAAATTTTTAAAAATTAATTAATTAGAATTTCGTAAAATATTAAGTTTTGTGATTTTACGGGGAAATTACAATATTTTGATGAAATTTAATTTCAAACTCTAAAATTTTGAGAATTTGGCTTTTTCTTATTTTTTTTAAATTTAATATTTTTTTAATAAATATCGACTTTTTTACAATAAATTTTTTTTTATTTTAGTTCTTCGATTTTATAGGTAATTTCTGAATTTGTTGTGAATATTAAATTGTGGAAAAATTTCGAATTTTTCACAATTTGTGAATTTTTTGGCTTTAGAAGCAATTGCTTATTGAAAATTTAAGGTTTTTTAAAACATTTTTTAGTTCGGTCCGCAAGTTATCTGGGGGACTCGGGTTGATAATTTCTGTAGGTGAACTAAATAGCAAATTTGATAAGTATTCACAATATGCAAGTTTTATGGATATGTGTACTAGTGTTTACCCGAGAATGTGAAAATATCGAAATAGCATTAGTGGGATTGCCTATATCTCTACAACATTTGGATTGATATTGCTATTTACAAATAATGAAAATTCTCCAAATGCGCTGATCAAACATTTCAATATCGGACAGGCGGACATCGTAAACTGAACTTTCCTACCTGTAAATATTTATATCAACCTGTAAACATTCCCTTTAATTTTGCGAATAGTAGGATGTAGGTACTAGTATTTAAAGTCAAGTTTTGTTTTATAAGTTACGATGTCCTGTGTACATGTTTATCACACTAGTAGAAAAACCACTGTATATTTTTTAATACTTTTTGAAAATATGTGTTAGTAAACGTTCAACCTTAGTAGTAATTAAAGGCCACAAAAAATTAAATATTTATAGGACTATTAAATGCAGCTCATTTTTTCGATCACTAACATTTTGGTTCCAAGGTGAAACCTATCATCCTACTGGATTATTTGTCATTTAACGAAAATAACAAATCCCATGTTGTCCGTTTTTCCGCCAGCCTGAGACAATGATAGAGAAAATATTCTTCATGATTTTCATATAAGTTACCGACCACTTATCACTAAACAAACAAACACTTGAAAAATTCTTAGAAAATTCAAGAAAAATGCAAATAACTTTATTATTGTTGTTGTTCTTGATTTTTGTAATTGGTGTGAACTTTAAAATTTACATGTGTATGTGTTTCTGTTTTGGCGCACTAATGGGAGAATGCGCAATTGGATGAAAGTAAAACAAATTGTGAATTGTTGAACACTTGTGGGAGTTGAACGTGCTAACTTTAAATACGAGCAAGCGCATGCAGGTAAATTTAATTATAGTCAGTGACTGTCAAAAAATATATATTCTTATTATATTGTGGTCTATACTAACCGGACATCAAATAAAATGAAACCGACGTGTTTTTAAAGATGGTTTACATTGTCACAGTGATTATTGGCGTGTCAAATTTTTATTTAGAAGTTTACGAATGGTATCGTCTAAAATTAATATGTTATGAATTAATATGTAATGAGAGAAAATACGGATGAAAACATGACAGCCGTATGGCTCTTTTTGATTTTTTGTGTGTATTAGTTTAACAGTTGCTTCTTGAAATTTCTTCGTTTGTTTCTGTAAGTGTGAAACCATTGAAAGTGCCTGCCATTGCATGACATCAAGACGTCAGAAAATTTAAAATCGTCATCCTTAATACCATAGACGACTAATTATTCTGTGCTTAATACTATTACATATGTGGGCTATTTTACAGAGTTCTTCAACCTGTTATCTACCGAAGTCACCGCGAGTCAAAGTTCATACAAGCAAAAAGTTTCTTACATACCTTCTCTAGAGTAACAAAAAATTTTTACTATGACATAGATCTTACGTTCAAGAGCTGGTGCTCTATTAGATTATAGCTAAGCTTTTTATGCGATGTGTTTTAGTTGAAATGTCAAACTTTATACACAAAACGAAAAAAAAGAAAATAAATAAAATTTTTGCTAATTGAAAGGTATGCTCGTTATCGCTGCAAGTGTGCAGAAGAAATCCGAGTCAAAAATATAAGAACGTTGAAGTATTTCTTTTAATATCAGGCAAACTTACCCAGCTAGCAGTTGGAAGATCATTTTTTTTAAATCAGCTTGCTGAGTCTTCTTTGAGTACTTTTGGTGATCAAAAATTGATTAATCACTTACACGATTAAAAAAGGGCTCGAAAATGATTCGCGCTAATGAGTTAAATAAGTTTGATTTAAAACACTACAACAAATTGTATAGCAATCGCAAATTAATCTACCAGACGTTTAAAATGTGACTATTACTTCCATTATTTACTATCATATTTTGCTCATCTGGAAGACTGAAAAATGCTTAGTTAAAAACAGATCATGCAGTTGTTTGAAAAGTGATTACAATTATGTATTTCATAATCATATTTTGCGCAGATAGATGATTAAACACTGCTTGTTATGTTTTTTTTTCTCTTAAGTATAACGGTACAATCTGCGTATTCTTGAGTAAATGTTAAAAATAAATTTTTTTTCATTTAATCACGCAGTAGAGTCGAAAAAGACCCGAATTCGATTAAAAAAATTCAAAAAATGCTAGCTGGGTAGTGTTTAATTATTAATTAAACTGTGTGCTAAATTTATGTAAAAAGCTGTCAATAAATTTTTGGGTCTGTTACTTGGGTTTTCTCCTATGTAAAGTCAGCATGTTCAACTACCCCGTAAATGTCTTGACTCATGAGCCTATCAACAATTCACAATATGTTTTCCCTTAATCCAAGTACGCATTTTGCCATTATTGCGCGCAAACGAAAACTTATGAAAAAAAGAAGAGCAACAACAACAATAATAAAGTTATTTGCATTCTTCTTTAGTTTTCCAAGAATTTTTCAAGTGTTCGGTTGTTCAATGGTAAGTGGTCGGTAATTTATTGGCAAATCCGCGTAATTAATAAGTTAATTGAAATTAAAATTAAATAAATATAAAATTAAAATGTTAGTTAATAGTTGTGTGTAAAAATTTTGTTAAATAATGTCGTGTAAATAAGTTAAAAAAGTGTCGAAAGTTGTCAAAATGTTAGTGCAATTTTGTTGTCGGCCAGAGCCTTGATTTGGTTTGGATCGTTACGAAAATGGGAATGTTTTAGAAAGAGTGCGTGTGCTGTTTGTTGTTTTTGCGAAAATTAATGTGTTTAATATTGAAAGTCGGTGACGCTCCCCCTACGGCTGTGATTATATAAGGTAAGTATTCTAACAAATCATATCTGTAATTCTCTTTTGAAGCTGCATTTACTTAAGTATGTACATACATGCTTTCACATACAAAAGTTTGTTTTTGGCAAAGTTAATTTTCTTTGCTTAAACTTACGAATGAAACTCAGTACCAGGACTTATTTTATATCTGTTAACAGCCGCACATTTTACCGCACTACCTATAGCTATGGATTATTTTTGAAGACGGATATTCAAACATTCAAAGTCAAAAGCAAAACTTCTATATCATGATAATCTTGGTATATGATTGTTGCCTGTCAATGTCGTAAGCCCCGAAATATTATTAGCGTTTATTAATAATAACCGTCAATGTGCGCATATATAATTATAGGATAGCCAAAGTGTATTTTCAATAACTTCCAAAACTTGAATTTAAAAAAAAAAAACCAAGTTAAAATACTCATTCCACTATATCTATTTTAAACACACTTATTTTTTGTACTCAAATTTCTTGCAAATATCTATTAGAAATTTACATTATATAATTTGTTGCATAGTGATGCTACACAAACACGTGGCGAAATATCGAGAATAAACAATAAATTTGTGTTAATCATTTTTTATTAATGACCGAGGGCTTGTGAAATAATTAATTAAAATTAAAAACTCTACGATTCTATATTGACGAGCATTTTGTTTTTGTTAAAAGGCAGTAAAGGTCAAATTATTTTAAAATATTTGAAAGATGTAAAATTTTATGAAATAATTTAAGTTTTTTGGAGGACACGGTCTAATTTTTTTTCAATCCACCTCTGGCGACACTGATAATGACTTCGGTGACAAGACGGCTGTCTTGTATGTGCAATTCTTCAGTCGCTAAAAGTAAGCACTAAGATTTTTTTTTTTGCATGGAAAGTAAACGAGACTTGAGTCTTCCAGTGTACACTATATGGTCACCTTGTCTCGCATATCACTGAATTTTGCATTTTTATGCATGATTAGTTATCATATATTCAGGGTACACTTAAAATAATAATACCTGGCGATAAGCAACAATAATAATGCTTCTGTAGCCTTTGAACAGCTTAACTCTTAAAAATCTTAAAAAACAACATAAAATCTTGATTCTGGCAACTCTATGTAGGACCATTGTATAGTTTGGATGGTTGTTCGCACCATTCGACTAATGTCACTGACACACTTGTTATCTTGTTTATTTACTCGATTCCTTCTATTATCGTTTCTAAGAAGTTGTTTACATTATGCGTTTTGCCCCGGCAACAAACGTCATGAATGCAAAAAAAAACGCTTTTGATATTTTCATGACAACCATGTTATGTTCTCTACAACTAAATGTTGTTGTGGCAAGCCTGTATGGGTTATTTGGACACATTTTAAACATTACTGTTATTAAGTCAATTCTAATAAAAATTTCAATATGGTTGAGTTGACCAATATAATTTTTACTATACCAAAATAATACAATAACTCTAACAGCAAAGTGTAGTAGAGAAAATATGTAAAATTCTTTTGATGCTTTATCAAAGCATTCGTGTTTTCTCAATGTTGGTTTAAAACTGCTACGTAAATCCGTGCGTATTGGTACTGTAGTGTGCATAAAAATTAAAGTTCAATTGAAATTTTGTTGGTACTGTGGTGCTACCGCGGCGAACAATTTAAAATTCGAATTTTTCACTATATGACACTAATTTCTATTTCTTGATTTAAAATTGCAGGAATTTTATGGTATTTACTCGTATTTAATTTTCTTATTGTTTATTGCTGAATTTTCATACACAGTTATTGTCGTTTAAAATGTAATATTTTTTTTGTTGTGCGAAACAGTGCTGGGATTTTTTGGCACTATTGCATGTTGTATAGCACTATCGCTCCTGTTTTTTTTATATCCATAGGTATATTTATTAAATAGTTATGGTATTATTTAAGTTATTTTGGTGCTCTTTTGAATCAAACCACACACACAATGAAAATGTTCAAAACCCACAACTTGTAAAATACACACTAAAATATCAGAAAAGAGAAAAAAACGAGAGAGAGGGAGTAATGTCTTAGATATCCTGAAAATTTCAATTCGTCCTTTTTGTCTACCCCACAAACAACACTACCCCGTTTGCAGACAATCTCGTAAGCCATGATTGATAATAATATGATTTGCTTACCACCATGTGATTCAATCATGTATGTTGCTCTTTAATTATGTTTGTTGGTGGGAGGTGTAGGGAGTTTGAGGACTTGGCGAGGAAGCAGATATACAAACATATAAGACATATCTATGTAGAACTGGTCCCGTGCCTACGAATCTAATGGCCTACACAGTATTGTTCATTGACTTATCGCTCGCAACCTATTTGTAGTAGGTATGTATAACATTGGCTGTTCCGGCAAAGGAAATATTCCAAGATGAAATATACTCGAACACAGATTTCTCATACCATATTTACAAGAAGCCAACCACTGTTCCTCTACTTCATTTAAACAATAAATAAATAGCAAACACTTGTTAGTGAAACATTTATGTATAAATGATGATTATCATTATTATAGTTTCATTTTTACGACTGCAACTAATTGTATAAATTTAATACAAAACTCCACCTTATTCGCTGATAGAATGCGAGAAAGAGAAATGTATAAAAATATGTTTGCGTTGTCAGCAACAGCAGCAAACAGCAATAAAAATAATGCCGTCATAAATAATTCCTATTATTCCCGAAATACAACAACAAGAACAGCTTCAACATTATTAAAAATAAATTAGAAAATAAAAAACACATCCGCCAAGATCTGATAACGTTGCAAAAATGAACCAATTTCAACCAGAAGGCAACATTTGCCATTGTTGCTACAACGAGCAAAACTTCAACGAAAACAGGATTAAATAAACGTAGAAACTGCAGCAATAGAAAGAGCAGTAACTCTTAAGAATTATGAGCGCAGCACATAGGCAGTCAAGGAGTGGGAGGAGAAGAATGTAATGAAAAAGGTAATGGTCAAAACAATATAAATGCTAATAAGGATTTAACTTGCAAATATTATCGCTTAAATATGCCAGAATCATCATTGCTACTGCAGCCCTTAACTACCACTCCAATAACCA
Organism: Phania funesta; assembly: GCA_963932375.1. NCBI lineage: Eukaryota > Metazoa > Arthropoda > Insecta > Diptera > Tachinidae > Phania > Phania funesta. The sequence goes on from OZ010655.1 coordinate 65,197,239, forward strand.
CACAGGGCTGCACGTTTAGCAACTTCTCGTTTTGTAGCTCTAAAACCGAACAGCAGCAGAAACTGCTAAAACGCTTAAAGTTATTGTTAGTGCTACTGGCGAATGCAATTTGGAGACGAACAACAAAACAAGCGCTATAACTGGTGCTGGGTGGGAAGAAGGGATCAGCACGGTATTAGCAGATGTTGTGGATGAGGTGTTTATAACGATACAAGTATGAACGTTAAAAAATCTGCAACAGGTTGTCTTAATATGCTGACTTAATTTGCTTTTGCCTTAGTTTGCAAAAATATATTCAAATTTATTCAAAACGAATTAGTTTTGTAGCAACACAGCGGTTTATTCAGGACACTATTTCTGTTTGCTTCTGCAGAGAAAGTCAATGCTACCCAATGCCCTGAAGTTAACCACCAATTAGTTTTTACAAGGAGCAATAATCTTAATAAATTGTATTTGCTGGTTACAACAGGAAGACAGTTTGTTGCCTAACTTAATATTGAAATTTAGATTCAATAAATTCATTATTCACAACGAAAAAAATAATGATAAATATTTGCATCAAACGTAACTGAAAAAATGAAATTTATAGCTGATCCCGAATGTCCTATTTAAAGCAAGGATTTAGTGGCTGGATGCTATGAGTAAATTGCGCCGTCGTCCAATAAGGACGGATCAATCGATGTTAACCATCTATAGCGGCCATATGGTTTGGCATTTGTTTATTATTCAGTCGCTTTAAAAACTTTGCTATCGAAATGAATGCACGGTAGTACAAAGCTTCCGATCCCGTATTTTGCGGCAGAAACGGTGTCTCTGTTTTTTTTTAATCTCCTGAATTTGTTAGTACAGTTCGCAAATACCACAATACACAAATTTTTCAAAAATGACTTAAATATAGAAAATAAATATAGGGTGATACTATTCTTCCTCAGTAGTTTTCGATTACGATGTGTAAGCAAGTGGAGCCATCTAATGTCAATCATCAAGAACGTTTTGTACGGATATGCAAAATAAATAATGAATTTGGACTGAACTGGTTTTTATAAAAAAAATTTTATAAATAAAATTATTGACTGCATTGCTGCTAAATGTTCAAAGCGCACCAAAACGTTCCATGGCGGCTTTTTTGCAGTTAGTTGTTTTTAGTTGCTTTCAGAGTGCTCTCTGGCGGAAAATGCCTCAAGAGTTTTGGTAACACTGCTTTTTAACCAAAAAATAGGGTCGGCCAGTTAACAGACACGGGTGGCTGTCTTAAATATAAAACATCAATGGCAAGAATTACCTGTAATCTATACCATAGTGTATAGGGCAATTGACAATACCTTACACACCAAGGCCAGTATATATTCCATAACTCTAATATTAAGGGATTAATTTAAATATTTAAAATTTTTTTTATTGTTTTTATAAGAAATTTTGGACTTCAATGGTTCATGTTTTATGATGGTGATAGAAACACAAATTTTTATAAAAAATAATTCTAATATTTTAAATATTTAAAATTGGTTTTTCATATAAATTTGGGTGTTGCCTTGTGTTTTATAAAATGAGCCTCTAAAAATGTTTTAATAAAATGTATTCATAATTAGTTTCCTGAGAATTTATTAAGTTTATTTTTCTGTTGTGCATGCTTTTCTTCTTGGTAATTATTGTCATTTTGAAAACTTTTAAGTATGACTTACTTTTTATTAACCTTTTTTTTTCTTTTTAAAATATTCACCGAACAAAATTGCCAATTACACAAATGCATTTCTTTTATTCGTGTTTTTCGATATGTGAACGTTGGAAAAGTGGAACTGTCAACGCTTATTGTCAAACCCATTGCTCTCGCGCCTTAAACCAGTCAGACATTATGAATTAAATTGAGGGGCATTTCATAAATATGAAAAAAAGGTTTCCATAAATCGGATTTAAGGCTTAAAAATTGATATATAAGTAAATATATAGATGCGCTAAAAAAGTAATTTCGCAAAAAAGTATTTTTGTTACCTATATTAATTTAATGAACTGTCTGCAAAAAAAAAATATTTTTGTTAAAAGAAGAATTTAATTACAAATACTATTTAAACTGAAAAAATTTGTATCCTGGTTGGGAACCCGATTTCACTTTTCGAAAACCAATATACTGAGAATACAAATCTGGAAACTTTTTGTTGAGCGCTTGTTTATGAAACACACTTGTCTATAGAGTTGATATGAAAAACACTCATATTTTATTGTTGATTTCTATGCAAATTTTCTTGAGGAGTAGCCCGCTTCTGTTATAAAAAGAGGTCGTAAAACATTTTGATTTATGTTGAGCAAATCAACAATAGGGCATCCATAATTTTCACTTCTATATTACAATACTAGGGCAGTTTAATTATTCCGTGACTTTTTGTATGTCCAGCGCAAAAACTTTAAACGCAACACCGGGTCAGTTAAGTGTTATTTATAACTTGACGAGTGTTAAATTCATAGCGCCTATTAGTTTGTTATTGGCAGCAGTTGAAAGAAGAGCACCTTGTTATTTTGGGTTTGGCAACGTTCAAGCGCAATCCGTATTACCTTAAAAGGTAAAGCGATTACCAACAAAATTTGTTCAGAGCTTTTGGACAGATTCAATATTGATTTGAAGGAAAAAAGGTCTCATCTCGCGAGGAAAAATGTGCTGTTCCATCAAGATAACGCATAGATGCACACGTGACTATTCACCATCCTCAAAATCTTATGAATTGGGCTACGAACTGCTAATCCCTCTCCCATACTCTCAAGAGTTCACTATTTCAGTTTCCGAATTTAAATAAATGGCTAAATGGTAAGAAATTTTGGCTATAATTGATACAAACGGATATTTTTAGGGCCTTGAGAAATCTTATTATTTGAAGAAAATGCAAAAATTCGAAAGGCATTCGACTAAATGTATCGAGCTTCGAGGAAGCTGTATTGGGAAATAATACGCTTTTTGCGCCAACTTATTTAAAAAGTCGCAAAATTATAAAACAACATTGCAACATATTTTTTTTTCAATTAAAAATAGCCCCCTTCAAAAGCTTAAGCTGAAAACACCCCTGCTTAATTTATAGATAAAACAGATTGCTACGCCGCTTTTGATCTTAGGACCCCTTAAAGCGGAAGATATATTTATGGACTCTGCTTGTAAGCGAAATGTATCATGTAAGAAGTAGTATCAATATTGGAAAAAGGGAATTTTCTTTTTACCCGCTACTAAATACTAATGGAATTACCCAAACGAATTTGTGCACGCATTTGGCAATTAATGCACAACCCCAATACATTCATAGAAATTTGTGTAACAAATTTTAAATAAACTTAACCATTTGTACACTTCCGCCAATATGTCATGCCGTATTGAACTTTTAGCTTTTTATAGGGAATAAGAAACAAGCAAAAAATCTTCCCATACACAACATTTACACAAAATAAAAGCACAAGCGTATACATTTGTATATGATAGCTGAAAAAATAACCCCATTTTCGGCCATAATACTCTCCCTCTTACGAGTATTTTTATAACACAGAACAAAAGAACCAAAACAACACAAAAAGCAAACGTAACAGCAACAACGAATTGGTCAGCATACTTGTACGTACAACTGATTACGGGTGCAATATTTGTTGTTTGTTTGTTATCCTGGAAAAATTTGTGTTTTTTGGTATTGTTGTATGCATTCGTGTTGAAATCCTGTTGCACTCATGCCAATATACGTCTCTGTTTTCCCCACACGTACATGTGTATGTAGGAGAGTGCATGTGTGTGTTCCTTGAACGAATGGATGGGAGAGTATTTTTTTTTTTTTAATTTTATTGGTGGAACTCTTGCATGAATGCAGTTCGGACAATGCGAGTGAGTGTTTGCAGCATATGTATGTATGTATGCGACTGCAAGTGTGTGTTCACCCGTATGGATATGTGCGTGTTCCTAGGAGTGCGTTCTAGTGGAATAAGCCAACTGACCCTGTTGTTTCCTGTTTACTATTGTTTTTTTGTTACGTTTTTTGTTTGCCTAGTGAGCAAAAATTAAAGGCAAACAAAATACAAAAATATATGTGTGACAGTTCAATATTATTTTAAATTCTCTCTGATACAATAAGCAATTGAATCCACAGATTTGAACGCTTATATTTGTATTAAAAAAAACATACAGTAAACGATGCTGAAATTAAGGCAAAACGAATTATGTTATTACTATTGTATGGAGCAATACGAAAACGGTTAGTTGTATGTGGCGCTAATTAATGCTACTGTTTCCCAGCAAAATAGTTTCCTTTTCCCAAAAAAATTATTTTCCTCAAGAAGAACTCCTTAATCATGTTAGATACTTCCACCACATCTTTAGCATTAGCAGCAATATTTTTAACTGCACAGTGATTCTCTATGGTTGATTGAAGACTGACATTCCGTGTCGTCATTTTTAAGGCCGATAGAACATACGAATGAGTTAACTGTCAAACGGACTGGAATACTGCGGTCACTTTGTTACATTTGTGGTCAGTAGTGCTTTCAACTGATTCGATGTTTTATCGCAAAACTGTGTTTAGCTACGAGGATCGTTTTCGGCTTGACGGGTTTGCTAATAAATAAAGGTGCCTTATATTGAGTAAACCAATTCACAACAGATCCTTCAGACTCCATTACACAAAACAAAAAAAAACAAAAAATGGTAGCGAATCATATTGTATTTCTTTAAAAATTAAGAATCTTGGTTGACCAGAACAGTCACGGTAGCTGTATGCCTGCAAATAATTGTTGTGTCATCAATCAAATGCTAATGACATGTATTGATCTTGCGAATGAAGAAATCTTATTGATGTAAATTTAATTTTTTGTCTTATTTTTTTCTATCTGGCTTAAAAAACACCCTATAGTTTAAGTAAAAAATATCGAATAATTTGCTTAAAGGTAAAATAAGCTTTGGCTGGCTACTTGCCAGGCTATATGAGAGTCTTAAAGAGTTTAATTCCATTTTTCTCTAAGCTTCTGTATTCATTTGTTTTAATCCAGTCTTTTTTCTTCAGATTAAGCTGTCTTTAAAAATTGTTTCTTTCAATTTCGTCTTCATCCACACATGTCTTAGGCATACTTTACTATGCCTAGAGTAGTGTGTTAATAGACTGCTGTTGTTAAATTTTAGTACATTTTTCCTGGCATATTTTATTTTTAACTGTTTTTTATTTGTTCGCTTTTTGCCAAAAATAAAAAATGGAAAGATAAAAGCGCACCAACATAAAAACAACATATGACATGAGTTTTAAGGGATTAATCTAGTATTAAGTAAGATGCCATGATGTATGTGACTTCGTCTCACATAAACCTTCATTACATTGTAAAGTTGTACTTTCACAAAAGTTAATTTTTATTTTACACTCTTTTTCATTCGTCTTATTTGTTGTCATATCAATTTTAATTTTCTTTTCGTACAAGGATTTACTTTTCTCAAAATAAGGAGCAACAAAATAAAATGCAAAAATAATTAATCTTTTATTATTTTTGAGAGATAAATTGAAAATTGATACAAAGTGAAACGTAATGAATAAGTAAAAGAAAGCCAAGTCATGATATCATTCTTTATCCAAATAACTTGCGCCAGCCCACAGGATATTTTACTCTATGTATTAAAAATTGTTCTTACTGTTGCTGTTATTTTTGCTGGCTTTTTGTCATCTCAGTATTTGTCTTATAATTAACAAATAATCCCTTAAGGATTAAAATATTTCTCCAGTAGCCAAAAGATTATATAACTAGATTCCTAGTTGAAAGTAAGTAAGCATTTATTACACCGCCATTGACGTGGATGCGAAGGCAGCAAAGATGTTGTAGACATTTTAGAATTTGGCGCGATTCTTGCAGAGAGAAATAACAAAGAATATTTAGATTATAAGCTGTCGTACTTTTAGCAAAAAGTACGTAATTCTTTAATCACATAGACAACTGCGGCTACACATCTACACGACAACAAATGCTGTTGGCTGCAGTCGCCACCGTGTATTCAGCTACTTAATTAGGATTAAAACCAAATTGATCAATTACTACTTAATTGCACTATAAATTGCGTAAATTTATCGATGCAACCCTGGTGATGTTTGTGTTTAGTGAGCAGATAATTCTGTAAAATGAACACATGAAACGTTATAGACCACTAACTAGATCCGACAACTTACAACAACATTACAACAATTATACTGTAGAAAGAATAACATATCTTATTGTTATTAATTAAGCTATCTCTTTTATATTGTAAACGTAATTGGATATTTTGTACGTGTAAGCTCATAACACATGACAACAACATTGTCGAGCCATCAAACATTTTCAGCTATCAAATACCAATTCAATAATCTAATTTTCATATTTATTGACTTAATTAAGGTGCATATCTGACATTGAAATTTGACGTTTCAATACAATTTAATATCTACATATCTGTGCAACTAAAATAATGACTGAGGAATATTTAAAGTGTTACAGCCTCTGTATATTAAGTCCTTAAATGTAATTTTAAAAAACAACCGAAGATAGTGTGTTTGCCCCGTGAATATAACTCGCGATAGAGAAGGATTTTACAAAACTTAAATAACAGTTAAAAGAAGAAATAAAAGGATGAAGAAACTGTTTTAAGGCAACTGAGATGAACGTAGATAATTTCAATTTATTGTTGACACTGTTAAAGGAAAAAGTAGAGCGAATGCACACATTTAGGATTATTAAAGAAATAGTAACAATAAAAATAAGAATCAAATTCTTAATAACTGTATTAAACGCAAACCAAAACAGTAATGAACAAATAAAACCTGTTTGAACAGCTGTTCGTTGTAGAAATACATAATTTGGTGGTGCCACTTATGAATATTTCACTATTTCAAAAGTAAAATTACTTCTCAAAATTATATGCCGTAACAATGTAAATTCATTGTTTTAAAATATCTTGATTGTTAATGCGTTTGTAATATTATATTTTGAGATGTTTTCTGTTAATTAACACATGATATTTTTAACCACTTATTTATTACACTTTTTTTAATTTGATTGGCAGCGCTAAATTTGTTAATTATCGGTTACATTGCGTCTTGACAAGCCACTATGTTGGCATAACAGATCTATGGCTAGTCATCTTACGATAAGAGAAATAAACCTAAGTAGCCGACATCGACAACGGCAGTCGCGTATCCGTGTAGCTGTGATAACGTCAAAATAACCGTCTATATACAAACGTGAGTATTTGAGTTTTGACAAATTGTGGCGGGTGGCATGTTATCGTCTATGTATTCAATGCATAAGATAAAATATGATTGAATAGTATGATTGTAAACAAATCATATAATTATTGTAGATAATAATAATATTGCATGCGTAGAACGATAGAAAACCAATAAATTGATGTTGCGGATTGGCAGCGGTTGAGATATGATCAGAGACAACTTAATAAATAGAATGCTTAATAGCCAACTCTGATTAAAGTTAGCATGAAGTTAGCATATGCTTTATTCATAAAACATTTCTTATACTATAGCCAACCAACTGCTAACCATTTGCTACCTTTTGTAAAACAACGGTTTACTAGAATGTAGTCATTATAAGAAAAAAAAAACAGCCAATATAACCGAAGAATAGGTTCTTGAATTGGAAAGGTCCCCGAAATTTCAGAGTTGATATATAATAAGTTAGTAGACGGATTAATAGTCATTACGCTTAAACTTTATGACATCGAGTTAGCATCTGGATGAATACTGGATGCATATTTGCTATGCAATAGATCGTTAGTGATTTAATATGAATATAATAGATTAAAATAACAAATAATAGAAAAATAATCCGATTACAACTAATTAATCAAAAAGTAATCAAAAAAACAATTCCCTACTTTCAAATTAAAATTAGTAAACAAATTTGTTAACTTTTAGCCATACCTAAGATCGTTGCGTTAGCAGCAGGTTACATAGCTACAGTGCTTTCAAAGACATAGATTTTACTTCAAATGTACTGTGACTTAGTACCCTGCTGCCAACGCAACGATTTATGGGTATGGCTGTTTTATAAAAAATATTAATCTAAAGCTCAAATAATTATGTAGACAGTTGTTAAATATTTATTTTTAAGTATTTTTGTTCAGTAGGTATGAATTACTTAAACTAAAATTGTTTGTTTTGTTACTGAAACGCGAAGAATAATTTTAGAAAAATATAAGTATGAGGTTGACAACTGTTTCAAATATAAATATGCTTCACGTTTCAAATTTGTTCATATTTTTAATAAGTACAATAGACTTTGAAAGTAATCAAAAGCAGTCGTTTAGAAAACTTTTAATCGTAATTAATTACTAAATTAGAAAGAAATCTAATGTAATCAATTACTTTCGATTTTAAATCAAAGTAATCTAACTACTCAACATTACGATTATTAATCATTACTTAACAGCTATGTATAGAACACAAAACAGAAAACATTTATCTGAGAAGTCAATTTGATGCGATGGATCTATAAATTAGCCAACTAGACGCTAGCAATTAATGATTCTGAAATTATTTTTAGAGTTAGTAGAAGTCTGGTCTCTATGTCAGTTATCTAGCCATATTTAAAATCTTAAAAAGCTGGGAGTCAAGTATTTAATATATTTACTAATTGGTATTTGACGACTGCGTTTATACATCAGCCACAATACGTCAGTACCACTCTGTACCAATAAGTCGTAGGGTAAATTAATAAACTGACTATACTAGCTTGAAGTAATGGGTCTACACAACACCAGAGGCGTTGCAACACTGTTCTAAAAATAAACGCAATTGTAGAGTTGATAGAAGTTGAGTTTTCTATGCTCTCCACTTCACTACCTGTTTTCTCTCTTTAATGCCTTTCCAAAAAGTAAAAAAGGGAAAACCCCTCCAAAACCATTAAAAATTAATATTATCTCATAAAAAAAATTAGAAAAAGTGAAGAGTTCTTTGATTTCGTTAATACTGAATGAGAAAGATGAGGAGAGTCAGCTAACAGCTATACTGTAGCCAAAACCAAACCCAAAGAATAAAGGTATGATAGGAGCTACAGTATAAACCTAACAGCTGCACTTGGGCGAGCTCTAATAAACCTTATTACCAGTGATATAAATTAATTATCAATCAATAATCAATTAGTCAATCATAGGATCGAGAAATTAATAATTGGAATTAATCGAGTAATAGTATGAAAAATATCATAATTAACATAAAACATTTTTTAGAGTATTGTAAAATCATAAATAAGTTTGGTGAAAAATAAAATTTATTATTTTTAAGATAAATAGTTTACTCCGCACTCATTTTTATTATAAAATAAGTTTATTAAAATTCTGTAATTGGTTCAGAGTTTAAGAGGTTTTTTAAATTGCTATGTTTCGCTAATGCTTGTGGGATGCTATGGTCCATATCAGCTTTGAGGGTACCAGTTACGTGGGCACAGTAAAAGAAAATAGAACATATATCATTCTTAAGCCAGTAATCACTATAGCAGAAATTACACGATAATGCTTGCCAAGGACTCAATGATTAGAAAGCAGGTCTCCTTTGCAACAACATGGTTTTTTAAATGGAAACGTTCGAAGAAGGAAACGTTCGGGAAGACCTCCAAAGTTTTGAGATTGAAAATTAGTTGTACTAAGCCCTTTGAAGGGACCAGCCATTCCTTATCGCCATCGTGACGTTACGTGAAAACAAAATTGTAAAATACAAGGCTACTGAGTAGGAGTTCTGAAAATTCTAGTTATTACACACGTCCTTGCCTATGGGACTCGTATAGTTAATAAAGCAATTGTTGAACAGAAACCACCGGTTGGTAAACCCTTCATTGCTTCTAAATATTAAGCTTATCGTGTGGTAAAGTCACATTACCCATCCCGCTGATCGTTCTCTGCAGCTGTTAGTCACTGCCTAAAAATACTTATAGGCACATGTTTTTACTTTACAAACTCTTTGGAGCTGCAAAAAGCTTTTGGTGGAATAGCGTTGATCTGCTTTCATTCATCTTTTTCTGATAATTTCCTTCTTACAACAAAATATCCAAAACAATTGCGACTTTTTTAATTAAACATCGGATAATATCGATTTACAAATTGCGAAATGAGTAACTGCTAAGGAACAGTTGATCTATTTTGCATAATAACAAACATTCGAAAGAAAGACATCTTGGATGGGTATAAATATGAGGAAGCTGTGGCTATAGTCATATAATTTTACTACTATTCTTTTACATGATATTGGAATAATGCGTGTGTTATCTGCAACTGTGAAGATTGGAAAGATATCTTGAAAGCAACAGATCAGTTACACTGGTTAAAACGTTATATTTTATATTCTTTTTATATTAATGGGTGTTTAATGGCAATCACATGTTTTTCGTAGTAAAGGGTAAGTAGTGAGAAATAGCGGTTGGGAAGGTCTTATTGTGTAGAGGGAAGTTGGTTTTCTCAGCTACACTCAAGATGTGGGACCTTGAGCACCGTGTTTTTGTTTCGAGACAGTCTTAAGCGAACGGTGATTCCATGACCCAGACCAAACGAGATTCACTCCAGCACTTCAATGTTCAAATGGCCGCGGGGGCCGATCGCGAATCATATTACAATTTTAATATGAAAGCTTGATGAGAAAACAACGCCAACGTTGCTCAAAATATAACTCCAGGGCTAGCAAAATACGGTTTTGGCTATGTGCCATTACGGTTCGTTAAAAACAAACACGCTGTGCTCAACGTTCTACACCTTGAGTGGGTAAACACCCTGTATTTTCCAAAGGAAGAAACAAAATCTCCTCGATATACGCTGTCTCAACGGCACACTATGAAAATCGTTGCTGCAATAAATCTATTATTTCATGTGTGGTTGCGCAGATGACGTCGTCCTGCTGAAATCAGAAACATGTCGTTCAGTTGTCGTCACAAGAATTACTTTGGCTTGCTCCAAGACAAGTTACTGTTTCGGGCTTTTACGGACGCTCCTTTAGAACAACAATATTTCTAAGAAACCGACCGATACTTTCACGCAAATTTATAACAGATTAGGTGCACTTTCTCCGCCGAAAACCCCGCAAAGTTTGTGGGAGGTATGAACGTAATTGGTAACGCGTTCTTCTTTTGTGTAGCGTCCCATTTTTAGTAATCGATACAATCATAGGTGCCAGCTGTTAAATACCAGAGTTGCCACTTACCTCGAAAAGAAGCTATTAAGTTAAAGATAAATTTTGAGTTTATTGGTCAATAGACGATCCATCTTTTTATATTATTTTAACTTAAAAGGAATCATTCAAGATATGTGTCCAGTTCCTGTTAATAGCACTTGATACTTTAGTATTTTTCTGTTAACTAGTGTGAGAACTAAATCGTTAGCATTTACCGGGATGACTTGGTAAAAATATTCTCATTTTCTTTCTAAGGTTTGTGTGCCACACAATTTTTAAAGTTCAAATGGAAACAGATATAATTAATGAATAAATGTGTACGTCAACTCCTACGCTTAAATGTATTTGAACTACTTGAACTACAGAAGTATTATTATCTAGCAACTTAAACGTTGCGCCATAGCTTTAAATACTTTTTCCCCCTCAACTCTCATGATTTTTCCATTCACATTTTGTGGAACTTCATCAACAAAAAAGACGCCAGCATGAATTTGCTTGTGTACGGTCACTAAACGTGTTTTAACATATTCGATCACCTCCTGTTCCGTCACTGAACTATTTTCTGTCCTTATCACTAAAGCACCCGAAGTATCTCCTTTAGTTTCATCCGGCACGGTTATCACACAAGCATCCTTAACACCTGGCATTTCAGTGATGACCTCTTCAATTTCTTTTGGCCAAAAATGAAGTCCAAGATATTTACGAATCTCCTTCTTACGATCCACGACATACAAATAATTGTCATCATCCATGTAGCCGGAATCGCCGGTATGAAACCAGCCTTGAGCATCACGCATTTGTTTAGTCTCGTTTGGATTGCCATAGTAACCTTCCCAGTATTTGCCATGGTTTAGCCAAATTTCACCCAGCTCATTGTGGCACAGGTTTTTCCCATTGTCGTCAACAATACGCAAACTTAAATTGGGGAGTAATCTGCCTACAGAGCTAACACGGGTGGCATCCATATTATAAGCAATCATACCCAATTCAGTTAAACCATAATAAAATTTAATGATGGCCGAATCATTAAGTAAAGCCTTGAAACTTTTAAATATTTGTTCGGACAAGACACTGCCCCCTGTGTGCACCAACAGAAGAGATGACAAAAGCTCTTTAGTGGCTTGCGGATGATTTAACAGAGCAGCTATGTGACGTGGCGCCAAAAACGTATTTGTGATTCTGTATTTCTTTAAGAGCATTATAAAGTCATCCACATTAAAAGGTTTGTCCATAATGATGCGTGTTGCACTGGTCAGACATGTAACTATTAAGCTTGTCAACCCTGTTATCCATTCAATGGAACTGGGTACAAATGAAATAGATTCAGTCGTGAAATAACTGCAAATTGTAGAGAAAAAAATTAGAAAATACTTGATTTTTAAAAGAAACAACTTACGCGGCTCCCGTCATCAAACGTGAAGAAGAAAAACATACAGCCTTCGGTTTGCCAGTGGTACCGGAAGAACATAAAATTGCCACTGTTTGATCGCCACCCACTCTATGTTGTTTAGGTCTGGGAAGCAAGAGGATTTTTTTAAGTATGTATATTATCAAGAAAGGGCTGTATAAGATAATTTTAAAGAATTTGACGTCGGACTTAAAAAACCACCCTGGACTAAGTTGAAGCCGTTTTTGAACAAAATACTGAATGGGCTGTGTTTATGGGCATAGTACAAAAATTTTAATAAGAGTTTTAAAATTGTCATTGAAATAAGTTTCCTCCTAGGAGGTGACTTATTCATGTCTGGCGTTCGACCTGGTCTACTGTTTACGTTTGTAGATAAATAGAATTTGATTAAGCCGCGAATGGCCAATGATTTTAAAGTCTATAGAAAGCAAATAGCAATATAATAAAAACTCTGTTCTAATTTTTTTATTCGGAAAATTCTTTCAATGTCACATCTGTGCAAAAAAGTAACAATTATAGGAGTGCCGATCAAAAGCATCCTTCTACAGAGTGAAGTTAACTCCTTTAAAAATTACCCTAATTCAAAGAGGGACAGTATTTACCAACGTATGGCCAAGAAAAGCGTGTTCTTTAATACGTGAACTTTATACACCACCTTAATATAGACTTACCTGCAAAATTATTTCTATATCATTGCAACGAAGAGAGATTCCCGAAAAGCCAAAGAATGTTTTGCAAGCGATGGAGAAGTTAATCTCCAAAGGTGACTCCAATAGGTTAAGGGATGAATGTCACTAAAATTGAATACCCTCTGAAAAAGGTGTATGTAGACAATGCCTAGGAGAGGAGGCGACGGCAAAGCATAGGTGTTTTCATATGCGTTCGAATGCCCAGCACTGGCTAACATTGGAATGAGGAATGCAAGCAGACACATGACAAATGTGGACTCCGTGAGGGACATCAATCTTGACGCTGGGGAATATACGGACTGTGAAAACTACCAGTCGACCGTAAATGATTGGTCGGGCCTCAGTGATGAAAACCACTAAGAATTAAAGGATTCAGAAAATCCCCCATACTATAGTGGCTTGATTCACAAATATTTATCTATCGATTAATGAGTAAGATAATTTTCACTAAAATATAATCATACTTTGGCTTCAAGGAAATGAGCGAGCTGCCAGGAACTAAGTCACTTAATCCATTTATCATCCGTCCATAACAAAAAACCTAAAGAAAGCAACTTTGGAAAAGATTTGTTGCTAATATGAAAAAGCTCGGGTTGTAGGTGCTTCTGATCCTTGCTATGCTTCTATATTAAATGAAATTTTTATTCTACTCACCGATAAAATCTCTCCATCTTTGTTGGTTCCAAAAAATCTGTTATCTTTGATACTCCCAATACCTCACCTAACATTGTGATAATTTGTGGCTTATAGGCTGAGGTGGCCATATGAACCTTATGGTAGACATCACTATCACAAAAAATCACCTTGGGTTTGGTTAAGCCAAAACAATGTTCCAGAGTAGCTAAAATAAAGTAAACAAACATCAAGTATCTTCCAAATTAACAGGCCATTCGAATATGTACTTACATTGATCAAGAATTGGATTTACGGGATGAAAGGGAACACAGTTGAATAGGCAGGCAATTACGGTGGGCAAAACATAAGTAGTGTTTTTGACAGCAAACCCAATAATGTCTTCTTCTCTCAGTTGCATTCTATCAATATGTTGGGCAATACGCACAGCCATAATTAGAGCCTCGTGTTTTGTTAAACTTACGTTTGCCGAATGGTCGATCTAGTGTTTTTTGTTTATCTTCCATTTTAGTTGTCATTTCCTTTATAAGTTTTCAAAATTACTTTTACGTACCTGTATCGTTGCGTTAGAGAAATTTGTCAATTGATTGTAAATAATTCTACCCAAAGCACAGTCTGTGTTCCAAGTAAGCTCTACACTGGGTGCATTCCAGATTTGGTTGCTTTTATCAAATATTGCTTCAGGAATCTCCATGTCATGTGTTATTCCACTGTTTTCTCCTTAACTTACTCGATCAGCTATTTCAACTCGACTAAGTCATTCATTAAAGCCAGTGGTTTTATAATCAGACAAAAATGTGATTTTTTCTTTTTGTTTTGCCTTTTGTGTGATAACACACATATCTGAAATAACTTAGAGCAAAAAACTCTCGACTTCAAAATGTCAATGACGTTGTTTTAATTATAGACAGACAAGCAAATATAACGTGATTGAGTGTGAGTACACATTGGAAAGTAGCTCATCAAACCCTATTTAACCTCTTAATAACCAGTTGAACAAATTTGTACTTGTTTAAACCATAATAAAGATTGAAATGATTAAAATTATTACATATTATTAATTTATTTATTAATATTTGAAATATTTTAAACGGCATTTCTCTTATTCAATAACATTTTATCAATTTGGCTATAAAAAATAAACAAGTTGCTTTTGAAATAAATTGCACTGTGTGATAAAATCAATAAAATTGTGGATACTTTCAAAGAGACCTAGTGTAGGCTATATGCCTACTAAATATGGTAACAATCGCATTTATCAACTATATGTAGCGACCAGAGAATTTGAGATTATTTTTAGATCAATCGAATGAAAATAAAGGCAATCATAAGGCGAAAAAAATCATTAGATATTTTTTTATTAATCTTAAGGCCCAACTATAATATGCTTAAGGTAGCTTAAGCTAATGTTAAAACTTGAACGAAAAGCCTGTCAAATGCTTAAGCAAATTATTGAAGACTTTTAGGTGGCTACAATGTACTTACATGAGCCTGGAAACTATAATGCCACAGTTGCACATTTGCTTTATTCGTACTTTCCCAAAAACATATTTTATTTCAGAATAAATAAAATTCGTTAACAAAAAGGTGTTGAATAGATATATTTTATATATTTAATACCATTCATATACAAATTAATAATTATTTTTATAAGTGTTAAGAAATTTTCGAATAAAAAAATACACAATTTTTGGTGCTTGTGTAATTTTGCCCAAAAGTACTAAAAACTGCAGCGGTGTTATAACAACTTATAAACAATAAAAATTTTTTTGCATTTTTGTTCTACTTCTTTCCATGCTCGTTCCTTTGAATTGCGATTATAATAAAATGCGTCTCTTTTTTGATACAAATTTTATTTGTATTAAATTTAGAAAAAAAAAATTTCACTTTCTTCTTGCAGGTTGTTTGTTAATGTATGTATCTATAACACAATCAGCTGTTTTCGTACGGAATGTGCGATCAGTTTCGTACGTTGCTTAAGCAAATGACAGTTGACGAAACTTAACGAAAAGTGTTGTTAAGTACATTATAGTTTGCCACATATGATTTATATGTAATTGCACAGTTGCTTAAGCCAGCATATGCATATTATAGTTGAGCCTTTAACCATAGGACTTAACTCAGTGCTATTATAGAATAAAAAATTATTAGCCTTCAGTTGATATAGCGGACATATGCTAATAGTGTAATATCTTAAGTATTCTTCGAAATTACAAATTTTTAATTCAGAACTTTTGGAAATTTTTTTGTGCAACTTCAGTGTCTTCAAATTTTAGATTTTTTATAAAATTTGAATATATTTTTGTACTTTAACATTTTGGAACTCGTCTTTGGTTTTGTGGCGAGTTTCCCAAATTATTGTAACAATTTCATTTTTCAGGTTAATTGATATTTTAATAAAACTTATAATTAAAATAATAAATTTGGTGAATTTCTAGGGATTAAATTTTTTTTTTTTTGGCAATTCACTTGTGTTGAATTTTTGATTTCTGTTTTTATATGTCTTTAAACATCGATATTGTTGAAATTTCGATGTTTTTCATGAAATTGATTTTCTGTGATTTTTCTGCTTTACGTCTAATTTAAAAAAAATGTGGTGAAATGTAAAATTTTTTAATTTATTTTCTTTTCTTTTTCATAAAATTTCTGTTTATTATTGAATTTTGATTTTTTGAGAAAAAAAATTGATTCCAGTTTTTCGAATTAAAAATTTGTGGTCAATTTACAATTTTGACAAACTTTCGAATTTTTCTTAATTTTTTTGTGAAGTTTTGGTTTTTGGAAGAATTCGGTTTTTTCTTTTAGTTTTTTCAATTTTTAGGTTTTTTATAAATATTTTTTATTCATATTCAATTCGTACATATCAAGAACTTGGTCCATATTTTAATCTCAGTACTTTTAACGAGCGAAATTTTTATATAGGAACTTGGCCTCCTTTTCGCATTTATGTGTTTGCGGGGAGTTAAATTACATTTGCCATTTTATTAAAGTTTGCTGTTTGCAAAAAGTAATCACACGAATCACACACAAAGAACCACAACAAACAGGAGAAAGAACATAAAGTTGAAAAGCTATGCAAAAGGTAAACAGTTACCTTTTCTCACAAATGGAAAATGTAAACAATATCATGGGTTATAAAGACAACAAAAATAATGTTTAACAATCTGTATATCAAAAAGTATCATTTATTAGAATCATGTCGCGGGTAATCAGGGCACGAGTCAAAATGGAATTTTGGTAAAACAACAAAACAACGCGTAAATCTAATCGAGATATAACAATAAAAATTAGTTCTAATATTCAACTTAGTGACGAAAATGTCAACGATTTGATGAATATTTGTGCGTATGGGGCGTAATAAATCATCGAATGAAACATGTCAATTTAGCGATACAGACAATATGTAATTCATGTAGCACCAGACACCCTCCAACGACATTGGTGTTTTTGCAACAAATAATATGTACCACGCACAGAGGCAATGCAAATCATATTAGCTGCTGGTTGAATTGTTGTGCATTTTTTTGTCATCAATTGGGTTGGCAATTATTTCAGTTTGCTATTAAATGCATTGAATATGTTGATGTATCAAGGCAAACCAAAACCTATATTTTGGTATGTCTTGCAATTGGAAAAATTTCTAAATCCTTTTATACTCGTTATTTATACTTGGATATTTATACATGGATTGATAATTCATATGTCATTGTAACATATTAGGGATCCACGTGACGTCATAAAAATAATGAGTTTATTTAGAGAAATAATAATAAATATGAATGTATGTATTTGATTGGCTACTGCTTACATAATTACTAGATTATATTTAAATTTGGCTTTAAACAGTACCTTTAGGGGATGCCAGTGTTCAAACAATATTGCAAATTTGTGCACATTAGGTAGACTTGCTCAGTTTGACGTAAAATGTTTAACCAATAAATTGAAAAGTAACACTTAGGCAATTAATGCGTTTTAATTAATTGTGTGACTTTCTTCGCACACTTTCCGACGGCGATTAAAAATAAACTTTTTAACAAACAAAAGTTTTTTTTATTAACGATTTTCGCGCTTGGTGTAAGGAAGCAGATCATAAAGAATTGGAATGCAAAGGCTTTTATAGTTTGAAGCTATGTAGTAGTACAGAAATTTTTTTAAATTTTACTTCGCTACAATTTAGTTTGATACAGTACTACAGTTAAAGGAGGGCGCTGCAATATGTTATATTAATATCAATAGCTAATACGTATGAAAAAATAATTGAAGGCAGTGGCTGAGATACGAACACATACTTAAGTGCCACAGCACCCTCATTATAAAACGGCAAATACAGCCGTTTCTAATATTGCTGCATCAAAGTATTGTGTAATTTATTTTATAAATATTGGATGCCATTACGGCAAACTAAAATACAGGTTTGATTGCACCAACACAAACAGTCCGTTTCGTGACTAAATGTGCTAAATGTCCAAAAATTATCCAAGACTTGAATTAGATCCAATAAGACACGCACAAGTTGACAATTCAAACCTCATTGTTGGCAGAAATGGAGCTCTACACACGATGTAGAACAACATTTGAAAAATAATGAAATTGAAAAAAGGACAAATAACTTTGTCTTGTACCGAATTACGAGCAATAAAATTCTTCAAAAGTTTTCGTTTATAAAGAGAGTAAGAGATTTATTAATGAAAAATTGTATATGGGTCATATTTTAATGTTACTAAATAGTTAAAGTTTATTTGTATATAAATTAATTCAATTATAAAGGGTGTACCAAGAGTTATGGTAAATTTGATTTAAGTTGTATTTCTTGAATACCTATATACATACACGTAATTCCTCAGTGATATATCTCTGGATCTCCTCATTGATAAAATGGGTAAATATGAACTTCTAACTTCAAATAATTCCATTGAAATCAATATGTATAGTTGGGTAAAAATGCCTCATAGAGTAATTAAATTTTTCACGATGTGTGATGTGGCAAAACGCTTTGTTAAATATTTGGACAGAAATGGAAAATTGTTCTCATACTGCTTGAATATACGTCTATGCCATCCATGCTGAGAGATTTTGAATTGGGTTGTATGTCAATGAAAATTCCTTGCTGTGAATTCTCACATGGACTACTTTGAGTATCAGTTAGCAACAGACTCTGATTTACACGGCGAGCAAGTTCATCAGACATGTGCACTATGTGCAAGAGTATTCACTCTTTTGTAGCCGAAATAGGCTGGATATATTTTGATAACAAAAATATATCAAATAAATCGTTCCTTAAATACACAAATTTGCTTATATTATATTAACGTAATACCAGGGTCTGAAAGGGTTATAAGTTTTATTAAAAAAATATACTTTTGTATGATTATTTTTAAAGTTTTATTTTGCTTAAAAAATAATAGTTAATTTACGAGTTTTATTTCAGGTTAGAAAATGTACGAACATTGGTGATAATATTGACCTTAAATCAGTTAATATCAGTTTTAGGGCAGAAAATGATTTTTCTACAGTGACTTATTAACTTACAAAAATTAAATAAAACAACACAAAATACTTTTATTTCCCAAGCAAAATATAAAACTCGGAAAATAAGTGTTGTTTTTCAATCAAACAATAAAACTTAAAAAATAGCTATTATGAAGTTAAGTTTTTTAATAAAACTCAAACAAATACAAATGAATGCATCCAATTAGTTCACGCAACAGGGATTACGTTGGTGTACTTCTTAATCTTTTAGCACATCTCTTTCATTATGATTGTTTTTTTGTTTAAAATGTGTAAAAAATAATTATTTGCAAATATGAAGTTTAAGCTTAGATTGTTCATTTGAAGACTTATAGTAGGGCTTTATGAAAAATAGTTTTGCCCTGCAATATTGTTGTTTACGGGGAGTTTTTTGCCTTTTTTTTAACAAAAAAGACCCATACAGCGAGGAGTTAAATAGTTAAAATGTTCCACAAGTATTCCTCGTAGTGACTTAAATAAAAGTGTTGAACACACCTAATGCCTAAATTGTAAGGATCGTTGCATTCCTATGCCTATATTCACTATAACAATTTGAAACAAAACTCCAATACACGTATGTTTTTTTGCCCCTGTTGTAATTCGTTATATGAACCTTGTTATTGGGAAACAAATTTGCTTTGTTGTACAGTGTAATCTATACAACGGTATCTCTCTACTGTGCATGTAGCCATCTTTACCCAGTAACATCCACCTGGACTTTGAAAACACAATCAAGCATTGCTTCCGTATTGTTACTTCCCCTGAGTATTAGGTAAACTCCATTACAGTTTTGACTCTATTTGGTATGAAATTTTCTAAACTGTAAAATTCAAATTCAAACTTTTTTTAATAGTTTTTTCAGAAAAAACTCTTTGTAAAGGTTTTTTTGTTTGTAACGATTTTTTCCTTGTAAAGGTTTTTTGCTAATGCTTAACTTTCAGCTGTCTTATGACACCTTATCGCTAAAACGGCATCAAAGTCATATTTCGGGACACTGTTTAGAAGGGTTTTAATAAATTGTTTGCGTATTTCGTTAGTGAAAATGAATGGAAGAAAAAGTAAATAAATTATATTGATTTTATATTAACGTATTTAAAACAAGTGTTAATGTACGTTTATATGAATGCGTATTTATTAGGATGTGGAAAGTTTTCTGGACCTTTAATGTCTTGTAGTTGATTAAGTGACTGAAGTATTTTTTGCTCTAACAAAACCAACACTTTGTAGGCTTAAGATAATTTAAATAAACTATTTCATTCATGATTGAGCCAAACTCCTTTCTTTTATTTTGACCCTGCTACTCGGTAAAGACGATTTTCTGGCGAGAAAAATGTTACCATTACAACCCTGTTGTTTGCGAGTATTATTGTTGTAATAAAAGTTTTACAAAGAGATCAGTGCCCTCAAAACATAGCTGCTAAAATACCATTACCATTACTAATCAATTCGATTACATTTCACAAAGAATCGCAATGATTGGACAGGTTGAAATTAATAAATAATTTTTTTATTTTTTGTGTTGTTATGGATACGTGACGAATGCATATTTTTAGACAGGTTGACAACTGTTTCAAATCAAATTTTTTAAACTCCAAATTATTTTTTTTCCAATATGCTTCACGTTTCTAATTATATAATACTTTCAAAATATTAAAAACAATCGAAAGCAATCCTTGAATGTAGTAGAATTATATTTTTAATTACATTTGATTCTTATTGATTATTTGATAGTAATTTCAAGAAATCCTGATTATTTTTAGATTACTCGTAATCAGTTATTAATCCTGCAAAACAAAAAATGATTTTCATGATACTGTATACCACATTTCTCAGAAATGATGATGTTCTTCATAACTGCAATACAACAAAAGCTCCTTTCGTCTGGCAATATTTGGTTATTTAAGAGAAGTTAAAAATTAAGGAGGGGGCGCCATAATTCTCGTGTAATTTGCACAATAGATTTAAAAAAAAATTTAATATAATACAAATGTTTAGAAAAATCTATAGGTGAAAGATTAAAAATGCTAAACTGGCTGTTCAATAAAAATTCTTCAAAAAATTATATCGAAGCAGTAAAAACATTTATTTGCTCAGCAGCGTACATTCACACATGATCGGAGTCTCAAAACTTATCAGGTTTTTGATGCGGTATTTCCCTCACGAACCACAGGGTACATACTAGTGCTGGTGTTTTTCTGTACTTAAACAAATTTGAGTATGTGGTAAGAGGCAAATGTTGACTGTTTAAACATTTTCTCTTCACATAATGGCATGAATAATTATGGAACAACAGTAAATTAAAAATATCTCCAAGGCAATTTATCTTATTAGGACAAGCATGAAATGAAACAAAATATAAGTCTTACTGCTATATTTTAAAGCTCTTGGTTGGCAACGTTCTAGAGTTGTATCTCTTTTGCTCAAATAGATAGAAAGTAAAAAGAGTTTTCCATGAAGGGCGGATTGACGTTGAAAAGTCAAAGAACGAACTCTGTGTATTAACGAAATTCTTGAGAAAAGAGGCTCATTTATGCCACTAGGTACAGAATATGACACCACTCTGTGTGCATGATAATGTTGGCCTGGGTTATGTTAACTTTAAGGTCAATTCACGTCAGGCCTGCAAGAGACAACCATACCGCCAAATATGATCTACGATAGCTCATGCTCCTATTGCCGGTCTAAAATCTGCAATACACAGTAACAGAAAAATGCCGGATGGTGACATTTCCCCCCCGAAATTATGGTCTTCTACCAAATGCTCCTTGAGACTATTTCTTAAAAGGGTTAAACATTGCAGGCCGTTACACTGCTGTCGGACATTAGACTGCAATCATTCAGAGGTTTTAGTTACGAATGAAATTAACCATTTGAGTTCATTACATATTTAATTTATGATTTTTATTCCTTTTATTTATAAATTTAAAACTTAAATTAATTCTTTGCCAAACTTATATCGTTCTTTTTTTTCAAGCCAAAGTAACCCGTTTTAAAATACATTCCGATTACGTTATTTAATCTTTACAATTAAAAACAAATTAAACGAAATGGAAACTAAATAGTTGAGTAGCTAAAAGCTAATTTATTTAATACTTGTATGGCAAGAAAAGAAATTAAATAATGGAATTAAATAAACGAAAAAAAAACCAAACTGAGCTAAAACTCAATGTTGTTAATGTCAGTCTCTAATACCACAATGAATAATTACCAAAAGCAAAAAACAAAAAGACCTCAACAAATGCTGCTTCATACAGCAAGAGGATTTTGAACTTCTCTTACTACACATTATCCTGGGAGTAGTGGAGAGGATTACTTTCAATTGACAAAAGTTGTTAGAAAAAAGAACACATGCCCAAATTTTGTAAGGCAGTAAATTAACTGAACATTTGCTAAAGAAGAGGCCAATAATGAAATTCGTATTTTAGTGGAACGATGACCATATTTAGCACACAAAGCCAGCCGTCTTGCTTATAGTTTTTACAATATCCACTATATTGAGAAGCCGCCAAATAAGCTTTAGTTCAAATTAATATGTATGCTTGAGGGATAATAACTTAAATAATATCAGCTTAATATAGGCTTAAGAAAACTTTAAGAAAAGTTCATATATATTGGAGGGCGCCTTCTGTGTACAAAACAAAAAAGAAGAATGAGAGGTACTTTGAAACAAAAAATATTTTAAATATTTTAAAATAAATCAATTTTTTCTAATCCCGCGTGCTAAGAAAGTTTTTTATTGTAGCCTTTTCATTGCTAGCTGAGATCTGGTTAATGTGAAAATTGGGAGAAAAAAGTAAAATTACACTGGGTTAGTCTTTGTTCTAACCCAACAGCAAAATTTTCGAAAAATATTATTTCGTGATTACTTTTAATTATTTTCGATTACTTGATAGAAATCTGAAGTCATCCTAATTATTTTTGAAAATATTTTTAATACTAATCCATAAGTATCCATCAAAAATTTCTTACCACTGAATAATGACTGAATAATAAAAATATAATCTTATTGATTACTACATACACGCCAAACTTGAATTTATTCCAGCGTCTTTAATTAGGCTTTCAAATTACAATTCATATTAAATAAATATTAAACTTAAAATAGTTCGATTTAGCGGTGAAAAATCTTTTTTTTTATCAGAATTGGTTAATTAAATTTGGTCAATAGTTAGATCCCTAAGTTATCTAAGCCCCTCGACAGGAAGGCCAGCAAGGTGCTCGGTTATAATAGGGCTACTTTAAGCTGGATCACTGCGTTAGTGACAGGACATGGAAACTTCAAGTACCATCTGGCTAAGATGACAGATGATGACAGAAGATGATACTTGCAGACAATGCCTGGAAGAGGCTGAGACGGTAGTGCACACTGTGTGTGAATGTTCACTGGCTAGCATAAGGCTTAAGACCACGGGCAGACACTTGTTAGATGTGAATGCCATGGGAGAACTAAGCATTAGACAAATGCTAGCAATTACAAAAGACTCCGTGATGAGGAAGAGTATCGACAGTTACCAGTCGACAGTCTGAAATCACTTTAGTCAAGAGTAAAGGCTAGGGCTAGCACGAGACTCGATTGAAAGTAAGCTGGTTGTGATTACGGATCGGTTTCCTGAAATCAATTTGAGGAGGGAAATGGGGGTCGAAAAGGGACCCAGAAAGTAAGTGGTCTGAGGTATGCGTTACTTATCTACAGCCTTCAAAAGATTGACTTCGAGAATATATTATATTTTAAAGGCTCGTAAATGAATATTATGGAAATAACAAAAGTAATGCAACTGTAGGGTAGAAAAAATCGTCGTACAACGTGGTACACGGAACTAAATAATTTTGATAAACGAATACGAAAATCGTAGGTATAGAATAAAAAATTTGTAATATTCTGTGATGAAGATTTTTACATTTTTGATAAACGGAATTTGTTCCTTATTTTAAGCCTGTAGATTTTTTTGTGTCGGCTTCAAAAATAGTTTGTTTTTTGTATTCAATATGCGTTGATCCGATAAACCAATAACGTTTGTATCTAAAACTTTATTTTCCAAAATATGTTTATTCAGCCGTTTCTGTACACATACATATGTAAGTATGCACACGCATACATATTTCTATTACTACAAATTATATAATTTAATTCTAAATAATTTCAGAGTCTTTAGTAAATACAAAATTAATAGACAGGATGTTAAAGAATTTTGTATATTTGAATAAGCCGAATCTTCACACAAACCGATAAAAAGTATTAAAAGGCTGCGTATTTTTCCGTTATAACCATCTTTTACTTAGTCTCCGATTTTACTTTTAAGTCTTTTACTTTTTAAGTCTTCTTTCGTTATATTTAAAGCATTTTAAAATATTTCTTTAACGATTTTTTGGTGAGATATCAAATATTTGCATAATTAGGATTTGTTACTTTTTTTTGGCAATTTTCCGGTTGTTTTGATAAACTTCGGGCTTTAAGGTAAAATTTAAAATTCAAATTTTTTTTAAAATTCTATAACTTGAATTTTTTTTAAATATCCTTTTTTTTAAAGCATCTTTAGATTTTTTCGTGAATTCTCGATGTAGGGAGAACATAAAAAAAAGTTTCATGATTTTTTGGTGATATATTCACGTTTAATATAATTTCAACTTTTTTTAAAAGATTTTTATTATTCGTAAAAATATTGACATTTTAGTCAAACTTGAATTTTTAGTGCACTCTGTAGTGCAATTTCGGAATTTGGTAAAGTTATATGAGTAATTTTTGTAAAATTTCAATCTTATTTTCAGTTTTCAAACTTTTTGGGAATTGTGAAATTTTTAGTGAATTTCCCATGATTTTTTACTTTTTTATGACTTTTCGGTTTAAAATATATTGTAGGTGAAATTCTAGCCTCTATATTATTTTGAGCGATTTTTAATTTTGTTGGTGGTTCTTAGATGTTATGGTGGAATTTCATTTTTTAATAAAAAAATAACATTTTTGGGGAAATATCGGATTTTCTGTGAAATTCGTTGGTAAAACTTCCAAGCTTGGGGTAATGGGGTTTTACGTTATTTTTTCTTTTGTTAAATTTCGCTAAAAAATTATACAATCGTAATCGGTGAACCATTTAGATCTTTTTCTATTAATAGTAAGTAAAACGTTCAAAATAGAATTGGATATCGGAATATTTATTTTAACCAGAGACCTTTCACATTTAGTTTTTAAAGATAATTTCGTTCAAATATTGGCTGCGGCCTTCCGAAGGTTCAATGTTCTCAATGAAGCGATGTTTGCACGCTCTGTGTATTGCACAGCACCGTCTTGCTATCTACGGGATTCCATTTCAGGCAACAAACCTCTATTATCAGAGTGCAGTTAATGGACACTGCGTCGAATCGACTGGATACGGTTTTCACCCATTATCTCCAATACAACCTCAATATTCTTCTCACTACGGGTAGGATTTGGCATATTCAATCACGTATCATCCAACAGCGTGCACTCAGAATGTTGACATTAAATCGTGTTTTTTTTTTGTTTTTTTACCTCATTATCTCCAAGCCCCTTTAGTTCTTAAAAACTTTCTTGCCCCTTAATTAAAAACTAAGTTTAATGATAAAAAGATGTTTAAATACTTTTAAAAAGAAATTTAATTTTTAGTCATGAGATCGTTTTTTCTTTCCACTCAGAAAGATAGTTATTTATTTTAATATGGACAACCTTTAAAAACAGTAAAAGTTTTAATTTTATTAAACATCTAGCTGAATGGAATGCATTTTTTTAAATTTTGATATTTTGGAAAAATTTATAGTTTGTGTTAAAGTTTCAAGGTTTGGTAGAATTGGATTTTTGTGCTAATTTTTGTAAAGTTACGTTAACTTTTTTTGAAACCTCTTTAGATCTCCAGTGAAAGGTATTTCAAAGAATACATTGGGCTACGTAACTGAAATAATGTTAGCGCATGAGTATTTGTTTTTAATGCTCAAATAGTTTTCTTATTAAAGCTGGGTAAACATTACTTTTATGATTAAAAAAGTATAAAAGCAAAGAACTTTAAAACATTTGCCCAGTGCTATATTTGCAACAATATTCTAAACAGTAAAAGTGAAAAATGAAATTGATTTTGGTAATTTTTACCTTGGGCTTGTTGCTCTTAAAAACTGAAACCTTAATGGATAAGAAAAATAAGCTGGAGGAAATTCGAAAGGTCGTGGATTTAATAACCAACAAATTGGATAATTTTAAATTCGAAATGGAAAACATCTTCTATCGCTCTTTTAAAACTACTTTATATAAAACGAAAATACTTAAAAATTTGCGTGAAGAACACAGTACTTGTGTGTCTAAAGTAAATAACAACATTTCATTAGCTTATTACAATCTTTACAAGGATATGAAAGCCTGTGAAATAAAAAATGACAAGATTTATAACATGACTCTCTTTGAGATTCTACCATCTATCGAACAATTACTTTACGATGGTAAGGATCTTTTACATACATATCACCATTGTCGGACCATCCCTATCGATAAATCAACAAAGTTTTGTTTGATAGATTGGCCCCTTCGTGTTGATTTTTATTTAAATTATGCGCGACGTTTTAATACAAAGATAAATGAACTTACTAATGCCGGTAAAGTTAAAATTAGTTCCTGCACTTCCAAATCGAATGATAAGTTTTTTCGCAAATGGAACCACATACAAGCCGATATTTGGAACTGTATTGATAAATGCGTAACAAATTGTAATACACACAAGGAAACTTAATGTCAGATTTATGATTTTTTTATCGTGCTGCTCAGCAATGTCAGCACTTATTCAGGAAGAGGAAGCATAAGGAAATTATTTATAAAAAGAGAACGACTATGGAATTTGAAGTGGGTTCAATGGCAGAAAAAAGAAAAGCAAAATAACTTTTAAGTAAAAAAATATTTAAATAAAAAAAAATAAAACTATTTATTCCATAAAAATTCGCTTTATGAACTTTAAAATTATTTAACTAAAAATAGCAAAGCATATGAACAACAAGTAAGAAAGCTATAGTCGGTATACAAAGTGTATGTAAACTCGCTGCCGAAAATGGTAGTAATAATGATTTTATCTTATTTTAATCCAATGATAATCAAGACAAACCCATTAAAGGTTTAACCAAAAATATCAATTTTTTGTTATGGGGCTTTTTGTTAAAACTTTAATATTTTTGTCTTGATTTTCTTTGGATCTCTCATTTGGTCTGAAGAATGTCAAGCATAAGAAGTTTAAGTTTTTATAAAAAGTTTGGTAAAGGTTTCCTGATAAACTGGACTAAGCAACCAATGAAATGCGCATAGAGACTAGCGTATCTACTCTCAACAATAAATTACATTAATTCATAATAAACTGGGTTGGGATAAAAAAAATTTAGCTAAAAATTATTTTGTTAAATAAAAAGAATAAGTTCCCAAAAAACTCCTTGTTATAAAATTATGATGTGGTTTAATACTTTAGTCCTTTAGTCCAGTTACCCTAAACTATTAATGTTTATTATTCAAAATGTGTCCCGTAAAAAGAGCTTTTTGCTTTTGGAATCAAATAAAATTGATGTTTATCAAACAGATTTTTAAGTTACAAAATCAAATGTGCTTATTTATGTGAGAGCTTTTGTTAGCTGATCGCTAATAGCATGATACGATTCTACTCATTCTATAATTTCGTCGAGTAAGAAATTACTACGTCTTCTTAAACTAATCTAACCTAAGACCATCAATATTCTAATTAGTTGCTTATTAAATATGTTATGTGTAAAAGAAGTATGTTTTAATAAATTAAATAACTCGCCGGGACAATTTGAAATTTTAAACCAACCATTTTGTTCGTGTCACCCATAAATTACTTAGGAGATAATAAATTTAAAAGAACCATATTCAAGCAAAGCATTTTTAGCAAATAAATAACGACAATATACTTAGTCCTTTTTCCTTGCTTCTAATAGATGCAAACCATATTTATCTTATCTCCCGAATAAAGACTTCAAAATCTTTCATGTTACTTTTTATTTCGAAAGCTACCACCAGTGACCCCATTAGACATCAATTAACTACAAACTGCCTTAAAAAATTACCAAAAAGTACCAAAAAAGAATAAAACAACAACATAAATTACCAAAAAACAATAATAAAGATTAATTCTTGGGAGAAGACGACAAAGTAGAAATAGCAAACAATACGTTTTTAAGAAATTGCGTTAGCATACTCCGATACAATAAAACACGAAAGCAGAAAACAATAAAGAAACTAAAAGCGTTTTAACCAAGGATATGAAAAAGGGAAAGAGGAGTGTGAGTGGTATCCTCCTTGCATTTGAATGTAAAACAAAAATTCAACTAAACAACAATATAAATGGGGCAACATAAACAAAAGTTAATTAACTGCCATAAAGAAACAGTTAAAGGAAAATTAGGCCGGAAGCAAAAAAAAAAATAATAAAAAATAACGACAAGAATTCTTAGAGAAGAGTAAAAAATGTCAACGGAAATGTGGAATAAATAAAATAACAACAACATCAGCAAAGCCAATTCGTATCAAGTTACACGAATAGAAAACACTCCATGCAAAATGCATAAATTAAAATTGATGTAACATCTCCTCCAGCCTCCCGCACAGCCTATAAAACAATAAAAACGGAATTGGAAAAAAAGAAAGACAACAATATTGTCCTCCATTACAAAAGGCAACCAAGAAAAGGAAAACAAACACCCACCAACCATTACGAGAACTTTAAAAGGAATTTGCTCGTACTCGATTGTTACTAATTTTCCAAACCAATTAATTGTGTTCAGAATCGAAGGCAACACAAACAATATTAAGTGGGAATTTTATATTTTTTATTTAAATACTTTTATTATTCCTTTTTAATAAAACAAAATTACAAAATAAGGTTTAGATTAATTTCCTTTATTTAATGTAGGTATCGAATTGGTTGCGTGATTATGTAGAACTGAAACTTATTGTTTAAAAACTTAGAAGCTTAACTTAAAAACAAAGAGAAAGAACTCGAAGACAAAGGAAAAGAAGAAATACATTTTGTTTATTCAAAATGTACTTTGTCGTTTTCAATTTTGTTTACTTCAATTTTAAACAAGATATTTAATATCTTGTTTATGTCAGCGTTTCTTGGCTTTGGATAACCAAGGGAAACACATTTGAGCTGTTATCAGCAACTTTGTATATAACTCGCTCTCCCTTTAAATTCGAGTCCCTTCGAATTTTCTTATTCTTTAACAAGCATCTTAGAGTACAGCTTATTATAATAACAATAATCAAAACATAAATCGTATAAAAATTAAAATTATTTTCTTTGTTCACAATATTTTTTATTTCATCAATGTTAGTAAAATTAGGTAATCTTGGAGTCAATAATAAACTTCCATTTAGTCTTTGCAAATTTGGTATTACAATATTTAGTTTACTAGAAAATCTTTTTAGTACGAATTCATTTATTCGAACTTCACATGAATCAAATTTAATCAAATAATGTCCTTCCAGACGGTAAGTATAATTATTACAAGTATTCAAAAGACTGGCATTGCCATTTATAACTAAAAGGTTTCCTAAATCTATTTCTTCAATTGCTTGCTGTGTATTCAATTTTTTGGTACAATTTGTAAAAGTGTTATTCAGCAAGTTTTCAATACAATTGCTTGCTCTATTCATTTTTTTAACATAAACTTCGTCACTGGCAGTATACACAACATTTTCTATTAGCACAATTTTAACTATTCCAACATCGACCTGCACAAATTCTCTATTGGGAATTGGCAAAACAATTCTCGATTTAAACGGCTCCTCATAAAAGTCGGGTATCATCATAACAAATATCAATTTCGAATCCAAAACCGAACCAAAACTACATTTTATGTGTTTCAATTTCAGACTATCTACTCTATAAAAGTCAATTTCTTCGTTCGTAAGAATAATTCTGTTCATTAAATCATGCTTCGATGTCATTATATTTTCCTGAATTCTTTCTATTCTATCAGCCACTTGGTTTATTAGCAACAAATAATTATTATATTTCGACATTCTTATACTCTGCATTACCTCTTTCGTATAATTCAAACCAAAACTTCCTTATGCTCCTCAATCACCATATTAATGCCCCGTAAGTACTTCTGTATATCGTCGTTAATTTTTATCTGCTTATTCATATTACCTATCAAATTTTTCTGATTGATGTCTAAAGTTCTAAATTGCTGGTCAATCAGTAATCTGTCCTCATCGTCCATGTTTCCGAACAACCATTTAACCGCTCTACCACCTATGTTAATTAGAGCTCTTTTTCCTCTCGTATGAAGTGATAATGTCAACATGCTATGCTCTAGCTCCTCAATTCTATTCTGTACATTCAAGAGCATCCAGTGGCTCTCATTATTTTCAAAATCTTTGGCTACACCTATTCTTATTTTTTGTATTGTATACCTTAGTTCCTCGATGTCAATAACATGAATTAATCTCGAATAGCTTTCAATTATCCAAATCGGCTCACTCTCCATTAAAATATATCCTCCGGATGTTTCGATCTTACTAACCTCCAGGCTTCCCTGTACGAACATTGCCATTACCATCAGCGCCATTGCCATGAATAGCACCTGTAAATGTTTTTAAAGGTCTTTTTATTTGTGTTACATCAATCCTATTAGGATTATTGCGATTGTAAATATTAAATCTTTTTGCTGTTTTGTTCCTTAGAGCTTTAGGATTTTTTATATATATTTTGCGATTGCCTAAGCTCGGAACAGGCTCTCTATTGGCGTTAATTCTTCTAATAGCATTCTCTTTATTCCCTTTCATAGTCTCTCTAATTTTAACCATATTTATGTCCCTATGATTAATAAAATCCATGGGTTTAACTCCAATTGTGGAGTGAACGGTATTGTTGTAAAAACCCACCGCTCTGATAATCAATTCTTCTACATTCACGTTTTCATTATCTCGTTTCAATATTCTAACATGTTCTAACAATGACAAGTGAAATCGTTCTATATCCGCATTTCCGGTATGCGAATTCGGGGTTGTAAAATGAGTTAATATATTTTTCTCTTGGCAGAAAAATCTAATCAATGTATTATTAAATTCATTATCCATTATCAGAAGATTCGGCTTACCAAGATAAGCCATTCTCTCTTCCAACTTTGACCTAATTGTGACCATATTTTTATCACTCAGCTTGTGCACACTGGCGAGCTTAGTAAATCGGTCAATAGTCGTGAGAAAATACATTTTATGCATATGGAATATGTCCATATGAACTATCTCGTTAGGCTCAGACGGTGTATCTGTTATATTAAATTGTTTCCTGATTGGCTTTCTGTCATATTTATTTTCTCCGCAAGCAGTGCAACTGCTTATATATTTATTAATAAATTTAATAAGATTAGGATGATAGTATTTATATTTTATTTCTTCAAAATTTTCCAGAACTCCTCTATGGTTTGTTTCTAGATGGATTTTCTCCACAATCGTTAACAACTCTTCTTCATCTGATACATTTATCGCTTTTTGTGTGCACTTAATAAACCTTACATTACGATCACCACTAAATAATTCTATAAGCTTCTGTTGTACAATATGATATTTACTGTCCTCCAATTCAGAGTAGACACCGATTGTTCCTCTTTTTATATTTCTCCTAAACAAGTCATTCAAACAGTGGTTGTTGATCAAATCAGATTCCTGTACATATATGATCTTATATTTTCTTAAAACCACTTCTACTTCTATTATCTTTGATTCCACTACATGAACCTGCGTTCTGTACTTGTTCACTATACCTTCGCTAATAGGGAAATGATCATGCAAATCTTCCATTCCGGAGTGCATTGATTCACCATCTGTCATAGTTTCTTCAACCCTTTCCTCCGAAATCTCAAAGATCGACTTCAGGTCGTAACTTTCAATCTCTGGGCTCTCAAGATTCTCTGTCCTACTCAAAAAATCAGCAACCTTGTTATCCTTGCCCTTTATATAATCAACATCGAAGTCAAATTCGCCCAATAAAATTCTCCAGCGAATGACTCTTTGGTTCGGCTCCTTAAGAGAGCAAAGCCACTTCAATGGCTGATGATCCGTCAGGATCAAAAACTTTCGCCCATACAAATAAGGCCTAAAATAACGCACAGCCCATACAATCGCCAACAACTCTTTTTCCATTGTTGTATAGTTCCTTTCATGTCCATTCAACGTCCGGCTTGCATAACAGACTGGCTTGCCTTCTTGGCTCAAAACGGCCCCCAAAGACACATTGCTCGCATCTGTTGTCAGTACAAATTTTTTATTGAAATTAGGAAAGGACAGAATTGGATAGCTCGTGATTAAAGTCTTTAACTTCTCGAAAGCGTTCTCATATTCAATATCGCTTCCAATTTGTTTCAGATTGGAGCCTTTTCTTAAATATTTTATCATTGGGTTAGCCACCATTGAATAATTCTGTATAAACTTCCTATAATACCCTGTTAACCCTAGAAAGGACTTTATACCTTTTTCCGTTTTAGGCATTGTCAAGCCTGTAATAGCCTTGATCCTTTAAGGGTTAGGCTTGATTCCTTCAGATGTTATAATATGCCCCAGAAAATCTGTCTGTCTGCGCAAAAATTGGCATTTATTCATCTGGATTTTTAAATTATATTCGTTCAGTTTCTGAAATATTTTATTTAATGTTTCAAAATGTTCATTCAAAGATGTGGAGAAAACTAGTATGTCGTCCATATATACTACGCATGATCTATTAATCAGATCCCGTAGCACAAAATTTATCATCCGCTGAAAAGTAGCGGGTGCATTTTTGAGACCAAAAGGCATTCGAATATACTCGAAATGACCCATCGGTGTCGAAAACGCTGTCTTCTCTATATCGCTTTGGTTCATCAATATCTGATGAAACCCTTTGGCTAAATCCAAGGTCGAAAAATAGTTCGCACGACCCAGCTTATCAAACAAAAACTCAATGTTGGGCATAGGGAATTTGTCGTCTATTGTGATCTTATTTAAATTCCTATAGTCTATAACGACCCTCCATTTTTTTTCATGAGTATCTGATTTTTTCGGCACTAACCACAAAGGCGAACTATAAGGAGATTTACTCTCCCGAATAATTCCCTGGCCAAGCATATCATTGATTTGCTTTTCAATCTCCTCATTATGAACCTGAGGGTAGCGGTAAATCTTGGAATATACTGGTTGATTCGAATTCGTCACAATCCTATGTCGTACACAATTGGTAGCGGTCAATACTTGTCCTTCGTCATAAAATGTTTTTCTATTTGTTTTCAAAAATGCTTGAAGCCTTTCTTTCTCTTCTTTATTAAGATCGTCACTTAACAATTCATTTATATTAATAGTTCCCTTTTCTAAATAATTAATTTCGTCATAACCAAATGGTGGTTCTTTTTCTTTATTAATTATTATCTCATTATTATTTATTACTATCATATTATTTAAAAAATCAAATTTCGCTCCTATAGGGGATAAAATGTTGCAGCCAATAATACAATCGAATGGCCTCTTTGAGAAGTCCGTTATTTTCACAGACATAGTTTTTCCTTGCTCATTAAATTCTATTGGTAAGGGCACTATAGCCTCCTCAGTTACAGTTGAACATCCTGACAATGTTCTTATAATTATTGGTATCTTTAATTTCTGTATTAACGGGAATTTTGAAAAAATTGTATAATCGCCTAGTGTAGTAGCAGCTCCTGTATCTAAAAGGCATCTAACTTTAATGTTACTTATATGAAGATCTACTATGGGTAGTCTGCATTTAGGCAGGACCCCTGAAAATTTGAGGTTTCTGTTAAATCTACCTCCATTGGCACTGGGTTGGGTGCTCTATTGTCGCTCTGTCTATAATTATTTTTATTATAATTATTATTTCCAAAACTGTTGTTTCTGAAATTATTATGTCCATTAAATTGACCTGACGTATTCCAATTACTATTCCTAAAATTTCTATCATTATTCCTATAATTACCTGAGGTATTCCAATTATTACTTCTGAAATTTCTAACATCATTTCCATGATGACCTGACGTATTAAAATTATTAGTTCTGAAATTTCTGACGTTATTATTTCCATTATTTCTAAAATTTTGATTATTATAACGAATTTCTTTATTTTGATTTTGTGTGTTGTTAATCAATTTAATATCTTTTAAAATATTATTTTGTATATAAAAAGTATTAGCTGATTCTATAGTTGAAATATTGTTTTGTAAAAGTAGGGATCTAATATATAAGGGTAGGAAATTTGTATATATATCAAAAATAATCTTTTCGTTATTAGTAGGAGTGTAGGAAATGTCTACAGGGTTTAGATTAAATTTTGTGTTCATCTCTGCTAATACCCTTCTTAATTTATAGTGCAGCTCTTCAATATTACTTGCCTTCGTATTTAGCGCTTCAGTTCTAAGTTGAAAGAATGATCTTTTGACACCTAATTCCTCCTTGAGCTTTCTTAATATCACCTCCCACGTTGGATTTTCTAGAGTTTCTATGGCTCTCAAGGCTTTTCCTTGCAGCTTATTGATGAGTACTGTTTTGACTACCAGATGATGCTCCTCGGCAGTAATATGTAGCACGGAATTCACATCACGTAAATAATTAGATAGGGTGTATTCGCCGTTTCCGTTGAAAACCGGAACGCTCCTCGCCTCACGCAAACTTTCACTCAGTGATAATGACATTTTTCTGTTTTTTATTAAAAGTTTTAATTTTATTTCTATTATTTTTATTTAATTTCTATTTTATTTTACTTCTTTTAAACTTTAGAATCGTTCTTTCTAGTTATATATGTATATATATTTTTGTTTTAATTTTATTAAAAACTTTAAAATCGTTCTTTATATATTTTAATTTGATAAACTTTAAAATCGTTCTTTATATATTTTAATTTAATAAACTTTAAAATCTTTGTTTTATTTTTTCACAATTGGTATAGCTATTTTTCACTTAGCTATCCCATCCTCGTCGCCAATTTTATATTTTTTATTTAAATACTTTTATTATTCCTTTTTAATAAAACAAAATTACAAAATAAGGTTTAGATTAATTTCCTTTATTTAATGTAGGTATCGAATTGGTTGCGTGATTATGTAGAACTGAAACTTATTGTTTAAAAACTTAGAAGCTTAACTTAAAAACAAAGAGAAAGAACTCGAAGACAAAGGAAAAGAAGAAATACATTTTGTTTATTCAAAATGTACTTTGTCGTTTTCAATTTTGTTTACTTCAATTTTAAACAAGATATTTAATATCTTGTTTATGTCAGCGTTTCTTGGCTTTGGATAACCAAGGGAAACACATTTGAGCTGTTATCAGCAACTTTGTATATAACTTGGGTGTGTGTGTGTGTGAGTGTTGTGCGTGGCTGTACTTTTTTAATATTATAAGCTTTGGGTCACGTTTCGCAATA
Source organism: Phania funesta (assembly GCA_963932375.1). Taxonomy (NCBI): domain Eukaryota; kingdom Metazoa; phylum Arthropoda; class Insecta; order Diptera; family Tachinidae; genus Phania; species Phania funesta. Next base: position 65,233,024 of record OZ010655.1, read on the forward strand.
ATTTTATCATTTTAATAAAAACCAATTCCCAACAAAATAGTGGTGATTTTTACCACTAGATAAAATAGAATGTCGCACAATAAGCTGGGTGCATATTATGGACTCTATATCGATTATTAGTTATTATTAAGGTGGCATATTTTATTTAAAATCATTTCAAACAAAAATATTCAGAAGCAACCAACAGGGTATCAACAAATTTTAATATCTAGTCGCACCTACAGAAAATCCCCATATATCCCGCTCCTATTCTAAAGAGAAAAACAATATTTCTTACATCTGGGATATTTGTTACACCACATCTGGATTTTATATGTTATAGTATAGTGCCGATTCTCAATAAAATGCGTAAAATTTTAGTGAAAATATGCTATTGACTGTCTTCAGCTGCTAAATCTCTTCCTTTTCATCTATTTGCTAGGCTTAGGAGGAGGAGATACCCTAGAGGGAACAGGTCTAGCACAGAACTTGGCGCATGAGTGGTTCAAGTTCCAAAACGATAGGTACCTGCCCCTTTGAAACGGGGCGTTACAAATCTACAAATATAAACACACAAACATTAGTAATACGTAGCTACCAGATATACGTCATAATTCTCATTTAGTTTATACTAATATATTCAAGATAGTCTGAAGATTCGATCATGAAAATAGGAGCAGTTATCGATACCGTACGAACCACAAAGTAGTAAGAAGAGGTGAAACCTCTTTGTGCTATTTAAACATATTTTTTTTTGGTAAGTATAAGGGTGGGTTATTTTTTATTTCAATTAAATTGTATTTAAATACATTAAAAAGTCTTTAAGTCCCCCGAAACTATATTGTATTAATCGCAGTTTAGTTGGATGATATGTATAAGATATCGTCTTTTATTCTTCACATTGCTCCTCCGAAGTTATGTTTACGTATGTGTTCGTATGCGCTTTACAACAAAATCATTTTTTTTTTATACTCCTATAACAAGATTCTGACAATAGGACTTTGACATAGGAGTCTAAAAAAATTACACGTGCATCGGCGTTATGAAATATTATGCCTGTCTCTTCTTTTAGTGAAAGTTAATACGTATTTCCAAACTAGCTGGTTGCCTAAAAATGAGATGGTATTGCGAACTTGGTTCTCATTTTGGTCTCCACTCCTCTGAACAGCCGAAATATTTGAATAGAAACTTGGCCTTATTTTCACGTTTATGTTTTTGTGCGGGTCTGTACCTTACTTGGGCATACTGCAGTATATTTTTAATGCATTATGTATAGCAGTAACCAGTAAAAGTTTACTGGTTACTGAAAAAATGTTCAGTAAAATTACAAGTAAATTACAGTAACCAGTAAATTTTTACTGGTAAAAATAAAAGTAAGTAAAAATTTACTGGTTACTGTAATTTTTTTCAGTAAACAGTCAACTCCAAAATTTTACTTTATTATTTAAATAATGCAGTATGCCCATGTATGGTCTGTACTATAAATTGTACATTTACAATATCAAACATTTAGGGTTCAGATTTTAAAAAATTATGCCAGGACTTATTTTATAAAAGCTGTCAAAATTCTATAAATAGTTGAAAGTACATTTTTTGTTTTAATTCTGTAAAGGTTTCAGATTTTCTAAAATATTAGTATCAATTTTTAAATTATGGCACGAACTTTTATTAACTACCAAATAACAGTGAGTATTCGTTTTCGCAATTCACACTCTGTTAATGTTTGGTCGTTACCAATACAGTTTACCTTTTACTTATACCTTTTCGTAGCTTGATGTTTAGTCAAGTCGGAGTTATCGCCAGTTTCTTTAAAGCTGATGTAACATACTTTACAATATAATTCATATTCATACCTGACGAATTTTTCATCTCTAATCACGATGAATTTATTCTGCGTTTTGTAGCATTTTTACCTAAAACACAAAAGTAATATGAAATACGAAGATTAATATCAATTCAAAATTTGGTACCACACTATCTTTAATCGAAATAGCGCTGCTTCCAGCTTTACAGGAGTTATTGTTGTTGTCGCCACCTAAAATAAGAAGAATAAAAAGAATGCGTAGGAAAATAACAAAAAAACAAAATAAATATATATTTGCCTTTTCGTCTTACAAATTTATCCATTAGCGACTTTGGTAAAATATATTGTTTTACTGTTTCGCAAGAATCGTTTTAACAATAACATTTTTTTCACACAAAAAAAAGCGCCCAACCAAAGTGGATTTTAAGATATCCTTTTATACCAAGAAACGGTATGCTATGTTGTATTTTTATGTCTACTAGTCAAATTAACAAATAACAATTCTCTAGAATTGGTTGTTCTTTTATTGAGCTAACGTTAAGCTGCCAGATAAGTGTGCAAATTTATTAAATTTACGCAAGCCGTGTGACAATACAACCAACTAAATTTAAAAAATTTTAATTTTTAAGATCTTCAAATCTTATTTTGATTAAAATATCTTCGAAATTAAACTAAAATATTCATTCTGGCATCGTTGGTTAGAAGATATGACTTTTCTTCCTAAAGAAAAAATAATTCGTCAGTTATATTCACTTTGCTGAATTGTCTATATCAAAATTTTAATGTGTAGCAGGTCAGTTAAATCCTGAATTTTAAATTTGTCACCTACGGCGTCTATATCTCTTACTATTTTCTTCCTTTGGTTTTATATGGCTCCTGACTATAAAATATAAAATATAAAACGCAAGAGGAACATGCTGGATGTTGAACATAACAATGTTGAAGAGTAAATGCTTCTGTTTTCTTAAAGTATTTTGATCCATTATCTACAAATTTATTTCCTTGTCATTACGCCACGTAATGGCGTATTTTGCGTTTAAGCTGCTACACTAAACAGCGTAGCAGCTGAAATCTTTGCCTGAATCTTTTTGCCTGATTATTTCCATTTGCATTTGCCAATGAATGTGTATTAGTGTCTGTACGTGTTTGCGAGCGTTAAATAAAAAAAAAGTCAGACGAGCATGTTATTTGCCATTAAGATTCTGAACATATAAAGTCATTAAATCTAGAAGTAGTAAAAATATCATCATAACAACTCGCACACATACTTGTATATATTCATACTTCCTGTTGTATTAATGTCCTCATACATGTATGTATGTGCTTGCATGTATGTATGTGTTTAAAGTTTTGTATCTACTCAATAAATAAGGAAAATTTGTCACGGCTATAAATTATTTAAATATTTGTATGTGTTTTACTTACACATCTTAACAAACAACAGCTAATTAATGCATCTGTGTGAAAGTCCTATGTATGTATGTAGGTTGGTTGGTAAGTAAAGACTTAAGACTTTTAATTAAATTTTAACAGCAACATGTTTCAAATATGTTTGCTTTAATATAACAATGCTTCTTATTTGCAGAATGTTGTACATGGGAGAAAAGAAAAACAATAAATGATTAGTGTACAGTCAAACACCTCAATTCTGAAAGAAAATATAGCATTTCTCTTCTCCTGGATCCACATGCAGCGTATGGCAGCGTTTAAAACAAACGTATGGGCAAAGTAACTGAATGTAATTGAAGATCTGTACAATTTTAATATTTAAGACACTTTAGTGAAGATTTTATTTTTTAAATGGTTCTACAAACTTTAGACCTACAGACCTTTATTAAGTGAACCCTGCAGTGGTCGAGCACAGAGTTCGAGGGTGCCCACAACAAGCTAATAGTGTGCTTTGGGTTAGGCAACGAGGACAGTAGAGCAAATAAAATATTCTCTTTTGTAGTAATATTGGAGAAATATTGTTACTGGTATCGAATTGTGGCTTCTATTTTATTTATTAATAATAGAGGCTATAGAAAAACTGGTAAACGGAGCTATCAATCCCTATTTCTTAAACGATAATGACTGTCAGAGCGAGTTTATTATCAATTGAGTGCTAAGTTCGGCTAACAGTATATCTCATATTAAGGCAAAATGAGCGAGCTGCCTCGACCTTAAGTTATTTCGCTTCAGTACACGCGAAGAAAAATATGGTTTTGGCATGGTTACGAAAAGCACATTATGTTCTCTACAACAACAATATACTATTGTGGCAAACATATAATGGTTATTTAAAAAATAATTAAAACAATACTTAAGTTGAGCTTAGCAAGTTATGGTTTACATATAATAATTAAATAATTTCCATCTGTAAGTATTGTAACATGATTGAGTTGAGCAAAAAAACTTTTACGAAAATTTTAACCACAAACAAATTATTTTAAAGAAATCATGGATCTTCTTGATATTTTTTAATTCAATTTATTAAATTATTCAATCTTGAAGGTCTTTTACAAAAAAATACTTTTATTTTTATCGATATTTTGCTACTCCATAATAATTATTTTTAAATAATATTTTATTTCCTGATGCACAATTAATAATATTCGATGGTTTTTGGTCCCTGTGTTCCTACCTCAGAAGTTGCAAAGAAGACCAAATTTTTATTATCTTCAATATAAATATGATTTCTTTACAACTATATAATTCAATCATAATATGTGTATCGCTCTTAAATTATATCTACCTCTACCATGTTGTTTAGTACTATTTTTATTTTTAGGCTATTATGAAGTCACTCAATCGGTGCTCTGCTTCATTTTTGTTTCCACTTTTGATTACTTTTAACAAATAGAAAATCCATAGCTTTATGATTTCATAAGTTTTTATTTATTCAGCTTAAAATTATTTCAAATAATAATTAAGAGCTACTGAAATTCAATCACTTCAAAACAAGATAGACTATAGATAAGATAAATTTATTCAATAGTGTACAGGTACACTGAACAAAATAACTTAAAGTTAATAAAACTATTATTGTTACTCCCATAGTTTTATAGAAAAAATTATAAAAACTAATAACAAACAAAAAAAACATTAGGAAACAAATAAACAAACAAACAGAAAAAATACTAAATTAGTAAAAAGCCACTACTTTTAAACAATAAAAAGTTAGAGCGGCAAGATACAACTTTATACTTTTAAAACAACACACTGACAAACTGACAAACAAGCAAAACTTCCTGGCGCACAAACACACTCACACTTCCACAACTAAGTACATAGAAATGGCGTAAAACAGGAAACAGGAAGTGAGCAACAACATTTCAACACATTTAGACGGTTATAGCAACGGCAGCAGTAAGCAGAAAAACATGGATAAATTAAGAAAAAAAAATGGATATAAAACAAGCTTGAACGTTTTAACAATGTTCTTGTTTCTTTCAGTGAGGCTAAATGTTACATACTCAATTAGAACTTGCCTTGACTTTTTAAGTTACGTATGCAACATATTACCGTTGCATCGTTACATGTCATACTTGGCAATTTTGTTGGAAACAAGAGAAAAAACCAAAAAACAGCCAGCCATAGATAAAAGTGAAATCGGGCAAGTTAAGAGATCTACTCTACAGACAGCCAAACAGACAGAGAAAATCACAACGACCCTCTTTAGCTGATGGAATAAAAATCAATCAATGTTGCACAAAACCAAACAACATATAAAACGAACCAGATGAAGAATCAACAAAGCAAAAAAAAAACTTAAAAAAGCTATTTATTACATTCACAATTCCTGCCACTGCAATTGCGTCAAACACCATATCAGCCATTTATTTTCAAAATGTTACGGGTCCATGCTTTCATGTGTGTACGTATGTTTGTGTGTGTTATGATTGTTGTAGCAGATTTGTTGATGTTTGAGCGTGTAGTGTGGTGTCGTTAACAATGTTCTTTATTGTAGTCAAGTGTAAAATCAGTTTCATTGTTACATTGCAGCCATTTCAGAGAAATACGCTTTAGTTAAATTGATTTAGTGCACTTTTTTAACGTTTCAACTGCGTATTTTTGCTCTTTTTTCTATTTCCATGTGCTTGTTATCAGCTGTGTCCTTGCAATTTTTAGATTCAATTTTCTTTAGATGAAAGTAGAATTTCGTCCTGGCAGCATTAAAAGGAAAATGTGTTTAAAATTTAACTTTGAGGCGTATATATCGGGAAATGTAAAATTTTCTTTACTTGTTAAACCCCGTCTTAGTGGTCCACCTCTTTATATCTCTTGAAGACGGTGCACTGAGAACTGCTTTGTTTTTATCTACGCTTTGTTATTTGATTTGGCCATCTGAAGGCGTCGGAAGCTTGAGGAATCGCTATCCGGTGGTTATGAGTCACCACAGGAGCCAGGAGCCCCCAGAATGAGATGACCTAAACGCGGTCGGTGGTTTTGGCTTGAACCGCAATTGTGGGAAGACAAAGGTGCATGATCAATTTAGGCTTGCAAGCCGTCATTGGTACGGGAAGATATAATACTTCCCAGTATGGAGTGGTTGGGGCAGTTTGTATATATTTTTGTTAGGAGCGTCATTCAAACACTGCGAAGCAGCAACCTCCCTATCTTTTAAATGAATTAGTTTGTATGTGTGTGTGTTTTTTTATACGTTTAAGATTTTAAGTTGGCAATACTGTTTGCTAAGCCCCTGCGAGTTTTAAATAATTTGTTTAAATTTTTTTATATTTCAAAACTTTAAACAACCCCAAGTTGAACCACAGAGTCAGCACTTAGTTAACATACAAGATATGATTGACACATGTCAGGTGGTTATTTACATTTTTTTAGGTTTCAGGAAACACCTGGGGAACATTGAGCATATTCTGTTATATAATACATGTTAGGGACTTGTACCATTATGACTTATTTACCATTTTATTCAACAATTCGTATAGAAGTTTTATTGATTTGTTTATCCAATACTCAAAGTTTAAGGTTTACATTTCTGAAGTACCAAACGATAACAATGTAATAACCGTTTCAACTGCATAAAAATATGCTTAATATTAAATATACTTAATATAGGGTGACCAGATGGTAATGGTGGCATTGGGAGTCAGTCATTTCGTAGTGTTAGGTAACTAACTTGCTGCCTCAGAACACTCTATTTTGGTCTCGACGGTTATACAAAATCTGAGGACTATCAAACACGTCGGTCTTTATCTATTGAAATAAAAGCTAGAATATGAAATACTTGAACTTCAGTTGGCAAAGCTTTAACAAAATAACTCATTTGACACACTTTTATATGCAGAGGTGGAAATATTATGTTTGTTCTGCCGAAAAGAAAGTGATGAGGATTATTTATATTACAAGGCTTCAGAGCCAATCTGCACCCAATGTTTCCCATGAGCTCGGCTGCCTCCGTCGATGAAATATCGCCTACGCAATTGCTAAGTGATAGGAATCTTAAAGGGAAGCTTATCACGTGTTGCCTTCATTCACTTCCGTAAACTCTTCACACACTGCCTGCTCACTTTTTGAGGGGCCCCCGACTTCTCTTGATTTCGAATTGCGAAATACGTTCTCAAAAGAAATTTCGCTGCAAATTGTTTCCCAGTGTTGTTATATATCAGATGCTGTCAAAGTTACCAATGTCATCTTGATTTCAATATATTCCGTAAGATTTCTGGAAATTATTATATAAATGTTATTAAAATTTCGTCTCGAGCATAAACACGCAACACCAATTTCATCGTGAAATCAATCATATTCTTAGCTTCAGTGCGTAGGCAATTCGTTGAGAATAGAAAAGTTTGAGCGTGAGTACATTCTCTTATAATTAAGCCACCAGCCAGTCCGTATCGAAGAAGACACATAACTGTCGATTTGCCTCCGAATTGGGCATCGCTGCCATAAAGTCAACCTGGCTTATTTTGCGGTGGGATTGTGCTGACATAAGAATTGAATCAAAGCGGCCATTAGATTGATGTGCTATTTTACACATAATAGCATAAATGAATCTTCTAAATAAAGTCATAATAAATTTGATATCTAACACCCTTTACGTGCTTCAATCTTTCAGGCGAAGCGCCATGCCTTGAAGCTCCATGATAGAGAATGTCTACGTAGGACCACTCTTTCAGATAGCCAGGCAGCTTAGAAATCATTGGAGAAGTTTACTCGTTCCAATCATGGTTTGTCTGGGAGTGCTTTGAACTTATCGATAACCTAGCAGCGAAAAATTCAGTTATTCTTATGTGGGTAGCTGAACATGAGGGGCATCCGGCCAAAAAGAGCGCAGAAAAACGCTCCGTTCATAGGTCCAGAACTCTTCTATGGGGTAAACAATAGCTTCGCCATTAACCTAGTATGTGAAGAGGAAAACAAAGGTCTACTCGATTACAGAGTCATGTGGCAGTCGGAAAGACTCATTGACCACGAAAGTACTAAGGTAAAGACTATAAAAGTCAGGACACTGTATAATTAACTATCATATGAATAAAATATGTGTGGAGCAGGTTACATCAGACCATGTTTAATGCAAGAACTGGCAAGACGCAGACTTAGCTAACTAGGCAGTAGGTTTCAGATAACCTAGTTAAAATAAAAGCCACAATGAATATGAGATTTATAAAAACTCTACAATTGTTCTAGCTGGGCACGAGGCTGCACAATAGGTGTATCACCAACTAATAATAATAAAAATTGTATCTGGTCACCTTATATTTGAATAGCAGTTTCAACATATTTCATATTGTTATTCCACATTTCTTAGCAAATGCTTGCATGTTTACTACTAAGTAGTTTATGAAATTACCATTGCATTTCTTGACTTCCGTTGTAAAAACAAATAGAAAAATTACAACAACAAAGAAAGAATAAGAAATCTATTATTATAAAAATTAAAACAAATGAACAATAAATAAATAAATAAATGTGTGTGTATTGGTTTTATTTTACAAACAATCCTTAAAAGTCATTATAAAAAGATATGGAAAAAAATGAAAATATTTATTTACCCCTTCTGCTTCAACCACCCCTAAACATCCCCCTTGGAACTAAAAAACAAAGATAACATGATTTTCAGCAGTTTTATTTGCATTTTATTTAAATTGTCTGAAACTTAATAAAATTTATATGATTTTCTTCGTTTAATTTTTTGCATTTCTTTTTAGTTTTTTCATATAAAAATGTTTGTGCAAGAACTTTATCCATGTGGCTCCTGCTGCTATTTTTACATATTTGGAGTACTTGGAGACTAGACCATACACAATATTTTATGTATTACGTGCACATTAGTTCCATTTAACGATTGTACATTCATACGTATGGATTGTGTTTCACTTTTGTCTGCCTCCTTTACTTTGGTGTTTCTGCCTACACTAGGGAAAAGTGGCTTGAGAAAAGTGCTTCAGTTTTGATGTTTTGCTATTTGTAAACGGACTTTAAGGAATTGAGCTTTTGTGCCCAGCAACTGGTGGTAAATTGTAGTTTTTTGTATCGTAAACTAAAATCATCTACATTGGATTGCATACACTATTGGGGAATGTTTATGTGGGTATGTTGGCTGGTTCTTGTTTAACTGCATTTTTATGGCAACAATTATTTACTTTCAACTGAGATGTGCAATCGGGAACTTTAGTTGGGCAACTTTACAGATTATTAGAGGTACTTTTTATAAGACAGAGGCTTGGGGTGATTCAAAATTAATTTGTCATTCGTGTTATCACACCTCCGCTGAGTTAATCGCTTAACCTTAATTTCCTAAGTCAATTAAACGCAACTAAAAAACGAAGGATTACACCAAGTGAATGGGCGTAAGAGCAGTCGATGTGACCGAATTCATGCAGTCTTGGTTCAGCGCTTCTAGTGTTAAGGTAATTTCTTTCTAATGATATCCCGTCGCTAATAATTATGATTATTTACTTTGTTACTTGCGATCGAGAACAGAAAGAAAAGCTAATTTGTTTGAAGTTCCGGTGGTGTTCTGAAATTTCGCCTCAATATTTTGTACCCCTCTAGAGCAGACTGGTGTGGTTTTGCGGTTGAATCCCGTAGGCCTGCCAACACCAGTAAAGCGTCAAAATGCTTTGATACAACGGCTTTGCAACAGAGTTTCATTGATATTATGCAGGCACATTTTGCAAATTGAGCGTAGGGTGATAGCTGGTGCTAAAAGTTACTCTTCGCGTAAGTAAGACTTAGTGCGAGCGTAACAATAAATTTATAGTCAGCAAGAAAATTCATAACGTTTACGCATATTATTTTCTCACTCGGTTGTGACATCTGGCATCGCTGAGTTATATATCTGGCATCGCTGAGTTATAAGAATCGTCGTTACAATATTGCAATAGTTACTACAATGTAACATACACTGACGATAATTATTACCTTACACCGTCTGATAATAATATCTTACGCAAAGACCCCGCGGTATTTGTTCAGTGACGATTCCCCATTCAAATAACGCAACTGCTGTTAGATTAGAACCTGCTTTTACCGAGATCGAAATAAATTTTGGAAAATTCGTATGTCAGTTTGACATGTACATTCGTAAAATAGATACGTGCGGAATTTACAGTCAATAGCAATGAATCGATATACGCATCAAGAACGCAATGTAAATTTCAGTGCGAATCGTGTAGCGCCCACTTCGCAAATAATTCAAGTTCAGTCAACCCGATTAGAATATAGCAGCATTTTCGGCACTTCCTGTACTGGATGTAATCAGTTAGAAACGCTTTTCGCTACAGACAAACTAAAAAGACCTGAAACACGTTTCTACGAATAGCAGGTGGATTTCCGCCAACATACAGTCAGCAAGAACTTTTTTTGGCTGCATAGACTAAATGACTTCACAAAAAGGGCAATTTTAGGGAGGAGCCCACTCTATATAATACAGTGCTGATAGGAAATTGAGAGACGGGTGCCCACGTAGGGCTTATAATGACTTTTGTTACATGAGGAGGACTTAGAAGAAACTGTAGAACTCCTCCAGTAATTTGGCCAGTTTAATTATACTGAGATGATTTACATTAAATATCGGAAACAGACAATAAACGAAAAAAATCAATATGTGATTGCTTAGCACTAAGTCCAGAGTGGAAATACAAAAGGATCGTATACAGAAAGCAGGTGAGCCAGTGCTACCTAACTGTGCATTAATATTGCACTTTCCAAGGTGAAAATTCGATATTTATTTATGCAGAGAAAATATCTCTCCATAAAGTGTCAATCTCTATAAAGGGGCAATCATTGCATTGATCACATGCTTATTTGACGTAATCGAGCTACTTGCACATAATTTTTCTGCAGGTCAACCTTCTAATTATTAATTTTTGAAATTTGCCGATAGTATGATGATGGTCAGACGTAGCGCAATATTTTTGTTATGAATTGGGGTGATAAATAATATTTTATTGCTCACCACAGGTCACAATGATGAAATAATAATAAAATCACAATACGTCCTGCATAAATAAATTTGCAAGGGCTTCTAGTCACATATTAGTGAATTAGTAACTTAAATTTAAAGGTCTTACTTCACTCAGATTGTAAAATGAAGTCAAAGGGCATGCGTTATATATTCTAACTGCAAAGGCTTGTCCCAACTAATATGTGTCGAAAATCAAGACTATCATTTGAAACAATTAAAAATGTAGTTGCAATTTAAAGATGTCTTCAACTAAATTAAAAAAACGATTTTCCTAACTCAGCTCTATTAGAGATGTAACGGAGTAAAATAAGAGTTCGAATTTTTCTTAAAACCAGGCATCTTAAATTAAACTTCGGCCACTTCTGCTTAAGTAATATTCCAAGTTTAGGCCTACATCACAATAACTTCTTAGAAATGTGAGTGTTCTGTTGTGTCATGTGTATTCAGTATATTGTAATAATTGTATGCATTTTCTATAAAAATCAACAAATATCCATCCTTGTTGTGTAAATTTATCGTACACAAACTTCAAACAGCTAACTATGTAAACGGTTTTCCAATGAGGTCACGTTGTTTTGCTTGGTCTTTCAATTTTATTGTTGGATATTCAATCCTCTGGCAAGAACCCCGATTTTACAAAACGACTGTGCTTAAGTGCTACTCTTGCAGGAGTACCTTCTTGCTGATCTCGCCAACTCGTTGTAATGTTAGCGAGGAGATGGGGGAATCAGTCCCCTAGGCGTTTTTATGATCTGAAACTAGGAGAAGGTGGGAGACATTCTTAGTTTGAACAGAGTAAACACTGGCACAGTAGGCCCTGTGACTTAATTCTAGGTCTGCTTGTCAGTGAGGCTCCTTCGGGAGTACATTAATATGGCGCTGCATCGCAACATAGGCTTTCAATAGAATAGCTATTGACAGCAGGAGGTTAGACTGCTCCGAACTCGTAAGAATAGAGCCGACGTTAGTCGGGAGCATATCTGTTCTTTAGTTCTAACTTTGTATGCATTGCCCTATTTGTTATCTGAATTTTGTATAAATGATTAGGGAAAAATACCAACCCACATGAGAGGCACTAGGTGACACTGAATTCACAAAAGTTTGGGGCCGTATTTCTTCGAAAACAACGTTGGTTATGCCATTACCATCAACGGTCTACGTTGGACGATATTGGCAAGGACAATATGTAGCTTCAGTCAATATATGCCACACAGCAAACGCCACATTGGCATTAGCATTTATAAAGTTCCATACCAATAAGCCGCGACTGGCCGATACCCACAAAGTCAACATATCCAAAGTCATCGCCCCAATTCAGTAGATTCAATATGGCAGATTATGAATCCGAGCTACCGTGCGTATATTTTATCGCTGTCATAATGCATTCATAATGGCACCTATTGGCCTGTAAATAGCAAAAACCTTCGATAGTTCCTCACACACAGTTTTAATTATTCCATTTCAATATCGACCCGTCGTTATTGCAAACCTCTTCACACCATGAGATATTTGTATACGTAAGAAAAATGTTGTGTATGTAAATATATTTGTTACTCACACATACAAACAGAATGTATGCCTATTTTGTTGCATGTATGTCTATGATGTATAAATACCTCTGCTCGTATTATACAATTTATTCTTGGCTTTAGTTTAGTAACCAATAAATCGTTTTAATTGTTGACATTCTTCTTGTTTAAAATTCGTAAAACTCAATTATGCATGGTTAACACGAAAACTCAATAAATTTAACTATAATTTAGTTTATATTCCATATAAATAAAATAAACTCTATATGCAAGCATGTGTAGTAGTGCAAATAGAATTGTATAGGTATGTATATCTTGCAACGAATAATAAGGAAGAGTAGTATAGAGCAGTCGTAGCACTTAAAAGGCAAAATGTGTAGGTGTGCAAACCGATTTTAGATAAACACCTCTACCTGGTCTTTTTTCATAAGAATTGGCCTCTTTCCATTAAATGCTTGCAAACATTTATAAAAAAAAGAAATCATTAACGTATTGATTGAAGAAGAAAAGATCGTTTATAGTAAAAAGAATGTGTTAAATCACCTCCGTTATCTGGAATAATTAATGTTCATAGAATATCCCCTATAGGTCACATCGTTTAAAACTTAACATGCCTCTACTTTCTAAAGTTGTTGCAAAATTTAAAAATATTTAAATTTGCTGCCATATGTACGATATAAAGTGTTGCCAATCCTACACAGAAGAAAATTTTCCAGGTGATATTAAATCGCTGCCCCCGGGACATATCTTGTTAGTGATCCCACCACCTTGATGTATTGTTACTGGGGAAGATAGGGGAACCAATCCCCATGGCCTGTCTGGGGCAGAGGGTAGTACTTCCTACGTTCGACCAGTAACGATATAAATACTGGTACCATGAGAACCGGCAGCTTCTGGAACAAAAGTCCCAGGCAGGTTGTCGGTGAGGCTCCTTCGAAAGTGTACGTGGTGGCTGAGGTTCATACTCAAACCTCGAAGCAGGATCAATCTGGCATAGCATTGCAAGGGACGCTGCCAATAGAGTAGTTATTGACAGCAGGAGAATGTGCGGCTGCTATCAGCTGAGATCAGGTTTCAGGCAGCCATGATTTTCAGTTAGTACCCTTTCAAGTGCACATAGGGGCGTTCGCATGGTACTAAGACAATCGTCCGACTGTTTCGATAGACTGTTGCAGACTTAAATCTTGTGCTAAATCTATTACGATAAGTTTTTCGTTCACCGAACTATTTTTTCAAATCAATTCTGCACAATCTGCAAACAAACAAGTAACAGCTGCCAAATTGGCGAAATTGGAGCAATACTGCCAACTTAAAATTCTATACTTATAAACGAAAACACGCAATAGTATTCAGAGAGTGCATGAGAGAATTGCTGGAAGTCGAGAAATTACGATATTGCACTGTTGACTAGAATTGCTGATTTCATGAAGTGCTCTAAAGCGTATATTCACTAAAGACCTGCACAAAGTTTAATTGAAAAAAAACGCTGCCTAATAGTCATGTACGGAAGAATGCAAATTTTGAGTTAATATTATTAGAACATCGCAAATATTATCTTTTATCAATAAACAGAGTGTTTGGATTGATATAAAATAATGTAATCATTCATTTTAATCTTTAGTTGACATCCATATCTTTAGCAGATGTTACTTCACAATGTTATTTGCTTGTAAAAATTTCAAAAATATAATTAGTATGAAAAAAGACAAATTCACCCACAATGTGTCATGGGGCGGCTTTTGGGTTAAAACCTTCATTGATCTAATTTTTTTTTAAAAATGCAGCTGGTCTAGCAGCCAGTATCACATCATGATTAACATTTGCATTATAAAATTTTTGCAAGTTGCGGAAACTTACTTCAAGACTTTAGATGAGAAAATTACACCTCATTGAGATCAGTTAATATAAAAGAGTTTTTATATTAAAGATGCTCGCTAATTATAGTGAACCACATAAAATTCTATGATCTGAGATGCTTGTAATATATTCTATAATCAATAAACAAACGATTATAAGGCCGTTGAGACAGCTCTAGGTGTAAACATAGTATTTTAGTATTATTGCAAAATTCAATTTAATATTTGGTTGAAATTTCTAAATATTTATTTTATCCTTTCAACACTTTCAAGCAAATCTCTATCTTGATTCGTCTATAAACAAACATCAGAGGCTTTGTACTTGTGATAATATATTGTCTATGTGCAGGAGTTGTGCAATGGCTCATAAATACATACATATGTATATGTAAATAGCAAACGAAATGTTTTTCATGATACTGACTGGCTGTTGACAATAATATTAAATTGCAGATAACAGTAATAAATACTTAAATTTTCCTAAGTTTAATGACTTCTTGGCCAGTTAGTTGTTTTATGTTTCTTGCTATTTAATTTAACTGCAACATATTTTGATGACTTTAGCAAAAAGAAATATGCATACTTTTTTTCCACTTTCTTTCATTTGTTGTCCAATATTTCTTAAGTGAGTTGAAAAGAACAAAAAACTTGTAGAGAAGGAAAATAAGTCGTATGTAGCAGATAACTTCAAAACTAAAACTATAGTTCAAATGTCGCATATCTTGTGTACGTGACTTAAATATACAATATGGAACAATGAAACAAGAATAAAGGGATCCCAGCTAAGCGACACTAGAGATGATGGAAAACTTATGTTTCCTACTTAAATGAAACTACGTACTACGTACTCGGTGTTTAGTATACTTTTCTTACAACACAATATGGTTGAGTATATGGCCAATAGAAATTCCAAGTATTTTCCACTTTTTTACATTTTTTATTTCAATTTTCTTTATATTTTTTATTTGGAAGTATCGGTTAAGCAATGTTGAATTAGTAGCTAAAATCAGTTTCATAAGAATAAGAGAAATAAAGAAGCAGATAAGATATCTAAACATATGTTACAGATGTTTTTTTTTACATTTTCCTTTCGTATTCAACAATGGAATAGAATCTAGAGGAAAGATGTAGCACAGTGTTTTATGGGCAAAAGAAAATGTAAAAGACAATGTGCAACCCTTGCACATTTTCATATCTGGCCAATCTTGTCAGAGATATTTTCCTTAATCTTGCTATACAAATTTCAATTGTCAACGAAAAAATGCCATGCAAAATGGGGGCGTTCGCTAAACTGTCGTCGTGCCTACTTCGTCTTATTAAGCAAATTTTAGTGATATTAAGCGCAATTTAAAAAACTAGATAACAGATTATTCTTAGGCGCAGTTAAAAAAGTGGGCGTATTACATTAAAGGACACGCCCTTTGATGTATTCAAAATATATCAAAATTTGTTATTTTGTCATGCCAGAATGTCCAAATGTGACAGTGTGCTCTGCAAAAAATAAAAGAAATTAGCATATTATGGATGCACTAATCCTTTGACATTTTTCGGCGTCGCAAGGGTCGCAAAAATTGTATATGAAAATAAATACTCTGAATTCGAATGAATAATTATAAAACAGTATGGTGGGTGTATGCGACGTTGCGCCAAACTTAACAAGGAATGACGCAAATACGTTCTAAAAATCCAAATTTTTTATTTATTTTTTTCATATATTAATTAATTTTATCTTCACGCATTAGAACTAACAATAATTATTCTGTATTATACAGTGTTTCATA
Source organism: Phania funesta (assembly GCA_963932375.1). NCBI lineage: Eukaryota > Metazoa > Arthropoda > Insecta > Diptera > Tachinidae > Phania > Phania funesta. The sequence continues at coordinate 65,249,385 of OZ010655.1, forward strand.
GTGCAAACTAAAATATTATGGCAAACGTGCAACTTTTTGTTTTTATTTTTGTCATGCTAAATTGGCCAAATGTGGCACTGTGCCTTGGCAGAAAAATCGAAATATTGGTTTAAATTTAAGGCAGTCTAAATAAAAGTTAGACATACTGGAGAGCGAAGCTGATAATTTTCACTAGCTTTATCTAATTTAAAACCATTTCAGCACTGCATCCCAGCCATTCCAATCATAGTTAGTACGCCGTTCAGAAGAACTCCTCAAAACGCAGTCTACGAGTATTTAAAAACATATTTTCTTTTGATAAAGTCACTGTGTAATACTTTATTATTCAACGTGTTGAGAATATCTATGCGTCTTGTATATAACTCTGCATTATAAAAACTTGTACATTAATATTTTAATATTTTGTATTGTCTATTAATATAAGAAAATATAAAGGCCTTCAAAGGGCCCTTGATATTTATGCAATCTGTCACCGCGGAACTAACACGATAAATCGATATATTGACCTCTAAACGAATACTTCCAACCCCATAAACTTCGATAGCATTTGAATTAGCCAAAGGCACATATATAAGGACAGACGTTAGTACCGTCATATGATTTTGGATTGTAAGATAAGCTTCCGTCTGAATAAAATAAACCATGAAAAGTGGTCACTCTATACTCCTTAAGAGATGATCTTACATTGCCGAGAAGGGGGTTTACCAATGCTGCTGAGTAAATAATTCGGTCGCAAAGAAATACATTTTTTGAAAACTTATCTTAATCTACAGGGAATTAGGATTATTTGATGCGCTTCCATTAGGAGCTTGGTCGCTAGTACGGTAAATTTAGTTGGTTGTCGAACTCTAGTTTCAATACAAAAACCGAGAATCGCATGGTTTTGTATCGTGTAGTACACGAAAAGTAATGGGGGATGACGGTTGCGAAGGTGTTATTGTGTAAAGGGGGGTTGGAAGTTTCAGTTAAACTCAATAATAAGAGTCCTGAGAACCGCGCTATTGTTATGAGACGGTTTTAAGCTAACAGTGAGTCCATGACTAAACCCAACGAGACTTTCGCCGGAATTTTAATGTTCCGCTGCGAGGATCGATTCCGGATCGTAACACAATTTTAAGGTGGATATATAAAGTGAACTCAATGGGATCATTAATGAAAAAAAAAAAACACTCCACTGCCAATCGGAATTGTTCGAACGCTTCAGAACGTGAGTGTATGAGCATAGCTACGTGGGAGAACCCTAACCATTTACTAAGCAAGCGAGTTTCAAACATCGACATTTCTGTCTGTGCAATTAGAAACATTTGGATTAAAGACCTCAAGTTTCCGTGTAGGCTGCGGTATACCAACAACTTACTACTGGCGATTATATGCATCGCTGGATCACGAACTCACCGTTACCGTAAAACACCCTGTATAAAGGAGCTCTGCATAAGTGAATTTTATTTTTTCTCACTAAGGATGCAAACAAGATGACTGAAAAAATAGATGGCTTAAGCAAATGGCTGATATAGCGTAAAATTTTAAATCTGTACATCAGTCGAAGTAAAGAAAGATTACAGTCCTCGAGTATATACAACAGATTACATTATTATTTATTAGCAAGGTAGCAACCGATATATTGTATATAATCTAGTATATGTAACGGCTTATTCATTATTCGGTTTCAAACGTTACCATTACGTACGAAATACAATGTCTGTGCAGTATCTCGGCAATAACTTGACGAATGTGGGTCGTATATACGGTTTTTGACGCAGCCTCGCTGATGAAAGTCTAACGGCGTCAAATCGCAGAATTTAGTGGCCAATTGACGTGTTCTGGAAACTTCCCATAAAGTAAAAATCGGTCGTGTTGTTTGGATGCCCACCAAACAGTCACTTTTTCTGGATTCTCCGAACACAATATGCAACAAAACCTAATAAGAAATCAGCTGTTGCACTAGCACCTAATCATCATATCTGCGGCGTTGTAAATGATCAGCCGACATTAACTGTTGCGTGAGTTGGAATTTATATGGATGGAGGTGCAAAAATACGCCATAATGAGCCGTAGGAGATGCACAACTGCTGAGAACGTCGTGGTATCGGCATATTCGGATTATCAGCCACACTTTTACTAACGTAAGCGATATTTATGGCAGTGCGCACATTGCGATAATGCACAGGCAAGCTACATCTGTCGAGTTTGTCGCCTTAATCGTCTCAGCAGTGTGGTGGATAAATTTGCGTTCACTGGTTAAATAATTATACAAGACGACTACGACAACGTAACGCAAAGTGATCCGAAAACATCGGCGCTGTTGCTGAGAGAGTGTAGGAGGATCTGAGGCAGTCTATTTCGTGTCGCTCACAAGAACTCAAACATCTTTATTAAAATTTACCATATACATCATATGTCTTTCAGCCGACCTAATCTCACCATTGTCGCAGCAGAGGCCAAGTGCTAACAATCGTTGGACTGTGAAAATCGGAGAAGGGAACAGCTACATTAGGTTAATTCAAAATTGGGTATCCGGCTTCACTACTTCATGATAAATTTAGAATACGAATTTGAAGAGGTTGACTAGCACTGATTGGTATTAGACTGGAGACAGCAAGCACGCTCGGACGCCATTTGAGATTTTAAAGTAACGACTGGCAATTGCGGCGCCTCAATGATGAGAAACAAGATTAACAAACAGTCCATAATAATTATTAGATCTCAATTTTCAATATTAAAAGACAAAAAATGTAAAAGTTCTGTTTTCCCTCATTTCTTCCCTGGAATATTTTTATTCTTGCACACGTTTGCTCCACACGTGTGTGTTTCCACATGATACTGCATGCATATCTATAAAAATATCTATAAGTGAAAATTAATTTAAAATATTTTATTTTATTGTGGCTTAAAACAAATGGAAAAAGTTTTCACATAGAACCGAGTTTCGCATCTTGAGAAATGAGGCGTTTAAAAAACGAATATGAATTTGTAAACGTTCGCTCCAGATTTTATAGCTTGAGGTCAAATGGATTTTGAGTGCTTTTAGTTCAACACTTGAGGTCGCACACACACATACACACGACATTATGAATAATGAAACTACATAAAATTGTGGTCAATAAATAAAATTATACTTATTACTTGTTGTAATGCTAACGAAGTCTTATTTTATTTTGAACGTTGATATTCATTCCTATTCATATTCATATCAAACAGTCTAAAGAAACACCTTAATGTGTCAAGTACTCTCCCAGCGGCTAAGTGGCACATACTAAAACACGTTCTTGTGGTTGTGCAACATAGCAATATGCAATTTAATTTTCAATTTGATTAAAAAGTTGACAAAAGTTCTTATAAATAAAAGTTTTTTGTTTAGTTTTGGGGCGGAAAGATAAGAACTCTAACTTTCCACTACTAACCCGTTTGGGCTTCCTTTGGGCCCAAAATACAAAAAAAAACACATTGGGTGGGAAATGTAAAGATGGGTTCAGATTCAATTACTTGTACGGATTAGGTTACATAAAATAGCATTTGCCATGAAGAAAACATTATTAAGGTGGTCCCAAATATTAACGGTTATTTTATGTTTTGAATATTAAGACTTCCAAAAAGAGAAAGGATCTCCCTAATACAAATAACTTTCAGTTTTGGTTGTCTCTACTTGATTTGGGTCTAATAATATGTAATTTTAAATTTTATTTTTAACTTTTTCAATTCAATGATTATTGTCCTTTTTCTCCAAGTTGTCATGTTGGGTAGACAATTATTTATATGCATTGAATCCTTTTGCAATACATTCACTAGAAGATATTCAAGTTTTTTTAATGCGAAGTTTTCTCTTTAATTTTGTTTAGTTAACTACTGTAATTTTAAAATTTTAATTTTCCTGTCTTTTTTTCTGCACCCGTACGTGATGTCTAAGTAACTTGTAATTTATAAGCAGGACAATGAAACTAAATTTGTTTTGTCAGAGCTGTAATTTTTTAATGCAAAATTAGAAGATTTTTTTTTAAGGGTGTTCAGATTAAGCATGATGATCAGTACTGCCTTTTTGGATTATTTGCAAAAATTAAATTTTAAATTGAGTTATAAAACTTGGTGTTCTCACACTTATGCAATTTATCTTACTCAATTAGCATTTCATAGCGGAAAAAGTTTTCATAACGCTTCAGCAATTTTTACGAAATCGTGTAATCATGTGTCATGCGTTTTTACTTACAAAATTTCTAATTATTACAAAAATATGAAAGAGGTATCGAAATCAGTAATTTGTTAGAGGTCTTTTACATGCCGTCGTCTCTAGCCATTGATTTGTTCTATCTACGTACAGATTGCTGCTCGCACAGGAATTTGGGTAGTGAAGACCGTCGCTGTTGATGGCCTCTTCGTGTTTAAACAAACTTGTCCGAACAGCTGTTAGCACAACGCTGTTTTGCCATCACACAAATAAATTGCACCCGTACAAAAACTATGCTGATAGCATCGAAACAATCTCGATGTGAGACAAAAAATTTGGCCCAAACTGAACAGCAACGTATTCTCCACACAGAAGATCACGAACACATTTTCTCCCGTTACTCTGCAGACGATCTCTCAATGCGCGAATAAATTTATGGCTAGTCAAGATCTAGTGTAAAAGATGCTATGAATTTTAGTTTGTCGAATAAATAAACAACTCTAAATTATTTGCTGTTTAGTTTTCTCTGTAATCGTTTAGATACCAGCTGACTTAACAAAAGTAAATACGAGTATTGTTTAAATAAGGCTATTGAGTAGCAACGTTGCTAATAATGTCGTTAAAAAAGTTTAACAAAACGATTATCCTTCAAAAAGTATAGTGAATCGCACTAGTTGCATGGGCAATTTGACGCAATTTATGGTACTATTAACTACTAATTACTCAATTCATTACTTGAGTTTATGTATGGTAAATTATGCTCAATTAAGACCTTAATTGGAACACCTCGCAGTTGTGCAATTAAGGAGCATGTTTAAACAAGCTACAAACTCACTATTACATATATAGAATTTTATTCGTTATTCATACTTTGTACATGATAAAGGACATTATTGGGTTTTACTTCACATCCAAAAGAATAAAAAAAAAATATTAAATTAAGTAAGATAACTACATACAACTAAGGCTGGGAAAAATAAATCATAGATCGCTCCATAGAATGTCAGCAAAGTTGTAAAGTCATTTCCAGTAGAAAGTTGCAGCTTGTTTTCCAGCATTATACAAAAATTAATGATTGAGGCGCTTTATAAGCCAATGGAATCTTTGGTCTTTACTTTTTTAAAAAACCGGCAAGCGGTCTTGAGCCATAATAATCAATTATTTTATATCCCAAATTGGTTGTGATGTTTACTGAAAACATGTCTTTCCAACAGAACGGCGCCACGTGCCATACACAATCATAAAACAATCGACTTACTAATGAAAACATTTTTACTTATAGCAGCACTCCTGCAAGCTATTGCAGTGATGTTTTTGTAAATATTGTATTTTTAGCATAAGATCGTATGTTATGAATTTGCGCCATTATTCAAGTGGCTTATCTTTGCTGATATTAAAATGTAGTCTTGCGTTTGGACGTCTTAATAAATCTTTGCTGCGCCACCTTACAATAATCTTGTTAAGCAAACTTCTTTTCAATCAACAACCATATTTAAGTCAACCACCACTGTGTTGATTTCATATAATTTTGGCCTTGCTACTTATTATTCACCTGCTATTGCAGCACAACTTCACCACGGACAACTAAAAACGTAGTCACTCAACGTGAATCCAAACTTAAATACTTTTCCGTATCCTTAAAAATAAGTTTCGTTAGAAAAAAAATTAACGCAGCCATATACAAACAACTTTTTTAATTTTAAAAGAGTAATTTCGAAAAAGAAATGTTTTTAACATTGAATTGGGTAGAAAGAGGTGATAGGGGTTTGTATAGAACTATGTCGACTTGTTCGTTGGTTTTTCAATAGATGTCGGCGCAATATTTATTTCGTTTAGTAAAACTAATAAAGCGTTTTTCTCTAATTGATGAAAACTGTCATTCATTATTTGTAAAAGCACTTTTTCGATCTTTGAACATAAAACTCAAGTTCCGTTTCCTTGCAAAAGCTTCTTTAAAAAAACAAAAAAGTAACTCATTGTAAAGAGAAGAAGGCTAAAGCCAAAATGTGCTTCAGAATATCTTGAGAATAATTTCGCAACAACAAATTGTTAAAAAAACACTAATTCAAAAAATCATTAAGCAGGTTGTCACTTATGTTTGGTGAATATGTAGTGCGCTAGACTATAAGTGTGGGGGTCGTGAGTTTTTGAATCCCACCAAAGACTCTGGTCTGTTTTAACTACGTTACTCAATTCTTGGTAACTTTTATAAGAATATAGTTTAAAAATTCTACTCTAACATTTCGCATTTAATGCAAAAAATTAAACATTTTTTGGTAGAGAAAAATACTCTGGCAATCAAAAAATTAGAAGATGGTAAGAATTTTTAGAGGATACTTAAGCCCGAAGACAATAATAGCGTCTACAGGTCAAGCAATGGGGACATCAAAACGATGGCAATTTTGTTGTGCCAGCTTTGCAATAAATATGGTCCAAGTATTTACCGGACATACCCCATCTCAGACTCATTAAAGAAAGACATTTTGAGAAGCCTACCTTAAAGCACCTAGTTCCAATAGCCCTCAATGGTCTTTAAACCTTGGTTCATAATGAAGAACACACAAGAATCGTAACCACTGGACCAATTGTCCACATAACGTGGCCTATATTAACCAAAATTCAAGAATATTACAATTGATAAAATAATTCTTATGGGGCTGCACCAATCTTAATTTCTTACTCGCCTTACTCCGTTCGGTTGGTTGTAGATAGGTCGAATTGCGACCAGTAGGTAAACGCTAGTATTTATTAATTGGATACTTGAACAACAAACAGTTGATACCGATTTTCCAAAAAAAAAAGATCCCTTGTGTGCGATACATTATATTTGATTAAAAACTATGCACTCACAATGAGCCACTGTTTGGATTGGTTTTTGTTCATCGCACCGTACTTTTTCGAGATGGGGCACACATCTCATGAAACAATGGCCCTATTGCGAACGAAGTTCCCAAGCGACTTATAACGCAGATCTAGCGATTTGCCGCCATTGGCAATATGTTGCCAGAGGAGTTGTGCGCATTTAACGTGATGCCAAAGCTTTTAGTCTATAATGAAATAAATAATATCACTTCGACGCATTTTTTGTGTATAATGTAAAGTAAGAATCTTAAAATTTTGTATGAATTAATTTTAAAGCATAGTGCATAGCCAAGTTATATACTGACGAAATAACAGCGTGTAGACGTAGACTCCCATCCAAATTAATTATGAACTATAATAGTAAGTGTCTTTAAATTTTGTGAATGTTTGAAAAACTAAAAGCTATATAATAACCAAATTGATCTTGATGAAAAATACATAGTAGAGATCTTTCAACTATAGCAGAAATTGTCTGGTAAGTTTGTTGCATCTTTCACATCCAATAGTTTATTTAATAAGCGTTAGTTTATTGAGTTTTCCTTTCTCCAAAAAAAAAAAGTGATGCACTTTTTACAATTACAATAGAACAAAAATAATTTAACCCGATTTTAACACCAAAATAAACACATGATATAAAACTATTGTTTCTATAACACTACACCTTGACTAACCACAAATTTTTTTTTCGCACATGGAGAGTGCGTCGGCAGAATAAAGGGAAGAAATTTGTTCGTAGTGTGGAGAATACATGAAGATGTTCCTGCTCAGTCTGAACATAGCTTGTGCAGGGGGAAGTTTACAGACGAGCCCATATACATATTTTTTATTATGCCTGTGTGTATTTATTATTATTTTTTTTTTTTTTTTGGAGATGGTAGAACAGCATGGAATAGACAACAGCAACGGTCTTCACGAGACACGTTCTTGTGCGAACAGTAAGTGAAGACGGCATGTAAACAATGTAGTTGTAAAGAAGAGTAGTATTTCACCCTCGACTTAAGTTGAGTGCAAAAAATGTTACATATTCGCCAGTTTTTGTTTGTTTGTTTTGTTACGTCTTTTTTTCAGAAAGAAACACAAACATGATGGAATGGCAACGTATATGTAACACTGCAGAAGGGAACACGCCATCAGTTGAAGAAAGCACTTACTAATAAAAAATTTCTCTTTTCACAAACTATATATTTTCGTATTCAATTTCATTTTAGTTTGATTTTATATACAAAAAGCACACATACAGAGTCTTACACAACTAAGTTATCACATTAATTAATATGTTCTCTTAACTAATTGATACTGGATTTCATTTTAAAATAATATTAAACAAGAGTCGATAATAAAGCTAATAATAGATGCAAAACAATTTCACTTAAAGACAATTCGGACAAATACAAAAATTTAACACAATTAAGTAAAAAGAAGCGAGCACCTTAATTAGAATACGTTAGAATACGGCCATATATTCATGCTTAAATTCGTATGACGTTTAATTATTAAATATTATTAAATTAACAAAAAAAATAAACACTGACTTAAATTGTAACAAATAAATTTCTTTTACAATACTTAAATTAAAACATATTTTGAATAAAATAAGTTGTCTTTTATTAAAATTTTTGGTATATTTTGTGATGTTAGAAAATATTTTTCATATCAAAATGAAATCAATTTTGCAACTTTTAATTTAAATAACTAAGAGGAAAGTAATGAGTAAAGCTTTTCTTCTTTCTACAAAGAGGTGAAAGGCAAAATAAACGAAAAAAAACTCAATTATCTTAATTATTTAATTACTAAAGTAAGCGTTCATTTGTATCAAAAATTCGATCATAGTTTTCTATTAGAACTTTGGTTAAAGTATTCATGCGGCCAATCATGTCGTAGGAATCATTCTGGGCGAATAACGATGGTCCCCAAACAATGGCCACATTGGAAGCATTCATACGATTTGAAGAACTGCAAGCAGCAACACTGAAAGAAAAATGGAATTTTGTAAATATGAATTTTAATAAAATAAAAAAATGTGTCTTGAATTCCTAAAGTTTTACAGTTGTGGTTAAATCTTTAGCATTCGTAATTTGTATTTAAAAAATGCTAAATTTTTTTTAAACAAACAACTTTTTCGATAAAAAGAATACCTGGGATCTAATCTCATCCCCGCTCATTTTATTATAAACTTTCAACTTATCTTTATAGAATTAGCAATGTGTTACGATTGAAATAGCTTAAACTCAATGGGATATTTAAAGAAGATTTTATAAAAGCACAACAACAAACATATTGATGTTTTGTTTTTCTTACTTGCCGTTGCACTTTTCCTTGATTTTTTTTCCAATATCCGAATGTAGTGTTAAGGGTAAACTTATTATTAATTGTTAAGTAATTTCAATCTTTAGGCATGAGTTCGTTTTTTCTTTCTATTCAGAAAGAGAATTATTTATTTAATATGGACAACCTTTTTGAAAACAGTAAAAGTTTTAATTCTATTAGACATCTAGCTGAATGGAATGCATTTTCTATGCCGCTACGCACGTTATCAACATTCTTCGTGTCTTATCTACAAATTGTGTGTCTAAACAACTTCTATTTATACCAACATTTAAGACAAATGGAATACGAGTACGAGCAATTTCTCAATTTTTGAATTTTTCATATTATAGTCTTTTTGCTTGGTTGAGAATAGAAATAAAAAACGAACTCATGCCTAAAGATTGAAATTACTTAACAATTAATAATATTTGTAGTTCGGGGTAAACTTATTTTTATTCTGATTTTAGTAATTCTATATAGACTCGTCAGCCGCTTCACTTTCGTTAAAATTAGTTTGGGAAAATCTTGCATGAAATACTTGGATTTTTTTATAACCTTGTTTTCTGGTTCTCCGGCTTTTGGTAAAGAAGAAAGCCTCTACAAGGATCTCAATTTATATTTGCTGAAATAATGTTTTGATTAATTATTCTTAATACTTCTACGTTCTTATCGTATGGGTGTTATACGAGGTCTTGCTCGCTTGTGCACTCTAAAAGTATTTCCACTTTTGAAAATGTATCGCTTAGAAAAAAATCTATTTGAGCAAGGCCGTATTAAACGTTCTTTAAAACTTTTTATTAACAGTTTAAAATGTACTTATTTTCTGGAATTTTTCCACAAAGTTTTTAAGCTTTTAGAAGTCATTCAAATCGAAAATGCATTTTGGGACAGCGGCATATTGGTGCGTACTAAGCTGGTTTGGTCCCCATACAAAAAAAGTTGCGTCAGCCACCAATAATTATTACAGATAATTTAAATTCGATTCCAAAAATTCTTTCCTTTTACTATTTTTTACACTGCGTTGCCATTTGTAGCACGGTCCTAACATATCACATATCGTTGTTAATGGTTCAATTTCGCTCCTGGTGGAATTATTCGCACGTGAAATTCTAAATACGACCTTTAGTATCGCGGATTTTTCCCCTTCAACTCCTAAAATTCCGCTGCTTTTCTTTTTATAAAATTTTTAATATGTCTTCTGAATCCCTCAAACGAAAAAAAGCTTCTCTTAAAACTATGCAAATCAAGATACTAATATTTTAATCATATTTTTGCTAGTTTTAGCAATACGCTGACTTAAATATAATTCAAAATTTTTCTGGAGTCGTCTTTCACTAGTCATAAGGCCTAGGGGATGACTAGCTTCATTCCTTGTTTTCGAAGCAGCCTAGTGCCTACTTAATGAACAGGCTGTTGATGAAGACGTCACGGTCAACAACAAATGCTGTAGGGCAATGATAGCCAAATTCTTTTAATTCGAATTAAACGATATCTACGTGTACGTGACGTGACGCCTTTCTTTAAAGGGACAGTGTTACGAACCACACAACCAAAGCGCAACTGACGCACTGCATGAACAATATAATTATTTTTTTCATCCTATGAAAATACTACTTACTTGGTCAAATGCTTTATTAAAAATCTCAGTGTAGATTTGTTCGGTTCCTTCATTTCCTCGATCGCTATTCGTATCACATCGACCCCTTGTTTATCAGCTAAATTTACTGTAATACGACTATAGATTTTTTGTGGTATAACAGGTTCTGGTAAATCGCGAAAGAATTGTTTCAATAAACTCGTTACCGTATGTATATCATCGGCGATAATAAGTTTCGAATCGTAAATATAACTTTTCGTTAGTTTTTGTTTCAACTCGTCTATAGAGAATTTATTGCCACAGGCGCGATAAATACCATCTTGTATAATACGATCTTTTCGCTCGATATAATCGACAGCGTCGACAACAAAACGTGGCACGTTCTGCTGCAACTCCAGCTGATCGAGTGGTGCGCCAAATATGGGATATTTAGGTTTGAGTCCATCCTCTAAATAGAGACTAGTAGCTTGACTGGCACGATTTAATTTGTAAGCCTTCTTTTCGCTTTTTGGTGAATTTCTACCATTTCTGAAAGGTTTGAGAAATTGTAAAATTTATTAAATGCTTTAAGATCAGGATAAGTTTAAATATTACTAGAAACGTCCAACTAATAATTCATAATTTTATTAGTTTTTTAATATTACACTTCTAGGTCTGTCACAATATTTCACTCTATTCATTCTAATCATTGTTGTATATGATATGAATACAACAAAAAATAATTATATGGATCTAATGTTTTTGCAATAAATTGTTAATTTTTTATTTAAATTAAAGAAAATCGAAAAGCGTAACAGAAAATTTTCTAAAATATTACTAAATAAAAATTCGTCAGGAAGGCAAAGTTAAAATACAAAATTTAGGGATTGAAACCGATTAAAATCCTTGCTGCTCTTTTATCGCACTAACATTTGCATCTAAAGGATTTTCGATCAGATTTAAAATTTATTTAAGTTATATAGAATTATCGGGAGCCATTTTCTAGAGGCGGAGAACTTTTAAAACTATTTTCGATACAATTATTTTAACAAACTACTACGATTAAAATTACAGCCTCTCCCACGCACTATGTCGAAAGTTAACGTTCGCTGGAATTCTAGGATCGAAAAAGCTGGGATATTAGTTTTTATGAATTTATTTAGTCCGTAAATAAATGCACAAGACAGTTCACTCAATCAGTTTTTCCCTCTTAGAATTCAAGCCAATGTTAACGTTCGACCTCGTGGACCAGGCTGTTATAATCTTCATTTTTTAGCTTACTTAACTGATTCTTACTGCCAATTTTTATTTTTCCTTTACTTACATGTTCAAAATTCCTCGTTGGACTGAAATGAAAGAGAAGAAATTTGTTATTATTATAATATCAGTTGCGAATTTCTATTAAACAAATTCAGCTCAACTCAATTTCAAATTCATTCTAATTTCCGATATATAGCTTTATTTCAAATAACTGAAGATCTGTTTGTCCGATTTTGTTAAATTAAAAATCCGAAATTCGTTAACACATTGTTTTTTAATTTGCTCAGTAGTTTCAGATATATCGTAAAACTTGTGCTATAAATATATTTTTTATAGTTTTTTTGTATTTAAAAAGTTCTGAATAAAGATAAGAAAAAAAGTTCGTTCTTTTTTTAGCATAAAAGTAAATATATTTAAAAAAAAACGAGCCATATTTCATGAAAATCGATGCCCAATTTTGATTTTATTAACACTTTATTTCGAATTAATTACAAATAACTTGTTTCGACAAACGTTGCCGTATGCACACAATAGTAAAATGTCCTTCACGTAAGCTTACAAGTGTCAGACTGTTGAGTGCATATGGCAACTTTATTCAATATTAGATACCTTAATTTAAATAAAAAATAAATATGGCTCGTTTTGTTTGTAACTTATAAAGCGATATATAAGCCGACAAAAAATAAACGAACCATTTTTGCCTTATTTTAATTTTTTTTTAATTTTGTTAAAGTAAAACTTTAAAACATGTTGCATATTTAAAAGATGACTTAAAGATAATGTTTATATGGATTTTCAAAATGTTTTTCATCCAAATAGCACACCGTTCCCAGTTATAATAAGCATTTTCATGAAATTATATACTTTCATGAAATTTTTGTTTGTTGACAAGAAGTGTAGACAATTACATGCCACTATCTAAACGGTGTAATGAACTTCGCTTTTGTCCTTCATTAGGCCACCAGCCTTTTCAAAGTTTTTGTAGAAGTTAACGGATTCTTAAAAAGGGCATGATGATGTTGAAATACATACAATAAAATAAGCTGATCCCACTCCGCGTACAAACGTTTTTTGCACTGGCTTTGCACGGTGCCACTATAGAAGATAGAAAAGCAAATGCTTATGTTGAGTTTGAAGGCATTTGCCGATTGCAGTTTATTGGCATCGGAGTGTATGGATCATAATCTTGGCTAATTTAGATTAACTCCGCCATGTATAACCTTGGTTTGTGCAGAATACCCATTATGACATTAATTATGTGGTATGCAACGCTATTCTGCTGGAACCATATATCGCCCACTACCATATCGTTCAATTCAATCCCAAAAAAAGTAGTTATCATCTACGCCACCCGACATTAACGATAGTTGCCCCACAACAGTAACGTTTTGTCGATGTAACCCCAGCTGGTGATCCTTTTGTTGGTTGGCAGCGTCCCATATATATTTGTAGTCCACTTGCAAACGTCATATGGTCGTGTTGCTCAATCGTGGAACTTATAGTGGTCCTTTGGTATCAGTCACTAAATAATGAACAACAGATCTCCTACCGTAAAATATCAAAATCAACGCTCTTTTATAAAAAAAAATCCTTTAGGAAGACATTATGGGTTCAGTTTCATAAACCACGTGTGACTTGGCTTTCACACACAATTCTCATTTTGTTTATGACTTTAAACACATAAGAAATTTCTAGTTTTCTTAAAAATTATAGTAAAAGTTTTCTGATGAGCTTATATGAGCAACCATCCTAGTGCGCTTATCCCGCAATAAGAAATTTGTTATTGTTTTAATCTAAAAAAATTGACATGCAGCTAAATAGTAAAATCTTACTTTGCAATAAAAGATAATGAAAAAAGATCTTCACACAAATTGGAATTTAGCAAATGTAGTGCGCTTTAATTTTGTAATAATTAATGAGGGAGAGGAAAGTTGTATGGTCCATATTGTCATTAAGAATATTTTTTCTTATCAGTAATTAGTTTCGGGTCACAATCCCCACTTTAGCGGCTGTTAAGCATTATAACTTGTGTAGCGACCAGGTAAGCAACCGCGCTTACTTCTAACATTTGCTGTAAATTACCCTCACAGAGGTCTGAATACATTTCCAGCACACGTTCCTTTCAATGGGATGTTCAAATTTCTAAGCAGATTTTTCTGTGTTCATAAAAATGGATTTGGATAGACAAGCTATGCGGCAAGGTTAAGTTTACTTTCTCAGAGGAATGCAAAGGCGTATAATTCCAGGCAGCCATGTACAGATTATTTGCCCTCGCCACTGAAACTTGAATTGATTGTATTTAATTATAACGATAGTTTTCCGTATTGTTACACATATTTTGATTGCTATCAAAGCCACCAATGCCGCTAGAGTTATTCCAGTAACAATCTAGTTCACTCAATTGAGAGATTATTTAGAAAGATGGTAGCTGCTCTACAGCATTACAAAAACCACAAGAAATTTCTCATTTATGTGTACGGTACAGCGAAATAGTTTTAGTCAATATAGCTCTGGTCTCAGTTATATATATATATATATATATTATCTAAGTTGCTGGGTAAACGATATGTTCTATTTTCGCCGATCACGGAACGTTACTTTTTGCACTAAAGCAATTTTCACAAGTCACACGTCTAGACCAATTCTCCCACAGGGATGTTTGGTGGAACTCTTACGAATTTTTAAAAACCAAATTCTAGTTAAAAATATTTATAAAGCTAGTCTTTCAATCGCAATGGCTTTAATTTAATTTTGAATTTAAGGTAACTTAAATACTTCAAAATATTTTTAATTAAAAATTAAATCATACTTTTATCACCTAAAATACTCATTTTCCTTTAATTTCGTTGTTTACTTCAAATTATTCGTTTAAAAATTTAAAATTTTTTCGATTTTTCGTTTTTATTTTTTTATTTTTTGAATTTTCGATTTTACATTCAGATTTGTTCAAAACACTTTGTCGTTTCAATTAAATTAATTGCATTGATAAGGCGGATGAAAATGTAAATCCATTTAATTGCGGCTTTTAAAAGTGACTAAATTTTATTAAAAATATTTCAACGTCTATAAAATCACGTAGCCATACGCATTTTCTTTATCTTTTTCATTAGACACATTGTGATGCCTCAGCGGTTGGTGGGTTGGTTGCTGTCCCTTAAAAATGCAAATTTCAACTCTGTGTGGTGATTATCGATCGTTTATATCGGATGGTTTTATTTTAACGTCATAAGATGCATAAATTATAAATGCAAAAAAATTGAAAAAACTTATACAGCCTTTTGAATACTTGTGTCTCCACAATGTCCAAATATGGTTGGCTTGTGCTGACTGTTGAGTGAATCATTATTTTGGGATTTGTTTTTTTTAGCATTTTATTTGATTTAAGTTTCTTTATTTTCTTATGTAAATACCAAAATTATTTATTATATAAAGTTTTGATTTGTTTTCAAACTATTGTCAGTCATATAATTTCTTTTATTTGTTCTTTTTTCGCAAGTACGATTAAGTAAATTCGCATAATGAATGAAAACGATTGATGCGCCTTTTTTGTGGCGTGCTGGCGTTGTTAGTGCAACAAATGGGTTGGTATATTTTCTACTGAAGATATGAATATCCTGCCATGAAAATGAATTAATTTTTTCGATTTTTATTACTTTTTTTATTTTATTTATATAAAAATGCATTTGGCTTTGCTGATCATTCATTAAAGTGTTTAGTTTTTAATTAATGCTTCTGGAATTCTTTTGGCACCGATCGTTGTGGTAACCATTACCTAAGAGCAATATGTTATGATTGAATTATATGATTGTAAAGAAATCATATTATTTTTGTAGATCACAAGTATACGGCTCTCTTAGAACAATACAAACGCAAACTATTTATATTACTGATTTGCAGCTGCTGAGATGTGAACACATGGGACTAATGTCCTAGAATGCATAATAAATTTTACATTTTAATTATATTATGAAAATGTTATGGTTAGAGATATTATATTATTTTTATATAGTGAAAATACTTTGCTTGTTCGGATTTTAAAATTTTTCAACTCAACCATGTTGCAATTTGTTGACTGGAAATCACTTACCGAACAACAACTTGTTAACCGGAATGTATTTTTCAAATAACCGTTATATGTTTGCCACGACAATATATTGATTTAGAGAACATAATATGGATGTCGCGGCTTGTAATGAGAAGATTATTCGAAAAACGATTAATGATCGGTTACTTTGTTACGATTAATGATTTAATTGTATAAAAATTTCTCGTGCGAAATATTAAAAAAAATATATTTAAACAATAAATACCTATATCAGCCAGCTAAAATTTTTTTCTGGTATAATCCTAAAGCAACTATTTTGAGCCAGTTAGAACGCTAGTTTAGCAAACAGTAACAACTCTAGCGGACCCCAGATTTAAGAAAAAATCCATTTCAATTCCAAATGGTTTAAAATTTAGGTTCAGACGACAGTATTGGAAGCGACACGTTTTCTATTGATGTTGAAATCGATTTATGGTCTCATCACAATTTTTTATCTACAAGCGAAAAAAAACAATGCCTTTACAAATCTTCAAGATGAATTAAGCGTTTTTCTCAACCTTTCATTTCTCGATGTATTTTTTACGCATGGGATGAAATTAAAACAGTATTCCCTAAGCTTTACACACCTTCACAAAAATATTGTTGCCTGATTGGAACTTCTGAAAGCTCAGATCGTCTTTTTTTCCAACGCAAGTGCAACCGATACAGAATTTTGGAACGAATTTCCGTCATCCCTTGTCAATTTTGGTTTGGAGACAAACCGGTTTCGGCTATGTGCCATCTTCAGTGTCATTTTTCGTTCTCTCGAATGCAACCGATAAGTTGACCACAAAGCGCCATAATTTTAAATTCTGTTCTAAAGAAATCAGTTTAAAAAATATCCTAAGCTCTGATTAATTAAACGATTAATAATTTTATATTTATTTGCAATCGGTAATAGTGATTGTGCCCCAACCATGTTTTTTCTTTGACTGTAACGTAATGGACACTTTTGAATTTTTAACGAATGTAAAATTTCACAATTTTCGAAGCGAAAAAAAACAATTTTTGTAATATTTTTGAAACTTACTGGGTGAAAATCTCGTATACATATTTGCCAAACGCTCGGCAATTGTCTTCTTGTCATCTTCGATGGGCAGATCTAGAAAGTTTTCCGTTGACCGACTCTTGAAACGTTGCATAAACTGTTGCGGCTGCGTTGGAGTTGTGTGATCTAGGTCTTCTTTAATCTGCTGGGCTCGTAGGATTTCACACTCTGAAACAATCTGAAATGATGTGAGAGAACAAAATTTGAAAAAAATTATACATTTTACTCTGAGAATTGCTTTAGAAACTGAGGACTCAAAAGGCTTAATTTTACTAAAAGAACCTTATTCGATTAATTCCTAAAAGCTTTTTTTTTTAATCATGTGTAACATGATCAGATTTAAAAGATTGGTCTGTCTTTGTAATTATCGTATTTTAATTTCTCTTTTCTCAGTTTTTAACACAAAAGGAGCGGATGTGCCGCCTCGGTAGGCCTGTGTATTGCAGGTGACATGTATACATTTACGTCATTAAAATTTTTCCTTTAGGACTTCATGCTTTAGTGAAACATACGCATTCTTTTTTCAAAATAATCCCTCTAAATTGTACACAAACGTGATGGAATTTCGATGTAATATTCTTGAGATTTGGTTATTGACCAAATAACCCCATTGAAGAAAAATCCAATGATGTTAAATTACCAAATCTAGAGGAAAAAATTCTGACCACCCAGTAATGGACAGCACATGTCGTCCGCAACAATATTATCAATTTTAAGCAGGAATATTTTGCTGAACTTGTCCCTGCGCTTCTCTTACTGCACTAGTGTTATACTCAAAGACACGTGATCCAATGAGGAATCCAGCCAAAAATCCGCATCATGACGCTGTGGGTGCGTTTGATTTTTGACATTAAACTATCGGGTAATTTTCACTTTTAAGGAAGCTATCAAGATAATAAAGACCTCATCGTTTGGACGAGCTCTCTTCACTGCACATGGGTCGCTTGACAGTCGTTCTTCTACCAATTGAACTAGAGTTGTGCCGGTGAAGTACTAGTTCGTTCAATTGATGGAATATTTCAGAAAGATGGTAGCAGTTTTACAGCAATTACAAAAACAAGACACAGTTCATTTTGGCGTGAATATAAAATTGCTTGTTGTTTTTGTTATAGTTGTAAATCTCTGTAAATTGTAAATATCTCAATTGAACGAACTATCGGATATCCAATCGACATTTCTATATACTCACCAACACTTACGCACGGCTTGGGTATTATTATTTGAATGGACTGTTTTGGAAAGACCGATATATTTAAACGATTTTTCCAGCATTTTGCAATCAGTGTCTTTGATATAAAAATTTTCATACTCCTTTGGTATTTTGTTTAGCAAGGAAAACGCTTAGTTCTTTCAGGTATCGCTCCAATTTTTAAAACAAAGAAAGGCTAACGTGGCCTTTTCCTGATATACAATTTATTCTTAAACAAAATAGCCTACTGGAGCAGGTGAATGGTCTAAACTGTGAAGAGAAAATTAGGTGACTGCTTTCTTTTATTGCATACTGAAGGAGAGAGACCATTACACACATTCATATAAGCGTCGCCATCTCTAGATAAGATTCTTAAAATTTGTTTTATAGAAAAGACAAATCAATTCTTCGATTTGTTATCAGTTAAAAAATTTAATATTGAAGTTTTCAAAAAATATTTATTTAACTTGAAACCCCAGATAACAAAATTACCATTAAATTTTGTGAAATTGTTAAAAGTTTATTTAAGATAAAAACGCAGTTTCAAAATAAATAAAAAAGAAGCATTATTGTTTATTAAACAAAAAGCGTATGGTAATCAAAAGCTCTCAAAAGCTCGCCTTAAAAGTTCTTGCTGTTACTCGCACAATATTACTTAATAATGACAGTCATTCACATTTTGTAAATAAATAATTGTTAAATGAATATCCCTCGCTTCCCTCCCAATCAACCATCCAGCACAAGCACTCCACTCACACACATACACACACACATACAAAATCGCTTGTCTACTTTTAAGAGAAGTTTTTATTCAAATGGCACAAAAAATTCCAAGACAATAAGTAACCCTGCAAGTTAGCGGTCTACTGCGATATCCCCCCTACATTATTATTTAACACCCTGCAATTAACAAAGACCCTCGTATATGACATCAGCTCACGTAGCATTGAATGATTTTTGATTTATTTTTAATTTAATTTTGTTTTTGTTCTCTGCCTCAAATGCAAAACATTCCCTATTTGAGTATTGAAATTGTTTTTAAAAATAATTGAAATAATCAACAAAAACAAGTAACATTTACATCGTGTTTTACTTTAAATGTTGAGTGCTCGTTAATAAGTCAGTCACTCAGTCATCTGTAGAGCATAACTGTCATATGGGGTACTGTTGCACACAGGGGGTCCCAACCAAAAAAACTCAGTTTTGTTTATCTTTGCGAACGCCAGACACTCAAATACATTTCAATATTTGCATTCAATATTTTACTCGCAATAACGAACAATTAAACATGCTCCCGCTTTATATGGTTTGCATCTCGGTACGTGTGTAAGGAAACATGTTTTCTCCCAGTTGTTTTTGTTTATTATTTCTTTTTAAATTATTTAATTGTTAATTGATATTTTATTTATGTCGTTTATGAATAAAAATGTTCTTATTGTTTTAGTTCCGCATGTTCATGAAATAAATTTAGTTGTTTGCATGACTATGAGAAGAATTAAGATGGGGGCGGTAGGCAAAATAACGATGTTCGATATCGAACAAAACTCGTACATTTGCGCAGTTGCACTTGAATACTCTTAATATGATTTAGACAATTTTATACATAATTTAAAACAAAACAAAAATTCTCAGAAAGAACAATCACGCTAAAGATGAAACATTGTCACCGAACCAAATTAGACAAGGGATGAGAGAAATTCGTACCAAATATCTGTATCAAATCACCCTATGGGAAAATCAATTCATAAATCACCTGTGGACTAATTACTGCGTACATGTTAAGGCCGCGGCACATAGAATCCGTCGTACGCTATACGTCGCCGTCTTCAACAAACATTAACATAACGAAGATATTAACACACTGAATACTTTGTTGACGGATATTAAATCAGCTGTTCTTTTACCGCATGTTTTTGCAACAAAATTTTATTTAATTATTTTATATTATGGCATTTATTATATTTTTGATGCCACGAAACACAAAACGCTAATTCAAAACAAAGAAAATTCCAACTGATAGCTGTCAAGCTACTCAACGTACGTTAAAAGTTGCCCAACTTTAGTACTTTGCGTTGAGGGAGACTTACCGAATGTAATAAAGCTCATGAGGAAACCTGTATTTCCACTTAGTTGTCAGTTGAAAAAGATGACGTATTACGTACGACCCATTCTATGTGCCTCGGCCTTTTGTGTCAGGAAAATTTCCGTAATGTCGATTGTATTTTTGTCCTAAACGCAAGAACATGGGAAAGTTTTTGAGTACAGCTTTGTACATCATAATTTTGTCCCAATTTTTGCACATGTTTCCATATTTGACCATTGGTATCCTGTGACTGAGTTAGTGAAATAAGCTGTCTTAGTGCACACTAATGAATCCAGATTCGAGGACGTTGTTAGAAGAGCCATTTATTTTCAAGGCTCACACTATCAAACGCATTATTTAGATGAACAACATCTAATATTGTTTTTTTTTGGAGTAACAACATTTTCCACTGGACGCTTATTTACGAACTCTGATTGACTTAAGGCCTTTACGTTTGCTTATTTTCAGGAATTTTCTGTGCAGCGACCCTTTGAAGATTTTGAACTGAAATTCGTTTCCATTTACAAAGAATAAAGTTTTAATAACTTCTTCTTAAAAATAAGCTCCATCTCCCTAAATGATTAAACTGCCTGGAAAAAAGTTCCTTCACCTGTTTTCTCAATATTCTTTTCGATGTTAGAATTAACCACACTGTATATAGACATTGTTGCAAATTATGTGTTTCCCTAACAATTGATTTGGCAGGTTTCAACTTAAACTCCGTGGCAAAGCCTTTTAATATTAAAGAAAATCGTTTCCCAATCGAATAACGAGCCTTTTCCATTTGCTTTGATGTTTCTATGTCTCCATCTTTAAGATAATTTTTTTTTTCTCACGTGGATTTTTCTTATGAATTTAATATTATCATAAAGTGGAAATAATGGATAAAAGGGCATATAATCAATATATAAGAATGAAGGAATTCATTGCTTTTTCTCAAAAAATAAATGTGTCACTTTGAAATACATGTGTGTATGTATGTATGTAGGTTAAAATTATGTAGATGTAAAATTACTTTAAAATTCTTGGACAACGATCGTTTTTCAATACAGTTTTATTGAATTTCGGCTGACAATGGTTTCGAAACCTGTTTTACTTTCTTATGAATGCGGCCGGTTACCTCCTGTATTGGCTCTTAGATAAAAAGTATTTTTATAACATTTGGTTTATTTTATTGTGTCTTCCGCTTCGCCTTTTTATTATTATTATTTTTTTTTTGTTGTTTTAGGGGCGAATTCTTAAGGTTGTTATCATTTCTTTCCACCTGGAATTTTTCGTGCGATTAATAAAAACAATTAAAACCCGTTTTGAGCGTAAATATTTACTTTTGTTATCAATAATTTTTTTTATTACTTTGATAATAAATTGAAGAAAATCGAACAGTTTTTTCAATATTTATCGGTTTTTAGTTTGTCGTATGTTAAAGAAGCAATTAATTACTGACACATGCGTATAGGGGTATGTTCAGCTTTTGCAATTTTAGGAAGAGGCGTTATACCGAGTGCTTATAAGTCTCGATGACCTTTTTTATATAAATCCCCTGTAGCCCCCTAAATAAATATTCTTAGACAAAATTACAAAAAAAAATTTCTTTTTAAAGAAAATAAAATCTACCAAAATACTTAAGTTCTCAGATATGACAAGTCACGAATCCGTAAAGATGAGAACATGCTTCATTCCTTAGAATAATTTTGCGCCAAAAATATTGCTTCTTAACGAACTCTTTTCGCTATGCATGGTCCTTGGGCTGCAGTTCTTGTGTCATTTGAACTTTTCAGGCATGGAGATGCAGCTATTTAAAGATCTTCTTGTAATTCTTACCCATAATTCCAATTCGTTATCATGAGCTTTCAATACCAGTCACACACACTCCTTCAATATTATCATATAAACAAAAAAAGTGACTTGCAATTGATCGAGTTTCTCAGAATTTTCAATTACTCTCTTTACAGCTGATGATCATAGCAGCCACTTTTCGTTTACTGTTCAATAATGAAAACGTGCTGCTTCATTCTTATTAACCATAAACTGTCACGTGGCAACAATTTGTTAAACTAATGGCGACAAATAAAAATCGCAGGTTAAATTTGAAATGGATTTTAGTACAAAATTTAACTCATTTATAATAAATTTTATAGAGCACTATAAAACCTGGTCGGGTCTACGACCCCGAAGCTGCCGCGACTTTTGTTATGAATTCGCCTATTTTGCGCTGATAAATATTTACTTCGTATTGGAGGTAAATATTTTAGCTTGGAGTAACCAAGTTGGAGAAAAAATCGCTCCCATGGATTTTAAAGACTACCCATGGAAACAAATATTGAAACTACGCCCACTGTGGTGACCCCGCTCATTTAAGCTGGACTACGCGTAGTCCAGCCACTCTTTCGTATACATTCAAACTAAGCTGGACTGTGCGGACTAATAACAAAGTCATTCAGACGACGTTTAAAGACTGATTATTATATGTAGATCTTTATATGTGTATGTAATAAAACATATTACCTTTGCATGCCACGCCCACTGTCCTGATCATGCCAACTTTTAGCTACACTACATGATTAGTAATAAATATCAAATTATAAAGCTTCACTGTTAAAGTTTTGAAGATATACGAGAATAAAGATTTACATTGTACAGAGGAAGTGTGTGGTCCTTGAAATCTCATAAAGAAACATTGCCGCTTTCACTTCGACAATTACCTCTTAATTATGCTATCTGATCGTTTACAATCAACTCCACTGTGAATAAGAAACTATAAACTCGTCATTGCCAGCAAGAACCATATGTGGTAAGTAGATATCCACTGACGGTTCCAAACAAAAAAAATCGTCGTACTGGAGCGATAGTAGTAGAACCAAATTTTCAGAGAGCAATTCCAATGGGAAAATACCCAACAATTCAGCTTTTCTAGGGTATGCCCGAGGAAGAATAAGAAGAGAAGTCCAATGTGTCTTTAATGGAACGGAACCTTTCTTGGGAACAAGTAGTAGCTGTACTATTGAGAAAACGGATCCCTAGGTTGAGTCGAAATTTGGTGGACTTTGGAGAGCTATGGCCAGAGGTCTCACACTGGAAAAAAATAACTGCCTTAAATTAGCACCAGTACAAGACTAAGGTCGCACCGGAGATCCAATGGGTCGTGGTGCGTAGGACCTCGATAATAATAACGAAACCACAAACATATATAAGTATAAATAACCACGAGCTCAATTTAGTGGTGTGCCAGGTGGCGTAAAGGGTTTTCACAATGGTAACGCATTCTTTCTTTGTGTAGCGCTCCATCAAAACGATCGTATTGGAATGCTGTTAAATATCAGAGTTGCCGCTTGCACGTAGATATTGTTTACAGATTCTTATTGTTACACCCTATTTATGACCTGAAAATTAGAAGGAATTTGAGTATAATGTTTCCAATTATTAATAAATATCTCCTAAAAGTATTACTCGGTCTTTGTACATTGTCTAGACCAATTCAGAAACTCCTTTTTCTCCTATTAAGGAAATTTGTGGAAATATTTCATGAAAAATAGCAACATTTATGAATGAGTTTTTTGAAAACAAGTAAAGGTTGCAAGAGTCTCGAAAATTTCTCAATTACCCTGAAAATTTTGTAGACTCATAAGACCCAAGAACTGTAACACTTAAAGTTTTTATTGATTTAAATTTAATCAAGAAATTATTAGCGGTCAATTGAATTTTTGCAAAAAGGCTTCTCTGCACATTTCCTTAATTCAAAATATTGTTAAAAGTCATGCAAAAAAATCTTAAATCAATTTTTATAGAACATAAATTAACGTTAACTCGTAAACGTAAACGTCTACTTCTTTAGTTTTTATTGACATTACATCATCTTCGATGTAGGTAAATAATTGTCTGGTTATTGCATTGTTTTCTACTCCCATCGTCGCAATACTTCTATCATTGAACTACACGAGTAAACACTACGCTAGAATACCAAATATGATCAGCCGTGATTGTCTGAGTACAAATGGAGACCATTTTAATGTTTGTGTATAAAATACAAGTACGTGCGACTAACTGACAGTACAAGTATTGCTTTATTTAATTTATAACACAATAAAAAATACAAATCGTAAAAAAAAACACAAACGCAAAAACTTGTTGTTCATTTGAAAAAGGAAGTGAATATAAATATTTGGAATTGTGGTATGAGGGAATTAATCATTTTCTGATGAAATTAAAACTAAAAAAATAAATGCGAAACGAATAAACAGAAAAGAAATCAAAGTTAAGCTGCAGCGTTAAAACATATGTTGAATAAACATGTGCGAATCCGGGGGGAGTGAATAAACAAAGAAAAAATATGCCTCCGTCCCCATTCCGCTCAAAACCCTTCAACACAAAAACTCTTATTTCATTGATCTATGTTTAATTTGAAGTACATCTTGAATTTTGTTGATTTTTGGAACGAATTTCCGTCATCACTTGTCAAGTTTAGTTTAGAAACAAACCGTTTTCGGCTATGTGCCATCTTCTGTGTCATTTTTTGTTCTGGTTCTGAACCAAGGGATGACGGAAATTCGTTCCAAAAAACAATCTTGAATTATGATTTCCCAAATCTTCCCCCAAAAGCCTAAAATGGATCCGCGCCTGTTTGAAGAAACGAGTATACACTGTAGGTGAGACACACAAAGAATTAGTCAAGTATGACACGAGCTTAAAGCTATACTAAAGTGTGTATTGCACTTGCATAAAGTGGAAAAGAAAGATGCACACGAAGTAAAAACTACAAGTTGATACTAATTGTATTAACACCAAGTCATGTCTGATTACATGGTAAAAGTGATTATGTCCATTAAATTTAAAAACCTGCACAAGAGACGCAAAGTTAAGCAATAATGATCAAACGACCTAAAGTTTATTATTTGAACAGAAACACGATCATTAGCGCCATTATCGTGAGGAAAACGGGATATAAAAAGTTTCATATTTTCCTTATAAATTTGAAATTATTTTCTTTTAACCGATTACATAATGAATTATTTATTTTAAAACCTATGATCGAAATATTACACTAATTATGTTTTATGATTTTTTTATACTTATGCACATAATCCACTTTATCTTTTACTCGCTTACATTAGTCTGCTATTAATTTATACCTGTAAAACATTGCACATGTGTGCTTTAGACCAACTATCAATTTAATTTGCAGAAGTTGCAGCAGTTTTTCTTTCTTTGTCTTTAATTTGATTTTTTTGTTTGTTTTGCGTTCACACACAAATATGGCCACTTGTTATGCAACAAAATAGTGGAGGCAGCAGAGAAGTTAAGAGTACTTGTTTGAAAAAAGAAAATGGTACCAAGAAAAAAAAAATTTCGGCACCAAAATATGTTTTTTAACATTTTCTTTTAATCCTGAATTATATTAAGGATACGAACGAGTCTTTGGATTACTGCTTTAATATACCAAATAAAATAGAATAAGAGAGGGAAAGAAAGAGAGATAGCATCACTGTAGGTCCAATTTTGTCAAATCAAACAAATTTATCTACTTTTCAATAAATAGGTAATAATACTGCTCGACAATAAATGCTGCCTTTATATCATACCAAAATAAATTTGAAGTAATTGAAGAGCTAAATAAAAATCTGTTTTGAGTTTCGAGAACAGTTCGTCTGATTTCGATAAACCACACAGTAAACAATGCTTTTCGGTAATTTAAAAAATACGAAAATTTTTCCTGGTTTAAATATTTTATGAACTCTGAAAAAGCTAAAATTCTTGAATTTTGCATTAAAAACGAAAATTGATTAAATAACTTGAAAATAATTCTATGCGACATCTTGTGGTATTACGTTGACTGGAAAAAGATTTTTATCAAGCAAATGAAACTCTTCATATTAATCATATATTTCTTTTTAAAGTAGGCAAAACAATTTTTTTCCATAACAGTGTAATTCATACCCTTGTAAGAACTAATTTAAAGGTTACTCGCTTGCAATTAAAATGTTTTGCTATAAGAGATTTTATTATTAGTTGTACGCTATACCAGCACCACGATCTGATGAATTTATTGTGCAGCCTCGCACAAAGCTGAAACAGTTCTACATTATTTTACAAATCTAATAATCATTGTATTCTTTAGGAGTATTTTAACTAGGTTGTCTGCATCTAGGATCCTACTGCCTAAGTAATTAAGCCTGAGCCAAGCCACCGCTGGATGATCTGAGAACTATCTGGCTGTCCGAAAGAATGCATATTTTGGACAATGTCTAGCACATATCTCTAAGACTTGGATCGTCGCCTGAACGGTGGAAGCTATTCTCTCAATTTCAATTGCAAAATGAGACCCTACGATTCCCGCCCCAGATTTGCCATTTTTCATCTTGACCCATCCGTGTACCATACCTGTTCTACTATCATCTCCATGTTTTCCCAAACTTAGCAATCACTGATAAACACTTTAAAGTGCTTGGACAAGTTTAAGTTTCTTTTAATCTTATCAAAGACAGCGAGTCAGGAAGTGCTCCAGACGTCCGACGGATTATTTGCATACCCAGTAACATTGCATTCTTGCAGATGACCGAGGTGCAGGGGACTGATCCCAAAACCTGGTGTGTGGCATATTCTCATTGCTGCCGTTACAATCAAGCAGGGTATCCCATATACCTTGTCGATATTCCATACATATATAAAGTACTATAATGTTTCAACAAAAATCCCCACCTGAAGAAAGTGTCTGTTATATTTAGTTTAAATCTTGCATACATTTCGGGACACTTTAAAATATGTACTAAATCATTAAAGTTTCCATGTATGAAAGAGGATCCAAATTCCAAATATTTTCACCATAATCCCGCTTTATCTCAATAAACCTTGCCGGACGTTTTCCGAATATTTTTATCCCTTTCAAGAAATAGTACTTAAAAATACGATTTTTTATATTTAATGATTTCTTCCTTGGAGCTAAATTTTTTTCGCCAAGCAATTATAGTTTTATTTATCACTTCTGACATTTTAAGAAATTTTCTTTCCAGTGTAATCAAGAAAATGATATCATGTAAGAAATTAAACCAAGATTACATTTTTTCTCTTGGCGGATTTATTATTGCTGTATTTAGATAAATAATAAATTTAAAGAAAAAAAATGTACCAAATTTTTTGCACCTTTCGTGCCCACTTTATCACCACTGGCTTTAATACAAAAAAAATATTGCAGCATATTTTAAAGATGATGCACCATATCCAGCAAAAAAACCAATAAAAGTTTTTACATTCATTTAAGTTGGTATTTGCTGCTCTGCTGCTGTACTTTTTTTTATTATTTTGAACATAAAAAAGGTTAACAAACTTTAAGAGAGCAGTAGGAATTTAATGAATGAACAAACCCAATAAAAACGATATGTTTTCAAAAAGCGCATTCACAAGAAGTTTACCTGCTTTGCCATAATGCGATTGGCATATGAACGTTTTTTTTTTCGAAATTCCACACAGTGTTTGATAAAATGGGAAAAACCCAAACAGCCAACACAACGAAATGAGTCAATATGTTAAGAGCAGAGATTTTACAAAGTCATGCTCGTGTTTTAAGAAGGCCGTTCTTAAAGTATAAAAGAAGTATTTTAAATATATTGAATGGAATTAACTACGTTTTCTTCTACAATTAAAATTTTGAATTTATTTTCTTTTTTAGTTTATTTTCTGTAGAAAATCAACAATGTTTATAAAATTCGCCATCAATAGGGCGAAATAGAAAACAATTTTGTCAAAATAAATATTTTAAATTGTTTTTGCTCATGTCTTAAGTGCCAGGGTGAATAGTTGTGAGTTCTACCAATTCGATTAATGTTTCGTATATAATGATTTCAAATAGCACACTATAGCAGTTACGTTAAATACCCTCTGGAGCATCATTTATATGTAGAGGGCTGTGGGTACCCAACATCCTTTTCAAATAATCACCACTGCAAATAAGTTCATAATTAACAGTGCCGCTAAAAAGGCTGTTTTTAATTTGGTTTACTTTTGTTCCCTAAACTATTCCTTGTATGATTTCTTGTGAACTATCTATATGCTTCTTGTTGTAGGCTTCTGAAACTGAGATCGAAATTACGGTGCTCTGTTGAGTGCAAAAGTAGCTATGTAAGTGGAAAAGATCGGTTTGTGTCTATGCTTTTTGAATGCAAATTTAAGTCATTGAATAGTTTGAGCGCTGAAGGCTACACGACTACAAATGCCGCTGGCACAAACGTTGTCATGTACCCAGCTACTTAATTATGTTAATTTATATTTCAGTGATGCCATTGTAGATTTTTTCCTCTCTGTTTTTTTTCATGGAACAAATCATGTGGGTGGGCGGGCCTGAAAAGTTGACATATAAACGGATATATCTTCTGAACTATAACGAGCACAGCAACGAACTTTTTATTAAATTTAAGCTCATAAAAGGACATTTCTGACGATGGAGCAACTTCTTCGAAGTGTGGATCCCAAATAGATCAATTAGGGGTAAAAAGAATTTTATTCACGACCTTTTTCAATTGATTTGAAATATCGGAAACAATTATTTCTCTAAGTACATATTTTGTGTATATATTCTAAAAGAAAAGACGATAAACTTTCCTATGATAATATGCTATAGTAGGTGAAAAATAAAAGAAATAAATATGCAAAAATATGGGGGCCCACTTGCCCGAATATAGGCAAGATCGACAAACAATATACTATCAAGTAGCATGGACAACAACCTACAGCCGTGTTGCCTTATTCTCGTCGAAACAATTTATTGTAGCCTGCTGTGTTCTAAGTGTTTAATGCATAGCTTCGCAAACATTATTGACGTATACCCTTCCAAAGAATTAAGTGTCTAAGCATCTTATTAACATTTCTCTTGTTTAGAACTTGAAACATCCAAGGTTGAATACTATATATTTTTTTTATTATTGAAATAAATGTGTTTTTAAACTTCCAATATATTTTATGATGCTGTGAAAAATCCTAACAAATTTATGTTGTGGTTACATCGCTCAACCACAGACTGCTAGTGAATACAATTATAATTTTTGCTATTTCTATTGTATCGCCATTGACCATAATTTCGTTCTACTTAATTGAATTGACTTTATTTAAACCCTGAATAAATTGAGTCATTTTAATATAAATTTATAATACAATCACAAAACTTTTAAAGTTGTGTGCAGAAAAATAGCAAAAGTGAAACATTCAAAAATGTTCTCTTCTTGCACAGATTTTTCATTTTATTGCTCCAAAGGAAGAAAAAGAGTATCATATGTACAATCCTACTTCTAGGCAACTTGCTAGCTTGGCAACATTTTGTTTGACTTTCTTATATGGGAAAGAATTATTTAGATATATCTAACTGAAGGAGTATTTAAAATGTAAGAGCTTCATGTTTCCTTTCTATTCAATGAATGTTCCATTAGTGCATTATTTGAAATACCGATCGTTGCAATTCAATTACTACTTAATAGACACCTTAAAACCAAATTATCTTGAACATAAAACAATTAATAAATTTCTTTTTGTCATAAAACTAAACAATAGACCATTAAAATTTTTGCGTTCCCAGCAGTTTTCCTGCCACAAAGAAAAACAATTGCCAGCAACATGAAAACATACATGCTGCTGTAAACAATAATTCAGTAAAATGAAAAGGGAAAATTGCACAAATTTAATTTACAAGAAAAAGACATTTAAAAAACCAATTTTAAACATAAATTAAACTCACCATATCTTCTTCATCCTCCATATAATTAATATCCAGCAATTGGTATTTCCATGCCTGAACCGAGTTGGGTATGACGTGAGAAGCGGTAGAGTGCGCTTTCGCTTTTGCACCAGTAATAAAATTATCACTTTCACTGCCAGTTGCACTATGGGGCTTTGTAGATTTTCCCGAAGTAAACATTTTTGTTGCACAAATAGGTGAAGATGTATTCGAGGTGGAGGGTGATGAGGAGACCGATGCTGATTTGGATGAGTGGCTTAGTTTTGTAGTTTGCCAAGGGCTTATGGATTTGCCAATGCCACTGTCACTAATGTTAAGAGATTCCAGCTCTATAGGTTTGGCAAAGTATGTTGAGGAATGTATGCGATCATAGTCATAGATGATGGCTCGTAATTTAGGCTCCGTCAAACTATAAAATATGCCAATATTGCGAAACAAATAATGCCTAAGGCTAGTACTAGCTGTGGAGGCCAATGTCACAGTGCTGCTGGCAAATTCTGTTATAGTACTGCCACTAAGAGAAGAGCATGTGCCTATAGAACTATTTGAACTGTACGTAGAGCGAGGGGTGGACATACGATCCGATGTCAGAGACGACGATCTTTGTTTTTTTCTTTCTTTGGTGAACACAAATTCCTCATCTGGCTCCCAATTACTGTGGTCTGCTGCCTCCTCGCGCAACAATTCATCGGCAATTAATATTTTGGGTATTTCCGAGTCGGGTGAATTTTGTTGAATTTTCTCTTTCAAGGCTTTCAAATCATAATAATCATCATCGGTTTTATAGCGTTCCAGAACTTTGCCCTTCGTTTCAAATTTCCAAATGGGTTGGTAAATGGATTCTTCCTCTTTGCGATGTTCCGTTGCAGTTTCCGCTTGAAGATTAGCACCCGGCTTTGTCATTGTATTGTTAATGAACCTTTTTATTTCCAAGGTGGGTGATAATTTTGTTTTGGGATCTCGTTTTGGTACTTGTGGTGGGGTTTTCACTTTTTGAATTGGTTTGGGATTTTCTGCAGACTTTAACAGTTTTTCATTTTCAACACTTGCACTTGTATTAATTCGTACACCAGCATTTGCCGCCTTTAATGACTCATTATTATATTTTGTCCGTGTTTGCGAGTGTTGATAACTATCCGTCACGTTCAAGTCAAGCTTCAATTTGCTACTAACGCATGTTAATTCTCTCACTGTTGTTTTAGGCTTCAACTTACGTTCGCTGTTTTTCTCAGCGTAATTGTAAAATTGTTTAAATTTTCTCACCAATTGTTTATTCGGGATTGTATAGACTATTGTGCGAGTGTTTGCATTTGTCTGATAAATAGTTTGTAAAAATACTTTTAGGTATCTGTCGTAACATACGATGAGCGTGTTTAAAGCCGTGGATAGTTGCTGGTGATTTATCAGTTGTACTACATCTAGTATTTGTGCGGGAAAATTTTGAGCTATGCCGTGGGCATTATCACCAAATGTTTGCAGTTGTAAAGAGTTTTCAGCAGCATATTCTTCTTCGTTACCTTTTTGAGATTCTACAAATTCGTCTTCTTTTCTTGATTTTGTGTTTAAGTTAAACTCTTCTTCGTTCGTGAGGTTTAATTGGAACGCTCTTTCTTGTTCCAAAAGGGCCTCAAATGCCTCTAGTACGTAGCGTTCATGTATGCCCCGTCTTTTATCCGCTTTTATCAATTCCCAACCGACCTCTGGTGGTTTTAAGCTACGACTAGTTATTTCCAAGTCTTCATTTTGGGTTGCCAATACAGCGTCAGGTGTAGTAACGGTATTAGGCTCTTTATTGGTGTTTCGTAGAGATTCTAAATACTCAAATTCATTATTTTTCTCTATTTCCATTTCAACGCTTTGCTCTTTGTGCTCATAATTGTTGTAGTGGTTTTCATTTAAATTATTTTCTCTTGTGTTGTGCAAATTCATTTGTTCCGGCCCGCTGTGATCTTCTAAACGCAGGTACATACCCTGACGTTTATGTCGGTTATTGTTGTTAATTTGATTATTTGTTGTCATTGTGTTTGATGTCAAAGTTGCTTGACGCAAAGGTATGTCAATGTTATTATCAACGTTGTAGTTGTTGTAATTATGACTATAGCTGTCATTATTATTGTCACCTGCCATTGTAGCCAGCACGTTATCGGTTTTTTTCTTGTTATCTTTTGCCTTGAGCATTTGTCTGTTTATTATATTTGCCATGAATTCTTCAACCATCAGCTGATAACAATTTTCAGTTTCCTGTAATTCCCAAGAATCTGTAGCTATCATGGAACTGTGTGCTCTTAAAGTTTGCAGTATTTCCTTTAAATCACTACAATCACTGACTTGCTCTTGCGTTAAATTTTGTAAATTTTTGGTACGATTAGTCATTGGCGCCTTGCTAGAAATTAGCACATTTTTGGAGGGTATAGACTTTGGATAACACAATGTGTCTTGATCGTGTTCGTTGAAGGTGTTGTAAGCATGAATTTCATGACGCAATTTTGCCATCCATTGACACACACTGTTGTTCAGATATATAGTAGCAGCGCTATTTTCCTGCTTAATGTCAGCAGTAAGGGAACCTACAGAAGGTTGTGTTCTCAGAAATATGGCCCTGGAAATACGCGGCTTTTTGCCGCCCGCAAGGGTAAAACTATTACTAGGCTGTATTAAAGATTGTGTAGAGTTAAACCTTTCTTGGCTTAAATCATTTGGTTTTAGTCTGCCATAAATATGTTGGTCACTGCAACTTGTGCCACTGCGTTTAAGTTCACAAATCTTTTTTAGATCGAAAGTATCTTTGGTATGGAAAACTTGCTCGTAACCTTCCACGTGATGTATAATTTCTAAGGGTTTTTTTCTGCTAATTTTCGGTTTTCTTAGGGTGTCCCAGAAATGGGTGAAAATTTTTGGTTTATTGGTCTTACTAAAAGATTTAGATTTATTTATTTTAACTTTTTTATTTTGATTTTTACTTTGCTCTATCAATAGCTCTTCACTGCCCAATTCTAGGACATTTTCGTTTTTATTAAAACTTTTTTCACTTTTCTTAATTTCTGTTCTACCACATTTACACTCCTCACAATTTGTCCCACTGTATATGACTCCACAGTATTCACAAATATTTTCGTAAATATTATTACTTGTCGCTAGACTAGTCTCGGGAGTATCACTCCTCAAAGCACTTACACCGTTTACGAGACACTCACAGAACGTGCACAAGGGACCGCGAGCATTAAACACGCCGTAATTGCAACCGCGACATAAATTTTCGTAAATATTAAAACGTGGTCCTACCAAGGCACTGCGGAAATATTTTTGCAATAAAATCTTTTTATCTAGATATTCTTTGCCGTCAAAATTTATAATCTCGTATTCGTAGTCTGGGGTGAAGGAGTTATTGTCACGCGTTTCTAGCTCGTTTACATCCGCGGCGTTTGATGTGTTGTTGACGATGCGGTAGTCGTAATTGAATGTTTTGCTTTTGGTTGGTGTCCGTTCAAGCATTGTGTGATCTGGTTTTTGGTTGTTATTGTTGTTAATCGTACAATTCTCATAGAGCGGCATAACTTGTTGATTACTTTTTGTCTTTCTCATCTGGCCATAATGGCTGTAGTTGTGGTGGTTGTTGTTTAGTTTATATTTGACTGTCTCTTCGTCGGCTTGACTCATGTTATTATTGTATCTTTCTTGACTTTTCCTTTTTTGTTTATTTTCTTTAAACTTTATATCTGTATAGCAATTGCTCTTGTTTGTGTTGGTTTTTTATTTGTTTTGTTCTCTTTTGGTGTTGCTTTTCACTCACCAAAAACAACTTTTTGAATCATATCCCGCTGTCTGTCATATTGTGTTATCTCTGCTTGCAGTGTGTGCGTTTTTCTATTTATTATTTTTTTAATTAATATTTTTTACTTTTTATTATGATTTATTTCATACTTTTGAACTTTTCTCGTAAAAATCTTTCGTAATATTCTTTAATTATACTCGTAGTGTTTGTATCGTTTAGTTCTCTGTTGTAACTTCATCTCAGGGTTACGGGCTTTTAATTGATCGCTTCGTGTTTTTGTTTTTATTTTGAACATACTATTTATTCGCAAATAAATGAACAAATTATTTAACCATAGAATCACTATGGGCTAACAATTTCTAAATGCTCTAAAAATAGATTTATTTTTATTAATTGCTT
Source organism: Phania funesta (assembly GCA_963932375.1). Taxonomy (NCBI): domain Eukaryota; kingdom Metazoa; phylum Arthropoda; class Insecta; order Diptera; family Tachinidae; genus Phania; species Phania funesta. The sequence continues at coordinate 65,283,839 of OZ010655.1, forward strand.
TTAATCGAATGTTGTTTTAAGTTACCAAATATTGTACTAAAACTGAAGTAGTGCGCTTAAAGGGAAATACGTGTAAGAGGCTTAGAATAATTCAGATATGCATATTTCTTGTATCAAGGGACGACTGTAATTAAAAAACCGATACATTACTGTAACAAGCAAAAATGACGAAACTGAATACAGAACTTGCAGGGCAAACTGTACACCTAAGTGAATAAATTCTGGAATAAGCGATTTTTTCCACAAATATGTTTCCTTTCGCAGTAGACCTTTGATTGTTCTTTAAAATAAAATATGAAGCAGCTAATATTTTTTTTTTTTGGCAAAAGTCAATAAGCTGTGATTCTTGTAGGGGTAAGCAATCAACGTTGATGTAGTGTATTTCAAAGCGATACCAAACAGGAGTAGCTTTTGCGATTTGCGACTTTGTAAATGACATTTCCGGAATCTATGACTTATTCGTTATCTCCAGGTATTTTGTAACTTGCAGGACATACTGTCTACCTAAAAAGTTAACTAGTGATCTTGAGAGAGCAAAGACCTTCACGCCTACTACCTGAAGTGGATTTTTTTATATCAACGTAAGCTTCAGAAGTAAACCGTTATCTTTCCATAAAATAAAAAAAAATAAAAAATTATCAAAGCCGCTGAAGAATCGAAATTGTTGGCATTATTTTTGCATTCAGTAATAACCATCTCTCTCCTGTATTCCGAGTGGTTTGAAAATGTGTGGGATTGCAAAAACTCTCGCAATTGAATAATTCGGAAATTAGCTGTTCTGCATTCCACATATTTTTCCTCCTTTCGAAATTATTAGACATTGTATATGAAAACACATGATGTTCCTTACGTTAATAAGCAAAAGTCCTCAAAAAAGTCTGTTCAGACCTCCCATATGTATTTTGAAATTTATTGTGGAAAATAAAAGAAATTTGAAAGAAAACCCTTCAATTTTAAGACAAAAATAATTTTAATAAAGATTTTATTAAAGAACCAGATTTCATCAAATTTGTTATTCAAAAAATTTATACGGGAGGCATTCTTAGTTGGTCATGCACTCAAGTCATAATTACTAATTAGAACCAACCACATATCGAAATTTAAGATTTATGTGTAACTTGAAAGCAGAAGAGAACCAAGTATAAAATCCGCTAATCTGGGATGAAATTATTTTTTATCTCTGGCATTTTATAGTATTCGCTTGATGAAAAAATAAATCTAAAATATATTCACATTAATATTTAATTCGAATTTACACTTAATTTATAATTTAATACCGGTTTAAACCCATTTTTATAAATTCACCCCATAGTGCCTATAATTTCAGTGTTTTATTTCTCTTCATTTCGATTTTGTCAAAATTACCAAACCATAAACGAGAACTAATTTCAGAACGTTGGCCGTGAGAAGTTTCATTCATTTATTTTCGACAACTTAAAACGTCTTTCCTTTATTCGTTTTTTTAATGTTTATTTTTTATTTTTTTATTGCTTTTCAATTTATTATTTGTATAATTTTTGTTCCCTCAACTAGTTTTCAATATGTTTATTTCATAATGTGCTTAAATGACTCATATTTAATTATTTTTCTTTTATATATTGTTTTTGTCTTTGTTGTTGTAGGGGTATCTTTGAAATTGTTTTTATTTCTTGAGATTGCTGTCATTTGGTTTGTAAGTTTTCAAATAAAAACTGGGTTTCAATTAATTACAATTTGTCTAAAAAAAACAGCTTTCTTTGCCCGCAACTGCTGTTGTACAAGTAGTTGTTTATACGTATTTTTCCCTAGTTGTTTCTGCGATTAAAAGCAAAAAATTAAAAAAAGAAAATAAACAGCTGATTGCGATATAAGATCGTCTTTTAGAGATAATTTTATTTTTATGCACTTTTTAACAATTTTTAACCATAATAACTTGTTTGCAAATATTTATTCCCATTGATTTATTAAATATGTTTACGAGTATAAACAATGAGATTTTATTGTTGTTCTTATTAAGTATTGTACTTGTAGTGATCGCATGCTCTCAGACAAATTTTTATGGATCGCGCATATTTTAGAATTTATTTATTAGTTATTGTTTTTGAAACAGAGTATTTTCGAAATAGTGTGAAACAGAATGTAAACTACAGCGTGGCACATCACAAGTAAAACACAATGCAAATGTGAAGTGCTTAAGCAAAAATATCATGTTTCCATAAAAATTACTTCAAATTACATTTTATCGATCTTATCGATGCCTTTATGTCCGTCAATCTTAAGTTGAATTAAGCTTTCGGAAGGCGAATACTACTTTCATAACGCATCAAAAAGCTCTACACAAAAATTGGATAAATTTTAAAATTTACGGAAAACCTTAAGCAAATTTAAAAATCATCAAAATTTGACATAAAAGTAAATATAACAAAGTAATGAAAAATAGCGATAGAAAATGACATCTTACCAAAAAATTGACATTATGGCAAAGAAAAATTGTAATTTGTAATATAAATTCTAACATCAACAAAAGTTCGTCCTTAAAAGTCACCAATAATAATAAAGTATACCAAAAAATCAATATTTTATCAGGCGTTTGAAAACTCCAAAAAAATATAAAATTCATTAAATCGTCGACAAATTACCAGAAGAATTAAAATTTACAAATAATCGAAAATTAAGAAAAATGCTTAAGGTTTACCCAACAATCGAAAATTCCGATTACTTCGGGGGAAAAGCAATACACTAGAAGAAATTAAAAGCACCTGAAATCGTAAATATTTATAAAATTGAACACGAAGTCAAAATGTGAAACAAATTCCGTAAAGTCGGCGCAAAAAATACACATCATAAAGAATCACCTTTTCCTAACTTCATCTCGACTAATTTTATTAAAAAATTTTAATTTATCTGATTCTTGATTTGATATTCCGACAGGGTGTTTTGATGTAGAATTTTGGTACGAATTTCCGTCATCCCTTGTTAAGTTTGGTTTAGAGATGACACATAGCCGATACCGGTTTGTCTCCAAACCAAACTTGACCAGGGATGACGGAAATTCGTTCCAAAATTCTACATTAAATTTATCTGTTGGGGACAAGTCTCTATGCGCTTCCCGCTGGTTGCTTAAAACAGCTTACAGAAAACCTACTGCCAAAATGTTTAAAAACACTAAATATATCTTATACCTTAAAATTCCTTAAACCGAATAAGAAGCTTAAACTAGTTCAAAACAAAAATATTAAAGCCTGCACAAACCCCAACATTATCTTCTTCTTTTATTTATATAACAACCAAACCCCCATGAATTCTTTTATTTTGTTAACATAAAATTTTTTTATATTTTACGGTAAACCTGATTTTTTGTTTATATAAATGTAAATTTGAAATGAAAGTCAGACCGAGTTATAAGCAGCCTCGTTCTAGCACGTTTCATGTTTTTTAGGTCCATTCGCGTTTAATACGCGGTTTGCGACAGCAGTTCTTCGTTTTCTTCATGCAACCTTGAGCTTGCAAACGAAGGTGAACGTGCAGAAAGCGAGGCCCTGAATAGGAGCAGTTGGAGTTAATAGAAATTATTGCTAAAATTATTTATTAACATGGAGTGTGAAATTGAAGAGTAAAAGTGTTAGAAACTGATCCCAGCTAAAAACCTCTTGGCCATCTACGACCATTTTATTCGTTCAGCTTGGCTTTTCGAGCAACTCGAATAACACATGCGGGCATGGAGTGACTTTTTAAGAAAATCTTGTAACATTTGTAGATATTTATTTATTTTTTTTTACTAAAACGATCATTTTCAAAAATATTGATCGCTTAAAAACAAGTCTCGTAACAGGTATATGTATAAAAGGAATTTTGATATTTATAATTTTCGGTAAAATTTAAAATTTGAAGAAATTAAAAATATTTTAGTGAGCTTGGAATTTTGCGATTAAATTTCAATCCTTTTTATCAAGTTCCAATCTGTTCGATGGGTAAATTTTCGAATTTTATGTGCAATTTAAATATGTAATAGATTTATCGGTTATATGGTAAATTTATGCATTTTTAATTTTGTGTTGAATTTTTATGATTTTTAAGCTTTTTGCCAAAATGTTGACCTTTTTATTATTAATTTTTTGATATTTTTCTCTGATATTTCAATATTATTTCAATTACATTTTTCGTTAAGTTTTTGTTATGCTTTTATGTAAATTTTGAAAATTTCAGTTTATTTTAAATTATATGGTTGTTATGGACTTCTTCATTTATCCTTAAAATTTTTGTTACTTAAAAAAGCTTTTTGCTAAGATTTCGGTGTTTTTTTATTGAGTTTTAGTCTTTTAGATGATTTTTTGTTTTCTTCTAAATTTTGAAATTTTGATTCCGTTTATATTTCATTTAATTTAAATACAGCTACATCAGCTTAATTTATATTCAAACATGTATCTAAACTATCCCTACGGTATGTTTAAAATATGTCACTGCGGCATCATAAGAATATCAACACTTGAAATGTATAATGAATTTTTCCTTAACATACGACCAAACATATCAACACGCAATTGCTTTTTAAGAATCGAAAAAAATTCAATAAAATTTTTTTAAGAACCACCAAACACACACACACACAGCTACTCTAACGCTCTGACGCTATAAGAAATATTTTGTTTATTTTCTTAATAAATCCTACGAGGAGAATTGATTCTATTTTTAAATTTTAAAATTTGTTTGGGTTAATTTTAGTTCGTCACTATTTTACACTGTTTTCGAAAGAGTGTAACGATTGTTATCAGTTTCAAACACATGATTGATTATTTTAAGCCAGTTGCTTGTTGTTCGTTTAAGTATTGAAATGTTATACAAGTACGATCGATTTAAATTGAAGTGGTTTTTATTGATCTTGTACAAAATATTTAAAAACTTGCACGTCGCTTTAGTAAATTTACATATTTCGACGTTTGCTTATTCATTTCAGTTGTTCAAGTATTTTAATAAAAAGAAATTTTAATGATTTCTAAGTCACACAAACTTTGAATTTTTTTATTTTCATTATCGTTGGCGAACAAACGTTAACGACCTACCGACCGACCAACGGTTCCGAGTAGGCAAGTGACCGATTGAACGAACGTTTTTTGTATTGAAATCAGACGACGACGCGTTTAGTTTGCAAATTGAAAATCAACTAAACGGGACTTAAGATGCAAAACACTTTCTAGGCGCGCGTACTTAAAGTATGTTTTCCATTTATACACACAGTCGTACATACACACACTCATGCAAACACACACACACACACTTGTACTGTAACAGTAAATTGAAGCTTCTTCGCACTTTAATTAATCCACATACTACAGCAAAAAACAAATAGAACTTTACCAAATTCATTGATGTTCATGTTGAGTTCATAACAATGTGCATGATCATCGTAATGGGGATTGTGATGACGCCCCAGAAACTCGCATAAAATTGTTGTATTATATACTCGTACAACCAACACATGGACAACTAAATATTGTTCACGAGTTAGTTTGTTTAATGTTAATCAAAGTTTATTAGATCTTTAAAAGTGATACTTAATTAATAACAGAATGAAATAATGTAGCTGCCGATTGCTCAAAAATACAAGTATATGAGTTATTGCTTTCAAACACCCATTTTCAACTCTTACACAAAATTACACCATTTCCAAAATTAAATTGAAATTTTCTTATTAAAAAAACTCACCCGATATTGTATTTCTATATCTTTAAAACGAAATGACATGATTACATAATTTTTACTTTTAAAAGGTTTCTTCCATCACTTTACGTAGATGATGTAGGTTAGATTGGCGTCGCCATTATAAAAAATAATTTAAGCTCTTCATTTATTCATTTTCAATCATTCTATCAAGAACTCCTCGCACTTGTCGGATATTATCTTTGAGAACTTCTAGAGCCTGTGACTTATTTACATACTCGTTGAGCCATGTCTTTAAAACATCCTAAAGAAGAATGTCTAGCGCGGCCAAATCAGATGATCAAAGCCTTAGTCGACCGAAACATTCGGTCCCCATACACATAAAAACAGTCGAGCCATTCCACCCCCTTGGATTAAAAATTAGTTAAAATTGATTAAAAAAAAAACATGTTTTTGCGACGACCCTGGCTACCGCCCTCTTACTTTTTTGCAAACTGCGTAGCCATTTAAAGTCTGAGTAATACATATCGCATATCGCATATGAAAACGGCTTCATTATCGTCTTTGGTGGTTTTTTAATTGCACCTCAAATTTTGAGACTATATCTGATATCTCAGATCTTTCCCCATAAAAAAGTTTTTTGCAAAGCGTCTGACAACCCTCTTAAAGCCAATGTAATTCTGGCCTTTAAAGTATTTATTTTTTGCCTATAATCCGAGGGGTGACTTGCTCAAGTCTTTTTTGAACCAGCCTATTGAACATGTTTGATCCAAAGCGTCTGTTGGACCGTGAGACCAGGAATATATTTTTTTACGGAAAACCTTAAATTCGGACACATATTTAGAATTGGGGCTTTTTCACAAAGCTTAGAGGTTAAAAATGCTCGCATTTAGGTTTTTAAAGAGAAATATCCGTTAATAGATATTATAAGGTAGCTAAATCAATTGTTATTTATAAATTAACCGCATTGCAAGAAGCAGGCATTGAATCTGTTCCAAATGCACTGCAACATAAAGAGATGTTTGGATAGTAACATAAAATTTAAAAAAAAATTCCATAAAACCCTGCTCGTATTGCTCTTAAATCATTCAGAGAAGAATGATAGAACAAAGTATTGTTTGCTGATGAATCCAAATTTAATATAGTAAACACGTCGCATGGACTCTCTACACTGTCCAGTTACTGTTAAGCATTGAGGTTAAGGTATGTGGTTGTTTTTCAAGGCAAAGCTTAGGAACCTTAATGAAAAATATGGATAAAAAATTTGCAACGTAAAATATACATAGAAGACACTGTTGCGATACAATATAGATATAACGCCGTCGTCGTGACTGTATTAACTTGACACGGACCCAAATCACACCCAAAAATAAAAACAAACAGCAGGCGCAAAATAGGCCATTGTCATAGTGTGACGGGCAGAGTCCGTGGGAATGAATGAATCAGACAATTATTTAGGAAAAAGTCAGGGAAAGCCAAAGAGATTTTTTCTAAAAAAATAAACATTTCCGGAAAACAGCACGTTGCGTTCTAAATATGTATATTGTACAAAAATCTGGCCAATATGTACCATTTTTTTTTTGGCATCTACTTAAAGTTCAGGGTCAAATACTACTCTTTTTTTACAACTGTATTAACTACCATTTTTACACAAACAAGACTTTTAATACATGTTTTCACTGTTGAAATTTGATTTAGTATGTGTTTGTTCCATTGTGATCGTAAAAAGTGCTTCACGAGTTTTGGCAATCTGAAAAAAGTACCACCTATTTGCAAGTTAAATTTTCCTAGAAAGCACCATATTTCATTTTGGTATTAATCAAATTGTGTAATTAGAAAAAATATATGTAACATATTTATGTTTTTATTATGAACGCCAAGCAAGCTTTTTATATTAATTTACATCATCGTTATTCTTAAGCGAGAGACTTTAGATGTCGAATTGTTTTTAGTTAATTGATGAATTAGTGAATTAATGGCTAAGAAATGCATTTGTGGTTTGATCTTAAAGACGCAGCTGGCGATGTATTTCGAAAAATTGTACAAGTCAGAGTCATTGTTGAGGTGAAATATATTGATATTTATTACACATTGGCCTATATTATACAAACGTGCACCAAAAACGACATGGTTGTCGCGTGGTCACGTCAAGCATATTATGCTCTCTACAACAATATACTGTTGTGGCAAAAATATAACTGTTATTTGAAAAGGTTGTAAACATTACTTTCGTTGCGATAAACAAATTATTGTTAATCTATAAAAATTGGAACATGGTTGAGTTGAACAATACAATTTTTTTTTAATGTAAACCACAAAAAAGAGAATTTTAACTATACAAAAATAATATAGTAATTTGAAACATAAAATGTTCCCAATAGACACAATATGTAAAATTTTATTAATGTGTAACCAAAGTATGTATAAGAGTGCTGTCTGTGTTTGCTTAAATGGCTAGCGTGTTGACTGTTAAGCATTAGTCGCTTGCGTTCGTACCTCACCTACAGCCAATCAGTAGTTTTTGGCTTTTCTATCTTTTTAATGTGACCATATTATTAATATTTAATTTAATAACACGATCTGTTTGCAACCATGTAATTCAATCATATGTTCAATCATGTGCTTAGACCGCCATTCAGCTTTTCGAAACAAATTTTTTTTTTTTTCCTGGAAGGAAATAAAAACAACGTTTGGAGGATACAGCAATTTAAAAATATTTTTGTATAGCAGTGCCAGTCCACGGTACTAACAAAAATTTGTTTCTTAAATTAAAATTCTGTCTGTTTATTTTTTCTAAATTCTTTTTGGCGGTTATGCGTGATATTTTTGTTTCAAAATTAGCAGAAAATAATATTTTCATAAATAATCGAAAATCAGAATATTAATTACGTTTCAATAGATTGCCCCGTCTACAAGTGTGTAAGCCTTTTGTTTTCTATGTGAAATGGTTTAATTTTACAAATGTCACTCAATTTATAAACTTCTATTGAGAATTACTAAATATTTGCCCTCGTGTGTGTGCACAAGTACATATACAATTCCCATAATTAACTCATTCACTTTCAACCAGCAGTATATTAAAGCTCTGTTCAAAGTTATTAATCAATAATTTCTTGAGTTGACTCAAATGGAAAATGTTTCACAGTAAATGTATCTTTGTGATCTGCTACTTACAAATTGACAATTCATTTTGCACAAGTATTTCATTGCACCAGACGCAGCAGCATATGAGTCAACACACTCAATTAAAAGCAACGAAGAAAAAACCCAACAACCCGCATCATTGATTAAAGAAAAAGAAACAAACGACTGTAAATGCATTTCTTTATTTGTTATTACTTACTTATGTTGTTTTTGTTGTAGCAATGTTTCTTCATCAATTTATTAAATAATTGAGGCGCTCGCATAATTGGAGAAAATCTATAGAAAGTTAAATGTTTAATTTACTTCCACTACAGTCTGTCTATGAAAGTCATTTTGGTTGTTGTTTATGAGGAAGAAGTCAGTCTGTCTATGCTTGTGGATTGTTTGACAAAAAACAAGGAAGGGAGAAGGTTAGAATTACAGCAGATGATTAGCCGGGCCCAAAATCTAACTGATTATGCTCAACAATTAAATATTCGTTACGTAAGACAATATCTTAAAGTAGTTAATCGTTTTGTTGCCAGTCTCGAGTAACGACAATAGATGTATTCGACGTTGTTTTACTTTTCTTAAATGCTGTAACTGCAGCAGAAATGTTTGGTAAACCGGTGATCTTTTCTAGTGATCCATCTTTTATTTTTCCTCTTTGCGGTACTTATATCTACACTTTCGACTTTCAGTGTAATCTGTAAAAGAGTGCCAGGTTTAGAAAGCACAATTGCTACAGCGTTCTTATGATCAGGATGTAGAGCTACTCATACATCCCACTGAACAGTCAAGTACTGCGTGTTCAAATTACCAATAGAAGTTTGGAAGTTATTGTATATGCTCAAGACTACATACCGAACAACAACCTTCTTTATTACCAGAATCTATACCTGAAAAAGGCTACAGGGACTTAGAGGACTTCTTGATTAATCCATATTCCACAAATTTTGAAATTGCAGGGTATTTGTCTATTCTGGCAAACTTTTTCTAAGACTTTTCTATGCTAATGAATGATTACTTTCTTTTTTTAAATGAAATAATATGTAAATTGCTGTAATTTATGGTTGTGCACAAAGAGAAAGTGTTCATTTGATTAAACACTTAATAAATTTAAATTACTGCCACTTACATCTAGAAGTGAAACTGATAGTAAATGCAAACTTGCGGTTGTTTTAAATTGGACATTTATGCTGCCGATTCTATTTTCGTATAAAAATTACTTATAGTAAATCTCAAAAGTCGAAATAGCACATAGACTCGATCACTATTATCCTTTTAGCATACACAAGATGAAAACTTGTACACCTCTTTGCCGAGTCTTCCCATTTTAAACAGAGTTTTTTTTTAAGTCAAAAACTCTAAATTTTTACGAACGTTTGGTTCACTATATCGCGTGTTTTAAAAGGTATAAATTTCTAAGTTGACAACACGGCTTGACAGCTGCTGTTACATGTTCTGTGTTTAGGTTGTTTTGTCATTCTATTATGAATAGACTGATACCTAAACAATACCTTTAAATTATGCATTTTTTTAACATTGTTCAGTTCGAGAAACTCATCACCTATTTGAGGAGAAAAGTTAGCAAAACTACCGCATTTGGATTGAAGATGATCGCCAAGCCATGATCAAAACTCCATTACATTCAGAGGAAGTCACTGTTGAGTGTGCTTTATAGGGCGGTCGAATCATTCACATGTTCAGATCTTTACAGTTGGTATTGACCGCAATTGAATAAAGCGAGTGCCACAATTAATTCCTTTTAAAGAAACGTTCGGTGAACGTATTGGACCTCAAAATTCGCGTCCAAGATCATGCTATTTAACTCCGCTGAATATATTTTGTGCGGCGGTCTACGCCGATAACTCACAGACAATTGATACCTTAAGAGACACATTCGTCATGTTATCATTGACATACGGCCTCCATAGCTGCAAAACATGATCTAAAATTGGACTTCTCGATTGGTTTTCCTCCGCTTTAGTAACCTTATGCTGGGAACACAACTGGGACGAACGACGTATTTTTTCCCGCGCATATTCCTCGCCAAAAATAGAACACATCTGTGTATACCAAAATGCACACAATTATGACGTCGGTCGAAATGCGTTATACGCGGCGAACTTTGAACTAGATTTATTTCTATTTCTTTCGCCGGCGCACGACGAACAAAACAGCACAATGTGGCCATGTTTGGTTTTAGTTTCCAAGTATATTAGTAAATAGATTTTTTTAATAATAATTAATTTAATTTTGATTTATAGTATTTAAAATAAGTTTACAAAATAGTAGTAAACTATAAAATTACTTTTTGACTGTGTTTTTGTTAGTGTTTAATTTTTTAACTATTATTTTTTTATATTGTCACCCATATATATTATATACATAACAGCTGTTATTTTTTTGTCGTTATTGTGGTTCATACAACGAATTTACACAGCGAATTGTTACCGACGTATACGTCGTGTTGGACGAAATTCGTCGTTCGTTCCAATTGTGTTCCCAGCATCGCATGCCGTGTGGCATGTGGAACCGTCTTGTTGAAACCACATGTCAACCAAGTCGGTAATAATCGCACTGTACCTTGTTCCATTGACTGTATTGAAATAGCGTGATCTTTATTGACACTCGCCGATACAGCAGCAATATTTTCTTCGGTACGCACTCTTCGCTTACGAGTTGGTGGTTTAATATCCCATAAAGTGAAACTGGTGCGAAATTTGGTAACAACAGCTTGAACAGCTTGTTCGGTGCGTCAGCTATGACGACCATAAAGTAGAAGTAATTTACAAGACACATTTCTCACACAGCAGTAATTTTGATAATAAAATTCAATGATTTGCAATCAAATTGACAGTGAAAAATAAAATAACAAAAAAATCCCCCGATATATAGTTAGAATTCACAAGTCTTCTCTAACAAATTCTAAGTGTATTACATGATTTATCATAAATCAAATAACACAAAGATGTTTGGGAGCTTAAACGTCAGCAGCGCTGATTGAATTCGATGACTTTTTAATTTTTGATTCATTAACACCGCAATGTTGTATTGCCATCAGTCAAAGAAGACCAATAGGAGAGGAATGAACACATATGTACGAAAACTTTTTATATAAGGATATTTTTGCTTACCACTTACAATTTTGCAAAGGACATTTGTTTTAGGGTGGTCAAACAAAAAAAAACCCACCTTCATCACAATATGTATTGCAATGTGAACGCAGGCAGAGAAAATAAAGCTGCTGCTGACTTGAGTTAAAAACATAAAATTGTAGTTATTCACATATTAAGAAAAGTTAATTAGTTAACACGCTCGTGTTATCCAGTAGACTTCTGAAGTCAAATATGCCTGCAGATGTCAGAATAAGGAACCTGAAAGCATTGACATAAGACCCACTTATATCGTTTTATTAGCAGTTATAGGTGGTAATTTATTGTCAATGGTTTTCTTGTTGATCAATTAAACGACTTAAAAACTGTAAAAAAAACATTTCTTTAAGACTTTTATTGTTCTAAGAGCGCCATGTTTCATAAACTGGGGACTCATATTTAAGTTAAATTTTTTTTGTTTAAAGCGAATGAAGTGTTACGGAATTGTTGTTAAAGTTTTATGTAGAAATACATGTTCACATGTAGTTGTTGGGTGCTGGTGTTGTTGTTTTTATGTTTCCCAACAATTGCGATCACTGTACTTAATTAATTTAGTTCAAAGATCATGTGCGATTGTTGGGCTGACTGACTGAGTGTTTTTTTGCAGTTTTATTATATAGACAGAAACATATGAGTGAGTAGGGATGTTTATAAGTGAACAATAGTGTGCTGTGTACTTTTTAATTTAAGTTTATTACCCAATAAGGGTGTTCCACTAATAGCTTAAGAAAACAAAGTACTACAGTAATCTGTTTAATAAACCTAAAATTATTACAACGGGCATTACTTGAAATATATAAAAACCAAAATAGCTTTTTTAATCAATATTACATAAAATACATAAAATATTCAGCAGATTGCAAAACATATGTTAATATTACTCGAAATGTATTTATTCGATTGAAATAAAATGCTTTCCAATAAGAACTTCATCATATTCATTGAAATCTCATCATGACATCGATAGATGTTTTTTCGTTAACTTCCATAACATGGAACCACCTTATACAGCTACATAATCAAGGGTTGAAATGTCACGAGAACGCGAAGGATAATATTGATAAAATGCTATTAAGGGAAACCCTAATAATCCATGTGTCTCCACTTAATGTTCATTGTATGAGTAAATTTACATTTTGTATTTAATAACAATAATAAAAAGACAAATTATAAAGATTTGTACATGTATGTATTTACTACATACTTTTTATCTTTACGGGCACATACGAGGGGCCGTCAGCTGGCAGCCCCAAAGGCATGGCTTGCAGTAACTGTGTGAACAGTCAGAAGTTCTGACTTATACCTCCTGGTGGTGGCGGTCGGCAAATTAGTGTGGCGGATAGAAGTTAACACTCCGGCCAAGAGGGTGCTCCGTCTATAGTACGCGAACTCTGGATACCAGTCGATTTCCAGTTTTAAAACAGACTTACCCATGCACATGGAGCTCTGTGTGGGTGGACATATTTTTCTCCATTACTCGAGGGAATTATATGAAGTGATAGACAAGAATGTCTCGCGAGGGCTGGATGGGTCCATCTCTAAAAGTACTCCTAAGGAGTGGACCGGCGGAGACTGTAGCGCATAAGACTTAGGACCACAGGCAAACACTTGTTAAATGTGAATGACCTGATGGACCTAAGCCTTCAAAAAATGCTGGCAATAATAAGGGACTCCGTAAAGAGAAAGAAGGCCGACAGTTACTAGCCGACTGTCTGAAATCACTACATTCAAGAGTGAAGGCTAATGTTAGCACGAGACTCAATGAGAGCAAGGTAGTGGTAAATTATAAATTCGGTATCTGGCTCAAATTCGCGGAAAGAGGGGGTAGAAAAGGTACCTATAAAGTATGTGGGCTGTTTCGATACCCTACATCCTCAAAACAAACAAATTTTTTTCAAATCACGCAAGTAAAATTTGTAGTAATATTACTCGTGTTTTTGAAACTTTAAGTGGTGTTCTTATACATTTTTAACAAATTTATTAATTACCTCTTCAGAACGATTAAATAATAAAACTGAAATGGCGCATAACGAATTTTGCCATACAATTTGACATTAACAAAAGCTAAGCTATGCAGTCGTGAAATAGAATCAATTTTTTGGGAGTTATGCTCTCATTTTGGGATACTCATTCTCGGTTTTTCTAACATAATATAAGTTTAGGCACAACTAAAAATAAAAAGAAAAACACAAAGTGGACTAAAAAAACGTATACCTTAAAATAAAATGAGAGCACTTTTGATTACACTTGCAGCTTTTATTATGGGCCTTTTCTCTCTCACAGTGGTTAGTGGTTGAAGTTGCAGTCGTGTTCTGTTTGATCCATTTATTTATAGGTAGTTCCAGTTTCCAAAAAACAAATCATGACATAGAATAAACCATATAATACCCAGAAATTTCGACTTAGCGCCGATCAGGCTATAATCGGCATGGCCAGAATGTCTTATTTTGCTGTTCGGATTGGGATGTGTAGCTGGTAATGTTGGCCGGAGAACCGTATCTTAGCCAAAATATCATCTGCTAGGACTGCTAGCTAAGCCGAGGGGAGTATTTGAATGTCGTGCTATTGGATTTCAATGCATTTCATTTTTCCTATCGTTCTTACCCAGCCACCCTATAAAAACGTTAAAAAAAATCCCAAGCCAATTTTTCTAGTACGTTGCTGCCAGAATGTAGTACACTCGTCTCTTTTGATTATTCCACATAAAAGTTGTTTTTCTTTTCCCACTTGATATCTGCGGATTCATTTATATAACCCCATTTAAGCATCAGCAGTTTATGCATTAGTGTGTGTTATAATGCATTTTTTTACTTTCCACATTTTATTTCTAGTATAAAAAAAGTAGAGTGTTGTTAAACTATTTATTAGCACTTGTTAATTTATTTTTTTATTCCTAATTTTTGTTTTATATATTTAAGTGTCAATTGCGTGGGGTTACAAGTATGTGAATGACAAGTCTTAATTTATGTGATCTTCGAAACCATTCTTGTGCCCCCTCTTTAATTCCGCTCGTTGTATACTTTGTAACAACGTTTATGCCCTGCGCTGGTAGATTGTCAGTCAAACAACAAATTTAAATATTTTAACTTGAAAGAACAAAAGCAAAATTTAGTTCTGTTTATAATTTTAAACTTTCGTTTAATGTCACAGATCACACAGAATGTTTTATAAATGGAAAATGTTGGAGGGGGAAAGTGTCTGTTATTATATTGTATTATATTGTGAATGCTTAGAGAATTCCATAGTATTTTAGTATAAATTGGAATTATCTAAAACCCTTTTGAATCGCATTGTGGACGAGTAATCATAGCGGACTGTATATCTATCCTTCCTTCAGCTACACTGTAGGAAAGCGTTAAATACTTCGATATTAAGATCACATCAGATGTCATTATGACAATTACTGGATGCTCAAGGGCCATAAGCTCACCAGAAGCTTATGAAATGTTCAGTGGAGAAGTTAGATAAATCGATATACAAATTACTACGAAATGTGTGTATGTGTGTGTGTGTCTGTTGAGGAGAGTAACTAAACTTCTATAAAGAAAATTATTAGTATGCAAAACCTCAGATATCTCAGGGTTAACGGACTAACAAGGCGACGAGCTAAAGTGTGCAGATAATCTGGCATAATGCCAGCACCATGAGTTTTTCATACACAGACTACTGCCAAAGCAGCTATTGTTGAAGATGACCACCGAGACTACCACTTAAGTTTCTCTTCATGAGTTAAGGATTAAGAATTTAATCCGTATGCCGACCGTCTGGCCTGGCACTCCTCTCACCTCGAACGAACATTGGCAACGCGTTAACGCAGGCACAGACTATGGCCTTTCCGCTTTAGAGTAGGCTAATGTTTCTCTTTTTGTATACTCGTTTGTTCAGTTAAGTTAACGCGTCCGTGCAAATGGAAATAGATTTGCCGCTAAACAAAATGATTTCAAAGTAAGTAAACCTCTCTAGCGTGTCATTCGCAAATCTCAGTCGATCGGTATCCCCCAGTTCTTGAATTCACTGGATTTTATAAGCTTTTATATATAAGAAACGGCATTTTTTTATCTTGAGTGCTTTACTTCGTTTGTGAATATTTAAAAATAGATTTTAAAGAATCAAAGCCCTTAGTTCCTCGTAATTCACCTCTAACAGATCGCGAGCGACCAGTATTGTAACACAGCATTTTGCACAGTTGTTAAGAAATGATATTTCGCACAATACTAACTATAGAGTCAGCGTTTGGGTAACAGACTCGCCCGAGAAAGGGCAATGCGTTCACAAGTACGATTGTACTTCTACTGAATTTCACGTTATAGTGATTTCCATACCCAATGCCACTCTAACTTTACAACGTCAACCAAGAAAATCCCGAACGAAACAAAATCATGATTGAGGTAGCCATAACTTTGTAAACAAACCATATTATTTCTGTAGATAATAATAATAAGACCCTTTTAGAATGATAGAAAAGAAATAAAATTTATGTTACTAATTGGCAACGGATAAGGTACGAACACATACGATTAAATCCACCGAAAACTTAATAGTCAAAACTCCAAACACTTCAGCCACAGCATCCATATACTTTGATTGAACACCAAAAGAATTTAATATACATATGTAAGAATTATGTCTGTTAAGAACATTTTATGGTTAGAGCTATTATATTATTTTTTAATAGTTAAAATAATTTAGTAAAAATTCTATTGGAAATTATTAAGTTTAAACAATAACTTGTTTAACGCAAAATGTGTTCAAATCTTTATATGTTTGTCACAACAATATTGTATGGTTCTAGGGACCATGCCACAACCATGTTTTTTCTTTGCATGCTACTTTGTGAACACCTTATTCTGCCGAAGAACTTATAACGAAGCTACAAATTATAAGCAACAACCAGCGTTAGTAGCGCGTTCTTGTACTATTTGTGTAATTCAAACAGGACGCTGGTCATAAGTTCGCACCACTAAATTTTAAACTTCGGTGGTAAATATTACAACAATATGATATACATATGTACATATGTATTCATATTTATTTATAGTACGGAATTTAACAAAACTAGTCTGTTTCCCTCCCAACCTCCCTTTTACTTGTTAATAAAAGTCATAAAAATGTTTTGTTAAATCTTAAAAACAACATATTTCTTCTAACATACATAAATATTTTGTGATAACAGCCGCCAACCCCTACGAGCATTATGTGGTGTTTTGCTTTTCTTTTATAAACCACATGTTTGCTAAAATAAAAAAAAACAAATCTTGCACCACTCTGAGCCGTCAGTATCAGCAAAAAGTAAAGTATGATGTGGCAACAGCACAATATGCAACAAATAACGATCCACAGCAGTAGCGGTAGCAAATACATTCCTAATTGTAAGTGCAGGCATGCAACAATAAAAATAATTTATTTTTTATTACATTTTCGATATTACAAAGTATGTATGTATGATGAATATACGTAAGTATGTTTTAAATTATGTACTTTATTTATTTTGCTGCGAATGTGTGGAAATGTTGAAATGAATGAATGAATGAAATATGATTGTGCTACATGAAATGATTAATAAATAGAAATAGCAATGTGTACATTGACTTTTGCAACTATTTTAGAAAAATAAAGTAAATTTTCTATTTAAATGTAGAACGGAAATAAAAAAGTTAAAGACGTGTGTGTTGCCTATCAAATGCACGAGAAGTAAAGAAGCTTGAACATCATCTTATGTGCATATTTGCATTTAACTAATGGCGTTTTCTTTTCTTACAAAAATGTTGCGTTATTTTTTACCAAAAATAAATGCGAAAGTGTAAATCACCAGCAAAGGCAAGTATTTTACCCCTGTTTATAACTGTAATCATGGTTTTATTTGATCAGTGTTAAGCATCGCTTAGTAATGGAACATTTCATGTATCAGCGTGTATTGCTAAAGAGCCTTTCACACTATTCTACAAGTCTTAAGATTTTTATTGGATTCTTGCAGAGAGAAATCTAATGAAAATCGTTTTCACTGTTAAAAAATGTAAAGTAAAATGCTCTCATAACATTGTGTGTCTACACTACTCCACGAAGCGGTACTTTCAGCGGCATTTCCGAGCTAGTTTGACTAAAAATATAACAAAATTAAGTATTAAAAAAAGTACACAAATTTTAAGCACTGGAGTAAACAAAATCAGGGACCGATAATAACAATAATTTTTAAATTTTCAAAGAAAAGACGGCACAAAATATAATCGGAGAGAGAACCTTGTCAAGTGCACGATTTTCATCGTATTAACAACCAAGATGTTAGGATTTCACCATAATTTGGAAGTTCCCCAAAATTTAAAAATTCACCACAAAGCCAAACCTATAGTCCAAAAATATTAAATTGCAAAAATACCAACAATTTCTATAAGAAATCGAATTTTACAAAATAAACCGAAATTGCAACAAAAAATTACGAAATTGTCGAAATTTAAAATTCCTAAAAAAACGAAAAACTGGAATAAAAAAATTGTATTCAAAAAATAAATATTTAACAAAAAACCGAAATTTTACCAAAAATACCACAAAAACCAAAATTTCCAAATTCGGGAATTTCACCAAAAAACTTCAGCTTAACACAAATTCTTCAAATTAATTAAAAAGCCGAAAATTAAAAAAAAAGAAATTATATGAAAACTATAAAACAGAGCGAATACATATTACACAATTATATAATAAATCTCGAATATAAACACAAATCGTGAATTCACAAAAAAAAAAAAAAAAAAAAAATACAGTAAAAATTTGCAACATCTTAAAACCGTAAAACATCGAAATTTCAACATAATTTAGGAATTCACCACAATTTAAAAATTCTTCACGAAACCAGACCATAGTCTACAAATGTTTGAAATTACCAAAACATTAGCAAAATTAAAAAAAAACAAAACTTAAAGAAAATCGTTATTGCACCAAAATAATTTCAAATTTAGGAACATTTTATATTCATCAAAACTTCGAAATTTCATTACCAAATCCAAAAACTAGTCTAAAACAATTGAATTCCTAAAATACTATGAAAACCAAAATTCACGAAATTAAAAGATTTCAAAATTAAATTTCGATTTCATTAAAATTTTGCAGTTTCACGAAAAATATGCAAGACCCAGTTCTTGCAAAATGCAATTTTCACAAACAAGTAACCAAACTCAAACTTTACCAAATTTTGAAATTTAAAGAAAAAAATTTACCCAAGGGCTGAAAGAATTACACTGAAAACTTTAATTTTTTTAATATTATCAACTTTACTATAAACCCAATGCCGCTATTATCTAACTTCACCAAAAAAACAAGAATTTATTAAAAATGTATAAAAATTTAGAGAAAAAAAATACACAACGATCGAATACGCGTATATTAAGATGAAACGAGTGCAATACAACTAAACCCGGAGGCCAAAATGAAATATCTCAAACAATCCTTTGCTAGTGTTCCCCCTTAACTTTGTAATATGAGAAAGGATTATGGGAAAACTGTTACCAAGCTTGCAAGTTGCCTAGAAATGGGATGCTGTTGTACATATCAAGAACTTGGTGATTTTTATCTCGATACTTTTTACGCCCGAAATTTTTGGATATGAACTTGGCCTTATTTTTACATTTATGTTTTTGTGCGGATTTAGATTTAGGTCTTACTAATAGGTAGTATTTTTCCAAATTGCCAAAACCCTCAAGAAGTAATGTATTTTCTACGATTACAATAGAACAAAATAATTATCTAAAATTTCAACACAAACAAAAAATACTTGAAATAAATAAAACTTTGGCTTGTATAAACAATGTAATTATTAAAGTTGTAAAAAGGAGTAGTATTTCACCCAGAACTTTAAGTTGAGTGGAAAAACTGTTACATATTCGCCAGTTTTTTGTGCAATATATGTAGACACTATTGTGCGGTTTTTCGAAAAAGTTGCCTATTTTGTTTAAAAATAAACACAAGCATGTATAAATTGCAACATATATGTAACATTTTCGCCAGAAAGGAAAACGCAACTGTTGGCGTAAGAAATATTATTCGCAGGACGAACTTCGGCTGACGGTCTGATTGTGAGTATTTTTTTCATACACACAAATATGTTTTTTCTTGTGAAAAAACACATTTTTCGTTCCGTAAAAATATGTGGTTCGTGTCAAGTGTGTTTATACCATTACCCAGTCCCTATTTTTTACCCGTTCTCATTTGTACATTTTCATTAGTTAAATCCCGGTTTTTCATTTAATTTTTTTAATTGATTTGAAATAAATTTGATAAAAATGAGTGTAAATATAAACATTACTTTAGTGATGGATATATAACTTAAACGAATAAAAAGATTCGCAACTCAAATACAACTTTCATTCCTTACAAATATATGTAAAACGAAGAATTTCTTTTACCTGTAAACGATAAAAACCTGTTTATTAAATCGAACACCCTGGTAAATTGGGATATTTTTGGTTTGCTCTATTTAATGTGTCTAACAAATATTTGTGTGAAATAGAGTTATGTATTTGTATTTTTTAATATAAATTAAGTATATTTTGCAATAACAATATGTTTCATAAAAAGTACCACAATGTTGGAGAAAGTACTCTTTTGGTTGGTGGTAAGTACCGTTTAAATTTTAAAATTTTTTATCGCTGGTTGGCAGTCTAAGAATGAGTCATTTGTATTATCGCAATAAAAGTTTCCCACATAATTGCCGTATGTACAACATATACCAGGTGGCAATCGTCGTGTATGGGCCACATGACACTGCATCTACAAAAAGCCACTATTTGGTTCGAATTTAGTAGCAGGCGTGCCGCGGCGTTATCATGCGTATTTTTTTGGGAACAATGTTGGTCAGGCCATTCCCATCAATGCTTAGCGCTAAAGTCTAATGATAACCAGTTTCTATTATTATTAATAAAATTTGTGCATTTTTTCATTAAGTATAACCTGTCCTCTATGCGCCTTTCACTAGTTGCTGATGTCAGTTGATCTAATACTTCTTGATTTGATATTCCGACAGGGTGATTTGATATAGAATTTTGGAACGAATTACCGTCATCCGTTGTGAAGTTTAGTTTGCAGGCAAACTGGTTTCGGCAGTGTGTTTTCAGAACGTAAAATGATACTGAAGATTACACAAAGCCGAAACCGGTTTGTCTCCAAACCAAGCTAGACAAGGATGCAGCAAATTTATTCTAAAAATTCTAAAATCTGATCTAATAATATTTTTGTTTGCAAGATAACCAAATACTTTTGCAAAAATGCGACGAAATGGCGTTACCCTTGAATGAATTAACTGTTCTTAAAAATGTTAAAACGTTCTGGCAACAAAACAAAAACATTTGAATAACTCTTATCGAGTAACTAAGATTTTTCTCTGAGTGTAATCTTACAAATATAAAATATAGATACATATACATATATTAAAAATAAATATAATTTATTGCAGAGAAATATATTTGATTAAATGTTACTCACCAATACCGGCAATTCCTTGATGGTTGAGGATCGTTCTGGCGTGGGTGATGGTGATTTATCACCTTTCGTGTAAAAAGCCTGTGAAATGCTGCGGAATATTGTGCGAACACTTGCGGTATCATAAACAGCCTCATTAGTTGTCATTTTTTTCAGTTTTTTTTTTCGATGTGCTAACTCACATTAATTTACACATTTGCAAGCTTTTGAAATTTGTTGGTTTATTTAACTTTTACTTACTTTACACTGACATAATAACAATGCGATATGGTTAAATTTTATTAATTATCAGTTTTTAATTATCTTATCTATTTAATTTATTAATTTTTTTCCCCATATTATTTTTAATAATTTACCACTTTTTCCTCCAACCTTTTGTAATTTTTTCTGAATGTGGTTTCTGCATTTTTCTGCATATTTTGTTTCTTTTCATAATTATTAGTTTAGCAATTTCCATAATTTACACATGATTATTTTAAATTTTTACTTGTTTCGCCACCAATTAGCCGTGTGTTACTATTTGTAGTTAGTCGTAAAGATTTTTATTTTTACACTAGTTAAATAATTAACTAACTTTTCATTTTGTTCTTTCGTTTTTAGTTGAATTGATTGTGTTTTTATTTTCATTTCTGTTCTTTGTGTTTGTAGTCATCATCGTTTCTTTTACATATTAAAGCAAGTCAAATCCAAGCACCACCTTCAACACTTTCAACTTGTCAGTATGTGTGTCTGTAGTAGACGTAACAAGCATTGCACCTTCAACAACATTTTCTGATTGTCGATACGTATCTGATAGTGAAGGAATAAAAAATATTATACCATATTTACTTAACACACATCCTACAGTACGCAAAAGTTGTTACTTGTTACTAAATATTATTTCCAATCCCCTACAATTATTGCAAGGTACTCGTAATTAGACAATTTTCTTGAATTTTAAATACGAGGGGAATTTGGTGAAACTTCGCTTCATGCCAATTTTTGCAACTAAAACATTTCATAAATTGCCCAATTGAAACAATATTTCTTCTAAATATTATGTGCAAATTCAATTCGGAAATCGTATTTCATAATTCCTCAGCCGAACACCCGCAAGGATTCAGTGCTTACTGAATAAATAATTGCCGCTGTAAAAATATGGGGCCACAATTTAATCTCATGTCCACTTAAAACACAAGGACGTTCAATTCAAGGCTTTGGATAATGTTACGCGTATTCCTCCAAATTTGACCTGATAAACTAATCACAATAATCAAAAAATTCATCCAAAATGGAAGCGGTGAAAATAAGTCTATTCGATGGCGCCAAGTTCCATATGAAACAATAATCTAATTGGAAGGCGAGTTCGGAAAGCAATTCATGAAAAAATTTTTTTGTTGGGCCAGCACTCATGCAATGCATTACGCTGGAACTAAAAAATTAGGAAGAAGGATAGCGAGACTAGTGTTTGTATACATTTGATTTATACTCTCCCACACTGAAAGTGGCAGGAAAGACATCTACATGGAGTTAAATGCGCATACGAACAGTTCCAATCTACAACGAACGGATGTTCCATTAATGAGGAATATGTCGAACATCAGAAGCCAGTTCCCTAATTTCTTTGCAGCACATATCGTTGTAGCAACAAGAATGATATACAACCCACATTGCATCGATATACCAGTGTCTCAATAGATTTGGATACCCTACTTTCACCGATAAGCCCGCTCTCTTTTACGCGCTCGAGAAGTTTGAAAATATTGCTTGTTGATTTGTTTTTCCGACAGGGTGCTCTGATATATATGTTTGGAACGATTTTCCGTCATCCCTTGTCAATTTTGGTTTGGAGACAAACCGGTTTCGGCTAGTTGCCATCTTCAGTGTCATTTTTATCGTTCGAACGAACGAAAATCGTTCCAAACATATATATTTGAAAATATTCCTTAAAGCACCAGGCTATATATTGGAGTTGTATATCGTTTTTTTCGAATGTACATAGGTGATGTAAATAATAAATAGATCAGTTTTATAAAACCGAGGCACTTGAATGTTCCTTTGGCGGTCTGAAAAATGAGTTTAATCCAACGAACATTACACTGGATTTATTATGACAGAATATCAAGTGCTTGTGATTTCTTAATACCCACACCAGCCATAACTACAAATGAAGCAACATTATCTGTCGTTCATTTGTGAGTAATCATGCAACTTTGGGTCTTACGTGCATTAAAATCGACCTTTTGTTCTGTTGAGAGTATCATTTTTATTGTATGTTCGAGGGTTCTAAGTTGCAACTGCGTTTGTAAGTTTATATCTTGAAAAACATATTAACAGGTATATCTTGCGATTTTCCACACCAGAAGTGTTTTAGAATTATACCTCTAGTTTCGACCAACTCACAGCGATAATGTGCAAATATATTGTGTAACGGTCTTTCAATTAGACCATACAGACAGTTCTGTTATTTTTGCTGCTACTAAAATAAACGCTAACAAATTAATTACTCAACGTTTCGATTCATTGCTACAATTTTCTTTACAGACATACGCGCGTTTTAATTATATCTAATTACTAATACCTTGTACCGACAAATTATTCTTACGCTCTTTGATTTTTATGCTATTTGATAAGTATTTTTAAAACCAAACAAGCCATCACATTGTACATTTCATACATACATATTCAGAGTGCGAAGCCGATTGGCTAAGAGACGGCTTTTAGCTGACGCTGCAAGCAGCCGAGGTATAACGTGTATAAATGTTATTGGATATATTGTTTTTACATGCCGTCTTGACAAGCCATAAATCTGTTTAGACATTGTACATTTGGCTCGTGAAGACCGTCGCTGTTGATGGTCTATTCGTGTTCAATCACAGTTGTTTGGACAGTTATTCGCACAAAGTCGTTCTGCCATTACACCAACAAAATACAAACAGGCTGTAAACACCCGTACATAAACTATGCTGAGAACATTAAAACACTCTCGATGACAAATAAAATATTAACAAACAAAAGTTGTTCACATACGGCAGTAAATAAATACTTTACTTAGTGGTACAACGCACTACTCACACTACTCCCACTTTAGAGATTTCGCCAAATATTACTCGGACTCGGTGAACTAATAGCAAATTAATTCCTACAATATTGGTCACAATAATAAATATTTAAATATTTAGATGTAACTGTTTGGATATTTAGTTTGTCCCCGAACCAAACTTGACAAGGGATGAGGGGAATTCGTTCGAAAAATCCATAATTATTATTTACATTGTACTGGAAGTGGGCGTGTAAATTTAATATTTCACATAGCCTATAGTTTCTGGTCCAACTGTGTAGCTTTCCAGAAACCTACAAATGAACACAAATTCATTACAGATTTAAAGGAATTTCATTAAACCTCTTTGTACATTTTAGCCTTGAAATATTTCTCTTTTACTTTGTTGGAAATAAAATAATAGTACCGAGACATAAAAACCCTTTTTCCAGTTTATTTAGTATTTCATGTTATTCTTTAAAAAATTGCTTTATTTGCTTCGAAATTGTACATGTACATATATTCAACTAATCGATAAACGAAACAAATGTTAACAGCAACAAATAAAAGAAAAACGTAACAAAAATTCGTGTTCTATTGTTTCTGTTCAGTAGACATAAACAAAAGCAACCTTCAGCTACCAGGGGAAACCATCTATAGCGAACAACAATTATCTAACGAAAATTTTAATACACCAAGTTATAAGGGCTACAGTGGGTGGACAATATGATAAAACCACGAGTGAATACTGTAATTTACGATATTCATGTATTTGGGTACCGAAAACTGCAAACAATATGGGAGTAAAGAAACCCAAAAATAATATAATTACATATAAGGAATATACTTAGCCGACTAGTTTACCATATTAATTATAGTGTAGTGTAGACGTATTTTATTATATGCGCATGAGGGCTATAATTATTGAAGATTTGTGATGAGCATCTAACAAAAAAGTAAATCTTGGAGATCCGTTTCTAAAGAAATTTCAGGATAAAATTAAAGGGCTACGCCCTACAGCAGATCAAATTTATAGTGCGATTGAGAGTGGATTATTTTACAAAATCAAGCCGAATAAAATGTTAGTAAGTTTGCAGGGGATATTTGTCACGAACTACAAAATGAGCAACGAACGCCCAACATTTTTTGTACATGTTAACGCCTCCGTTACGCACAAAAAAATATATTCCGATAATTAGTCATTGAATTGATGGTTTTAATTAAGAAAATGTTTCCTCGGACATGGTAACAAACTCGGATTACGCAACAGCCTCGGATTACGCAACAGCCGTGGTTCCAAAATGTTGGAAAACACGAGGTCGTACTGTGCATTCTCTTGCGCTTTAAATATGATCAGTTTTCCAAAAATGTGGCTTTATAAAACTTTTACTTGATTTCCATCAATTTGTAACAGTTGAAACAGTTGCCGCATTTCTATGTGATATATTGTTTTTTCAAATCGCAGGTGCTTTATTCCAAAGCAACCTTAAATATAATACAAAATTGATGCCTTATGAATCGTAGCTAACCCGTAGTGCGATTCAGTATTCTTTATTAATGATACGATTATTATTATTTCACAGAAAAATTAACGATATTGCTATTCAGTAACCTTCTGTGAGTCACATAATCGCTACTGCAAACAACAAAATTGGCAACAAATTTGGTAACTCTTTTAACGTTTACTTGCAGAAGGTAAAATTGTCCACAATACCAAATACCACTGTCTAAACGAAAACTCACGTTTGGGTATCCAACTTAGATCGGCGCGTAGCTTGGTTCCGCTATATTCGATTTATTGCAATTTCATGGAGATGAAATACCGGAGATTAAAAATAAGATGTATTGAGCTCGACGAGACTTAATAAATAACAGAATAATAGAATAATAGTTTAAAGATAATATTTGAACACTTATTCTTTTCGAGAGTTTTAATAAAATAAAATTTAAATTTAAAAAATCGCACTACCGATCGTATTCACACTCTGCTTACATACATCAATTACGTTATTTTACCGATTAAAGAAAAGTATTGTAACAATTTTTCTTGCCACGACTGTACAAATATATCTAGAATAATGCTAAAATGTTGTACGGACGAAAACAAAAATGCTAAATAAAAACTTTGTATAAATTATATTTGGAATTATATTTTTATTGAAACCATTGAACGAAAAAGCCTCTAAACTCCAACATTAGAGAAGGGTTAAACTAGTAATGACATTAAAAACGTCGATATTCCTTCAAATACATTTTCGGCCATGAATTCTGACCAAATTCTTTTAAAATATGTGTTAATCTCTTTTTGATTCCCAATTCAATTTAGATACAGCCATAGAAATTAACCTTAACTACAATCGATAAGATAACATAAGTCGATAAGATAACATTTTCCGCTTACCAAGCGTTTCTTAAAAAAAAAAAACGATTGTCTTTGTTGTAATTAAAACTCTTTCTTTCAAATTAAGACAATTTCATTTCACTTAAAAAATTTACTTGTGTGTTATTACATTTTATAATCTGTACGTCTAAAAAATACACCCGAAATAGACTCTTCTGGTTTTTACTTTTTTTTTGCCACAATCAGTTGATTTTCAAACAGCAATTTAAGTAAGCGATAATTTTTTTGTTTGTTCACAACACTGTTCACTTTTACAATGATTTCAATAAACAATTTACGTGATGATGGCCAATAAAAATATGAATATTATTCACTGCGCCTGCCATTAAAAGTTGAACACTTATTACATTCTCTTATTACTGGTTTTATTACCAAAGCGAACGAATTTCTTTGGACAATTTAAAGGTTTCCACTTGCGGACTAAAACATGTTCTAGCCCATGCAATCAATCAAGGTTTATTTTGACGACTAATTCGTATAAAACAATTATCCAGAAGAATGAAAGAAAAGTCAACAAAAGATAAATAAATTAAAATAAAATAAAAAACACGTAGTGGACTATGCGGTTGCCCGTTTGTCGCTCAACTGGTTAATAAGACTGTTTTGAACTGTTAAAAACTAGAAGCGCAATGATTTTCTGCTTGTGATGATGATTTTGGTTTCATTTCGTTGGTTGGCAAATAATCATTTTATTTCAGCTTTATTACCAACTTTTTTTGTGTGCTCACGCAGTTGTTATTGTTAGCGGTGGTGCTAGTGTTGGTGTTACCTGTAAGTCAACTACAAACAAACTAGAAATAGGAGAGAAGCAGCAGCATAGGCATTAACGAAATAAGCAGCAATTGAAATTTAAGTATGATTTCAAATTGTTAAATTATGTTAATATTTAACAACAGATAAGGCAGCGCACATACTACTTATCGGCAGATAGACATGCTCTCTGCAACTTTATAGTTCAGAAAGACAAGCATTCGTAAACTTAGAGGTACTACTAGCAATAAAGAATATACGAAATGTATACAAAATTAACATAACAAAACAACAATGAAAGTCGATAGATAAACAATAACACACAAATAAAATCAAAGGAAAACATAAGGAGAGGAACAATAAGAAAAAATTAGACTTGTTTTAATTTCCAAAGTGTCTGCCATAAATTCATTTAATTTTATTTGAAAGCCCAGAGTAGAACGAAAGAATGGTGTATGGGTTCGGCAAACAACACATATGAACTGAGCTACTTACTAATGGAAGTATTTATTTTTCATTAACTTGTAATTTATAACGAAGTTTAATTTTCCAGCTGGTGTTAGGTTCCGTATTCCCAGGGTTTCGCTAAAGGTCTTCTTTATATAATATAGAGATGATACTGTATGAACACAGCTATTTTGATAACGAAACTATTACGATGAATGTATTATTTGTCTACTAGGTTTCGGGGGACCTTGTATTCGGAAAAATAGGTTTAGTATCATATAATTTCGGGAGACCATATATTTGGAAGTCTACGAAGAATATAAGATAACTTCGGAAGACCTTGTGTTCGGAAAAACTAAGGTTAAGGTTCTACAAGCTGCGAAACAAGAATCGGTAAAGCTCTCGGGCTACAGTTTAAGTGGCCTACTTGTAGATATAGTTCATACGATAACGATAACTGCTCGTTATCTTGTACTAATGTTTGTGTTTTAGCGCACTGGTTGCCTAGACCCCTTCTGCTGATGTCTTACTGACTATGCAACGTTGCATCGATAGGGTAACACAATCTTTTCGTGAATTGGTTTTAAGCCGCAGCCAATAACCACCCACAATCAGTCCAGGTTTTTTTTGTCACGGTCAATCAATTAGGCCCAAGACAGACTTCAAGTTCTAGTTCGCCCATATCTTTTGTATCCCGGTAATGCGATCACCAAAAATATTCGCTAATCAATTAAGAAAAGTCTTTTCGCCAGACCCTATCGCAAATGAACTTTTTATTTGAATTAATTAACTATTTCAACTCAAAGAAAATGATCCAAAAATTGTAACCTGAAAAATCACCAGGATATCATGCTCCTGCAAATCAATTAGCTTGTTGCCTTTATTGTCACAATTATTTAAGAAAAAATTCCAAAAGCAATTAATACTCTTTTTTAGAGATCAAGATATTGCAACCAATTTGGTTTCCCTCAATGTTGTGGATGTATCCAGCAAAATTAATCGTTTAATGGGAGGAATAGGAATATCTTTTGAATTTAAGAAACGCCATTTAGCTGCTAAATTTAAATGTCTCCTAAAACCCTACCTACCGAACTGGCTCTTTAGAATATATGAATGGAAGCTGTGGTGGTTGAAATACTGAAAGATGGAGAAAATTTCACACTCTTACTCTAAAAAACACAAATAAGCCGCAGACTTATTATGACACACACTTCGGCATTTGCTGTCTAAGAGACTTAACCCTTTTTTGGCGTCCCAGAGACTTCAAGCTTCTAATCTACACTAATGAGCATTGCTCGGTTCGTTGCCGTTTACCTGCCAGTGGCGTAAAGTAATTCGCAACCTGACATGGGAAATTGATATACGAAACTGGTACTTTTCACATAACAAACTAGTACTTTTAGAGATAAAAGCACCAAAAATATATACATGTTTCCTACAAATGAAATGACGCTGTTCGAGTCTATTTGCGAAATTTTTAAAAGGTAACTTTTAAAAGCGCACCCTCTTAATAAGTACCTTTTTGAAAAGTATTTTTTTTTTCATTGATATTATATTCAAGAAAGATACATTTTAGTCAGTTTGTTCAGAAGAATCTATTTCGCTTACCAAAGCATCTTTGTGTTGATTGCCCACGGGCAGGCACCACGATATTTAATCGTAAATACCATTGAGAAAATAAGCGTCATGGATATGTACCAATGTTTTTATGTTTGTCGCTTGATAAAATTTGTTGAAATGTTTATAGCAATCCATTCTTATATTTAGCAGGGGTTCCGAAGGACCTAGAGGTCTGTACCAATATTTCAGGTTGTCCCCAAAATTGCTCAAAAACCACGCTCGTGGTTCTGCGATGAAAAAAGGTCGTAAATGGCAGTGATAACAAATGAATTTAGAAACGCCGTATTGGTTCACAAGCAACCGATTTATTTCTAAAAAAAAAGTATATTTTCTCGCCACTATGTGTTGGATTACTTTTTAGGTTTTCTCTAGTACTACTGTACTGCATTATTTTGTTCAGGATTAACACTGTGCTTTGGATTAACAAATATGCTAGATTGAAATTGCTTTAACTGTTGCTATGAGGCTTGTATTAAAAATACAAAAGCAACAGCAATAGCAACAGTTCTAATATGACAGCAAACACAACGGTGTTTATTAAAAACAACTTGAAAATATAACAACTTTATTTCTAAACAGCAGCAAATGCTAAATATTTCCGATATTGCTGTTGCTGTTTTTGTTCAGTTGAAAAAACAGTACAGCAATAGCAAACGTTTACTGTCACCTATACTATACAAGTACCTTTATCCATGTGTATTTAGTTCTAACATAAATTGGTCTAAGGTAAGGTTTGATTATTTTACCTACTTAGAAGTCAACACTAAAGAGTAAACAAAATTACATTGGAGTTTCTGGCACTGAAAACTTATTATTAAATAAAATAATGTGTAAATGATGTAATTCCCTACAAGTGCAAAGCACGGTTTCTGTGCCATTTCACAATGCTATCAATATGATTGCTGTCATATTTGTGTCTATTTAACAATAAAATAGTTCTTAAAAAAACGTGTTGAATTTATAGCGAAGTACAATATTTTAAACATTCTATTTCTACTTGGCAGCTAGCATTTAAGTACTGAATTAAAAAGAATTATACTATAGATTTTATATTGGAAGATGGTATAATTAATGGTAAACGTGGCATGTGATCAAATGTAAAGCGCCTTTCAGGGAATGTAGGGTATCATATGTAACTTTCAATTAAACGCCCACTCAACTACCTTTAACGTAAATAATAATAATCCAACAACAACTGCGCGATAAAAAAAATTCAACAGTAAAATTACACACAAAATAAACTCACATTTTCCAATATTTGGCTCTTCATGACGTATGAACACAAGATGTTGTTGTTGTTGTTGTTATTGTTGTTTCTATATTAAATATTTGCATTGACAATTACATGCACAACCACATTAACTAAGGCTAGTAGAAGCCACAGAGACACAGAATGTAAACAAAAACATAAATAAAATGTTGAAAAAAGCAAAACAATGATTTCAAAAGCAATTACAGCACAATTGCATTTATGGCGGCATTACACACGTAAACTGAAACATTCACGTGAACGTACATACATACATACATATGTACATGCCACACATGTGGGAAAACATACGTAAGCGCATGTATTGGTGTATTGTATTGCATTGTCTATATTGGTTGTTCGTATTCTCATTTGATCGCATGTGCCCCAGTTTTTAATTTGTTTTCCAAACTCAGCTTGAAGAGCAACAAAAAGCGTAAGAAAACAAAATAAATTCAAATGAAAACTAAGTGACTTTTTACATTAAAAATAAAATGAAAGAAAACAGCAAATGCCTTCAACAGATCGAGCTAAAGTCGCTATTTTTACGAATAATCGATACATCTTTTTGTCAATACGATACCGATACTCATATATATGCTAGTAAATAAAAACTCATAGTAAATTAAATAAAATGCATAATGTATGCTGCACACTAAATTAAAAAATAGTAACCGTTATGCATGTTTTTATGTTTCTTGCCTCGTCAACTAAAGATCATTTTGTTTTGTGTGTTGCTTCTCCGAGAAAGGTACCCTTTATGAAATTAATTCATCGAAACCAAATTTCGAATTTTCAGAAAAAAGCAGTAAATTTTCTTTAGAGATAATAATGACTTGTCAGGCATTAAACACACTGACCACGGCAGGCTACACGACTACAAATGCCGCTGGCTACAAATGTCGCCCTGTCGCCAGTTACTTAATTATTTTGAAAACGACAGCTTCATACTAATGTTTAAATATTAACAGCTGTTGCAACAATTCATTTATATTTCCATGTTGCCACTTTAGAATTTTTACTCTTTTAAAGTTCAGTTTTTCCTCATGGAACAAGTCCTGTGGGTGTGCGGTCCTGCCAAGTTGAAAATATAATCGGGTATACATTCTGAACTAAATCGAGCACAGTAACGACCTTTCCAACGATGCATCAACGTCTTTGAGGTATGGACCGAAAATAGATCAAATAGGAGGGAAAAACTTTTTAATTTTACCTGAAATATCGAAAACAATAATATATATAAGTACATACTTTGTATATATATTCTAAAAGCAAAGACAATAAGGTTCAATTTGATTTAAAATGTGCCAGAGTAGGTGCAAAATAAAAGAAAAAGATAAGCGCGAACTGTTTTCAACTTTTGTGATCCGCTCGCTCGAATGTAGGCGTGACCGACAAACAATACTATCAATTTTGGAATCAGAACTAAAGTATTTTACAATGCTAAAAATTTGAGTATGATCGGGGAGGTGCACATAAACGAGACAGAAAACAAAAAACATACATGTCCAAACATGTCCATAAACTTCACTCAATACTATAAAAATACAATTACGTATTTTGCATACACATAAATAATAATAAAACAATTGAATTAATTTATTTAAAAGCTTTTAATGCATATATATTTTCTTTTTTATTTTATAATAAAAAATATTTCTAACCACTAATTTGCTTTACAAATTTTGTTCAATTTTAAACACTGTTTTTGTTTTGTAGCCAACCAAAATAGAAATTAGTTTAATTTGACCACAACCACTCAGTAGCACTCAGTTTAATAAAATCAAATTATTTTAATATTACAGCTCTCTTTCTCTCTAATTTTCCTATGCTGCCAGTCGACACATAAATTTCTAATATTTGAACGAATGGCGATTTTTAAAAATTTATTTCAAGGAAAAAATGTTTTGTTTTTAACAAAAACTATTCGCCAACTGAAAATTACCAAAATAATCTCCCTACACTGCTGTCGTAGTTAATTAAGCCTAAACTAATAAACAAAAGTTCGTATTGTACGGCTAATGCAATACGTTTCGTAACACTGTATTGATTCGCAATAGGAATGAATTCTTGTGTAACTTAAGTCACCAAAATACCACATGAAATCATTTATAAATTAGTTTTCTTCTTTAATCTATCCTTTTATTTTCATTAGTCTATTAATTGCTGGACATTATAGATAACCTCTGTGGTATTTTTTTAATTTTATTTACCTCGTTGGCAGAGTAGTATAATTTAATTTAAATATTACGTAGTTGTTTTTGTATAGTTTCTGGTGTTACAGGTTGATATTGTCAACCCAAAATTTCACTTTCATTAGCATAACGATAGACTGATTTTTGTATGAACAAATTCTTGTTAGAGGTGTGTATAGAGGTGGGTAGACTAAATAGGTAAACCTACCAGCGCAGCTGAGTAGCTTTTTTAAACTGATTGGATGTCGAATTCCATATTAAAAATTATTTCGCCAATTCCGGTAAATTTTTTATATATAGAGTTTGATATCCGCAAAGAAGCCGGAGATACTTTAAATTCACCCGTAAGTCTACCTAATATCAATTTGCCTTGGTATAGAGTCTAGGAGAAAATTAAGTTATTCGTAAATAAAAGAGTTACCTTTACGACAATATCGGCTTAAAGGAAACCAGCGCAACGATTTAATTTTGAGTTCCATTACAAATAGGTGCTAAGTTCAGCAATATAGCTGCCTTGTCGTGGAAATTATAGATTTCCCTCTGGTTGTCTTGCTATACAATTTCACATTGGGCATATACTACAACAACCTTCCTTCGATTTCTGTCTAAACTAGGCCCATCGACGGGATTGCTCAAACCGCAGAGCTCCTTATTTTCTAATACATCATTCCCCCATTTGCTCTCGATGACAATACGACAAGTTGCCGAGAATCATTAAGAAAACATGGCCCCATGAGAAAGTTCGTGGACGGAAGGCAGTGAAATTATATAATGTCTAGGAAAATATATGGAATATTAAATATTGAATGTTTATAATTTTTAACAGTATCAGCCACATACTCCGTACGTCTCCCTAACAAACTTCATATTTTAATCAATCCTCTTTCCACTCTCATATAGATAATCCTAAATACATATGCATGGACGAGTATTTACCATAAACTAAACATTCATATCCGCTGTAAATTTGACCAAAAGTTTGTGTACCTTTTTTAAAAACCTATATTTCTATATGTGAAGTTTCTTATTCAAATGTTTCAATCACAGATATATGTTGTTTTCTTTACAAATAGTTTTTGATTGGGTTTTTATAAGAAAAATGAATGTAGTTTTTAATAAATTTTATTCAATTCACCACTTTTTTATTACCGTTAATATTTCTCTATTTAGCTTGTCTGGCAACACGCCTTTTTTAGCCTTTTAGGTTTTAGTCTTTACTGAACCACTGCACACAAGCAGGCCTTCTCTAACTGAAAAACAGTGAATGCTAAAAAATATTCATTTGGAAGCAGTTTTTTGAAAATTAAAGTATAAATTTGCATATAAGCAAAATATAGCAGTTTTCCAATACTCAAATACAAACGATCTATTGCACATTTTTTATTTATAAGAAATTGACTTGCGTTTTAAAGTCCTACGTATCATTTATATGTTAAATAAATCCAATATGTACTGCTTGTCTTTCATTACGAAATGTTTTTAGAAAATAAAATAAAGTTTTAAATTTAAAATAAAGTCTAACTTCTTGCAGCTTAGCAGCTTGTTGAATGATACAAAATGAGATACGAACATCTTACAAAGATGTTGAACACTCATTCTTGTACAATTCGTATGGGAAGGTGTTAACATCCTGGCGAGTTGATGAAAGATGTGAGCAAGTGTAAAAATGCTATAACATTCGATAAAGAATTAAGGAAAGACGTACTACACACTACGAAATGTTCGTATTCGTCACAATTTTCGTTCGTTTCGAATTACATAGTGACCCCAATATTTTAAAGCACCGTTTCTGAACGCCCAATTGATTTCCTCAATACCTTTATTCTGCCCCACTGTGTAAAAAAAAAAATTAAATATGTATAAATAAAATCAAAAAAGGCTGACAGAAATGTGAGTGAAAATACATACTCCATTCACAAGAAAACGCAGGAAAACTTTTCAACACTTCAGAAAACTACAAAAACCCAGATCAATTTGCAATTCGGCAACGCTACTTAAATTGGCAACATCGTTTATACAAAAAGGTAACATTTTAAAAATGTCTACCATTTCGTTTGATAAATCATTAGACTGTGTTAAAGATGTTGTGCAACCACTTCTATGCGTGACTAAATCATGTACTTGGTAGCACTAAAATTCAAGTTATAACCATTAATGGAACAATTACAATGTAATCACTGTTTAGAACAACCTCAAAAGGCAGAACGAAAAATTATAATTAGGCAACTGATGGCGGTATTTTACAACCGTTTCATTTTAAAAATACATACATATGTCATCGCTACTTCTTGGAAAATGATAAAATCGAGAGGACCGGCAAAAGGCTTTTGGGCAGAAATTTTACGCTGCATTCAAAGTTTATGTAAACTCGTTGTTGTCAATGTTTGTGGAGCTAATTGTAATTGGGCTGTAAGTCTTATATAAATTTATCTTTGATAGTTATATCAAAGTTATGATATAACTATCACAATTTATACTTAAAGAATATTTTTTTTTTTACAAAACCAAGCTTTTTTCAATAATTTTCCCTATTATTTTTATTAACATTTATTTGGTTTTATTTGAGTTTTTATTTTAGTGTTGCATATAATAGTTTATTAAGCAAAAAAATGCCAGAAGTACATTAAGCAGTGCCAAGTCAGTGAGTAATACAGCTTCTTACCCAAATGTGAAGGAAGAAAAATATGTGTTGTTGGGATAATAATTTTATTGCTTCTGGATATTTTTTTTTTTTTTTTTTTGTAGAATTAACCCTGCTACATTTTGGGTCAATTTTACCCAACATTTGAATTATTTATTGTAATTGAAAATCAGTAAGAATATATTAGAGTACTACCATAAAGGTGAACATTATTCTTCATACTTATTACTTTTCGTTTTGCGCTATTGTGTAAATGATTTGAAAAATCTTAGTAAACTTAGAAAAACACTAGAACTCTCAAAACGGAAATCAAACATTGAGAGAAAATATTCAAGTGCCACGAAATCTGTTTTGCAAACACTTGAAGTTTTCTTTGTGGGATAAAAAGGGATTCCAATATTGTCGTTGCCATTTCAATAGAGGTTCTGGTAAGAAATTGTATAACAAGAGAATCAAGGAAATTTTGTTTGGTGAATTTCGCCCAACTAAATTAGAAATGGGTATAGTTATTTTTGTATGTACATTATTGGGTTAAAATTGGTAACAGTTTTTAGACAAAAGAATTATATCCTAAGAATTTTTTTTTTTTATTATTGTATGTAGGAGTTTGCGTTCTTTCGAAAAAAAATTTTGTTTGTTGTGAACAACGGTAAACAAAATTACCGAATAATATTCGTTTCAGCTTTTAAATGCTACTTTATTGATTGGGTAATCCAGGAAAAATAATATATATTTTGCATTGTAGACTAGTAAAAAGTAAAACCAAAGGAAGCAGTGGAAGCATTAAAAAGGACTTGATAATGATGGATTGCAGTGTAAATAATTGATCAAGGTGATATATGAGCATTGAGAAATATTAAGGAGAAGACTACAATTCACCAATAAACAATTAGTTCAAGGAAGTTATTTTTTTTGTTATTATTTTATTTATATATTTTTTTTAGCATTTTTCCTTTAATTGTTATGGGACATAAATTATAATTGCAGATATATGAAACGAATTTCCGTCATACCTTGTCAAGTTTGGTTTGGCGAGAAATCGATTTCGGACGAAAAATGACACTGAAGACGGCACAAAGCCGAAACCGGGTTTTCT
Source organism: Phania funesta (assembly GCA_963932375.1). Lineage (NCBI taxonomy): Eukaryota > Metazoa > Arthropoda > Insecta > Diptera > Tachinidae > Phania > Phania funesta. The sequence goes on from OZ010655.1 coordinate 65,320,640, forward strand.
CCAAATGAAGCTTGACAAGGTATGACGAAACTTTGAAAATTCGTTCCAAAAGTCTACATCAGTATAAATTGTATTATTTATGTTCTGGTCAAAGTAATTAGACGTTAAATTTTTTGTACAATTTAAAATATTTGATTAAAATTTAATTGTTAGAAGTTAATATCTGAGGATACATCCTGCTGGCGGGTTCTTAAATTTTCACAATCGAAAGAATGAACAAATTTAAAAACGTAAACATCCTTGATAAAAATTAGTTCATGTTTTCGCGAGTTTACTGTATTGAAAAGATTCACAAGCAAATGGAACTTATTTTTAAATCTCTTATGCACATGGGTAAAGTACGGACAAAAATTTTGCTGAAATAACTTAATATATCTTTTTAACAAAATGTTTGTCATGTGATCGGGTTAACCGAAATTTTTTAGTTTGTAACACACAGTGTTTTATGAACGTAGAAACTTAATTAAAATAAAACTAATAAAGCAGAAAAACTTTTTTTCTTCACATTTGATTGCAAATTTATTTTTTTATTTCTTCCTTACACTATAATTTTATTACTTTAACATGGGTATTTTTCATTAAAATTCATTGAAAATTTCAGTATCAAATAGAAGTGATCATAAACCACAAATCCCCAAATCAATCCAAATTGAGGAAGCCAACTATGGAAGGTACCTGTAAATAATGAAAAAAAAAATACAAAAATAAGGAAATTGTTTAATTTATTTACATTAACGAACAAAGACAATTATTAAAAATAATTTAATTTTACATGCTAAAGGTGAGTGCGGTCATAATTATAAATGTTTTTGTTTCTGCTGCCATTTTACAATTTTTATTCTGTTTAAATCACCATCAGTTTCATTAAAATGTTGTCAATGTGACAGACAGGTCGGCTTTTAACACTTTTCGAGTATGTTGCTTGAGAATGGCTCAACTAAATTGTACTTGGACCATGTTAGAAGTTTCTATAATTGTTTATTACATTCATATTTATGGTTTAAATAATAAATTAATTGCTCTGAACTTGAACTTATACGATATAATTGGGAATATAAAACTATTCACCCAAAAATTCAAAAAGCGAATGAACTTCCATACGAATGGCACAGAAAATATGTTTGTAATTTACTTATTTACCTAGGCTTACTACCGTTAAAGATCATCATTATATTTGTATACAGAATAATATTTTAAGCCTTTGGTTTGGAAATTAGTGAAACAATAAAACCCCCAGTATTCAAAAGTATAATAAAAGGCTGGTGATTTACTTTTCAAAGAAATTGATGTGCGTAGAAGATTATACTCGTATTTTGAAATAATTGTTCAAAAAAAACTATCCAGTGCTAAACGAGATTGATTATAGGACTGAATTATCAATAGACATCTTACTAGCGAAATCAGAAAAACTACGCAATTAAGGTATTAATTGAACTCAATTTACCATAAAAGCATTTAATTAATATGTTGAGCATATAGTATTTAATTGATCCATAAATTGAGTCAATTTCGGCATGCAACTCAGTAAGAAGTAAAAACTCTGTACAATGAAAAAATGTGAAATGTCTCAAAACTGTGAAAAAAAAACTGCGGCAAGTAAATTTATTAATGTAGAATTTTGGAACGAATTTCCGTCATCCCTTGTCAAGTTTGGTTTGGAGACAAACCGGTTACGGCTATGTGCCATCTTCAGTGTCAATTTTCGTTCTCGAAACTGGTTTTTCTACAAACCAAACTTGACAATGGATATCGGAAATTCGTTCCAAAATTCTACATTAAAACACCCTGTCGGAATATCAAATCAAGGATAAATTTATTAATTACAATATACAATCACACGAATACCATAATTTCTTTTAGAGCCGACTTTTATTTAGCTGCAAACCCTAATTGAGTGAGCTAAATTGCATATGTCTTTGAACACTAAAGTATGTTCAGACATGCATCTTAATTAAGTCAATTAAACTTTAAATTGAGTTATAAAATTTGGCAATTTACCTTTTTATACTTGAAAATGTTACCATGACCGCACGGTGAAATCGTGATAGCTGCCAATACAAATTGTATGTCTGTGACTATCGCTGTTTTGCGAGAACGAATGCCCCATCACGGCACTGGTCCATGAAACAATTGTGTTAGATTAACTTAAAAGTTTTATTTTGCTTCAAGTTCTGGCCCTAGAGAATTTTGTGAAACAGCATTAATATATATTGTTATTCGCTGCTAAAAAATAGCTTTTTTAAAATAACTTCAATATGCAATGAAATTCTTTTCTAAATAAAATTAGAAAGGATTTTGAAGTTTTCATAGGGCTAAAGAGAAATCTGTTGTAGATTTTTCAACTAGCTACAGATTTTTCAATGGACCCGGTTAATATGACTGCCTTAACAGGACGTTTAAACTTATTTATTTGAACATAACTCGAGAATATTTAGTCCGAGATTCGTTATTTTTCAAAGTGGCAAAAAAATCAGGATATGTCCTTCAATTTCCATATATATCATGGCTCATTCTATTCGTAATACTCGTATACATAGAATCGTGATTATTGATAAAAACTGAAGATTTAAGCAAATAATTATTTCACCACTCATTTCTGTATTTCATTATTTGTCATTTTTATTTTTTCAGATTGAAACCAGTTGTTTCACAAAAAGTTCACTACAACAGCCCATGTTGGAGTTATCGGACCTTGTCCAAATATTGCAAAGGTAAGCAAGAAAATTAGCTTCCTAAAAGCTGTAATTTTAAAAGGCATTTTGAAAAAAAAGCGATCGGTATAACCAGAAGAAACCTCATTAGTTCCGCACTCATAGCATATTTGGCGCTACGCAAAATCTGTCCTACGATTTTAAGATACTTTTCTTGGGTAGCATTGTTCCCGTGATCAAGTTACTAAACCAGTCTGTGCGAACGTTTACAGATTCACAAATCTCGGTACTCTCTAAATTGCAAGTAATTCTATACAGTCCAAAGTGCCTACGGTCTTAATGACACAAATTTTAAAGTATAATATCCCCACTAATTATGTTTGAATAACAAAAAGGCCACCTAATAACGAGCAATTATTATTTATAATACCAACAGTGAACTTTGGTAATTCTCAAAAAACATTTTTGATATTATTATGCCTTTCGCTAAAAAAAATTAAAGACATTTAAAAAAAGTCGTTGAAATTTTAACAACCACCAAAACTGCACGTTATCTATAATTATATTTTCTGTTAAGATAATACTATACATCTGGAGCAAATTTTAAAGGGTTTGGTTTTATGTCAACTTGTACGTACTCGTAAATCATACTAATACTCATATAACCTGGAACACTAAATATATTCGTAGAAGTTTATGGTTGATTAAACACTTTGCGACTACTACAACGAGTCAGTTATTTAGCTTAAAGTTTGGGTGGGTAAATTTTAAAGGAAACAAACAAAAACTCAAATTTATGCACTGGGAAGAGGTTTGATGTTAATGGAATTGTTGGGGGTGACAGGGGATATATGCCATAGATGCGCGGCTGACTATAATATACGAGTACTTAGCGTCCACTATTGAAGTAATTTGTCTTATTATTAAATTATAAAATAAAATATTTTTTATTCAAATTAAATATATTTTTCGTCTTTAACTGGAAGAGAAACGTCTGTATCTGAAACAAACATAATATTTTGTTGTTGATATTTTTGTAATCTTAAGAAAATGTTTTGCCGATGGTAGCAAAATTTTAGCTGCCGACAGAAAAAAAATTAATAAAAAAGAAATGACCAACGGAAGTGGATCTTACTGACTCTCAGTCTGAATTATCTAAAAATTGCGGGACTATAGTAATGCGAGTTTAAAAACACTTGGAGTGTATTTGAGGGTAAATAACTTTAATTTAGTTGAAATAAGAGCTTCATGATTTTTTGATAAATCGTTAGATATGAAAGGTGCAACTACTTTCTACGGTTAGGCAAAAAACTGTTTTTGCAGAAATGGTAGATTAAGCGACTTTTTCCGATTTTCCATCGTCTATAGCTGCGCGTTTGTCTTAGTGGGAACTTGACCATCGTTTAAACTGCCCGCTTTTCACGCGATTCTTTAGTGTGGAGTTATCTCACCAAAAGTTTACGATTTTCGTCACACCACTGATTTCTCCTAAAATATTGTTATGTACGAGTATATGTATAAAGGAGCTAGTGCCACTATTTTAAAACATTGCGCTGTGTTTTCTGTTAACACGATGTTTTTTTTTGACGTTTAAAAATTATTAAAATGTCTATCCATATTCTATGTTTAAAAAGCGTTTTTATTGCATCTTCGGATTCTTCCCGGTAATAATGTTAATTGATATTGAGAGATTATAGTTCCTACAATATAAATTTGTTCTAATCAACTGCTCATATCCGCCGATTTTTGTGCTAACTGTGAGCAAACCAAGACAGAACAATAATATAAAAATTGTATGTTAATTAATTTTTGAATTATAATTTAATCAATTGGTTTTCGGTGTTTTATTGCTTGTGTCGTAGAATTTTGTCGAGTGACAGATAAAGCACGAAATGATGTGTTTTGTAGGAGTTAGTGATTAGTTTATTACGACTCACTTCGTCCAACCCCTAACAAACCCCATAAAAAATCATGAATCACAAGATCACGTTTTGATCAAATTCGACAGCTAAACTCACTAAATCTTAAAGAAAAATTTAAATATTTTTATATTGGATCTTTTCTATTGAAAACTATTCTCATATAAACTTACTATAAAAAAGTGCCACCTTAGATCTGACGCTATTCTCAAGGAGAGAAAACAAATAATTCAAGTCAAATTTCGATGCTAAACTGTCCTACAAGTTGACGTATCGGAAGCTGGGGTTTGAAATACAATTGAGTCCAAAATTTGTCTTCATTCCCGAATTAGCTGCGGATTTTACAGGAGGGAATTTAGTTTAATTCACTGACTCAAAGTTATCCTCGAAGTAATATCAAGTGGACACTAAGTCCATTTGCAAAAGTTTGCAGATTACTGCCTAGATAATTCAATACTACGTTCTACGAAACCTACAATGTATAAGATAGTTGGTACCTTGTGGCCGATCAAGTTGCTCTCAGTATAAGCCGCTGAGGATGAGGATGCGGCTGAGAAAATTCCCAAAAGTTCATAAACAGGTTATTTCTCAAAAATATTGTTTTATTACCTATAGTAATAGTTCAATGAAAAATAGTTTCGATACCTTAAAGGTGACCAGGGAGTCGTTAAAATTGACAGAAAAGAAATAAAGTAATTTTTGTGGACCTTAGAAATTTGTTCTGTGAACTGGTTCATAAACAAATTTTCAATTGTGCCTTTTTTTAGTTTAGCGTGCGATATGTTAACTTATACAAATCAGTTTGATTATTTTATAATTGGGTTCGTAATAAAAAGGTTTTTTTAGTTTTTTAAAGTATATATTTTTGTTGTTTGGATTTAATTTTTTATAAAGAATACAAAATGGTCCACCATAGAGAAAATGAAATGTTTGTTGTTAAACAATTCTCTTCCGCATTAAAAACCTGCTCAATAATTTGTTTTGTGTTTTAAATTTATTGGTCGCTTGTTTTTTTTTTTTCTTGTTCCATTATGAATTTTATTTTGTTCATTGACTATGGCCAAGAAATTGGTTTTGTAAAGATAAATTAAATTAAGAATTAATTACCAACTTTAATATAGTTTTCAAAAATAATTAAATTATTACAAATATTGCATTTTAGAGTTCCGCTAAAGAAAAGTAATCTATGCTAATTTCCATCAATATACAAGACTTCATAACCGCGTAATACAATAATTTGGGAAAATTGATTAAAAATTGAATCTGGACTGGATATTCCGACAGGGTAATTTGATATAGATATTTTCATCAATGAATTTCCATCATTCCCTGTCAGGTTTGTTTTGAAGACAAGCCAGTTTCGGATATGTTACATTATCATTTCTCATTCTCTCAGAATGGGAAGGCGAAAATTCGTTATAAATGTTTTTATTAAGAACCGATTTGGCTTAAATTAACCCCTATTGGTAATCCTCTGTAAAACTTGTTTCAAACACAATTCATTGGCCAGAAATTAAAATACAGGAGTAAGGCAAATAACTATGCCAGACATAGTAGTGAAAATACAATTTACTTTTTCACTCCTAACTTCCAGAAAATATATTTCGTGGACATCTGTTCCGACTTGAAAAAATTAATTTTGCCACTGCCAAAGCGGATCTAGTATATTTCTCATCAATTGTGGGCTTTTTTCGAAATAATCAATCAAACGCTGCAATGAGTTGAGTATCTCCCTTTTCAAAGATAATCTCGATCAAAAAGGCAGCATATATCGAAACTGTCTCTATTTTGGTTTATGAATCGACCCTCTCTTCACTCGTGTTGTTGTGATCATCTAAAAAACGCCAACTTTAGATACCTTTCATTGATCTAGCTGACGACATATGCCTCCCTAGAACAAAATAGTAATCGTCTTTTGAATTGACAGTATTAGGCACTTTAAAATACAAGCAAACAAATATTTTTATAAAATTTATTAAGAATACGGACAGCGAGATGCTCTCATAATACAATTGAAAATGAAGTATACTCTAACCCATTTGTAGGTGTAGTAGCGTAACAATTGTTGGTCGGAAGAATCTTTTACACTGAGCAGATTCGCAGTAATCCTTCACAAGTATTTAAATGATCTAATGTAATTTTCTTTCACATTGCTATCACCATTCGAAAGCAACCCATGGTGGGTTGGAACATTTTAAACCTGATTTTAAAGCAACCCACCTTTGAAACAATATCCTCTGGAATCCTATCAGGATCGTTTTGTTGACTAATTAATGGCAGCGAGTTTAAAGAAGGCAACATTTTAATTCCACATTTTTTTATTTCTTTCGTTTTTATATTTTCAATCTTTATTTTTTATTATTTTAATTACACACTAAAATTATTTGCACAATTATGGCGTAAATAGTCATGTCTAGAACTTTATGTCTTATTTTCACGAGTATGTTCACGTTCAGTGAACAACGTCAGAACAATGACTAACTTGAAAGCCGAGTTTTAGTCTGAAATTAAACAACGGACGACTATAAAAAATATTAAATAAAGAAGAAAATCAAAACAAACAAAATTTCTGAGTTGGCATTGTTTGAAATGTGTTTCTGTTGTTGTAGATGAATTAAACTTCACTCAAATATTATGTTCAAATCTAAAGCGCTTTCAATTCTGAGTCGAATTGTGTTTATAACATTGTATTTTTAATACCAAAAGAATATGTAAACTCTGAAATGCATATACTCGTACACGCACACTCATATACAGCGTATCCGAGTACAGGGAAGGCGATAAAAATAGCACGGTACAAGCTTAGTATATTCATATTGACAATTAAATTAAGGTCAGAGTGTTCCCTTTTATTTAACAAAAATCCAGCTTTGACTAGCGATAAGTCAAGAATAGGGTGATCGCCGAAGCCGTTCGGTCGGGTTTTTCGCTCTAACAGCTTAATATGAGTGAACTATTTGAAATTATGATCTAAACTGCAGGGCGTATAAGTATAACGGCTCCACCTGCCACACCGCGGATGAAATAATCGATTTTTTGCAGCATATTTCCATAGTGTGGTTTCATTGAGACACCCTATACAAGTTCTCTTTGTATATATTAGGATGGGGTTTAAATCCAGTTTAGTGTTTTATAAAAAAGTTTGTTTTTGTTTAGTGAATGTTATTTGTCGGAGTCAACATGTCCAACGCAGAGATGGGAAGTTTAGCACTAAATCTACCTTTAGTGATAGTGAAAAAATAAGTGAGGAAATGGTTCAATATCACTGAGCTGGTGGAAAATAGTGCAAACTAATAAAACTGCTACTTTTGGTTTTATAAAACGAAATCAATTTTCTTTTAAATGCAACTATTCGAAACCCGGTTTTTGAAAAATGTGAAATAATCGAGCACCATAATACAAAACTGCAGCGAGTATCTAAGAACTAAAAACAGCCAGACCTAAACAATGATATATTTTGTCTAACAATGGATCGAATTAATAAACAATAACAAATATCGGTGGCTCAATATAGAAAAGGCTTTGCACTATTTTTAGAAAAACTAGAAATAACTTATGCTTAAGAGTGAGAGATTTCAAAAATGTCAATAATAAAAATCCTAATGTATATAAAATAACTCTAGAGTATCAATCTGAAGATTGTGGGTTAGATGCACATCAAAAACTCTGGCCTAAGGTACTATACAATTCACCGGAAAGAAATTTTTGATTGCTAATTGATTACGATTACAAATAATTTAAAAATTTTCAGAATTACTTGAAGAATTAATTGGACTACTATCAACGATTACTTTGCATTTTTTTTTATATATTTCGCCGTTTTATTTTGTTGATTCCTTTTAATTTTATTGATAATTTGATAGTAATCTCAAGTAATCCTAACTATTTTTAGATTCCATGTAATCATAATTACTAAGTAATTATGCCGTTACTCTACTAAGGCTTCGATATTATAATATTTCATTATGTGCTATAGTATATAGATTAAGTTTCACATCTTCTTGTTCTCACTTAATGAGAATTATAAAATTAGGTACCAATATGCGTGAACAAGTGAAGATGTTTAAAAGCAAGCAAACCTGCTATATTCTTAACCACAACTCTCACCCTCTATTACAATTTAATAGTCTTTGTGGTGACTTTTTTATAAAACTAGTTTTCTTGTTATACTAAAAACAACAACAACAATAACAACGCTCTCAACAAATTGGTTAAAGCCAAGTTTTCTTGGCTTGAAACAAATGTTAACTCAAGCAGAGAAAACCACTCAGAACTTTAAAAAAACCGGTGACAATAAACCCTATTCTTGCACTAAAGAAATATATATGTACGAGTATTTAACTTATCTGCTTATTTCTTGTTTATTAAGTTTGAGTGCATCCATAGACAACAAGACAATTGCATTAAAGTGATCTCTTTTTTCTTAATGTTTTCGTAGATTCTCTATTGATATTCAACAGTTAAAAGTTTATGGTCAAGGTTTTATTTTAAATTAATTTATTTGATTTTTTGGCTTTAGATAAAGAGTTTGTTTAGCCAAACAGTGTTAGTTTGAATAAAGAACAACCTTGACGAAAAGCTTGGCTTGCAGTTGTATGACGGCCTTGCAAAATTTTGGCTTGAATTCTAATAAACTAAAACGAATTTTTAAAATAAATGACATACATATGCTTAAAACAATAAAATTAATTTAATATGACATCTTAATTTTGTGTTAATGTTATCTAAAATACATTTAAATAACATTAACATAACAAATTGTGTTGCGGCAGCCACCAGTTTCTCAAAAAAGGATTGTGTCGAAAATGGGAAATTTCTATAATTTTGTTATAATAATGTGCAACAATGTAATTCGTACGAAATTTCTTAACTGCCGCTTCTGTATTTGCTTAGATAGGTGTGGCACTTGAAATTTTCATAAGACATATACATATATAGCCTATATATCCTTTCAGATAAATTGCAAAACGTAAAGATACGTGAAAAAATTCATTAAAGACATTTAAAGTTACCCAAAAACTTCAAACTTACCCTAAAATTAAAACTCCTCGCCAAATAAAAAAGCTAAAGTTAACCTACATGTGCAGTTTGTCCTGTCATAAAATCTTACAACGTAAGGAAGGGTTGTTATATCTACCTATTTGCACCCTTACGAGGGTCATTCAATAAGTAAATAGACAAATTCTAAACTTTAAAACTATTCAATGAATGTGTACCATGTTTTCAGGGGTGTTAGTTGGCAACCTTGGGATATGCTCTGATCAGCTGTTTCGTCATTTTATGTCTACATAACCTCAAAATTTTCAATTCATCATGGAAAAGCAGCGCTCAGTCATTAGATTTTTAGTTGCAGAAGAACCAAGTGAAATGTTTTCTAGAATGTTGATACAGTACGGTAAAAGTTGTATGAACCGTGCGAATTTTTACAAGTGGCGGAATAAATGTAGGTGATGAACCCAGATGTGGATGTCCATTGGAAGTTTCTGGTCCCTCGTTAGAATCCAGGATTGACGGACTTATTCGTGATAACAGAAGAATTACTGTTGAAATGATAGCTTAGGAAGTTCAAGTAAGAGGAAGTTAAGGAAGCGGTGCAAAAGTGGCACAGGGGTAAATGGAAAAAAACTTCGGCTAGGGAATTAGGAAGCTGCAAGAAAGATGGGACAAGTGCATAACTGCGGGCGGTGATTATGTTGGAAAATAGGCTTGATTTTGAAAGATTGAATTAAACCGTTTTTGGGATATAGCCATTTGTCTCTTTACTTATTAAATGACCCTCGTACATAGAAGAGAGAACTAAGGGAAAAGCGAAAAAATTACAGTAGAATTCCTGGGGTACTTAAAAATTCATAAGTTCAATTATGTGTTTTTAAAAATTCGGTATTAGTGCAAAGCACGGATGCTGTAGCATTTTATAACGCTGTCAATGTAATTGCTTTCTTATTTGCGATGGTGGTGTTTTCGGTGCTGTTGTATTTTCAATAAAGCGGGTGCATAGCTATAGCATAAATAAATTAACGAGAAAGTTTTGTGACAGGAAAAAGGTTTAGTTTTTGTTTCTGCAACTGCTGGACTGGATTTATATTGGACAGCACAGTAACAGCAAAATCATTAGTATCAAAACTTGTAGAATTAATAGCACAGTACAATATACTTTCTATTGCACTTTTGCTATTGCACTAAAAATACACAATACAGAAATACTTAAAAATATAAAAATATAAAATTCAGGAAAATAAAATTCACAAACTAAAATTTAATCAATTTGAGTGAAAAAATGTTCGTATGGTGTTGGCGGGTTTGAAAAGTTTCGTGACTTTTACGACTTTTGCACATAAAAATTACCTTTTGACAATTCGACGATCGTAAGATAATTACAATACTATTCATCACATATCTTACGTTTTTATGTTAACATATATTGATTTTTGTGAAGATCTAAAAGGGAATCGAGTTCCACAACTGCTTTTAGCAAGTGCCTATAAATGCATGTAATTCATTAATATACTATGATTGTCGATTTCAACGTTTTAGTTTGTTTATTTTATTAATTTACTATAACTAATCATTTACACTAATAATCAGCTGTCATAGATGACAAGCAATAATAAAAATGTTTCCCCATTATTGCAGTTGTAAAAAAGTATGGAAAAGTATTTCGTTGGACATATTTAGAGAAGAACCATTTCAACATTTTGCAAAGTATAAAATATAGGCAGCATTATTTGGGTTTTAACTGTATTCAAAATTTGCAAATAGAAAAATAACAAACACAAGAAAAAAAAATTCAATTAGTTCGTCAAAATGCGTTTTAAGCACTTTAAGAAAAGGTAATTGAAATTGACCGTTCAAAAATTGCTAATCTATACTAAGAAGCAATGATCAGCCAGAAATCTGTTCACACATTAACAGAGCATCGGGAGGGTAAAGAACAAAAATTTTTTCGTTGTCTGCTGAGTGGAGAATACGTGTAGATGTTCCTGTTCAGTTCGAGCATAATTTTTTGTTTGTCATGAAAATTGTTTCCCGGTTCTCAGCTTAGTTTATGTACGTATCTTACTTGTGTGATGGCAGAACTCCTTTGTGTGAACAACTGTTCAGGCAACGTTGTTTAAACACGAACAGACGTTCAACGGCGACGGTCTTCACGAGCCAAATTCCTGTGCGAACAGCAATCTGTACGTTGGCAGAACATATGGATGACTAGTCAAGACGGTATATTATTGAAAACCAATCCCCCCAGCAAAGAAGGGCTAAAAAGCACCAACAAAATACCCGAAAAGCAGGGAAAGGTAATACTGGCTGTGAAATGCACGTATTCTGCTTTAGCAAAGCACATACTAACGTAAATGTGTATGTGTGTTGTACATAAAGCTGCTAATAATGTATTTTTTGAGTTGTACAAAACCGATATTACTTAATTCTTAAGTACAGATCGAAATTATGTTGTAGTTATTACACCAGGCAACAAAATAAACAAAATTTGTTTATAGTGCTAAAGCCCCTTTCAAACTTTTAGAACAAGTTAAACTATTGCCAAAATTCAAGCAAAAAGAGGAAAGTATTATAGTATGAAAACAACGTGTCATGAATTTGATAAACAAAAACCGGATGAAACTTCGGCAGTTGGAGGGCTGTATTTTGTAAAAATGATGTAAAAGTTTAGACTAAGATAAAAACGGGAAAACTCAAGTTGCGGATGTAAAATTCCAGATAAAAAAAGTTCCCAAATAGGGCGAAAAAATTGTATAAGGCATTTGACATCCAATTAGTTTAATGCTCCTTGGCTTAGATCTTTCATTATATCAGGATTGCATTTTTACAGAAGTGCGATGGTGTAGACAAATAATGCAATGAAAATATTTTAGCTATGGCTTTTTTTACAGTCAGACCGATTATTAGGATGGTCGTACACCTTAATTTCGCAATTAAAGGCCTTAAGAGATTATAATTTACTATATAAAAACTCAATTAATAAATTGAGCCATTAGCACTTAATTGCTCCATAAATTGCATCAAATTGGCCATGTAACCCTGCAGAAGTGTGTATACTGCGCAGAAAATAGCTAGACCCGACAAATTACAACTTTACAATCCCGGTGTTGCCAATTTAGCGATCTCTTTCATATTATGGTGGTAATTAGAAATTTCGTACGTAAAATCGAATAACAGATGATTACACGCTTTTTCAAACATCATTGGGTCATGAAAACATTTTTAGATCCCTAATGGTAATTGAGTAAGCCAAATTCTATATGTGTGAACAGGCAATTTTGTTTCTCAATTTAAAGTTTGATTGACTTAATTAAGTTGCATATCTGAAATATATCGTTAGATTTCTCTCTGCAAAGCACCTTTTGTCTCAGGTGAGGAAAAATGGGACATCAATTGGTTTCCTTAAATAATTTAACACCTTGACGAGGCCATGAATAGCAACCTTAACTCCTGCAGAGATTATTCTAGCTTTTAGTTAAATGTTCTTTCGATAATTGTTGAAACTTCAAGTTAGTTTTTAAAACAACCCAAGATTTTGCAATCCATTAGCAAAACTTAAAACTAAACAAAGTATAACACAAAATAACTTGTAACAAATTTATAAATAAAAAAAATGCCAATAATTACCTAAACCTATCCAAATAAGTGATATTAGTTATAGCAGTAGTAGCAGTCAAGAAAAACCTAAACCAAAATTATTGAAATATTTGGCCTTGTCTTAATAATTCTAGCTAAAAGTCTTAGTTGTGGGTAATTATTGGAGTATAAAAGCAGTCAGGTCTGCTTAACAAAACTATCAAATAGATTGTTTATAAAAACAACAACAACAAATTATAGTAATAAAACAGAATATAATTTGTTTTACCGACAAATTTCATAACGTTTCTATTTTTTATGCAGTTTAGTTTCATTGTTGTTATTTCAAGTGTTAATAATGCTGCAACTTGTTGTCAGTCAATATTTCATATGTTCACTGATCTTACAATGAACTTAATATTCATTGTTGATTGTTCAAATTGCAGCAACAAGTTATACTCTGTAATATTAAATTGTAACAACTTATTACCTGTTATTGTTGTACAACTACATACTTGCATGTGCATGCATGGTTTGTGCTTATGCGTGCATTTTGGTCTATTATATTTATATTGGCAATTTAATGTGTATTAACGTCAAATTTAAACCAATTCATCGTAACCAACTGATGACGAAATGACAAGTTGTTGCCAATGGAATAGCATTCAAATTGTAATGAGCTTGAAAATAGAAACATGTTATACGAGTGTGGAAATGTGCAGAGAAGAAAACATGAAAATCTACAAAGAAGAATTCATTATTTCAGTAAGCAGTGCGGAGAACTGTCCATGTAGACTTTGTTTCGTTTATTGGATGGAATTTTGAAATGTATTTATCAAATAGACAATTAAATCAGGGTTTAGGAAGAACATGCCATATTAAAATTGCTATTATTGTTGCTATGAAACTTTAACATATACAGCTTTTCTATGCTGTTAACAATTTTTAACAGCACGCTTAACGCAATTTAAAAAAGATTAAAACCTGTTCCTAAACAGCAGCAGCCAAACGAAATATTTACGATATTGCTTTTGCTCCTTTGCGCTGTTAAAAATAAGAGCACAGCAATAGCAATTGTTTGCTGACACCAGCATACCTGCCTGAACTTTTTTATTCAGTCATAAATGTTACTTGAATAGTTAGAAAAGAAAATTAAAGAATGAACAAAAATTACAATGAAGTTTTGGTACTGGAAAGCCATGAAGCAAATAAGTTGTATGTAAAAATTCCAACTTAGTGCAAAGCATGGTTGCTGTACTATTTCACAGTGCTGTCATATATGTGCTGGTGTTGTTTTCATTGCTGTCATATTTTCAACAGTACAAGCTTAGATTTATCATAATTAAATTAAAGAGAAAGAAGTGCTATTTTGTGACAATATTTTTGATTATTGCTATTGCTGGACTGTATTAGTTTTTAACTGCACAGTAATATTAAAATCATTGCTGATATGACCTGTTGAATTTATAGCATAGTTCGGTACTTCTTTTCTTCATCTTGTATTTCGCAGCTAGTAGTATATTTTAATAGCCGGTTTGAATACACAATTATCCGTAAGTTATCAAAACTAAAAAGACGATATTCGAAAATAGGTAAAATTTGAATGTTTTCCAGTTTTCATAAATTTTGAAACAGGAATGTAGTAATTGGCTATAAGTTTATGTTTTCACGAATTAAAATTTTACCTTTATATTTTTAAAGTTTAGAATCATTCTGGATTTATAAATTTAAGGTTTATAAAGGACCTAAGAAGTAGAGAAAAGTCAAGTGAAAAACACTGAAATTAATCGCAAGAAAGGACATTTCGATAAAAGTAAACTCAAAAGTACTGACAATAAAAATAATCTTTTACTCCAAACTAATTCGACCTGCTCAGCAATATTATTCACTACATACGATATAGTTTACACATCGGAAGATTTCATGGTAAAATTTTTATCATAAAATTACGTTGTACTTTCAGGGAACAGTTCTATTTTTGGCCACATTTGTTAAAGTGTATTATGCAAAGTAACTTATTTTATTCCCTTGAATGTGCTATTTGCAGAGCACAGCTTTGTACAACGTTACAACGCCAGGTGTAATGTAATGTATTTGTTAACCAACTAAAAGGAGTTGGGAAAACGTGCACTCCACTAGAGTTGTACCAGTCACGAAATAGTTCGTTCAATTGAGAGTTTAATTCTTGTGTACGACACAATAAAATAACTCGTGTGTTATTCTTTTGTAATTGTTGTATAATTGCTAGTACCTTTTTGAAAAACTCGCTCAATTGAACGAATTAGTTCGTAATCGACACAATCCTACATCCCATTAATTAAATATGAAATAGTAACCCGTCACATCACAAACTTGGCTTACTAATGAAAACATGTTGTTTTAAAGATTAAAACATTAGGATTTTTAAATTCTGTTTGGCTCGTTTTCATCATCTTAAAGCTGTCTTTATTATTGCGTGATCAGTGGTTGGTTATGCAGCACATGACTCTTCACAATATTTTCTACAGATAGTTTTCGTAGAATTAGTAGATTCGTATCGTATAAAATTTTTGTTAGCGCTTTCGTGTAAGTTACTCAAAATGCTTTAACGAAAGCAAATGAGTCAGTTCTTTGTTTTTGCAATATGAAAAAGTTTGATGTTCTCTCCGTTTAAAGTCTATTTTCTGTAGATTTTTACGTTACCAAAATTACGTTGCGTATTAGATAAATAGTAATACGCTTTGTTTACTTGACTGATTTCGTCATGTGGTCCGTGAAAGCACCATACGAGTCTACTAATTCTACCATTAAGTTTAGTACACATTATGCCGACCTGAAACTTGACTTTTTTTAGAGTAATCGTCAAGAGCAGTAGTAATAAATCACTAGTGTATGTTGCCAGACTTGGCGATTGATTGTCATTTTAGCGATTTTTGCACTCCAATATTACCTTCCGACGTAATGACTGGTTTTAACTCAAGTCTCACGACTTTGCAAAAGATATATATGTTCAATACTAATCTTGACATAAATTATTTTTTAAACATTGAATTTAATTTAAACTTCTACTACTCGATCTGGTTGGGTTCTATGGCTAGAATTTTTTTTAATTAATTACATTCTAAACTTGTACCATAACATAAAGATTTGATCCCCGTGAATTGCTATGATTTTGAAACTAGTAATTCAATCAATGGTGTTTGTTCCATGAAATTGTTATAAAGCAATTTGTATGGAGTCATATACAGGATGTCCGCCGGGAAGGTATACTACTTTGCTTGTTTATAATTTTTAATTAAATGAAAGAGCGTGGATCGTATATTGATAAATGTTTTATTTAATGTCGGCAATTATGTATGGAATACAATATCAGATAAGTGTCCGCCTCTGTTAGCCTCACAAATGCGAGCCCTTTTAAACACATTTTTCATTACATTCTCACACATTTCACGCGGTATTTCATTAATTTCATTTCGAATATTTTGTTGGAGTTGCTCCAGCGTTTCTGGTTTGTTTGCACAAACCTTGCTTTTCAGATATCCCCACAAGTCAAATCAGGCGACCGTGGAGGCCAGTCAACATCACCATGCCTTGAAATAACTTGTTGTGGAAAGAGGTCTCGCAGTAATTCAGTAACACGTTCGGTTGAAATTCCCAATAATGGCTCTTAATTGAAAATTTATATTTTTAAAAAGTAATCTATTTCAGGTTATAGTATACAAAATTGTGCATCACTAATTATCTTTTTGATTTTTCTATGTTATCTACTTTTAGAGTTGTGCGTTGTCAAAGTTAAAGTTTTTTTAAGTAGTAATGATCCACTTAATACTAAGAAACGAAGAAATAAGTGCTATCTCTAACGCCTGAATTAAGAGCCGTTTTTAGCAATTTCAACCCAATGTGCGTCGTGTTGAAACCACATGTTAGTCAAGCCCAAAGCATGCAGTTGTGGCGTTAAAAGTTTTCAATCATATCACGATATCGCTCCCAGTTACCGTTACGCAGTTTTCAGTTTCAAAGAAGTAAGGTCCAGTGATTCCTCCTGACCAAATTGCACACCAGACTGTCACTTTTAATGGATGCAAAGGAGACTGATGAATAATTTGTGGGTTTTCCATTGCCCAGAACCGACTATTCTGTTTATTCACATATCCATTCAAATAAAAATGTGCCTCGTCACTCATTATGATTTTTTTATGAAAATCGGTGTAAATGGTCTTCTGGAAGAAGCTCTTGTATCAACTGAATCTTAAATGAAAACAAAAGCAAATCTTTGTGCAAAATTGTGGCCAAAGTTGTTCTTTGAAGACCAAGCTCCTAAGCACGGTGTCGAATTAAGGTTGATGGATTGTTTTGAAGACTTTCTTGAACAGCAGTAATGTTTTCAGCCGATCTTGCAGTACGTTGTGTTCCACGCTTGGGCCTATCAGCTACAGTCCCTCTTTCTTCGAAATCATTCACTACACGATATATAGTGCGTCTTGTTGGCACGTTGTTTCTCCCAAAAACTTCACGTAACTTTCTTTTAACGATTAAAACACGTTGGTTTACCGAATAGTTTTCCATAATAAATTTGCCACGTCTCTACTTCACGACTGTCAATATGAACTGTAAACACTGTCAAGTCCCGGCGGACACCTTGTATTTAAAAACATTCAAAAAACCTGTGTCAGGAAGAAAAAAGTGCTAAGTGTGATTTTGTCGTTTTACAGGAGAGCAGTTGTAAACTTTATAGTTAATTTTTATTAACATGATCACTTTTTAAGACGGACAATTATATATGTAGGGAAAATTTCAAGGTATTATTTCTAACAAAATTGTAACTTATGTTACTGTTCCAAATGAAAAACATAAGCATAAATTTATTTCAACATAACTTTTCCTTTTGTATTGGAAAATCACAATGAAGTTAATAACTCGTTTTTAACTTAAGTCGACTTAAGCATTTATTCCTTATTTCCATAGAAAAAAATCGATTTTTTGACGCATTGGACGATTTTTTGCAAACAATGTGACGATTTTCGACCGTTTTCATCTGGTAACCACTATCGCACAACACTTTGCCAAAGCTACTCAATAGATAGCGGCACAATTTATGAAGACAAATTCCAGACAACAGTTCTGTTTGCTTAAGCTGCTGAAAGCTATTAATTTTTATTCACCTCCCCAACCCTACTGATGTTATTACATTGAATGTCACTGACATGTAAACTAAAAACTTTACAATAAATAATTGTCTATAGAATTAGCAGGCAATCCATACAAATTTATGATTGGAATGCTTCACCTAAAATTGATTATACGATACACACCTACGTACATACATATACACTAATGCTGTTAACGACTGAGTGTTTTCCAAACCACCTTCATTCACTTAATTCAATCGGCAATTTCAAGATCGTTTTAATATCTAGTTTTACATTGACATAAATAGACTGACCTTGTCTAGTAGGATATTTACTAATTTGTCAGTTCAAAACGTGATATTTTAATTAAAAAGAACAGAAAGCAGCACTAAATGTATTTCTGAAAAATATCAATACGAGTGTTGTTAAAAATTAATTGGTTAAAATTAAAATTTCTCTTATTAATATAAACTTTTTATTTAGTTTATTTATTAAAATTCTAATTATAAATGAAATGCAATATATCTAAAGGGGTTTCCAATAAGGGCGGGTCGATATTAAAATGACATAAAGCAAGCTCTGTAAAGTATGAAAAATGTGCTTCCATTTCTGAAAGCCCCATCTAAGAAAAAACATGGTACTTATTTCTTAAGTGTAAAATGTTTATTAACTAATGTGTACTTCAAACCTATAATAAAATATCTTTCTGCATATGGACGTTATTCTTTTATATAATTCAGCACAAAGAAAATTCACCATGCAAAGTTTTAGAAATTTTGTTGTAATTATAGTAGCCTCCCATAGCAGACTCTTCAACAAATTTATATGAAAAAATGTCTAAATGAACCGGTCGCTTGGGTTACAGAAACATGTCCTACTTACAAAAAAAAAAAATTAACTTTTGAAAAATATAAAATTTGTATGGGCGCTTGTTCATGCGTATTTTGGGCAATTCGACATAGTGAATAATGGCCCATATTTCTGGGTGATTATTAAATTTTTAATTTGACTAATTTTTGCTTAGTTTTTTTAATGATGTTTTTTTACTATGGCGCATCTACCAAAATTTTTAGGTGGTCGTTTATTTTTGATCTTGGTCGATTTGGTTGACAACCAGTCATGTACTCGTATGTAGATATTGACTTTAGCTATTTTAAGCTTTTTAAAACAAGTTGTAAAACATTCTTTTTAAAAACGCTGTTAAATAGTAAAAACCTCAATTAAAATACTGCTTTTCATGAAAACTAAATTAAACCTCTAGATATTTAGTGCACTTTTCACAAATTCATAAAACTGTGAATACGAAATTTATTTCCAGAAATAATTTAAATTAAAAAATTCTGTGCATTGGGATCAATGCAGTTCGAAATTCTGACATGGATATTATTTAATTCAGTAATTGCTTTATCAGCAGCTCTATGAGTGCAGGCATCAGCTTTAGCCGTAACTTCAGGAACACGCTTCTTAGTGTTTTCTTTGGTGTTCTGGATAGTTTTACGGGATTTCTTTACGTACAAACTGGCCTTGGTTGCAAAGCGGGTTAAGCAAGATCTCTTCATAAAGATGTTGGTGTAACTCTGACACTTTCGATAAAACCGTATCAAATCTATACCTTCAAATATTAATTTCTGAGTGGTAACAATAATGTCAGCAACAATGTCGGCCGAATCCTTGGCTGCGGCGATGCCACATTCACTAATAGACTTGTGAAAGGAATTAACAGTGGCATTAATGTTTTCATTTTCAGCATCTACACACGGAGCATTCTTTTTACGCAAATTTTCAATGCTTTGCACCTTAGCTTCAACTTCTTTGGCAGGATCTACAACAATTTGGTCAAGTTGATGGCCAATAGCATTAGCAGCTTCTACAGAGATTTTCTTCAATGCATTTGGAATTTTATCCACCATACCCTTAAGATTAAGGGGCAGTTGAGCATCACTATCGGCATTTACAGCCAACCAGCACAAGGCAAAAATGGCACAAATTAATTTCATTTTTTAATGTTCAGGAAATTGCTAAAACTATTGCACTGTACTAATTTGCAAACATTTCTCTGCTTTTATACTTTCTAAAGACACTGATAATATTTTTATTTACGATTGTAGATTGCTTCAGACTTGATTAGTTAAAATATTATATGATATATGTTAAGCCGATTTCGATAAGAAAACTTTGAACATTATATAACTTTAATAATTCCAACAAAGAAACGTTAAGATTATTATGGACAAGTGAACACAATTTATGAATTTATTGTTTATTTAATATAAAACAAATTTTCTATTAAGAAATACGGACAAGTCTGGATTGATTTGAGTTGTTCATTCTACCAAATGAAATGTTGCTTATTGATAATTCTAAAGAAGCTTCATCGCTAACCATTAATTATCGTGCCTTTCTAGAGGGGGCTCTTGGATCTACATCCTCTAGAATGATAGAAATAAAAGATTACGCAAGATTCCGCGCATTAAATTGAACCTTTTTGCACATTTAGCACCAATATTGGCAGGCGAACTGTGTTCTTATTCTCTAGTAATTTCAGCAATCAAAGTGATTAATTGCAGGGTTTCCAACTTTCGTAGGCACGCACAGACTCGGCAACCCTTATAAGGGACAACCTACATCATCTAATGGGAAATCACATGCACGCCGTAATCTTGTATTTCTGGCAATTTTGCCACATTCTTATGTACGAAATTACATCATCCTAATTTCAGCGAACAGTAACAGAAATATTTTCCCTGAACGCACTGAACGTGGCGGAATAATGCTAATTTGAAAGCATATAGATTTGATATTTCTACCCTGCTCTCATATTATGTGTGAGCTATTTTATTGTTATTTTTATAAAAATTAAAATATTGTATTATCAAAATAAGTGTAGAAGTGGTCAAGAGGGTTTCGGGTCGTAGAAGATCTTTATCAGGAAGTTTCTATGACAAGGTTGGAAGGACCATGGAAAGACCTACTACATCAGTCTTTCAACATATAAAAGTGCGGTTGTTAAAGGCTGGTAAAGTAAAATTAGTTTTTGCTTGTTTTCATTGTTTTTTATAGCTAGAACACGAGGCTTGCGAGAATGGTTGGAACCACCTGAGTAAATTATAGAGCCAATCGGAAACCTCACAAGACCAACCGGTTCGTAACATTAAAATGGCATCGTGTATTTTTTTTCGTACAAATAAAATTCATTTTGCACTAATGGCAATATCTGGCAGATATAATGAATAAAGAAAAAAGTATTATTGTCTACATTTATTTACAATTTAACCCTAATACTCCGTTCAACATTTCAATCGAACTGCTGTCAAATACGAGTAGCACAGAAAAAATTCATATGAAATTTTTATGGAACAATGTTGCTGGAGTTGTACTCTAATCAATTTGAGTTATGTATAGGAATACCCATGCAAAATTTTCTGTCATACCAAATGATAGAAACAAACATTGTTTCACATAAAAAGTCAAGCAACAGTGTGTATTTTTCATTGTGCGTTTAGAATTTATATCAAATTTATAAAGAACAAATTTTATATACGGAGTCGAAGAAGCGGCAACTAATATCAGCTTCAAGAAAAGAAAAAAAAAAATTACATGTTAGGCCCAAAATAACACTTTCCAAGTTGGACTTACATATTCTTGTGAGCAAAGTACCCTTAATAGCTTCTCTCCTGGCTATAGATCCTTATTGGAGACCGTGTGTCGTCCGAAAGTTCTTCTGCAAGATATACAATATATATATTCATATTTATTATAAAATAAACGCCACAAAAGTTGATAGAAAATCCAAATTTATTATTAAAGCGCACGGTAGTGCGCCTGGCTAAATTCAGGTCTAAACCACAAAGTGTGCATATTACACGAACCCGTTCGAGCTGCTTTTACCCCCCTTATAACTTTCCTTCCATTTCTCATAAAAAATTTAAACTTGAAATATGAGGACTCTACATATAGGTAACCTTATGGGCCAAGTTTGAAGTTTTGCCATAAAAGCTTCCCCAGATACTCGTATGAAGGTATATTTTGTTACATATTCACTGACTCACTGACCTACTCATCAATATTATAGGTAACCACGGCAGCTACAAAGCTGAAATTTGGTATACCTGAAAATGGCTCTTTTTAACTTTCTTATATGAGAAAGGAGTTTGGGAAAAATGTGACCAAGCCATCAAGTTGCCTAGAAATAGTATTTGTAGTGTAATGATATTGTACATATGAAGAATTTGGTCCTCATTGTGATCTCAGTACTTTTTATGGCCGAAATTTTTGGATAGGCACTTGGCCTTATTTTCACATTTATGTTTTTGTGCGGATTATTTTTACATTAAAATTTGTTCAAACACTCAAAAACAAAACACCTATAAAGAGTTTTGGTAAGCTTTATAAGCAAATGTTTATAAGACTCAACAAAACCCTCATGCGTAATATACCGCGTAGACACAAAAGTTATATTTTAACTCATATATTGACATATCACATGTTGCTATACATACGTTGACTTCAAAATAGATCGTGTAGATGCCTGGCATATTAAACATGTTGACAGAAACATTTGTTGATATTTCAATGCATATGTTTGCTGATTCAACATACCGTCTAGACTAAGTTTTTTTTTCGATATCAGTATTTTTTCTATTATTTGTGTTATCAATTTAATCACGCCTTACTGTGAAAATTTGGATTGTATTAATTGCAGATGTTGAAGTGTTAATCCGAAATCTATATTGCACTTTAGTTTTCTAGTCATGTATACGTCAGATTTTAAATTTGTTGACAAAACTCAGCAATAATCAATTTAGTCTTGCTTTTTATAAGTACCTTTTCCAAACAGATTCACATGCGTTTGGCATCAATATTATAACTTTCCCATATTGTCACTGTACTCGGTTATATCAAAAAGGAAGCAGTTGTCCTATTCCGTTAAGTAAAAAGAATACAGTTTTTGAGAGAGAAAAGATAAAAACGCTATCAATTCCAAAGTGTTTAGAGGTAAATAACATCAACTGCACTTAGTATTATTTACAACTAAATTTGGAGTTAATGAATTGATAGTGCTTAGATGTAAAGAAAATCAGAAATAGAAGCATTTGTCATTTACATGTTTTTGCAATCTTGCAAAATGCGACTTGTTGTAATTTACCTCCCACTCACAAAATTTAATTTAGCATTTCAAATTTTGTATCTTGTATTCTAAACGAATAAGAATCAATGTTTGTATGTTTGTCCTCTTGGCACTCTCAAATCTTTTCTCCAATTGTGATAACACTTGGGTGAGTTGTTCTCTTCACGTCCATGCCGCCTAAAATAGTGTCGATTTTGAAATACGTGTCTGCGAGGTGAAACTTTAGATAAAACATAAAACCAAAATTAAAAAAATCTTGAAATTTTTTTTGTTTTCATACAAAATGTTTATAAAAGAGAGAGAGAGAGAGGGAGAGACGTGGAAATACTTAGTAAATATTAGGAATACTTAGAAAGTACTTAGGAGTAAGTACTTAGGTTTAAATTTAGCTGAAATGTTATGGTAACACCGTCATAAAACGATAATACAGTTCGATACTACATAGCAAAGGCGGTCATATTATTAGCTATTATGTATTTTGTACTACAGTGTGTATGCTGTCAGTAACCTGTATAAAAGCAATATACACGTATATGTAATATAACCGGCAGTCATCTTGTCGCTAGCAAGGTGTAGAATTTAATTCAATTTCATTATTTAAGTATTGATCAGACGCCATATAGTTCAGCCATATAGTTCAGCCTCAAATAATTAAAGCTTAAAGCTGGTGTTATAAGACACGAACAGAGTTTTTTTTTTGCCCTAAGAATATAAGCCAGTAAGTTAAGTTATCTTATAGGCGTTTGACCACAAATTTATTCGATCCGACTAGAATGTCAATCTTTGGCCCTTTACCTATATAGAATAGCAGCCAGACACAGAGCCACCCGTCTAACTAAGAGACACAGAGCTTCGAGTGTCAAGTCAAAATTTGATTTGCTGTGGCAAGAAAAGTGAGGTGTCTCTATACCACTTGGGCCATAATTTTATTTGCCAGAAATAGTTTAGGCCAATCGTAACTCATCTCCGACAGTCAACGGTTAAGCTAGAGTTGAGTGAGAATATTTCTCTTTTGTTCGGACCAGAATTTAGACTGCTGCGAAGGGTAACTGTGCTCGTGCCCTTCTCAACGAATAAATGCTTTATTCCGAGAGTGTCGACTGTGTACATCGTGCCGTACTGTAGGTAGTAATTTAAATTAACTACACGTACAAAAAAAAACTTTCCTCGTCTCCCTTGAAAAACACAAAATAAATTTTTTCGGTACGAGCCCTAGCAGCTGTGAGCTTTACCCCCAAGCTACTATGAAAACAGGTCTTTGCACTTGTGGAGTTTGAATATTATAGGCGAGAAAAATAATGAAGTGATTTTAACTCACCTCATAACAAGTATTATGCTGCTTGCGGAAATCTCACGTTACGTGGATTTTTACAATGTGTTTATTAAAGTCATAAATGTGATGAACATTTTTCAACTGGCTTTTTTGAAATCTAAGTTTTATCTTTCATTTGCAAAGACGTAAAATCTTGCTCTTTCGTATCCGGCAACACTAATAATAATTAACTTTAAGATACCTAATTTCATTAATTGTTGTTTAGACTCGAAGGTGGGTTTGTTGCTATAATAGCGTTGTCTGATAACACAATTTACAATTGTTGACATTTTCTGTTTTTTTATGTTTATAACGAATAAATACAAATGCTAAATTAAAAAAAGCCAACTGTTGCATTGAGCAATTAATTTTATAGGCCCCGTTTTGACCTGCCTCCTTCCTTGAATAGCTTTCAGGTAACAGATTTGTAATTTATGACTACCTTACTTTAATTTAGTCTCGTAGTACCATTAGCCTTTAATCTTGACTGTAGTGACTTGAGACTGTCGACTGGTAATATTCGTCTTTCTTCCTCATCACAGAGTCTCTTGTAATTGCTTGTATTTGTCTTAGACTTAAGTCCATCATGGCATCTACATTTATGATAGCCAGTGCTGGACTTTCACATAAAATGTGCTCTATTTCTTCCTAAGAAGTATATATGGTGACTGCCCCGTTTGCCCCTTACGATGTTTTCTTATCTAGCTCTTCGGAATTTCTCCATTGACCAATTAACACCGGAGTTCCTACACAGAATAACCTCTCCACTTCTTGCGAGGCTTCATTGTCGATCCCTATCTGAATCTCACGGTCCAACGTCTTAGAAGTACCTTTAAAGATTTGTGTTTATTATTAAAAGAAATGTTTATTTATATACTTGAATATGGGGAAACTAACTTTATACTAAATTGTTCCTTAATTAAATTAAATTTTAACTATATTAGAAAACTAGCAACATTTGGCAATGGGTACTGCCACAATTATTAGAAATTTCTTCAAAAAATCGGTTAGGCATTGAACGAAGAAGCGATCCTATATATTTTAATGATGTTGAGCACCAGTCATTTTTTATTGCGTCCTTTAAAGACTGCTTTATATGAAATTACTTAACGCCGTCGTGTAGTTTTCTAGCAAGCCACCCCTAGACATTTTCCATTGTATTCTACATCTTGCTTACGAATCCTCTGTTCTGCAGCTCTGGCAGTATTAATTGGCACATTGTAGTGTTGGAAGGTCTACGGTATTCGTCCAGATAAGTTTTTAAATTGTCGAAACAGGTCTTCTAATATACTTGTGTATGATGCTTCAGTAATTCTTTATTTCGTTTCAAAAACCAAGCCGGTAGTGCCGTAGTAGGTAATGACACTCTATACCATTACTCCAACTTCCCTGTTATGGCTTCGTAGCGGAATTTGAAGCCATCTGCGTTCGCGTCATTGATTGTATTCTCTGGAAAGTTATGGCGCTGAGCCTTACAATTTCCATTGAGTAGTGATTTCTTCTGAAGTATTCCAAGAACTATGCTTTACAGCTGCAACTTGTTTGCCTTCTTAGACGAGTTGTTGCCTTTCATATTTTTATCATAGCCTTCAGTGTTGTTCCAAGTATATCTAAGCGTCTTCTTTATATTTTTCTGCTTTTCAGTCCACTTTAATTTAATATTTAAACTTGTTCCTCATCGAAAGTATTAACTGCTTTTGCTCGTTCCGTCAGCGTGATTTGATGTAGATTTTTGGAACAAATTTCCCTTATCCCTAGCTAAGTTTTTATTTTTATAACATAACATTCGTGATTATATTTGGAAAAGATAGCCTACTTTTTTAAAATATATAAATTGCTTATTAAAGTGATGCGTAAAAAAGCTCTTAATATATTATACATAAATACGAGTAGGAAACAAACAAAAATTTCTTTAAAAAAATAACAAAATTGCGTTCACCGAATTAATAGTAAGAATGTGGCTTCTACAAGTCCAAAACCTGGCAATTCTCCAATATCTGGTTTACAATATATATTCGTTTCAAGTTGAACAAATTGAATTCCTTATTTAAGTGATTCGCAGTGTATGTTTACTATGTGTGTGTTGTAGTTTATTGGTACTGTAAAATACATAGATATAATATTGGCTTATTCTTTTACATATAACAATTTAAATGCAAGTTTTTCATTATTAACGTTTTAACTTTTAAAAAGGACTTTCGAATTTCGAAATTTATTTTCTATAATTTTTACTCAGATATACATCTCATTGCTTCACGGATAAACTGTGGAAAGAGATCACTTAATTTTGAATCTGCTTCTTCAGCAGCTTTATGGGAGCAGGCGTCAGCATCAATCATAACATCATTCATACGTTTGTTTGTACTTAGCTTAAAGTCATCAACATCTTTAAAGAACAACTCGGAACCCACGTTCGTAACTTGCAAACATTTTATGCCATTTAAAATGCCTTGTTTAAAACATCCTTTATAACCCCGTAACAAACTTTTGGCATCAGATTCTAAATGTCTGCGGGAATCTGTAATGTTAGCCATAATTTCGACTACAGTCTTGGCCGCTAGAACACGGCAATTAATCATAATCTTCTGCATGGCATCAACAATGAGATTGACCTTGTCATATTCAGCAGCCATACATGCATCATTAATTTCACGCAATTGTTGATATACTTTCAGTCCATCATCAATAAGTCGCGAGCGCCTTCTAACAACTTCCTCAATTTTATATTCAAGAGCACTTTTATTAGAGTATTGAGCCACTTCTGCTAGAGCTTCATCCACCCGGGCTCTGGAACTGGCAAAGGATTCATCAACGTCTGCATTTACGGTCACCAAGCACAAAGCAACAATAGCAAAAATAAATCTCATTTTTTTTAATGTTTAAAATATTACTTAAACTTTATCACTGTTTAAGTTCCCAAAAATTTCCGTCCTTTTATATCTTTAGATTATTTTTTTTTTGTGATTTACGACACGCAATTAGACTAAATTTGCTATTGTTTTGCGCGCCTATTTCAAATAAACAATGATAACATTTTTAAATTTACTTATCGCCTTCTAAAAATTATGGCGAAGTTTAGTTTTTGTAAAAATGTTGACAATGGCGTAGCGAGTATAACTAGCGTCCGCTGCTAATAACATTATTGTCAGTATTTAAGTTATAAAGCAAAGCTAATTCTTTTCAATAGTTATGTTCTAGCATGTTAGAAATTTTTTAACTTTCTGTTAAATATAAATAAATAAATGTAAAAACTTCTAAAGACGATAAAAATTTTTGGTCTACAAACGAAATTAAAAAAATATATTTATTTTATATTTCTAAGCTAATATCAATCATTATTTTTTCGTCTCAGCTAATAACCAATATGCACTATGTAAATAATAAAATATTTAAAATAAATTAAAACTACCTCGTAGCTAGAGAAATTAATTACGAATACTGCTTTAAAAATAACTATAAATTTAATTTAAAAGCTATAAATTTGCGTTTGCGAGATATTGAAAAATCAACGAAATTAACCAACCGATTACTTACTCTGTCAAGCAACCATATTATAGAATTCAACTACAGGGTTAAAGAAGTCTGCCCCAAAACTAACGCAGGCTTTAAATTGGCCCCCATTTATGCGCTGAAGTATTGGCAACCCTTAAAATTTATTTTTACAGCTGACAGTTTGGGATTAGTAGCGTTGCTCGATGGAACAACTAGTTTTTAATATTAAACAATATCACAAAAAATGTCTTTTTCCCGGCCGCACTTTGGCTGGTATTATAGCTCGATATCACGACATGATAACACAGTTCTTGCAGCCGGAATTAGATGATATTGGTGTGGCCAATACGGTGTCACATGCATTAAAGCCTGACATTTTGCTGGTCGTGTATTCTTTCGTTTTGGTGCTCAGAATTGGCCCTCTATGGGACAATGGAGTCTATTGTCAACAAGTCAGAAATCACCCGTGCATAAGAGAGGAAACTAAACGCTGAATCAACGAACTTTAGACACATTTATGGTCATGGAAAATTTCTACAGAAAAGGGGCTATGTGCCATCATAGACGTTATTGCATACATAGCTCTATCCTTCCTATATACTATTTGTAAGTTTGCCCTTTAGTTTATAATTTCTAGAACATTCACTTCCGACCCTATAACTATGTCCCTCTGCCCGTAGGGCAAATCAACTACTCGAAGGCAGTGTATAATCTATGAGATTAAAAGTTGGTTAAGTTGATAACCCCATTCGCCAAATTTTGCTATTTGAAATTAGTATCGTACATCGATTTTTGATATTTTCACTCTAATCGGAAAACGTTTATCCGCTAGCCCATAAAATTTTCATATTCAGAATACTTATCGAACTGACTGTCGTGTCCAGTTATTGCAGTTATCTACCCAAGGCTGTCTTCTTGCAAAAACCGAAATTTCTAAAAAACTTTGAAATTTTTTCATCCGCCAAAAAATTATCAAACAAATTTAGATTCACCACAAGAACGAAAAATGAAACAAATCTATGAACGAAACTAAACTTTCAAAAAATTCAAATTCGTCAAAAACAAAAAACGAACATATCACAAAACTTTAGAATTCTACCACAAATTTCAGCAAAAGATTTAAATTTCACCAAAAATTGCAAATTTAACCGAAAAAATCATGAATTCACCAAAAATTATTAATAGAACTAAATGATTATCATGGAAGAAGTTGTTTAGAAGCAATACTTTTCCGGACACTAAGTAGTACCTCTTACGTAGTACCTATTACCCTCTATTTTCTCCGTTCCGATTTTTACAACTTTTGAATTAAAGTTCCTGCTTTTCATTCATAATTAAAATTCATAAAATATCAACGTAAATATAAAAATTGCTTTAGTGATATAAAGTACTCGTATATACAATCAATACGAATAAAAAGGGTGCAAATTTCACTTAATTATAATAATGCGAAATAAAGAAAAAAGAAAAGTATAAAAAGAAGTATTGGGTGAAACCACTTTTTATGAAGAAGTTCGACCTAGATATGTATGTATAGATGCGAATTTAATGAAGTTAATGAAGGATATGCTCTGGACAGCTGATGACACTGGTTTTAAAAATATTGTCGCCTAAATGTACATCAATTTGAGGTAGTATAAAGTTATATAAATATTTAAGTACACCTTCATATTGTTATTTCGCGAAAATTGTTTTCTATCTCTCAAAAGTAGTTGAATACAAAACCATTCGGCTGTGCCGAATCATATATACCCTTCACAAAAGTATGAACTACTACAAAGGAATACAGATTTTTCCCGGTGGAAATGATTGTTTGCAATCTTTAATTTTAGCCTCCGGTTTTAATCGTGTCATGTTACATTTAATCTTTCTTTGTGATTTTTAGTTGTTGGGCAGTTTTCGTACTTTTGGCCAATTTTGTCGTATTTCCATTTTGGAAAATTTTGCTTTTTTAGAAAATTTTCTAATTTTGGTCATTTACAATTTTTTAGTTTAATTTAGATTTTTGTTGAATTTTTTCATTTTTATGATTTTTAAATTTTTTGTTGAATTTCTGAATTGTGGTGACATTCGATTTTTTATATATATTTGTGTACCATATAAGCAAGTTTTGTATTTTTTGTAATTTTTTGGTGCACTTGTGATTGTTTTCTTAATTTCGATTCTTTGGGAAATTGTTAGATTATAGTTTGGTTTTGTGGCTATGCCTCTGTCCTGCATTAGGTTGCCAACGCCAAATTCATTTCAAGCGGAAGACTTTCGTTAGCCTCTCCGCGATGTCAGAGGTGGGACTACAGGGAATATATACCCTCATAGGGAGATTGACTCTACAGCAGCATTACTATGGTGACCAGTAAATCCCTACTGTCTATAGAAATTACGAGCCTTCAAATCTGCACTCTCTCTTTTAATGTTCCATTAATCTTCTCTACTTTCCTCTCTTCTTCGCATTCTGATTATGTAATACAAAGGTACCGAATCCATGTGGACCTACGTTGCAGTCGGGTTGTTAACCTAACCTAAACACAGGCTCTAAATTTTGTAATTTTAGCGGTTATTTTAGCATCGTACTTTTTCCACTAATCGATTCGCACTGCCGTTTTCAGTTGGTTAGAACGAGAAAGCTACTAATAGATACCACAATTTATCCAGTGGAATATCTATACAAAGTGATAGCCTTAATACTCGACAAGACGGGGACGTGCCTACAAAACTCCGTATTTTTTTATTGGAGATAATGCAGTGAATATAGTACAAGAAATATTTAGGTGGAGAGCATATTTAGAAGACTAGCTAAGAGATTTGGCTCATTGAGGCCACCAATTGAAGTACGTCGATATACAGTGAACTTAGACGTGATAGTTAGTTGATTTTTATATAATTACCTAACAAGAAATATAACTCCAACAGATTCAGATGACTTCGAAATTAAAAATGTACCCGAAACAATTCAATTTTGAATCGAATTTCAAGAAAATAGACTATTTCTCTCTAATTAATCACAGATGGAAATGAAGATTTTTAATGAAAAATATATTATTTTTACATATTAAATTTATTGTAAATTACCGCAAAATAAACTAAATAAAAATTATTAATTTTTTCAAGTAAAAAAATGCAACTCGCTTAACATGATGTTCTTTTGGAGAAATCTAAAGATTAGGAGAGCCCGACCTGAGCTCGTTTAGCAAGTTCTCATACATGAACTCATTTCTTTTTTGTAACTAGTTTCTCGTTATCATATTCGTGCAATACAAAAAATATTTTTTTAACCATCTCTTCATTTTAGCTTGAATAATTAACATAAAAATATTGTTTTTCCTGCGGCGTATTTTGTGTCTTGTTTATTGAAGATCACATAAAAATTAATATTGATGAGTAACATTGATATAGTCCATCAAAAGCAACTGTTGAAATGGAGATCCTAGTAGCCCCTGTATGAAAAATGTCAATGTCTCTGTAGAAAAAAAAAATTAAGAACCAGCCACCACTTAAAGTTCCACAAAAACCTAAAAATTCACCAAAAATATTAGCACTTCACTTAAGTTTATCAAACGAATATTATGCTTAAATCGCAGCAGGTATTATGTATATAAGCCAAAAAAGTAAAAATGTTAAAAAGAAAATGGGTAAAATTGAAAGTTAAACACTCTTTTTGTACTGATAAGCGGCCAGGCCAGACCACATGGATGTTAGTTTTTATATCATAAATAACCCAGACGCAGTAAACGAGATTTTTTTTATATGATTTTACAACTTTTCTAAACTTTATGAATTTTATTCATTTACAATTTTATTGGGCCCAATTAAAATATTTTGCTTTCCAATGTTAACATTTATTTTTTATTGCTAGCTAAAAAAGCATAATTTTCCACACATTTTTCTTATCATAATTGGATAAAGTCTTGTAAATAATCAGGGTCAACAGATTCCATAAGGGAGCAAAATTACACCCGAATATTTGAAAAGTATAAAAGCAAAGAAATGTAAATTTTATACATTTACATACGAACTGATATTAGTCGAATTCCAAACGAAAAAAATTAAATTCATTTTGTCATTTTTTGCGTTGTGCTGGGTATCTGTAAATGCCGACAACACTGCTGACTTCCCAATCTACCGTAAATATAAGATCGAACAAGTTCTAGAAGAAATAACGGAAATCTCGAATAAAACTGCTGTGGCTCTTGACCATGAAATTAAGCAAATATTTGTAGACTATGAGCAAAAAGTTGATTGATTGAATTGACGAGCTTTAATTTAATACGTGAGGAGAACGGTTCGTGTGTTGCTGCTGAAATTACAAATATGAATGTCAGAGTCAGTTCATTTCGCAAGACTTTGCAGGTTTGTAATGCTGCAGCTGCCAAGTCTTTAGCCGCTGACATGAAAGTAATCAAACAACAATTTGCAATTGAGGATAGTGCTTTACTTCACATTTATCAGAATTGTATTCAGTACAAGATATCAGTTAGGAGAGCATGCTTTGCCTATTGGAACTTCAAGGCTGATTTGTACATGAACAACATCCCCGAATCTATTAATACAATTAAGAAAAGTACTGACGAACTTAATCCTCCCGCAGTAGTTAAAGCCGATGCCTGTGCTTCTAGAGCTGCCGCTGTTGCAAATACAAAATCGGTTGAAATCCATCTTACTATTTTGGATTGCATGAATAAATTATAATTGATATACTCGTATAACTATTATTTAGTGTAAATAATAACTGTATTTACTGTTTGATGAGTTTGTGACAAGTTATAACGCCGTTTTGTCCTAGGATAAGGTACTTTAGTTTTGTTCAGGGTCGTCTTACGGATCTGAAAACCTAAAAAACCCGTTTTGGACTTAAACTATTGTATATTTACGCAACGGCTAATAAAACAAAAAACTTAGTGTATAAAAAAGATTTACATTAAATAAAATGATTATCACCGAGTTTCATTCAATAACCAAACGATGTTTCAACCATACGCGATGCAGCTTTATTAATCTCAATGAATTGCGGATGCAGGATAATTAAATAAATAATCGCTGATAAAATAGTTATAATCAAATAAATTGTAGTTGAAACTATCCTCAATTTTTTTTCAATACAGACACATCATTTTGCGTGGTATACTACATATGTATGTGTCAATGAAAACTACCCCAATTAGACCTTCAAACAAACTCTTGTTTCGTCTACTACGATAATGTACGTATGCATGTAGTTTAAACGTATTACACAGCTTTTGTAGCATAAGTTTAGGCTTGTTATTATTTCAACTTTAGAACTTTTTAATGTTTATTAATTAATTTTATGTTTTGCAACTGGAATTTCTAGAAAGTAAATTCAAAGTAAAAATAGTTTGGTTTTGTGATGAATTTTTGCATTATGGTGAATTTAAGTTTTTTCAGATTAACTTAGATTTTTGGTCAAATTTATAATTTTTATAATTTTTATATATATTTTGATGAAATTTGATTTTTTCCACAAAATATTCCTTTTTTTGTGAAATTACAAAAGTTTGGTGAAATTATACTTTTTGTGGTGAATATTCAAAGATTGATGTTGTTGGTAAAATTTTAATTTGTTATAGTGTTTTGATTTTTCCCTTTTGCCAGAAAAAAAGTTCTATTTGAGTTTTTCGATTTTGAAGTGAATTTACATTTGTGGTAAATTTCAAATTGTGGCAAAACTTCGAATTTTTCGGAATTCGGGCTTCTCTGTTAGTTTCTGAAATTTTGGGTTATTTTTTAAATGTGTAATTCTGTCTAACATTTAGGTCCGTAAGTTATATGAGAACCTCGGGACATTAATTTTTGTGGGAGGAATTTATAGAAAATTCGATAAGGATTCAGAATATGTGAACTTTGTGCGCTTGTGTTCCACCGCAAGAAAATGGTGACTCTTTATGGCTGGTATCAAATAGCGAGAATTCAACGAACGCACTGATCAAATGATATAAGTTTCAACATACTGGGTTCCAGAATTTTTTTTTAATATTCTTTTATTTGCAATCTATTTTACAAGAAACATTTAGCAAATCTTATAACTAGGTAACAATAACTTATATTACCAATTTCCAGTGAAATCAATAATAAAAACAAAATGTACAAGTATAAATATACAAACGTATGTATTAAACGAAAAATAAGAGATACAGATATCTAGCTTCTAAAGGGCAGATCAAGAACATGATATCTTTTAAGTCTTTTTACTTCGCTACTGTCATCTAAAAGTGCAATAGCTAACAAATTTGGATGATTGCTAATTCTGTTCAAGTATCTCTCACTACATGCGTTTATTTCATCTTTTACAGTGCATACTTTCAGATCATTATGTATTATCTTATTATTTACAAACCATGGCGCGTTAACTATTAATCTTAGTGTTTTTGATTGATATCTCTGGAGTATTTCTATATTAGAATTACTAATTGTTCCCCCCAGCTGAAAACCATAAGTCCAAACAGGTTTAAGTATTGTCTTGTATAAAATGAGCTTATTCTCTAGGCTGAGTTCTGATTTTGGCCCTAATTGCCAATACATTTTTTTTTGTTTTAATGTCCAAAAGTTTTCTTTTAGCTTTTACATGATGTTTCCATGTTAGGCTTTTATCCAGATGTAAACCCAAATATTTTACTTTATTCGATTTTGGAATAGGATCTCCATTTAAATAAAGAGTAGGGCAATCACCCTTCCTTAATGTAAAAGTAACATGTGCAGAATTTTCTGTATTAACTTTAATACTCCATTTTATTAACCATTTTTCAATCTCATTAAGCTAGGTTTGTAACTTTGTGGAAGCTTCAACAGGATTTTCGTTCGAAGACAAAACAGCGGTATCATCCGCGTATGTTGTTGTTAAGTTATTGCCTATTGGCATGTCTGAAGTAAAAATTGTATAAAGAACAGGGCCTAACACACTTCCTTGTGGGATTCCTGATTCAATCATTCCAAATGGAGAATCATCTCCATTGACATGAACATAGAAAGATCTGTTACACAAGTATGATTTGAAAAATAGGTAGAAAGGAGCTGGAAGAAGATGCTTTAATTTGTACAAAAGACCAATGTGTCAGACATTATCGAATGCTTGACTGACGTCTAAAAACACAGCCGAACAATATAATTTCTTTTCCAAGGCATCAGTAATTTCTTGAACAATCCGATGGCATTGTTCAGGAGTGCCATGTTCATGTCTAAACCCAAACTGATGATCCGGAATTATATTTCTACTTTCTAAATAGGGTAGCAGTCTTTTTAACAGGATTCTCTCGAATATTTTAGAAAACACAGGTAACAAGCTAATTGGTCTGTAAAACGCTACGTCATGTTCAGATTTATTTGGCTTAAGAATCATTATAATTTTTTCGTATTTCCATTGGGAAGCAAAATGATTTAGTCTAAGTATTGAATTAAATATTTTGGTTAAAAATATAATACCTTTTCTAGGTAAAGTTTCCACGATTCTAGGGTTAATGAAATCGTAGCCAGGTGATTTTGTATTATTTAAATCCTTTATTGTGTTTTTAATTTCTAAAGGCGAAATGCTCTTAATCGGACGATCCAGTTGGCATGGGATACAGTACATATATTAAAAGCCTTGAACGTTTTCTCCAAATGTTCTTTGAACGCGTTAGCTTTAGCTTCATTTGATCTACACCATTCACCATTTTCTTTCTTTATGGGTGCATTTCGGATGACAGGGCGGTTGAGGTATTTTGTTGCCTTCCAAAGATCATGTTCGTCAGTTCTATTAACTTCTAAATTTTTTAAATAACACTCTACAGAATCATTCTTATATTCTTTTAAGCGCTTTTTTAAATAGTTTGAAGCTCTATTCCAATTTGTTTTATCAATTGGGCTTCTGGTGTTTTTGTAGATTCTACGTGGAATACGTTTGTTTTCTATAAGCTCTTTTATTTCAGAAGATATTTTGACATTGCTACCCATGCTTGTAGTTTTGTGGTGTAGTTGAGAAAGCTGCTTCGTATATAACATTGTTGAGTGTTTCAACTGCATCATCCAGCTCGTAATCGCTTTTTAAAGAAATGTTTAAATTTAGATTTCTTTCAATTAAATGTTTAAAAGATTCTGTGTCTGTTTTTTGTAGAAAGTGTTACAATGTTTTGATTTAAATTGGAAAATTGTGCTATATATTACGATTATTGGACTATGATCTGAATTGAGATCGTCAAATTCAATATTTCTAGAAAAGTTCTTGGTATACCACAAAAGATAACAAAATCCAAAAGATCTGGAATTTTAGAGGGATCAGTTGGCCAGTATTTTGGACTGGCTGTTGATAGGGAATTATAATGGTTTTTTATCAGACATTTGTAGAGTTCTTTTCCTTTAGGATTAGATAATCGAGAGCCCCATCATGGATGTTTGGCGTTGAAATCACCCCCAATTATAAATCTAGATCTAAGCTGTTGAAAAAATTCTTCATATTCCTCACATTTAACATTGTGTCTTGGGGGACAGTATATTGAATAAATGTTAACATTTTCATTATCGCATTTTACTTTTATACCAGCAGATTGAATAGATAGTTTTTGAATTGGATTTAGGACTTCATATTTTATATGAGATTATTATAATGCCTGCACCTGCATGTGCTCGATTATCAGGGTGATTTGCAGCAATGGTATCAAAGTTTCTTATTTTGACCTGAGCCTAAGGCCCAGCAGCCATGGCCTTTTATACGTTAGTTTATAGTTTATAACTATTCTCTAATGCTACAAATAAATAAATAAAAATTCTTATTTTGAAATAGGTTTTATCTGTCATCTGAGAATGTTTCAATTTCGTTTTTGTATATATGAAGTCCGTTGGCATTCCATATTGCAATCCTTAGATTTACTTGCATAATTTAGTCATTATCATAGTCATCATGTTCATAAAATTTTCCATCAAATTTTATAATTTCTCTAAGAGAGCATTAAAGTTTGATTGGGATGTTTTCAAGGCCTCTGAGTACGAGAGTTGATTAACATTTTGATGATTAATATTTTGTTGAGCTTCAGAACGATAAATGCTATTTAGTTGAGGATATTCATTATTATTTAACATAAAATTTGCACTTCTACGGTTGTTTGGAAAAACTGTTTGTCTGTTAACTCTTTTAGAAACTAGATCCTGGTATACCTTACATCCTTTGTAATTTGCATGGTGGAGCATCAACCGTTTTAGTACATTCTGATGAAGGGTGATCCATTCCACATTTAACACATCTCAATGGTCTCTTGCAGTATGCTTTTGTATGCCCAAAAAGTTGACAGCGGTGACATTGTACCAAATCATTGGTTCTTATTATAGGATCCAGTTCAATAAGTTTGAACATTGAAAGTGGTTCCTTTGTAATGCGACTTTTGGCATTAGTCACTGTTCTTACTTGATGACCTCACGACAACAATTCTGCCTTAATATCTTCAGTATGTGTAGAATGGTGAAGACCTTTAATTACTTCTCTAAAACTTTTTTCTTGTTTTAATTGAAAAGTATGAAAACAAATCTTGGAAGTTTCTAAATATTTGATAATTTTTCTATATGATTCTACGGTCTTGATCATTAAACGAACCTCACCTTGTTTTAATGACTTATAATTAAACTCGTTTTGATCTATAACAGAACCAATTTTTTTTAATCATTAATTTAATATTTTCCACATTGGGAATATAAATAGGTGGTGGTTTTGGTATTGTTTGAGCTCCTTCGTCTCCCTCTGAATTTTCGACATTTAGGGCTGCAAATTTGTTGCTGGACGATGTGCCAGGTTGATCTGATAAGTAATTACCTTTATGTTGGTATAGTTTAGGCGAATCATTGTTCTTACGTTTTGTTCGTACAGATTGCCAAACTAAATTATCATCGTTATCATCAACGCTACTGTCTTCACTCAAGTTCAGCTCGTCAGTTTTCATATTGGTAGTTTTACACAATTGATATAACCCATTAGTAAGTAGAATTGTTTCACTTTATTGTTTTTTAGTTTTTTTTTGTGAATTATTTGCTTTAAAAAATATGCTGTATTCTTTGTTTTTGGTTTTAAATACACGATTTTATTTAAATCTGTTTTTGTTTATTAGTATGTACCGTTCACTGAAGTTATGCAAAGAATGCAATAGAGTTTTTATGTTGTTTTTTCAGTGCAATTAATGCATTAATATTGTTTTTGGATATGTAAAAGAAAAATTTTTAAATATTGTCAAATACTATGTCTGCTATCGATCGCGGCCAACAAAAGACTCAGGTTCCAGAATATATATACTTTGTTGGGTCGAAAATGAATATTGTAGAAATGACAAACTTTATTTTTTGCAGTGTTCAAATTCGTACACGTTCGAGGTGAAAACTCACAAAGAAAGCGGGATTAAAGAAAGTGTGAAAACCACCACCCAATGACAATTCATAAAGCTCAGCGTGGTCGGATAATTGGTTCAGTGTTGTATATTCTGACGAAAAAAGTTTAATATGGATGCAACAAATGGTTACAGCTTTTATTTCCAAAAGGAAGAAATTTTTTTTGCAAAGAAAATACAGCAGTGAAGACGGAGTTATAGTATGAGGTTCCCCATCCTACTATGGCACTGTCGACTTGGTATTTGAAACGGAAAAAAGGCACTGGACCGTCGTACAAAAGGATATTAGAAGCTCGTTAACAGTTCGACACTTAACCTCGAAGAGTACGATCGTCTCTAAATAAATAGCGGACAATTGTTATTAACAAGCAAATCAAGTTTTAATAATCCAAAAATTGTTATTTTTGTAATTTTCTTCTGTGCTCTTATTGAACTCACGCGTCTGAATAATTACATTAATACTGCAGGGACTGCATCACTACTATGGCCCCGGGGGCCAAATCAAACAACTTAGATTTAAAAAAATCTAATATGAAGAGACAAAAAAGATCTCGAACACTTCCATTAGGTATGTTTACTAACTTACCTTCAACATCTAAAAACCGATATAGTGCCCTAGCTAACCTTAACGACATGGAATTGGACACAGTATCCAACATAAATGAAGAGAAAAAAGTAAAACCTCCACCATTTGTAGTTGATGAAAAAACTCCGCTTACGGAACTCCAAGTGTTATTGGGTAAGGATCCTATTTTTAAACGTACATCCATTGGTACTAAAGTCTTTCCTCAAAATTCTGAGAATTACGAAAAGTGCAAGAAAGTTTTATTAGAGAATAAAATCGAATTTCACACTTTTAACTCAAAAGAAAACCGCCTCTATACCATATTTCTATACGGACTACCAAAAATTAGTATTGAAGATATTAAGCAAGATATTCAAAGCTACAATTTAAATCCCACATCTATTACTGAAATAGATACAAAATACAGCTCAGTTAATAATGCCGTATATAAAGTACAATTTGTAAGAAAAAACTTCAATCCAAAGTCTCTAAATAATGTATCTGCAATTTGCAACATAATTGTATCTTGGAAAAAATATAAACCAAGAAAAAACGAAAATCCAACACAATGTTGGAAATGTCTGATGTATGGCCACGGTGGCGAACATTGTAATCGATCTCCAGCATGTATGATATGTGCCAATCAACACCACACGAATGATTGCCCACTCCGGAGCCAAGATAAAATACCAGCAGTATTTTCATGCTTTAATTGTAAAAAGCATGGTAAAGAACGAACTGACCACTCTGCAAATGACATTAATTGTCCTCTGCGTTCTCTTTATTTAGAAACTAGAGCCAAAGCAACCAGAAAAAACTATCGTAATCACAACAATAATAAACAAAACTCACCACAATATATCAATACCATGATTCAAATAATACAGATTACGCATTGCGCAGGTCCGTTATAATTGTTGTATTTGCTTTTTGTGCTCATCTGTTGTGTGTGACGTCAACCGTGTTTGCAAGTGAAGCGGGAATAATAAAGTGTGAATAATAAAATTATTAAATAAAATGAAGTGTGCAGTAAAAGAGTGCAAGAGTAGCAGTTTAAATAATTGTAAACAAATATTTTTTTGTACTTTTCCATTAAATGCTTGTGTTTTAAAGCAATGGATAAGTTTTTGTTGCCGCGGTAATTAAATGAATGTGAAAAATGCACGTATCTGCACGGAACATTTTAGGCCGGAGGATTTTGATAACAAGTTGGAATATGAAATGGGTAAGTAAGGAGCTACTAAAAGAATTAGTTCAATGAATATTTTCAGGAAAAATAATAGGAAGTATTCATATTGCTCCAGAAGTTGAAGAACCAGTCGAGCAAGGGTTGAATGACATGCAATATGATGGACTAGAAAACCTTGCGGACTACATTTGCCGCATATTAAAAAAAGATATTCCTCATATTGCCATATCAGGAAATGACACAACATATTCGTGGGTTAACCATTTATCTGAGGGAGGCTTATCAAAGCCAACGCAGAACATGATGCAACAAATGCAGCAACTTCACGAAATATTTGAGGCAAATAATAGAGATGGCCTCCTAATTAAAAAACAATTTTTAAAGTCTCTTATAGATCAGGCTCATCACATTCATTGTGATGAGAATATAAAAACTCATTTCTTCAGATCTAGATTATATTTTAAAATAAGAAATCTTAATCAAGATTTAGTCGATAGCGCTAGGTCTCGAAAAAGAAAAATAAAAAAAATTATAAATTGAAATCCTTGTTTTATTTATTGGTTTTACCCTTAGGTAACAACAAATATGGTGGGAAAGAGTGTTTAATTATTAACTCAGTCCATTTCTATAAAATATAATGCATTTTCGCTTCATTATATTGTTATACTTTCATTATATTTACAACTTTCGCGTTTTCTACAAGAAATCACATACTATTGCTATAGCACACACACACACACTGGCCACTTGTGACGTACATGCGCAGTAGATTTCAATTTTGTACAATCGTCTGCGTCATCTGTATTTCTTGCTTCATGTATCAATACTGATCTCCCCATCCCAAATAACAACAATAGCAATGCCTATCGCAATACTTTATCTTATGCTGAGTGTTTGAGAGGAAATAATAATGATCTCTTTAGCGTAGATGATCTCTTTAATATATTTACAACTGCAATAAGTGATCTCCAAAAATGCACAACAAAAATACAGCAAATACAAGTTGTAATGTCAATGGTAAAATATGCCTATGGTCTTCGGTAATCACAATGGATTAAAAATTCTTCATTGGAATGCGAATGGCATTACTACCTTTTCTCATTTACTCCAATTCGAAACATTACTTGAAAGAGAAAATATTCAAATTGCCTCTTTAAACGAAACTCATTGGAAAGAAAATCACAAAACATATTTTAAAAACTTTGTAATACATCGTAACGATAGACAAGATTCGAGAGGGGGAGGCGTAGCTTTAGTTGTCCGCAGGTCTGTTCAACATAAAATACTTCCTATTGTAAACACATCAGGGATAGAAAACCTTTCAATTGAGACAAAAATAAACAACAGAGAAGTTATTATTATTACTGCTTATTCTCCAAAATATAAAAATAGTTTTGCCAATGATATTATGAAATTAACTTCCTTAAATAAAGATTTTATTATATTAAATGCAAAACACTCTGCTTGGAACTGCATTAATAACAACTCTGCAGGGAATGTTTTGTTCAGTCTTGAACAATCAAATAACTTCTTTGTATATTATCCCAATCGACCAACATTTTACCCATCTCAAAGAAACAGAAATGCTTCAGTTATTGACTTGATATTAAGCAACAGCACATTTAATATCAACTTGGACGTGCTTGAATATGACATTCCTTCAGACCATAGACCCATTGTATGTAAAATTGATAATGCAACGGTATGTGAAGCCGAAACATCACACTACAACTACAAACTAACAGATTGGCAAAGTTTTCGAAACATAATTAACAATAAAATCAGCACAAATTTAACCACTTATAGTTCAAAAACAGCTATAGACTTAGAAATAGAAAAATTTGTTAAAGTGATAATAGAAACGCGAAATGACTGCACTCCAATATTGCGTGGCTCAGAAGAAACGTACTTACCCGTAGAAATTGTAAATTTAATAAAAACAAGGAGAACCTTTAAAAGGAAAAGTCAACGTACATCAAACATATCAGAAGTAAACTTTTATGAACAATGCGTAAAAATGCTGACTACCATGATCAATAAAGAAATAAACATCGCAATGAAAAATGGAAAAAGATGCTATCAAAATTAAGGCCAGGTGATAAGTCCTTTTGGAAAATCAGCAGAGGCTTAAGAGGTAAACAAAACAGAAAAATTCCACATTTTATACTAGGAAATACAAAAATTATAACGAATAACGAAAAGGCAGAACTCCTCTCTAATTCATTTTCTAATTCTAATAGCCTTACATCTGATTATAAACATTCCATTGAAAAAACTGTTAACTCCAGTGCCAAAAAATTCAAGTCAATAGCTGCCTATTCTGACAATACAGATATGGTAACGCTAAATGAAATAAATGCATTAATTTCATTACTAAAACCATCTAAATCACCTGGGCTAGATGATATTTCGAACATTTTAATAAAAAATTTGCCAACTAAAGCAGTGAAATTGTTGATGGCTATCTATAATAGCTGTTTAAAAATAAACTATTTTCCAAAACATTTCAAAAATGCTAAGGTTATTGCAATTCATAAGCCAAATAAACCTAAAAA
Source organism: Phania funesta (assembly GCA_963932375.1). Lineage (NCBI taxonomy): Eukaryota > Metazoa > Arthropoda > Insecta > Diptera > Tachinidae > Phania > Phania funesta. Next base: position 65,363,482 of record OZ010655.1, read on the forward strand.
TAATCCTAGTAATTACAGGCCGATAAGTTTATTGAGCAACTTAGGAAAGTTGTATGAAAAAGTTATTCAAAATCGAATTAGTTGTGCTATTGAAAACAGTTCAGTAGTAGCTAGTGAACAATTTGGCTTTAAAAAACAACACAGCGCTGTACACCAAATTAATAGGATAACAAACATAATAAAGGCAAATAAACGTGAAAAAAAATCTACTGGCCTAATAATTTTAGATGTAGAAAAAGCTTTTGATACCGTTTGGCACAATGGTCTCATATACAAATTGCTGCGATCTAATATACCGAAATATTTATGTAGGATTATGGCTGACTTTCTCACAGACAGAACATTTGTAGTTGCTGTTAATGATACATTATCTTCTCCTAAGCCAATAACAACAGGTTTGCCACAAGGTTCAATATTGTCCCCCTTACTGTACTCGATTTATACTTCGGATTTCACTCCACCTTCGTACATGAAGGTCGCATACTACGCAGATGACACCGCTCTCATAACGTCTAGTAAACTGACAAAAGCACTATTAAGGAAGATGGAAAAAGGATTGGCTGCTTGTGCTAAATATTTTTACAAGTGGAAGATTAAAGTTAACCCTATAAAAACTCAGTCCATCATATTTCCCTTTAACAGGTCTCCCAAGCGCTTACCAAACCGTCAGCTGAGCTTCAAAAATGAACGTATCACAATTCAAAATGATGTCAAATACTTGGGTGTGTGTTTAGATAAGAAACTAAATTTTGCAAAGCATATCGGCGAAATTTGTAAAAAATCTCTTAAAACGTTTAAAGCATTGTGGCCAATACTAAATAAACGTTCAACCCTTAACTTAATTAATAAAAATTTAATATTTAAAAGTGTGATCAGACCCACTATGACATACGCATGTCCTATCTGGTATAAGGCAGCCAAAACTCATCTGAAGAAACTTCAGATTATTCAAAACAAATGCCTCAAGATCATAAATAAAAAACACTGGAGATACTCCACTCAGCTTCTTCATAATGAATCTGGATATGAGCGAATTGTCAACTTCATAAAGAGACTTAACAACAAATATTATGAATCTATAGAAAATTCTTCTTATCCCCTGATAAGAGAATGCAGAGAGTCGGCTGAAGTGCAGCATTAAAATAAAAATCATCAATTCGAAAATGATATGTATACATGTATTATCTTTGAATAATACAATTGTATACATGTATATTTTCTAACCTATGTTGAATCTTTTTTTTCTTTTTATATAAAGGTTTTTCCTATTTTCCCTTTAAAAATGTTATAATTTAAAATACTTGCTTTTCAATATCTTTGATGAATAAATATAATTCGTTGTAATATCTAAGGATAGTATCTCGAAAATGTAATTTATATATATGTAAATTTAAAGTATAAATAAAGATGAATTTATAAATAAATAAAAATAAAAAAAGAAGCTCGTTAACACAATTAAGGAATTAAATCGACACCATACCGTGGACCTACCAATACGACAATGCTCCAATTCAAAATGAATTAACACTGCTAGCGCTGTAAAACAGTGGATTCGTTAGCAAGATGAATTGGCCTCCATATTCTACGGATCTTGATATAATCTCAAAATAATCACGCAATAAATGGATTATAATATATGTTCGTAAGTTGCGGTGTATATAACATCGTACATATATAAACCATATATCTATCAGGGGTATAAGAAAGGCTCACAGATAGGAGTTTATTTTGAAACTGGCGTAACAATATAATTTACTGGTATAATTTTATTTTAAGTTTTTTTTTTTTTTTAATATGATGAAAATTAATGAGATGTTTATCCCGAGTGTGTGCATCACTTTACTTTTCACTTGTTTGCAGTATTTTTAAAAAGCGAAAATTTTTTCCAAGTAGGATAGAACATTGCAATTTCTTTAATTATAATACAGTGATAATTAATATATTACACATAATTTGCATTATGCTATTAAAGTGACTTTTATGTAACGTTTGCAGACAGTAGATCAGATTAAACACACTTATTTTAGTTATTAGTGGTATTCAAAGCGATAACACCAGAAAAATCCATATGACAGTCATTTCATGAGATGAAGAGAAGCAACTTCTATGAAATCATTTGAAAAAAGAATCAAAATAACAAAAGGAACAAGCCAGATTTGTTAGATCAAATCTAACTCGAACAAAATTTGTTTATTATAAAACGCATTAAAACAAGTTATATTTCATTAATTCAAAGCAATCGTTTTGGCCGAGGACGCATTCTTAAGTCTTGAATTTACATGTTAGACAAAACGAAGACTAATACTGACTGCATCATTAACTTACAAATCATGTCTTTGAACTTATGACTGTTTTGAAGTAAATGGGCGATCTCACGAAAGTTTCAGCTGTTAGAACATAAAATGGACGAAGCTCTCGAATACAATTTTTAGAGGGAGTGCCTAGGAATTATCTTAGAAACTATCGGCATACAAGTATTATTAAATGTTTTTATGGTATGTCGATATTAATTTCTTTTATGTTTTAATGATGAAAATAAATTGAATTATAATTTTATTTTTATATTAGTTTTTTAAAGTTTTTAAACACATTTATCGAAATATATGTGTGGTTTCATTATTTAGCACATTTTGTTGTATAGAAATCATAGTTAGCAAAATTAAAATTTATGGATCCAACCACAAAAAAAATTATTTACACGTCATTCACATACGAATTCGGTCTTTATAAAACTCAGTTCAATATTCGTAGTCGTAAAATGATTTTCATATTTGTACTCATTAATAGGTACGAAACTATTGTTGATATATTGAAGCATAGAAAATGTTAAAGTAATTAAACAACACTTTCGTGGTAAAAGTGGCTAAGTAGAGAAAATAAAAAATTTACCACTTCTTGCAGTTTTGCAAAAATCGAAAAATTTACCCAATAACAACATTTGGGACAAGTTTACCAAACTCACGTAATTGACGCAACAATTTATAAACAATCATTAAAATTTCTCTTCAATCATTTGCTGCCGATAGGTGGCGCTGTTGCTAATGCCAGATTTTATGCACGGTTGAATTTGACATCATAAACCAGAAGCAATAAAAATCTTGTCGCGACAATCGAGCGAGTTTTCTTAAATAATTTCACAACTTTTCTGCACTTTATGAAATTTATTTATTTACAATTATTGAGATATTTTGCTATCAAGTAAATTTAGAAATGTTGACATAAATTTTTTATTGCGGGGAAAAACATAAATTTCTCAAAAGATATCTTATCATTATTGGATAACCATTTATATATCAAGAGCAATAACCTCTAGGAGAGAGACAAATTAAAAACAAGTATAAAAGTAAGGAAATGTATAAAAAAATAACACACTGATTCTACTCGCATTCCAAACGGAAAAATGAAATTCATTTTGCCATTTTTTGCGTTGTGCTGGGTATCCGTAAATGGCGACACTACTGCTAACTTCCCAATCTATCGTAAATCTAAGATCGAACAAGTTCTAGAAGAAATAGTGAAAATCTCGAATAAAACTGCTGTGGCTCTTGAGCATCAAATTAAGCAAATATTTATAGACTATGAGCAAATAGTCGAATATGAATCGACTAGCTTTAATTTAATACGCGAAGAAAACGACTCGTGTGTAGCTTCCGAAGTTGAAGTGATGAATGCCAGTGTTGATACCTTTCGCAATGCTTTGAACGCTTGTGATGCTGCAGCTACCAAGTCTTTAGCCGATGACATGGAAGTTATCAACGAACAATTGGCAGTGGAGGGTTATATTTTACTAATAATTTATCAAAGTTGTAGTCACTATAAGATATCAGTTAGAAAAGTATGCTTTGCCTATTGGACCTTCAAGGCCGATTTGTTCTTGAATGACATTAAGAAAAACACAAACGAATTTATTAATCACGTCATGGTTGAAGCCGAATCTTGTGCTTCTAGAGCAGCTGCTATTGTAAGTTTTCAATCGGTGAAAACCCATTGTACTATTTTCAACTGCTTAAATGAATTATAAATTGATATTAATCTAATATTTATTAAAAATAAAATTATTATATATTATTTGTTAAGATTGTGAAAAGCTATTACGGTGTTTTTCCTAAGATGATTCAAGTATCCGCAAAAGTTAGGAAAACCCACTTTAAGCGACTCACACTTTTTGGCTACAAAATATTTATATTATAAAGTTTTTACTGTTTGTTACCGACGAGACAAATTATTATTGTTTAAAAGTTTATGAGTCTGTAGTGCGATTCACTCTCTACTCTCTTTTGGTGGTAATCAAGTTGTGTGTTTTGCCCAATACAATTTCGTGCACTACCTTATTTTGCACACACATTTTTGCTGCGTAAAGGTGGCAAATAAAACAAGAACAGTATGCTTTCTGCTAAGTGGCAATAATGGAAATTTCAGTATTCTGGTACTTTTTTCACTACGTTTTGATTTGCTCATTTCTGTGGTAACCCCTTGACATTAAAAGTTTCTCCAATCTGAAACTGTACAAAATTATAATATCCAATTATATGCTTTTACAAAAACAATTTAAATTTTCTATTTTATACTCGTATAATTAAAAAAAACTCAAAAATTGAATTGAATTTAAATTTTTAAAATAGTTCTTTTCATATGGAAAAAGTACTTTTTAAGTAAGTTCAGTTCTAATTTAAAATCTTGATTTTCCATCACTGTCATAATAAGCACACAATAGAGTCAAAGAAATCTAATTTTTTGGATTGTTCGTAGAACATAATTTAATACAACCACCCCACCAACGCTGCAATCTAGTACACAGCCTCGTCCACGTGTATTGCCAATGGTAGCATTAAGGGTACTAAATATTCCTTCAACGGAAGCATTTGAAAATGGCAAAATAAAACTATTTATCCCTAGGTTTTTCCTGCTTCTCCAACAAACCCCAGCTTCTAAAACAATAATGCCTTCAATTTGATTTAATATTAAATGCTGGATGTTTTTTTAATAGTAACTGTGACTTTATTTGCAATTTGTCAAGTATAAATATCCTTTCCGACTCGGAAGCAATGGAAAAGACTTATGTATGTGTTTAAACACCAATATACGTACATATGTAAGTATGTGTAATATTTACGTTTCAAATAAATCTGTAACCGCATTGTTTCATGTTTGATGGGGTTTTAGAACATGGGCTTTTATGCTCGAAGCACATCGGCAAGGTGCCTTAATACCCCAGGTAGAAGCAATTCTACAACAATCACAACATTGCAAGAACAACAAGGGTCTTTATTGTTGCTTGCGTGGGGAAAAATATCAAATGCAGATAACTAAAGCAAAACAAAGATTCAGAATTAATAGGGTTGCCGTTTTTTGTTATGTTTAACCTATATTGGTGATTTTTTATCTCGAATTGTATATTTTATTTTTTTTATTTCTAATTATATTCAAAAACTTAACAACAGTTTTTTTTGCAGTTTTTCCAAATAAGTTATTTAATTAACAACTATTTGTATAGTCAGATTCATCAAAATTTTCTCCAAAATATCCGCGTAAATGCGGCCATTTTTAATATAACTTTTGAGCTTAAGTTTCTCTTTAATGTCATAAATGGCAAAAAAAAAATGTACTTACTTACTCAACAATGGCTAAAATGACCAAAATATGTAATCGCCAAACCAATTATTACAATTATTAAGAAAAAAAAAAACCGTTGAAAAAACCTTCTGTTTGCGTAAAATTCAAAACACAGAATAACTATTTCTGCATAATAAAATAAATATATTAAATTTTATATGCATGACATCTTATTCAAATCTAGTTAACAGTAATAAAAATGCTATATACTACTTGGTTTTCCGATATTTGCGCACATGTGATATTTTCTTTTAATTTCAAAATTAATTACTATTATCGTTTCATGCATCAAATGAATGCATTTATTTACTGAACACCTAATTTAAAATGACAAATGCGTAAATATATTTTAATTACAAAAAAAATATTTATATTTTTTATTCCCATTTGGCAAGTTTTTTTCAATTTCTGCTCATAAAAATGTTTTGACATGGCAACACTGTACACGGATTCTCTTTATTTGAGAATTTATTTCGCATACAAGTGGTATTTCCGACCTCAAAACACGCAAAGAAAAAACCACCTGTGCCATCCCCACTAGTGTTGTGTTATACCTTACACACCGGATTTCAGCTGGTGGCGAAGATAACGGATTGACTTCTTCATTCGTCCTTTCGTCTTAATTTTCGATCGGTGTGTTTTTCTTATCTCTGAATGCTCGATTTTTTGATGAATTGTAGATAATAGTGGAATTGAGTTCATGGTAAGATTTTTAATATTTGAAAAAATTTGGGTTTTTAAGTACAATTCCTTCAGACCTTGCGTAAATTTTTCCGTTAAATTTCAAAATTTGGTGAAGTTTGTTTTTGGTTACTAACGGCTTCGATTAAATCCCCTAAAAAGGTGAACACTATTTGTGGTAATTTATTTTATTTACTTCTCATATTAAAAATAAAACATCTAATGCTAAACGCAATCAAAAATGTTTAATTTATATTTACATTTATATATATGAGTATATAAGTCTACAGACGACGAAAAGAATATTGTGAATAATAATATTTTAGAGCTGCCGTCGACTACTAATTAGAGACTTTGCTTTCCCTTAGTTAAACATTTCTTGTCTGCTCGATATCGCTATAATACCGATAATTCACTAAAAATTCTTGATCTCTAACTCAGGAAAGGACTTAAGTCAGATTACATCATGCAGGCCCATTAGCCTACTCTGAGTTTTATCGAAGTTTTTCGAACAAATTTTCGCTTAAAACCAAAGCTTAATGACCAAAACATTATACCAAACCATCGGTCTGGTTTTCGAGTCCATAGAATAGTTAAAAAACGTTTCATTCGAACAACTACGGTTACACATTTATGGGCTAGAGGACTGACTAAAGAAACGGAGAATAAAGATAAACCCATTGCAATCTGCTCATTTGATGTTTACCACAGCAAACACCACTGTTCTAGCGGAAACCAACGTTAAATATTTGCGTATCCACCAAGATCGACGCCTAACTTCGTCCCGTCATATTGAGACAAAAATAGTGGCCATAAAACTTAGAACAATTCAACTACATTTTTTAATAGGTTCTAACTCAAATCTGGATGTGGAATACAAAGTTCTTTTATACAAATTCTTTTCAAAACCAATATGGACATACATATGGCATTCGGCTGTACAAAGCTACAAACAAGACAGTCCAGGATTTTACAACTTATCGTCTGTACCCTTTGGTATATAAGAAATCAAAGAAGATCTAGAAGTTTCCACTTTGCAGTGAGAAATAAAAATCATACTCTAAACCTAACAAAAACGGACAATTTGAGCCTGGCTGTACGGCTGTTCCAACCTAATCGTAGATAGTTTATTAAGATTTAATTGCACTAAATTAAATATTATATTGTTTTTAATTCATAAATAATATTTTTGATGAGTAGACGTCCAACCCTGAGTACTGCTCACAAGAACAAAATTATAAAAAACGTGTTTTCCGCTATCATGTCTTAATATGATATTGAACATTTTAGCAAAAAGTTTATTTCCAAATTTCTTTGCTTCAGTTGTTGTACTCTACTTGAAAATTTATCACTACACAGGAGTGTCCCGGAGCTAATTATCTAGACTTTAAAAAATATGAAACAATACCAATCACTGTTACTCGGGTAAATAGCCTATAGCTATAATTTTCTACTTTATCACTACATAGACATAAACGTTTCTGGGCTGATAAGAAATAATTAAAAAGAAACCGAGCCATAAAAAACATCTATATATACAAACATACATAAACTTTATAAGATCCTGTAAAGTTTCATACTAGATATTAGCTTGAGGTACCTATGAAATAAACAGAGTGTGTTTGATTTTAACTCCGAGTAGACTAAAGTATAAAGATATGTACATTTTGCAAACTTCCCATTCATTGTATCATTGTATTACATTACAACAGATTATGATTAAATTTGGTACTCGATAATCCTGTTTAGCTAGAAAAAATTTGATGTGTTTGGAGATGAAATTAGTTGATTTATAGCAGACACGTGTAATTTGAGAGAAACGGAATAAACGAAAAATTCTGTACACTCAAAATTGCCACTGCGTTGATAGTAATTACAAAAATGCTATTTAGTTAAAGTAAAAATTTACATTAATAAAAAAAATATACATGCATTAGTAGAAGAAGATTTAACGACCCCTCTTAAAAAAAAAAACAAAAATTCCAGGGCTCATAGGAATATGTCTGGTGAGGACTGATTTGTCGGTGCTTTGTTTTAGTTCAGACCTTAACCCAAGTAGGAACTACTAAAAATATTGGAAGGCTACACAGATTTTCTACAGCTTTCTCATTAAATTTTAGTGTTTTAAGAAATTTATTATTTTTGAATTTTTTAGTTAATTGTCGGTTTTTGGTTAAATTTTAGACTTTTTTCCAATTGTTTATACTTTAACTTCAGGCGATTTGTTGGTACATTTTTTAATTTAAAATTTTTGATTTTGTTCCTTAAAATTTTTGTTGGAGAATTTTCAGTTTTTGACGAAATCTGAAATATAAGTTTAGGTTAAATTTTTTTCAATTGTTTATTTCTGTGGTAAATGTTGTAATTTTTGATTTTTGAGTTGAAATTTGTAGATTTTAATAATCGATTTTTTTTTTAAATTTGTCCGCTTTTGAGAAAAAAAGTTTTGTTGCAATATAGTTTGAAAAACTTTGCCTTTTTTTTATAAAAACTCCATATTTTGGTCATTTTTCGCGAAACTTGTGGAAAAATGTCAGTCTTTCTTTCGTAAAAGTTTGTTTTTTTTTTAATTTTTAAAAACTTTTGACTTTTTGATGAGCAGCGTACAAATTGAGGAGGAAATATTGCTTATTGGTTTGTTAATAAAATTCCATCGCCAAAGACCATATTTGGTTACACAAAAAGACGAACTCAATGGCACAAAAGTTTTTAACAAGGTGGAGCTGCTTACAAATTGTACTTATTGTTATAAATTATTTCATGTTGTAGTTATAATTACTTTGCCTTCAAATATTCTTATTTTTCTTTCTGGTGGAAGCCAGACTAAACAAGTAAGTAAAAATCTTACTTACCAATTACGAAATAATTCAAATAATTTTAAATCTAAATGCGAAATTTTGCATAAAAATAAATAAAATCTATAATTTACCAAAATAAACTAAATTTTTCAGCATAGTGTCCTCAAATTTCTACAATAAATTTTAACTTATCTAACAATCTTAATTGAAATTTCACCAAGAAATGTTTGTCTAATATTTCCAAGCTCTAGGTCTTCAATAAAATTTCCTTTATTATATAGTATAATAAATATTAACTTTATTTTATTCAATATTTCGCTACGCTTTTGTGTAGCATCCTCAGAACGATTAATAAATAAAATAAAGTTAATATTTATTATACTATATAATAAAGGAAATTTTATTGAAGACCTAGAGCTTGGAAAAATTAGACAAGCATAATTATAATAAAGATCAAAAAACTAGAAAAAAGTTTCACCAAGAAATTCTCAAAAAATCACAAATTCACCAAAATATCGCAAAAAATTCAAAAACAAAAATATACATTTTGTAAAAAAATATTCGACGTAACTTTGTCGAACTATAATTATTAAGATTACGTAATTTAATTGAAAGGCTTTAGTTCGTTATTTACCTTTCTGTTAAGAAGGAACATGATAAATTCACCAAAAAAATTATTTTTGTAAATAAGAGAAAATTGAAATTGAAACTAGAAATAATTTTAATTTAAGTTTCTCGAAAAACCAAGTAAATATATAATTTTGTCAAAAAATCTAAAGTTTATAAAAATGTTTAACGGGTTAAAAATATCGAAAGCGGAAAAGGGAAAAAATGTGAAACATGTTAGATAAAACATTCGAAACTTAAGTAGAAATCCTTAGACTTGAAAAATGACAATATGACATCAAATATTTAAATTGTAAAAACGCCCCATCGAGTAAGTACAAAAGTTCTTTCGTGTTCAGTCGGCGATACGTAAGATTCGGCACAGTCTTCTTAATTGTTTTCCATGCTTTTAAAACCAAACCTTTAAGAAATCACCTTGTGCAACAAAATCAAACCTTTTTATTGGCAACAATTTTGGGACCGATAAGAATCAAACTTTTTATGCTCACACGTAATGCTAAATATTTTTTTTAATGCTCGTAAAAACGAACTATAAAACGTTAAATAAGTTTTCTTATCAATACTGGATTTAGGAGTATAAAAGCAGAGAATTGTTTCCGAACTATTGCAGTGCGAAATTTTAGGCGATAGTCTAAACATTGAAGAAAATGAAATTGATTTTCGTAATTTTCGCCTTGTGCTTGGCGGCTGTAAATGCTGTGGAATTTACCGAATTGAGATCCACGATATCTGGCTTCATAATCCAAATGGCTCAAATCTCCAGGGATTCCAATAATGTTCTTAAATATCAAATCAAACAAATTGTTTATGATCCTTTGGAAAAAGTTGAAGCTAATATAGAAGATATTGCTATCTTGCGGGGAAGCAATGAAATTTGTGAAGAAGATGAAACTGAAAGCATTATGCGTGTTGTTAGTATCATGCATAAGGTTTTGAATGATTGTAGTGCTGAAGCTGCCATTTCATCAGCCAAAATTATGACTGACATCATTTCCGCCAACCAACAATTAATATTTGAGGGTGAACTTTTGCTACGCTTACTTCGAAAGTGTAAGAACTACAACAATAATGAATTGAAAAAGTCTTGCTTCTCCCGTCTTTCCACCAAGGTCACTATGTACACGACAAATGCCCATATCACTATCAAGACCATACAACAAGCCAATAAGCATCGTATTCCTGGAGTTTTTGCTGTAGCTAAGTCCTGCACCAATGATGCTGTCGATAATGCCACTATGGAATTGGATACTATCCGTGACAGCATCAAGAAGGCGATGATAAATTAAATTTGGAAAGTGTTTTAACGAAAATAAATAACATATTCATCACTGTGTCTAATTTGTTAGAGTCGCTTAAGGCTTAAGGTTTGTGCGCTGTAGTAAAATGAAATATCTATTTTGAATGAAGCAAAAATTGAGTTTAGAATTATATCTGCTATTTTTGCGAAAATTTAAAAGTGTTTATTTATTCATTTAATTTATGTGAAATTCCAATTTTTGTTTAGTTTTTGTGAAGTATCGAAATTTGAAATATTTGGAATTATTTGATCAAATTTCGATTTTTCGCTAATAGGTTCAGTTTGGTTTTGTTTATAACGATTTTCAGCCTTTTTGATGGATTTTCTAGGTTTTAGCGAATTTTTGATTTAAAGTGCAAGTTCGACTTTTTATTGATCTTTCGGTAAATTTCAGATCTCGGGTAAAATTTGTACCTTTTAACAAATTTAATTTTTGTTGTGATTTTCATAGGTTTTTTTATACATTTTTGATCTTATTTCAAGTTTCCAAATGTTACAAAAACAATTTTTTTTAAATCAATTTAAACTTTTCGGTGATTTGTGAAAATTAAAAGTTTAATGAAATTCCATTTGCGGGTTAATTTTTTGGCAAATTTTGTTCTTTTGAAAATTTAAAATTTTTTATTCTATGAGTTTATAGTGCATTTAAAATTTTAGAGAATCTCGGAAATTTGGTGAAATGTCTATTTTTTTGTTGTAAAATATTTATGTAGTTTTTATGAATTTTAAGCTTTTTGATAAATTTCTTATTTTTTGGTGAATTGCCGATTTTTCTTTTTGTGCAATTTCAACGTATTTTTTTCAGCTGAAATCGTGATTTATTGTTGCATACTTCGTTACATGTTTTATTTTTTTAGTCTTCCCGTAAGAGTACAAATGCAAAAATAAAAAGGGGGTTGGCTTATATCTCTGGAAGTTGTGCCAAACAATTCCATCGTTCGAGATTTTTTTTCAATTAAATTTTAATTTTTTGAATCTTTCTAATAAAATCTTATTTCTAAAATATTATTTATTAGTTAGTAAAATGAAATAATTTATATATTATATTCGAATCTTAATAAACTATCTACTATTGGGTAGAGAGAGCTACCTCGCCAGGCCCAATGTCTCAGTTATTTTTAGTCTGTGGTGCTCGTCAAATTGCGATAAATTACGTAGAAGAGTTCGAACTTTGAGATCTCTATGAATCTTTTCATTTCTTATATACCAAGGGGCGCATACAATAAGTCGTACAATCCTAGACTGCCTTTTTTGTAACTTCTGAATGTTTGATAAAAAATCATTACCCCACAGCTGATAGTCATATGACCATATTGTTATTATAAGGGATTTGTATAAAAGGACTTTATATTCCAAAGCCAAGGTTGTATTAAGACATACTAACCAATGTAGTTGCTTTGTTCTAAGTTTTATGACCGTTATTTTTGCCCCAATATGGCAGAACTAAGTTAGACGTCTATCTAGATGGATACCCAAATACTGTTCCGATGGAACAGTTGTATTTGTTATTGTTATTGGAGGACAATTTTTCCTTCTGGTGGCATACGTACCATTAGAGGGCACATTTTCATGGATTCAAATTTATTCTCTACTTTTTTTTAGCATGAAGTTGTTCAGATACACCCTTCGAATCATGATAAACAATTATAGATGCAGTGTTGTCTGCATACGTTGACGTGAATGTATGTGGGCTTGTTGGCATATCCGCTTTATAGATTATATATAGCAGCGGCCCTAGTATACTACCTTTAGGGACTCCTGCATAGATTTTACCAATTTTATGAAACTGATACTTTGCTCTTACCTTCAATCAGTCTAACAAATAGTTCTGAAGAAGTTAATGAGAATTTTCAGGAGGAATTTGAGTTAATTTCGTGAATAGCCCATCACGTCAGACTTTATTGAATGCCTTGGAAATGCCAGCAAATAAAGCGGAACAGTTTTGCTTATTTTCAAATGCTGATCTAAAAGCGGTAACGAGTCCGTGGATTTGCTCAGTGGTACTACACCTCGCACGAAAACCGAACTGATTGTTTTATTCATTAAGATAAGGAGTTATACTCGAGACGAAAAATTTTTCAAATGACTTTGGCAAAACTGAGAGTACGCTAATTAGCCTGTAGGACGGATTTTAGGCATCTTCCAAGAGTAAAATTCTCACACCTGAATTAGGTAAATTTTTTATCAATGATTCTGTAATACGATCAGGTCCAGGTAATTTTCTAATATCTAGAATTTTCATGGGCTCATTTACAGCGTCACTTATAATTAGAATGGTGCAGCTATTAAGGTCATGAAGTGCGAAAACTTTCTTTTAGTCATTAGCAAATGCAATTTACCTTTTCACAAGAAATTTTGGCACAGTAGATTCATATGCAATAGGACATTAAAGCTTTCCATATTTTTTGTTGGATCCCAATTTTTCAAATAACTCATAACGTTCTGTGGCATAACTTCATTTGGATTTTTATATCTACAGAACAAATATGCTGCCATTGCCTTCTAAGCCTGCTCTTCTCACTGACGAGAATCTGTATATCAGCTGATGACTGATTTAAAGTTATTTTGACTCTTGGTTTTATTAGTGGTGGAACTCTGGCTGCTACAGTCATGGTGTTTGCAAAATGGTCTACACATTCTTGAATATCAGCATTATGCCCCTAACACTTTTAGTAAAGGGTATAAAAATGAATGTGTGTTGTTTTCTTTTTAAGTTATAGGAGTTTAAAGTTATGAAACGTTTGATTGAACAAAATGGACGTGGCACCTGCTACTCAATATAAATATTTATTATCGTATATCGACAAATTTCGTACGTGAACAATAAGAAACGACATTGAAACACTTTTCGTGGCGTTCGTAAACGACATATGTAAGTGTTAACGTTCATTACCTTACATTGAAGTTCTATATGCTGATTCTTGACAGTTTTAAAATTTTGAACATTGTTTAATTGGAGTGCGAAGCAATAATCAGAAAGTAGAGTAAGTTGAACCGTTTGAAATGTTTTTATATGCAGTACAGTAATCTCTCGATTTGCTTCGATTTACATTGTTTCGTCGAATCGTTTAATGCTCATAAAATCATTTTGCGTCGTTACTCGAGATACGACGCCAATATTGCTTATAAATTGTAGGTGAGTAATAAAAAACGTAGCTGAAATTCGTGCAAGTACAACAGGGGCTGGATCTGACTTTCTTGAAACTAGCTCTAAAAGAAAAACACTGGCAATGGAAAAAAGTGAAGAATGCATTAACATTATGGATATAGGCCTTAAGCGAGAGTAATTCTTCAAATAAAAGAAATAACTTGGAGTAAGGACCTAAAATCTGTATATGTGCATATTAAAATTAGAGCAAACTTTTAAAAAAGAGTTATGGAACAAATGCTGCATAGGTTGTTTTGACCAGACAAGATCGTCCATAAAACTATGTAAAAAAAACTATGTACCACCCGCCCTTTAAATGTAAATATTTATATTCCTTAAAATGTGATCGCTCTTAATTCCTCTAATAGAGAAAGTTAAAATAAAAATTTATCCACACATCAACAGATAGAAAAGCAATTATTTATATTTAAAGTAGAAATGGGATAGAAAATATCTACAATTTTAAAGTCGAACCAATTACGGCGTAAATCGAGAGATTACTGTACTTCAATCTTAGTTGGGGTTTCGGTTGACTGATTTTATTCAATGGCTGCGGCTGACTTTTTGACTGGTTTACATTATAATATCTTACGATTAGATGAATGTATTATAAGTTAAGCCCGTCCTGAATAAATACACATCCGCATCCCACTACCAAAGAAGGAAAAATATACCGAATGGCCGAAAATATTGCTGTTAGCACTATATGATATTAAATACAGTGAAAGATCCGTTAACGACCGAAGTTTTTCATAACTGTTTTCAAACAAATTGCATCCCCATAACCGCACGCACCTACAAAACTTCTATTAAATTAGAAGTTCTTCTTTTTGCCAACTTTGGTTCACATTTGCGGTAAGTCATTTTGATGGCGATGGCTAAAAATGTATGTGATGAAAGTGTCTACACTGAAGATGACTGCATATTGAAATTAAGCGCTGTTGTAGAGAAAAGGGAGTCTGAACACCCTGAATAAATTTATTTCATCAATCTTTATGAAACCTTAAAACAAATTCCCCGTTTAAAGTATTTAGCCAGAGATGACTTTGTCGCATTCCAACACACCAAAGACATTGAAAGACATTTTAAAACTTAACAGCCCCAATTAAACCAACCCATCTTAAAGCAGTTTACTAATGAATAAATAACCCGGCGTATCTCGTAATTGGACAAAGAGAGCTTGACGGTGAGTGCCCGATTAGGAGGGCCTTGAATTGGTCTCAGAAAACATAAATGTATTCGATTGTTGTCGGAATTCCTTTATGTAGTTTTCATAAATAAACTGTAAGAAATATAATAACATTATTACACTTGCTTATTTAATGTTCGTATTTTTTACTAAACAGCAGATGTTCAACCTGATATAAGTTCAGTATCGGTTCATGTGAAGTAAATTCGAGAAACATTTATGATACGAGTGTTATAAATATTATTATACGTATGTAATATAATAGTGAATTATTATTTTATATTAGATTCTATTATGTTAACAAAGATAAGAAATATTATATCAACAAATTATTAAGTATTAAAAATATGAAAAATTTTAGGCAGAAAATTGATTTCTAGGAATATAATTTAGTGGATCTGATTATATGTTTCAAAACTGAATGGTTCTACCTATTTAACTGCAACACTTTTCACTGCAACACTTTCCTTTTCATTGCCAATGAAAGTAACGCAATCAATTTATAGTCATTATTAGCAACGGTTCTCTCTGAATTATTTAAACACTGCATATAGTTTATTTAATATAAATCAGGAGTGGAATTGTCACATTCGTGCTCCTACAACTCATATCGTAAAAATACGATAATTCATAATATTGGGGATTATAGCATACGTTATCGTATGACTAAACGTACGTTTTTACGTATTGTCATCCGCCAACAGAACTAAATTCGAATAAATTGAAAAGTATTGGAATTTGTTTTCGAATAATTGATAAATTGTTGATATGATCACGGATGTAACGATTCCACCCCAGATTGTGGGGCACTAAGGTTCCCCTTATTGGTATGGGACACTGTCACTATTGCTAGACAGCTGAAAATTAGTATACAGGTAGGCCTTGGAGAATAAGTAATGAGAAAAATTGGATACTTTCCTCTAGGAAACCTGGGTTCCCTCTTATTTGTATGAATTCATATTTGTATGGAGCATTTCCACTATAGGCAGAGAGCTGAAATTTGATATAACCTAATCGTCTTTAAGCTTTAAGATAAAATAGGTTTTATACTTATATAAACAAACAAAAATAACTTGGACAAAAGACTCAGGCACGTACAAAAACATAACTGTGAAAATAAGACCAAGGCCCTATCCCAAACTGTCGGCTATTAAAAGTAATGAAATCAAAATTAGAACCAAGTGCTTCATATGCACAATACTACTCCATTCCTAGGCAGCTGGTAAAGCTTGGCTTTTGTAACTTTCTAATATGGGAAAGGATTATGCGAAAAATGTTACCAATCTAGCAATTTGCTAGCTCAAGCTATTAAACACATTCAAGGATAACTACTGGAATAATGACAGGCACATTTTTCTTATTTTATTCATTCACACGACAAGAAAACAAAACCAATTACTGGCTGACTTTTCTCTGTATCAGTTTTGAGTTAGTTTTTTAACCAGTAGTAAATAAGTAAGCTTAAATTCAATTTTATATTGAGTTAGCTCATAGAAATCCCACTGGGATATAGCCGGGATAAAAAAGTTATACATGCAAATAAAACATATATTTAATTACAGATGTGCACAATCTATATTTTATTAAAATCGGTTCAGTATTTTAGCTGCTATAAGGGGCAGGTTATTTTCTATACCCATCTACGCGATACCCTTTCCAGGTCACGAGTTCATGAATTTAAAATTTTCATTTTGTGTGCGCACAGTTCCATTTACTTGTAACACGCCGCGGCGCGCCGTTGTTCACAAACAAATTACGCGCCCTAATCATATGTGTGTAGACCAAGCTTAAGTAAATAAAAAAAAATTATTTCATTTCTATTTTAGACCAGGGGAGTTATTATACAATTCGATTCGAACAGCAAAACCATTCAGATCAAATTTTCGATTCGAAAGTTAAATCGAATTATCTCAAATATTCGAATATACCGAAGAGTAGAAGTGTAAAAGGTAGTGATACCAAATTGTAGAATTAAAATATAATTAAGACTTATTCAAGAAGATTTTATATATACATACGTACTTATGTACATATTTATACATTTATATAGAAAAAATAAATTAATTAATTTAAATGGATTGTGTTTTATTGTGGGGAAAATTCAGTGGCAAATAATTCGCGATTCATCCATTTAATGCATGTTTTTGTGATATCAGTTCCAGAATAACTAATTTTATTTTTAATTGCACCCTCTTGATTTTTTTTTTTCTTAAACCGTCAGTCGCAGCTTCTCTTAAAAAACTTCTTAACGTCATATAAGTTTTGGTTAACGTCAGTTTAAATATGCCAGTCTATGGAGTTTGATTCATTTTAGACACAACTTTAAGCTTGGGTTTTTAAGAAATACGTGGTGTATATAAAAAGATTTTTTGTTTAGATATCTTCAGTTTTTGAACTGGACGTTGCTGAAGAGCATTCTTTTGCCTTTGCTAAAAATCAGAAGTTTAATTCCGCTCATAGTGTTATCTATCCTCAGTAGAGCCACGACAATTCTCTTAAGATGAGTTTGGGAGCAAAATTTACTTGGTCCACCTCATGTTCCTGAAACCCTGTTTTTATTTTGACAGCATTTGATCTTGATGTGATTTTTATAAAATCAGCCTACATCTAAAAGGATTCAACATAACCTTTTTTTAATTTTGTTAAAAACGTACTGCTTCGCATTTAGTGTAATCATGACTTGGAGGACCAACAGCATTTAGATCCGCAGTTAGTTGCGTCTGTAACTCCTTTGTCTTTTTTTTTTTTTTTTGTATTAGAAACATTAAGGTGGTCCTTTGCAAAATTATGTTACTTCAACTTAGAATCTCATATTTAAAAAAAAAATACTAAAATTTAAATTTTTAATTTTTTCGTACTATGTAATTGCATATATAAAAGAAAGGCTGCTCTTATTTTTCGTAAACGGAAAAAAATCCCTAATCGTACTACGTAATAGAAATTCAAAAATGTTCCTTTCAAAAAATCCCAGGTGAATACAGCTAGAAGTTCGCAGTTAAAATTGGTTTAATTAAAATTATATTTATAGATCAAGGATTTAAACTTTAGTATTCTTCAAAGCATTCGTTACTAGCGATTGTTTTACAACAAACTATCGAATTGGACTACTATAGATAGTGACTTTTTACTAAATCTTACTAAATCTTACTTCTCTCCGCTGTTTGTCAACCGATATTTTTTATTTTGCTTAGTGAGTTTGCCCTAAAACTCATCGTCTTGTTAGGGTAGGTGGCATACGACCACGGCTATTCTCTGAACATCACTCTGAATATGTTTTAAATATATCACCCTATATTACGTGTAAGTTGTTTAATGGACGATAAATATTGAATAGTTCGTATATGACAATTACAGATGTGAACATTTTCGTGTTTTACGATTTTTAGATCATAATTTAGTTTTTGAACTTGCTTTTTAATTGAATTATTTTGGGCCTATATTTCGTGAAAAAGTGTTTGCAGTGCCGTTTAATTAAATTTTAAAATAGAATGACAAAATTAAAGCAAATGCAAAATGCTATTTCTAAAACACTTACTAATACACTGACTATTCTCAATATTCATGTGTAAGTCCGCGAGCAACAGCTAACAATATATATATGTCGGCTATGAGCCATCTTTAGTGACATTTTTCGTTAGTTCGAAATTGTTAATTTCGGCACAATAGGTACGTTAAGACACAAAGGCGGTTCAAGATGGAAAAATTAGTTGACATGTGATTTCCACAAGACGATTCACATGCCACGCGGCATGCGTAATAATGAACCTATTGAGACGCGAGTTTGAAATGCATTTAATATCACATTTTAGAGCAGACCATTGGCCACCAAATTCATGCGATTTGACTTTACTACTTTCACTAGGTTAATTCGTTGGGGCTAGGAAAAGGGTTAATTCAGCCGCAACTCCAGTCCACAGCTGCCAATGGTGAGATACCGTCCGAAACGCTAAAAGTAAGTATGCCAAAATTGGAGCTCACGGATGCACCACCTACTACGTAGTCGTGGGCAACATTTACATGAAATAATCTTTAAAAAGTAAATGGCAATCATTCACTTATCGGCCCAAATCGATTTAGAACTCCTTCGATATTTTCATTTTATGTACGCCAAAAGGCGAAAACGATTAGTCGGAAAGTCCTAGACTAAACACAACAAATAAATGTAAAATCATACAACATACATATTTTTAGCACGAACGTAAAATTCGACATTAAATCGAAATTCATACACAATCTTACTAACAACACAACAATTCACTAACAAATCGGAAATTTACCAACAGTTGAAAACTTAAGATTGTGTGAAAAATATGTTATAAAACTTTCAATTAGTTTTCTTATCAATATCGTATAAACATAAAACTGGCCAACAGGCTCTAGATATGAAGCATTAAGCGACAAATTACGCAACGTATATTAGAAAATACATAGACTTTTTAGGTATAAAAGCAGAGATCTTTTTCAATTCACGCAGTATTAAATATTCAACAATATTTCAAATACTAAAAAAAATGAAAGTAATTTGTTTAATTTTTGCCATGTGCTCTGTGCTTGTAAGAGCCGAAGAAAATGATGAAGCTTCCACGTACATGAGGAATAATGTAACTGATGTACTGGAAAAATTAGCTCAAATGGGCTACGAAACTTTATTTACACTTAAATACCAAATTAAAGAAATTGCTTTGGATTACTTGGAAAGAGTTGAAGCTGAGATGGAAAAACTTGACATTTTGCGCGCCGACAATGGTACGTGCGTAAGTGCTGAAAATAAAAACATTTGGGCCACCGCTGATGAGATGCACACTGCTATGAGTGAATGTGGGGAAGTGGCTGCCACCACTTCAGCGAAAATTATGACTGACATCTTTGTTAATGTCGAGCAATTGGGATTTCTTGGTCATGATTTGATCAACCTACATGAAAAGTGTGAGCAATACAACAACACTTTAATGAGAAAACCTTGCTTATCGCGCTATTTCGCCCAGGTTAATTTGTACTCTGCGAATGCCCATATATCTATCAAGGCCCAACTTGAAAACAATAAACAACGTATTCCTCAAGTTTTGGCTGTGGCTAACTCCTGCACCACTGATGCTGTTCATATTGCCCTTCTGAAATTCAATAATATCCAACGCGCTCTTAGTAACTGCGTAAATGTATTGACAGAAAAGGAATCATTTATTCGTGATTTGTTGAATTTGTAAAAAAAATTTAAGTACGTTTCCTTTACAAATGTCATAAGTTAACTAATATGAAATGCCGTCTGCAAAAATAGTTACATCCATATTCAACTTCTGCCGTTTTAATACTACTACACATACATATCTATGATATTAAGTTATAATTTTACTATATTTTGTTGGATTAATTGTTTAGATCAATAATAAAACTGTGTCGAATTAAATTAATACAAATTTAATTTTCCAAGTTATTTTTGCTTGTTAATGTATGTATGAAAACTGTTGTAACTTAAAGTTTACAGACGGTTGAGTTATATCAAATTTCACTTCTCTACCTATAGTGGAAATCCCCCATACAAATAATCTGTGAGTCAGTAAATATGTACCAAAATATGCACTTTTTACATCTTCATAGCTCGAGACGCTTTTATAGTAAAACATCCAAATTTGGCTATTAGATTACCTGTACGTAGAGTTCTTATGTTTCCAGTTTTATTATTTGTTTTATTAAAAGAAGCAAAGTTATGAGGAGGCTAAAAACAGAGCGAATGGTTTCGTGTGCTGTATGCCTGAACTTGGCCTGGCGCACTACCGTGAGCCTTAATCTAATTTCAGTTTTTTTTCCAACGCGTATGGATTTTTTTTGATGAGCGTGACCAAGAAGACCACCTTGATAGGGGGGAAACAGTAACTTATTGCGCTATAGCTCGAGAACAGCTCCCCCGCCGATTTCGATAAACGAAATACCAAACGATGCGGTCTGAAGTTACCTTCTAGTTAATATTATCTGGAAATAAGTAGGGGAAAATGTTCTTCTGACTCAATAAATTACAAGCGCGTTATTTAGCCAATGCTCGATATTTATTTTGAATCTAATCTATTTCACCAAAAAATTACATTCGAGTTATCTACAAATTTTTTTGCTCAACAGTTATTTGGAACTTAGCAACGAAAGTGAAGCTTAAACTTTTTAAGAATTCATAAAAAGTTTCAGAAAGGAAAAATTATAGGTTTTTTTTTATTGGTAAAACCTATCATTTTAAAGGTTACTTCCTGCATAAGCTCTCGTATTTGTGGACCTACTCTGTTAGGTTTGCATCGCTGATTCGGGTGAACTTAGTGTAAAGGTATTGAAAGCCTACACCATCCATGTTTAGTGCGTTCACAAAGTTGTCCATTGGGATAGTTATATATAAAAAGGTGGTAGAAAAATGATTTCTTTCTGAACTAGAAGATTCTTCATATATATATTTTTCGCTTCTGGAGTTAAACTCACTCTTCGTGGCCAACTTTATACTGTTTATCTCTTGCTCGATTTGAAAAAAAGGAACCAAAATTTGTTTTACCTCGTTAACTGGATTAGCACAAATATTTGATGGGTAGTATGCTTTACAACCGCCCTATTAAGGCGGTCATATTTGCCACGTCCCTTACAAAATCTCTAAATAAGCTGAGAACAGATTTCTATACAGAGCTTCATATAATTTAAACTCATCCTGTTTTTTATTTAAAGTATAATTTCATCGCAAAACAGTGTAATTAGTGTTACTTCCAAATATTATTTTAAATTTTTTATTACCGCCTTTTTTATACCTCATTTAGTAAACAAAATTGCAGCAAAAATACCAGACGACAATTAATTTTCTCCAAGTGTTATTCGTGCTACATCTTCCTTCAACAGAGGCATTGTAAGATCAAATTGATCGTATTCTAAGAGTCCTTGATGTCGCCATTCATTATTCAGCATTTGTGATTCAATATTAATGGATGGAAACTGTGATTTTGGTTGAAAATACTAAACATTTTGTGGATTAAAAATATTTAGAGCGGTATAAATTTCATCACTAAAATCAAATCATGATGAAATACCAATATACGTTTACAAATACATTTTTATTTGCATTGCGGGAATTTAAAACGTTTGTGTTTATATAACTTGAACACATTTTTCCACTCAGCTTTTAGTGTGGTAAATACTGGTTTCTCTGATTGGGAAAAAAGTAATAAGTGTTGTTAGTGTATGCATGTACTTATATTGCTCTAAAACACGAGTTATACCCGACAATAACAAAATCCTCCTTCAAATATTTTTAAAATAACTGCAGTTTTTGGCGAAAAATAACTTCAAGTACATTCTAGGATGTACGACTGTAAGGAAATGTGTAAAAAATATTTGTTTTTCCAATAAGTGTTTGCTATGAATTGCAAATGTGCGCCAGAAAAAGGATGTGCTGCTTCAAAATTCTGGATTATTTGTTAGTGAGATACTAGTGCTGATAAGTACTAGTAGTACTTGAAGTAGTTGAAGGGCACCATTTGCATATTGATAGAATTTTTGTGTAACGTTACAACGATTGAGGTTTTGTGGGGACTTTTTCTTTATAAAATAACTGGTACTAAACTGGTTCTATAGGACCCAATCGGGTTCAAGTACACTAGTGTACATCTAGAACTAATAGTAATAGTGATTTTCCAAGCACTCTGTAGGCTATTTTCAGCATTTAGATGGTATAGGAAATTTTACAGTTCAGAACTGGTACTGGTTATATTTTACTACTTTGATCTCCGCCAAGGAGGTAAATGTTGAAAAACTAAAAATTAGGCACAATAAAGTAACCTTCAAAAATAGTGTGTTGAATGGAAAGGATTTCGTTACTGTAAAATCAAAAAGGTTAAAAAACGAACACCTTTTATAGCAAAGTACCTATAATTTTTGATAGTCCTGTTTATTGATTTAAAAAAATTGATTTTTCATAATGAACACTTTACTTGAATTTTGTATTTATTTTTTGCTTTCTGACCGATCTTAGCCAAAGAAAACGTTTGTGTGACTTTGAGCATTAAGAGAAATGTGCTTACTCTTACATAAGTCCTCTCACTTGCCCAAATGTTCTGGAAGGCTTTTTGGTAATTTTGTGTAAATATGGCTTTTATACTACATTTACATCTACGCAAAATCTGGTACTTAAGAGTTTTTCAGCGAAATCTAGTTCATTTCCACCAGATTTCCCATACAAAACAAAATCTACTTACGAACTAGATTTTGGCAAAATCTCTCAAAATCTTGCAATACTAAATGATGCAA
Source organism: Phania funesta (assembly GCA_963932375.1). Classification (NCBI taxonomy): domain Eukaryota; kingdom Metazoa; phylum Arthropoda; class Insecta; order Diptera; family Tachinidae; genus Phania; species Phania funesta. The sequence continues at coordinate 65,387,100 of OZ010655.1, forward strand.
CTATGTATTTTTGCTAATGTACTGAAATATACAGCGCTGAACAAGAAAATTTTGACATTTGTAACAAAAAAAAAGCGCGGTAGAAACAAAATATTTACAGCAACATTGAAAAATAATAAAAGTTTAAAAAAAGTGTTTTCAATATTGATAAAACAATAATGAATAAAGTGTAAGTAATATTACATATGTAATTATGTGTATAAAAACATTTGTAGCACGAATTTAAATAAGTTTAGAGCCAATTTTTTATTATTTCTTCAGTCAGCTGTTTTTGTTATGAAAATGAAATCCAATAATACGTCAAAACGCATTAGTGTAAACGGCAGAGATTTTCTTCGAGATTTGAGCTGAAATCTACTAGATTTTGCGTAGATGTAAATGTAGTATTAGTTTGACAAAGACTCGAAGTGATTATTTTGAAGACGGCATGCAATTTTATGCACAATACTTCGTTTGAGTGTCGTGAGCGATTGCACATAAAAAATTTTGATCATGAACAAATCAACAAAAATGTGATAATCGTTGCTGTTCTCTGATGGGTGCGAAAGATTCATCAGAGCTTTTTTAATTATTTTTTCTGTTTCTAAACCCAAACCTTAAAAAAATTACCTCGTGCTACAAAATCAAAGTTTTTTTTTATTGTCGACCATTATCTTGCCGATAAGCATCAAGATTTTTATGATCTAACGTACTAGTAACTATTTATTGTAATATTCGTAAAAACAAATTATAAAACGTTTAATTAGTTCTGTTATCAATTTTGGATACATATGAGTTTTGTAAACAAGCAGACCAATAGCCTGTAGAGAATCCCGTGTCGTAAGATACGGCTTAAGAGTATAAAAGCAAAGAATTGTTTCCAAACTAATGCAGTGTGAAATTTCAGGCGATAGTCTAAACATTGAAGAAAATGAAATTGATTTTCGTAATTTTCGCCTTGTGCTTGGCAGCGGTAAATGGAGTAGATCTCACCGAGTTACAATCAACAATCTCTGACTTTCTTAGCCAAATGGCTAAAATCTCCAGAGATTCCAGTCATGTTCTTAAATACCAACTTAAACAAATTGTTTATGATCGTTTGGAAAAAGTTGAGGCTGATATTGAAGATATTGCTATTTTGCGGGGAAGCAATGAAATTTGTGATGAGGATGAAACTGAAGGGATTATGCGTGTTGTTAGTATCATGCATAAGGTTTTGAATGATTGTAGTGCGGAAGCTGCCCATTCATCTGCCAAACTTATGACTGACATCATTTCCGCCAACCAACAATTAATATTTGAGGGTGAACTCTTGCTGCGCTTACATCGTAAGTGTAGTAACTACGAAAATATTGATTTGAGAAAATCGTGCTTCTCTCGCCTTTCCACTAAGGTCACTATGTACTCGACAAATGCCCATAACTCTATCAAGACCATACAGCAAGCCAATAAGCATCGTATTCCAGGAGTTTTTGCTGTAGCTAAATCCTGCGCCAATGATGCTATCGATACTGCCACTATGAAATTGGATACTATCCGTGACAGCATCAAGAAGGCTATGATAAATTAAATTTGGAAAGTGTTGTAACGAAAATAAATTACATATTCATCACTGTGTCTAATTTGTTAGAAGCGCTTAAAATTCCTAAAGGTTTGGGTAAAAATATAAAATAAAATATCTATAAATATTTGCCTTTTTGTATGAAACAAGAATTTAGTTTAGAATTATTTCTGCCATTTTTGCAAAAATCTAAAATTGTTTATTACTTTTATTTACATTTATGTAATATTGCAATTTTCGTTTAGTTTCGGTGAATTATCGAATTTTGAAATATTTGGAATTACTTGATCAAATTTCGATTTTTCAATAATATTCCGATTTTTTTTTGGTGCAATTTCGAAGTTGTGGTGAAAGTTGTCCTCAACAAAAGAAGACAATTGGTGTATTTTTATAACAGTAATATTATTAAAAAAAATAACAAGAATCATTATTTCCAACTACTGCCCGGTAACCGTATGTATGTGATAACCCTGGTAACTCTGGTTAGGTAGTAAACAAAACAATCAAAATGGAGGCATAATTAACACATCAAGGCAACTCTTTCCTCCAATGACGTTCTTAAAACGAACTTTCACTTTCTTATGTAAACGAACAAGAAATAATGACGAAAGTAGTCTGTTTCAGTCAAATTTTTATTTATAATGCGTATCCAGAAGTTTTAGAAAAGTACTTTCCTGTGCAAATTGTAAGATATATCCGCAGGAGTTGTGTCGGCCACGAACTAGTTCGTTCAATTGAAAGATTATTTTAAAAAGGTGATAGCAATAATTACAAAAACAACAAGCGATTTTCAATTCTTGAATATATGCCACACAAAAATTAATTGTTGTTTTTTAATTGTTGTAAAATTGCTACCAGCTTCCAGAAATTCTCTCTCAATTGAACAAACTAGTTCATGAACGATACGACTGTAATATCCGCAAAAAAACATAAATGTAAAAATTCTAAGTCCTATCCGTTAAAACTATTAAATACTATTCCATTTCTAGGGAACTTGCTAGTTTGGTAACTTTTTGCTCATCATTCTTAGCCATATTAGAAAATTAAAAAAATTGAGCCAAACAATCAAGCTGCCTTAAAATATGATGGTACTCATTTTAATCCCAGTAGTTTTAAGGACCGAAACTTTGCAATACGATCTGGGCATTATTTCCACATTTTTATTTTTATGCGGATCTGAATCCTTTTTTTGAAGATATATTTTTATAAAACTTTTTTTAACTTAAAGCTTATGCATGTAGATGGTTGGGTTATATCAAATCCCAGCTCTCTGCCTTAAGTAAAAATGCATACAACTCCATACAAATAAGGGGGGATCCTTCTCCCCTTATATGAAAAGTGCCCGTTTTCAGGTTTCTCTCATTACTTTTTCTCTAAGGCTTGTGTACCAAATTTCAACTCTCTACCTATAGTTAAAGTGTCCCAGACTAAGGCCTACCTTTGTACCCAATTCCCGTTCTCAAGTTATGGTGGAAGTGAGTGAATCAGTGAATAGGTACAAAACTGAACATTTTCCACCTTCATATTTGGGGAAGCTTTTATGGTAACTTTGGAACTGCAAGTTTTATTATTAAAGTAAACAAAGTTATGAGAGGTTTCGAGTAATATATACACTGTGTGCATTACGTCTGAATTTGGCCTGGCGCACTACTGTGCACCTTAAAAACATTGGTATTAAGAAGAATACTGCCGGTTATTTCCCAATTATCTATTATAATTTTACGAATTTCCGTCATCCCTTGTCAAGTTTAGTTTGAAGGCAAACCGGTTTCGGCTATGTGCCATCTTCAGTTCCATTTTTTGAGGTCTCCAAACCAAACTTGACAAGGAATGATGAAAAGTCTACATCAAAGACTTACATGAAAAAGCGTGTAAAATGAAGTTGGTTCAAGAACCGCGATACAAAAGATCCGGGCTAACTACTGAATCACCGTTTCGATAAAAGGTATGGGTATGACACCATTGCTACTAAATCTCCACGAAGTAATGCGCAACGTTCACATAAACACACAACCCCAATAAACTTATTCGACATCATGACATATACTATAAGAGCTGCGAAGCAAAGGTCGATCCAGGGTTGGCGGGCACAGGGTGTAGTTATTTTGAAAAACGCTTTTGTAGTTCGATTTTAAACAAGTACGAGGTTATGAAACTCGATCAGTACTCCAAATAAATATCATGGTCTTGCAGAAGCCTCTACAACGTTTGGCTGGCTCAGCTACAGAGAAGATGAACTATAAAAACTAAAATTTTCAACCAGAAAATTAAAGTTGCAGTACAACTTCTACTTGGCCGTGCTGACTAGTCATTAAATAATGTTAAAGAAATAAGATATCAGCTTCATTTGTATTAGTCACTCTTGACTATTTATGTATTTTGTGGCGCATTTTTTAGGTATTTTTTTAAAGCAATAAATATCTTTGCTAAACAAATCAAATTTTAGAAATACTCGAAACTTCAGCCAACAATCATAAAAAACTACAGCAGAACTTTTTTTATCCCTTTTACGTTTACATAGCTGAATTTAAAAAAGTGTACACATATACATATACGATTTTAAAGCTGCGCGCACGCTATATTTTATTAAAATCGATTCATTATTTTACTACGAAAACTAAACGACAAGTATTTTATTGTTGTTTACTCAATCAAAAAACTCAAATTCATGGCATCTTCTAGGGGCAGTGCTAGTTGTTGTTTTATAAATCTTTTATCAAACAATAAAAAGAAAAACCCTCACATGTTTATTACTTAACTTTTACAAAAATAGTTAAAAGCAAAAAAAAATATCCATATAATTTTATGCCTAGCAGAAGTTTATTGTTATTTTTTTCAATTATTTGTGCTTTTCGCTTATTTGACTTTTTGTTTGACAGAGATGCCGCTTGATATCAGTTTGATTAATTAGTTAATTAACACGATGTCAATTGTCGTTTACGAGTAGTTAGTGAAACGTCGCATCATTGTTACTGCAAACAACAAAAATTATTGACAAAATTTTACGACTGCCGCAACATTAGAAGTGATTGAATCGCACTACAGTACGTACAATAATCTCCACTGTTTGTTAACGGATTGTTTTCTTTTTTTATTTTGTTTAGTAGCTATTGATGAACTTTAGTGTTGTCAATATGAAAAATAATTGTTCACCCACATTAGATTTATGTAGAGTGTTCGAATTGCGACCAGTAGGCTAGCAATCGTTAAACTTTAACCAAATATCTGAAGAGAACAACAATACAAATGATTTTTTTTATCAGAATAAATGAAAATTTTAGTAAAAAATTTAATCACAGAAAACATATTTATACAGTGCTGCTTTGTATTTCGAATTCGTATTATTTTATTCGAAAGTTAAAGTATCCGAATGTTTTAGCTGTTTTGCTTTTCGCTGCCGAATAAATTGTTGTGTTAATTAAAATAGAAAGGGTTGATATAGTGGTGGAAGACTTAGGATATATTCAAATAAAACTTTAACTAAAAGCAACAACATGTGTTTTCATAAACATTGCTTAATAATTGCGAAAATAAAAAAAATTGTGGAATGCCGAACAATTAATTTCCGAATTATCCAATTCCAAATGTTCTTACACACGGGCGATACATTTGCTTAGCAATTTTTTTTTCTTTTTTGTTTGCCTTTCTGTCAAGAACTTGGTCCCCCATTTTGAGCTTAGTATTTTTAACGAACGAAATTTTTAGATAGGAACTTGGCCTTATTTTCATATGTACGTTTTTATGCGGATCTGTATCCCTTTTCGAAGTTATGTTTTTTTAACTTAAAGATCACATACGATTGGGTTGTATAATACTTCAGCTCTCTACCTGTAGTGGAAATTCTCCATACAAATAAGTCGGGACACAAGTCCTGCTATATAAAAAGTGCCCGTTTTCGATTTTTCTGTTTACTTATTCTCCCAGACACCTGTTTCAGCTCTCAAGCCCAAAATATTGTTTAGTGAGTCTGGGAGTACCAAAATGTGCATTTTTTATACCTCAGGAAGCTTTTTTTAACTTGGCCTATTATGTTATCTATGCGTAACTCTACATCACAAAACGTACCGTTTTGATATAACATTCTATTTAATTTTATTAAAATTATTAGTGATATGCAAAATGCCACGGGAAATGGTACTAAGTGAATTTGAAGAAGGTCGAATTTTAGCATTGTTAAAAAATTATGGATAAAAAGCAAAAAATTGCAATTCCAATCAGCAGAAGTCGAAAGGGATGCTTATAATTATTTGAAAACCTTGAAAACAAAGTCCAAAGCAATGGTATAAGAAAATTGAGCGGACGCGACAGCCGGATTATTTTGAATGCAGCAAGCAACAGCAATACTCAACTTGCAGGGTGTGATTCCAACAAAATGTCTAAAACGACAATTTGGAATGTTCTGAATTCTTTCAATCATATTCAAACACAAACAATAAAGAAAATTTCTCGTCTTCTGAAACTTCATATTAATGCATGTTTGGGGTTTTGCAAAAATAATATGAATACGAATTGGTCAAAGAAACTTTGGTGACGGTTCTGTTATGATTTGGGATGCTTTTACTGAAGAATGTTGTCTAGAGTTGAAAAATTAATAGTACAAAATAGCTTGTTACCATTTTACGTGCAAATACGGAAAAAAAATATTTTCCAGCCAGACAATGCAGCCTGTTTTACCATCAAATTCACGAAAGAATGGTTAAGGACTTGCGAAAAAGCTAAAATATTTTAATTTTCATACAATGCGAAATCCACGATTGAAAAGGTCGGTATGCTTGAGCTCTTGAGTCAATTGAACCTTGTAAGCGTGTTAATTCAAAACTTTATTTAAAATTCGCATCAGTGATGTTCGTGAGATGCTCAATTGTTGGGCACGAAGACGACTCGAGGTTGGCGGCTCTTCTATCGCGAAAAACAGCAAAGTTTTCCGCAGAACAAACCGGGCTAGCATACATAGGTGTTTTCACATTTCCTACAGACCCGGTTTGCTGAAATTTGTGCACAATTCCCCCGATTATGGACACATTTGGTCGATTATGCTGACAAAAAAAAAAAAAAATTACGAAGTGCACTATTTAAACGTGCATTTTCGTAAAAGGCTTCAACAATCTTAACGCGCTGCTCAATTGTGTACCTCTGCATGGTTGAATTTGTCAAACACTGAAACAAGAAATGTCATATGAAGTTGGGCCAAAAATCGGCGTTAAGGTGTAACTCACAATTAACATCGTGCATTATGGTTGGACCACAAATCAATATTAATTAGTCATTACCAATTGATTTAATGAGGTTCACAGGCCGTATGTAAGGAAGGCCCACGTGATTCCGCTAATTCCTTACCTTTATGTATGAAGAATAGTGATGAACGTTAGTATAAAGGAAGTCTGATAACTTACTTATTGTATTCAAATGTTATCGTACTACTATCTACGACAGGCTTAGGTGAGCAGTCATGCCGGGCTCAGTGTAACTGGTTTTCTCAGCCTCTGTTAGCGCATAAGAGAGTTGGGGTGGGACCACTATTTGGGTAATATGCTTTGCTCGAGTATTCTTTATTTATTCCTGTATAGCGGGCTGTATTAGAACTCTATGGATATTTTCATTTCTTGTGCACTAAGGGGCGAAGACGATTAGTCGTAAAGTACAGAACTAAACACACACAAAATAAATGCAAAGTTATACAAAACAAATATTTTTACCATGAATGGAGTGGAATTCAATTCGGCATAAAATCTAAATTCATACACAAAAATTCACTAACAAATCGAAAATTTACCAGCAGTTGACGAATCAAGATTACAAAAAATGTGTTATAAAATTTTCAATTAGTTTTCTTATCAATATCGTATAAACATAAAACTGGCCAACAGGCTCTCGTTATGAAGCATTTAGCGCCAACTTGCACAACGTAAATTAGAGGTATAAAAGCAAAAAATAATTTTTTAATTCACGCAGTGTTAACTTTACAACAATATTTTGAATACTAAAACAATGAAAGCAATTTGTCTAATTTTTGCCATGTGCTCTGTGCTTGCAAGAGCCGACAAAGCTTCCACGTACATGAAGAATAATGTAACTGATGTACTGGAGAAGTTTGCTGAAATGGGATACGAAGCTTGGTTTACACTTAAATACCAAATTAAAGAAATTGCTTTGGATTACTTGGAAAGAGTTGAAGCTGAGATGGAAAAACTTGACATTTTGCGCGCCTACAACGGCACGTGTGTAAATGCTGAAAATAAAAATATTTGGGCCACCGCTGATGAGATGCACACTGCTATGAATGAATGTGGGGAAGTGGCTGCCACCACTTCAGCGAAAATTATGACTGACATCTTTGTTAATGTCGAGAAATTGGGATTTCTTGGTGATAATTTGATCAACCTACATGAAAAGTGTGAGCAATACAACAACACTTTAATGAGAAAACCTTGCTTATCGCGCTATTTCGCCCAGGTTAATTTGTACTCTGCGAATGCCCATATATCTATCAAGGCCCAACTTGAAAACAATAAACAACGTATTCCTCAAGTTTTGTCAGTGGCTAAGTCCTGCACCAAGGATGTAGTGCACAATGCCATTTTGCAATTCAATAATATCCAGCGCACTATTCATAATTGTTTTCTGAACAGATTATAGACTTTCATGTATGGACAGAAAATAAATTTTGTATTCGTGTCTTTTATTTGTCTTTTGAAAAGTTAGCGAGGCTTTTACTGAATATATAATAGAATTGTGCACAACTCTAGTTATATAAAAGCGGTGCGAATTATCGTGTTGGTCAACCTGGTTTAAAATCTTAAAAATATCAAAGGTGGCCCAAAAGAAAAATGTTGGGTTCTTTTTTAAATACAAATTTTGAACCTTAGATATAAGTGACCTCAGGTGATTAGTTTGGGACTTTTTGTAAGATGTTTTCTTTAAGGACTTCAAGAGTCTGGGGTTTAGTTACCTAAACCCGTGGCTTCAAAAATATCACAGCAAAATGGACGATTAGATCTGGTGATCTTGCTGGCCGGTGAAGATCGCCAAAGCACCTTATCAAACGGCGTGAAAAATTCCTAAAATATATAATTTTTTATTCGTTGCCTTTGATTCGGTCATTCTGAGATGGACAAGTGTAAACGATTGAATAAAAATATAATTTTTTTTGCATTTCTCAAAATATATTTTTTACATTTTCTGGATTATTTTTTGCAGGGGTCCTATCAAATATGTACTCGTATTTTTAAATTCCACTGCAAGTGAAAACATGCTTTTTTATTTATACTATCATTACAAATGAAATATTTAAAATATATATTATATCTACTTTCTTTGAGAATTTATTTAAAGTATTACATCAAATAGATTACTTAATTTTTTTAAAAACTTTATTTACAACTTAATATTAATCAGTTCTGAGGAAAAGATAGGAAAAACCTCTTAATCTTTTAAGAAAAAAATTTTATGTAATCTATTTCTTACATCTTTTTTACAAAAGTTGTAAAAAAAGAAAACAGTTTTACAAATTTCTTGGCGTTTCAATGTTTGAAGACCTACATATTTCTGACTTGAAATCTTGCAGTTAATTTGTGAATGACAGATTTAAACAATTCTTGTTTCAAATTCGTATGTAATAAAACAGTAGGATATCTTCTAGGGAGGTTAAAGATAGCGTTCGATTTTTATTTTGAATAACTTGCGGTTTTTTTAAATATGTTTTAGCGCATCTAGAAAACCATACCTGGCAGCCGTATGTCATAATTGGTCGAATACACATTTTATATATTAGAATTTTTTTTTTTCCGTGATAAAAAAGATTTGTTATTTAGAAGTGGGAAAAGGGCTATACCACATTTTAGTGCTTTATCACTAGATTGACAAATATGCTGTTTAAATGTTAAGTACTTGTCGAAAACTATCCCTAGATATTTTATGTTGTCTGAAAGTGGAATTGTAGATTGTTGTATAGTTATTGTATCTTGTGGTATTCTTTTTGGCGATTTATTAAAAGGAAAAATAGTTGCTTGTGTTTTATCTTGGTTAATTTTTATTTTCCATTTCTGGAAATACTTTTCAGCGTGAATGAGTCCAATTTTCATATTTTTTTATAATTGAGTTTGAGACTTTTCCACATGTAATTATTGCTGTGTCATCCGCGTAAAAGGCTGAGCATTGGTTTCTTGCAGCTTTAACATCTGCTGTATATATTGAATAGAGTGTAGGTGACAAAATTGAGCTTTGAGAAACTCCTTCGCGGATATCTCTTTGTGTTGAAGACATATTATCTATATAGACTTTAAACGAACGATCAGATAGGAAACTTTTGATAATTTTCTGTAAATAAATGCGATATCCAAATTTGTTGAGTTTAAAAATAATACCATTGTGCCATATCGAATCGAAGGCTTTTTCTATGTCTAGAAAAACAATACCAGTACTTTTTGGGCAATTTTTGTTACTGGCAATCATATTTACAATTCGCTTTACGTGATGAACTGTTGAGTGGTATTTTCTGAAACCAAACTGATCTTTGCTCAAAATGTCCTTTTCTTCTGTATATTGTTTTCAAATATTTTGTCTAAAATATTGAGCATACTTATTGGCCGCTAACTTTTGGGTGCTTTCGCATCTTTTCCTCTTTTTAAAATTGGTATAATCTTGGATAATTTAAATAACTTAGGGAAGTAACCATTAAGAAGGCACCAGTTGAATATTTTTTCTATGAAGCCATAAAAAATATCCGAAAGTTTTTTATAAATAATTGGCATTATTCCATCAATACCTGGTGCTTTTGAGTTCCTTTGTTTGTTAACATAAAATATTATTTCTTCAATGGAAGTTAAGTGTTCTGTAACAGAATTTGGTAAAAGTTGTGAGTTCAGCCATTTAATATGTTTGGAAACTAAATTATCTGCTGTTGAGGTTGTGTTTAATGTAGTTAGATGCAAGCTTTCAAACTCATCTGCTATTGCATTAGCTTTTGTCTGAATATCATGTACCTCAGCGCCACCTATTGTCAAGCTTTCGACAGCTGAGTTATTACCTTTAATTGCTTTATTTACATGCTTTTTGAGATATTTGACTTAACACATTCGGCTGAATTGCGGGAATTCCCGTCATTCTGTTGTCTTTACATAAACTTATGACGGGAATTCCCGCTTATGTTCAAATCAAGTTTTTTAACCGTCAAACTTGATGCTTTTTACCATGGCACAAAAGTACAGTTACTAGATTGGTAAACTAAAAACCAAACCTCAATCCAACCAGAGAATTGCCATTTAAATTATATCTTTCCTGTGTCTTTCTTTTTAATTTTTTGTTTGTAAACGTCTTCAATAAAACCAATGACGGGAATTCCCGCGCTACGTTCATAAAAAATACATTAGCGTCAAATTAATCGAGTTCTTGAGTGTTATCAGTTGTAGAAGATACATAACGGCTAAAAAAACATAAAAATAGTTCTAGTCGCAATATCAAAGTTCACATTAGAATAAATAATGTCTAATAAAAATTTGCGAAAGTGAGTAGATGAAGCGTTAGCAAGATCTGAAGACGAATATTCATTGGATGGAAAAGACTTTTCAGGATATTCAAGTTCTGATGACAATAGCGATGTTGGTAGTGAATTAAGTGAATATAGTCAGGGGGATGATGGTGATTGTAATCCCGATTTAGAAACTAGTAACGTCGAATTTGAATGTGACAAAATTTGGCACGAGAATATACAGCCGATACCATCTGTCCCATTCAAAGAATCCGTGGCGAAGCTAATATTGGCTCATCTCCACTAATGATATTTCAAACTTTTCTTAATGAAGACATAATTAATTTATTAGTTTCTTCTGCAAAAAATTTCGAAAATAATAGCGCCAAACCATCGACAAGGAAGCGACCAAAAATGATTTTTCCAGAAACATCAAAGGATGAAATGTTCCAATTTTTGGGCTTATGCCTGCTACAGGGTCAAAATAAAAAATCAACAATAAAGAAAATATTTTCAAAAAACATTTTATATTACCAACCAATATTTGACGCTGTAATGTCTGGAAGACGTTTCCAACAAATTCTGAGATGCTTCAGCTGCCATGCATCGTATGAAGAAGATAAAAACGCAGGAAAGCTAGAAAAAATAATGCCGCTGCTTCATTTAGTTCTACAAAATTTTCAAAACAATTTTACACCTGGTAAAGAATTGTCTTTAGATGAATCGCGAATGCTTTTTAGGAGAAGATTATCTTTCAGGCAATATAACAAAGGGAAGCGTGCCAGATACGGCATAAAGTTTTATGAGCCAAAAGACGGCTACATTTTAAATGTTAAAATATATGCAGAAAAAGATATTGAAGAGACCTCAGGGTCAAAAACAAAAGCTGTAGTTTTAAAACGAATCCATACCTCAACCATGGTCACCAATTATATATGGATAATTATTACAACAGTGTTGATTTGCCACATGCACTACTTAATTACAAAACGCACTCCACCGGTACTTTATGTGTGAATCGTAAGCCAAGTCCTAAATGTATAACCAGCAAAAAACTAAAAAAAGGAGAAATGGTTTGGCGAAGAACAGAAAATGTTTACGTGTCAAAATGGAAAGACAAACGTGACGTTATGTCCATAACTACGGCACATCATGCATGTCTTATCGAAGTTTCCAATAGAAGAGGTGAAAAGAAGATGAAACCAGTAGACGTTTCTGCTTATAATGAGAATATGGCAGGGGTTGATCGAGCCGACCAATTATTATCATATTATTCTAATCCCAGAAAAACTATAAGAAGGTATAAAAAGGACATGGCTGTGTGGAATTCGTTTTTTCTTTATAAAATGTTTCATCCGAAAAAATCCTTTCTAGCCTTTCGTGATGATTTGATAACAAGTTTACTTAAAATACAACCTAATGTAGTTGAAGGCAAGGATCTTGTAAATTTCGTAACAACTAGTGGATGCCCACAAAAAAAGCGCAAAGTGAATCCTGTTCAATAGATTTAAGGATTAATCACTTTCCGGAGAAAATACCTTTTCAAAAGAGATGCAAGTATTGTCTTAAAAATGGAATCGGTAAGGAAGCAAGTTTTCAATGTAAAAATTGCTTAGATAAGCCGGCACTATGCCCCGATGGATGTTTTGAATGTTATCATTTAGCAGTAGCATAACATTGTCTTTTTAATAAAAACTAAACGTAATCTTTTTAAAATATTTGGTTTATTTCCCCAGTATATTAATGACGGGATGCCCCGCAATTATATTCTCAAACATAAACACTTAAAAATAAAACGCGGGAATTCCCGTCCTTAGGGAATTTCCGCTATTTGTTCGACACAGCAAACTAAACCATCAACAAATTAAATGCGGGAATTCCCGTTATAGCCGGATTTTCCGTCATTAGTTCAGCCCAGAGTGCGAAAAATTGTTCAACGATAAAAAGCGGCAATTTCCGCTGTTTATTTTTATATGAAAAAATTAATTGATTCCCTGGCAACCACCAGCTAAATTTAATTGCAGCCGAATGTGTTAAACAAATTTTGCGTTTTCAGACATGATGTGTTTGGCGTTGAATATGGCTAATAATATTTTGCAGTAAAATTAGAAAAGAAATTTTTAAACTACTCTTCTGGGTCTTATATATTTTATTATTTTTTAGTATTATGACAAACTTTATTCATATTTTATTGAATAAATAAAATTATTAAAAAATAAAATTATTTTATTAAAAGAAATGTATGAAAGACCTAAACGTAAAATCAGACGTACATACATAAAACTAGTAAGTGAGCTTGATTCAGCTGTGCCTAATCTTATATACCACGTATCCAAGTACAGGCGGACATCCAGCTTAAGCTTTGTAAGTACTAACTAAAACAACGAATTATTTAATTTTTCTAAACTTTTTGTATAGAAAAATTGTGGTTTTAAAAGGTTTTGGAGCGGTTATTTTTCTTACCCTGGCTCCGCGCCTATCTTAGAATGAACTACTACAAATGTGTGAGTAATACAAATAAATGTATACCGTTGCAGAAAGAATATTATTGACGATCTTTGATGTTTGCCTCCGGATTTGTTTTATCTTATTTTCCATTTAAACTCTTCTTAATTTTAGCTCCTTTAGTTTGTTTATATACATACATATGTATATTAATTTTCCTCTGAAAGCAAAATTTTTTATAATAAATTTTTTTTTGTTTTGTGAAATTTCGATTTTAAATTAAATGGCCGTAGTGGAAAATTTTGAAAATCGGTCATTTAATGATTTTTAGGATAATTCGGTTTTTTGAGATGCTTTGATTTCTTGGTAAATTTTCAATCTTTGATGAAATTAATAACTTTTTCTTGAAAAAAATCGAGTTTTTATATATTTTGGTATTATGAGATGAAATTTTGAATTTTCGGAGAAATTTCAATTTCGGCAAAATTTATAAGTTTTGCTAAAATCTGTCGAGAAATTTCATAATATTGTTACGTTTAAACTTTTTATATGTGTTTAAATATTCACAGGTTCTTTTAAGTATAAATTTTATTATAATAATATGCACGACAGAATTTTACATTTATACACTTTAACGTTTTACTCGATACGAACTTCCAACTTAAACTCACAAGTCTTTTTACAGTACGCGTCTAGTTTCCAGAAAAATGCACTGCTATAAGCAGTTTTTCTGCTGTTTTTTTATTATAATGTGTTTGTTTTTGTAACTACTGTCAGCTTGGTTACTTATGGCGATGGTTTCTTTGCGTTGTTTTTGTTTATCCATATCATGAGTGTATTCACTGTCATGGAAACTTGTCTGATCTTATAGGTGTTGTCTTGTTGTTACAGCGTAGCGCTGCCTGTGGAGTAGAAGCCAAATGTGGTCACACTCTTTATTTCAGGAACTTTTTGCACAGTGAGTGCCACAAGTATTCATACTACTCAATTCTTATACGCAAAAATGTTTGTTCGTTCTTTTTATCGTAACAATATTTTTGTAAAATTTCGTTTGTTGTAATTGTCATATTAGTTTTTCTTTGCAAGTGTCAAAATTTCCGCTGATAGCCAGATCTCAATTGAGTTCGAAAGAGTCAGAACAAACAAGGCCATTCCTGGACTGCAATATAACGACCGACAGATTGTAGGTAAATGTTTGATATACTGCGCATTATCTGCGTGCAAGGCTACTTCATACTATAAGAATTAGGAAAAAGACTTGTCGAAAATTCAAATAAAATGAAATTAATGTTATAGTGTGAAAACACTATGTAATGAATCCGATGAAAATACGAATAGAAATTTGACAGTCGTATGGCTCTCTCAATTGTTTTCATTTTATCATTTGGAAATGCTAACGCAACAAATACCAAAAGCAGCTATTGATCAAATATGCAAGTCCGCAACGGTAATAATATTGACTTTTTTCATCAATATCAAAACGAAATTGTTAGTTACTTCTTAATTTTTTATATTTTTTGACAGAAATAATTATTCTTTCTTGATTTTTATTATTTTGTTCAAAAAGAAACTTTTTGAAGGTGTGTAATGAGTTTCAGCCGATTTTTGAGACGATTTTGAAACCATTTTAAAATTATTCTACTTATCAATGCAGATAAGGAGATAAAAATTATATCATATTACGGAAACTAATGAAAACCAACGAATCTTCGATTTCCATTAAAATAATTGAGTTTAACTTACCTTTTCAAGGCTTTTAATATTCGGAGTCTAATACTTATATCTGCCCAAAAATATTAATCAGGAAATAAAAATAAAGAACCAAGAAATAAACAAATTTTCAAAAAATCTAGGTTTATACGATCAAAATTCGCACTGGACATGGTTCCTCAATTATTTTTTTGTTTGAAAGTTTAAAAATAATTATTATTTTCGGTCCCTGGTGCTATAGTGCTGAACATGTTTGTACTTTCTTTTACTTAAATTTGCTATATTTTTACAAAAGCAAACATATCAAATTCTTTAGGCTCTGAAAATATCGGGAGCCACCGCTACCTACTCAAAATTGGACGGCATTCGCCCCTAAAGTATCGTTTCGGCTTCTTTCTCTGATACTTACTCGAAGTAAAGAACTTCGTCGTTTTCATTTTATTTAGTGTAGACCATGGTGTAATGATTCTACAAGGTGAATGCATAAGGGCAACAAATAAAATAATACAACAAAAACAGGCATTTTCGTTTGTGTAAAAGTGAAGAAGGCTGGTGAGAATCAAGAGATTAAAATAAAATAAGAAGGCTGAAAACCCAAAACATTAAAAAAATTTAAAAAAAAATCCAAAATTTAAATTCTTGAAATCCAAAACACGACTTTTTTTTATCACAAATGCTTGATAAATAGCAAATTTCTTGGGATTTAAAAAATACTAATTAAACAATATTTCTTGTTACACACACAAGCATAAAAAACACAGCCATTCGATATAGATAAACACTGGCAGAACAAAAAGTAATCAGCTGCCGTAACGCTGCCACCTTGCAGAATTTTTCACTCTGCTTAGCCCTAGAAGCAGAAGAAATAAATGACTCCATTACCATTCCATGTCTGCTGAAATTAAAAAATTTAATATGAATATAACGCCTGGAGATGATTCTAAGGTTCTTAAAGCACAGAAAGCTCTGGTATTTTTTACAACTATGTTCAATAATGTATTACGACTTTCTTACTTCCCTACACAAAACCGAAGAAGGCAGAACATTTCTAAATTATTTAAAAATTATTTAAAAAACAACTCTACCCGATACTTGAATCAATACAAATTTTAACCGATCATTAATTTAGCTTTGGGAGCAGTGTCACAGAGTTGTTAGGGTAATTAGAGATGCGTTCGAGGATCAACAATACTGCTCTTCAGTATTTCTTGATGTTAAGCAAGCTTTTGACAGAGTCCGGCATAATTGACTTTTATACAAGTTATTTATCCAGCTCCATTTTACGTTTTGTTAAAATCATATTTGAATGATTGTAGTTTTTATGTTAACGTCAATGATGAAAACTAAAAAATCGGCTTAGTAAAATCAAACGTACCTCAAGGAAACGTACTAGAATATATACTGCAGACTTACCTAAAAAAGAGCAGTCATGATGGTCACCTATGTGGACGACACTGCAATAATAGCTGCCAATGATTCAGGACCTGAAACTTCAACTCTTGTTCAATCACAAAATGGAACATAAAAGTCAATGCTGATACTTATACATTTAAGCAGGGTGACCGCCTGTTTATCAAAGCGCAAACATGATTCCCAAATCAAATTGTGTCAAATATTCTAAGTCTGAATATTGACAGACGTTTAACTTGAAAAAATCATTTACAGTGGACGAGAAAAGAGCTTGATATAAAAACAAAAAAAAAATATACTGGCTGCTTGGTCCAACCTCGGAATTGTGTTTAAATAACAAATTAATACTTTATAAAACAATTTTAAAGCCTATCTGGACTTATGGTATTCAGTTATGGGGGACCGCGTCGTATTCTAAAACTTTAAGATTTATAACAAAAGCACCCTGGTTTGTTAGGAATAATAACATCCATAGAGACCTTGATATTTCTAAAGTTAATTTAGAAATAAAAAAAATATGACTGCAATTCTATAAACAGACTTAGTAACCATGAAAATATCCTTGCCATATGTAAATTTAATTAATTTTTACGCAAAAGAACAACTTAGCTACCTGGAGTTTAAATTAAAATATTGTTTAAGTTCAATAGAACTTAAGATTTCTGAAATTTTTAGGTATTTATAAAATTTGCTTTTTATTTGTGCGTGTAAATAGATTGCAAATAAATATATCTATACGAAGAAATTCATGCTGCACAAAACAAAGTTTTGCGATCGCCTTACCAACTCTAAGCTTTAATCTTTTTTCGAAATCTTATTGTCTAGCAAATAATTGTAGTGACTAGTCTTACAACAAGTTCCCAAGTCGTTGCGTTTTGTAAAGGAAAAAAAAAACACACACAGCACAGAAAAGTTATTACTTGATTAATACAAAGCTAAACTTTTAATCTTTAAAAACATACATATTTCTGGCAAATTTTATAAATTATAGATGTTATAGTAGATTTCCTGAAATAATAATGTATATCAATATATAACACATTTATCCATGCAGTTCCAAATATCTTCATGTATACGGTTCGATTCACGAACAAACTTATCAATCGCTTTATTAGTGCAGTAACCAATATCAACCATAGCGTCATCAGTACGTTTCTTTATCTTGATAGTAACATATCGTGCACTGCTCAAGTAAATATTGGTTATATGGTGCAAATCTTTCAAACAATATCTTGAAGTTGAAAGGATGGGGATAGTCTGACAATGTTGATATGAGTGAGGAAGATCCTTGCCGCCAACTATCAATTGTTCGATGGAAGGTAAAATCTCAGTGACAGTCTCGTTATAAATCTTAGCAGCAGTTGCATTACAAGCTTCCATATCCTTGTCTAGGATGTAAACAGCGAGTGTAATATTTTCATTTTTCATAGCTGCACAACTACTGTTTTGTTCACGCAACATTCGAAGACTTCTCAGTTCATTTGTAGCATTTTCATTTGAACGGGAAAAGATGTACGCAATTTGATTTTTAAAGTTGTCGATTTCGTTGCTGGCCATAGCGATGAATTTCAGAACTTCGTTCGTCCTATTATTGTTGTTAATTAGGGTTTCTGGAGCAATACCCGCCTTAACGCGCTCCAAGCACAAGGCATAAATTACCAAAATTAATTTCATTTTCAATATTCTTAATGTTTAAAATGTTGTGGCAAATGTAGTACTGTGAAAATGTTTTCAAATTCTTTGCTTTTATACTTTTGAACTTTTCATCTTTTATGGGCTGTTGGCCATAAACTGTAAGAGTAATGTTTACACAGTTTTAATAAAAACCCTATTTGAGCATTAAAACTAATAACTGTGTGCTAACAATATTAAAGATACGTAGCCAAAAAATTATCTTTATGATACCCTTCCTTCAGCCAAGGTGTAAAGGCTACACCATTTCACTATGTCCGCCTGTCCATCCATGCGTTGCTGAAACCTGTATTTCCAGGCTTACGGCCGTGGTTTTTCGATCAAGCTATAATGTATCTTTACCAGAGTTTTTCTATTTAAAGTTACCAACAAATTCCCGAATTATGGGTAAACCCCCTTTTTTCTGTTTTCTTTTGCATTTTCACGTTAAAATAAACATATTCCGATTTGTTATCGATTTAATATCATGTCCGTATTAAAATTGAAAATAAAACACAAAAAATTTACAAGAAATCTAAATTCTGGCGAAAATCGAAATTTTTCCAAAAACTTGGAAGAATTGGATTATTTCCAAAATTCAAATAAAATTCGAAAATTCACCGCTATATCGAAACATTGCAATTAAGAAATATTAAATTACCCAAAAATATAAAAATGTAATAGAAAACCAAACACATGAAAGGTCAAAATTTACCTAAAAAAAACCTCTCTAACCTTGAACTTTCACGGAAATAATTGCTTTTTTTGTCCAAATTATACTTAAATTTGATTTACCAGAAAAGTCGTCTAACAATTGTAATTTCAACACAAATCTAAAATTAATATAAAAAACAGAAAATAACCTAACAAATTTGCAAATCATCAAAAAATAGAACTCAGTTACACAACCGCTTTTAGCACGCATCTATTTTACTTGCTTAAAATTTTAGCGTTTGGACGTAAGACCACGTAAGTCACGAAATCGGTTTTATCTACTTTGCTATGATTTGGAAGTGTAATCTACTTTTCTTTATTAATTTAGTAGTCAGCTGGCAGACACAAAGGCTTGTCGTAACCGAGTGCACTGTCGGAAATTCGGACTTATACCTACTCGTGGTGGTGGCCAGCATCAGGTTGCTGTCTCTGCTAGGAGTCTGGCTAAATAAATTGAGCGGTACAGAGTTTGTTTTAATGACAAACCGATTTCAGCTATGTGTCATCTTCACATATCTCTATCTTCATCTCACGGTTAAAGTGTTAAAAGCTGTCGATATATTATTGTTGATTATTTTTGTATTTAACCTGGAATTTCCTAAAGGCTCGGAAAATATTTACACTTAGGAGTGATCTTTTCTGTATCTATAAGTACGTAGATATATAGCTATATATATATGTATCACATATATAAGAGGCTGAATAAACATGGATTAAAAAAAATTGTTTTTGTTTACCGAATATTTTTTGTTGAATGTGGGTTTCGTTTCGGTATTGTTTTCCTAGAGGTTTTACCAAGAACTGACAATATTTTTTAATTGCTAAATTGTTTATCTCATTATTTAACAGAAATTCTATAAAAAGACTTTTTTTGACAAACAAATAAAAAATTAACAAACACTTAAATTTAACACTTTTTTCACCGATCAATAAATTTATTTATTGTTCCAAAGAAAAAATTTAATATTTTTCAAAATTGCAAAAAATCCCATCATTAATTCCATCGGTATTCCCTTATTTTGTTCTCAATATTTATTTTCAATTATAAGGCCTTAATTGAGCTGAATTTACTATACAAACACTCAATTAATAAATTGAGCAATAAGTACTTAACTTCACCATTAATTAAGTCAAATTCTTACTGCAACTCTGGTGAAGTAGGATTAGTGAACAAAAAACTATATTCAATGTCTAAATCAAGGCACATTCTACAAGGTGACTGGATCACCAATAAAACTACATTTTCTCCTTAATGGTAGCAGTCAAATTCTATATGTATAAAATGAAGATAAAAATAAAAAGAAAGTGCCTGGTGAAATTGATAATTAGTAAATTTCATGAAATTTTTAACGAAAATACTTTTTATTACTTAATTTCTTTTCAAGATTTCTTGATTTCTTTAAAAAAATATATGTATTTCAAAGCCAAAATGAACACATTGTTAGCTGTCAACAACTAATTGAGTAAGCTCAATTGCATACGTCTGAACAACGAAGTCTATAACTCAATTTAAAAGTTAATTGCCTCAACTAAGGTGCATGGGTGTA
The DNA here is from genome assembly GCA_963932375.1 of Phania funesta. Taxonomy (NCBI): domain Eukaryota; kingdom Metazoa; phylum Arthropoda; class Insecta; order Diptera; family Tachinidae; genus Phania; species Phania funesta. The sequence goes on from OZ010655.1 coordinate 65,407,603, forward strand.
CGTATATGTATATAATTATCCAGTATAGTCGGTACTCTTTTGTGTATTATTTTGCTTGTAAATAAAATGCAACCACCCAATATGTGTAATATTAAATTGTATTCCTCTGTAACGCTAAAATAGACCTTCGCCGTTAGCATGTGTTTAATGAAAATCGCTTTTAACTCGGTACCTTCAGGCTAATGCGAGAGTGGGACGCGAGTTGTTCCTCAACCCAAAGTTGCTTTGCGACGGTTACGAAATAAAAAAAGCTGTAACATCAGCGCATTGAAAATAAAATATAACTTGCCTTCCCTGGTTATCAAAATCAGTTGAACTTGTTCGCACGCTACTTATGATGCGTCTTAACTAGCCATAAATCTGTTCTGCAAAAGTGCAGATTACTGTTGGCACAGGAAAATTGGTTCGTGAAGACTGTCTCTGTTGGTCTGCTCTTGTTTAATCAACGTTGTCCGAACAGTTGTTCGCACAACGATATTCTGTCATCACACAAACAAAATACACACAGGCATCGTTTGCAAACATTTGTACAAAAACTATGCTGACAGCATCCAAACAATCTCGATGAGAGACAAAAAATTATACTCAAACTGAATAGGAACATCTACACGTATTCTCCAGACCACGAACACATTTTTTTTATTATTTTCCAGACGCTCCCTCAATATAGCAACAAATTGATGGCTAGTCAAGATGTAGTGTTACAAGAGTAGAAAGTAGACAGTGTTGTCAGAGTTTTTAAAGGCAAAACTGCAAAACGATAAATGTTTAAATGAAAAATCTCCAAATCTTACTTTAAGAACTCTTTAAAAATCTTCAAAACACAATAATAATAACATATATAACCTTTCAATAAAATAAAATCACTCAAGAGAATATGTGAGGTTAATTTTTTGGAACCTTTGAGCGTGCTTCCACAGTCAATAAAATCTTATCAAACTATTATTTATTAGTAATTTTCATAATTACAAAACATATAAATGTTATTTAAATTCAAGATTAAGTACAAACCATGAAGAAGTCGGATTATAAAATTAATTAATTAATTATATATTTTTACATTAATATCCATCCGGTGGCATAATTTTAAGCAAATCTGGAGTTACTTATAAAGCTAAACAGAAGTAGAAAGAAGCTTTTATGAAAAAAAGATGAATTTTCGAAACGATTTCAAACTTTTGTTTTATTCACGGTTGCGTGACACAATTGTCGAATTCACAAGCTATGTTATGATGTCATATTGTCTTAATGTCCTAATATTTTACAGTGATATTAAGATATTGTTGTTGAGTTTTAAACAAAAAACTTCGTAAAATAATAAAACCTTTTGCTCTATGTTTATTGTTCGTACTTGTCGTGCTCGTTATTTAATTTTTTTGTTGTTTTGGTTTTGATAATCACGTAGTTTGTCCCTTGTAAGAGTGTCCAGGTATGTATCCCTAAGCCCTTTTTAAGGTCGGTTTTTGCTGGATACATTTTTGCGAGTAAAATTTTATAAAATGATTTTTTTTTAAAGAAATTTAAAAAGAAATGTGTATTCAATAGTGTTTAAAAGAGTTGAGTGGTAAAAATTGAATTGATTAAATTTTTTCCGTTCGCGTAGGTGAAGGTTATTTTTGCGAAATACCAAAATTAACGAACGGCCCTATTTGTTACTTACAATGTTGCCTCTTCTTGTTCAGCAAGAAGTCACTAACACAAAATTGCTTTGTCAAAATCAGTTTTGTTGATGCACAAAAATTTTTTACATAGAGCTGGAATATCTGAACATAGTTCCAATAAAAACCTTAGATAACATTCTACTTCTTTCCGCCCTCGATCCAACTTCCAATCCAAAGGTCTTTATCTTTTTCTAATAATAATTTCTTGGGCTTCATCTTCTAAAATTAATGCTTCTGTTGGTTCATAGCATAACGCAAAAAAAATCTCAAGATCATTCAGCACAAGGACATATTTTTATAATTTTTGTGAATTAATTAAATTTTCGACAGTCTAATCAAATATTTGTTTCTAGTCTAATAACCGCAAAGAAAATATATTTTCTCATAGTCTGTACTTTTCAAGTTTGTATAATTTTGGACAAATATAGCCAAACATCTACCAACTCTGACCGTATCTTCATTTTTAATTAAAACAGAGTAAAACTTGTAAACATTAAATATATTTTTATGACCAAATCAGTACAACATAACTATGATATTAAGTTGCTCTAAATAATAATAATGTATTTCAATTAATAACACATTTTTCGATACAGTGCTAAATAGTGTCCTGTATACGGTTCGATTCACGAACAAACTCATCAACTGCTTTATAAGTGCAGGAACTAATTTGAACTATAGGTACATGAGTACGCGTCTCCATCTTCATGTTGACATATCGTGCATTGATCACATAAAAATCGACCATATGGGGCCAATCCCTCAAACAAAACTTTACAGATTGATCGCTGGTGATGTTCTGACATTGTTGATATGAATGTAAAAGATCCTTACCATCGAGTAGCATGTGTTCGATAGCAGGCATGGTGTCAGTTGCAGTCTTGTTATACATTTTCTCTCTTGCTAATTTACAAGCGTCCATGTTCTTGCGAAGGACATATACAGCGAATGTAATTTTTTTATCTTCTTTAGCTACACAAGAAATGTCTTGTTCACGCAACATTTCAATACCTTTCATTTCCTGTGCATGACTCTTGAAACGTCCTGCTTTCTCTCAATGTTCTTCACCAGGATTTCGGAAGTGAGACCTGCTCTTACGGACACCACGCACAAGGCAAAAGTGAACAAAATTAATTTCATTTTTATTTTTAGTGTTTAGAATATTGTTGCAAACGTAGTACTGTGCAAATGTTTTAAATTTCTTTGCTTTTATACTTTAAAAACATCCATTTGGTTTTTCTTGTAGTCTGTTTGCATAATATATATAAAAAATATTTATCCAGCTTAAATAAGAAAACTGTTTGAATATCGAAAACAAATATTCGTGTGCTAATATTATTGAAGTTGCTTGTTAGAAAAAAATCATATTTCTTATCGTCGCACGACATGATACTTAATGGTTGAGCCTTTTGAATAAAGCCCCATAATTCTATGCGTTCTCTTTTTTTTAACCAGCGCAGGGATAGTTTTGCCGCGTTGATTTCCAACCCTCTCTAGTTAGATCAATGTCTTGTTGCATCCTTTCCAATATGGTTCCAACTTCCCAACCTATCATGGATATCCATATGAACATAAACCAAGATTGTTGAGTTTCTAAATGAGTTTATCCATATCCATTATGCACAGAAGATACTATAATAAGCCAAATTGTGCACAATTGAGCCCAAACTCGACAACCCTCTATGTCAGTATCTCTATAATCCTATTTTAAATAATTGCTATCCAACGCAAACCCAATTATGGCATACGATATGTTATTAAAGACTCCCCTAATATCAATAAAAACACATAAGGCTATTTGATTTGAGCCCAGAGCCTTCTCTACTAATGTTGTCAAGCTATGAACAGCATTCACTGTCGATTCTCCTGGTTGGTATAGGCAAGCTGATTGTTATGTATCGGTCGCAGTGAAAGATAGGTTTCCCTCGTGAAGTTATCTAGGATTCTTTCCATCGCCTTTAAGAAAACCGAGCTGAAATTAATTGGTCTATAAGACTCAGGAAGTTGCTGTTAGTCTTCTGGTACATAGCATGTAATAAGATCGATTTAAAAATCTTAGGTTACTGACATACATTACTGCCGCGCACATGTTGCACCAAACATGTATAAATTACATCCGGGCCTGGGGATTTATAAAAGCTGAATTTATTGCCTGCCAGTCTAATTTTTCAGTTGGTCACTCTTAGCGAGCTTGATTAGTCTAGCTAATATCATAAGCTACTGATCATGGAAATTGTGTGTCCAGAAGAAACTTGCAGATACCATTCGTATGGCCCTGCGACAAAGCTTTATGTGGGCGATTTCCTTCTGGAAAATTGTCCATCCTTTCGCAATATTTCTGATTCACTTAAAATTGATCTTGCAAAAGTGCAAAAATGATTTTGATATTTTATTAAATTCAACAACAAAAATACCCATCCTTTCTGCTGAACAAGTTATGGAGGGGGCTGAAAGTACAATATCATGCCTACTAAGGGAGGGCAAACAACTAAGGAAGTCGACATATGATGCATTTACATATGAATGCAGACACGCTTTTGTTGTTTATAAATTAGCAGTCAGTGTGATAAGTGGTGTCATAAATACAATAAACAACACGAAAAATAACCTAAATAAATAAGTTATATTTAAACCAAAATAGAAGTAACTCCTTGTCTGAAGATCGACCAATAGTGGCAAGTTTTTTCCCTGGGAAAAAATGTACTAAGCGAAGTAATAGGCGTATAAAAGGAAAAAAAAACTTAAAATAATGAAAATTAGCTTGGAACTGGGCTCAGACGCAGGGTAGAATAATATTATATATTTATTCTCAGGCGACCAGACGCAAAAAATTAGAAAATTGCCCAACAAAATTCTGCAACATATTTGCACCAACGGGAAGACAATTAAATCAAGAAACATTTCTAAACAAACGATTCAGGTAACCACAGTAGGCTCCGCAAGTAAAACCCAGCAATATTTGAATTTTTATCGAACAAATTAAGGAAGGGTACCCAGATCGGCTAAAAAAAACAGATATCGAAATAAAAAAAATATTAATAAGTAGATTCAAAAAGACAAACAAATATTTATTAAAATAGTCGAGTTCAACTAAATTGTAAGTACAGCATAAGTTTGATAATTAAGAAATTTGTTTTTTTCTTAATTGTCGATAAAGCTAATTACTTTGTAAATTATATATGAAAAGTGTAGTGTAACTTATTCCGTTGGACTCTGTGGAGCAGTCATGTAGAGTAGTTAATATAGTATCACAGGTTGCCAGGTTTTAGGGAGCTCCTTCAAGCCTAGAAAAAGAGAAAAAAACGGAAGTAATAGTTTAATACCCGGTGGTGATAACCATTATATATAAACAAAGGGTTTACGAAAATCAACAGGGTGAGGTTAGTTGTTTACAACAGAAAAACTATTGCTACGAAGTAATAATCAAAAATGTTTAATTAAATCATACAAAAAATTTTGTGAAACGACCTATTGTACAAATACCTAATGTTATAAACATAAAGCAAAAACGATTACCTAGCGAACATTCCCCAAACCGCGATTCGATACAAAAACAACTTCTACAGAAAGAAAAAGTAAACAAAAAATACACACACACGAACACATATACAAGACTACTAAACCAGCAAATGAAATAAATGATGTGCAATATCACGTACGTTCGGGACATTTCAAGAACCGACCGTGATCTCTATATAAAGGCACCGTCCACCGCAGAGAAAACAGTTGACTTTGAGAATTCATTGCTGTATGTTCGTAAGAGTATTAAGTTGACCGTGTAAATTAGTACTAAAGAGTTGTAAATAAGAGTCGTAATTGCCTCCATGAACACAATGAAAGGAAGGGCGATTGAAGCGGACACCTAGTAACAAGTTTTCATTTTATTGTGACAGCCTTGGGTCATCGCTTCAGTGTATTGCTAGTTTCTTTGCTACGCTAGGACAAAAATTTATTGCCGCTGGCGATTAAAATGCAAAGCACACATACGGGGGATCCAATCTCTTTACTCCTATAGGGAGGCAGTTGTTTTATACAGTTCAAGCAAGCAAGCTAGACGTCAAATCTGGCGGTAAACCCACCTATTGGCCCACAGACTTTAATATGTTTCCAGCCCTTACTGATTTTAATATAGTAAAAAACATGAAACATAATTAACTCTTATTTAGTTCATCATCTGACCTATCTTCTAATCATTCAACTACAATTATTATTTTAAACGACAGTTTTGTCACTGCATCTGAAACCGTACTATATAAAAACACAAATTGGCTAAAATATAAAATCTGTGGCAATATATTATAACATCTTAAGTCGAGTTAAGTCAAAATCTATCTATGTGTCATTCAATCCGTTTTCAAATATTCCGATTTTCGAGTAAGTTTTCAAGATTAATTTTTTAACCCTAATAGTTTTTTTATTATACTTCAAAAGACACAACATCTTAAAACAACTTAAGATTTTTAACATGTCTTATAAGTTGTTAAAGAGTTTTTCATAAAAACTTATGTTTTCATAAACTAAAAAAGTACTTGCCATTTCTTATCAATTTTAATTTATTTAAATTCATATGTCTACTTAAGCGTTTATGTGTAAAATTACTTTTCACATATTCACCACGTAGATGAACTTAAGTGCTTATTATAAATTTGATCTCATTAAAAATATAAAAAATGTAGTTTTTTTAAATATCTTAAGTTTACTTACAATGCTTTGCTAAATTTCAGTTGGACGGTAACGGTATTTTATGTGAACATAAACCTGTTTTGGTTGAATTCTACAATTGTTTCAAATGAAGTGGTGTCAAAAGAAACTCCTCAATCGTCCTGAAAAGAGTTAAGAAACCTCGGAGAAAGTTATATATCAAAAAGGTGAAAAGTTGTTCCTGCTCGTGTTGTTCGCCCTCTGGAATCTTGCAGAAAACGATGCGCTGATAGAATAACGTTGAAAGAACAACAACTCATACATAAGCACTATTGGAAGCAAGGTTCTTATAACTTACGTAAGGCATATGCTACAGGATTAATTGAAATTCAAGAAACGAGCACTATAAAAAGAGTTAAACATGACAGAAATCCTCGAAATAGAACGCATTCATACCATTATTTTTTAGAGGTTAATGGGAATAGAATTTCAGTTTGCCAAAAATGCTTTAGATTCCTATTAACTGAGACAGAACAATTTATAAAAACTGTTGCAGGGGTAGTTTAAGGTAGTGTACTAGGGCCGTTATTATATATCATCTATACATAGACGTCAACTTTTGTAGACGACACTGCACAACTTAAGTCTCATATTTATGAGCTAGAAGACTGGCTACAACAGTAGAGAATAAAGTTAAATGTGCTCATGTAGACTTCACCCTGAGAAAGCCAAATTGTACACCAATAACAATAACAAATACCACCGTTCCAGCGGAAACACAGATTAAGTATTTGGGTATCCATCTAGATAGACGTCTAACTTTGTCCCGCCATATTGGGGCAAAAATAACGGTCATAAAACTTAGAACAAAGCAACTACATTGGTTAATAGGACTTAATTCAACCTTGGATTTGGAATAGAAGTTTCTTTTATACAAATCCGTTATAATACCAATATGGTCATATGATTATCAGCTGTGGGTTAATGATTGTCCATCAAACATTCAGAAGATACAAAAAAGGCAGTCTAGGATTGTACGACATATTGTATGCGCCCCCTGGTATATAAGAAATGAAAACATTCATAGAGATCTAAAAGTTCCAACTCTTCTACGCAATTTATCGCAATTTGACGGGCACCACAGACTAAAAATCACTGAGACATTGGGCCTGGCGAGGTAGCTCTCTCTACCCAATAGTAGATAGTTTATTAAGATTTAAATACAATAAATCAATTATTAGATTGGTAATAACTAATAAATAATATTTTGTAAATAAAATTTAAATACTTATTGTAAATTTAATTTAGTAGAAAGATTCAATACATTAAAGTAAAAAAAAAATATCGACAAGTATCTACTACATCTTGCCGTTACTTTACGGTTTGATAAAAACAACCAAACTCTTAAAATATAAAAACACATTTCATGATAAAATCAATAAATCAAAAAAAAACTCATTTATTTAAGTATTTACTTCTTTAGTAAAGGTCAGAGTGCTTGACTCCAGAGAAAGAGCTTCTAGCGATAATATGACATTAAGTGTTCTTCAATGCATTTCATTTTACAACGCATTTTTCGATGCAGTTCCAAATACTTTCTTTAATATTGTTTAATTTAAGAACAAACTCATCAACCGCTTTATAAGTGCAGGAAATAATTTTAACTATACCGGCCTGAGTACGCGTATCTATGTTCAAATTAACATATTGTGTATTGCTCAAATACAAATCCGCCAAAAGAGGCCAAACTCTCCAACAAAACCTTGGAGATTGATCGCTAGTGATATTACGACAATTTTGATACAAATTCAAAAGATCCTTACCATCAAGTAGCAAGTATTCGATAGAAGGCATCGTATCAGTGACAGTCTTATTATAAATTTTCTCTCTTGCTAATTTACAGACTTTCATGTGCTTGCGAAGGCCATAAGCAGCAAATGTAATTTTTTCATCTTCTTTAGCTACACAAGTACTGTGCTGTTCATGCAACATTTCAAGACTTTTCATTACCTGTGCAACATTTTTAGAAGCACTGGAAAATACGTCATCCATTTGTGTTTTAAAAGTATTCATTTTGTTGGTGATTAAAGCCGTGACTTTTGAAACTTTCTCCTTCCTTTCGTTGTTTTTCAGTAGGATTTCGGAAGTGACACCTGCTCTTACGGACACCAAGCACAAGGCAAAAGTTAGCAAAATTAATTTCATGTTATATTTTTAGTGTTTAGAATATTGTTGCAAACGTAGTACTGTGCAAATGTTTTAAATTTCTTTGCTTTTATACTTCAAAAATATCCAGTTGGTTTTTCGTGTAGGCTGTTTGCAGAAAATATATAGAAAATATTTATCCAGCTTTAATTAGAAAACTATTTGAACATCTGAAATAAATACTCGTGTGCAAACATTATTAGTGTTACGTGTTAGCAACAAATTTTGATTCTTAACGGCGCACAGTGGTTATGTAATAAAAAAACCGCGACTAAAATTCAAATTTTCAAGCAAGTGTTAGATAAAATAAATAAGCAAACCGTGTTAAGAACTTCTTCTCACAGCTGGGGAATTTAAAATTTATGCTAGAGGATAATGTTGCTATATGCATCACACAGTTCGAGACTTGCAAATATTGTTAGCGAGCATTTTACTGTTGTGTGCATACGGCAACTTTTGTCGAATCGAAATACTTTTATTTAATTGTAAAAAAATTTTAATAAAATCAAAAGTTGTGCATCGATTTTAATGAAATACCGCATGTTTTGTTTGCAACATACGAGTATTTACCCATATGCTAGTAGGAAAAGAGCAAAATATTTTTGATTTTTTTCTATTTTTTTTTATGAATTTTGTAAAAAACGAAAGTTTGTATAAAAAATGCAACACAACTTCCATGATATTTCCGAAACTACTGAGCAGATATAAAAACAATGTTGGCATAGCTTAAAGAAATCGGCGCATGTTATCGAATTGCGAATATTTATATTTAACTAAATAGGACAAACCGCTCTCTAGTTATGTTGATATTTGCCGTGTAACTGCTTCGTTTTTGAAATAACGGCTTATCTCCAACACTGCAACGTTAAGTTATTACATAATTTTTGAATAATTCGAACAACTTAATTAAGTGAAATAGATTTTAAACTGAGTTATAAAATTTAGTGTTCGCGCATATGTAATTTAGCCCGACAATCAGGTTTGGAAAGTGTGTACTTACAATAGGAAAGAGATAGCTAAATTTGTAACAATAGGATTTTTTGTCGTTCATATAATCGTGGTAATGTTGTCGTAAGTTGTAGGGTCTGGTAAGTGGTACATTACTTTTAATGTATTTATTTTACAGATTTTTTTTTTTTTGCGCACTAAACACAATTTACAATTATGGTGCAACTAACTACCAATTGCTAAATTTATTAATTGCATTATTAATTGAGCTCGATTAAGGCATTAATTGCAAACACTTTATAATTGCACAATTAAGATGCACTTCTGAACATACTATAATTATAGATTCATTAAAAGAATGTTTAATTTACCATAGAAAATTTTTTATTAAAGTTCAAAACTTGACCTATTTTTTTTAAGGAAGTGGCGTTTTTAAAATTGGCCGCATCTGTTTACACTTGCAATATCTTTCAGCATTTATAATATTTGTCCTCACATGTTAAAGCAAATAAAATAATAAATGAAATGGAGTTGGAAAGTTCTTTGGTAAATGTATTAACTACTCCTAGGCAACCTAGGATCTTGAAATTTAGAACATTTAATCACCATTTTCGCTATTTGAAGTTAGCAACTTCATCCTCCAAAAAATAAAATTTCCACAAAATTCACCATGAATCCGCAAACCGTAATAAAAAAATAATTGCTAAAATATCAAAATGCAATAAAAAATCTAAGTTCTCCCAAAGAACAAAAATTCACCACATCTTGAAATTTAACCACAAAAATTTTAATTTCACAAACATTATAAATTTGACCAAAAATCAATTTTCGAAATTTCACCATAATTTGGGATTTCACTAAAATTACAGCAAAAAAATACGACAAATTCGAAATTTTGCAAAATTTCAAACTCGAAAATATACCATAAAATCGATAAACTGGAATAAAAGAAGTTTTTTCTAATAAAGTAGTATTTACTAAAAAACCGAAACTTTACAAAAAATACTACAAAAATCTAAATTCACTGAAAGTTAAAATTTCTCATAAATCTTATTCGCCAAAGTTAAGCAATTTCACTGACAAACAATATTTTATGAAATAAAATCTAATTTCAGCAAAAATCTAAAATTCAGCACAAAATTTTAAAAATTCTTTACAATATCAAATTATAGTCTAAAAGTTTGTAAATTACCAAAAATTTCCAAAAAAAAAAGCTAAGTTCAAAGAAAACCGAAATTACACGAAAAAATTACGACAAATTTTAAATTTGGCGAAATGACGAAAATTCACGTTTCAAAATCAAAAAACTGGTGTAACACAAAATAATTGCAAAAATGCAACAAAAACCAAAATACACAAAATCTTTTAAATTCCAAATCTTAATTTTTAATTTCACCAAAATTTTGCGAAAAATTTATATTGTATGAAAACCGCCGCAATATCGATGTATAAAAGTCTTTTATCTTACAAAAAAAAAAAAAAAACTAATTGGCACAAACATTTAAGCGGCAATTCACATTTCAAATTTCAAGAACTTATCAAAAATTGCTTAGCATTTAAAGAAAACCTAAAAATTAAGACAATAAAAGGATTGTTTGCGCCGGGAAGAGTATAAAAGATTCGGCTAGGCCGAAAATACCTCTCGTACTTGTTTCATTGTTATTTTTCTAATATTGAAAGTAAAATTATCGAAAGGTGTTGAGTGGAACAAAATAGATTTGGAACATTCTACAGCGATGTCAAACTCTCAGCCCTCTACGCTTCTTATGGAATGTTTCCCTCTTATTTTTTTTAATAAATGTCTTTGGGATATTTTTTTATTTTTTAAAGGATGAGGGATAAGACACCGCTACAGATCATTAAGCAACAGCAGTCTTACTTCTAGTTTTAATATTTTAATTTTAAAATCAAATGAGTAACTAAATAACTGTATAGTTATTTTTTCCTAAAAACGTTTTTTTTTTTTTTTAATTTTAAAATTCGAAGACTGTGATTTATACGCCCTTGTGCCCACTTCCAAACCAATCCATGATCCCATAATCTTTAGCTTTTTCTAATAATTATTTTTTTTTCTTCATCTGCTAAGAGAAGAACAGATGTTGCTTAACGCAATAAAGCTTCAAAATCTTCGAGCTATAATATTATAATTTTGGTAAAAATAAATTTCCTGTGATGTAACAGTATCAATAATTATTTGTTCAAATGTGACCGTAGACATAACATATTTCTCCATACTTCTAGTAGGAGGAGGAAGACAGTTTTGTTAAACAAAAATGCAAAAGTTAATGATTACTCCAAAAAAAAGAGCACTTGAGCAAATACTCTTATTTTTTGTATACTGCTTATGCTCATAGTTATAACACAAAAATACCTTCTTGTATAGACTCCAAATCAGGAATATCAATCATGGTACAATTGCACCTTTATTAGTACGTTTTCTACCTCGTGGATATCGTGGTAATCCCGTGGCTTACTTGGTACACTTTATAATTATAATTTTTCACTATATGACAACATTATTTTCGTTTAAGTTCACTTTACCTTTTTATCTGTTTTTATACCCTTCACAAAAATGAAATGTATGAGTGTATACCCCCATGCGTTTCTTATTCCGTTTGTAATTTCTACAAAATTTATTTTCTGTGTTTTCGCACTCTTTGGGGAAACGTCCATAAAATTTCCATATTCTAAATAATTATAAAATTTTCTATAATGTTCTCATACAAAGATTACTTACGCGAGACTGCCAGATAACTTACGAACCTAAATGTTTGACTGAATAAAATGTTTGAAAAAACCTCAAAATTTTAAAAATAAACAAAGAAACCCGATTCCACCAAAAACCAAAGTTACGCAAGAAAAAAAATCCGAAAAAATCTATATTTTATGCAAAACATCGAAACTTTAACAAAATCGATGTTTAACAAACTTTTCAAAAAAATTTTACAACCAGTGGTAGATTCACAAAATAATTCGAAAGTCCACCAAAAAAAGCGTAAAAATTTCAAATTTTATCTCAATTAATATGAAAAATTAAATCGAAAAATCACCCAAAACTAATCTATCTAAGTTAAAAAAAAACGAGGCTACACAAAAAAATTTTAAATTCTTCCCAAATATTGAAGTCACCACTAACTTCGAAAAACTGGAGTGAAAAATCTAATTTTCTCGTAAATGGGAAATTCACCAAAAAATTTCAACATCATCAAAATTATGAATTTTACCAAAAATCTTAATTAATCTGACAAATGAAAAAATCAAAATTCACCAACTTGCGAAATATCACCACAAAAATTTCAATTTCATTTAATCAGTCTTAATGATAAAACCGAAATTTCACTAAAAATTTCACTAAAACCAATATTCCTAAATTTAGGAATTTTCCCACAAACTTTAATTTAACCAAAATTATTCAAAACCACCAAAAAGCCAAAAATTAAAAAAAAAAACAATATTTTATAAAAACTTCAAGACAAAATATATCTTACACAATTGTATAGAAAATCTCTAATTTCACTACAAATAGGGAATTCCAAAAAAATTATTTTAAAATTTGCCCACAATTTAAAAATTTACCAAACAAATTTTAAATCACAAAAAATAAAAATTTCAACTAAATTTTGAAAATTTACTAACATGTTAAAATTTTTCACAAAACCAAACTATAATCTAGTAAAGCAAAGTTTAAAGGAAACCGAAATTGCACAAAATTGGTATAATTTTACATTCACAAAAACTTTGAAATTTTACCAAAAAAAATCGAAAAACTGTTATAAAACATAATAAATAATTCCAAAAATACTACACAAACCAAATTTGAAAACTAAATTTTAATTTCACTAAAATTTTGCCGTTTCACCAAAAATTTGCAAAAAAAAAAATCAATATTTTAAGAAAAATGTCGCAAATTAAAAACAACCGATGTTAAACGAGTTCCAAAAGACCTATGCATTACAAAAGGCCTAATTTTTAAAAAAACTCACCAAATAAAAAACTTCACCCAATTCTTTAAATTTAAGGAAATAATTAGCCAAATATTGCATCGAAAATTCTAAATTGTTTCAACTATTAAAAATTTTTCTATGAACTTAATTCCGTTGTTATCCGCAATTCACCAAAAAATCGAGAATTTACTAAAATTTTTTAAGCATTCAGAAAAGAAAAGCACACCAATCGAAAATGCATATATTAAGACGAAGGGAGAGTTTAAATGTAATATAATACGACCGGAGGCCAAAATTACATATCTCAAACAATCGGGAAATAATCTGTAGTAGAGTTTCAGTAATTCATAATTTTTTGAAGGGTGTATAAGATTCCGCACAGCCGAATGTAGCTCTCCTACTTGTTCAAATTAAATAAGATTTTTTATAAAATTTATAGTTTGTATTTTTAAAATGTGGGTAATTTTTTGTGAATTCACCATTTGCCATCCCTGTCAGCATTATAGTTCTAAACACGACAAGGAAAATTGTTCACAGTCATACTCACGGGCGAATTCAAAGTATTTCCTGCTTCTTTGTTGATGTCAAACTCCATATATAAAAATGCACCGGAAATGGCGAAACATTTTTTTTAAATGGAATTTGACATCCAATCAGTTTAAAAAAAATCATCAGCTACACTCATGCTGTGAGTTTACCAGCTTTAATACGCCTTGGTTACGTACGTACTCGTATATACGTGAGTATTCTCTACTTGTGTGTGTGTAGATGGATAATCCAAGTACCCAATGCACTATTTACTTACACTCTTTTGAATTGCCTAATTAGCTATTGATTGTTCATATAACTTATTTTGAGTAGTCTCAGTCTTTGGTTCTATGAACCTCTTTAAAATTGGAGCAGCTCAGTTAGGTGATTCGACATAGAATGCTTTATTGAAGTAAATTTACTTAAAATTAAATTTGCAATAATAAAATAATAGCTGACTAATCATATAGAAACTTCACAAAATTTTTCATAAATCAACCAATCAAAGAATTACAATAAAGTACAATAAAATTAAACGCTGATCAAGTATTTTTCACAAAACAATCGAAGCGTTGACATAACTGAGGAAACCCAAAACCACTGGCTGAGCCCGCACAAATCGTACACAAAATAAGTGGCAAATTAGCCAATCAAATAAAATAAATTTTTCAACGCGGCACAAATTGTCACGCTAGCAAATATTGCATTAACATAAATGAACGAAATCACCACCTGGGTGGAAATGCAGGGGCTTAAATCTGCCAAATGATGACGACATTATAACAGACGTTAACTTATATACCCATGCTCTGCTCAATATGTTTTGTGAGTATGGCTTTCGTTTCAACTGTCATTCATACTCATTTGACGGCCAATACTCAAGGAGTACTGCTTTCAAAAATTTTAATCAAATATCGGCACACATCTACCTAATATATCTTCACCTTAATGGTTTGATTAAAACAGAATCAAACTTTTAAACATAAAAAACATTTTATGACAAAATCAATAAATCAAAAATCTGACATTTATTTATTTACTTCGTTAGCACAGCTCTATTCCTGCGAAGAAGTTTCTAGCGATAATATGACCTTAAAATGTATTTCAATATTTAAGTAATTTTTCGATGCACTTCCAAATATTATCTTTTATGCTGTACGATTCAAGAACAAACTCATCGACCGCTTTATAAGTGCAGGAACTAATTTTAGCTATAGCCGCATGAGTACGGGTATCTATCTTCAAATTAACAAATCGTGTTTTGCTCAAATAAAAATCGACCATATTGGGCCAAACTCTCAAACAAAACTTTACAGATTGATCACTGGTGATGTTCTGACACTGTTGATATGAATGTAAAAGCTCCTTACCATCAATTAACAAGTGTTCGGTGGGAGGAATAGTATCAGTGACAGTCTTGTTATATATTTTCTCAATTGCTACGTTACAGACTCTCATGTGCTTGCGAAGGCCATAAGCAGCTAATGCAATTTTTACTTCTTCTCTAACTACACAAGTCCTGTGTTCTTCACGCAACATTTCAAGAATTTCCATATCCTGTTGAATATTTTTAGAAGCACTAGAAATTATGTCATCAATTTCGTTTTTAAAAGTCTCCATTCTGTTGGTAATGAAAGCCATGATATCTGAAACTTCCTGTTTTTTCTCATTGTTTTTCACTAGGATTTCGGAAGTAATATCCGCCTTTACGAATACCAAGCATAAGGCAAAAAT
The DNA here is from genome assembly GCA_963932375.1 of Phania funesta. NCBI lineage: Eukaryota > Metazoa > Arthropoda > Insecta > Diptera > Tachinidae > Phania > Phania funesta. Next base: position 65,423,264 of record OZ010655.1, read on the forward strand.
TATGAAAGTTAATTTCATTTTTTATTTTTAGTGTTTAGAATATTGTTGCAACCGTAGTACTGTGGAAATATTTTAAATTTCTTTGCTTTTATACTTTAAAAATATCCATTTGGTTTTTCTTGTAGGCTGTTTGCATAAAATATATAGAAAATATTTATCCAGCTTTAATTAGAAAACTATTTGAACATCTAAAACAAATACTCGTATGCACAGTGGTTATGTAATAAAAAACCGCGGTTAAAATTCAAATTTTCAAGCAAGTGTTAGATGAAATAAATAAACAAATCGTGTTAAGAACTTCTTCTCACAGCTAAAGAATTTACAATATTTTCGTAAATCGGTTAAGTATTGCAAGTATTTACTAGAGGAGCTAGATGTTTTCTTTTTTAATAATGTTGCCATATGCATCACACAGTTCGACACTTGCAAATATTGTTAGCGAGCAATTTAGTGTTGTGTGCATACGGCACTGTCTGTCCTACTTAATTGTAAAAAAAATTTAAATAAAATAAAAAGTTGAGCATCGATTTCGATGCGATACGGCTCGTTGTGTTTGGCATACTTATCCATATGCGAATAGGAAAAGAGTGCAATTTTTGTAGATTTTTAATTTGTTGCTTATGATTTTTTTTTTTAAAACAAAAATTTGTATAAAAAATAAAACTTCCATGATATTTCCAAAACTAATGAGCAGATGTAAAAACAGTGTCGGCACATCTTAAAGAAATCGCCGAATGTTATAGAATTATATCTATTTTATATTTAATTGAATAGCACAAAACGTTCTCCAGTTATATTGATATTTGTCGTGAAACTGTTTCTTTGTTAGTATGACGGATTATATCGAAAAACTGGTTTTTGTAATAAAATTTTCAAATTGAATATATTCATTTCATTTATGGATTTTTGAATATTTAAGCGAATCCCAGTAAGGGCTCTGGGTGATTTTTATTACAAAAAGTAAAAGCCTTCGTTATTGGTAATTTAAGATACAATATAATTTGTAATTGTTATTTCTATTGTAGCAGTTTTCAAACGACTCATTACAAACGCATGACAAATGGAGTATTAACAAAAAAACAAGAACGTTAATAAAATAAGATCATGTTTTTTAAAAAAGGTATACATAGCACAGGGTTAAACCTATGTATATCGTTAAATTAAATGCAAAGGCAATGTAACATATATATTTTTTAAATTTTACAACAGAAACAAAAATACATATTGTTGCAAAGATAAGTGTATTGTTGCTGCGCCCACTGTAGCGAAAGCGCTGTGCTTAAACAACATCAAACAGAACACACACCCATGAACTTATACAAGCTCGCAGGAAATTGAACACACACAGAGAAACAAAAGCGACATAAAGCAAGCCATAGACGTTGCCACCGTTGGTACAACTTGAGGAAGTTGTACACGAGCTAACAACGTTTGTTGGCTCTTATTAATTTGAGTCTCGGTTGCACAAAAAATCAAAAAAATTTTGATTGTTTTTAGCAAGGTGCGCATATATCCCTGTCGCAACCTTAATGAGGGTGTTGCACAACCTTATTTTGTACTTATTATCGTAGTGACCACATAGCAGTGATAGAAAACTAAAATTCTGAAATTACTGAACTTACTTAAAAAGTACTCTTTCCATATGAAAAGTACTATTTCAAAAATTCAAACAAATAATTTAACTAATTTTTGTGAATGTATATGAAATCATTATTATTTTGTACAGCAAATTATTTAGCGTTACAAATTGGAAAGAAGTACTTTTTTATGTCGTGGGTGTACTACGGTAATTCGCAAATCAAACATTATTGAAAAAAGTACAATAACACTGAACTTTCCACCACTGCCACATAGCAAATATAATGTTGTAAGTGTTTTATTTGCCATATTTGCTCAAAAAAGGCTTTTGTGCTAAATTAAGTTGTACACAAAGTTGTATTGTTTGCGGGTAAAACACTCGACTTGGTTACCAACCTAGTTATCCCAACGGTTACGACGTTTATGGCTTTTCAAAACCGGTTTGTCTAAAACCCAAAATTGACAAGACATTACGGAAATTTGTTCCGAAAATCCAAATCTGTATCTTGCATAATATCAACACGCGCAGACGGATTTCAGGAATTGAATACAGTGGTGAAATACTAACAACACAAAGAAACCACCACCATAAGTAGCAAAGCACACAGTAGTTACGAAAACAAATATCATGATGAAAAGTAAACAATAACAAAAAGAACATGTTTATAGCTGGATTCTTGAGTTTTCTACAAGTTGCGAAAAATACTTGGATGGTTAGCTAGAAGTAAGACATATTTCAGTTATAACTACTTATACTATATATGTTAAGGAAATGAATAACATTATCGAGCACACTTTAGGCGATACTAAAAATAACGTTAATATAATGTCTAGAAACGTTACGAACATGGGGATTTGCACTCTTGGGGACTTCGAAATAGCTAAAGTTGTATTAACGAAGGAAAAGTTTTACTTACATTAGATGGTGCTTTTGCAAATTATGCAAGAGTCGAATCGAACATCTTTTTACTACGTAATATGTATACAGGGTATTTGACACAAAGTTTTGTTAAGAGCATTGGACGATAGAATAGAAATGCGGATTTTATTTTTTAGGGAGTATGCCATCCAGATGTCTCCCGTCGAGTTGAACACACTGTTCAAAATGGAGCCTTGTGTTCTGCGCCACACGCTGCGGTAAACTTGGTTCAATTGAGCTGATTTCACAACGAATATTTTCCTTTAAAGCCACAACAGATTGGGTATTGTCATTACAAACCCCCTCTTTGAGGTAGTTCCATAAAAAAAATCCATGGGAGTTAGATCGGGCGACCTCGGTCGCCATGGGATGTCCCCAAAGCGACTGATCAGCTTTGGGAGAAATTTTCCCGAAGCAAATTCATCGAAGCTCTGACTGTGTGCTGAAATCACGTGTGTGAAGAGTACGAGAAATGAGCTCGCAGGTTTGGCAAAAAGAATTCCATAATCATGCGTCGATAATTTTCACCGTTGACATTCGTCGCTTGACCTCGAGAATTTTCGAAAATAAATGGTCCAATTATCTCATGTGTAGATAAGGCACACCAAACAGTTACCCAGGGGCAATGCAATGGGTTTTGATGTTTGAATCGAGAGTTGCGGGTTCTTGGAAACCTGTAACTGCAGTTTTGCTTGTTGACGTGGACGTTTAGGTGAAAATGAGCCTCGTTGCTCCTAAAAGGGATTTACGATGCGAAAACGCTCCAATATCGTTTCACAAAAATGTTTCCGTAAATCAAAGTCACTTTCTTTCAGTTCTTGAACGATCCTTTTTTAACATTTCATGAATAATCGCTTATGGACGTCGCAGCGAGGCTACTCTTTTCCGTATTGAAAGATGCGGATTTTCACGTAAACTGCTTTCAACCAGTTCAATGTTTTCGGGAGTACTTGAAGATCGACTGGGCCCTGGCCGTGGGACATTCATAGCAGAAGCAGCTGCGCGGAATCTCTGCACCCACGAACGAATTAAATTTACACTCAGTCGATCACGTATTCGCCGAATACCGAACTTTGAATAAAATTGTCGATGAGCAATTAAAGAAGAATCATTACTCTTAAAAATTGTCTTCACAGCGAACGCACGATGCTCACTCGACCACTGCGACATCGTGACTGACAAATCCGCATAATTGATAATTCCGCACCGTATAATAATTTTTGAAATAATCGTATTTAAAAATATAAAGTTGCCACCCGACACCCTGTACTTCGTTGTAGGGTCAGAATGAGAAACTGAAATTATCCTTATATAAAGTATGTAGAAAAATTCTCGCCTAAATGCGTTCCGTTTGTTTAAGTTACCCTCCTAATTAACGCATGAACGTAACCCCGTTTTTGGGAACGACACACAAAAATGCCAACTAATTGTCAATATATTAATTAGCTTTTCGTAAAAATGCAATATTCTTGAAAAAAGTTTAAATAAATGTACAAATGTAGCTGGTTAACATTTCTCTACACACGTCGAACAAATCATATTAATCATGAACGTCAACAAGTAAACAATACGCGATTGTTCTTTTGCTTAATTATAAAAAGAAAAAATGTAAGAAAGAATTACTGGCCATTAGTGTTTTTAAAAATTTAAACAATAAATTCCGAGACAAATTGTTTCCTACCTAGATCCGCGATATATACACTTCGACTGTTCGAAGTAAACCAAAAATAAACATATTGAACAAATGACAAGATTTTAAAATTTTCAATTTCTTATGCTTTGTGTACGCACAACAACAAGACGTCGAGCATGAATAAATCGCACGCACAAATCATAAGTGTATGTATCTATATACGGCTTAAGAAGCCACACGAGTCAAAGCCACCATAAATAGAAGTTTAAGAAGTAAGGCTGCAATTGTGGAGCAATCAAAAACAATTTTCTGTTTAATTCAATATGCTTGGCAAATAAACGAAATTACATTAACAGAAATTTGTCTCTTAATTACATCAAGATCTACGCATTTTGGACAAACATACTAACCGGAAATTACTTACTACTAATTGTGACGTGGTTTATTGATGCGCTTTTATATTGTTTAGTGTGGTCAATCATATGGACATGACGATAAGTCATTTGAGTAGTTTGAGTAGTGTAATTATAATTTCAGGTACAATAATTTTATACAATTTAATTTATTATAGTATTTTGGTAAAGCAAGTATTTGCTCAAGTGTGACCGTAGACAAAACATATTCCCCAACTTCTATTAGACGTTATTTGAAGGCAGTTTCATTAAACCAAAATAGTCAAATAAATGTGCGTAGTGTGACCGCAAAAGCAAATCTGCATTGATTTGTAAAGATTTTCATTAAATATCGGCAAACATGTACTTAATCTGGTCGTACCTTTATTGTTTGATTAAAACAGAGCCAAAATTTTACACATTAAAAACATTTTATTACAGAATCAATAAATCGTAAACGTCACATTCAGTTTCCTTAAATTTATTAGAATTTATAACGCACTTTCAATGCAGTCCAAAATATTGTCTTTTACTTGGTCCAATTTAGGAACAAACTCATCAATCGCCTTATAAGTGCAGGAACGAATTTCAACTATAGCGCCATGACTACATGTCTGTATCTTCATGTTAACATACTGTGCCTTGTTCAAATAAAAATCGACCATAAGAGGCCAATCTCTCAAACAAAACTTTGTAGACTGATCGACGGGGATGTTCAGACACTGTTGATATGAATATAAAAGATCCTTACCATCAAGTAACAAGTGTTCAATAAAAGGACTAGTATCAACGACAGTCCTGTTATAAATCTTATCGGTAACTGCTTTACAGATTTGTATACGCGTACGATAGACATTTACAGTGAATGTTATATTTTCGTCTTCTTTAGCTACACAAGCAGTGTTTCGTTCACGCAACACATCAAAACTCTCCATTTCCTGTGCAACAGTTTTAGTAGCATTGGCAAATAAATGATCTATTTGTTTTTTTATAGTGTTCATTTTGTTGGTGATTAAAGCCATTACTTTTGAAACTTCCTGCTTCCTTTCAATGTTCTTCAACAGGGTTTGAGAAGTACGTACTGCTTTTACGGACACCAAGCACAAGGCAAAAGTTAGCAAAATTAATTTCATGTTTTATTTTTAGTGTTTAGAATATTGTTGCAAATGTAGTACTGGGCAAATGTTTTAAATTTCTTTGCTTTTATATTTTAATGATATTTTAATGATATATTATAAAGAAAATATTTATCCAGCTTTAATAAGAAAACTATTTAAAGCATTCAAGCCAAACGCTCGTGTACTAATAGTGTTCTCCAATTATTAGAGTTTAGAAGCATTCGAACAAAAGTTCCTACTTTTTTCTGTTCGAACGTGCAAATAATTTAATCATTATTCGAATACTGGAACGAATAAAGAATAATACAATTTATTCGAAGAACTTATAAAAAATAAATACAATTCCTTAGAAAAGAACAACAAACAAGAATATCAGAAATATTAGAGGATATTCGTAAAAAATTTATACCGCTCACCTACACTAACAACGACATAACTCAATAAATTTCATTTCGAGATAAAAGCAGTAGAAGGTTTCTATTTCCTCCCACTGCCTACAAAAAATAACGATATATTCCCCTTAAACGTGAAAGGCAGAAAAGATATAAGATGAAAAATGCCTTTTTGGAGTTATGTTGTTGTCTGAGCAAATGAGCGGTAAAATTCAAAATAACTTACATTTGTAAGAAATTTCAGAACTATATATTTTTTTAAATATGTGTACAGGTCTGTCACTTACTTCGATCGTAAAGGCTTTAATTTCGTTTTATTGTTTTATTTATTTCTAGTATTTTGTAAAATTTGGTAAACAATATTTTCGCCTTTTTCGTCAAAAACAATAAGTTTTCCAACAAGGCTATACAATAAGAGAAAGTAGCTTAACTTAACTTTGTTCCCCTAGATAAAAAGTGATTACTTATTTTCCCAGACCTACCAAATGTCTGCTCTCATGCTATAGTGGAAGTGTGAGTGAGTTAGTGAGACAGTGAATGGGTACTAAAATATACACTTTTTATACCTTCATATCTCAGGAAGTTGTCACCTTTTTTATCGTTGTGTAGTGTCGTCATATTTCAGGTTTCATTATTTTATGATTAAAAAGCAAAGTTTGAAAGGAGGTAAAAAAGCTCGAATGGTTATTATGCCTGACGCAGTAACTTGATTTTTTTGCAGAAGTGACTTATGTCACTTCCAAAATAAACGGTCCATATATACCTTCATACTTACGAGATGAAAGCATACAGAAGAATTTAGTTAAAAATAATTTATTTGCTACTTCTTCTTCCGATTTACGTAAAATTATTTACTACATCTTCCTCTTTTGCACGGTGCAACAATAAAAGTGTAACAACACAGAGTACGATTCTTGTTTTTGTTGCAATAGGCAAATTGTGTTTAAGTATTTTTTGTACAATTTCGCCACAACTCCAATATTTACACAGAAAAAAATTAAATCAAATTCACCAAACAATTTGAAGCCCATCAACATAATAAAACAAAGACACTAAATAAAATTACTAAATTAAAGGGTATAAGATATTCGGTACAACGGAATATAGCTCTCCAGTAAAATATTTTTGTATTTAACTTGCGATTTCCTGGAAAATTATTTGCAATTAAAAATTATATTTTGTAGTAATAGAAATATTTAGCCACGTGCGCACATATGTATGCATGCCTACATAAACGGCTGAATAAACATGTTTTTAAAAATAAAGTTATAAACGAATACAAAAAAGTTGTTCGTTTATCGAATCTATAATTTTTTTGTTTTTTTTTTTTTTGGTTTAATTTAAAATTTGGCCGCAAAAACTATTTTTTAACAAGGAAACTAAAAATAAAAAAAACAATAAAATTGAAATTAATAGTTTGCTTATCTCAACAATTAATAAATTTATTTACTCACTACACAGAAAATATAAATAAATTTGTTTATTGAATCTACGATTTTTGTATTCAAAAATCAAAATGATTTTGTTCCATGCAGCATGTTTTAAGAAAGAGTCAAACAAAAAAAAATAAAGTCGTTTGCCGAATAAGTTGCAACGTTGTCAAAATTTCCAGACACATAAATATGAATCAGCAAATGTATGGTACTACTCAAGACAATTTTATAACAGGTGGAATCGCGTGGGAAACTATTTCCGGCTCAGTTGCGGATGTGAAGCCAAAAAAAAGTGCCGGAAATAGCAACAATATTTTTTTTTTCTTAAAAACGTATTTTTTTTTTAAATTTGAAAATAAATCTACGTTCGAATTTTACTACTTCCACGCGTGTTGACATCCTTATATCTAAAAATAAATATAAGAACGAATTCGAAATTTGAAAAATAACGTAACATTCACAGTTATTTAAACTGTTTTCCACTCTAACAAAGTATGTAAAAGTAAAAGTTGGTGTTAAAACTAACCTAACAATTCTGTTCTCCTTTTTATTATTATTTATTATCTTTGTGTATTATTTTACTGATAAGCAAAAGCTACTTTTAATGTTGAGTATAAAACAAAAGAGAATTTTACTCCTTGTCTTACTTACAAATGCAAACAACAGTTTTTTTAAGCTAAACAAAATTTAATCAGTAATGTCTAAAAGCAGTACCTTTAAAAATGTTTCCCTATTTGAGAAAACAGACGAGAATCAAAATGTTGAATTGAGTTTTAAAAAAGTACTCGAATTCCTAATTAAAGTGGCTGAAATGGCAACACTAGTAAATTGAGTTTTAACAAACAGACGACAATAAAAATGCTAAATTGAGTTTTAAAAAAGGCCAGAAAAAGGTCTAGAATTCCTAATGAAAATGGCTAAAATGGCAACACGGGTTATACCTTTATACGTTATACAAAAGGAGCTGCAAACAAATTCACCTCTTATTTTATCACCACGCCTAAAAGTATTCTTCATACATGTTAACAAGTAAGAGAGCTATATTCGGCAATGTCGATCTAACCAAGTATGAACTACATACTAAAATTGTAGGCTTACTAAAGACTTTGTGCGGTGTAAAGTATTGCTGACGATCTTCAATTATGGCCTACGATTTATTTCTCTTATAGAACATTTAAGGTCGCTCTCTCCTTTTATTTTATTACCAGATCAATAGGTGTAAATTTTTTTGGTAAAATATGTAAGTTTTGGTGAGTTTTTTTTTTAGTTTTTGTAAGAAATATAGGTTTTTTTGCCTGAAAGTTAAAATTATTTTGAAGATATTTTTTTATTATTTTTAAATTTTTTGTGAATTCCCGATATTTTGTGAGATTTAAGGTTTTAATTATTTTTTTTGGATTAAGTTTCGTATTTTGACGAAATATATAGTGCTTAGTAATTTAGAGCTTATTTTGGTTGATTTTCGGTTTTCCGCTGAAATTCCAAATTGTGGCGAAATTTCAATATTTTAAGGGGCTTTTCGATAAAATATCTAGTTTAGTATAATTTTGACTTTTTTCCATAAAATTAAAATTTTTCGCTAAAACTTCGACAGGATAAAACGCGAAGTTTATAATGAATTTCTAAAAATATATAAAATTTGCTAAAATTCTATTTGTTGTTGTTTTTGTAAATTTTCAAACTTTTAGTGAAGTTTAGGGTTTTTTTATTTTTAATTTTGTGTTGATTTATCAGATAATCTTTCGTGAGTTTTCAAAATTTTTTCGACATTTCTGATTTTTAGAAAAAATTAAAATAATTTTTTTTTTGACTCATTGAATTTTTGCCTTTAATGAAAGAAATAACTAGCTTTTAAAATTTTTTAGTGTTTAAAGGTTTTGAAGATTTTTATAGTTTTTTGAGTTGAATAAATGTCTGATTTTATAGTGAAATTTCAAATAGAAATTTAAATTTTGAATAGTTTATTTTTTTGAAATACCAAATTCATGCAAATTTTAACTCTTTTGAACAATTTCGATCATTGAGTGAAATTTCACTTTCTTTTGGGATTTGAAAATTTAATAAAATTTGGTTTAGATAAGCCGTCTTGCCAGGCTCAATGTGTCAATCTTTTTTTTTAGTCTCTGGTGCCCGCGAAATTGTATTAATTTGAGTACAAGAGTGTTAGGGTGGACCTCTAGTTTGTTAACGTGTTTCGGCGTGTATGGTTTTACTTCTTCCTATTTGTGGTGTAATTTAAATTTCTTTATGAGATTTTCGTGTTATACCGAATTTTCTTAAACTTTCTACGTTTGTCATAAAATATTGGTTTTTGGTGACATTTCAATTTAGTGGTGTAATTCCAAAACTCGTTGCATTTAAATTTTTATGATATCTTTTGTTGAAATTTCAGTTTTTCTATAGGTTTAGGTTTATTCTAAAAATATTCGTTAAATTATTATTTTAGTGGATGTTTAATGCGTTTCAATGCTTAGGTCCGTAAGTTTTCAGGGGTTCTCTATAAAAATATTTTTCTTACTGGTTAGTACACAAGTTAAAGTCCTAGAAAAGAGCGAAAACGCCAGAAGTCCATTATAAAAACTAAGGCTACAAGCAAGGATTAACTCCAATTGGTTTTACAAATGCAAATAATAAAACTAGTCTGGTTAGTAAGTATTTACTTAGACAGTTTTGTTTTAAATTCAGAGATCGCTCCAAATTTAAATTTTGTATTTACAATTATACAAGAAACTTTTAAATTTTTATGATATTTTGTATGGGTGTGTGTATGAGAGCGAGATAGTCCCCTAGATGTGTTCAATTCACAATTGGACAAAGTATGTGATATTGCGATCGGGGTCGAAGTATGTCCGATGCTCCAAGTATCTGCCAACAGAGAAAACAGATAAACGGCATACGTAAAAGGCGTTCTGCGATAGGATAACGTATACCCGGAACACTAGCATACGTATATAAGTGGTAAAATTGATTTATTCATCCATATGTAATACACTAATTTTTACACAGATGATCTACTAGCGTTCAGCTTTCATATTTGTCAAATAAATAAGCCTTTTCTAAGCGATCGCTTCTTTGGCCGTACGCGAAACATTTCCCTTTTAAAATATTGCCTAAAGCCGCACGAAATTCGTAAACAAAATGCATGCAGTGTTAAGTATTTTGAAGAAGAATTAATTGTTGACGATGATATATCCATCCATATCAGCACTTGAAATTACATGCACCGATAAGAAGACACAATTAATTAATTTACTTTAAAAATAATTAATTTCTTTAAAAAATCTGAATTTTTATTAATTAATTTTCAAACTATAAGTCTTTAATAAAAACTAAATAAATTGAATAAGAAAAGGTCAAGAAAATCCATAACTTTAAATTTCAGAAGTTTCAAAAATGAATATTCTAAAAACTTAAAATAAGTTTTTTTCTACTTCTCCCAATTCACAAACACACGTTTTCAGGCACAAATCGAACAGACTTTCAACTGTCGAGTGTTAATTGAGCTTGCTCAAATTCGGCGTTTTCGTTTCTTAAATAAAATGTTGCACCTTCAGGAATAAATGCTAAACAGATGCAGATCATAAAGGGCCTTTTGTGGTCATTAATATTTTTCGAGTTTAGAAAAAGAGCAAATAATTTTACATTTTTTTTTAGAAATGAAAACATATGTGTCAACATCAAAGTCTATAACTTAATTTAAAACTTAATTGTCTACACGAGTCGCTTGGTTGTGTTACAGAAACAGGGTATTAACTTCTGGTTTTCAAACGGCTATGAGAGACTGTAGGTCTGTTTTGTTTACGTTTTTTTTTTTTTTTGTATTTTAGGCTCTCTCATACAACGAGACACTAGTATTTCTTTATTGCCAATGAGGTGCATCGTATCAGTGAATGTGTTAAACCAAGTTTCCAGGTACTTGTGCTTCCTTTAATTTAGCAACCCAACCCTAAGAAATTCAACCTAAAAAATATTAAATGCGTGATTTGATAAAGCATACACATATCATGCACGGGCCTTTATAAAGTCAATAACTAATCAGCAAAAAATTTGAATAATAAAAATCTTATTTCATTTATAATTCATCAAAGAATTCTGACGGTACGAATTAATTGCGGAAATAAAAATAATGTTTTGGGCGGCGTTAAAAATCAAGATTCATAATGTCGGCATACTTTCTTTTTTTATTGCTTAAATAGTTTTCTTATCAAAACTAAATAAATAATAATAACTTTATAACACGAGCACAATATTTCACAATTTATAGCCCAATTTGTGGGCCCGGCCCACAAGATTGAACAATTTACCAATCACGGATATATTTTAAGTATAAAAGCGAAGAAATTAAAATAATTTGCACAGTGCTCAATTTTCCACAATTGTTGAAACATTAACAAAAATGAAATCAAGTTTGGTAATTTTCGCTTTGTGCTTGGTGGTAGTGAAGACCTGTATTATTCCGAAATCCAAAATCAGCATTAAGGATAAGAAAGCGGAAATCTTAAAAGTCATGGCGTTAGTCACCAAAGAAATGAATAGTTTTAAAAGTGAAATGGACAAAAGCATTTCAGATTCTAAACAAAATTATACAATTGAGCAGAATCAATATGGTATGTGGCGTGAAACCGACAGCGCTTGCGTAGATACCCAAAATGAAGAGATCCAAACCACTGACGATGGCTTTCAAAAGGCTATTCATGTATGTACTGCGACAGCTGATATATTGCATAAAGAAATTGCCACTGAAATCAGACCTGACATCCAACATATTCTGTTTCAAGGTAAAGATTTGTTACGCTCATATCGTGACTGCCATAAAGCTCCCATCGTTTCCCCTACAACATTTTGTTTGAGAAACTTGCCCGGTTTGGTCGATTCGTATTTGACCCATGCACGAGAAGTTATTGCGAAGACAAAGATACGTACACAAGCTGGTCTGGATGAAATTAGTTCCTGCAGTGAAAAAGCAAGTGAAAAGTTTGTTGATAAATCGCACTTTATACATCGCTCCATTTTGGATTGCATGAACCATGAGGGCGAAGAGAGTAGAAATATTAAATAATTTTTTCAAAAATAAATTTCTTATTTTTATTCCTTTTTTAAAATTTTGTCAAAAATATTTTAAATGTTTAACTTTTTAATCTAACATCTTTTTCTTTATTTCATAAATGTTTAGAACAATTGCAATTAATTAAAAAATATCAAAGTTTAAAAAAGAAATTAGATAATCAAAGAATATTCACTCACGAAACAAAACCACTCATATGTGCTCATGCTCGAACTAGTTTGTTTGCTCTTGCACGCGCCTGGGTGAAAGCTAAGTTTGATGATAACTATGAAACAGAAAAAAAGGAATAAATGTAACAAAACCATCTTTTTTATTTCAAACATTTATTACGAAATTGTTTTACAAAAGATTCTGATATTACAACTTAAAAGTTTTCCAACCAGAAATAGGGGCATTTTTACTACATTAATACTTTGTCTGTTTTTTCAAGAAATATTCTAAATATAATAAGTATAATAAATACATAGAAAAGAAAAAAAAATGATAACTCCGAAATATCATATTAGCATATACATATATTAGCATATAGCAAAACGCAAAAATTTCTTAATAGCAATTTTTTTATTTTATTTATTATTAATAAAATAATTACAAATTTAATGTTAATATTTAAAGAGCAATTACAATGTGTGAATATGTTTATTAATAATGATAATAAATTGTGGTCTGCGTTTTACCAAATAAATTGCTACTTTTTGGAATTGGGAAATGGAATGAATATTTTTTATTAATTTGTTGTTTTTTTTTAATGCGATAACTTTTAGAATAATGTAAAAGTTAAGCAAAATGGAATGCTTTATCCGTACCGCTTCGTAATTCGTCATCATTTTTTGTATCGTTGTAGTTGTAGTGTCGTAAGACAACATTAAAACAAACACGAGCAGCTGCAGATGCTTACTGACTAGCTTTATTTATGTGAATTCAATATTATAACAATTCAAGTTAAAGAATTACAACGACTATGTAGATGTTATTAGTTTTGTAGCATTATCTGAAGTTATTACTCATATTCGTAGTATTATGGTGGCGTATAAATATCAATACGCTATAGTAATCGTTAACCAACTCATCGATCCCTAACCGTTAACCACAACACCCAAGTTTTACTTTTGTGACAATTTGCTTGGAATTTTTTAATGAAAATTAATTCTGGCCAAATTATGATCTTATGCAAGTTATAGATAAGTTTTACGTTAATTCTGGGAATAGAAAAAGTTTTTTGTTAATTTAGTCGTCTATATTTCTAACAGGTTAAACGGAAATGTCACAGCGAAAACAGCGAATTTTACAGATGGTTTTTTTTTTGTTTATTTTTTCCAATTTGTTCAGAATTTTTTAACCAAAATATAAATGTAGCCTGGAAATTATCAACCTTGTCCATTCAATCTTCTGCGTTACTTTAGAAATAAAAATTATATACAAAAGCAATTATAATTTCAAGTCCAATTTTAACGTTATTGTCTCGTGATTGAAACGTTCTTATTGGAACGTTCTTAGTGGATTTCGCGTTGTTTCTGGAGAAACGATATAAAGATTTCAGGCATGGACTTGTATTTTATTAATGCTAAAGAGCACTTAAGATCCTAATTTTTACGAACCTCTCGAACCAGTTACATACGAATTTCTTGACATAACGGAAACATGATAAATTTATTTTACGATTAAAAATTAGTTTAATTTGACGAAAATTATCATTTATTTTTGCAGCGCTATTAGAAATGAGTTCTTCGAGCTTTTGTGCACTGTAAATTGCATATTTTGGAGCCACGAGGCTTATTTTCAACAAGCAAAACGGCCGTTACTGGTCTCCAAGAACCCGCAACCCTCGATTGAAACATCAAAATCCATTGTATTGCCCCAGGATAACTGTTTGGTGTGCCTTATCCACGCATGAGATAATTGGACCTTTTTTACAAAAATTCTCGAGGCCATGCGACGAATGTCAACGGTGAAAATTATCGACGCATGATTACGGAATTTTTTTTGCCAAACCTGCGAGCTCATCCATCGTACTCTTCACACATGTGGTTCCAATATGATGGGGCGACTGCACATACAGCCAGAGCTTCGGTGAATTTTCTTCGGGAAAATTTCCCCCAAAAACTGATCAGTCGCCATTCCATGGCCACCGAGGTCGCCAGATCTAACTCCCATGGACTTTTTTTGATGGGGCTACCTCAAAGAGGGGGTTTATAACGACAATCCCTAATCTGTTGTGGCTTTAAAGGAAAATATTCGTTGAGAAATCAGCTCAATTGAACCAAGTTTCCTGCAGCGTGTGGCGCACAACAGTGTGTTCAAGTCGACCGAAGATATCTGTATGACATACTTTTTAAAAAATAAAATCCGTATTTCCATTCTATCGTTCAATGCTCTTAATAAAACTTTGTGTCAATTATTACGTTTTTTATTCAAGTTCGAAAATATAAATCTGCTACCAGACACCCTGTATAAATGTCACCTGAACGCGGTAAATTGAGTACGTAATAGTTATTTTTTTCCTTTTGTTTTAAAAACAGAAAACTGAATGATAAAATACAAATAGTACTCATCTCTGCTCCTCTTTATACCCATTATGCTGCTAATATTTTTTTTTAAAGAGTTTATCGAAAGCATGGTGAATTGAGTTTTAAGTCAAATTTCCACTTTCTAAACCATATGTCACAGATACACATTACGCAGACAGAAGAATCCTTAATTAGAATAAATTTTCAATAAATTTTAAAATGGTTTGTTTATTACATTTTTTATCAACTGTCTCGGTTAAAAACGAATTTATCAACAAGAGTTGTGTATAAAACTAGTTCAACTCAATCATTTTTGTTTAAAATTATACACGTATTATATGTTTTCTTTTAAATATGTTTGCAAAATAATTTTACATTATAATTGTTTTTTTGTTTTAATTTGTCTATTATTTGTTTTTTGCAAATATAAATTTTCCTATTAGAAAACAAACACATAACAAAAGGTCAAACTCGAAAATTCTCAATTATTTTTTATAATCAGAAATTAAAAACTAACTTCAATTGCGGTATCAAATTATTTAATTACTAAATTTTGTTGATCAAAAACCAATTTTCTATTGAAATTTTAGACAAATATATTTGCAACCTTAAGAGTCAGTTGTAGCTGCTAAATTCACATTACGTACCTACAACTGTAAATTTTCCGTCGGCTGCAGCCGACTTTAAGTCGCCGCTAAAATTTTTTCACGTAAGCCGTCGCAGTCGATAAAATTTGTCGGCGCATGCTTGTAGCAACCCACTTGAACACATAGAAATGGAGGATCATTTTCCAGTTGCGTCGACAAATTGCCTACGGTCAGATAAACACGATTGCAGTAATCTGCAAGAAAAAGCAGAAAGCTTGGGAGATGGAACGGAGTAATTATTAGTGTCAAGCCAGAGCTAAGTTGAAAATCTTTTTTGTTGTAATGATGCATTCAAGAAGTGATAAGTAAGAAGTAATAGATTATTGAAGACTATATATTCTATTATCTGATCTTTTAAGAGTATTTCTAATATCTTTGATAGGCAGAGTAGAACTCTAATATGACGTTAGCTGCCCGGAACTCTGGAAATCTTCCAAGAACTGGGATAATTGGACGTCATTATAATTGTGTTAAAGACATTGTATAAAGACATCTGTTTAAATTTACAGGGGATATTATCATACCATAAGGCATTCGATATTATCTTAAAGCCAAAACGAGATCATTATAATTAACGCATCTAAAAGTGAATCCAGCTCTAGAGAACTCATCAGAATTTGGATCTCACTGGATTTTATCAGAAGTCGTTTGTGAAAAAAGTAAACGCCGATTTAACTCTTTAGCGTCAAGGGAGTCGGAGCAGTTAGTACAATCCTTTCTTTTTAACTTTCCATATATCTCTGCTGGATCAACAATCATATTTTGCTCTTCAAACTCACCCTTATATCTTCTTAAGGTGATGTTTACTTTATTCCTGTGTCTACAGTATAATCTCTAATAAAGTTCCTTCATATTCCTTTTATAAGCTCTAACAGATACATCTTTGATATTTCCTGGTAAGTTAACTTCTATAATGTCAAGGCAACTTATATTAGGACGATCTCGATGTAGCTTAACAGGCCCGGATTCATATAGAAGACTAATAAATTGTTATAATGTTTCTGCTTGCGAATTGATCCAAGTAAATACTGAGGGCAGAATCCCCAACTAATGTTCTCTAAATCCCTGTATTACTAGTAACTTTCAATTGTATATTAACACAAATAAATATGAAACAATGAATTGACAGGGAAGGCACTAAAAATTTATCCGACCACTTTGGAGATGATATATTACTAGTAAGACAGTAGTCAATTTTTTAGGCTAATGACTAACCAGCATCCAAGCTGAGTGGGCAGGCTGTTAAGAAAGCAGCTTAAATTTTATTTAGGTCTAGAAGATTACTGAGTTATTTGTTGTGGAAGCCTCCGTTGAAATAAATTTATCGGTGTTAAATTTTTGTGTTTACTAGGTTAAAAAAAGTTTTTAATTGAAACGAACTTAAAAATATAAAATATATTAATAATAAATATATTATATAATATTAATTTTGACATTAAGACAACAAATATAGCTTCTTTCAGGGCCTCGGGAGGAATTTTATTGCTTTTTTCATCAAATAATTATAAGTAATTCTTTCAAACGTTTCATTTATTTGAGTGATTAATGGTCAACTCAAAAAAGTTACGTACAATACCACCTATGGCATCCCATTCTTTCGAAATAGAGGAGAAAAGTGTTGAAGTCTAGGGTTTTGTCACTCCCGAATTAGTTCGCCCCATTTGAGAGATTATTTCAGAAAGGAGGCAGGCAACTTTACGTTAATTACAAAAACAACTAGCATTTTTCAATTTTTGTGGAACAGACATCACGAACTAGTTCGTTCAATTGATAGATTTTATGAGAAAGGTTGTAGCAGTTTTAAAACAATTGCAGAAACAACATACAATTTATTTTGGTTTGTCTCACACACAAATTTAAAATTGCGCGTTGTTTTTGCAATTGTTCTAAAGTTGCTACCCACCTTTCTGCAATGCAATAATCTATCAATTGAACGAACTAGTTCGTGACAGAAACAACTCTATTGGTTTCATATTCTGATTGAAATCGTTAAAAGATACATACATGCAAACAAAACTCTGCTAACTTCTTATTTGTTTTGTGATGACATTGTGAGTGAGGGATTATAAATTTTCTTAAAGTACAGTGAGGAATAACTGACTTAGCCAAAAAATACCAGGCGGCTAAATCAACAATTTGCGCATCTAAGCTCCCGAGCATAAAGAAAATGCATTATAAATGGCCTATTAACATGGTGAGCAAAAAATTACAGTGAATGGACTGATGTTTAAAGCAAAAGCCAAACAACTTAGTAAAGGATTTATTAAAAGTGATCGGAGACTTGATGTTAGCGACGAAGCTTTCGGTTTGTTTGTTTTTTTAATGGAAAACTGAAGTGAATAGATATACAATTTTTATACTTTTTATACAAATTCAAATATATTAATTGTTAGTAGTAAATATTCTTAACATTCATAATCTCGAAAACGTGAACAAATTTGAAAACGTGAACACCCTTGGCAAGAATTAGTTCATGTTTTCGCGAGTCTACTGTGCACACATGAAAAAATCTCCACCCCACCCCATGTTGTCATGGCTATACAAATTTCAGCGCTATTACGTATGTACTGAGTTATTACCCGTTACTACCTTGTAGTCGATAATATCGTATATAGTCGTATATCGTTACGATAATATTATATCTACACAACAACATAAATGTGAAAATTAGGCAAAGTTCTTGATGTTTTAACCTTTTTAAGCGTGATATTTATTCGCAGGTTCTTTCAACTGAAAAGTCTATTTCAATAATATACAATGCAGATCGTATAAAAAATCCCTAATCCACGGTGGAACAGCATACGCCAGGGATGCGTAACCATGAGGTTGCTTGGTATCAAGTATGCGAACCCTATATACCAGTCGATCTCCAGTTGTAATACAGACTTACCCGTCCATATGGAGCTCTGTAAGGGAGGACATATTTTTCTGCATTAGAGATATGAATCAGGAAGCCTCGCAAATGGCGGAGAGGTTAATCTCTGCAGAATCTATGGTTTTAATTGGCCAAAGGAGGAATTCGGAAAAGATGAACAAGAATGCCTCGCGAGGGTGGATGGGTCAATCTTCTAAGGCGTTAGACCGTGAGATTCCGACGGAGATGTACGACAATGAAGCCTCGCACGAGGTGGAGAGCTTAATCATTATAGAAACTCCCGTGGTCATTG
Source organism: Phania funesta (assembly GCA_963932375.1). Classification (NCBI taxonomy): domain Eukaryota; kingdom Metazoa; phylum Arthropoda; class Insecta; order Diptera; family Tachinidae; genus Phania; species Phania funesta. The sequence continues at coordinate 65,442,115 of OZ010655.1, forward strand.
GCCAATGGAGGAATTCTGAAGAGTTGGACAAGAAAACCTCGCAAGGGGTGTACGGGACAGCTTCTAAAGATACTCCTGAGGAAGAGGCTGAGACGGTAACGCTCATTGTGTGTGAATGTCCAGCACTGGCTAGCATAAGACTTAGGACCACGGGCAAACACCTTAGACAAATGCTAGCAATTACGTTACGAGGAAGAAGGCACCAATCGACAGTCTGAGCTCACTATAGTCGAAAGTAAAGTCTAATGGAAGCAGTAAACTTGATTGAGAGTTAGGTAACCGTAAGTTACAAATCGGTTGTCTGAAATCAAATTGTGGAAAGAAGGGGGTCGAAAAGGGATCCATAAAATTAGCGGTCTGCTTCAATATCCCCCCTACATAAAAATAAATAAGTGAACAAACGAAAATAACTGCTAGTGAATGCTCTGTAAACTAACGACAAATTGTAGTTTTGACTTGCCATGATGATATGAAAAATTAAATTCATCCTATTTTAAAAATTTAATTTATTATAACGTTTTATGAACAATTTTAAGAAACTTAAATTATAAATAAAATATAAACCATCATGTATATGTATACTAAGGTATATGCATAACAGAAATATTTGCAAAAAATTATCAAGTAGGTTCAAATTACGCAGTCCTTATTGTCCATGCAATCCAAAATGATGCGATGTATATTATGTGATTTGTTAACGAACTTTTCAGTTGCTCTATAAGTGCAGGAACCAATTTCATTAATACCGACGTGAGTGCGTGTCTTTGTCTTCTTACTAACTTGTCGTGCATTGCTCAAGTACAAATCGACCAGTTTAGGCAAATTTCTCAAACAAAATGTTGTAGGCGCAACGTTGGGAATTTTATCGCAGTCTTGATATGAACGCAGCAGATCTTTACCTTGAAACAGTATATGTTGGACAGCAGGTCTGATATCAGCGGCAATTTCTTTTTGCATTATGGCAGCTGTACAATTACACACATGAATAGCCTTACGAAAGGCAGTAGCAGCGGCTTGAATCTCTTCATCTTGCTTAGCTACGCAAGTACTATCTTGTTGACGCAACATTTCAAAGTAATCCAATTCAATGGTAACATTTTTTTTAGAACGAAATATGTTTTGGTCAATTTGTTTAGTAACCGTATTCATGTTTTTGTTGACTAAAGCCATAGCCTTTAGAACCTCCTCCCTCTTATCCTTATTGCTGATTGAGGTTTTAGAAATAAAACCGGCCTCTATGGCTACCAAGCACACGGCGAAAACGGCTATGACTAATTTCATTTTGTCAATGTTTCGACGCTTGTTGCAACTTTAGTACTGAGTAAATGGTTTAAATTCCTTTGCTTTTATACTTTAAAAATATCTATTTAATTACTAAAGTTGATTCTTATCGCCGCCCAATAACAAAATGACTTTTATTCCCGCAATAAACTCATATACGGACTAAACTCTTTGATGTACTAAACGAAATAGGATTTTTATTCCACTTTTCCCCACTTTTCCCCACTTTTCACTTATTGACTTTTTTGCCTACTGACTTTATGAAGGGTCATAGTTATGTGTCGTATCACATCAGGCGTTTAACATTAGGCAAGCAAATATAAATTAGAAATTGGATTTGGTTTTATAGGGTGATTTTCTGAAGGTTGGGGTTTTAAATTAAATTTAAAATAAAAAAAATGTATAACGTAAAACAGGCTCCTGTCTCTGCAAGGAGTATGACCAAATAAGTCAAGAGAAGAGAAGTTAACACTCTTTTATAAAAAATCGTGCAGATACTTGTTAAATGTGAATGCCATGGTGGACCTAAGCCTTATACAAATGCTAGTAATTACAAGAGACTCTGTGATGAGTGGTATCGCGAGATTTGAATGAGAGTGAGGTAGTCGTAAATTACAAATCCGTTTGCTAGGAATCAATTCGAAAGAAGGGGGTCGAATTTTTCGCTGTAAGGAAATAGTTTCAATAAGTTTCAAAAATTCAAGATTTTATTCACAATTAAATTAAGGTATAAGGTTGTCATATGCAAACAAGATTAACATACATAACACACCTGCAAATATTATCAGAGAAAATTTGGCTGTTGCATGTCTAATATAAGCTGAAGGGAAGATCTTCTTACCAATAATTTTTAACGTAGAGTTTAAGCATTTGAAAGACAATTTTCCATTTAATATTCCTTTGTCTGTTGTGATGGTCGTTGTTGAAATTCTGATTTCCAAAAAATCAACATTTTGGGAGTTTTCTGTTTTTATGGCTTAGTCCGTTGAAAGCAGTCGTGCTGTAATGATCATTTGCATAGATTATTTACATCTTTGCTTTTCTTCAACGTATATATGTTTAATAGTGTGCGTGATATTGACACACCAACTGCTGTCTCGTTTATGGTTTCCTCTGAGAGTTCTTCGTCTGTATCAAAAAATTAAACAAGAGTTCTAAAGTTTCCTCGTCTGTATCTACTATTAAAATTACAAATTGTTATTTATATAGAAGTCCGAAATTTACCAAACATGATAGATAAATTTGAATAGTGTTTTTGAATACGAAAAACGATTTAAAATTATTATCATTGTCTTTTTCAATCAATTTTAGATAAAAATATTTTTTTGTTTATGTATGTCTGATCAGCACTTAGGAGATGGCCCTTACTCGAGGAATGCATTACGCAAGAAATGAGGTTATGGGAAAGAAGATAGCGGGAGTTTTCTACATATGCCCTTCATGAGGGCATCCAGTACTTCTTTAGCCATAAACATCTTTTCTGCTGCTTTTTTCATTATTATGTTTGTTTTTGTAACTACTGTCTGCTCTGTTACTTATATGGAAATTTGTCTGATCTGATGTTTTGTTGTTGTTACAGCGTTGTCGGTGCATTAGATACTAAGTCTTGTCGCATTCTTTATTTCAGGAAATTTCTGTACATTGAGTGATTACTTGTTCGCGCTTGTCATCGTAACAGTATTTTCGGGAATCTAGAAGACGTTCCTTTAGTTTTTGGAGCAAATTCCTTTGTAGTAACGATAGAACAATGATACGAAACCCAATTTGCGTCAATATAGTTGAATACTGGAACGAATTTCTGTCATCCCTTGTCAAGTTTTGTTTGGAGACAAACCGGTTTCGGCTATGTGTTATCTTCAGTGTCATTTTTCGTGACACTGAAGATGGCACATAGCCGAAACCGGTTTGTCTCCAAACCAAACTTGACAAGGGATGACGGAAATTCGTTCCAAAATTCTACATCAAAACACCCTGTCGGAATTTCAAATCAAGAATCATAGTTGAATACCCTATTGTCACTGATTCGCCCTCTCCTGTTCACGGTCAAGAAACTACAAGAATGTCTTTAAAGTACAAGCCCATGCATGAAAGTTGTATTGCAGGCAAATTTAGTACTTAGTACTCTACAATCCTACAAATCTGGCCAGTATTCGGCTACATATTAAGAGAAAGTATAGTTTGTATGATGTAGTTTTGATACGTTGCATATGTCATTCATTGCAATTACTAGTGTGGTCAGACAATATTAAGGAAACATAACAATGGTTGAAAAAGTCCTCAACCTTTCAGAAAAATTTATAGGGACGGTGATAATCCCATAAAAATTTGTAAATCTTCACCTACTCGATGGTTGTCTAATGAAACGACTATCAACACCATGCTGTGCATGTGGGTAAATTAAAAACTTATTTTATCGTAGTAAATAGGTCTGTTCGAGGTCGTTAGCAAAACAACAAAAACTTGCCCAAAGTTACACAAACTTGCCGAAAAGAGTTTCAGAGATAAAAAATGGGCAAGTGAGAGAGCTCATGAGAGAGTAATTTCATTTCTCTTCTTCCCCAAATTTACATGAATTTTTTCTTTGGATAAACTCGAACTAGAGTTGCCAGAAAATTTGCGTGGAAGAATGCTAATGCGCCAAAACATATTGCTAAAACGTTCCACAGACGAAAAGTAAAATGCTAAATTAAACTTTATATAATTATGTATAAATAAAAAGGCTTTATATTTTTCTCTCTTATCCTGGCAGGTATTAGTGAAATTACTAGAGCAACATGTAGTAGCACAAATGGGGTAAGAGTTTTTATATAATTTTTGTGTAACGGAATAACAATTATGGCATTAGGGGGAAATTTTTCTATATAAAAGAACTGGTACTAAACTGGTTCTTCAGCAACCAGTCGAGCCCAAGTATGCTATTTAGTATACGCCTAGAACCAATGGCACTAGGGATTTGCCAAACACTCTCAAGGCTAATTTAAGCATAATGATGGTATAGGAAAGTTAACAGTTGAGAACTGGTACTGGTGTCTCTTATACTAGTAAAATTTTACAATGAATTGTTGTTCTTGTGTATATGAGAAATGGGCCCCTAATAAAAAAAATTTAAAAAAATTTCAATTAAAAAAAATATTCTATAAAAATTCAATCAGAAATTCAATTTTGTATAAACAATTTTTAATTCATTATAATATTTCTGATATATCATCATCCTTATCATCATTTTGGTAGTTGCAAGAAGATTTTACTTGATTAACAATACGAGTATGTTCAGGTATTTTGCAAGTGTAGCAGCACGGTCTTTTAAATTTAAATCCTTTTCGAATTTGCATTATTGAGAATAACAATTCAGGTTTAATTATATTTCGAATTTTGTTTTTTATTAAAGTAAATTTAACTTAAAAGGTAATGGCATTACAGACATCGAAATTTTTTTTTAAACATTTTCATCAATGAATTCTTCAAAATTAAATACTTCAGTCCAGATGTTTTTTAATATTATGCGACCATTGATCCTGATATATCAGATGAATTATAATCAGACTCTTATCAAACATGTGTTATTGTATCTAAAATATTGGATACACATAATAATAATATTTTTTAATAACTAAAAATCTTTTGGCTAACGATTAATCAACTAGTTTAAGAACTCTTTAAAAAACTCAGTGTAACAAAAAGGCTGAGACTGTAGCGCACATTGCGTGAGAATGTCAAGCACTGGGTAGCATAAAGCTTAGGACCACGCGCAGTGACTTGTTGGGTATGCATGTCATAGGGGCCAATGCTAGCAATTACAAGATACTCCATGATTAGGAAGAAGGCCGACAGTCACCAGTCGAGAAAAAACAGGGGTAGAAAAGGGACCGATAAAGTAAGCGATCTGCTTCGATAACCCCCGTACATTAATAATAAATACGTTTACGGTTTTTTTTAGTTCAATAAGCAAAACTGATTCGAGGTCGAATTTACCACCATCGTCCGTACATAAACTCTTAATTGTTTAATTAAATTAAAAACAAGAATTATTTTTAAGCAGGAAATAAAATTTATGATTTTTTTCTATTATTAATAGCTATTCATAAAGATAATAAGCAAATCTGATAAATACAAATGACGTTTGTAGTTGCACAATCTTATATCATATTATTTTTAAATAATATTTATAAAATTAAAAAAATATATATAACAACAACGAAAATCAAATAAATAACAAACAAAAACTTAGGAATTAATAATAAAAAACTTTAATTATTTGCTCGGCAGATTTTTATTTATTTAAATAAAATATTTTGAAATGTGTAAAAAATGTTGCAAGAACGATTTATCATCTCGTACACTGAGCCACCTACAACTACAGATTAGCATTATGAACTATTTAGCAAATGTATCGCACCTGCACTTCAAAGGCGACACAACTTGAAATTTTTAAGCGTATAAAATATTATGACGTGAAAGAAAATTGTAAAGTAAGTTAAAGCTATGAATATATTAAAAAAAAAAGATTTTTATTCATTTAAGATAAAATTATAAACCATCGGGAATGATTAATTTAATATGAGCTTATAATACGCTTTACATTATATTCTTACCGATCTCAGTGCAGGGCAATTAGTGTGTTTTTCAACGACTTACAATAACAAACACAGAATTTTGTCTGTTCGTGTTCAAATAACGTTGTCCGAAAACTTGTTCCCATAACGCTGTTCTGTCATCACACAGCAAAATAATAAAAATCTCTGTATATATGCATGTGCACGTCTGTAAAAAGCAGTAAATAAACGATGCTTAGATCAAGGCAACAGTCTTGATGACAAACAAAAAATTATGCTCAAACGGAACAGGAAGATCTTCACTCATTCTCTACACAGAGGATCACGGATCAGTCACAAAGCATGCAATTTTTGACAATAAATTCATTCAATATTTTCTATTTAAACTTAGTTTAGACGATATGTTGAATCAGCATATATATGCTAACAACTGTATGGTTAAAAATAGCAGCAAATTCCTATTTCATCATATATCATATGCTAGTTGTTTACACTAATTGACGAAACTACCAAATTTTTTAATTCAACATATTTCAGCAAATAAAATGGAAACATATGAGTTAGCATACAATTTTTGCGTTTATACGATATGTTGATATTTATATGGTGGTATATATGCTGAGTCGTATAAACATTTGCTTGTGGAATAAGAGAGTTTGACACTACTTTTTATTTATACAACGCGTTATTAAAGAGAAATTTATCTTTTTAATTAAAAGAAAAAAATGTCTTCAGAGGAAATATCGCTTGCTATGACTTGCGCAGTGCTAGTTTTTGATAGTGATGAAAGTGAAAGAAAAAGACACAGAGTTTGGGGAAAAAAATAGGTACAACGGCGGGAGGAAGAAGGTTTTTGTGCAAAATTATACAAGGAATTGGAAGAGGAAGAAGAATCCCTGTATAAAAATTTTCTACGTATGGATATGCATCAATTTAATAACTTGCTATCTTTGGTGTCACCAATAATTACTAAACAAGACACAGTGATGCGCAAAAGCATTACAGCAGACGATCGACTTATTTTGACCATTTGGGTGTGTGTGTGTGTGTGTGTGTGTGTGTGTGTGCTCGCCTGCACATTTTCGGCGGCTCGACTACGCCACTCGGCAAATTTGCTTATACAATTGGCATATGCTGAAAAGCTTAAATAGGATTTTCAACAAATAGCATATTAGCTAGCATACACAGAAAATTTGACAAACACTAATAATGTACTCTTCACACGATATGCTAAAGTTGTCAACATACGTTTGTTGATATTGTTACCAAATTGCTTGCAAATGTTGTTAATCATACGTATGCTGATAAAAATTTTGCGTTTACACGATATGATAACACTTTAGCTAATTTTTAAGCATACATTTGCTGATTCAACAGATCGTCTAAACTAAGCTTAATATAAAAACATACAAAAATAACCAAGAGACAAAACAACATATTATTCGTGTTATTAGTAATGACACAAACCTAAAATCTTGTGTTTGCAATTGTTCTAGTGATGGCACTTTAACAAGTGAAAAATGTAGAGTGAAAAAAGTAATAGAGATACTTTAACAATTTAGAAAGAGATTGAGTTTTAGCCCTGTATAATTCTCATGGACAGATGTTAACATCTACGCAAATTGATGGTAGATGTTAGATATTGGTCAGTGTAAAAAGGATATTATTCTGCCGCCGCTCTGTATATGTGCGAAAAGATTTCTGGGTAGTTAAAACGGCAGGAAAAAAAATCAATTAAGAGTAAAAAGTTTCTATTCGCTTAAAAATCGAACTTGAACAAAGTATTCGCTTAATTGTTTTTTTTTTCTAAAGTAAATAGTAGATCTACAATTTTTGGAATTAAGATTTTGGTTTATTTTGAGCCTACGTATCTACCTTTAAGCAAGGATTGATTGAGTTAACAGATTTGCAACATTATTTGGAATTTGGTGAATTAACTCATATCAAGACTACATATTTAGCGGCTGATTTTTTATACACGAATTTACTTAACTCGAAAATGTAGAACAGTGGGCATCCATAACAGATTTTAACGTTATCAATTGGTACTAGCAAATGCAACAACCATATGAAACTCAAAGTTATGGAATTTTTGTAAATCAGTTCAGAAACGGGGCTAGAATTTTTTGAGAACCCCTAAAGTATACCTTACTTTCCTAAAAATTGTATTATAAAGAAATTATTAATGGAACTTGCTTGTAATTGTGCGTATAAATGCACACACATCAATATGTAGAACCAATGTTTTAATTTTTTTTTTTAAATAGTTAGTAATAAATTTCAACTTTGCAGTCTTGTGTACAACCTCCTCAAGTTATGCCAACGGTCGCAACATCTTTGGCATGCTTAAATTGTGTAAAGAAACAAATCCCTTAATTCTTGCTGATTTTAAAATTAATTCATTAATTTCCTAATACATGTTGGGTGTACGGAATAATGAATTCCAAAACCAACACATTATACAAGCTATGTGTTACCTTCTCCAATCCTATTGGTTGCCTTGTCCCGCTGGGTTAAATACAGTTTTTTGCAGAGTAAAGCTGTCCGGTTGTGTCCGACGTTGTATTTGAAATGTCGAATGAACCTTAAAAATAAAAAAGCTGGTAAATGCGTTTCTTTCTAGTCTTTATAAAAGTCCAACACCTTCATCATAGCATTGATAAAATCCAGAAGAGTTCCTTAAGTCCTTTTATTATCAGCAGTTCTTTACACGCAAAAACTTAAAGCTTTCGAGTTCATCGAAACTTGTGAAAAAGTTTTCAGGGAGATTCGATTAAATGTATCTAAAACTATTTAGTTTTTATATTTTTAGTAGATGCGGCAAACTTTAGCAGCGTTGGCATTTACGGCAGCTAGGCTCCACAATTATTTTAATTTTTTAATGTTTGGAATAATTTAACTCTTCTATGCTTTTAAACTCTCAAAACACATTGATCAGTTGTTTGTAAATAAGCGGCCTGCGGTTTTTTCGTATTTAATTTGATAAGTGTATTTTATATAATGCCTTTGACTATTATTTTGTAACAAACACCCGCACAAAAACATAAATGTGAAAATAAGGCCAAGATCCTAAATATTTCGGAAATTTCGGCCGTAAAATGTACTGAGATCAAATTGAGGACCAGGTTGTTCATATGTACAATACCATCTAATATCTAGGCAAGTTGTTAGCTTGATAACATTTTTCCCATAATCCTTTCTCATATTAGAAAGTTACAAAAAATTTCACCAAGCTACAAAGTTGCCTAGAAATAGGATGGTACTGTACGTATGAAGAACTGGGTCCTCATTTTGATCTCAGTAGTCTTTACGGCCAAAATTTTTGAATAGAAACTTGGGCTATTAGGCTACCGTTACATGAAGTCCCTATGTTTCGAGTTTCATTACTTTATGATTACACTATATGCATTGAGCCTGAAATTGGCCTGGCGCACTACCGTTGGCCTTAATAACCATTTTTTAAAAGTAATTTCTAGCAAAAAATCTCAAATTATATTGCCCCCTCAAGATTAACTGTGAATGAAAGTTTATTAAGTTAAATGATCTTGATATGGTTGTTTATATTTAGCTTATTGACATTCCATTCAACTGTAAATGAAAAATATTTTGTTTTGTAAAAAATCTTATCTTTCGACTGTTAAATCCCCTTTTTCCCTTCTAACCGGATCGTTTAATATAATTTGGGAGATTTGCTGGTTCTAAACAAGTGATCGGATTTTGATGAAACTTCAGTTGCCTATACAAGAGATTTTGCTAAATTTAAATCTAGTGTTGTCTAAGCGATCGGCGCCTTATGTTCTCTAGAATATTAATAGTTGAGGAGAGCGTTAGTCAAAGTAAATATTCATATCTGCTGTCTTCTACCACGTATAATACCAGGCATATCTTCATTAAATGACGATAAATAAAATAAGAATAAGCCAAGACGGGGTATTTTCATAGACTCTAGTAAAAAACACTCGTTTTACCATTTGAAATCTTATAATTTTCTAAATACGTCTACAGATTTATTTATATATTTTGTTTTTTATTCCACTCTTCTTTTATTGCCGCAGTGTGTAAGATTTAAAAACTTAAAAATATAGTAAAAATGCTCGTAAATAGTCCCAAGCTTAAAAGCTTAGAAAAGTTTTATTTATATCGTTGAATGGCAACTGAAAAACGGTACGTTCAGACGATGCAAATCCTATTGTTAAGATTCTTTCTGTTTAGGCGCGTGAGAGGAGAAAAAAAGAGAAAAGTACCTTCTTGCATGTACAGTTACTCACAAAAATATTTTGCTGATGTGAAATTTAAAGAAAAAGTGCTTTGTTTTTCATTAAATATTATTAAAGGGAAAGTTAAACTTTAATTCTATTTTACTTAAAATTTAAATACATGTACTCGTATATTTCTTGAGATATTTGAATTAAAATGAACGAGGTGGCAATTTTTAGGTCACAAAAGTATTTTGCTTATTTAATCTTTCCCGTACGAATTATTATTTTCGGAATAAAATGGTAATTTTAATAAATTTTTTATGGAACCCACTGCTCGCTAGAACTGATTCAAGACGTCACGACATTCATTCTACTATGTTTCGGTATTTTTCTGGTGGGCTTCTTCCAATACCCGTTTTAAAGTTGCTGTAAAGAAAATGTTGTGTTCTCGGACTTTTCCATCGGAATAAGCCCAAAGATTTTCAATTAGATTCATGTTAGGACTTTGGGTTGGTGTTGGCAGATGTTTGGTGTTACATAAGAGCCACAGTTTAACGTCTAGGGATGTAGGTTTTTGGGGCATTAGCATTTTGGAAACAATATCTATTCCCATATGGAACTCACGCATTTCTCTTCTGACTTCAGAAATAAAAGGTCTTTCTTGCCACACTAGTTTTATTATTGCTATTTGGAACCTTACGGATCGTTTCGTTACTTACATTTGTTCGTAGTGTCCTCCTAAGCTTCTCGTTAATTTTCAGAGCAGATAAATATGAATGTTCTTGATTTTCTTTAAGCATTTGTCTCTTGTTTCTTAAAGTCAATGATTTTCGACGTCCCTTTCGTGAAATATTTGGAATGTTAATAAGCCTTTTTGCCATTTAACTACATTTTATATTGTTTGCTGACATCGCTCAAACATATCATATTTCTATATTATTCGCTCTCAAAAAGAATGCCAGCAAAATATTTTTGAAAGTAACTGGGCTTGAAATTAGTTTTGCTCTTATATAATGTCAAAAACGCACAAATGCATATACACATTAATAAGACTTGTATCGATTGAACATACACTGAACAATATTGTGCGCCAACAGATCGTATAAAAAAGTAAGAAATATAGTAGTTAAATAACCCTGCAGTTGCTTTGAAGAAAAACATCCAGGAAGATCTACAAAATTGTGTCTCTTACCGATTAACGACATTATTATTCTTAACTTTCTATTGCCGTATGGTTCTCTTTTTTAAGCGCCTTTACACTATTAGATCGGAAAAAACAACTTGTCAATAATTCAAGCAAAATGTAATGGAATGAAAGAGTTAATAGTGTAGAAGCAATATGAAATTAGACTGACAAAACAATACGGATGGAAATTTGACAGCCATTTGGCTCTCATTATTTTTAGATAATTCCTAAACACTGAGAATGTTCAATCAGGATTCCATTTTTACAGAAGTAAACGAATAATATACCAAAAGCAGTTATTGAACAAATAGAGAAGTTGACTAGTTCGAACAACAGCGCGCTGACGAAGATGGATTTTTTTTCAGCTTGCACCCGCACAAAAACTTAAGCCGCCGATAAATTGTCAAGAGCCACCGCCGCCGCTATCAACCCCAAATGGCTAAGCTATCGCCGCCAAAAGTATTGTTTCTGCTACCTATTCTGCTACTTGATCGAAACAAACATATCTTTTTCATTTTATTGCAAGTGTATTCCGAAAAAAAAACATAAAAAATAAGGCTCAGTTCCTATCAAAAAATTTCGGCCGTAAAAAGTACTGAGATCAAAATGAAGACTAAGTTCTTCACATGTACAATACCGTACCATTTCTAGGCAAGTTGCTAGCTTGATAACATTTTTCCCATAATCCTTTCTCATATTAGAAAGTGACAAAAAATTGCCAAGCTAGAAATGGGATGGTATTGTATATACGAAGAACTTGGTCCTCATTTTGATCTCAGTAATATTAAAAGACGAAATTTTTGTATAGGAACTTGGCCTTATTTTCACATTTATTTTGTTGTGTGCATCTGAGTCCTTTTTTCCAGTTATTTCTGTTTGTTATTTTTTTAACTCAAAGCTTACAGACGGTTAGGTTATATCCCCTATCCTGTTTTCAGATTTTTTTTAGCTTCTTATTCTCCCAGGCCTGCATGTATACCAAATTTCAGCTCTCTAGCTATAAAGGTAGTTTCCAGATAAAAAGCGCTCGTTTTCAGATGTTTTTCTTCTCTAATTCCCCCAGGGCTTCCTGTATACCAAATTTCTAGCTATAGTGCAAGTATTCGTACAATTAAACTTGAAACCCTATATATTAATATGTCCCAAAATATGCACTTCCTACACCTTAATATCTCGGAAAGCTTTCATGCTAACTTTCAAACATGGCCTATGGGGTTACCTATACGTAGAGTTTTTATGTTTCAAGTTTCGTTATTTTATGATTAAAGAAAACAAAGTAATGAGGGCGACAAAAGAAGCGTGAATGTTTTCGTGTAATATACTGTACTTGGCCTGGCACACTACCGTGTGCCTTAATAGTGTAGATTTTTCCGACATTCTGAACGATTATTACTTTCACACTATAATAGTTTTTCATTTTACTTAAATTTTTGATAAGTCGTTTTGCATGAAAAAATAATTCGCTGGCACTAGAAATAAAGAGTTGTACTTCGAAATAGATTAAATATAGAAAAACAAAGTTAACTTCGCTGATATGCTTTTCAAATCAATCAATCAATCAATTTTATTCACTAGAAAGTGCTAGATGATATAAAAACCGGGAATTACGAAACTTGCGAGGTTGGATATTCGTAATCTGTAGACGTGTATTTCATTAACTTTCAGCTAGACGTTTCCCCGTAAGAGTGAAAATACCAAAATCCCATCAAAATGTTTTTTGCCCACATCTCGGGAATGTATTGGCCTATATTGCTGGCTTCAAATAATCAAATTCTGCCAAAGAATGCATATTACATACATTACACATCCACTCGTCCAAGGATAAAGTTTGCCATTTTTCTGGTACTTTAAAAACTGATTTCAGCAAACATGACTAAATGAACTGCTTTTCCTTCTCTCCCATAAAAATCCAGAATACACAGATGTCAATATTTTGCAAGATCGGATCTGAATATTTTTAATGTTACAAATGGCATGACAAACTTGTATATGCTCCTTACACCTTTGCTGGAGGGTATAAAAGTGTAATTTTTTTCTCAAACTTTTTTCTTTTTTGATAACAATCGGATAAACATAAAGAAGACAAGTAGTTTCTAAGCGTGAAGCGATTGACGTAACTTGCGTTACGTATATAAAAACAAAAATCCGTATATTTTCAAAGTATAAAAGCCAGGGAATCTTTAAAAATTAGAACAGTAATACACATTAAGCAAAATTTTAAACAAACATGAAATTTATTTTTTCAATTTTTTGCTTGTGCTTTGTGGCCGCACAACCCGATAACATTGGTGATCAACATAAAACTCAGTTTGCTAGTGGTCTAAAGGAATTGGCTGAATTCTCCAATGAAACTGATGTTGCACTTAGACATAAATTAGGGACAATTATTATTAAACGCTTACAAAATGTAAAATACTATTTAAAAGAATTTGAAATTATGCTTGGAATAAGTGGTGCGTGTATAGCTGCTGAATATGAAAAGGTCAATGTCACAGTTAATGCCATGCACAAGACTATGGATGCATGTCGAGCTCGGGCTAACAACACGTCATTTGAAATTATGACTGACATTAAAACATTCAGCAAACGATTGGAAGAAGATGCCGCAGCATTGTTTGGTTTACGTGAAAACTGTGGCAAACACTTTATTGTAGTGATGATACAACATTGCTCTACCAGTTTTGCCACTAAGTTTAATTTGTACTTGAAACATGTCCGTGCAACTGTCGAAAGCATTAAGCAAAGAATTAACAAACGTGTCTATAAGGTTTTGATCGATGCCGACGCCTGCACTCAAAAAACTGCTGAAGATGCATATTTCATAATGGAGGACCTGTTTACGCCTCTATTCAGAACAATGTTGAAATGTGTGTCCGAAACGGTAAATGTTCAATAAATATAAATTTCATACCCATCATCAGGTCAATATTTTAAGTTTTAATTTTAAAAACTTTGTTTTATTATAAGGGCACGACTGTGTTGTTCTAATCTAGAATTTATTTATAGTTTTTAGAACGTTTCAAATAAACATAATCTTGTTTTACAACTTCATAGAAAATGCCAAAACAAGTATATCAAAATAGATAATGATAAAGACATGTAAATTTTTAGTGGATACATAAAAAGGGTGGGTCGATGTTGAAGTAGAATAAACCGCAATACACGCAAAGAAAAAACATGGTTGAGGTAACAATAATGTATAAAAAATAGCATATTATGCTTGAATGATTGTAGATAATACTAATATAGTCCTCTCAGAACGACACAAAACCTGATACTGATCGGCAGCGCCAGAGGTACGAGCACAACCGATTAAAGCCATCGAATGATTAATTATCAACGTCCTAGCTACTTAAGCCACAGTCGCTGTCATAATTTGATTAAACACCAAAAGTATATTCTCTACTATGTCTATTAAGAATTTTTTATGAGAGTTATTATATTCTTTTTACATTGTTAAAATACTTTGTAGTTAGAATTTTAATAAAAATTGTATTAGTCCACTCAACCATGTTGGAATATTTATGTATGGAGATCAAGAAATGATTAAATATAAACAATTAATTGTTTATCGCAACTAAAATAATGTTAAAATGCTTTCAAATAACCATCATATCTTTGTCACAGTAAAATATTGTTGTAAAGAACATAATATGGTTGCCGTAACCATGATAACGTTCAATTACCCGCCACGGTTTCGAACGGTGGTACGGCTCCGCATAGATTGAATTATGTGGTGTTATTTTGGCTGAAGCGCTGGCTTGAATTCAGTTTAAGCTTTTGATGGGATCCGAATTTTATTAAAAGAGTCCACGTGTTGTTTTTTACATGTGCAATAAAATATAATAATATATTTTTTGTCTTTCATATATTTTCGAAAAGGAGAAATAAAGATCTAGAAAGTTTTTAATAAAATATAAAAAAAATTGATCGGAAACGTGAACACAAAAAATTTATTTATGTTTCTGTAAGTTCACTGTATGGCGATTTGTGGATAATAATCGGACTGTGTGTTTTTTGGTAAGTATTGGCGAGATGGCTTGTTCTGATTTGTTTCTCCCCGCAGTTCAAATATCAAAAAAAGTCGTACATTTAAAATTACCCTGCGTATTTTTAATTTTAATCATAAATTTTATGTTAAAGTGTCTTAGGAATTATATTTTGTATCTTGTTTCCACATATCATTTTTTGTAAATGTAATCCAAGGTTTATTTTGAAAGTTTTAAGCATTTTTATTTATATATTTCTTTTAAATCAAATGTTAAGTGATCATAAATATTGGCAAAATATCCTTCACGGGGGTTTTTTTAACGTGGTGGCAACACGCCCCTCATTTCAATTTCCATAAAGCTTCGTTCACACTATTAGACCAAGTAAAACGACTTGTCAAGAATTCAAGAAAAATTTGAAAGTATTAGGTATGAAATCAATATGTAGTCAGTATGGCTTTCATTATTTTTAGAAAAATGTCTAAGCACTAAAACTTTTCATTTTACCAGGATTGCATTTTTACAGAAGCATACCAAGAAATACCAAATCTGTGTCAATAAGGAAAAAGTTCTTACTTGTGATTTTGTTGGTTTGAGGAAAGCAATTTTCAACTCTAAAGTTCATTTTTAAAAACGTGATCGCTTTTTAGAGCAGGCTATTATATAAAATGTCGCCTTAAGCACTTATTTCTTATTGCCCTAGAAACAAACAAGTTGTCTGATTTTTTTTTTAGCTTCCACCGGCAATTTCCATCATCCCTTGGAGACAAACCGGTTTCGGCTATGTGCCATCTTCAGTAAAATTTTTCGTTCTCTATTTTACTTTTGATTTTTTTTTTTACAATCAAGAACGATTATCTTGAGGATCCTACGATAATATAAACACTTCTAGAATAGTGTGGAGGGGGCTTAAACGATAATGACACTACGTCAGAATACGTGTATTTTGAGAATTCCTGTTCAGTTTGAGTACAATTTTTGTCTTTCAACGAGATTTCTTGGATGCTCTCCGCATAGTTGTTGGACGGGTGTATACAGGCGAGCGCCCACACACACATGTTTTAAATTTTGCCTGTGTGTATTTTATTTTTGTAATGGCATAACAGAGTTGTGCGAACAATTGTTCGGTCAACTCGGTTTGAACACGAAACGATCATCAACAGCAACAGTCTTCACTAGCCAAATTACTGTGCGAACAGCAAAATGTTCGAAGGCTGAACAGATTTATGTCTAGTCAAGACGTCATGTTAAGGAATTTTACAAATTTCTTTTGTTATCGCTCCTATGCGCTCCTTCTTTGAATATTATAAACACTAAAAACACTGTCGTGAGAATTTAGTTACGTAAATCAACCAGTGACAATATGACACTTGGCAAAAGCCGAATGAAAATAAAAAATGTTACAGTTTTAGTATTCATACGTACAGGCAGAACGCATCTGACAGTCGTGAAAATCAGCCAGTCGAGTAACACGGGAAAAACTTTTGCAAAAATTTGAATAAAATGCCAAATAAAAAAATAATAATGAATATTGGCGTTAATTAAATTGCTATTACATCGATTGTGCATTTGGAAATAAATGCAGTGAGTGAGCTTGGAGTTCCGCATAAACTAAAGTGCATTAAATCCTGTTGGCTTTTCGAAAGTGTGTGCTATTCGACAGTTTCCGCAGAGAACAAATATGCTGAAAATGTCTTCTTTCCCCAGTGCTCTTGAACAGTTATTTAAAACTATTTATTTAACATTTTTGAAGATAAAATTAGAATTTTTTCTTAAAAACAAAGAAATTCTTAAGAAAACAAAAAGTAGTAAAACCAAAGTTCTCAAATAAAGGCATAAAAAAAATAACAAAACTAACAAAAAAATTTAAGTAAAGTAAACATATATACACACACACACATATAATTTTGTTATGTAAAAAAGAAAAACAAAATATTTTTTTTTATTAAAAAGCTTTTTTTGCTCAACTCTTTCTTTTATCCGAATGACGAAACACAAAAAAATTAAATAATTAACTATAATCGCCACAACACATTGACATAATTTCTATGTACCAACATTAATTCACACATGTTAGCGTATACATATGTAATACAAAAATAAAATTAATAATTATTTTATAAACAACCCGCATTTTACTACGCATGTTATGCAGGAATATTCAATCACATCAATGTCATTTTAAACCCTACTTGTGCAGTGCAAGGACTGATATCAATATACAAGAATACAATTATACAAAAATACTTGCAGAAAGTATAAAACTTTCATAACTACTAAGAGTGAAACAAATAAAAAAGAGACAAATAAGAGCAACTGCTAGCAACAACGACAACGATTAGTAAGCCACACTTAGCAACACTGAATATCATCCACCTACACACTCGCACTTTCCAAAATTGATCATTAACTACAACTGCAGAACTATTCCCCATCCAATAGTTTCGATAGTTTGTTGTAAAACTATCGATAATATCGAGGAAAATACTAAAGTTTTAACTCTTCATCCATAAAAAAAAACTTATGATCAATCTGATCACAATTTTCGTAAATAAATTTTAGTGTTTGGTTTTATAAATATTCCGCCGCAATAAAACGATGAATAAAATAAAACTAGTAAAAAAAATTAGGTGTTACGATTAATGGATTTATAAAAATGCCATGACATTCTATGGAATTTATATGAAAATAAATGCATATGAATCAATATCTGGTTTTGGTGAGGCAAGCATTCTAAATTGTCTACTGGTCGACGGCAAATTATCATGTTGCAAATCTGCAGTGTAGACTATTTTATGAATAGTCGACAGTAGAGCAGTGTCAGTCATGAACTAATTCGTTATATGGAAAAAGGGGCTCGAGAAAAAATTCACATCGTACTTTACGTGTATGTTTTAGATTATGTTATCGGCGTCTTCACCAGAGTTGTGTATTTGTCGAATGGAGGTATGAACAAGAACTCGTCTGTTCTCTAATAAAAAATTTTGTTCAGTGATTCGGTTCATTTAGACCTCAACGAATTTGTAAACAAGCAAAATTACCAGATTTGTGGTTCGCAAAATACAGAGAGGAAATGCAGAGCTGGAACTGGAGATACTATGCCAAATAACTAACACCGCATCTGAGCTTTACAGAAATGCCATCGAAAACTATGACAATCACGCAATGTGATGTCATGCAGCAGAAGCCAAAAGGGCCGTCCACACGTAATTTGAATACATTTATCAATACATTTTTAATAAAATATCAACTTTATAATTTAATTTGGTGGAAAAACTTCGATTCTTTATGTCATGAAATTCAGTCATGAAATAAACTGTCAGTGTGTAACTCTCATATTTATCATTTCCTCAGAGGTGTGTCATCACAATTAGATAAAACACTATAACATATTTAGCCTCCCCCGAATTAACTTTCATGCGTTTCTACAGTTTAAGCAAATATTCGAAAAGTAACACAAGCTTTTATTTTGTATAGGAAGTAACAATACCAACATATTTATATACATTTGTATGTTATTTAACTTCAGTTTGTTCTTTAGATGGTTACACTTACTTCGTCAAATATTGGCTCCATCTGGCCGTACATTAACAAATGTATAGGATTGTCATTCCGTTTGTCATTTTTACAATATTCATTTCCGACCCATCAATGTAAATATATTCTGGATCCTTATAGATAGAGAGGTTCAATTGATGATGTCCATCTGTCCGATGTTGAAATCAACTTTGTGGCGGCACTAGATAACCTATGATTTTGAAACTTGGACCACCTTCATTTGTGAGTTTGGCGAATATTTACTGTCTGACTTTTCTTTTTGGTAGACAATTCAAATTATAACTGTACTTTTGCGTCACGTATATTTGTTTTGACGGCTTTATAAAATTTTGATGTATAACGGTCTCTACCAATAATAAAACGCAAAAGTGAAAATTTCTTCAGGTGGCATTTATTGGATAAAATGCGTAGGGTCACACCTAGCAATGTTTCCAAAAATAAAATGGCTATTTCATATATTTGCATTTCTGTACTAGAAAAATTTGCTTCAAATTTGGATTTTTACAATTAACATACACCCACACACACACATATATATACATAAATAAATTAAATATTATTTCAAGATTTATTTCTTTAACAAATCAATACAGTGTACAATTTATTTCCAATATTTTTCAGTATGCATAATACAGTCCCATATTGCGGTATAAATATTTTCCACTTCTATATACAATTCATCAGTTGATTTATGAATGCAGAAATCCGCTTCAACCATAACGCCATGACTTCGTTCCTGAGTTATTATTTTCCATTTGTCGACACTTTTAAGGGCTTTCGCCAAGTAAACTCGAGAGATAATGGACGATTTAATAAAACAAACTTGTTTCATTATATTGAAGCGCTGCTCATTACATTTTTGGGAAGAACGTATTATTTTTACAGCATTATTTAAATATGTTCGGTTGAGTGCTTTAACGTCAAGTAGTATTTGTTCTGATGTATTGGAAGCTGCGACAACACAATCACTCAGAGCTTTCGTTATGACTTCCAGAGTAGCATTAACCTTTGTTTGATAAGAGTTTGCGCATTTTGGAGCTAAGCGACCTACGAATTCGAAGCGTTCCCGTTGATCTAAAACTCTTTTCGTTTGATTTAAAAGAAATTGCTCGTGCTGATTTTTAAGAGTAACAGATGTTTCGTTGTATATTCGATCTACTCCTTCTAAAACGTCGTTCATCGTTAATGTAAAACGGAAGGGTAGGCGATCGATAACGCTGGTATTCACTGCCACCAAGCACATGGCAAAAATTGGAAACATAAGTTTCATATTTTGTATATGTTTTAGATATGGCCTCAAATTTAGCACTGTGCTAATTTTTACAAACTTCTTTGCTTTTATACCTTTAAACTATACAGTGGCTTCCCGGCTTAACGAACGATGTAATGCTCGACCCATTCGTTAAATTGAAAAGAAATATTTCCTATTCGTACATTATTTTATATAAAAAATATTATTTCGTTTCGCCAAATTTAGTATTTCCCTTATTCTCTTTTGTATGCATAACATATCTTCTTTCTCTCTTTCTTGTATTACACAAGTGTCATGTGTATTCGTCATGTATGGTAAAATAAAGGAAGTAAATCGTGAATTTGTTAAATTAAGTATTCGTTAGAAGGGGAGACCACTGTATTAAAAGAAAACAATATTAATTATACGACACCCAATTTATCATAAATTGATTAACCGATAGGCTGAATCTTTTATGACTTGGAAACACTATTAACATTTTCAGCATCGTGATTCTTATCGCATTATAAAAATTATTGCCGAGGAATAATTTTACTTTTGCTCTTTAAACGCAAAACATTAAATTTAATTAAAAAGCAATTTTAAAATTTATAAAATGCAAAAATAGCTTAAAACCTTGGAGCGATAACGCGCGGCATTTTTGAACGATGTTACTTGCATTATTGTATTTTTTATAATGCAGTTAAAGTAACCATAATCGAACCGTAATATTGTCTAATAAATGTACTATATAACTAGTAAAAAATATAAATTTTAAATTCAAAAGATTGGTCGGTTCAATATTGTTTAAACGTAATAACAAACCATAACTTTTACTCTACTCAAGGCCACTTAAAATTTCAAAATCGGTGCAACAATGACTTAGTTTAAAAATTTGTTGTGCACAAGGTCGCAAAAATCGTATTTTATCGATAACTTCCGATCTTTATTGTATACTTACAAATCTTCTCAACTACGCCGACAAGGTACACTAAGTCATTGCAAAATAACATTTTCACTGTTACAACGTAATCATTATATGGTTAAAACTTAGCATAGTGTGTTCTTGGAGAATTATAATATAATTCAAAATGACCATATGCAGTACCAGCTGGATGATGGCAACCGAAAGTATCTTTGGGTTGTTGCTTTCAGCGAAAAATCGCAATGACAGACTGTTAAACACTTTTAAAAAAACACGCACTATTTAATTTGCGTCTACTTTACAACAATGAGCTCCACTTAACTTATATGAAACTTAAATCACAACGTTAAAATAAAAATAAAAAACAAAACAAAAAAAGAAAGGCATAATTTTATAAAACGCAACGCAGCGCCAGAAGTTATACGGAAAACAAAAACAAATTGTTGCTTTTTGAAAGGAAAATCAACGCTTTATGTTTCATGGCGCTGACTTTATTTTATAAGCTCAAAAATGTATCCAATTTGTTTTTGTATTCCATATAAATTCTGGCGTCGCCTAACTTAGATAACTTAGATGTTGTCGCCTGGACTAGTCATAGATCTGTTCTGCCAACGTACAGATTGCTGTTTGCACAGGAATTTAGATCGTGAAGATCGTCGCTCTTGTTGGTCTGTTCGTGTTCAAACAACTTTGTCCGAAAAGTTGTTCGCACAACGCTTTTCTACCATCACACAGGGAATATTAAAAATGTCCTGCGTGCAAAGATGCCATGAAATTTTGAGTGAAAATGTGCTAAATCTGCGTATTGTTAATAAAAACCTTTAAAAATCTTCTTTAATTATTTTCTTGTATATTATAAACTAAAAACTTAAGTTTTACTCCAAATAAATCAACTCATATCAATGTTGATTAATAAGTGAAGTTCGTTATTAAACCTTCAAACGGGCTTTCAAGGCCATCAAAAAATTATTAAAGAGATTATTTATTTTTAGTTTCATCATTGTGAAATAAAAATTATTTTAAAGTTTAATCAATTTGGGTTTAAAAAAACCTTTATTTAATATTTGTAACAATATAAATACCAGAGAGTATTATTTTCACCAAATCTAAATGCACTAAAAGGCATCGTAATAATGAGGTTTTAAATAATCTTTCATAGAAAGAATCTCAATAAAGATTTAGTTTTCCAATGAGTTACAACTTTTGTTTTATTTACGTTACACAATGTTTCTAACGAACTTAAAGTTCGAAAAGCATTAAAGATAGATGTTTATTATTTAATCTAGGGGAGATATCGAAGCAGACTGCTTACTTTATGGGTCTCTTTTCGAACTCCTTCCTTCCGTAAATTGATTTCAAGCAAACGAATTTGTAATTTACGACGACCTTACTTTCTTTACTCTTTTACTCTTGACTATGATGATTTTAGACTGTCGACTGGTAACTATCGACCTTCTTCCTCATCACGGAGTCTCTAGTAATTGCTAGCTTTTGCCGCAGGCGTAGGGCATTCACTTTAAGCAAGTGCTTGCCCGTGGTCCCAGTGCCGTCTTAGCCTCTTCCTCGGGATACTGACCCGTCCTTCTCTTGCGAGGTTTTCTTGTCCGTATCTTTAGTGAATTTCCAGCAGAGATTTACGTCTTCACTTCTTGCGAGGCTTCATTGTTCATTCCTATGTAAATCTCACAGTCCAACACTTTAGGAGTAACTTTAGGAAAACCGGAGTTCCTTCACAGAATGGGAGAAACTACGTTTCTGAAAAAATTTATTTAGCGAAAACATTTTATTTAAATCTAATAAAACAGAAAAAATTGCATTCATCGAGACTCTTTTTTTGAAAAAGTTGTATTTATATTTATTTAGCCTATTAGGCCAATTGGGATGTTGCAATAATTAGAGGTTGCTCAAATCGAGCTCTCACTGTAACGATTATTTGCTCTTCTTCGGACATATTTTGAATAATAACATGATTCATTTAATACTATACCAGTGCACTTTAAAAGAAAAGGCGACATTTTATTTATTACATTATTTATTAGTTACTTTATAATAAGAAATTAAAATCAACATATTTAGCACTGAGCGTGCAGAACTGAACCCAACCAATTGCTTAGAAACAATGTGACCAGATTTTAAAATAATATAAAACTAAATACACTTTGAAATACAGCTAAAAAAAAAGCTAACGAAATAAATTTAAAGCTATAATGAATTTAAAGCTAGTAAATAAAAAAATTAATAAATAAAAAATTCTGATGAATCAAAAAAATTCTGATCATTGCTTAGATAATTTTTATAGTTTTAATAATACCGTATGTAGGTATATAACATGTAAATATATTTTTCATTTGATATTCCGATATGTTAATTTGATATATGGAATGAATTTCCGTCATCCCTTGCCAAGTTTGGTGTGATTTTTCGTTCTTTCCTCCTTTTTCGGTTCGTTATCATTTAAACTTTGGCAACATTTATTTCACATTTTCAAGCCACCAATAATCCGTTCAATATCCGCGTCAAAAGCAGACAATTCCCTAATGAGGGGTTTATCACTGCGTTCCTGTACTCAAAAACATGAATCGAAATTTCTGTGGCTGACCTTTGATCCGGCAATGTAATTTTTCATTCTGAAACCAATAGCAAACTACCAGGGCACCTAAGTAAACTCTGTATGCACAAAATGATCATTTTTGAGGTTTTTAATGAAAATTTCTATTGTTGTCTATCAAAATATTTTTAAATAGTGGATTTTCAAATATTCACTACCGCGGTCTATATTTCAGGTGCCGATATGCCTGTAAAAGTAATAGCATTTTTGTCTTGTAATTATTTCAAAGCATGTGTGGACATTCGAGGAATTGTCTAAGATTTTGATATCAAAAAAACAAAAGGTGGGACATTTCGGGAGTGGCAAAAAGTGAATATTTTATAGACCAGGATTACATAGTTTTGAGAGGGATATCCAAAATGCCAAAAAATTGGTTAATAGGGAGAAGTACCCGCGATATCAGAGTTGAAGTCCGATTGCAAAACCAAGAACCGTATCCAAACAAAATCTAATCGGACTTGAAATGGGTTGTATTTAAGGGTGTGTCAAAAAAGGATGGATAAGCAGCTGTGTTTTTTAGAGCAAACTAACGGGAACGGAACTCAGTGTCAATTAATGCCTGCCTCAAAAACTAATGAATTGAAATATTATATATTGTATTATTTACCTCCTCCTACTTTTTCTTTGGAAAGGTTTAGGGGTTAGTGAAGGCAACAGCAGGTCAAAGGTAAAGGGTGGAGAAAAATCTTTAGTGTTAAAAAAACTCTTTGTACTCTGTGTAATAGCGTATATTTATTTGTGTTAGTTTTAGTCTGTTTTGAAGAAAAGTATTGCAGCGGCGTCTCCGGTGTTATTAATATGAGGGGCGGTGCATAGCGCACCCAATTTTTTTAACTTTGACCATTTTTCTTCTCCAGAGTTATTTTTATATCTATCTTTATTTTTGCCCTTTACTGATTTGGCAACTGCTGAGGATACGAACCAAGGACAACCACCGTATGTTTAGTATTCAACGCGCTAACGACTTAAGCTACATCACCCTGATTGAAAGTTTCTTCATCCCAGATGGTGACTGATTAAACTTCTTCTTATGGCGCTGCACAGTAGTACAGCCGTTGGCGTTGACAACAGCTGCTTTAGATACATTTTTAGAGATTTGGCTTGTTTTCACAATTATGTATTTTAACGTTAGATGGTCACATTTTAACTATGCAATTAATTTAGGAAGTAATAACTTTACTACGTCTTTCAGTTATATGTATGTACATATATCAAAATTACGATTTGCGTTGTAAATATAAAATTTAAATTAATAATCGCTTGACAAATCGTTTGTTATCTTTTTATTACAGCAATATAAAAAAAATTGCCACATGTTAGACATAAAGTGCTACGACATTTACGATATGTTTATTTTTATAACAGTTTTTACTAGCCCTATAAATGCTACGATGATACTATTAAAATAAATTTGTATAAACAAACTTAAAAATAAATATATTTGTATGTATACATGTACATATGTATATGTAAATGAAAAGTTTACGATAAGTGCAATAGATATTTATCGAACTGATATTGCAAATTATGCTACAGTATATTAATTGCATTATATGCAATATAAAAAAAACTTGTGAACTCATGCGATAGTTGATCGATGTGCGAATAATGTATCTGTCGCTTAGAATTTGATTTTACATTTTACACCCACGTTTTGGGTTTTAAATCGTACGGAAATTTGCATAGTTATTACAAATGTTAGAAACACATGTCCTCTAAAGCTAATTTAAAACGGCAGAAAATGGTACAAAATACCTTCGGAAAAAATTCGAACTATGGTGGAAGAAATGTAGAGATGGCTGGAACCAGTTCTAGCAAACAATGGATTCAACACTAAATATTAAATTAAGCATTTTTATTACAAAAAAACTTTTATAATCTAAAAAAATTACAACAAGTATTTAAATTTTATCTCTAAAATACTTTTTACTAATTATTATCAATAAAGTAAATAATTTATTGTATTCGAATCTTAATATCCAGTCTACGTTTGGGTTGAGATAGCCTTCTCGCCGGGCTCAATGGCCTGTTTTTTGAGTCTTTGGTGCCCACGAAATTGCAATAAATCGCGTTCTAAAGTGTTTGTTTACGAATTTGCAGAAGTATGTCTTCACTTCTTCGTGGTTAGTGGTAATTTTTATATCTCTATATTTTTATATTTATATTTTTCGGCTTTTTGTCAAATTACAAAATTGTGGTGGAATTTAAATTTTTGTGGTGAATATTCCAAATTTAGTAGTTTTTTGTAGTAAAATTTCGGGTGTTCATTGAATTTTGGACAAGAGAAATTTTTTTATTTCAGTTTTTGATTTTGTGATTTTTTAAATTTGAGGTGAATTTAAGATGTTGGCAAAACTTCATATTTTTTTAAATTTCTTTAATTTTTTTTTTTTTTTATTTAAAATTCCGATTTTTTGGAAAATCATGTAGTGAATTTTCGGATTTTGGAGAACTCCCAAATTATGGTAAAATTTCTTTTTTTTCATTTTGCAGATTAATTGAGATTTTTGTTGAAATTTATATTTTTAAATATTTTGGTGAATTTATATATATATATATATATAAATATATATATAGTTCTTTTGTGTTGATATTAAAATTTCAGTTTATTTAAAATTTCGAATTTTTATATAATTATGATATTTTTTCAATTTAAATTTATTTAACTATAGTTTGGTTTTGCGGTGAAATTTCGGGTTATGGTGAATTGCAAACTATGTCAAAATTTATTTTTATTAGTTTTCCAGATTAATTGAGACTTTTAATAAATTTTATAATTTGTATAATTCTTTAATAATTTAGTAAATTTTTAATTTTTTTTGGTGAATTTTTAGATTTTTTTGCGAATTCACCGCTTGTGGTGAACTTTTGATTTTGTTCTTATATGTTTGTTAAAAATTAATATTGTGTAAATGTTGATAGTTTCCGTAAACTTTTTGATTTTTTGTGAATTTTTGGCTTTTCTGCGAATTTAAAAATATGATGGATATTACAAATTAGGTGAATATTGGTTTTTCATTGAATTTTGAATTTTGGAAAAAATAATTTATTACAGATTTTTGATTGTGTGGTGAATTTAAGAGTTTGGTAAAACTTGGAATTTCTTGAAATTGTATTGTAAAATTTCGGTTTTATATAAAATTTAAATTTTTTAGAAAATTATGATAATATTGTATTTGAAAATTTTGGAACTATAGTTTGGATTTGTGGTGAATTTTCATGTTATAGGATTTTTGGGGATTTTTTTAAATTTTTGGTGATTTTTTGCTTTTTGTTTTTATATGGTTTTGGTAAAATTTTGACGTTTTTCATAAAATATTGATTTTGCGGCTTTTCGCTGAAATATAATTTATTTGATATTACGAGGGCGGATCAATAAGTCAATTTGGCAATAGTCTATTAACAGGTGGTACTTATTGAGCCGCCCTCGTACATTAATTGCTTTATATTAAAAATATCAAAAATGATAAAATCGTAAACAATTTTTGATTTTTCATTTACACACATGCGAATGTACTTTATAAGATAATGTTGAGGGAAATTATGGTAACAAAATTTGTCTATGTTATATTGTGGACAACATGCAGTTTGTCGAGTGTCCAAAAGAATTTACATCCTGAGCGACACTTGCATCGGCTTGGTCGTGCTTCTGGAAAAATGAAACAGTTTAATTTGCAGTCAACTAAGTTTTTGTTTAGTTTTTAGGTTAAGAAAGAAAAGGGAAAAATAAGTAAATATTTTTCAGTATGTTTTAAGTTGAGTAAATTTATATTGTAAAGTAAACAATTTAAAATTGGTAAGTAAATAATGCCGTAATCCTTTCGTAGCAAAATTGCACACAAAACTTTACAGAAGATATTGAATTAACACAATATTGTTGAAAATACTGTCCCGCAAAGACCGGATCGGGATATTCGGTTAAAAGCAATATTTGTAGAGCATAACGTTGGTAGAAAATAAGGGGACGATATATAAACGCTTTACTTCCTAGAAACTTCCAAAAGGAAATCAAAAGCCGTTTATTGTTTGAACTCTTAATAACTGAAAATATTTTGAAATACAAAATCAATTCGAAAATTTGAACGAAATTCTTATAAGCATCGAATCGACTTGGTTCAACTTAAAGCAAAATCATTTAATAGAAAATCAGGTCCGTATTTCCCGCCGTAGTTTGTTGTGGAGTCAAAAAACCAGTGAATAACAACTCGTTTCTAAATGATTTTTTAAACAAAATAAAAAAGTTAAGTATCACCGGAACTTTTATCAAAAATAATAATATTTCCCTGAATCTCGGATCATTTACTTGTGATTGTATATACGAGTACATCCAGACACTTTTAACGACATTCAGGTCCACACGATCGCAAACGACGGTGTGCACGGTAATGTCGCTCATATTGCCAATGCAGGTGCCCTTAACCCATCGAAAAAGTCGTTAATGATTGTCTTGAACCGTCCGTATGTGTACTAGAGGACTTCGTAAGCGTCTTTGGGGATGTCTTGAATATATGGATAATTGGGCTATTATGTGCTGGTGGGTATATATGACAGAGTTTTGAGGTGCGAAGATTAAATTGAAAGTGAATTGAACAAAGTCTATAAATTTAATAATATTTTTAAGTAAACTCCTTGGATTGTGAGCTTTTATAAAAAAGATTTTAAAGAAAAAAGTGGCTAACGCAAGGTGTTTACTTGCCGCGTTTAAAGCGCTGCATGAATAAAAAGCAGAAACGCGTGATATGTACCTTCAGGTAAACTGCTGCAAAATTAAAGTATATTCTGTATCTTAAAAATTTTATTGACATGTGGATGGTTTGAAAACTTTTTTATAACATGACGCTTTTATATAATATATATATATTGTTTTATCAACTTTCAATGAACCATATATTTCATGTAGTACCTTGTCACCCAGTAGTGTTTTTTTGGTTCACCCATAAGGGTTAAACAATCAGCAACATTTTTCACCACAGCAGTAAATCGTACTTATTTTATGCACGCACCTATTAGCAAAACTAGTCTGCAGCATGGTTAACAGATGGCAAAGACGTAACCCGAGTTAACGAACCGTTTCCCTTAGATAACAACCACCACTTTCTCAAATCCGATCCGTCAGCACTATTGCTCCATATAATAAATCCACAACTCATGTGTCGGTCGAACTTAGAGTTTGCAATAGGTATGCATATTATTAAATATGATAGGAGTATAAATTAATTTATTAAGAAAATTCAAGTTACTTCTTATATAAAAATGCTAACCCGCCTGTTGATATGATGTCATGCACCCCTAAGTGTTTACCATTGATCATGCCATTGACAAATTTTGCCCACATAAACATAGCCACACGACATACAAAATATGAACTTTTAATAAAACAACCTTTCGAATTATTAACTAATGAAGGGAGGATAGCGTAGAAGAAACTAGACGTTACTCGTCTCAAGGCCCCTTATTTCAAGACACCACACCTGAGCCTTTTTCTCAATTTTTTCATTCATCATGAACCACCGACTTCTAACTTTTCGTAATTATTTAGTAACCCAATAACAACGTACCCCCAAGATATTAAAACATATTATTAAATAAGTAGAACACTTAAACTAACCAACAACTGCTCCTATTGTAAAGTAGCTTTCATTTCCTCTGACCTTTAGTGTAAATTTTTACAATAATTTTCTTCAATCTCTCTTAATTTTTCATACTTCTCATTTTACTAAAGCCTAGAATATACAAAAATGTAAATATATTAAGCCTTGCAAAAAAAAAAGTTCTACTTAACGCAAATTAACACGATATTTAAATTATTATAATTTACCCAAGGATAAACTAAATACTTTGTTATATTTGACTTTTCAAACCATTCCCTATATATATTAATATTCTCTAGTCTGAAAATATTCATTAGGACTTAACTCAACAGGAATCTATATCCCTTATTAACTGGATGTTTTAACCAAGTTACATAGCTTTTTTGGTGTTGTAACTATTCGTTTTTACAACCTTTTAGTGTCTTGGCTGTGTGTCCATACTGTGGTTATTGCTCGATCTCAACACTGTTCACCTTATTTCGACTTTTCTTGATTAAATTGGCAATGAAATATAAAATCCCGTCATTAATATTATGGTAATAAATTTAGTCAGTAAGTTTAAACGTAAACCCCGCGTTACTTAATATTTTGAATGCACATTTTCAGGTTTATTAATTTTTTTTTTTTTTGGGTCGCACTACACAAATTGAAAAAAATATAGTTTTAGTTCAATTTTCACATTATCAATTTCTTCCATCTTTTACAAAAAACACATTAAAGTTAAAAGCAATGCAACTTTTCTACCCATAGGGGACATGGATCTTAAATACTCGAAAGCAAAGCAAATAATTCAAACATTTACAGCTAAACATTTAAAGCTAAAGTTCATGCAAAATAATAAAAACGTCTCTGAAAACTGTTTGAGACTTATTACCACGTATCCCGACATAAGCTGCATCTTTAGGAAAATTACGTCACAAATACTGAAACTAGAAATGCATTACCACAAAAAAATTTTTTTTGGTTTTCTCGAATGGCGTTAAGAGTCGTTACAAGAACTTCGTAATCCCGGTCCAAAAAAAAAATAATAATGAATATATGGCCGATGTACACAGATCCAAACAAAAATTGGTGAGTATTGCAAAAGTTAAGTTCATTAAGAAATTACGGAAGAAAAGATAAACATCTTAATTAAAGACAAAATTGAGCAAAACAAATTTATAATATATTCCCGTGTTCTTATTGAAACGATATTTTTTTTTTAATTCATTCCTAATCGATTGATCTTTTCTTGCAGATGCCACCACAGCTCTCCTGGTAAACTTCAATTTATCCATGATTTACCTGTGGGAAAATTGTGGCAGTTGGTCTAGACGCACCTGTCCCATGACTTGCGGAAGTGGCTATAGCAGAAGATGTAATATTCCGAGAACGAGCACATATCACTTAACTTGCATGCAACTTTCTTTATGTATAACAAATACATATTTAATACACGAACTATAACTGAGACTAGCGTTGTATTGTAGTTATCGAAACTGGATAAAATTTGTAGCTCATATTCAGTGACTTATCACACAGTATCTAAAAGATATAAATTTTCCCCTCCTATGACTACGGCATGTTAAAGCGGCAGCCTCTATTCATTCAAAGTATTAAAACTCGCACCGGTGCCTATCACCGAAGAACTATTCACGTGACAAATTCTGTGTCACTTCCGTTCCCTCTAAAGTTATGAGTAGTTTTGTGCCTTGTTTTATTAAAAACTTTCATAAAAATATGCTAGAGGAGGTAAAAAAAGCCTATGTAAAAATTAAAATTCTACTTTAAATGAAAGTATAGTCAAATCTACTTTAAAGTGTCTAAATCTAATAACAGATTTTTTAATCTAATAATTATTTATTGAGCACAGCTTTAAAGAATAATAATTCACGGCTGAAGTTATTTATCTCAATACCGACAAAAAAAATAATAATATCGGACTAGGTTATCCATCCCCTAAATTGATAGCACTAAACAACTATTAAAATGATCGTGCAATAGCCTAAATGAATTATTTTTGGGTGATACATATCAGTCTAACAAACGTTTCCGCCATAAATTTTGCACTGAGAAACAAAATCATTTAATTTGAAAATAAATCCCGCAACTTGACAACATTGATTTTCCCGCTCTTAAACACCTCACAAATTTGGCGGGCTTGGAAAACAGAATCTGTGTTATGGTAATTTCTACTAATGAAATTACTACTCTTCTGTGATTAAAAGTATTAATATAATAAAGTATTAATATAATAATGTGTGTGAAACGAATTTCAAGAAAAGATTCAAAATTAAAACAAAAAGAATTTTTTAAATTCGAAAAACATTAACGAATCCATTTTGTTATAGCTTTCATTATTTTTACAATTTATATCCTATACCGAATTTCGGGATCACATATTTTTTACTGTTATCTTAGGGCACGATCACATTAATCGAGGGATTAAGAAATTGTTGCAATTCAGCGGGATATTTAAAATATTTTAAATTTCAGCGGGATATTTAAAATATTTGAAATTTCAGCGGGATATTTAGAATGGGACAAAAATTGCTTTGTATAATTTGTGTGCATACCCTTACAACCTTTTCCCGTTTTTTTTTTTTTTTTTTGCTTAAAAAACTTGTTTAAGACGACACAACGCTATTGTGGTACTGATGTAATTATTGTAAGTGCTGAATATTCCAACCCTGGTCTTTAATTCACAGATTTTTGCATCTTTATTTTTACTGCGTTCAAAGCCAACAAAAAAAAAGTAAACAAACAAACACAGACCTTCGCACATGCACGATGCATCAGAGCAAAAACACAATCAAAATAAACAATAAACCCGTTAAGAAAGAAGTTCAGAAAGAAAGAAAGACTTGCTGGCAAAGTGGTGAGCAACTCACCTGACACAACTCTTCAAGAAACGGTCGTGATAACAAGTCATTTCACAGATGCTGTACGCTGCGCTTTTTTCTAAAATATCGTGTTTTTCTTGTAAATTTATCATATCAATCCACTTCTGCCATTGTCAAATAATATTTTCAATAAAAAGAAAAGCTGGAAAATAAATTACTAACGAAATGTGCAAAACAACCAAAATAAAGTGCGGGTATATTTTAAATGGAAAATCGAATATTTAAAACAAAAACAACAAAATAATCAATTTGCTTTTTTGGTGAAGAACTAAAATGTTCATGGAAGCGTGGTTGTTCATATTCGGTTCATGATGCCATTTAACGTTTTATTAAATTCATCTCTACATGCTCTTGTTAATAAAAAAAATAATTATTTTCAAAATAGTATTGAACTAAAAAGCTAAGTTAAAATATGTTACATTCATCAATCATTTCAAATTGTTTAAGTAAAAAAAAAAAAAGAAACAAGTAAAGAAATTTAAATTAATTGTGAATTTGAAATAAAGTTTAACATCGAATAATCTGCATTATATAATATTTATACTACAGCACTGTAAAGGAATATTTTAATTTTGTTCAACGGTATGTATTGAATGTTAAAGTGACTTATGTACATAACTTTCCGTAAGTAAAATAAGATTTCAGGCAAGTTTTAAATTGATTAGAAAAATAAAAACATTCTGACATAATAAAATTTTTTTGGGAAAGTCAACAACGATTTTGTTTAAAAGCATTTTTGTAACATACTTTATCTACTTATGTGTAAGTATGAGTCATAAAATGTTGAGGATAAAACATCGTAAAAATAAGATCGTAGTGAGGTAGAAAATAATAAGGCCTCATTACATACCTATAAAGTATTTCTTAAATCCGATAAAACTTTAAATAGACATTTAAAAGGCATTAATTTAGGGCCCCCGCGGATGTTCTTAACGAAGTTCATTCTGGACGTAAAATTTTCGGAATTTTTGAAGATATAAGCTCCAATACCATTAGCGTATAAGCCGCACCCAACGGTGCATATTTCTGGATGTAATAGAGTCTGTAATAGAGCTGGCAAACAATCGGTAGTAATATCGATTACTATCGATAGTTCTGTTTCCATTGAACTATTAATGGTTTTCGTTTGATAGCGATACTATCATTGAAATTTTTTTTTAGGAAATTATAACATCTTGTTTGACATTTAACCCTTTCGTAAGCCATTCTTTATACAAATTTTTGCGCCATATTTCAAGGAGACAATTTCGCAAAATATAAACCAAATTTCAACAAGAAGCTCTTGTGTTATACAAGGTTTGATGTCCATATTTTGAACTTTATTAACATTTTCAATTACTGAATACCCGAAAAATTAAATAAAATGTTAGCACAGAAATAAAACGCTTGTTTGGATAAAAAAAGTAGATAATACAGTTGTAAAAAGAGTAGTATTTCACCCTGAACTTAAGTTCAAAAATTGCTAAATATTCGCCAGTTTTTAGTTCAACATATTTTTTAGAAACGAACACAAACATGCAGAAATGGCAACATGTATGTACATATATAAAATTCTTGTTAGAAAGGAAAACCCCATAATCGAAACGGAAAGCATAAAATTTAAAAATAAGAAAGCGTTCAAGAGGAAATATTTACTCATCCCATTTATTAAAATGAATTTGCCGTCAACGTAAAATTAGTTTATGCACAAAATTGGTCATTATAAAATAGATTAAGGAAAAGTTCAATAGAAAAAAATGTTGTATTCGTTGTGTTTTTGAAAGAGACAGTTTTCTTTTTAAATACAATACATATTTATATACCTACAGACTTACATTTTGTTTACCGTTAAAACCACATTTTGTCTTGCCCTAATCCGTCTTAACGAATTTTATGTTAAAATTTGTTTCTAAAAAACAACTTTTCTATTAGTCACGTGTTTTGTAGCAGTTTTAATTTTGTGTTTTTAAATTATCACAAAACTTGACCGCAATACTCAAAGTCATATTCAAAAGACTTAAGCTACACAACTGTGTTGCCAGCACATTCATGTACTTTTGAAAGAGTTAGGACACATGCATCAATTTAGTTGGCTTTTCATTATTTTTGTTCGTTTTTATCTTAAGTTTCCCATTGTTATTTCAAATCAACATGGCTTTGTTATTTATCTTAGTCGAGAAACGCCTTTAATTAATACCTTCCATAATTGTTTTTAAAATAAAAAGAATAACTTAACGGTGCCAATAAATGAGGTAAAGTGTAATTTCTTTTAGAAATTTAATTAAAGGATGAAAAAAGGTTGAGTGTCCGAGTTTTCTTTAAGTAAAACATATGATCTACTAAGTAATGTATGTGGTCTTGAAGCTCCAATGCAGAATTCTTAATTTTCATCAAAAAATCATATTCAGCTATGAGCCTTATTTCTGGATGAATGGCTACTTTAAGAAACAAAATCGGGTTTGAGACGATACCAATCCATATGAGATCCAAGAGCGT
Organism: Phania funesta; assembly: GCA_963932375.1. Taxonomy (NCBI): domain Eukaryota; kingdom Metazoa; phylum Arthropoda; class Insecta; order Diptera; family Tachinidae; genus Phania; species Phania funesta. The sequence continues at coordinate 65,476,593 of OZ010655.1, forward strand.
CCAAAGGGGTCCATATTTCTTCGAGAAAGACATTGACTAGGCCATCACGGTCAACGGCCAACTTCTTTTGGCCTGAATTGATGGATATGCATACAAAAGGCCTGTGGTTTTAACAGGACGGCACAACGGACATTCTGCACGACCAATTTGCGAGCATGGTCATCTAACGTGGAGGCGATGTGAACTCACCATCAAGATCGTACGGTGTGACCCCGTTAGACTTTTCCTTGTGGGTTTTTTTTGAGTTGCAGTTTTATGCGAATCGGCCAGAGTTTTAGAAAATTGGACATTTTATTCCATACATAACGGCATCGATAGGATAACTCAACTCATAATTTGTCATATTTCAATAAAACGATTAATTAATAAATTAAAAAGCAATAAATTCATTTATTATATAAAAATCGTAAGACGATTACATAACTACAATTGATCATTTCCTTGACAATTTTGCCAATTGTTAATCGCACAACATAAATGCAAACTTTTAGTAAAAACAACACAATTGTTCAATAGAAAATGAAATTTAAAGCAAATAATTGAAAACAAGTAAGTCATTATTGTAAATAACAGGTAGAAAAACCAAAGTAAAACACTTATAACTCTAATTAAAAAAAAAGAAGTTGAAGAGCGTGTTTGAGAGAGACGTAGACAAAGAGAAAAGGAATGCTACAGAATTGATAGCAAAAATCTCTGTAATTAAATGTTAAGAAATCAGCAGTAACAAAATTAGCACGTCAATTAACAACAACACGAAACGAAGAAATAAAACTCAAAAACAGACAATTTTGCAGAGCAGTGCATTGTTTGTTTTGTTTTTTTCTTAAGGAAAGCTTAAACACAAATTGATAATTACGCGCACAAAAGCAAATGTTTAAAGAAAATCTTATTCACGAGGTCGGTACGAGAATTACCTTGCTTAGCAAGTAAAAGTAAAATAATATAACTTTTAAATTTTAACTTGTTACTGGGGTCCTTAATGTACGACCCGTTTATAAAAAAGTGTTGGTGATAGATATGCATTTTAAAGTAATCATTACAGACTGTGCTCATTGGTTAATTCTGGCTTGATACACAAGACGAGACCAAATTTGTGCGATTAAAAATTTTTTACCTTCGGTATAAGACGTGCATTATTTTAACACGAGTTATTGTTTTAAACTTTATTTCTTATATTCATACCATGATTTTCTCAATAGTTGGAGCTAAAGGCCTATTGCGCTGTACATTACATTAAACCTTACAGGCAAAAACGCGCCATACACCTTCGAATATAAAGTATTTTTGCAAGGCAATATTGAAAAAAAATCTTTTCCGAACGCAAGGTTGCCTTTTCAATGTTTCGTTATAAAAACTGTTCAATTTTACCAAACGTTTCCTATCCTATGAATTTTACTAAAACAAAGCATGTTTGAAATGTTTTATTATTTTGAAAGACCTACCGATGCGCATCTGAAATATTCAGGACCGCTGAGATTTGTATCTTATTCGCTTAGTCCTGCGACTTAAGAAACAAGAAAAGGTCTCCCGGGTTCAAATAGCAGGATACAGGTGACCATGTCCTCAAATGCAGAATATCCAAAGTGGCATGAGCGATAACGCCGTCCTGTTGGTCAAAAAAAGTTGACAATTATCGACTTATATATAGCATCCGTTGCTGACGGAGATGTCCTGCGTAAGGTAGGCCTCTAAGAAATAATTACCGAAGACACCGCCTGACCAAAATTCACACCAAATATTGTTTACTGAACCAGTGGGCTCATGTTTTTCCTCCACACTGCAAATAGTCCTCCCTGTAGGGCGATTATTGCGACGGTGAAATGGAGGAATATGGCCGCTATCAAAGTTCGGAAGTTCCTATTGGAAGACCTGGTATTATATATTAAAGTTTTTGTCTAGAGCGACCAATGTTTTGCTGTAAGCCTTATACATCAAGCATCCCGTTCTAGTATTTAGCCGCCATGTCTCCGTTCCTACCATTCTGATGTAACACTCTAATACCAGAAAATAAGTTTCGGGTTTTATTCCATAATATAATAAATATGAATAAAGTACAAATAAACAATAAGGTTCTGAGTGTTGCCGGGCTTCGGCAAAAAAGCCAACTGCGTCCTTAAAATTTTGTACAATTTGTTGCGATAAAAAATTGAATTGGCACTTTGTTTCTGGCTGTATTTCCAATATATCTTATTCTGGGGTTGATTATTCCGGAACTATTTTCACCGTCTTTGCGCTAATTGGTTAGTTCTACTGTTGATTACTTGACTTACAGTAGTTCTAGGACCACCCTCATATACTCAAACGTTCATAAAATTGTATTGAAAGACAAAATGGAAAAATCAACAAATAAGCAAAAAAGAAATTATGGTTAAATTTATTAAGTGAAAAATTAATAGACCCTAAAAAGAATAAATTATTATCATTATTATTATTTATATTTATATTTTAAACATTAACTGAAGCAAACAACAAAAACAGAGAAGCAAAAGCGAAACTTCGTGTATAGATTTTATTAAATGAAACCTAACTTTGCTTTTTAAGGAATATTTGACTAAAACTTGTCGATTTACTCAATTGCTGAATTTATAGTAAAATTTTTGTTTGGAAAAATCACAAAAGGTGAATATCAGTTAAAAAGCGCAAGGAAGTTGATTTAATGAAAAATTTCCACAAACCTGTTATTTATTTAAGTCCATTAATTGTTGCTATCATTACGTCTATCAATGAATTCAATAACGAATATATATGGAAGGCAAAAAATTTTGATTTCTAGTTTCACATTCTTTATTTTGCAGGGTTTGTTTAAATTTCATTGAATGTGGTTTGCAATTGAATAATAAAGAGTGTCGCAAAATTAACGCTCAATCAAAAAACGCAGATTTCTTGAAATTGATTTATTTAATTTATTTAATCATTAAACTACATAGGATGGCATTAGTGCCCAAGGCTAGGCTGGTACATAGCTGAATTCCGATAATGTAGCGTTTAATTTCCTTCTATAATGCACGGATGGTTGTTGGTGTAATGACATATATCTTTGGCTTCAAGTAAACTAAAAAAAAAGGTATCTTATGAATGGGTTTGGGGTGCTATTCTGCTCACTGAAACGAGCAAGTAGGCGACCAGGAAATGTCTCATGCATGAATTATATCATGGCCTATACTAAATATTTTTCACATCAATGTCATATAATTTTGGCGGATAGAACTGTGTTTACCATGCCGCGGTATCGAACACTAGTAAAGAGTAAGTGCTTGACTAGCCTTATTTAAAAAAATATGCTCCAACGATGCCTCCGGTCAAAAATACGCACCAAACAGCCGCGTTATAAACACATTTCTTTTTCGGCAATTTTCACTAATCCTAAACTGTCAGCTAATAAATTGTTTTTAGGGTTGCCAACCCTTTACTGCACAAATGGCGGCAAACTTAAAACTTGTGTTATTTTGGAATAACTACCAACCTTTTGTAAAGCGGGCGACGTTTCAAAAAATTTCACCTTTTGCGTTAAGCAAAAAATGTTTAAAAAAATATTTTGTAAAACTTTGGATTTACGAAAATAATCTTTACTGACAGATGTTTTTTTTTTGCCTTACTGATGCTTTGGATCAATGCAATATTGGCGAATTTTTATGTAATGAATTTCGAATTAGTTTTCCTTGGGAGATAGAAAGCTTTTTTTATTTTTCTGGTTTAGTAAAGGAATTGGTAATGCATTTTTCACAATTAAACACTGCCTCCCAAACGTAAGCAGTTACGTATTTTCTTGTAAAGGCTTGTTTTTTTGTGGATCTTTAGCGGTCTCGTAATCGTATATTCTTTCGTATCGAATAAAATTTCGTGACGTATGGAATAACCAGATTGTGGCATTCAAAAACGATAACGTAAAGTGAATTTGAGGCTAAATTGTGACAGTCGCTACTCAAAACTTTTTAAACCTATTCTCAAAACAAATCTCTAATGACCGCAAAATCGTATCTTTCTCACTGTCTTCTTTAACTGATTAAATACTGTCATCTCTGTCTCTCTCTCTTTAAGTTACTTGCGCCCATTCATCTAAAGACTACTGTTTTTTTTATTTAAGACAGCGAGCAATTGAGTTGTTTTGTTTCACCTAAAAATTGTTATTTCGGATTCTGACGCTGGTTCTTCATTTATAATTGCGCATCAGCTGTTGTGGTGACTTTTCACTGTGTTGTAGAAACTAGGAATATAACACTAGGAATATAATAGCAATAAAAAAGTTATTTGTATTTTGATTATAGAATAATAAAAAAACGTTTACGATAGCTCGTAACTTATCGATTGACATTTCGAGAGAAGGCACTCGATCGACCACACGTTATCGTATGCAATAGTTTGAAATATTCAACAACGGAACATATTTCGAACAAAGTCATCCGATCACGAGCAGCTCCTGGTTGATAATGTTTCTTTGCTGATATCCTTTCAACTAACTTTTAATCCATTTAAGAATGTACAAATACCAGCGTCCTCCACGGTAGTGTATCATACTTTTCATAACTTTAGAAAATGCAGAGCAAAATTCAACTGGATGTTAATTTAGGGTTGGCGGTCTTCCCAATTTTCGGAATTGGTGTTACATTAGCAACCTTCCAACACATTTGAAAATTCGTAACATACTGTGCACTGTGATCGTATTCTATTTATGCTGAGATCCTCTAAAACCCTTTTTATCTCGAGAGTTCGAAAACGGTATCAAATAAAACTTTTATGCACCACATTTCAAAAACATATTTATTTCTTTAATTTGCATCCGTTTTAGTTTAAATCACTACTTAAAATAGATTTCTTCTAACAAGCAAGCCAGTCGTTAGATTTCATTAACAATGGCTCAATAATCAAAGAAATGTCATAAAATAAACCGTAAATCAATTAATTTTATGATTTTGTTAACAGTGCCAAGCAATAAAGTAAAGTAATGGATATTAAGACGATTTACAGCTGCTTTGAGTTCATCAAACAAATTCGAAAGTTATTGACAGTCAACGATTTGTTATATAAAAAAGTTAAGGAAAATAAATCAATAATAAAACCAAAATAGTTGATGGTATATAAAATGTAAGTACCACAAAAGGTCGAGTTTAAATAAAAAATAAGAAAAGTAAAGGGCCTAGACAAAAAAATATAACACTAACAAATTTAATAACAGGTGATATGTAGATATCAAAAGAAAAAAACACTTTGTTTCGTACCTGTGTTTGTAATTCCTACAAAAACAAGAGAGTTTCTTTTCTTTGTTGTTGTTTAATAAAGAAAGACCCGTAACCTTTCACTTCTCATTAACAGTTTTTTGTAGGTAAATCCATATTGATACTAACCTGTGTCTGAATGCTTATAATAGAAGTTTATCACAAAATAAAAGTAAAATTTGCGTATGAATAAAAATTATTTTATATTGTAATTTTTGTGTCTTGCGACATTGGAAAGTTAATATTTTTTTGACTTGCGTAACAATTATTAGGAATTTTCCATAATGTTTTCTGTGGCGATCTAAGAAGATTTACATATAATGTAGGGCTTTAAAGGTCCACGTGTTTACTTTCTAGTTCAATTTAAACTCGTAAATTATTTTTTGTATGCTTTTCATTACGCGTTTGCTTAATTGAACACCCAGCTAAACATTAAACGTGAAGATAAGCGGGTAATACTTAGTCCGTATGCAGCCCTTAGTGTAATGCCGGCCAATCCTTGGCAGGCATAGCCCGTCTATAAAATATACAAATACTCGATTTTATTTACGCGACATTTTTGTAATGAACCGCCACAGAAATTTTGAGTTCAGTCGATACTTTCAATTAAAAATATTGCAGCTTAATTTGCCTCAGTTAAACTGCACACTACAGAGTTTAATTGTATAACATACAGTTAAAACTGTATTTACTTAAGTGGCCGGCATGAGGTAAATTGAGACAACTTGATTTATTGTCTGATAAAGTGTCCGTTTATTACACATTAGATAAGTCGCCAAAAAATGTTATGTGGAAAGAATTCCCACAGCAATAATATATACACACGTTGTATATAAAATAAAAATATAAAAAATGTATATATTTTTAAGTTATTTCCTGTCCTCTAAAGTGAATATACTTTTGTTTTTATGTGAATTAAAATGGTTTTTGATAAAACTATCTGTAAATTAATAATTTCTCTTACTTCGCATCAAAAGCGTTAATCGCAATGTTCTGTACACAAATAACACACGTTTACAAATTTCGGTAAACTTTTGAACTGGAGCTACGGAATATTGTTTCTTACGTTATTTATGGTGCTGAATACGTTTCTACACCCGGTTGTTTCAAATCTATTCCAGTTTTTGAGTTGTACTGTTATGTCAAAAAGGAAGCAATTGCACGACAAATATTAACTGGAAAACGGTTAGTCCTATTTAGTTAAATAAAAAATCCGAAATTCGAGAGTAATATTATCTTTTTGCAATGGCAACATTGTTTTTGCATTTTCGTTTATAATAATTTTCATGAGTTTCTCATTATTGTGTATGTTAATTGGGTTTCATGACATATATTTTATATCTTAAATTTACCGAATTTTATCACACACCTTCAAAAAGATTCGTTTTAAAATTAATCGATTTCTATCACATACTTGAATATGTTTTAATCCAAGCGATTTGAAAAAGGATCTGAAGATCATTTTCACAAAGCCAAGATTATTTGAGATTTAGTTGCTTAACACCTATTATTGTCACGCGCCTTCTTTAAATTTATTAATAACGTAATGCACACAGTGTGTATATTACACGAAACCATTCGCGCTGCTTTTACCCTCTCATAACTTTGCTTCATTTAAATATAAAGTATTGAATCATAAGGATTCTACTATAGTTAAACTCATAGGTGAAGTTTGAAAGTTTTACCATAAAAACTTTCTGAGATATGAAGGTGTAAAAAGTGCATATTATAGTACCTATTCACTGACTCCGAATAGGGTGCCCCCTTACTTGTATGGGGGCACTTCCACTATAACTAGAGAGCTGAAATTCGGCATACAGGTAGGTATGGGGGATAAGTAGTTAGAAATATTTAAAAAAAGGGCACTTTCTATTTGGAGTGACCCAAAAATTAAAAGTACTGAGGACCATGTTCTTGATATGTACAATACCATCGCATTTCTAGGCACCTTGTTAGCTTGGAAATATTTTTTTACTTTTTAATATGGGAAAGAATTATGGGACAAATATTACTACACTAGCAGGTTGCTAGAAAGATATGGTACTGTACATATTAATAGCTTGGTCCCCATTTTGATCTCAGTACTTCTAACAGCCGACATTTTTGGTTAGAAATTTGGCCTTATTTTCACAATCTATATATTTTTGTGTTTATTTGACAACTTTAAAAAAGTCTGTACAACAATTTGTTTTTATGGGTTGATTGTTATAACGGGATAAAAATCTATGTTTTTTAATATTCTAAGTCAAGGCAAGCTGTAGAAATTCCTTAAACTTTTAATTCAAAATGTGTCTTTTATTGTATTCGTGAAATTATTAATTCGCAAAAGCTTGCATTTGCAAGTATTTCTGTCAGCAAATTACACGCAAAGGAAGAACATGGTTAATGTAACCATAAATCACGGGCAACGTATTATGATGGATTTATATGGTTGTAAACAAATCATATTATTATTGTATATCATAATAATATGGTCATTTTCAAACGATTGAAAAGCTAAACGTGTATGTGTCTGATTGGCAGAAGCTGAAGTACGAACACAGGCGACCCCTCATACTTTTAAGGAGCACCAAAAGAATATCTCACTCTATGCCTATTAAGAACATTTTATGGTCAGAGTTATTATATTATTTTTGTACTTTAGTCTCGGTAAGAAATTTATTAAATTTTATATTGTTCAACTCAGCCATGTTGCAATCTTTCCAGAAATCATTTAATGGTTAAATGTCAACAATAACTAAAAAATGTTTTTGAAGTAGTCAATATATGTTTGCCACAACAATATATTGGTGTATTGGGTAAAGTTTTTACTAAGCAACATAATTAATTTTTAAAGGTCTACAACTTCAGAAAAAATTCAAATTTTTAAATGAGTTTTTTATAATTTCTATTACTTTCGAAATTAAATCAATCACTTATTTTCATTAAAAAGAAAATTCCCCAAATATTATTAATTTACTTTTTTTAACTTAATTAACTGTAGTATAAACATTAATTAGTTTTTCGCCATTACAAGTTCTACTTCAAATTATTTCGTTATATTTCTTTTTTTAAGTTTTAACCAACGCAATAAACCATATTGCAGCTGATAACAAAAGGTAGTCAAAGCTGTTACTAATTTTTCTTACTAAGATTCAGTCATAAATTTTTTATAGCTTCTGGGGTTGACCAACTGACTTCAATCGTAGTAAGTAAATCATAATTAGTTTGTTAATTAGAGACTTTTTTATTTCTTTAGAAAACACATGCAAAAAGACATAAAATTTTAATTTTACAAAAAAGAGTCTTAATGCGTATATGGGGCTTTTTCTTTTAATTATTGTAATATAATTCGACTGTGACTTAAAACTTCATTAAAAAAGTAGAAACATATTTTTATGTTTATTTTATTTCACACAGTAACAGGAATGACACAGTTGTAGATTTGATTTGGCTTCCAACATCCAACGCAGTCAATAAATTTTTAATTTATATTATGTTTGCAAGTTTACAAAAAAGTCGAGATATTAATTTATTTATTATAGACCGACTATAACAAAAAACCCACAAGTTTGGTATAAAAAAAAATAAACACGCAAAGAAAAAGCATGGTTGCGGCAGTTCGCCACAACTATATTATATTGTCTATAACAATATATTGTTTTAAACATTACTTTAGTTATGATAAAGTTATTGTTTACATTTAATTATTCATAAAAATTGGAACATGGTTGATTTGAAAAATATAATTTTTAGTCAAATTCAAACCAACAAAGTCTTTTAACTATTCAAAAATAATATAGTAATTCTTAGCATAATGTAAACTTATGTAAAACTCTTTTGACGTTTAAAAAAAGTATAAGGGGCGGTGGTTTAAGTAGTTGGCACGTTGCATTCGATTGTATTAGTCCCCTGTGTTCGTACCTCAGCCGCTGTCAATATGCGTAATTCAATCGTAATATATTAGATTATTATGGTTACCTCAATTATTTTTTTTTTTTTTTTTTGTTTTTGGTCTAAATACAAATTTGAGTACTACAAGGAAATTTGAAACAAAAAATTGGCGCATTATTACTAATAGTACACGGTACCAAATACTAGTTAAAGTGATCGAAAACTAGATTTCAAGATTAGACCACATCCGACCCAGCTGCAGGTTTCGTTTTGTAGGAGGTCGTAGAAAAGTTAGTTTTTAAGGAGGGAAAACAAACAATTCTTAAGATTGTTATAAATTCTGAATTTTTTTTAAGGAATTTAAAAAATCACCCTTTATATATAAATTAGTTCAGAGTGCGTAGAATCTCATATAGTCTTAATCGTGATAATGAAAGCTGGTTTTTGTAAAACAGTCTATGGTTGTTATGAATATGACTACTTTGGTAGATTTTGATGTGATGATGACAAAGTGCCTTATTTAAAACTCGCTACTAACGCTCTAACGAAGTACATTGGCATACGTTTGTTTTTTGATAAACTATCTTCGTTTAAAATCAGCCATAAGGGACACACGTTATTATTTCTAAACACATTATTTTTTGCTCAAAATTTCAGTTTATAAGAAATCAAAACGACTTGGGTGTGTGTGCAAAAAATGTTATCCCATTTCCGTAGTTTCACACAAAACCTCTTTTGGCGCTTCTGAAAATTTTGTGTTTAGAAATGAATATCTCAGATTTAAGAACCTTGATTATTGGATTAGATATGTACAATTTTTCAACTGCTTATACGCAAATGAACAAAGGCCGAATATAAACCCGGTTTCTTTCGAGTTTTCAATATTTTTATGCCTTGGTAAAATTTAATTTGAACTTTGACATTTTTGATATAGATTTTTTTTTTATTAATTTTGATATTTTGGTAAATTGAACGGCTAGCGGTTTTTCTTATGAACATCCGTTAATCTGAGGGCCAATTACGACATTCGATATCGATCGAAATTTTCCCATATTTTCCCTTGAAATATGATTTTTACTGAAATTTCGATCGATATCGAGTGCCGTAATTTGCACTCTGGTAATGATTTTTTGACATATTGATCCGTATTATTCATATTGTTTTTTTGGTTGGTACTTAATCATTTTTGGCACTTAATTATTTATATTTCTTTCAACTCATTCAATTTAATTTATGCATATCACCAGTTAAGTACTAAAATTAAAATCACACCCATAAAAACTTCTAATAAAATTTCGAGGTGTTAAAATGATTTAAATAATCCATTCAATATAAACTTTTTTAACACACCAGTAAATGGGAAATAAAGAAAAAAACTTTCAATCTTACGCATCTTTCTTTATCTTTGCTTTCTTTTCTTCATAATTTTTTATTACTTTTTCGAGTTGTATTTCTATTATTGTCAAGTTTTCGTGTTTCAGCTATTGTTTTCCTCTTTTGCCTGTGGTATACAGTGGGAGTCGTAAAGTCATAAAATATTTATGTTCGGATAGTGTGTCGATTGTAACTGTCACAAAATCGTTAAGCATATCGAAATGAGTTACAGCGATATTTAAAGAAAAAGAAAATATTTTTTTTAAGTAAAAATAAAAAAAGACAATAAATAACTTAATTATATTAAAAGTAACAACAATGCAATCATAAGTTAAATGATTCGATGCCATTTTTATTATAATCGCGAGTGTAGGAAATAAACGTGCATACGTACATACATGCATGTGCGGTGACACATGCGAGGGATAACAATTCAATTACAAATTATATTCTTACTTAATTTAGTGAACATATTAACGTAGATTTTCACCTATTGCATTTAAACAGACCAGAGCCTGTCGTGGAAATCAAACCAACAACATCGATACTGTTAGACTAACACACTACGAACTAATCCAATGGGGCCAAGATTCAGGTTGGTTTAGCTGGAATCAAGTCTGAATATTCCATTTTTTGTCACTAAAATATTTTATAACTCTGTGTAGTTGTTGATTTCACCTATTTTAAGGGCACATTTTGGAAATTACACGAAACGTTATGCTTTTCCAATTCCTAAAATTTAACTGTTGCTGCGTTTCGAAACGAGAAAATACTTTATAAAATGAAATCCCTAAATCTTAAACTAAAATTGAAATGTTAAAAATAATTTAAACATTGAGATTTGCCAATTTGCGAAAATTTCATGTTACGACGATGTCGATAAATTTGTAATTACAACTTGAATTCAAAACTTATTTAAAGATCTCTCTAAAAAATTTAAACAATTATCGTTCAAGTGTCGGAAGGTATTACAGACCCGAAAGTTTTTTGAGGGCATTGTTCGATACAGGCTTCATAAAACCCCATAACAAGTCTTGTGGCGCGTTCGATTGTACGAAATTGGTGAGCGCGAAAAGTAACCATACCCTCCCATCATTCGTGCAGAATGTTCATTGTAGGACTCGTGGTAAGCAGGAGCAGATAACCAATCAACATCAAGCCTGAACAAAATATTATATCCTGAGAGAGCATAAAATTCGTGCTATAATAGACTCCATTCTCATACCTTATATAATAATTACGGTATTTATGTTAATGGCAATACAATATAAGAGCAGCATGACAGACATCAAATGTTTGGGTATAGTCTTAAAAAGTAGTCTGTCTTAGAATTCCTATATAAATTATTAAAAGCTACAATATCATCGGTTGTAGGAGTTCTACATAAACAAAAACGAAAACTAAACATTAAAACGATTTAAACAATTAATTTTATATATTTTTATAACGCAGTTAATAACATTGGATACAAAACAATTATTTTTTTAAGCAGGTTGGAAACTAACGAACAATGGCTAGAACGAGCTGGGATTATAAACTGTTTCGCAAAACTTGGATATGCTTCTTACTTAAAAACTGCTGCAAATAACTAAGTTAGAAATATTTTTTATTTAAAATATAATTAAATTAATTAAATGAAAAAATGTTTATATTGCCAGCCGGTCTCTTTAAGCCTATATATGGCGCAAGACATTCTATACAATGAGCTATGTAAAATTTATAATTAAATAAATAATAAACAAAGAACTTGTATGTTATTTGGCATGACTTATTACTTGTTATCTCAATTATCCATGTGAAATCCTTGTTTCCGAATTATTCTTCTATTACATTTCAACTTGAAAGAACTTTGGTTCGGTTTGGGTTAAAAATTTATTTCAAATTACCCTCGCAAACATGTGTTTTGCTTTTAATACACATTTCAGGAATTTATGTTATTACTCGTATTATCACATAACTGGCAATGCCATTTCTACAAATGTACATAGATATGTATAATTGTTTGTACTTACGAATGTACTTGTTAACGCTATGGCTACGTCTGAAGACTACGACTTTACACCGTCAAACTGCTGAATGGTTTTTATGTACTCGCTGTTGTATTTATTCATTCACAATTAAATATTTAAAATAAGTGAATGAATTACATTGTGCTAAAGAAAAGACAAACATTTTAATGAAAACTCTATAAAAGTGGAGAATTTCAGTTATTAGGGGCGCTCGCTTTATGTCAAAATACTGTAACGCATAAAAACCCACTTTAAAACCTTTTTGTTCTACTATGTATTAAATTTAATTTTGTCACAAAATATTTGTTTTTTTTGTTGAGTATCTTATGTTAAATATTAAATTGTTACCCATGTCCTTCTGTAATGTATTATTTGTTACTTGTTTCTATTATTTTGTCCATTTTAGTAAAAATAATGCCAAATCGCGTTACTTTAAATACTATACGACATCGATTTCCTTTGTGTTCAGCACTAACGAAATATGTTGACATAGGTTACGTTTCCGTTGTTATTTCTAAGCACATTTAAATATTATTTGTTGCTTAAATTTGTGTGCACGCAAAGAAACAACATGGTTGTGGCATGAATACGACAACCACTTTAGATTTGCAATAATAATATATTGTTGTGGCAACACATTGTAGTATGAAAACATTTTTAACCTTACTTTAATTGCGTCAAACAATTTGTTCTTCACAGTTAATAATTAAATGGTTTCCGTCTATAACAATTCCAATATGGTTGAATTGAACAATAAAAATAAAATTTGTACAAAAAAAAAATAACTCTAACTAAAAAATGTGATCAAGCTCGTTTGGTGTTTAATCACAGAATGAGGGTGCTGTCGCTTAGGTGGGTAGCGCGCTGATTATTAAGAATTAAATGGCTTTAGTCGCCTGAGTTTGTACCTCAGCCGCCGGTTATCAGTACGATACATTTTATCTTGTCTATCCTTTTAAGAAAATCATATTACTTTTATCATATGTTGCTCTTAGGTTATGGTTACCTCAATCTTGTTTTTTCTTTACGTGAGTATGTGTCAAAATCTCCATTATTGGTTTATATACGAGTTTTAGGAGTTATTTCTACGTTTATGTTGAGAACAAAGTTCGAAAAATGTTATAATCAATCTTGTTGTTCTAAACAAACACCCTTTTTAACTCTCCTGAAAAATTGGGTTTGAGACTTACGGGGTTATTCGTGAAAACTACAACAACAACAAAACCTCTCGCCGAAATTTTGCGATATAAAATTCATTTCTTCTCTCTAAAAGTGAAAATGATGAATTTCCCTTCGAGTTTTTGTTCTACGGAGCACCTTCAATGTAAAGAGAAATAAACTTTGTAAAAATGCCTTTAATTAAATTTTTAAATACTCTCTGCTTCGAAGCCCTTCATCTAAATTTCTGCTTAATAGTTTAAAAAGTTTTGCTAATTTTGGTTTCTAAAACACTAAATGGCGCACCAAAAGACTTTCAACAAATTTATTCATGAAGATTTGATAAAAAAAAAGGTCCCATTATTTAAATAAAATAAATATTAACAGAATTCAATGTTTGGTGCAAATGTTCTTGCAAAAGTGCAAATGCAAAATATCGCAGCATTTTCATGCAATCCAACAACAAATTACACACAATTTCTGTTGAACTTCATCAAAAAGCTACGATATATTGCACTTCTCCGAGACTATTTGCACCAAACACTGAATACAGCTATTATAAAAAAAATTTTTTTGGGACATATTTTCCATTTTTCAACTTTTCTTCATTGAATACAAAATTTACGTTTTGCAAGAAATTAGTTCATTTAATTTTTCAAATTAACTCCTCCATACTCTCCTGAATGCCCCTAATATTTATTCAAGTGCTTTGACTCTCTCTTCAATTAAACGCCTTTTGAATCAATATCAGGTTTTTTTATTATAAAACCTACGGAATATTTTCAAATATATTGAATCAAATCCATTTTCATTAATAACGAGTTTAACTCAATATGTCTTTCGTAATACACAGTAAAATTTCTTTTGTTTAAAATAATCTTTCGTAGCGTGTGTGTTCAGTGCATTTATTTCATAATTATATTATTTTGTATTGTATGCTAATTCGATTTCGATTTTCATTTTCAATTGAAAGAAATGTTTATAGGCAGCCTTAACGTGACTGCATATTTAAATAACAATGTTGCTATATTAGAGACACAGGTTCGTAGAGGTTACTATGCATCATATGATGCCAGCTGAGTGTATACATATATAATTAGATCATTTGATGCATGAACAGCTTTAATTTGAACTCAGTACAAAGAAAAGAAAAAGTAATATTTGCAAGTGGATTTTTATGACCAAAAATTTTATTATGAATTTGAAATCGGGTCAGGGCAATAGTCAAGATATTAAAAATTGTGTCCAAGGACTGCATAAGTTAACTACTCAATTTTAAAAACTTTAAACTATGTTCAGCCTTCAACGAATGTATGAATTGTATTAAGTGAGCTTGACAATTTGATTGATAGGGGACTCATCAAAGTAATGAGATCATCCAACTTTATTGTTGTTATTCTCAATAATGCATTTACGGAATATGAGAGGCACAAAATAATCGCATATATACATTTTTGTCAAATTTAGTTATTGATAACAAATTGCTGTTTTCTAAACGCTCTTTAAGTGACAGCAAATTATTCCGACAAATAAGGACCGATATTTTCTTCTAATCAAACTCATGCATTTGAGTTTTAACATTTTATTTCTGCATAAACATACGTTGTTATCACATACGTTGTTACTTTTGAACATGTTTAAAAATGATATTTTTCCGAATTCTCAGTTTATCTAGGTTTATAAGTGTTAGTATTTTAAAATCTTCATTGGTGCACAATGTCAAATTAGTATAGAAGAACTTAAGTCGGTCTCGTGTTGATATTTCTAGAAATATCCGCTGAGTGTCTCAATTAAAATTTATAATTGCTTGTTGTTTGTAATTATAATTTTTTTTTTTTAATTATATTTGTAAACACTAAAAGTCAGTAATAATAATATTCATTAAGTAAATTATTTAATAAAAAAAAATAAATCTTAAAAACATGTAGAGGTAATTCGACGGTTTTTACAAACATGATTTCTGATGAGCTCACGCGAAACTTCAACCATTTTTTCGCAAAAAATTTACGTATGATTTAACATAGCCTCTAAATTATTTGGCCTATTTTAATAAGTTAAGTGTCAATTGTAAAAGTCGTTGACAGCATGTTTTTCTTTTAAATTTAAAATCACGGCCACGGGACGGCAGAAAGTCAGGGCGCAAAACCTGTCGTGATGGGTATCGTATGAGAGAACGTAGATAAATCATTCTAACGATATAATTCAATATGCCGGCTATAAGGTGTAGACCTTTTTCATTGAAATTTATAAGATATGGATATTAATAATTTTGAGTTCTGTGATGAATTTAAAAATAACTTAGCATTCATATTTGTTTGTCCTTTCGCAGCATTTTTCAAAAGTTTCATGTGGTCTTCTCAATACAATTTTCGGTATTTCCGCTCGCCCCTTATTGATACCTACCCCATCTCTAAGAGCTAACTTGGGATGTCATTTAAAAAAGTCTAAATACTACTTTTTCCAGATCGATCATTTAAAAGTAGTTGTTCGCTGATATTTCTTGTCTAGCACAATGTTTAGCAAGTCTTCAATTTTTTAAGGAAATCTGACTTTTGCGTGACCTTGGCACCATTTTATCAAACGTTGTTCTTCGGCATCGGAACATCAGCAATACGGCCGTGGATTCTATTTTGTATGCTAGAAGGTTGAGCAGCTCATTTTTAGAGCACATTTTAAGGATTCTTCGGAATATTAGTACACACATAGTTAAAGAAATAAAAATCCACCGTTCACAAAATGTCATCCGTTTTTTGGGATTTCTCGTCAAATAAAAGTGAAAATAAAAGCTGCTGCTGACTTCAGACCACTTATTGTCCTAACTTCGGCAGGTCTTAAAATACTCAATATAAAGTATGCCGACTACTTGATAAACTTATTTTTTGAACTCATTTTCTTTATAGCCAGTTGTAAGAAAGACGGATAACAATTTTTGAAAATTTAAGCTCAATGTTTGAAAGTACTAATTCTGCGCCCCATGCCGACCATTGAAAATTATAGAAATTTTTGTTCCTAATGTCGGCAGTCAATAAAATTGGCTAACAAATTCTTTTTTATTGAACTGTTCACCTTAAAGGAAATCTTTTAGCTGATTACTACCCTTAAAAAGCATTACGGTTAATAAATTCCTTTAATTAATACGATTACTTATTTTGTTAAGTTGGCTTTGATACTAAAAAACAGGTACTAAAGCATGTGTTGAAAAACTGTCACTGAATGAGGGCAAGAGGAGGCCGAAAATTCATCTCACTCATATTTGATCATTATATTCAAGGAGCGAGTATATTTTCAACACCTTATTAAATATATATAACACCCTTTATTCTTACTTAATTATATTTTAATTCAAAAAATACCGACATTTAGGTACCTTATGTGCTAGAAATATTGCTTTGAATTTGGCTTAATCAGGCGTTACTTTAAAAATCAAGTATGCCGTTGTTTTCTAAGGATACCTTAGTTTAATGTAAAAAAAAGAATTATGAAAAAATATTAAAAAAAACAGCAGAGTTAATAATATTAAAAATTTTGTTATTCTCACTAACAATTACAAAGAGTAATAAGTAAATGTCAATGAAAAGTCTCATTTTGTGATACCGTCAAATATGTTGATGCTTTCAGCATCCAAATCTGTGTGAGGAGGTTGCATTTTTACAATAGTACACAATGAACTTCCCGTTCATGCGTATTGAGAAATTCGCAATGTCGATATTCTTATTTTTTAATGGATCTTGTGGTTAATGAATGTGATCATTCGTAATTTCTTGATGCACCTCTATTTTAGGTAAAGGCGTCTTGACATAGTTATAGCAAAAAGTAAGTGAGCCTATCATTTTGACGTGCTCACCTTTTACTTTATAGTAAAAAGTCAAATCAAATTTCATTTTATATCAAATAAAATAATGAACAAAAAACACAAACCTGTTGCTTTGTCCTTAATAGTCATGCACAATCAAAATCACGACTTAACATTAATTCTTAACAAACAACTTTGTGTCAAATAGAAAATTCTTTTCCAAATCTGAAAAACAACACACACACACCATCTAAAGTCGTTTCACCTTTACGTACATTCAGTTGAGTGTTTGCATGACCTGGCAATGTCGTCGAGGCATCATTTCTCTGACTTAAGAGTTGTAACATGTTATTTTTCTTATTTTCATACACATACATAAATATTTATAAGCCATAGAGAAAAGGTTTAACGCCTTTTTTGAACACGTTTATTTGCAATTATGAGATAAAACATGATTACGTTAAATTGAAGAAGATGGTAAAAAGTCAAACAGCGTATTGTCGTGGAAAAGTTGAATGTAATAAAAACATTTGTTAAATATATAATTAAAATTATGGCTGGAGCTCATATCAAATATTTGTGCGATTTTAACGTAAAAGTATTATCTTTTTGAGCATATAAGACGTCCAGCAAAATATATGAAAAAATAGTGAAGTTTTTTAGACACAGATATGTTTAAAACAAAGAACAGGAATGTACCAAGAGTTGATATTACACTCTCTATAATGCTAGAAGAATATGCCAACAAATGAGACTCCGCATTTCAACTGTTCCAGGCGTATCTTGATCCTCTTCGCACCATTATCGAGTACCTCATTTTATGGCAACTTTTTGTCTTTCACTGTTCGGTTGGTACAAATAAATTTGTTGTCAACATTGGTGGAGCGAGGGCGGAATTCATGCGCCGGGCGACAGTAGCAGAGGGGCGCCAAGTTTTAGTTTCTTAAAAGTAGAATTTTGGAACGAATTTCCGTCGTCCCTTGTCAAGTTGGGTTTGGAGACAAACCGGTTTCGGCTATGTGCCATCTTCAGTGTCATTCATGACTCTTTGGGGCAATTTCATATTTCTGATGAAATACGTGGTTAAATTTCCACATGAAATCCGATTTTTTGACTATTTTGTTGCGATATATAATTTTGGTGGAAAATGTAGTTCTATTGGTAACTAATTTTTTTTCTTTTTTGTAGTGGATTATTGGTTTTTTCGAATTACCGATTTGAAGTAAAATATCAATTTTTTTATTTTCGGCTTTAATTTGGATTGGTAAAATTTATACTTTTGAAAATTTTAGTTATTTTTTTTCAAGTTTAGATGTAATTTCTGATTAGTTGAATGAGTTTTTGGTAACATCATATTCTGGTAAGTTTTCAAGGCTTTCTAATAAATTGTTATATTGTGGTGGTAAAATATAAACTTTTCGATGTAATTTAATTTAAAAGAAATTAAAAATATTTAATTTTTGTTCATATTTACGAACTTATACAAGGCTACAGACGGCGCAAAGCATCTGCTGAATGACTGCGTAGACTACTTCTTATTGACTTCGATCTTACTTTTTGGTAATGACTTTTTTGTCAATAGTATCGCTATCGGAGAAAAATATCGATAGCTCACTAAATATAAAATTATCGATACTATCATTAGTACCATCGATGGTCTATAATGCTTTAGTCTATAATGCAAATGCGCACGAACTTACGTAGCAGCTTTAAAACATAATTGAGAAAACCCGCAAGGAAAAATCCTTCTCTTACTTGCGCCCAAGAATAAGAAAACTTTTTTCTTTAGCTTTTACGAACAAAGTAATTTTTATGTTCTATAATAAAACAAGTAAGTTAACTGAGTTTTTAATATTACAAAATTTGTAATGGTGAAATAAAAATATTTTTTATAAATAAAATTACATTATTTTATATACTGGCAATATTTTGGCTATATTCGACAGGCTTTTTGGCCTACTGGATGTAACTGTTCAGAACTTTGGGGCTATATAGACCTACAAGAATGGCCTAATAATGTTCATAAAACTATATATTTTGCCATGTCGCAATTCGATGTAGTAAGCCTTCGGTTTTAGTCATGTCGTCTGAAGCTCATTTGCGATTAATTGTATTGCTTACTTTGCTTGCGCCTGTTCAATTATCAAATAATTTCGCTTTTGTTGAAAAACATCGAAATATTAGCAAAACTGATCTTAAACATATATCAAACAAAATTAAATTTCACCACAAATAGGAAATTCACAAAAAAAATTTTAAAATTCCACAAAATATTTGAAAATCAAAAAAATTAAAAAATTTTAACAAATATCAATTATTCTGAAAAATAAAAAAAAATTAACACTTCACAATTAACAATTCACCAATATCTAAAAATTTTTCACAAAACAAAACTATTATCCTAAAATTGTTAAGTAACCAAAGTAACAATATTTTCCAAAAATTGAAGTTTCAAAAAACTGAAATTGCACCAAAAAATAACCAAAAACTCGGCCAAATTTTAATGTAACCAAAAGTTCGTATATTCGCCATAAAATCGAATAACTTCGAATAAAATAAAACAATTTTATAAGTATCACAAAAACAAAATTCTTAAAATTTTAAAATTTCAAAACAAAACTCTTTAATTGCAACAAATCAATATTTTATGAAAAATGTTACAATTTTAAGAAAGTCGGTGTTACACAAGTTCCAAAAGGCCTATATCTTACAAAACACCTAATTTTTACAAACATGTAAAAAACAAACTTCACCGTGTTTTGAAATTAAACGAAAACATTTACCCAAAGGCTGAAGTCGCACCGAAAACTCTAAACTTTATCAAATACTAAAAATTTAACTTAACCTCCAATTCCGCTAAAAGTCAAGAATTTATCAAAAATTGAGAAGCATTCAGAGATAAGAAAAACAAATTAAAAAAAAAATAAAAACAACCCATCTATTAACCAATCGAAAGTATTTTTATTAAAACAAAAGAAGGGTTCAAATGTTAAATAAGACTATAAAAACCGAAGGCCAATATTAAAGATCGCAAACAATCCTTTGCACCGGCAGAAGTAGTTCATACTTTTGTGAATGGTATACGAGGGTTGTCTTTTATGTTTGGGGATTTGGCAACCCTAGTGTTGCAATCTGGCAACTGACAGCTCTATTGTAAAGTTGGACATTTTCGAGGTTGTACGTACTCAGAACGTTTTGACATACGAGCGCTATTTGTGTTGTTTACAGTAACTTAAAAGATTCATCTCGGCCCAAAAATGGAATTAAATCGTGAACATTTTTGTGCGATTACTTTTTACAACTTTCGACTTGGATTAACTTAGCGACAGTGCATGGATGAACTTAATTCTATTTTTGGCGATGAAGCTCCATCAAGGACCAGTGTTTATCGATGGTATGGTGAATTCAATCGTGGTCGTAGTTCACTCCAAGACGAATTTCGTGAAGCTCGTCCAAAATCAGTTGTAGCTCCGAAAACAATTGATGCTGTGCGTGAACTGATATTGCAAGATCGTCATGTAACCTATCGTGATATTGAGACACCCTTAGGCATTAGTGGGACCAGCATACATTCAATATTGCATAAACATTTGTTTGTCAAAAAAAATTTGTTCGCGTTGGATCCCACACTATTTGTCAATCGCTCAAAAAAAGGCTCGTGTCGATTGGTCGATAGAAATGCTCAAAAAATACGATCGCGGTGTTTCGAAACACGTCTATGACATCGTGACAGTTGATGAATCGTGGATTTACGCGTATGAGCCTGAAAGTAAACAGCAGTCGATTGTAAGGGTATTTCAAGATGAGCCAAATCCAACAAAAGTTGTTCGCGCACGAAGCACTTCTAAGCAAATGGTCGCCTGTTTTTTCCGAAAAACTGGACATGTCGCAACCGTACCACTAGAACAACGCAGAACAGTAAATTCTGAGTGGTACACAACCATTTGCTTGCCAGTTGTCTTCCAAGAAATCAGGAAAGCCAACCGCCGAAGACGGATCACTCTTCACCACGACAATGCGAGCTCCCACACATAGGCTCAAACAACTGCATTTTTAAGCATCCAAAACATCGACTTGATGAGACGCGGTTGCTGCATTCAGAATGCATGTTTTGGAGTTACCTCAATCAGAGAGGCAAAAGTGCTTCGACAATTAGTTCAAACGCATGCAACAGTATATATGTAGATCTTCATGGGGAATATTTTGAAAAAGAACAAAGTGATTTTCGATGACTAATATTTGTTTTTGTACTCTAATCCCGAAATATAAAATGCAACCCTCGTATAAGATTGGGCACAACTGAATATAGATAACTCTCTTCCTTGTCTTTTTATCTATTAGTGAAATGCTAGTATTTTGTGAATTCGGTTCAAGGCAGCAATTTAATGTAAATTCAAAATCAATTTATTTTAAAGTTGTATACAACTGAATAAACACCCTTTATCATAAGAACTCCTGCTGCTTCTACTTATATGAAATTTCACTTATTTACACTAAAAGATTTGATTTGGTAACAAATGAAAACCTATTATCTCTGCGAACATACTTTCTAAAGATTTTATAAAAATGTAATTATATTTTCCTCATTATTTATTTTTAATTACAAACAGAGTGGATAATTTATGCATTAGGAGCTGTAAACTCCACGGAGTCATCTATCAAAAATATCTTTAATAAATTTCTTATATGAGGAATACAAGTTTCATATGCATAGCTTTGATAGATTACATTTTTTTCTCTATTATATAAACGTTTTTGAAAGTCCCTTCTAATTTTACAAATGATAAAAAGCATTGCTTTTTAAAAAATAATGTTACAGTGATTAAAATTAATAACATTTTTTATGAAAAACGCTCTACAAGTGATAATGTTCGTAAATAAGTCAATTTGTGAAATAATGATATGCATATTGTTTTATCTTAACGGCAAATGCTATGAGTACTACATAGTAAAATATTTGGTAATTTTTCATAGACACTCGCAAAGATTTGAAACAGCCTTATTATGGGTGATCAAAATATAATGCACGATGGTAATATTAAGAGTCACTGTCACGAGATGATAACGAACTGAAATTGTCAATCTGGACCTGGACGATATGTGGTTCCAACAGGATGGTGCCACTTGCCACACAGCCAACGAAACAATGGCTCTTTTGCGCGAGAAATTCAATGCCCGTGTATCTCACGTCGTGGCGGTGTTAATTGGTCATCACGTTCATATCAATTGACACCGTTGGA